>OY293827.1:95283873-96742757 GCA_958507055.1 Crioceris asparagi | reverse complement strand
AAGATTGAAACATTTTCCTCGGAATAATTGGCTGGTATAATGATATTGTGAATTTTTATTATATCACTAATTAGTTTAAATATTTTTTTACGAAAAAATTGGATCGATTTTATTAGTTGTTGCACGGATGAAAATTTAAGATAAGGTTAATTTTATGTGTGCTGACAATATTTGGAATTTGTACAATTGTTATAATAGAACTTCCAACTTTCTAGCACCTGACTAGTTAAATCAGTGCTATTTTCTGTTAAAATTTTTTGGTTCTATTCTGTCCCATTGATTTGGACAGTTGATTTTTGAGCCCTACTGTAAAAACAAAATTCCTCTTCAGGATAAAAGTTATCCTAAACTGTAACTAAATATATTTTTTGATTCGTGCGCGCTTTTTATATGGTAAACGTAGGTACTCGTAAAAATTCAAATAAGAAATCCTCTTCCCATCAAAAATCAGCTTCGAAGGGGTAATTTTTCTAGAAAATCGATAATCTAAGTGGGCATAATTAAAGACAGGTCAATTTCCGGAAACGTTTAACTCAAAAGAGTTATATGAATAATAATTTCATGCCTAGCTGGTAAATATTCTAATATGGTTATCTGGTACGGATAGCTCCTCATTTAATTAATTAATTATTCACCTTTGCCGATTGTTCTTATCCACCATTATACATGCTTAATATATCGCTCATAATTGTCTCCACCGACAGCTCTATACTGAAGATTGGTACAAGTATGAGTTCCAAATAAGGAGTAATTATCGTCGCCCTACGACATACTGATGAGAGGCAACAACCTCGAAATCATAGTATATGTCTGGGAGACTGATGCTATGTTTGGTAATCAATCTGATTGAGCAGCATAGTGGAAAAAAATGCATGCAAACGCAATATGTAGACAACAAACCTCGTTGTTATTGCGGCACCCTAAGAAATGTAGGTTCAATTTACCAGCTAGGCATGAAACTATTATTCATATTCTAATATGGTCATCTGGTACGAATAGCTCCTCATTTAATTTATATATATATATATATATATATATATATATATAAATTAAATAAATATATATATATATATATATATATATATATATATTTATTTACATTGTTCGAACCGAGCCTTATTTATTTATGTTGTACTCTCGGTCTCCACCATACTTCCAGTCTCGACGGACTTCACCATACTGTCGGTGTTCACTGTAATATCGGTCTCCACCGTAATAATGTTGTCTACCGTACTGCCGGTCTCCACCGTAATAATGGTGTCCCCCGTAGTGCCGGTGTCCATCGTAATAATGGTGTCCACCGTACTACCGGTCTCCACCGTAATACTGGCAAGCCCCCTCTATCTCGAAGCTTCCACCGGCATCTTCCAACGTCCCGAACATTCCACCAATAGCGCGAACATCACTAGATGTGTCGGGATATTAAGTTGACCTTGGCATGTATTGTTGACCAGTAGCACTCATACCATCCGAACCTTACGAACGTCCGTACTCGCCAAGATGCTCCTCCCTCTGATGAATCGCACGCGTCTCCATTCCGAATGGTGTCAACACTATAGCCTAAATTCGTTACAATACCTAACGTCAATCTAAAACCATTTAAAAAGTTTATAGTATATTCAATTCAAATTAAAAATAGAACGTTGTCAAAGTAATTCCGATTATTTCACTGATTCAATTTCAGTTAATATTTTGTAATACTGTTAAATTCGACTAGTTGAAGTATTTTCTGAAATATAATATACAGTTTTGTAGCCCTAGTTACTATATTACATGCCCGTCAATGTTTATTTAGAACAGTATAAAATTACATTATGTATTATGGTAAATGTCTGGAATGTATCGATCTCGTGTAAATTATTTTAGTGGACATTGTTTTGAATTTTGTGCACCCATTATTAATTTAAATAAGGTAATAAAATTAAATGCCAAAATTGAAAGCTAATAGTGCATTGAAAGCTTGCACTCTCCATAGATAATTAGGACTGAAATGAAATTTAGATACTTTTGGCAAATATATCCCGTCAACAATGTCATTGATTTGTGAACTTTGGAAAATATAATGTGGAGTATATTTTTTTATCAAATATGAGTTTCTACTTTATGATAACCCTCTGTCACATTCGTTCAAAATATTTGACATATACAACAGAACTTGTATGTAACCTCATGACATCTCTTTAAAACTGTACAAACTAATAGATTTCAATATTAAACGTTGTAAGAAGGTCAATAGAAAAAGTCACTAAAAAGTCCCTTCTGACGACGGGTAAAAAGAAATATTATTGTCTAAATCACCTTACTCAGCATTTCTTTCAATTCGTCGGTACGTTTTGTTTTTCTTCTATAGAAACTGATATAACTTTTCCTGAATACTTTTGATCTGCATTTTTGATGGTACCTACATTTCCTACCAACTCAAGAGACACTCTCGTATTGGAAAAGTTAAATTGAATATTCATTTCTCGAATGAAATGTCTCACATATTCATCTTAATAATATAAAATGCTTCAAAACACTCGCTCCCATCTATCGGGGGCGGCTTTACAAAATTGGCACAGCATTGATAAATTACCCTGGTCTGGTTGTTGTCGGATGATGGATTCAAATAGAAATTTTGTGATTCGCGCGCAAGAGATGCTCACGTTTGAAGGAAAATCATTTGCTACCGGCATCTTTTGCTGGTGGCAGCAAGCGGTGAATGCAATAAAATTGTGTTAGGTTAGGTTACACCATGGTGTGCGGTATGTTGAAGCTAGCATGGATCGGAGGATATTAGATATTTTCCTAAGATTGTAAAGGGTGTCCCAAAATTCACGCAAGATTTGAATTAGCCGACATTTGTGCAATAAAATGTTGGCAACCAGAAAAAAATATATTTTGACAGCTGACATTGCAAATTTCCAAATGCTCTCTTTTCAACGTATGCTTTCGACAGATCTTTTTTCCATACTTACAAAATCCAATTAACACAAGAACTGATTCCTATTGACTATAGAATTTGTTGAATGGGTTATTGGAAATCAACAAGTGGATGCTGATTTTTCGAGCAAATTCATCCTAAGAGGGTGAACTTCATCTTGACGGCTTCTTTAGGAATTGCCGCATTTGGAGTTCAGAGAACCCACCAGAAGATAATGAAAAATATAGATAACGGACAAGATTTAGAAATAAAGCCAGCCCTAGAATACGTTGAAGACAGACAGCTATCTTGGTGGGGAGACACATACAGAGGATGGATGAAAACAGACCACCAGTTACGAAAGTATGGAGAGCTATAGAATACAGAAGAATCGCAAAAGGGGCCGACCAAAGAATACCTGGGATAAAATAATCACACAACTGCTTAAGAATAGAGGGACGAACTGGAAAGAAGCTACTGGACTAGCATACGACAGGAAAGAATGGAGAAAATTTGAGCAAATATGAAAAGATTGCCCTACACCATTATATATGGTAGAAATGGTATATGGATTATATTTATATATACGGGATGGTGTGGTTCTAACTTGCCAAAAAAGAATGTACTATACAATATGACTGAATGCTTTTGAATGAGCTTTTATTAGCTTTACAAGTTTTGTATCTACGTTATTTTCACAACTTGTTGACACCAGATCGACTTGAAAATGTCAACGCGTTTCAAGGATCGACGCCAGCACAATAATTTAATATCCTAGTATCCTGACAAGGATCACCATGAAGAGTATATAGGTGGTATCAGTTTTATTCAGAACTTGATTGACGGCTTATCAATAGGTTATATTGTTCACTCTTTTTGATACAGGAATAGTTTCATGAAATGAAGATGCATTGAATGAAATGGCATGATTGCGAAGAATACAAATGAATTTAGAACTATCGATACACATACTATACACTAAGATAACGAGTATCTTGATTATATTTACTTTAACTTTACGAGACTGAAGGATAAGCAAATAAATTATAGATAAGAAATCACAGCTATTTTTTAACAATTCTCAGAGAAAAAAGTGTTATGTGGCGCCTTCACCAAAATAAAAAAAATAAAATTTGTTCAACGGGTTTTGGCGTCGTACTAAAATTTAGTTTTTAGAACTAAAATAAATTAATCTGAAAATATTGCATCAAAAGTTGCTTGAATTTTTTATATACGAAGCTATGTTTCTGGAGTGTCCACTTAACTTAAATAACGAAAAATTTTAAATATCTGATATACAGGGTGTTTCATAATATATGCGCAGGACTTGAGGATGTGATAGCTCGTCCAAAAATATGAAATAAAGATTATATTAACTTACACTCTAAAATGCACCATTTTCGAGATACAGGGTGTTGAAACTGAAAAAAGATATTCGTTTTTTGTGAATATCTTCGGAACCGTTTATCGTACAGAAAACGACTTTCGTAAGCATTTTCCACTCATAATAAGATAAGTTTAGAGTCAGAAAAAAATGTTTGTTTAGTCATAATTGGTGAAGCTTTTGAAGGAGTAGTGGTTGTTCCTCTCTCCGATTTCTACGCCAATGGAAAAAGTACAGTTTTGAACCGCCAATGTTTTCTACACAAAAAAGGTACCAGTGGTCGTGAGCTCTAACTAAAGTCGACCGTTTTCGAGAAAAACCAACTTTTGTGTTAAAAAAACCCGGTGTCCTGCGCATATGTTATGAAACACCCTGTATATGCTTTCGTGAGTGAAAAAGCCGATTTTAAATAATAATATTAACCATTAATATTTTGACATGTATAGGTACTCTTAATGTTAAGGGAAATATCAAAAATCACATCTACCACACCTTTAAATAAAGTGACGGAAGTTTTCCGAAACATTGATAGAAGACTTCAGATAAAGTTACTAGATGTGCTAATGGATTGAATTAAATGGAAATATTTTTTAAAATGTTTTGTAATGTAGAGTTAATTAGGTGTATTGAGATAAGCTTGATAAAAATAGTTTGCCTTGAAGTAGATTTCAGTAGATTCAATATTAGAATTTCTTGGATCCTAAAATAATAATTTAATCTACTTGTGTTTTTAAAATGTTACTTGTGATATATTATTCAGAGAAATTCTCTGATTTCAAAAATACAATAATCTAAAATGGAGTCCATAAATGATTTTCTCGAATACAAAACCCCATTCAAAATCAAGTAGGTACCTATATCACTGACGAGGTCTAAAGGTATCATTTTTGGATTGTTTTTATTCGTACCACAAATAACAAAGTTACAGGGCAGTTGAAATATTGCAAATTTCCCTACATTTTATGAGAGAGTTACCTATGTTGTTATCTCACATTCTGTGGGAGACCCTGTATACATCATCTCTTCTATTTACTTTGAAAGATATATACAATACATATATTATGTTGTCTGTAAAAACAGTTTGTTTCAATCACCCTGTACATAGTTAAAGCGACGAGAGTCATCAATTATATGTACATGAAATAAGTCGATAGCTATCTCTGTTAGATAGTCAGTTTGAGGTTCGAGTAGATATGTTATAATTTTCAGTAGAAATATTATTCAATAAAGATAATCAATTTTCTAAAAACAACTTGATGCAATCCTGGTTTTTATTCAGATGTCGCCGAAATACCAGCATTTAGGTATTCGTACCAACCATTGGCATTCTATGAAAATAAAATATTCGTCTCAAGTATTCAAATGATTTATACTTTCCTTTTTTCTGGCATTGTGCCGAATCTTCCTTTTCCCCATGGTTGATTAAACCTCCAAACTCCCACGACGATGCAAAAGGAAGTATCTAGTAGTATAGCTGCAAAGACCGACATAAAAACAATCGGTAACATTTTTGGCAGAAAAAAAAATACAGCTCATCTCCCAGTGGAAATCTTTAACCGTAGTCCTTCTTCTTCTTCTCTGTGTGTGTCTGTATTAAGATGTCGGGATAAGAGCCGGAGTATCTGGGATCGTATTTTAGCCCCCGTCGGCCGCCAAACACAGAAGTGGGTGCCAAACGGGCGGATGCAATTAGGATGACTTTAGTCAAAATTAAATCCCCGGACGAAGATTGCGAACCGCTTGATTAAATTTCAACAAAAACTTTATCAGTTGTTGTTGTTGGTATAAATATTCAGGCGCCTTGACACAAGGACTTTTTGCCGACGTTATCTAAATTATGAATTTAGGTTTAGTTGAAATAATCAGTTATTATTTTTAATATATGCTTCTTCGCGCGTATTGCATCCGATTTCGACGATTTTTATATCAGAGCTGAGAAATGGTTCCTTATTAAGAAAACATCCGAAATTTTTATCGAAAATGTGAGATGACAGAATTAAATATACCTTATACCGAAATGTTTAGATTCAACATTTTTTCAAAAGAGTTACGACTTTTGAATAACAGCGATGCTAAATTCTGAAGTATGTGATATGTGTATTTCGGCTTTGTGGAAGGAGTAGGTAATTGTTTTCGAAAATTGAAAATATGTGACAGCCAAATTAAAGAAATGATTATATGTAGCAACATTTAAATTGAAAAGTTTTTCAAAAGAGTTACAGTTTTCGAGATACAGCAGCAGTCTGAAATATGTATATCTAAATGTCTATTGGTCATTTGTTCTATGACGACGAAATTGTAAGAAAGTGGAAGGGGTAGTTTGCAAACTGCAGTTCGGTGTTCGAGCAGAACAAAATCCCAAACCACTTGGAAACTGTTTCAAACCGCACATGCGCATTTTAAACAGTTATCAAACCATCCCAAACTACTGCTCGAACAGCCTTCTAGTAAGACAAAGACTATTTTCGCTCCTAGGTAAGAAAATACTCACTTTCTAACTACTGAACAGGTTCGAGAATCGAGTTTTCTAATAGTGAAAAATAAAAACTACTATCATCCGATAGTTCTTCGTTATATTTGCCTCAAAGTTTATAGCGCCAAATGGAAGAAATTTGGATAATGTCCACTAATGTTCGAATCTTGTTTGTAGTTCGTGGACTTCATATTATGTAAATCGATGAATGATATTCAAGCGTCTGCTGGTGGTACCTATCTAATGCATTTTGAACGAGAATAGTGGAACAGCAATATTGTATAATATCGCATTAACAAAATGTTATGTTGATAGCTTTAAAAAAAGCAACTTGTCTTTGGTGAGGATAAAAAAAATAAAGGGTGCCATTTGATTCCATAATGTACCTGTGTTTCGTTTTAACTTTTTCACTATAATGATTTCTTACCTAATGCAAATGAAAGTTTGTCTGGATGAATCAAATTTTAAAAGCAAAAAATTTCCAAATCATTATTTCGTCATTTATTGATGTTCAGTTTCTTGATACAGAGTGGTGTCAATGCGAAAACTTACAATGGCTATATTTGAAGAACCAAAATGAAATCGCTCGAATGTTATTTTATAATTGGACGGGAAAATCAAATTGCTGTGTAATGTTTTTTTTGAATACAAATTAGAGAAAGCTTTATTATCATGGTATCTGATATGATGTATGATTAGGTTATCTTAGGTGTCGGCCCCTTTTGCGATTCTTCTATATTCACCTGTCAGGCCGCCATCTTGTCAAATGTTAGTTATTTGTGTTCCATGTCGATTGTCAGAAGTTTGTGTTCTATGGTTGACAGTTGTCAAATGTTTGTATTGACAGTTCATCTGTCAGCTGTCATGTCACATGTCAGCTGTCATCTGTTAAGTCAAATGTCAACTGCCACGTGTCATCTGTCACCTGTCACGTGTCATCTGTCAAGCCGCTATCTTGACAGCTGTCATGTGTCAACTGACAAATTTGAATTTCCCGCCAAAATGACGTTACTTCCGATCCAGAACCCGCCTTGTATATCTACTTTCTCCATACTTTCTTGACTGGTCTGTTTTCATCCATCCTCTGCAGATGTCCCCATCAAGATAGCAGTCTCTCTTCATGGTATTTGGTTATATATATGGTTTGGTTTTATCTACATTTTAAATTTTGTCTCTTTCGATGACCTCTCCTCTAACTCTTCTTAAATACCACATTTCTGTCGCCTGTATGTTACTTCTCTGCATCTCTGTCAATACCCATGTTTCGCAACCAAAAGTAAGTACTGGTCTATATAAATATTGTTTTAACAACTTTGATTATTGTATCTTTATTTATCTCTTTTTTATTTAGGAATCTTTTTGTTTAATGCGAAGTAGAGTATATTGGCTTTTTTGTATTATGTTCTTGATTCTTATTTCCCTCTTTCGTCTAAAGTTACACCAAGTTATTGGAAATAATTTACTTGGTTTATATGGTCTCCATCTATCACTATCTTCAGCTTTTCTACATTTTCTTCGGACATCATGACTTTGGTTTTATGCTTATTTATTCTTAATCCATTTTCGCTTATTGATATTCTTTCTAGCCGAATATGTCCTATTTCTAATTTCTTGGTTTTGGGCTTGTATTTTTTGATAATATCATCCATAAATATGATAATAAAGCGGACTGCGGCTCCCATCCTGTCTTAGTCTGCACTGGTTGTAAATGTGTCTTTGTGCTGAACCGAAAGCTTTTTCTAGGTCTAAAAATGTCATGTCAACTTTTCTTCTATCGTGGGATGCTTTTTCTGTGATTTATTTAATCGTGAAAACATGGTCCTGTGTTCTTAACTCGCAAATGTACTTCCGATCTTTGCTCTTATTATTTTCTCTATTATTTCCTCAAACAGTTTTATCGCTGTACATATCATGGTTATTCCTCTATAGTTGCGTCTCCTTTCTTACGCATGGGGATAAAAGACACTTTCTTCCATTCTTTGGGTAGTTCTTCTTTGTCCGATATTTTTGATCATTTCTGATATTATCTTGTCATATCCGGGTGCTTACCCATTCTTTTTAGGTCCTGTTTTACTTGTTTCAGTTCTTCCATGGTTATTACAGTTTCCTCTTCTTGCTGTAGTATTTCAGTTTGTTCTATTTGTTCCACCTTGTATTTCATTTATCATCTTTTTCTTCTGTTATTATTTCACCGCTCTTATTTCTGATGCTCTGCGTATAATGTAGCTTTTCTGTTGGTTTCCTTTAAAGTCTTGTTCAACCAAATTTTTTCCATTGTTTGTTCTTGGCAGCCTTTATTGTCGTTCTAGTGGTTTTTCTTGCTTTATGGGGTATAGCATAACTTTTTTTTGTCAAGTAATGTTTTCATGCCTCCTTCTTTTTCTTTACTTGATTTTTAATCTCGTCCTTCCACCATGCCGTTTGTCTTCTATTATTCTTTCGTATTCGCTCCATATACTTTTTCTGTTGTGCTTCGTACTATATGTTTTATTCAATCATTGTCTAATACCGATTCTTTTTTCCTAGCAGAAAGAAGGACGAATTTGGTTATAAAATTGAACTGCAATCTTATACAAAATTAGATGTTGATGTAGATGATGAAAAATGTGTAAATAATAAAATCAATTGCCTTACACTATAGTGAATAAACTTATTAGCATATACATACCCTGCGTGATCGAAATAATTATTTATTAATATGTTCTATTTCTACTGAAGTATCAATCAGTTATGTAGTAATGAATATAATAAGTAATAGCCTCTCGTTATTTCTTTTCAATCATCCACTTTCTATGTATAGATATTACTGTAAATTATGACAAACGAGCGTCTCGTTTCCATCGTTTCTTTAATTGAATCGACGTGCTTCTCTCGTTGGATCAACTAAGGAAGCACAATCGATATAATTTATTCATTCAATTTCACCTATAATAAGAGTTATGATAAATGTAGCTATTTTTTGAAATATCGTATTAATAATAATTGTTGTTAAGTTATACTGTGCACGTCTGCAACGAATTCTGATTTAAAAAATGAATGTTTGTCAGTCTATCTGTTTTGCTATTTAAATGTTCCTTTAGTATCTATCCTATTAGGATGAAACTTTGCTGCAAGTGCCTTCTCATATTATATCTATTACGATAATGACAAATCACATTGCAGAAGTGACCATCAGTTATTAATTGGATATGCGGCTAGACAACCACAACACGTAGGCTTTGGTGATGACTGCGGTGGTATCGTTTGTATAATTATATACAGGGTTAGTAAAAAGTACCGGAACGCTTGAATATCGTCAAAACCGCTTCAGTAACATGCACAAAATTTGGTATTTGGAGGCTTTTGAGCATGAGAATTGAAATATGATATCAGCACTGGTGCTAGATCTACCACTTTTGAAATATGACAACAACGCATTTTCAGAATAACTACCGGAATACTTGAATATCTACAAAACCGCTTAAGGTGTACTTACAAAATTTGGTATTCGGGGATCCCTAGGCTCGCAAAATTAAAAAAATGATATTGGCACTGCTGTCAGATTTACCACTTTTTCTGAAGTTTCCGATACGTTTAATGCTCATTTTAAATTGGATAATTATCTCAGAATGCTTCTAACTAGACATCTTAGACGCCTATGTCATGTATAAATGAGGCATTCCATTCAAGATAAAATACTCTTTGAATATCAAATTATGTAAAATACAAATTAAGCAGTTTTGAAGAAATTCAAGTATTCCGGTAGTTATCCTGAAAATGCGTTGTTGTCATATTTCAACAACTAGTAGAGTTAAAATTTTTAAAATCTAGGACCATACTAAATTTGATATGTCCAATTCAATGCAATAAAAATAAATGGGATATTCTGTTTAGGAAAACAAAATAACCACTTCTGGCACAAAAGTGGCAGATCTGGCATCAGTACCGATATCATAGTTTAATTCTGTATGCTCAAAAACTTCTGAATACCAAATTTTGTGCTTGCAACAGAAACGGTTTTGAAGATATTCAAGCGTTCCTGTATATATTCTGCATTCATTTTACAGCACCGGTGTAAATCGAGATGAAAATGAGTCAAAGTTCATGTATATATATTTGAAAATGATAATTTTCGATCTTTGATTTTGTGAAATAATGAGTTTTTATGTCTTTCTGATGTAATTTATAAAGTAGTGAATTTTCTATTTATTGAGTGATCGAAGGTAAAACTAACTTATCAGTAGCAGTTTTAACTATTTTAAGTTATCAAAGGATGATAAACTTATGTTTTAAAATGTTTTATTGATTAATATTAAAATAAATATACAAACTTCATTTTGCAATTTTTAGAAATTACATAGATAAGTAAATTGAACATTTCCGCTCTATTCCTTAATTCTGTTTCATTTTATTTGAATAATTTGGCAATTCTTGTTTCAAGAGTTCCTAGAAAGAAATAAGTTGCTGCAAATGTAGCAAAATTTGTCTTAATATTTTGTAATTTACGTGAATGTTACTTGAATTGAATAAACAGAATAATTGTTTTTTTATTTAGCATAATAAAGGAATATATCCACATTTTGGGACAAATTGTGAGAGATCGTTTTTTTTTCGTGAAACCCTCCCTGTCCAACCACTATGGGACCTTTATTGATGTTGTATTTGTCAATCACTCTATGTGGAAAACCTCTAACCGTATTTCACACACACACAAGTGTAAATTGAATTGTAAAAGTGGCCGCATCCATGTTCTCTGGGGTAACGTTTATGATATTTACCGACCAATTGGTTTTAGAAAAAAGCTTCTAAATAACTTTCTCGGCAATTATATTTTTGATGTATCGCACGCCCGATAATACCCTGCCGATGATTTTATCTTCGAAAAGGAGAGGAACATGAACAAGTTTTCATCAAACGATCAATTTTATTTATCATGCTAATAAGATGGATCTTAGTACCTATAATATTTGATTAAATCTCGCGTTATTTGAATGAGAAATTATCATTAAAGCTTTTAAAATCAAGCACCAAATGTTCTTACGGAATCCTCAAATGAAATCAAAGAGCAAGTACCGAACGGGCATTCGATCGATAAATATTAACTCTGCTTTCTTACTAGCTTACAAGCCAGATCTTTATATCCCCAGGCTATGGCAGCATGGAAAATTCGCAGATCACTAGTAGGCACCTTCCAAGAGTCAGATAGAAGGTGAAAAGGTTAGATGCGATGTTTAGGCAACTTGTTCGGTTTTGTTTTGATAAATCCTTGAAGAACTAATTCATATCTTTTAAATTTTGGCGAATGCGCAATAGAAAACATCCGCCAACAAAACCATAGCTCAATCGTCTCTAGAAACATATTTGCACATACAGTGCGTCCCAGATGTTATGTTGAAGTTCATTTAAAACTCAGCCGTATGTTTTTCTTAGAACACTTGAACCGGTCGATTTCTATTTCCCAATGCAAGTTTATTATAGGTACATAAAGGTAGTCCAAAAAATGGAATACAGAAATGATGTTGATAGTCCCAGCTTATTTTTTGGGCTAGTCGATTTAGCCGTAAAAACGCATTTGGAAATAAAAATTGAGAAGTCCTAACATTTTTTCGAAGATCATGTGGTTGAATATACGTTCTTGAAAATAGATATAATCGAACTAGATAATATATTTTTTCAAATGTTTATTACCTTAGATGCATTAGAATCTAAGGCTTGCATTATTGATTGCTCCTAACGAAAATACTCCCAAATAACACCATTTACTATGATGATTTTTTGAAATATCTTAGAATTTTCTAAAACCTAGAACTAGGATTGACTTATAGAGGGTTGGGCAAAATAAGCGGAAAACCTGATTTATAGCTTAAATATGACTGGTACAAAAATTTGTCTTGATTAAAAGTTTTTGTATATTTTAGGTACCATTTAGTTGTGTTAGCAGATTTTTCGTTTGCGTCATATTTAATCTGTTAATATATTTTGACATTAACGTCAATTTACTTTAATTTTTAATATTACATAATTTCATTTAACAAATTATTTCAAAATTAAAATTATTATTATTAATATTAATCATAGCTGTACTAAGTGAACGTCAAGTAATTAATCTATTGATGATTGTTGATTTTGAAGATAGAATTTCACAAATTTCGAAGTCAACAGTTCACGAAACTGAACGTTTGGTGTGGAATAGCTAGAGAAAGAATAATTGGACCTTTTTTTATGAAGGAAAGTTTAAGTAAATGGTGATAGTTATTTACAACTTTTATGAGATCAGATAGTTCCAGAATTAATTCGATTGTTTCCCAATCGTGCTAATCACTTACAGCTATCAGAAGAAATTTGGTTCCAGCAAGATGGTACTCCATCTCGTTTTACTGCCAGGATTTGGGAATACTTGAACACTGTATTTTCACAGAGATGGGTGGGACGAAGTGGATATATTGAGTGGCCAGCAAGATGACCAGATTTATATCCACAAGACTTTTTTCTTTGGGGTCATTTCAAGTTTATAAGATAAGATAAGAAGAAGATTTATAAGAATCTACCTCAATGTCTCCAAGAACTAGACGATCGAATTAGAGCGGCGATTCGAAATATAACGCCTGAAATTATTCAAAATTCGCTTAGGTCGTTTGTTGACAGATTAGTATACTGTCAAGTAAGTAGTCGAAGGCTTTCACTTTGAACACCTGGAATTTATAATTATCGTTCATTTTGTGTTAGACAATTAACATTAATGTTTGCAATTAAATTTTATTTTTTTCTTACAAAACCGTAAGTCACAGAACCAATTGGTTCAGTTCAGTTAATACAGAAAAATCGTATCTGTTCGAAAACAAATATAAATAGAAAGTGAGTCATTTAAAACAATATCCGATGACGTCATATCTTGAAAAATATGACGTAAACGGAAATCTGCAAATATTACTGATTAATACATAAAATATGCAAATACTTTAAACCATAAATCAGGTTTTCGAAATGTGTATGACAGATTTTTTTACCTTTACAGAACCGTAAAAGCAAAATTGTGATATTTATCAAGTATTTTTTTTAGTTGAAATGTTTCAACTATCTATAAAATAATCGTACCGTGAAAGTTGAAATATTGTACTATCTCTCAGTAATCCTGTTGCAAATGAAAAACGAATTCAATTAAAATTGGTGCACCTTTCACTTCAATGAAGAAAAAACAAAAACATTATCTCGAATTGTACATCTCCTTTTTCTTTTGAGAAGTTAATTAAACAGTTGACCTTTAACTTGTCTATTCTATTATCACACTTTGTATAAGTTCTGTACGTAACAGTTCCTAAGCCCTAATCTTTGACGCATTGGAAAATGATAATTTCAACGTGTCGTAGCTGTTGGTGTAGAGAACACGTCCCACAGGACTGTCGTGGTGCGAGAAAGCAGGATATGAATGCGGCGACCGAGAACAGAAGAAGAGCATTGGGATCCATCCAGTATTACCCGCATTTTGTCTACCCGTTCGTTGCCATTGCGAGTCTTTTTGTTATATATCATGTTCTCTCACTTGACAATAATAATTATTCTTTGGTCGTCGGTAAAATGTGTGCAAGGGACTTGGTTGAGATAATATTGCACTTGTGAATTAATCATTTAATTTTAAAAAATTATGACGCTAAAAATGGTAGTTGAATAGAATTTTTAAAGCTATGAAAGAGACTAAAGCAAGATTTTATTATTATAATCTGAAAGAATATGAGAGAGTGTTGAATCAAACTTGAATGAATAGCAGTTGATAGTTTAATATTCTTTTGGACCGACTTCCTAAACGAAGAAGGTGTACAATTATTCGACACTGTAGGTATGTTTTTTTAAACGTATTTAAATTCATTTCTCATAGTAAACGGGCTCCCATGTTGATGAAGCCTTCTTCTTTTGAGAGATGGTCCTTCAAATGTTATAAAAATGAAATTTGCTTTTATTCATCCTATAGATCATATAATTTTTTGAAACATTTGTAAACGATGTGTGTAACAGTGTAAAAGCTATGAATTTGAATTAACTGCTTTCGCTGCTAATCAAGTCTACTAGTGATCCCCAATTTTTTCATGTGGCCATATCCAGGCGATATAATGATCTGTCTCATAAGCTAGCTAGGAAATAGAATCCATGATTTGAATCCCCGTTGGAAAACCTAAGATTTTTTTCATCAAAATCATTTTCTCTATTTCTTTTCTATTTGAGTATAGGTAGATATCTAATATCAACTAAATATTGAATATTCTTTCTGGCAGGTAACTTTTTTTAAAGAAAATAATAATTTGGTTGTTGAGGCTTGGAAGTGACTTCTTTATAAGTGATTAACCATGGTCTCTAAAATTATGAAAAAATACTTACTTAATTACTTACTCACTTGTATTTGGTATTATTCAGAAATCTAAGAACATCGTCGCGGAAATACGCATATTATAAACTTTACGACTATTTAACTCGAAAACCATAACACTATGGAAAAAATGTTCAATATAAATGTTGATACAAATAATCTGGTCATTAATTTTCTATTCTCAGATTTTCAATTCTCAAAAGAAATTGCCTCTTTTACATAATACACATACTTCAACCTTTAACATCGCAGAAACTTGAAAACCGTAGCTTTTTTGAAAAAAATGTTCATCTCAAACGTTCCCGGATATTCTAGTATCTTTAATTTGGCCATCTTGGATTTTCGATTTTTGAGAAAATCAGTACCCTCCACCCCTTTCGGGGGCGGTATTCGGGGGAAAGGAGATTTAGGATTTGCGTTCTTATGAATATGGGACCATTTCTCAAGTCTCCTCTTTCAACTGAATCATGAAAATCGGAGTACGTTCACTATATAAAAGGCGCGTATGAACCGCCTCCGTTCGGGGTTCATCGGTCGAAAAAACTGACTTCTTTAGATATTGCCCTAAAAATAATGAAATACCTAACAGCACATAATTTTGGAATAATAACAATTTTTAAATTGGTGCCAAGAGTGTTTTGCAGCTGATACTTGGCACCTAGTGTAAAAAAATATTAGTTAATTGAAATTTAGTTTTCAATATTAAAAGCAGAAAGTATTCACATCGGTTCAAGTGATTAAAATTTGATTCGCATTCTCTTTGGTTTGATAATTCACGTGGATTTGTAGATAGGTCTGTACTGAAAAATCCATTAATAATAAATTAACAACGAGAGTGCTTCAACGTTAAACTTTTTTTTACAATTTAATAGAATTGAGCGAAAGGTAAATACGGAAATTTTCCGTTTAAAAAATATGCGCGCAGTTTAGCACACATATATATTTTTACGATTATTTGTTAAATAGCGTCAGTGTCAAAATACTGGGAATGAAACGTGATGTTTTGTGTTTATTTACAGTTGGCTGCTTCACAGTATTTTCGGCTATTAGTCGATGTTTCCATTTCAGAAGATTCGTATTATGCTGCAGGATAAAGTCAAGCTAAAAATTAACTGTTTGTCTGCACCTTTTTCTCAGAAACTATAACTGATGTACACAATGTCTTTATATTATAATGCAAACTATAGCTAGAAGGTTTAAAATTCATAAAATGATTGTGTAAAAAAATATGATTTCAAAAGCAAGTACCGCTATTATCATCGCTATGTAAGGAAAGTATTGTAATAGTGTAAACATTTTCATTCACTGGAATTTGCCTGCGAGCGGTAGGAAAGTCGTGTGAGTGGACACATCAGATTTTTTTCAATTTCAACACCCTGTATCTCGAGAATGTAGCATTTTAGAGGGTAAGTTAATATAAACTTTTTTTAATATTTATGGACGAGAGTTATCACATCCTCATATATTATGAAATACCCTGTATATATGTGTGTGTGAAACGGGCCGCGGGCGGGTGAAACGGGGTGTCGAGAGAGAAAATCAAGTGGAAATCTTAGACGTGTTGATGAGACTGAAGAGAATGCACTGAAGCGCATCGAATGCAACAGATGCACGAGATGCACTTTATAGCAGAGGATATCTAACGAATCGAATATTATTGTTGATCGATACTCCATATTAGAGTTGAGACAGAACTTGGTGTAATTACAAGAAGCTCTTTGAGATGATAACGGAGTTGCTCTTCACATTACGACCTATGTAATATGTAGGTATGGATCACATAAATATATACAGGGTGGTGAGTGGTGGTTGAAAAGAAGGTAGACGAGTTGTTTTCCTAATAATATTGATTCAAGTAGGGATAATATATGAGGGATGACATTTAATTACCTAAAAGTAGAGAAACTTTTTAATTAGAATTAGAATATATTACTAAGTAGATTTGCTCACAATACAGGTACGCCAATAAGTACAATGTTACAGATAAAAATAATTGAAAAAAGAGGTTGGCTGTGCTATCATCACGAACGGGGGGAGTGTTGGCCGTGACAACGTCTACGATTTGTATACAGGGTGTTCCACGATGATTAAGAGTAGTAGAGAATTGTAATTTTGGGGTTGTAAATTAAAGCAATTGGTGCAGCTGTTTTTGATATTAGTTATCCAGTGAGCTTTTTATGGTCGGTCACGTGACATCAGATTCAAAATGATTAATGGGACAACCTGTATATTTTGGCATTTCTATGTTCCTTCCGAGAAAACGACTCCAACAAATTATTGCGGGCTAAAATGAATAATTTAAGAACTACATGTACTTCAATATGCCAAATTATTTAAGTTTATGGTCACCCTGTATACACATTTCGTAATCTCGATAAAAAAGCAGAACGAATAAGAGTACGGGTTCCGAGATATTTCATATACATATCGCTATACGTCTCATCGCATCTCATTATCATGAAATTCTCTACTACGTTTGTCAATCTAAGCTACGACATTAGTATGTCAAGCTTATGTCCTTTTATACAATGATAGGGCGCTGCACGTATGCCCGAAGGCAACGCAATCTTTATTTCATAGGCGTCACAAAGTCATTGTGACATTTCAGATAATTCAGGTGCATAAATTTATATTTCATAACTCAAGCAATAAATTTGTATTTTGTGTTTTAGCATTATTGTTGATAATAAATCTTTCATATTATGTTTGCTTATTTAATTAATCGATATTTTTTCCTCTAATTATATGAACTTCCTTAAATGCCATAATATCTTAGCTCGAAATCGTTACGCCACTGATTCCCTCCTGTCAGTTGGATTGATCCATTTTTCGTGTTTTCAAGGCAGACGCCAACATTCGTGAAACAAACTGTAGGTATTGAGAATCAGAATGGACGTTGCTGAATATTTTTTACTTACTTACTGATAGAATAACCCCAACCATTTAATAGTTCCATAAATATTATGTAATTAACAATCACAATATAAACATATCATAACACATTGACCTCTAACAACGGTAGATGTCAATGCCGTAACATTCAAAGACTGTTTCATGTTGAAAATATTTGTCGTATCTCTGTCTTACTTGACAGGAAGTTTAGGTGCAGTACACCATGCATTATTTTAAATAAAATGAATGACACTACAATACTTCTATATATTTTCAGTCTGTTTTATTTTATATTGATACAGCTGCAACTGAGAGGTTGACCCTTTCTAAACTCCATGTCTCTGGTACAATTGTAATTTTATTATAAATTTTCACTTCTCTAAAATTTTCTACGTACCATTCTATTTAATGAAATTTTCCTTATTTTTCGAGATGTTTGGATGTCTAAGTAGAACACCCTGTAAATTAGGGCCGTATAATTTTTAGGTTTTTTGGTGTTAAATCTTCATATTTTGAGTCCTAGATTTTCCTGCTGAAATATTCCCCACAGCACAAACATATTTCTTCTAAATTATTTATTTAACTTATCCCATAAAGGAGAGACCTATCCTTCTACGCTTCAAAAAACTCTTGCCGGATCATAAACGATTATCGGTTTGTTATGTCAGTGTCAGTATGACGTCGATGTTAGTTGTACAATATTCCTGTTCATGGAGCTTGCAAACGCAAACACTCTTCATATACTACATCGGAAGAAATAGCGTTGATTGCATTCATTTATGACGTGACACACAAACATTCATGACGTCACGATAGCGTTTGTAGCACTACAACTGGGCTCCGTGAACATATCACAGCGCTAGATAGTGCAGATAGTAACTCCATGAACACAGCCATATACTTTGGCAGCAGCTATCTTTTTTATTTATATTTTTTACTCTCATCGATTTTCCTTAATGCAATATAACAAAGAAACCTACCTACTTGCTTTTGAAATCATATTTTTCTTTGTGAATTATTTAAAAAATACAACTTTCAGCTAAAGTCTTCTTATTAATATAAAAATATTGAATGTATCAGTTGTAGTTTCCAAGAAAACGGTTAAATTAGTTTTAGCTTGACTTTAGAGATATATGAGATATGAAACTTCTATCTCAATTTATGTCATTCTAATAACATATTGTGGATTGATCGCCAACTCATTGAATCTCGAATGAGATGTTGATTCAGCAGCTTGAATACCGAAGCCAATGTTTGGCTAAACTATCCCAAACAGTTGGTGTGTCACAACAACTGCAATGAAGTTAGAGTGAGAGCCGCAAATATTCCCCGAATCGCTTCCGGTGTCCATTTACTAGATTATAACTGACTGACCGGATGATCGTTCCGGATGAGTCGCAAAGTTCCTGATCTGGTTTCGTTGTCGCAGCTAAATGGTCGGTCGTAGTAGTACTAATTACTGTCCAAACTGCAATGTCAGGCAAAGTGGGAAGGAAGGAAGGAATTGGGAATATGTGGCTAACTGGACATTGGATGATGGTATTTGGCTTTCGGGATTCGTGATTGTTTAATTCGAATTATTTTATAAGCGTTCAGTGGGTATGGAGGAGGATGAACGATATACAGGGTGTTAGGTAAACATGCGGAAAAAATTCAAGGGTTTATTCCATGGCCTATTCTAATAATATTTTGTCCTATTACGATTTTTGTAAAAATCCATTTGTTTCGAAGATACAGGGCAATAAAACTTGCGATAATAATCACATTTTATTATCAGAAAGTACATGTAAATTTGCTCAATCTACAATAAATGTTCGAAATGACTTCCTCCAGCCTGGATAGAAGCATTCAATCTTCTCGTCATTGACTGCCGAACTCTTTCAGACACACCAGAGGGTCGTTTCTAATTGAGTTACACCCAGGGGGTTTAAGTCTGGGGATCGAGCAGGCCATGCGAGTAGCTCACCTTGACCAATCCAGCGATCGCTGTATGTTGCAGTTAAAAAAAGTTTCTCCAACCTGTATCTTCGAAACAAAGAAGTGTTTAAAAATTCATCATAAAACAAAATATTCCTAGACTAGGCCAAGGAATAATGCCTTGATTTTTTTCCGCATGTTCACCAAACACCCTTTATAATAGTCTAGTAAAAAAAATATTGTTAACATTTCTATAATAATGGAATTTACTATAGGTATGTTTATTTTTTGGTTTTATTATGAGAACGTTAAAAATGCCCAGTAATTTGAATGGTGCTTGAAATATAAACTCGATCAAAAATCGAAGAAACAAAATTGTTTTTTTGTGAATTTGACAAGAAAATTTTGTTTTTTTTTTCAATCATCTCATTTGATTAGGCTCTAAATGAAGGATGTTTTTATAGGAATGCTTAACTTTTAGCGAATGGAACGTTCTTGAGAGATTGCAATAAAAATAAAACTTATTGTGTATTGTGACATGCTATTCTATCCAAATATAAACAGAACACTCGGAGTATCTATAGGTGTAATCATATATAAATATTTCGATAAAGATGATATATCTAAGTGAGTCATTTTTGACCGACGTCAGAAAAAGAAGGAGGTATACAATTGAGTTCTATGTTTGATTTTTTTTCTTTATGTATTGGTGTTCCCGCGTTTTCTTAGTGGGCGTGCTCCGATTTTGATGATTTTTGATTCATTGTAAAGAGGAGAGTTGAAAAATGGTCCCATATTTAGAAGAACTCATATCTGAAATCTCCTCCCCTCCAAAAACCGCCCTCGAAGGGAGTGTAAGTGGCAATTTGTCTCGAAAATCAAAAATATGAAACGGCTAATTTAAAGATGATACCATTTCCGGCTACAGCAATGAGAAAGCCTGAAATATGTGTATTTCCGCTATGTGGAGGCGGCAATTTTTTCGAAAATTGTATATGGGACGGCCAAATTAAAGAAGAGATTATATGTAGCAACATTTAAATTGGACATTTTTCATAAAAAAACTGTTTTCGAGTTACAGCAGTGGTAAAGTCTGAAATATGTGTATTTCCGCCGGGATATTTTGAGATCTCTGAATTGTAAGAAGTACAAGCAGAGAATACATTCTTTGGCATTAATGAACGTTAAACGATTTTCTTGACTAATTTTACACTCGAAAGTGTGAGATAAATATTTTTTACCAAAAATTGTAGGTGCACTGAAAAATACAAAATAATTTCAATTCCATTGGTGCTGGTACTTTTGAAATTGTTGCCAAAAGTCTTCTATCTAACTAGAATTGCAAAACTTTAAAATTATCAAAAGAATTAATATGATTTTGTATTTTTTCGTCGCACCAACTAATATACTCGATATTTTTTTTAAATACTGTTGCGTATGTGGATTCGCAGGTAAGTGAGACTAATTGAGAGTTATTAAATTAACTTTATTTACACTCGAAATAATATAAATTACAACTTAACTTTACTATATTCGCACCAGTTTATTCGGACTATTCTATTATTCACACTGTCTTTTTACATTCTGCCCTTCATGCCAATTCTCCCATATATATATCCGAGTCGCCACTGGATGTTTCTCGAAATTCCTTTGTCGGCATTTTAGGAGTAGATGCCGACATGCTGCCGTCGCTCTCTTTGTCAACGCCGCTTTCGATATTTCCAACCACAGCATAGATCTCGCGCTTTCTTCAAACGGATGCCGCCACTTTGTATCCAATACCGGCGGCTGTTCCCCTTGTACGTTACAATTCTTTAATCGAAATAGAGGAAATAGAGTTGACTACGATTTTAGAGTTAGGTGATAGAAAAACCCTTATACGGCATACGGTTTGTGACATGTAAAATAAGATGGCATAGTTTCATGGAAAAGAAAAAACAGCAAACATACGACCGATCAATGATAGAAAAATGGCAAGTTACGGATACTTTTTTGGTAATCTGCGATTTTGTGTCATTTTTGTGGTTCCGAATGTAGTTTATTCATGTTTACATTTTCAAGTTTTCCGAATACCTACAGCCAACTAAATCAAAAAGCTTCCATGCATGTTAGCTTAACGGATTGTCATTAGATTCTACATAATTTTGCATCATAAAAAGCTGTCAAAATATTTTTTTATTCTACAAAAACAATAACGGATTATTTTATTTCTCTTTATTAGTGGAGAGTGTAATCATCAAAATGATGTCTGAATCATTAGTTACTAGATCGTGACATGTACCTTTTGACTTGATTATACAAGGTTTATGTTTTTCAGTGCTTGATTAATAGTACTATTTTATTCAAAGGTGAATACAGATATTACTAATAAAATACGACAAACAAATTCAACATTTAATTTTAAATATAAATATGCTCTACAAATATCATTGTGATAAATTTTACACCGTAAAACAAAACTTTTCTTATACAATAAACACTCAATGCCTGTATCGCAATGTCTGTGTAATATCTCATAAATAAACACATTGTTTGCGCGAAATTCGAAGAAGCGCCATTCTCTCATATTATATTTATACATACGTATATACCTACATTTACAAATAGCATAAAACAATGATGAATAAGAAAGGAACATGTTGTGCATATATAGGTTAATTAAATGATGCCGTTGTCGTGTTCCATGTTAATGTTACACAACCAATATAATAATATCCAGCAACCCATCCTGAAGGATGTATATATAATAGCTGCACATACACGTGGTGCGGTAGTTTGCAGCTAAGTGCTATTCTAGAATATGTCAACGGAATTGGAATAGTCTATGATATATTGATATCATTGATATAATATTTAAAAAAATCCCGATGGCCTGAAGCCAGCGGAAAGGTAAATTTCTCAATTTCATTGGTATACCTATATGTCATTACATATATATTGTCGTATGTGTCATAGCCTTGCGGTTAGAGATTTTTGTTTTGGCTGTTCAATGTAAAGCAGACCGGGTTCGCGGTCCACTACAAGGCTGAATTTTTTTTTCGCCTATTTCTTATCAAAAAATATTTTTTTAATCAGGGTCTATATTCCAGAAAATGTATAATTACAACAAATTTATATTGAGTGTTCATTTTTTATCAATATTTATTATTTTTCTTTATTAATTTTTATCTTTTTTTCTGTGCATTTTATGAAAAATTGCTTTGAACAAAAGTTGTAGGTACTGATTATATATAACCTAAAATTATTTTTGATGATATTTACACTACGGCTCTTTTTTGATAATTATTTTAAATGTTTGAACGGTCGCCATTTTGAACTACTTACCCGATATTGCTCAATAACGAACTCGACCGAGATATTTAAGAGATTGATTTTTTTAGCATATTTGAACTTGACCCCTCCAAAACTGCGACCTCTATCGTGTTAACAAATTTCGTAATATATATATATATATAAACTTTTGAACCAAATGTTTTTTTGGACTAACTTATAGACATATAACAACATACAGTTGAAATTTGTTCGAAATTCAAAAGTGTGAACGATCGCAATAGGTATATTTCTATAAGAAATTTACCTAAAAAAGATTATTGGACAATCAACCAACTTTATTCAACGAAATGCTCTTTCGAGACTTTGTATATCGCTTCATTATACTGAACGTCTGTGAAATGAGGTGTCTACGTTCAAGACGATCTTTTCCTAGACTTTAGGGTTTCGGACCGAAAACAATTATAGGACAATGCGATCAAAGTATAGTTTGAATACCCATCGAATGGGCTTTCGTCACTATTCCTGACGTCATCTGCCATTTTACGCATGTCGTAAATAGTTTGAATTAAATTTTAATACCTAACCCCAAAACACTGTAACTAAAATTGGGCCAAGTCTGGTCATTTTTTTTCTGAATAAATATTTTTTTTGAATTTATTGAAAATTGGTTCAAAAGGAATTCTTTATTTCATTTTTATTTTATGAAAATAGTTTTTTCAGATAAATTGAAAATGGTTATAGAATTTTTCTTAAATTATCACACAGAATGGTAATGGTTACTCATAATTTATGAATTTCTTGGCATTTCATTTGATTTCAAAAAAAAATTGTCTTCAATTCCAGAGTAACTCAAAATATGTAAGTAATTGGCGCATAGTTTTACCGACATCCAGAAATGTCGGTTTGTGTGGTATTTACTGTACCAAAAAAAGCCTATAGACTTGAAGATCTTTTACGCAAATGATTGAAAATGCTTTTGATTTACTTATCTGATCCAATATCGTGAAAATTGTCTCATCCTCAAAATATATCGTTGTCAGTCCATTAAACTATTAGGTTATCGATTTGGCCGCTATCTCTTTCTTCCTCTTCCCTCAGCGTGATATATCCATCATGTTCGTTTTTGTCCTTTTCGTGGCTGCAGTAATTAGCATAAATTAGAGTAGAGTGTTTATTCGTTGGCGAAATTGAAAACTTCCCGATAAATCAGCGCTGTAATCGCCTGTTTACGCTTCATGGAACCTAACAGACTACGAGGCTTTTTCTTCGATAAAATCCCCATTAAGTTAAGCGACCTACTCGAAAATGGCTACCATAAATCGGGTATTAAAATTTTTGTTAATCTTTGTAACGTTATCACATCTTGGCTACTTAATATGTGGTTACATGTTTGTATAATGCTTAATCTCAAAATAATAATAATTATAAGTATATTGATTTAACTTTGAATATTATTTATAGATTATAATTGCAAATCTATGTATTACTTATTCATTTAAGTAACACTTTCAATGAAAGCAAGGTAATCTATGGCACGCAGTTTTGCTATTTAATGACATGAAACAAAGTAATAATCAAACATATTTAAACAAGAAAATTATTCACAAAGAAATTCGTGACCATAGAAATATATGACAATTATATTAAAGCATAATTGCAATTGAATGAATGAAGACCTCCATGGAATAATTGTAAATAAATTATTTCTTTTGCTCGGTAATAAAATTCAAATTCAGAAAATTATTGTTATATGTATTTCAAATCATCATTTGAACCATCAATGATTTTAAATTTTAGTTACTTTTCTTTATATTCTATTTATTATTTGATGGTGAAGAATATTAGAAAATTAAACTCATTATATATAAAAATTGTTTATGCAATATTAATTTTAGAATTTTCAATAAATAGCTCTGTTTGAATTTTGTCTTTGACGATCTTAAAATAATAATAAATATTCTTTACAACAAATTGGACCGACGTTATTAGTTGGTGCACTGAAAAATACAAAATAATATTAATTTTATTTGTGCTGTTACATTTGAAGTTGTGCAGTTGCAGTTGATTGAGAACTTTTGGCACCAACTTCACAAGTACCAGCATCAATAGAATTAATATTATTTTGTATTTTTCATTGCACCAACTAATAACGTCGGTCCAATTTTCACTAATATCACTGAAGATAGTAGGTACTTATCCTATTATCCACGTATATATTCTTATATTTTTTATGTTACCATTTTACCACCGTTGTAACTCGAAAACCGTAATTCTAAGGAAAAAATGTTCATCATAAATATTGCTACAAATAATTAGGTCTTTCATGTAGTTCCTACAGATTTTCAATTTTCGAAAGAAATCGCCCTCTCCACATAACAAAAATACGTATATTTGAGAACTTAACATGCTTCTATCTCGAAAACTGTAACTCTTTTGAAAAAAATTCAATTCAATTTAAACGATTCCGGATATTGTCCTATCTTTAATTTTACCACCTCAGATTTTAGATTTTCGAGAAAATTTGCCCCCTTCACCCCTTCCGAGGCGATCTTCGGAGGGAATATGGGACCATTTTTCAAGCCTCTTCTCTCAAATTAATCAAAATCAGAGTACGATTACTATCTAAAAGGCGCGCACGAACCCAAAAAAAAGCACGCAGTCGAATTGTATACCTCCTCCGTTCAGGGTACGTCGGTCAAAGAATCCAAAACAAATCCAGTAGAGATGATCCGTAAAATATAAAGACGTTAGTTTAATGTGCTTCTGGTTTTATAAGAGATTTAAGGTCTGCATGTGTTTTTCACAAATGAATAACTTTCAACGACTGGCAGTCTCTGTGTAGAGGCCATGCCATTTTGTGAAAGAAAATATTTATGCTGGAACATAAATCCTCGCCTTGGGTTGAATAAAGCCGTTTGACCACACACCAGTATGATCGTTTTACTTCGTGAACTTGCATTTCAATCTCCCCAAGCTATGCATACCAAATATATCTGGAAATTGGATAGAATAGATTTTGTGAATATATTTATTAAACCGAACATATATAAATTGTAAGAGAAATACTTGCTACTTGTTTTTCAATTGAATAGAATTGAATTTAGAAGTTCTTTTTCAAACGAGGAAGTTTGCTATTTATTTTCTTGAGAGTATTACAAAGGTTATTGTTTTTTTTATCAATATTTCTTCATACTGATAAGAAATTTCTCTCCATTTAATCATTTTTAAAATCCAACATATCCTTTCCCGATCGGCGGTAGTAGAATATAAATATTCTCATTAAATTTGTTGAAATAAGAAATGTGAAATAAATAAAATATCTCAATAAAATAGTTCAGATGCACTGAAAAGTGTAGTTCAGTTGTAGTTTTTTTGAAACCAACTTCAAAAGTCCCAGCAACAACAGAATTAACCTAATTTTTAAAATTTCAGTGCTCCAAATAATTGAGTCGTTCCTATTTTTTATAAGAAAAAAATATTTCATTTATTATATTCTGTGATTTCAAGAAATTAAGCCATTACTTTTTTTTCCCAATTTCAATTTTCTTCCAGGTGTATTTAACTTCATTGACTCAGATTTCAATGAAATCATCACCACTACTGACATCTGCAAATTATACAATAATACCCGGTATAATAAGATGCCATAATTCATTAATGTAGGCATAGTGGACCTAAAATAGAACCGTGAGGGACTCCACAAGTGACCAAACTGTGAGAACATTTAACACCATTAATGACAACACACTGAAACCTGTTTGAGAGATAGTTATAGCATAGAATCATTAAATTTTTTTACCAAAATCACTCAACATAATCAAATCAATAGGAACTACAATGTTCTACCGTGTCAAAGGACAAAAATACAGCTATTACTGTTGACTAGAGTTACAGCATCATTGGTTGATTTAATTATTATGAAACCAAATTGCCTCCCTTCTAAAGGGGATGTTTTGTCTAGAAAATAATTTATTTATTAATTATTTTAATTTATATCATTGTTGCCATGGTTTATGGTTTTGTGTTACAAGATGATATTTGACATGGAAAAATGGGTGTTGCTAACACTTTAACACCTAAATTATCTCGATTATAAGAGTGTTGCTAAAGATTTGTTTGAATGTGACAA
This sequence comes from Crioceris asparagi, assembly GCA_958507055.1. Classification (NCBI taxonomy): domain Eukaryota; kingdom Metazoa; phylum Arthropoda; class Insecta; order Coleoptera; family Chrysomelidae; genus Crioceris; species Crioceris asparagi. The sequence goes on along the minus strand of OY293827.1, from coordinate 96,715,449 downwards.
CACTTCTAGAAAATATCTAAGTCAAGTTTGAAAATATAAATAAAATTTCCTGTTTCTTGCCACTCCAAGAACTTTTTAAAGATAAAAGCACAATATCAAAGGTACAGAATAAATATAGATAACAATAACAATTCTGTGTTAAAGGTTGGTATATATACAGGGTGGTTCTCTGGGAAAGACATCGATTGATTGATAACTACAAACAGTCTTAAAATTTGGTGACATGCTAAAGTTACGGGGGGACATAAGTCTAAAATATGTTCATGTTAGTCGCATTTCCGGTTATATCAGAAGTAGATGCCAGTTTTATTATTTTTAATGGAATAGTATGGAATAGAATGGAATAATAACATTTTTAGATTTCTTGTACAATGTTGAAAACATTTTTTGTACATTGTCCTATACCTAAGTCTAACTTTTTATGAAATATTTAAAATTTTATGTCAAAAATTAAGTTTGCAGTCCAAAACATAATTAAATAATTACCCTTTAATATTTAATTTGGGTTGGTTTTCTTGTAGAAAAAGATGTACTTTATTAGTATTTTTATGATATTTTGTTCAGAATTTGTTCACTGAAAGAAGCTTGAAAACTTGATCCAAAAAAAAAACATCTAAATTTTCAAAATTGAAACCCATGGTTTTTATTATTTTATTGTATTAAACAGCAAAAATAGTTTGTATTAGGTTGTCTATACCGAAAATTGAAAAAATGCTATACATCTTTAAAGTTGTGTTAGAAATGGGCTATAATTGCATTAAAAAATAATAAAAAATATCAGTAAAAGGCAAACAAGTGCCAAAAAGTCAATAGAGTACTTTTCATTTTCAAATTTTGAGTAATTATCATACCGAGGACACTTAATTACATAAATGAGGATTAATTGAATTTATTTATTATTTATGGAGAATGTCATAAAGTTATTTCAAGAATATTTTATACATTCGCTATGCGATATCCACAGAAACAGCAACCAACACCAAAATCTGTTAAGAAAATTATAGAAATCTTGAAGAACTTTGGAGCTCCTAAAGTACCTACGTAAAAATCAACCAATTGCTAAAAATGAAAATGCGGCAAATTTTGCAAATGAAAAGAATTATATTGACTTTTTTTACGCTTGTTTGACTTTTATTGACATAACTTGTTATTATTTTCTAATGCAATCATGGCCCTCTTCTGAGAGAACTTTAAAGATGTGTAGCACTTTTACATAGAAAAATGAAAAATTGGCAATTATTTAAAAAAAACTTAATTAGACAACCTTATACAACAAAGTTCCCCTTATTTTTATTTTTGACTTTCTTTTGAATCTAGTTTTCAAGCTTCTTTTTTGATCACTTTGTACAAATTATTATCAAAATAAAATAACAATATTGATCAAATTGATCTTCTTCTACAAGAAAATCAACCCGTATTAAATATTAAAGGGTTCCTCACGGGAAAGATTGATTAATTATGTTTAGCACCATTTAATTTTTGACAAAAAAAATAAATATTTCCAAAACGGTTAGACTTAAGTATAGGACCTGAAAATGTGGTAATATACAGGGTATTCTGTTGAAAATAACAAAGTTGGCATCTATTTCCGGTATAACCGGTGCGACTAACATGAACATATTTTAGACGTATGTCTTCCAGTGACTTTTGTATGTCACCAAATTTTCAGATTGTTTGAAGTTATCGTTTGCTCACAATCGATATCGACATCTTTCCCGGACCGGAGAACCACCCTGTAGGTATACCTAAACGTTTATTCCTTCGAGTGAAATCTTTTCATCGCTCTGCTTCACACCTCGACGCTTTTCTGCGCGCATTCATTGACGATGATAAAACGTTTGCCCTAAACTACCCCCGACTCCCGACCGCAGCAGTAGCAGTATGTAACCGTACGTAACCCTCGTCACAAACACATCTGGAAGATATAGCGCGGATATGTGTCACACATTTGCGACCAGGACAAATCGTCACCATTTTCTGGAATATGTCAAGCTCGTTTGTTCAAACATTCCTGTGGTAGTAGTATCTAGTAGGTACATATTACGTATTGGCCGAATGGAATTCACCACGGTAAAAAATATGCACAGTGATAAAGGATACAAATTGAAAGTCATAAAAAAATATAAAGATATATTGAGGATAAAAAAAGTCGTTTATGCTCCAAAATTCATGTTTTTCTAATGTGACATCGAAAGATCATTTTTATTTGTAAAATGTTCCTTGTCACTGTAGTTATCGGTCTGTCTTTCTGTTTGTGTCAAGATTAATTTGGGAACTGGCATTGTTAGCATATACTGAGTTTGGTTCAAAAATGTTGAAATAACCTCGACTCATTCTTGGCGACGATTTCAATATTGACTTCGATTAAGATGAAGGATTGCGTTTGGTATTTTTTTTATCATTAATTTTTGTTTCTGAGAGAACACTAGGCATTACTAGATATGGTATGAACATTAATTCGATATTTTCAGGATTTCTAAATCACGTATCTTCTGACGTTAACATATCGTATTTTCTATTGTCACAGGATTTAATGTTGACTATAATATGGATGAAATTACTGTTCAAGATGAAATCAATAGTGAAGGAAACCAATCTTCCTAACGATGTATTTACGTAATATAAGCAATACGTATATTTTTATGTAGCATAATTAATGTATAATATGTTTTTGAATCAATATTAATAAATATGAATTACAGTAAGAGATGCGTTTATTTACCCCCACAATTTATTTGACTGACTTAAGAGTGGGAAATTTTTCTGAAAAATCGAAAATCTTAGACGGTAGAATTGAAGATGAGACCATATCCGGAAACGTTTAAATTGAACATTTTTTCAAAAGAGTTACGGCAGTGATAAAGACAGAAATATGTGTATTTCCGATTTTCATGACTAGTGTTACACTCAAAAGTGTGAAATAAATATTCCTTACCGAAAATTTCACCAAGTTTATTAGTTGGTGCACTGAAAAATAGGTACGAAATAATATCAATGCTATTGGTGCTGGTACTTTTCTAAATACAACAGCACAACTTCAAAATTACGAGTCCCAACAGAATTAATATTATTTTGTGTTTTTCAGTGCACCAACTAATATAAAGTCGTTCGAATTGTTGGTAAAAATATTTATTTTATTCAAGATTTCAACATTTCATTGGTCAGCTGATAGATTTCAAAGGTAACAATACTTGTTATAACTGCTTATACTTGATATAGTAAGTAGCTGGTTTCACAAATAACTGTGCCCAACGATTGTGTATAAAGCAATTCGAGTTTCCATACATTGTGAAGCTTTTATCGTGTCAAAGAAAGCGATTCCTTTAACAAGATCTGCATGGAAAGAAGTTTAAATAACGCATTTGCTTTGTAGAAGATTAAATCCCCAGCATTTTGTAGCGGAAAAGATCGTAAAAAGGAATGTCAACTTTCAAATCAGTCCTTACAACTCCCGTCCTTTTTTCTTCTATGTACATTGTTGTGAATCTCGATACTAAAATGTATTTGTCCGGAAATAATAGCTTATTTGAGGAAGGAATACTTAAAGTCGAAAGGATTTGCAATATAAACGTCGAAATAACTTATTCAACGGGTTTCTAAATAGTATAATATGTGGAAATTTACCTTAAAGTATCGAACTTCCTTATACATTTCTACCCTTGATTCAATTTCAAATTTACTTTTTAGTGATACATGTATTTATTGCTAAAAGTGACTAATTAGCATAATGGCTGCTCATAACGAGATTTTCTGATATTTCTTGTGATCTGTAGAAATTATAGAATGTTTTTTCTTTGAAAATGAAGATTCTCGAAAGCATTTTAAAATTGATATGCAAATAAACACATCTAAGTATACCTATTCCATTTCATTTAAGTATGTTTGCTGAAATTGCGAAAAATATAGGTATTTATTTTTGTAAGTAAACATGAAGCGTAAGAAAAACAAGAAAGTAATGAGATACAGTCGAAAAGTAATGTTTACGTTACATTTGCATAACATCATCATCTGCTACAGTGACGGGGATTTCGTTTGAAATGGGATACATTTTTTTAGAGCATATTAATTATCCAGAAAATAAGAACGGCACAGTCTCCTCTTTTTTAAATATCAAATGTTTTATTGTGGAACAGCTCTTGCTTTCTTTCATCCATATCATAAGCAGAATCTGCCATATTTAAGTATTTTCTTTAGAATCACAAAAATATACTCACACATATAACGATCATCAAATTATTGAAAATGATGAAGTAAGAGGACATCATGGCTAAGGCGTGACTATTTTTCACGTAGTTCTATGGTGGCCAACTTAAGGAAAGCACTGACAACCTACCACGAGTAATATCTAATGCCTTGGAAGGACTCTCAGATAGTTCCGTTTACAACGAGCGATAAATGGAAGTTCCCGTATATTTTTGATCCGATTCGTTCCAGTGCCAAATCTATAGGACATTTCAAGAAAAGCAAGTAAACCGTAAGAGGTTAAATTTGGAATTTCTAATTAATAGAATCATTAAGATTCATATTACCTACTTGTTAATTTTCTCATATATTTACCAAAAGATGATAATAACTCATTTACCTTCTATTTCTTTCTGCAGAAATAACAATCTGTATAAATATGGAAAATCCTTTTTTTTACTGAAAGGTAAATCTTTCACGGCACAAATAAAACAATTTTTGTTATTTCTCTGGTTTCCTTTTTCAGACGGTCAACTCCGGATGTAATAATTCGGAAATCCGGTCGTTTTCGTGTGCTGTGTACATTTTTAATGATGGAAAAGTCGTAGGAAAACCTTCATTTTTCATCAGAGCTCCTTTTGTTGAGCCTTTTATATGAGGAGGTGGACCGGCGAGCCTCGACCCTGCTAACAATCTTGACACCATTTGCCATAAAGAGGCGTTGTTTTATAGAAAGGGATAAGCAAAGCCAGAAATATCGTCTCAAAAGGTACACAATTAGATGAAAATAAAGGTTTCTTTGTTTAAGTGACTTCTACTGCTAGATTGGAAACACGTAAAATAATACAATGAATTGCTGGGGCTTCTTCACCCCTCTCTGATGATTACGTATATATAAAAAAGAATTCTCTTATCAATTGTTTCTAAGCACAGAAGTGAATGAAAATTTTAGAATTAATTCTATGGACGATTTTGTTTGAGGTACCTATATTTTCAGTCTATCTTTCTGTTTCAAAATTATCTCGGGAAAGGATGGGCCAATTTTGTTGGTTTATTTTCTAATTTGTAGGGTATAGATGTGACACAGATTGAGCATCCCGGTCGCATTGGTTGACGCCCTTTACCATCTGCTATAATGTTTGATGTCTCAGGAAAAAGCAGAAAGAAAATGTTATGCTCACTTTGTTTGGTATAATAAATAATATTATTATGCAAATAAAAAATAAAATGTATTGTTTTGGGTATAGCTGATTTTTTGTCAACAATAAATAATAAATGTATGTCTGGTATTTGATCATCTCAAGAGAGCGGAAGTTGTACCAATATATAAAGCTGGTGATCATAAATTAACAAGTAATTACAGACCAATATCCTTATTATCAATTTTCGCCAAGATATCAGAAAACGTGATTCACAAAACACTTGAAGATTTTGTAGAGGGAGAGGGAATGATAAATGAGAGGCAATTCGGATTCAGAAGAAGTAAATCGACTAATGATGCTTTAAATTATGTCAATAACTTCATGTGTAATCAACTTGACAATAGCAGATCGGCAATAGCTGTATTTTTGGATCTATCAGAGGCTTTTGACACGGTAGTACATGAACTTCTATTGATTATATTTAGTGATCTTGGTATAAGAGGGATTGTTGGGATGATTTGATGAGGAACTATCTCTCAAATAGATTTCAGTGTGTTGTCACTAATGGTGTTAAAAGTTCTTACAGTTTAGTGCCTTGTGGAGTCCCACAAGGCTATATTTTGGGTCCATTATTATTGAATGCCTATAGTAATGTATTATTACAATATACTGGGTATTTTTGTATCATTTGCGAATGACACAATTATGTGTAGTGATGACAGTTGGGATGAAGTTACAGCCAATATGAACCATTTCTTAGAAATTATAGGAAAATGGCTTAGTTCTCACTGAGTGACTTTAAATATGTCAAAATCGAGTGTTTTAAATGTGTCTTTTTAGGCGGATGAGCTCCCTGTTACAGATGGACTGAATTGAATTGTAAATATAATAAAACAAAAAGACTGAATGAAGTTAAATACTTTGGAATTGGAAGAAAAATATTTTCGGTAGCGTACCATTTGATGGGATTATTTCTTGGGGTTCAGCTTATTTAAATGCATTAGGGCCAGTGGCCGGAATAAACTTGTTTAGTGAGAAACGATTCTTGAATATCAATAAAAAGATATTTTGGAAGCATTAATAAATTATTATTGTATTCTACGGGACCAGTAAACTATTGCTGAAGCATCTGTATGTTCTAGACATAAATCGTTTGCAGTAAATAAAACTACATTAAATATTGGTAAAAAAAACTAGTTTATATCGATCCAAGCTTACAATAGATTAATTAATCATTAAAAAAATAAACTTTTCTAGACGGCGTATTAAATTTAGTATTGAGAGGTGGATTAAAAATAATTTGAGGTTATAATTTATTGTTATATATTACTATTGTATGATGATTTGATGATCCTTACATTTGTAGTTGTATTTATAGTTCTATGGTATTTTCATTTTATTATTTGTTTATTTGTATTGTATTGTAGATGATGTTAAGGTTGTAGATTTTAATTTATTATTGAGTACCTTGGTAGGGTTTTGTGGGGCTTATAATAAGTCAGACAACATATTAGCCTACTATTTTTTTAATCAGATTTGTATGCTATCCTGAATAAAAATTATTATTATTAATAATATTGTTTACCTGTTTATTAATATTCTGACTGAAGGGACCTACTGATACATAAACCGACAAAGAATATCCCATGCAGCTTTCTATATATACTTACTTTTTCATACCTATCTACTCCATTTCCATTTAATTAGATATGCTACAATTTATTGAAGCTCTAATTAATGCTTCGCTATGAAAAAGTTTTCAGCCTCACACCCTTGTGTAAATCCATTACATAATTAACTGCCTAATGAAATCATATCTCCCTGCAAGGCTATACACTTCAAAATATGAAAATTTGAAATAAAAACTCATCAACAGTGCCGAGTGCGATTTCCTCCAGCTTTTCACCTTGATCCAAATTTAATTGAGAATGTTTCTAGCAATACAATAAAATTAGGATATAGAAAGTATGTAAGTATTGGTTATAATTTCCAAATATGAAAACAGACAAAATAATATTAATTACATCAGTGCACATTTGAGTTTAACATTAGTCATGAAAATCGTTGAACATTTACCAATACCAAAGAAGATAGTAGTTATCCTATTACCCATATATAATTCTTTGCTTGTACTTGTTATTATTCAGAGATCTCAAAACATCGCGGCGGAAATACAAATATTTAAGACTTAACCACTGCTATAACTCGAAAATCTTTTTTTTTAAATGTCTAAATGTTGCTACATATAATTTGGCCGTCACATATTTTCAGTTTTTCAAGGAAAATTGCCCCTTCCACATAACGGAAATATACATCATATTTCAGTCTGTACCATTGCTCGAAATTCGTAATTCTTTTGAAAAACTGTTCGATTTAAACGTTTCCTAATATGGTTTCATCATTAATTCTGTCGTCTCAGATTTAAAATTTTCGAGAAATTGACCCCTACACCCTTATCGCTGGTGATTTTTGGAGGAAAGGAGTTGAGTATTTGTAAATATGGGACCATTTCTCAACTGTACTCTAGCAAATGAATCAAAAATCATGAAAATTGGAGCACGTTTACTATGCAAAACCCGCGGACAGCCATACATAAAAAGCAAATAAACAAGCAAATTGTTTACTTCCTCATTTTTTTAAGTCGGTCAAAAAGTCAACTCTAGTGAGAATTAAATTCTTAGCTGAGACGCAATATTAAAAAATCTATAAATTAATAATAAGATATTTTTTGGACTCTTTTCGAAGCTTATTGCCTTCACGGACGAATATATGATTTGGCTAAGTTAAAGTTTATAAGGAAAAGGAGTGTATAAAATAATCTATACATATTAACATTCGTTAATCTCCTAAATTACTAGACGGATTCTATCAGTTACGTCTTTTTTCATTAAATTGGAAGTTTACAATAATTGTAATGTCCATATTTCACTAATCATTTTCGGTCACTATTATTGATTCCAACTGTCAAGGGTTACTGCCATAGACTATCGGGATAATCACAACCAGAACAAACTTTTAAAATGTGCCCGAATCTTTCAAATTATCTACTAGTTGGCGCATAGATGGTCAGTTCTCTGAGGACATGTTAACCGTTATGTGAAATCATCGTAGAAGAAAATCTCCAATATTATAAATTCTTTCCCCAATAGACAGTTCACACTCAATTGAAGGAATTTAACGAACGACATATTTTTTTATCGATTAGATGTGGTTATGCGCGATTTATGGTGTCACACTGCTGTGAATCGTGTCGAGGCGAATGAGTTTATCTATAAAGTAGTTATTCTGGATCATCTATCGATATGTAGGTAAAAGACTCGTCCTACGAGTACAAAATTCACACATTGCGATGAAACGCCACACCATATCTCATTACATTTTCCAGAATTTCATTGGACAGATGCCATCACACTATTGAACTTTGAAATGGGCTTGTCTGTGTACACCTATGTATGTTCTTCAAACTTCAAGTTTTTGATTGACTATTCATGATCCTCTCTCTGGTCGTAGCAAACTTTTGTGAGTTTCACTAGAGAGATGTGTGTCCATGCAAGCGCGAGCCCCAGCAGCAGCTCGTCTTGGCCAAACTTGTTCTCCATATATGATATTGTATTCAAATGGAATTAGTATCAATATTATTCTCAACAAATGTTGGGCGATGTTCGAGTTTACTCTTGTGATGTGGTTAGGTACTCTGGAAACTCCCTGGCGGGCCAGAGATGCTGTGCGCTGCTACAAGTTGAATAATTAGTCTGCGGCTATAATTTGACTTTGAATGGACTGACTGGTGTGTTGTGAAGTTAATCCGTATATCCAGTTTTAGCATAGTATATAGACTTTATTTTTGACGTCTGAATACGTCTTTAAATTTTCTTTGGGTGGCAATTCAAAGAAACACCTCAAGTGAGATTTATAAGGTATTGTGCACGACGGAAAAACCAGCATTGCCATTTTGAGGTCGTTTTGCTGCCTAACCTAATTTCCCTTTAGTCATTTTTGACTCGGTGATGCTAGAACGTTCGTTTGAATTGCAATCGTCAGGATCTGTCGATTGTGTATGAAAAACATTAGTGTGAAATAGCAATCCACTGGTACTTACCTATAAAGCACAATATGATTTAGTGAAGCGGTGCCGGGAACGTAAAATAATGACGATTCCCTGCATTTGATAACCAAATTGATTGCGTCTATATTGTGAAATTTAATTGATGGTTATTCCAGCATTTGGCATTTTTGAAGAATAATATGCTCTACGCATTCGTAATAAGGCGCCCGGTAGTCTAGAGGGTAAGATGCTCGACTTCTAACCGTGACGTCGTGGGTTCGAGACCGTTGACTAGGTTAATGACTTTTTCCTATCATGAAAATTTGCTGAAATAATTCCGAGGTCATAAAAGGATTTTCAGTCAATGGCAAAAACTAGAGGCCCCTTGCGAATCAGTTCTAAGAACCCCTGGATCTAGTAGAATGAAATGTGCTTGGAGACATCCTTAAACTATATAGATCCTATTTTCTCATTTGCCCATTGATGAATACACACCCGTTTTATATTTGATTCCAAATGTACTTTTTCTTGAAGGGGTTCATTTCTCAGCAGTCTTCGAGTAAAAAATATCATCAAAATCGGAGCACGTTTATTATCCGAAACATACATAAAAAAAACAAAAATACACTCGAATTATGTGCCTCTTCCGGTATTTAAAAAAAAAATTACTAATTGAAAGTCAAATAAAGAAAGTAAAATGCTGAGGTAGAAGAAACGCTACAGCAAGAATCAAGTATGAAAAGTTAATCAAAAACCAATAGAACTGTAATTTAATTACAACTTTCGTTTGTACATTTAAAATAGACAAAGGACGTGAAAGACTTCAATGGCTACTTAATTATAATACCAGAAGTCACTTTGCATCACCGTTGAAGAACTATTAATTACTGAGTTATTTCCAAGGTACTGGAAATAATGGAAATCTTTTATAATGGCAAATAAAACACCACAATGTATATATACCACCTATCTTTCAAGTTAGTTGAAGAAGTAAGAAGTGGCGAACCGAATTAGAAGTTAACCTCCTTCCTCTGTTTGCTAATTGAATCTGAGAAAGTTTTCGCCAAGATTTTTCTTTGTAAATATACATCATCTTATTTTTTTACCTTGTGTGAGTGAGAAAGATGAAAACGAAGTCTATTCAGGAAACCGCTAAGTTGCTAATGGAAGCCAGAAAAAACTGAAGGGGAAATGATGTCTAATGATCATTCCATTTACGGAATGAAGAAGGGCCCTTGTGCTTAGGGCAATAAAGAATAGGTAAAGTTTTTTTTTTGCAGGAATGATGGATATCATTTTGGAATTGTACGCGCAAGGAGTTGTTAATTAATTGAAGGGGATGATGGAAATGAAGTAGAAATTAATCAGTATTGGTAATTTTTGCTTATTTTAGCAAATCCTATAAAGTTAAATTATTTGATTTAAGTAACCAGTTGTATTATTTCATAGATCGGTTTGTATGTCGGAAATTTTCTACGTTATGAAATCGTAAAATCGAAAATTGATTGATATCAGATAATTACCTGTTCAATCTATATACAGGATGGCCAATTAGTGCGACAAAATAGAATAACTTCTCTATTTTCAATAAGTTGTACTAAACTCAAAGTACTATCATGTATTTTCAGTGCCCTTGGGATCTGGTGGTTCCGTGCCTGAAAGTCTATTGTATATTTCTCAACTCTGTGGTTGGATTTTGTTGGTCTTTTCACCATGTATTTCTGTAGAATGTTCTCAGAATGATCTGGTAGTGGCTGTAAGTGTGATTGGGCCTCCTAGGTTGAGGGTTCCATACCTGTAATACCCAAAGAAGTATCTCTGAGCTCTGCGGCTGAATTTTCATGAATTTTTCGCGATATTTGTGTATAGTATGTCTCTGGACTGTTTTATGTGAGTCTATCAATGCGATTTGGACTAAAAGGTGGATGGTTATATGCCAGAAAAATCTCTGACATATGTAGCAGACATTTTTCTGCTGTTTTTTCGTGGGGCATGTCTGAGGATAGATCTGGGTTGATGTTCGGACTGATTCTACGTGCGAGTAGAACTCTTAGGTAGGAGGGTTCCAAACTCAAGACTTTTTATGACTGTTTTTTCGTACCACAATGTATCAAAGTGTTTGCCCGGGTATTGCAAACTATTTAAACTATTTTCTGATAATTAACATTTCATTCCAAAGATCATTGCTGAAATCTTACACAGAACTAGAACTTCTTTTCTAGTACCCACTGAGGATTTCAGATCATTAAATTTCAGGATTGTCGAGTACAAAAGACATATTTGTAGACATATTGAATGGCGGATCTATCTGTTTGTCTGTCTGTGACAATATTATCTCTGGAGTGGATGCTGGCAACACTTGCTGGACAAAGAATAAGATTGGACCATTACTGGAAAATTATATGAAATGAAAACTCTAGTAGAATTTTCTTGAAAGTGCTATTAGTGATAGTGGGGATACATCCAATATTTCTGGGAATAAATTATAAAGATAATATGTGACAGGATACTAATTCTGAGAAAGCATAATTCATCATTTCGCCCAAGGTGCAACGAGTTGTGCATATGGATGCAATACGATTTTGCTTCGAAGTTAGGTAGGTGAAAGTGTATGGGTGTGTGCGCGCAGAGTGAGATATATTACAAAAGTTCATTACTCTAATGACTTTGAATGTCTGGAGAATGATGAATGAAATAAGGTGTTATAAGTTATGGGCCCAGAGACAGCCAAGCGCCAGCCAATGATCGAACATTTCTCTACTTACTTATACACACTCTCGCCGCTCCATCTTCTTGCTTGTCGGACCGTACGTACGTAGTACGTAGTATAGAAAAAACTCGCACTGCCCTCATAAATTTAACAACTAGTTTCGCTATAACTTTATATATATAACGCGATAGGTGAGAGAAATTATAATCTGTTGTAGAGAAATTAGTTTTGCTATAAATGGATATTGTACATTATTTATATGCGAGGAGCTTGTTTCTAATTTAATAGCAATAGAAATATAGTTTGTCTACACATTTTGTAGCATAAACTATTGCTTATTCATAATATCCAGTATCTCTTACATAATAAGAAACAAATGCAATTTCTGGGGAATTTAAGAATCCTCCTGTGACATCTAGAGAACTAGCATCAGAACTAAGTATTGGTAAAACGACATTGCTCAAAATATTGCATATAAGCAAATACCACCCTTAGAGAATGCAAGTTCTTCATGAACTTTATGAAAACGATTATGACGTGGGTCTGACATTTTGTGAGAGCTTACAAGTTATTTGCGTTGGAGACCAAAATTTAGTGAAGAATATTGTGTTTTCGGACGAGTTTACGTTAACTTAATTGAAAAATTAAGCACTCGAACCGTTATTGGTCGGACGTAATCCGCATTGGATGTGAGAATACCATACTCAGAATAAAGAAAAAAATCAACAGGATCCTTTGAAAAAAAATAACTGGTGACAGGTATTTGCGCTTTTTGCAGGACGATTTGATTCCAGCTTCTTCAACGTTATTTCCGGGAGAAGCAAATCCAACAGGACGGTGCTCCTCTACATAACCATGCTGGCGTTCGCGCATTTTTAAACGAAGTTTTTCCAAATGGGTGAATTAGAAGAAGAGGTGCATTTGAATGGGCTCCAAGGTGCTCGGACTTGACCCCTTTAGACTTTTTTCTGGGGGGTTGCATTGAAGCAAAAGTTTTTAAAATAAAACTTACAGATTTGGACGACATAAAAATTCGTGTTGCACAAAAAATAGGAGGTATTACACCGAAAGTCATTAATAATGTCCACGGGGAGTTTACTAATGACTTATGTTACTGTCAATTAACAAATGGAACATATTTTCAACATTTGTTAAAATGAAATTAACTAAACTTTTTAAGAAATTTTCTAGTGTCTTATTGGGTCATGTCCTGTTTTGATTTAAACAGTACCTATTGTTGTTCATGTATATGATACTGGCGCATTCAATTTTTAACACGTTGTAATTCAAAAACAGTTAAATGTAGGTACAGGACATGTTCGTTGACAAATGCCTAGAATTTTATCAGGAATGGGAAAATGTTAAAAAATTTGGGGTGTCTATTCGAAAAAGATGAAGTTACTACCTGCTTTTCTGCGACCACCCGTTATAATAATTTTATTTTCGAAGAAAAGCTCGACAAAAAATAAAGTCGACGTATTTGAGGATTTAAAAAAAAAAATGCTTAGAAGTGTAATTATTGTATTTATTGCTCACTTTACGCCTGTACTGTAAACATAATCATGAACAGTCTAGCCTTAAAATATTCATAATTGTGGTGGCTGCTTTCTTTCTTTTGTTAACAGTTTTTATCGAGCACATCTACATGCAAACAAACATGTACACCAAACACTACCCAAATTAATCATGAAAAATACCAAATAATCAGTCATAGCGATAATAGCAAGATTTATGACTGCCCAAAGTAAAAATAGTGAAGTGATAAATGTGTATACCTAGTCGGGTATTATTTAATGATTTTATCAACTATTTAACTGTGTGTGGGTTTTGATTGAGTAAAATTGATAATCATGTGATCCGCTGGCGGCGAAGTATAGCGGACAAATCTAGTAAAGTGTCGTATTTTCTGAATATCCATCATGATTCTTACATTTTCTGATTATATTTTATATTTATTTTGCTATGAATTACATTCAAAATATTCCTGAAACAAACAAATTAAATCTTAACATCTTAAGCTTCTAAAACTTCAACTGAATAAATAAAATGTGATTGTGACATATATCTCTATGAGGTTTCGAAATGAGTTTTCTACTGTTCTATGAATTTGTCGGTGTTTTATTCCTGAGGGAATTTATTTCTGTCTTATTTCGTTAATTTTTAGTTATTGTTGATATATCTCTAAACACGATTCATCTTTCAGATATTCCCATAAAAAATCCATTTGTGTGAGATCTGGAGATCTAGCATCCTTCCTAAATATGTTATACCTATCGAATTGTATGATTTCTTTTCTCAAGTACGTAGCTCTTATTTATTTCTTTGAACATAACAATTATATACGCTACAAACAGAGCAAATATATATTGTTTTTTTTCTCTGGTTATAAACTAAGTTGTCTATACAAGGTGATTCTTGTAACTTGCCCATTAGAAGATTCTTACTTAAAAATCGAGATAGAAATATGTAAATTTAAACCTGGTTATAATAAACGTTGCCCAATTTAGTGAAAATATTTACGAAATGGTGGCAGTAAAAATGGTACTTTTTTTTCAAAGGAAACCCCTGTTTTTTACTTTCCTACGTTACTATAGTAGCTGTATAAGGAAAGTATTGTAATCGTGTGAAATTTTCGGTATCGAGATTTTTACAAATGTTGACGTTTCAGAGTTTTCTAAGACTAATAAACATATTTTCAGTCATTGGTCTGTCTGTCCGTCTGTCTGTGTGTGACAGCATTATCTCGGGAACGGATCGGTGTAATTTTGTTGATTTCTTTTTTATTTTGGTTGGTACCAATATCACTCGCCGGTGGCACTGAATGAGAATCCTGTATACACTGGGTGTTGAGCTATAACCAAAAAACGTGATTTGCTCAAGACTATAGCGCGAAAACCGCTCTAAGGATTTTGATTAAACTGGCCTAAAGTATTCTTCTGAGAGCCCTTTACCACCCACAAATAGCGCCATCTCTGAAAAAAACACAAAAAAGTTATGCTTGAATGAAATTTCGTATTTTCCACATGTTTCTTCAGATTTTGGCTAAACGTTTCATCACGCGAAAAAATGTTACATAACCATTGTTGTTTGTCTTGACATGCTGAAAAAAATGAGTGGTAGCACGATTTGACCAGAAGATTTTTACTTTAATACCGCTAATATCGTTGCTATGTAAGGAAAATATTGTAATAGTGTAAAATTTTTCATTCACTGGAATTGTTTGCGAGCGGTAGGAAAGTCGTGTGAGTGGACATACCAGATTTTTTATTATTTGAAAAAACATAAGAGAGTGTAATAAACATTCCCCTAAAGTTTAATTTTCTACCTGATGACGATAAACAACTAGGTATGTGCTAGTAAGGTTGAGTTTTTTTAACTTTTGTCTTTGACGTCTTTAATATTGTTCTTGGAGTGTTAAACAAGAATGATGGGCATACTGAAGGAAATTCCAATTTCGGGCTACCGATCAAAATAACGTTTTGCTTGTCCGGTTAACAATAAAAGAGATATGTATTTTTAAATAGACATCTGTCATGAGACCTTCTTGTAGTAAAAATGATATAAGTATGTCAAACACTATGACAGACAAGTTATAAGAACTAGGGCTTTGCATACTTAATTAAATGTGTGGATTTCAAATATCTAATAAAAAAACAGGGGTTTCCATTTGAAAAAAAAACAACTTAGTACAATTTTCGGTGTAACCGGAAGTGCTACCATTTTGTAAATATTTTCACTTCATTGGACAACGTTGATTATAGCTAGGTTAAAATTTTCATACTGCTATCTCGATTTTTAAGTGAAAATCTTCTAATGGGCACGTTAGAAAAATCACCCTGTATAGTCTACTTTCTTTTACGAATAACCTTCCTACCTGTAGTATACATATAACACCCGAGCTATTGGACGTATCGCTCGATTTGCCATCTACTCTGCATTACCATTCATTAACATTCTTTATTTTTGGACAATTTTGTTGTGTGCCCCCAGAGTAAATTGTACAGTAGTTTCCTGTTAGTCGCTTAATTGTATTTTCAAAGGAACACACCGTACAGACAGATGGTTTTCTCTCACACAAAAAGACAATTTGCATGGCACACCTCTCTCTCTGTCCCTTGGAAACTAACATGGTGATCACAACTCTTTTGCCAAAAACCTGTTTGAGTTTGTGAAATTACTTGGGGGGATCAAAATGAACACCACGGGGACGCACTCAATCGAGCTTGATATGAGAGCCGCCATTTGAAAAGAGGAGAAGAACTGAGTGTATATAATGGTATTTTTTCGGTTTTATGCTGAATGATGATGATAATTATTGCATTGGATATAGAAACAGATAGAAAGTTTCAATTAAAAGACTGTATAGAACCCATAGCTTCTTTTTTAGTTCGTGTGCGCGTTTTATATAGTAAACGTACTCGGATTTTGATGATTTTCGATTTATTTGAAATAGGAGACTTGAGAAATGGTCCTATATTCATAAAAACGCAAATCCGAAATCTCCTCTTCTCCGAAAACCACCCACGAAGGGGGAAGTGAACAAATTTTCTTGAAAATCGAAAATCCGAGATGGCAGAATTAAAGATAGCAAAATATCCGGAAACGTTTAAATTGATCATTTTTTAAAAAGAGCTACGGTTTTCGAGTTTCTGCGATGTTAAAATTTGGAATATGTGTATTTTTGCTACGTGGAAGAGGCAATTTCTTTCGAAAATTGAAAATCTGAGAATATATAATTAATGACCAGATTATTTGTAGCAACATTTATATTGAAATTTTTTTCCATAGAGTTACTACGATTTTCGAGTTAAAAGAGTGGTAAACTTTATAATATGCGTATTTCCGCGACGATGTTCTTAGATTTCTGCACAATAACAAATACAAGCGAAGAATATACAGGGTGGCCAATCGAAAACGAAACAGAGCCATTTTTATGGATGCAAGCAAAGCATACATGGATAATGCCGGACGTTCAACGATTTTCGTGACAAATGTAACACTCAAAAGTGTGAAATAAATATTTTTTACTAAAAATTGGACCAACGTTATTAGTTGGTGCACTGAAAAATACCAAATAATATTAATTCTATTGGTGCTGGTACTTACTTGTGAAGTTGTTGCCAAAAGTCTTCAATCTAATTGCAACTGCACAACTTCAAAAGTACCAATGGAATTAATATTATTTTCTACTTTTCAGTGCACCAGGTGATAAAGCCGGTCAAATTTTTTATATATTTTTTTTTATAATTAAGGAATCTATGAGCTCATTTTGCTTTTATTGAAATTGAACAATAACTTTTTTTTACTTTTCTGACCCTACCCTAAATGCCCTAGTAAGGAAATATTGTATTCGTGTCAGATTTTCAGATTCCGGTTTTCGACAGATGTTTATACGATTCCGAGGTTGCCGAATCCCATAAACATATTTTCAGTCTTCCTGTCGGTGTGTCTGGTGTGTCCAAGAATATCTGAAGAACGAATGCATCGAATTTGTTGCATCCTTTTTTTTGTTTTGTATTGTAGGTACCGATACTGCTTCCCGATGATACATATGTGGAATCCTGGTGGCACAAGTTACGCTAGGCAATAGCTGAAAAACTTGTTTATCTCAAGACTGTGGCGCGGAGACGGCTATAACGGTTTTGATGAAACTTGCAAAGAACCTTCTAGTCAAAGGCTCTTACCAGCTGCTGTAATGCGTATCTATGAGAAAAAGCAGGAAATAAACGTCAAAGGTACTCAAATGTCAAAGTTTTTTCTTGCCCATTCTGGCTAAACGGTTCCTCCAATGTCAAAATTAAATATGAACATTGTTGCTTGTTTCGGCACTCAGAAAAAAAATTAATGGTCCCATGATTTGATAAGAAATCGTGATTTGTTCCATTGAACTGATTTGAATGTGAAATTTATTTACTATAATCGATAATCTAAACAATGTTTTGTGCGGTAAAAGTGAGTTTTCTATATTGCATTCATAGCAAATATTTCATATGTTTATTGTTTGTGAACATCCATTTGTAATTATGTTTTGAATGAATTTTATGATTCCATCCAGAACTATAGAATAGATTTTCAATATACAAATCATTTGTTTGATGTGATATGTGACAAATGGTCGTGGCATTGTTGAAAATTTTAATCTGCATTGAATTGAATTTATAATTAAAATATGTGAAAAAAGAAAAATAAATGGAACAAATTATCATATATGTGAGTTAATGTGAATATACGAAAAATTGTTTTGATTTATTTCTATTATTCGGGTCTCACTTTGATATTCAACATGTATTAATCCTATTCAAAGGGCTTAAAATATTTTTTTAATAAAAAATTGAAAATTCAAGAAGAGATCATTCAATCAACCTTTCAATTGAACTTTATTCAAAAACTTCAACAGCTTTCGAGTAAAAAACCTCGAAAGGAAGTACTTTGAAAAAAAAAACATATTTATTGAAACTAATAAAGGTGGTCCTAATTTTTTGACCCACTTGATTATTGTTTTATTTGAAAGAAAATGGCTGAAAAATGGTAAAATCTTAAAATTTGAAGGGCACCTGCTTTGAAATGCCTTTTGTATAATTGCTTTTACATTAATGATTAGGTAATTTATGAGTTAAAGATCCTTGTGTATGTATAATCAGAACATATGTGTGACATATTTAAATCTACTAGTGATCCACGAATCTTTCATATGGCTGTAGTCAATCGAGATAAGCAGGATACATAGATGGAATACCTTTTGTGTACTTATGATTTTTTTATCTATCGAAATTACTTTTTTGTCTTTTTTATCCGTTTTAGATTCTTGAGCCTATTAAAAATATAAATAAAAAAACTTATAAAATTCTTTTTTGGAGTGAGAATTAGGTATCAAGAAAATAATTATTTGTTATTTGAATCATGATATGAATACCTAGTTGATGAAGGGTTTGAAAATGACTTGTTGATTATTAATGACGATCTATAAAAACTTTGAAATAAATAACTTTCAAAAGAAACTTGGAGTGACTTTAATGGAATCAAAACAAATGATGCAAAAAGTCTTCTTTCTGCTCCTAGTTGCAAAATACTTTCTATGACTTATTCCTTTCTAGGATGAATAATTCAAATTATATTCAAAATCCTTTACACGTGAAAACATTCTACCTAATTGAGGAAGCACTGAAACATGATATACATATTTGAAAATTGTACGTACAGTTTCACTTTGAAATTAGAAAGCGGTGACAAATCGCTGCCAGGCTCACCACCTAAGGCATATTATAATGTAATAAGAGAAGATGGAAGCTGTACCAAATCATAGTAATAACGTATGCTATACACTCCATGTAGCATTGCCGGCGGTTTTTTTACATCTACATGTTGATTCAATTGGAGTATTTTGTAGAATTACTTCGTGTCTCATATAATGCATTCGAACGATGAAAAGTTATGGAGAAATTTTATTATCACTGCTTGGTGAACATTTGAAGAAACCAATCGGTGAAGGTCTGATGCAACACAATGCAACATTAACGAAAACCCTTACATTGCGTCGCCGGTAGTCCTTCAATATGCATACCAAAATTTGTTGTCCTGGGTCAAGTCGTTATTGAGCTACAACGCCAATAGACTACAGACAAACAGACAGAGAGACCGACTGACTTGAGATACCATGATTTTCGTGATCTAGGAACCCCAAAACGTAAATAACATCAAAAATCTCGAGGTCGATTTTTTACGTGAATACAATACTTCCCTTATTGAGGGAAGTAAAACTGGTATAAATTTATATTAACGGGTTTGATTTTAGATGTTCAGTTTTCAACATAACTTATTTTTTTCATTCGTATGTCTGTGCCAAAATTATTTCTGAAATGGAAGCAACAGTTTTGTTGCTTTAATTTTTTGTTTTGTAGGGTATGGATACCGCTTACCAGTGACACAGATTTGGCATACTGCTCGTACTGATTGCTAGGCAATCGCTAAAAAACTGCTTTGCTCAATATTGTGGTGCTAGAACGGCTGTAACAATTTTTAGGAAAATATATTTGATTTCTTTTTAAAAAAGAATGATCATAAAATTTAATATTTCCGGTCAATTCTAGTCGCAATATTTCTTCCAGATCTTTTGTTATGCCAGGAACAGTTTCTGCTTTAATCCTGCATGTACAAAACCTTCACCAGCACGCAAATATCTGAAGTGATGATATGAATTCAATTTAATAGTATTAGTGAATAATTTAACGAGATTATTATCAATTATCCAGAACTAATGCCTCATTCCATTAATGTATGTTGGACGTATTTGATTAATGATTTAGTCTGTGTAACTTAATCAACTTAAGCTTAGCCATTGAAATGAGCTGTAAGGTTTAGAATTATTGAACATTGTGGGCAACGTATAGCATTGGTCAATAATTGATCCAAATGTATTGTACCCGTGTACAATTTTTGGTGTTTTAAGTTTCACAGATATTTAAATTTTAAGAGGTCTCTGAATAATAAATATAACATATATTCAGCCATTGAGCTGCCTGTCTGTGTCAAGATCATCTCGGGACCGGATGGACCGATTTTTTGCTTTCTTTTCTGTTTTGTAGGGTGTCGATGAGTCAGATTGGACATCGTATTGCTATTATAAACTAACTACTGAATCAATTTTATTCGAGCCATTCTCTGCACCATCTTGCGCTTTCTTCGAAACAAATTGGATTGATTCAGAACTGAAATCTCTGCAAAATTTCCTTAAAATCTGTGAACTGTTCAAATGCTTGAATTTTATAATCACTAATTTGAATTATCTATCTCTTTTTAACTCTTGACGCAAACATAGGTGTATCATTCGAGGGAGTATACTTAGCATTTTTTTAAATATTTAGTTTGACTTTCCCAGAATGGTTTCTATTAGAAATAAATTTTGAAATGTTGAAATGTTCTGCAAAAGCCACTTATCAATAAAAAATTATGGGGCGCTCCATGTACTTACTGTACAAGCAATGGAAAAATAGTTTCGAAGTTAAAAATACTCTCATGTTAGAAAACTCAAGTAATCAAAAGAAAATCTTCCAACACAACGCCTACATAGGTATATGTGTGAGAAATCAACGTTGTATACCTTCCTGCTGGTGCATTCCTCCAAGTTTCCAATTTTAACCCTGTTAACGTTCACTTGGAAAATAAAGATTGATCGAGTGTTGACGCATGTAACGAGTTCGATGAAAATGAGCACGCAAGAACTTGTCAAGAAGGTTGGGGGGAGGGCGGCTGTAATGTATTAATGCTACGTCTAGAACAACAGGTAAATTAAATCGGCTAAAAGCTTCTGATTGATTATCCTCAGTTAGAAATAAAATAAATAAATACACCACAAGATATATTATAACTATCATTTGTGAAATTCGTGATGAACATTTGTCTCAATTACTTATGGATGTTTTGAGCTATATAAGGCATAGTAGGCCATAGCCGGGTAATATTTATCTCATTTCTTAATAGTAACTAGTAAGAAGAAATACTTTTAAATCGAAATTTCGACTTGACACTTTATGTACCTATGAAAAATTGAAAAACCTGATGTGGTAAATGAGGTTTCAGAGTCTACAATGGCAAACAATAATAAACAGGTGTTAAACAATTCGTTGGTTACCGCCTTCAAACGAAAAGAATATTCTGTCCTAGAGATGAGAATTATTGGAATAGATAAGTATATGGATGGTACATGAAGTCATTATTGGAAATGGATGGAAGATAAGGTATCGAAGAAATCCTCGTTATTTCCTTAATCACTGCGTTTACATTTTTGACACTATTTTTTCTGCTCGCTTGCGAAAAGTCATTACTTTTCGCACAAGTACGTAAAGTAATTCATGATGCTGGCTGAAGGTGCAGTTCTGTACCCAATTACCTTAATCAGAAAATAATCCGCATAATTCGCCGAGAAGCCTTCACATACTTTGAAGATAACTGTATGATGTGGTTTATGTCATGGTGGTATCGTTGGACCATTTTTTTCACCAAAATGAAGTTGGAGATTCAGTTACAGTGAATGGTGAACGATACCGACAGATGTTGACAATTTTCTTATATGGCCAAATTTGGATGCGCTTGATTTAGAAGATATGTGGTTCCAGCAAGACGGCGCCACATGTCACACTGCCCTTGAAACTGTCGCCATACTGCAAGAAAAGTTTTGAAAAAGGACAATTTCAAGGAATTCAAGTCTTGCCTGGCCTCCAAGAGGCTGTGATTTGACTCCTTTAGATTATTTTTGTGTAGTTACTTAAAATCTAAGGTTTATTTATTACGTCCGATTTATTGCAAAAAGTCGTCGGAAATTGGATTCGTTGAATTCATTCGTGTACACGAAGCCGAGGTGGACATTTTAACGACCTGCTATTCAAAACATAAACGTTATCGATTGTACTTTAGGATAATATAAAAAGTGTGGTTGTACCTGAAATAATTTTATTTCATTTTAAAATCATATCTTGCTTATTGAAAACCCTTTATATAGTTTGCTTTTCTCTTATAGGCATGGTTCAAATCAAGAAAATATGTAAAAGGAATTATTCTGATCGGCAGTCTTTTCTTTCAAAACTTAAAGGCCTACAAAAATTATACCTTTTTTTTAAATGCCGCTATTAGAAAAATCACTTCATAAATCGAACATATGATCACCCAAAAGTGGAGAGTGGAGACATTTTCCATTTTATTCGACTATGTTTACCTAGAACTGTGAAGGTTTGTCAAAATTACATTTTCCTAAAATTAGACTCATCCCAATAACTTCCTATTACTGGCAATAACTTTGAAATGACAAAACATTATCATCTTCCATCTTCATTCTCATCTGGATAATATTCATCTTGTTGATTCTAATCATGATTCTGTCTTTTACTCAGCTAATTAATGTTGATAGTGTTGGAGAAAATCTCATCTTTTAGACTACCTATAGCTATAAATTGTAGCGACGAATGGCGGAAGCGCGCCAGATTGGACTTGCCCGTAAAACAAACAAACAAACAATTGTCTCTCATTTATTGTCTGAACGAATTAACGAAATCATCCAGATGGACACGGCGTTAAAATGTTGTTGGTCTGTCTGGTAAATTATGAAGGAGCGCCGTAGCAGCATTCGTTAGTGTTACATCAACAGCTTCATAACACCCGTGGGACATTCCCAGAGGCGTTTTCTTAATAAATAAGAAGCGATTGTAGATACACGCTGGTATCTGAAAAGAAGGAAGGTGATTTATTTTGTTAAGCCTCCGTATTTTCTTCTCAGCTTTGGGAACAGGTGGAGAATACATTATTTCATAAAGGTAAAGCATGAAAAAGTAACTAAATACAAATGACCTTCAAATTTATTATAATAAAATATAGAAATAATTTATATTTTACCTAATTTAGATGGGTATGTGCCGGTGCCAACGCTGTAACCCAAAATTATTTCAAAGTCATCCGATGTCGATGTCATATGTCGTTCACTTCGAATGTTATCAGTGCAAAATGAATTTATGGATCGTGGTTTTACTTTTGATAGAAAAAAAATGGCAATGCGGAAATTCAGTAGGAAATTTTGTCTATTGAATTGCAAGAATACTGAAAATACGGTAAAAGTCTAGTTTAACGGCTTTTGCCACAAAAGTCCTAAAAAATTAAATGCTTGCAAAAATGTATGCATAACTTTTAATGCAAATGAGGCGGAAGACGGTATTTTTAATGATTTTAATGATTCACGGTAAAATGGTTTTAGGATTTATAGCTGGAATTTTCGATTTGGAAGTATCTTTTCAATCCTAAATAGTATATAATCATCCTTGCATTCTATTAAACACTTAACATCGTTCAAAATTAACAAAAATATGCGTAAAGAATAGTAAATATAAGTTTGCCAAAAAGTAAGGTTAAACGATTTGGTGATAAACCTTGTGCAGTGTGTTTGACGTTTAAAAACTGTCAATTCCAATGTTACCAAAACTTACGAAAACATAAACCAAGTGGTCAAATTTTAAGTGTCTAAAGGTACTATATATAGTTCCATGTTTAAAGTATATTGAAATCATATTTTTCACAAATACTTGCCATAGAGCAAAAATACGATATTATAGGAACTTTTGATGACGAACTTTGTCTTCAGACTTTCAAAAATATGAATTCAGTGATTGCTTTACTAGAAGATATTGTCGTTAATTTTTATAAATCAAATATTCTTGGAAATGTAATTCATAGAATAATCTAATGCTGCGAAAATTATACTGGATGAGTTGGCAAAAATGATATTAACATCACTTGAATATACTGCACAAGTCGACCATCAATTCGTTTAACCTTACTTTTTCGCGAACTTATATTTACTACTTTTACGCATATTTTTGCAAATTTTGAAGGATGTAAGCGTTAAATAGAATGCTAGGATGATTATATACATACTATTTGGGATTGAGAAGATACTTCCAAATCGAAAACTCCAGCTAAAAGTCGTAATTCCTAAGAATACCATTTTCCCGTTTTTCTTATTAGCAAATCATTTAAAATAGCGTCCTCAATTTTATTAAATGTTATGCTAAAATACATATATTTTTGATTTGATTTTTTAAGGGATTTAAAAGCCGCTAAACTAGACTATTACCGAAAAGGATTACATTTCTGGCATTTTCCTGAGTCTCCAGATAAAAGACCTGACCTGACGAGGAAATCGTTACATTTCTATGTTTTTCTCTTTAATTTTGACAGTTAGGTAACCATTTTTATATTTATCTTGAAATCATCATAAAATATTCGCAAGTATTTCAAATTCATTCTGTGTGTATATTAATAAATAATTTCCAGACTAAGAAATTTTTCCAGTGTCGTATCTCAAATAATTCCAACATTCACTAATACGAACGAACTTGAATGACCCAATTACCGTGTTACCTACTCCTTCCTCCATTCTGTAAGATACAATCTTATTACTCTTGGGAAATCTGAAACAGTCACCTGCAGAGACATAATTTAATTCAAAAATTGAGCATATCCTATAGGACTTGCTACTAGGGTATATAGGAGGATATCTCTAAAGCGATAAGTTGCTGATTAAAAGACAAAAGATAGTGTACTCATGGAATTCCAGAAGGGAGAAGCTTTTCATGGAATATTCACATTGGATAATAATTATTTATTCAAATGAAGGTGTGTTTAACAATTGCATTACAGAACACAAAAGGTAACTTGAAAGAGAAAACTTTCCATAGATCTATGTTTGAATTCATTTGTTATCAATAAATTGTATTTGAAATACTTCAGGAATATCATTCTTTTTATGTACTCCAAATGAACCAATATCGATTTATAATATAACCAAACTATCTATTTAACATTTAAACGTAGACTTGTAAGAGATTATTTAAATATCACTTTTCCCCAAAACTGATGCATCGGTCGAGCTGGCCTTTTCCATGTAGCCACCTTGGTCGCCCGATCTTAATCCACTTGCTTTTGCTTTGGAGTCATCTTAAATGTTTAGGTTAAACAGGGATGAATTATTAAATCATATACTGACATCTGTTGAGATAACTAGAAATGATCACCACATCTTATATCGAACTAAAACGATAACGAAAAAGTTTTGATAACTTCAGAAATTGTAAATTAGTTTAAGGTGCACATATTTGAAACATTTCTTGATTGAATTTATTAGATAAATATATCAAATAGACAAAAAAATGATTTTTTATTGCATTTTATTCATTAGTGTTTACCTATTCTTCATGTTGTTAATAAAATACTATGATACTCTCCAAAACAGTACAATGAACAAGATATCTGAATCTAAATGGAACGCTTAATATGAATAAATTGATTATTTTTCACTATACACAGATCGCCGATATTGACGAGCCCAACACCCCCCGGCCTTGGCGATGACACAGCCAATCTCTTTTTTTTAAGGCTGTACAATTTAAATTATTATAAAAAAACATCATAATGTATTGTCAGTCCGTCTGTAACAGGGAGCTTATCCGCGTATAGAGACACATTTAAAACACTTGATTTTTATATATTTAAAGTCATTCTGTGATAATTAAACCATTTTCTTATAATTTTTTGAGGAATGTTTAGCATTATACGAAAAAAAAAATAACGCGATTCGAACTTCGCCCTACCCCCTATTTTTTGCAGTATACTGCGTCGCTCCACAAAACCAGATTATTCTGATGAACCAAATCGATAAGATCCGTATTATACCTCTTATTTGGAGATTATATCTCTACACTTATTAAAAATCCCATGAGTCAGGTAAGAGTACGCCTCGCCTCATATTAATACATAATTTATTCAAGTCGCCCCTCTATAATTCTACAGATGGGGATATGCTTAACAAAAATGGAAGCAAAAAAACATAATCATGCCCGAGCTCTATTGAATATTTAATCAGTCCAACCAGAAAAAGCTAAGAAGAGATATTTTATATACTTAGGTAATATGTATAAGCTGCTGAAAAGGCATATCCAAATGGGACTTGACTGAGTATTTTATGTAAACTGCTGTTGATATAAATATAAACATTATCAGAGAATGATATATAGATAATATCAGGATTTAAAATAAATATATTTTCGGAGAAAAAAACTATAGGGCCGACTTCATCAACTGAAGCGTAAAAAATATAAAATAACAACATGTAATGCAAGATAGAAGGTTTTTAAGTTGGTGACATCATATGATGTACCAGCTATAGAAGATTCTTTATGATTCTTGCACATTAAATAAAGCCGCTCTTAGTTATTTATTTCGCAATAGAAGCCAATTCTCACTATGCCACGCGAAATTATCTGCTTTCAAAAGTTTATTTGCTTGAGGTGTGAAATATTGAGCCATTTAAAAGCAAGTAAACTTTTCGAAGTTGGAAATATCGCGACGCGACGCGGCTCTTCGCGTCGCCAAGTGGGACTCCTCCCTAAGCGTTATGGTTGATACACTTGAATTCATTTTAAAACCTTTAATTTTCAATAATAATAATAGTTTACAAGTCGCATGTTGTTACTCCAGAAGATAGAAATGATTAAGAAAGTGATTTTGATTATAAAAAATCAGAGGTACGGAGATACCATCTGTCGGATCCTG
Source organism: Crioceris asparagi (assembly GCA_958507055.1). Taxonomy (NCBI): domain Eukaryota; kingdom Metazoa; phylum Arthropoda; class Insecta; order Coleoptera; family Chrysomelidae; genus Crioceris; species Crioceris asparagi. Next base: position 96,688,280 of record OY293827.1, on the reverse strand, counting down.
CTTTTAAGATAGCTCCGAATTCTGATGGTGGTTGTATGGTACGGCTAGGTCCGCATGGAAAATTGGCGGATCAATAAATTTAAAGACAAGGTCACACATAAGCCTTCAATTACAATTGCCCCCCTTTTAGAGGATTCATATTACATGGAATAATGTACCTAATTCATTGCAGTGCTCTAATTTTGTCTTTGTTTATATATGAACATGTTTGATTGAGTGTTGGTTTTATCGGCCAACTGTTCTCTTCCTGAAATCGGCCCCTGTCTTCATCAATCATCATAGGAGGCATAATCGCCGACGATCTGGATATTTGCTAGCACTTTCCAAATTAAATTATGTTTTCTCTTAAAGCCGATGGGCCAGATTTCCCCAGGGGTAATGAGAGGAGATTGTATCTGGCAGAAGTGGTTCTCGCGCACGCTGTAATAGTGCCATCCATGTTCGTTAATTAGTGTTTAAATTTGTGGATAATGCTCCCATGAGCATGGGCAATTTTCAGTTCTCTTTTCTCTATCTGTAATTGCTTCCTCCGAGCTGATGCGAGCGTCCGCGCACACTTTTTCAACCACTAATTGGGCCGTAATTACCTCACCCGTAATTATGTAATTGAGCAGGATGAAAAAAATACTGCTACTACTACTACTACTGGCAATATGAGCAATTGCTATTGTGACTTTTGGCCTTTCGCTAGTATTTCAGTGAAAATGCAGTAAAAATGTTGCTGCAGTTATGTAATTTGAATTGGATTTTCTGGTGGAATATGCATAGATTCAAAAAATTTAGATTTTCAGAAACTGAACATTTCTTCCTACAAGTTGTTCATTTCAAAAAAGACTTCACTTTGGGAGTTAGGCAGTATTGCCTATTTGGCCATAAAACGTCGATTTTTGGGATGTCCTACACTGCTTCTGCTTCGGGGTGTATAGCAGAGTACTTTGTTTTGTTAGTCTTTATTAGTCCATTCCTTGTATGGGAATTGTGATAAAAGTTGTTTTTAGAACAGGTGTAGAATCAAAATTTAAAATAAAAAAAATATAGTATTCCACTGGAAAGAAGAAAGTTAACATCTACATCCAGTATAACCGGAAGTGATTTTAGGTCGTCAATATTTTGGTTAATATTTTTGAAATAAGGAATTATGATAAAAGTTGTTTTAAGAACAGGTGTAGAATAAAAATTTTAAATAAAAATATTGTACACCACTGTAAAGTTGATATTTACTTCTGGTATAGCCGGAAGCGAGTGTAAGTCTCCAATATTTTAGTTACTATTTTTGAGATAAGGAATTATGATAAAAGTCGTTTTAAAAACAGGCGTAGAATCAAAATTTCAAATCAGAAAATATAGTATTCCTCTCGAAATATGAAAGTTGATATTTACTTCCGGTTATACTGGAGGCGACTGTAGACCGCCATTATTTCAGTTAAGATTTTTGAGAGAAGAAGTCATGATAAAGTTCTTTAAAGGTATAGAATCAATATTTCAAATTAAAAAAAATAGCATTCTACTCGAAATGAGAAAGTTGATATCTACTTCCGGTATAACTGAAAGTAACCGTAGGTCACAAATATTTTAGTTGATATTTTTAGGATAAGGAATTATGATAAAAGTTGTTTTAGAAACAGGTTTAGAGTGAAACTATCAAATAAAAAAATAAAGTACTCCACTGGAAATAAAAATTTAATATCTACTTCCGGTATAATCGGAAGTGAGTATAGGTCGACAATATTTTAGTAAATAATTTGGAGATAAGGCATTATTATAAAATAAAATTAACAAGAGGTGTTGAATAAAAGTTGCACATAAAAAATATAGTATTCCACTGGAAAGAAGAAAGATAATATCTATATCCGGTATAACCGGAAGTGATTGTTGCTCGCCAATATTTTAGTTTATATTTTTGAGATAAGGAATCATTATGTAAGTTGTCTTATAAACAGATGTAGAATAAACATTTCAAATAAAATAATATAGCATTCTAATGGAAATAAGAAAGTTAAACCGAAAGTGTAGGTCGCCAATATTTTAGATAATATTCTAGAAATTATAAGAAAAAATGTTTTAAAAACAGGTGTAGAATCAAAATTTCAAATAAAAAAAACAAAACATTCCAATGGAAATAAGAAAGTTGATATTTTGACTTTAGGTCACCAATATTTTAGTTACTATTTTTGAAATAAGGATTTATGATAAAAGTTGTTCTAAAAACAGGCTTATAATCAAAATTGGAAATAAAAAAATATAGCATTCTAATGGAAATAAGAAAGTTAAACCGGAAGGTAGCCAATATTTTAGTTAACATATTTGAGATAGGGGATTCTGATAAAAGTTGTTTTAAAAACAGGTGGATCATCAAAATTTCAAATAAAAATATAGTATTCCTGTGGAAATATATAATATCTTCTTCCGGTTATACTGGAAGCGACTGTAGGCGGCCATTATTTCAGTTAACACTTTTGAGATAGGGAATTATGACTAAGTTGTTTACAGGTGTAGAATCAATATTTTAAATAAAAAAATATAGTATTCTACTCAAAATGAGAAAGTTAATATCTACTTCCGGTATAACCGGAATGAAGTGACTGTCGGTAGCCATTATTTTGGCTAAGATTTCTGAGATAGGGGAAAAGTTGTTTTAAGAAAAGGGAATCAAAATTTCGAATAAAAAATATAGTAGGTAGGTACCTTTACCATTTGAATTAAGAAAGTTGATATCTACTTCCGGTATAACTGGAAGTAGCTGTAAGTCGCAAGTACTTTAATTATATATAGCCTTCTCTTAAAGCCCCTACTGCAAATTTTCAGAGTAGTTCTTTCAATACCTTCTAATAAGAAATTTGTCGTTTACAGATCCTCTATAGAATTATGTTTAAATGGCAGAAAATTTATGTTCTTGAACATTTCCTTTGATTAAATCTCAATCTTATATATGCCTCTTCCATTAGAAATATTGCTTTTCATTAAATATATCAGATATTGACCAACTGGATAGACGTTTCGAAAAACATATAAGTATGCTAGATATCATTAATCAGACCTTGTCAACAAAATATTGTGTACAATCTGAAAACGATCTGACATATTATAGAGAGGCGTTCAATACTTATTTTTTTGCTTAGTCTGCACATTTATAAGTTATAACGTGCTTTTGTAAAGTTTTGCCAATTCCCATGTGGGCGATAAGATCGTTATGCTATGAGAAATGTCACTTGTATCGTCGTTTCTGTCTATTTTGAACATTAATCATCTTTGATTATTATGAAGTTATCTCGCATAAGGCAATATCTCCGAAGTGAGTGGAAATATTTTCTATATGTGTGTATATATTGAGGAGAATTCTTTTTTGATGATTGTCTTCTGATGCTTTCTTTTATGTGACTCACGACATCATTCCCAAAAACCCTTCGATAAAAGTAAAATATACAGATATACAACAGTATGTAGCAGTGTGGCATTTATTTCTTCACATGTCTAAGCTCTAATAAAATAAACGCCATTTTGGTGGATGGCATAGTCACACGAGTTTCCGAAAAAATCCCATTATGTGGGGTGCTTTTGGTAAGAAGGGTTTCTCTTTCTTATCTTCAGAAAGCCGATATAAAGTGCGGGGATATCTTTGAATGGAGTAATTTAGTAAACTCGGATAAATCACCTATAGAAAACACTTGCTTGATCGCTAGCTTTTATTTTATAGTTATAGCTTTTCTTAAACACACAGTTACGTAATTTTCGTCTTACACCCGTATTCAACATCATTTTTTAATATCAATTTTAAGTAACAGCGCATTTACAGTTAAGAGCACTTTTAAAAAGTTCGTATTCACGAAGGCGTTTGATATAACATATGGCCACGCTGCTGTATGAGAAAAAGAAAACAATAAAAAATAAAATTATACATTTTAATTTGGAACCCTTATCAGTTTTGACTGAATCTGAATTCAGATAACTCCTTCGAACATAAATGTTTTTTTGTTAGGTTAGGTTAGATTATCCACGTTCTTAACAGTTAACCTGACTATTTTTGGGAACGATGAATTTAATTGAGGATATTACGTAAATATTATTCTCTATTTTAGATTTATTTTATGAACTTCTATTGACATCAGCGATATAATTAAAATAAAACATATTGTAACAGGACTCTATTTCGCCAATTGAAATGAATTGTATACAATTTATTTAACCAATGAAATAAATAAACAGACCGATTACAATTTGAAAAACTAACTTGTGCGTAATAAATTGCTATACTTCAACAGTTGGCCCCCTTGAAATGATACGTCGCTGGTCTCGCTTCTGCTGCTACAAATGATACTGAATACACTCTAGAAGCGCTACGAATCCAAAAGGTGCACCTCGAATTTTCTAGAAACCAGCATCCAGCCATTTTCTAGAACTTTGGTAACGAACATTGGTCTGAGGAAGAAACGCTGCGAACAATTGGCTAGGATAAATATACATAACGAACGACCAAGGAGGATTTATTGAGGTATTCGATATTCATCATCATCACCACCAGCGAGTGGAAGACCGAGTCCATTGACGTATCATTTCAAGGGGTCAACTATAGAAGTATAGCAGTTTATTACGTACAAGTTAGTTTCTTAAATTGTTATCGGAATGTGCGTTTGTTTAACTGGTTAAATAAATTGTATTCAAGTCATCAATTGTTTGCTTCCCAGTTGGCGAACCAGAGTTCTGTTACAATATGTACCTGGATTGTCTTTTTATGAATTACTCAAATAATTCCTCATGCTCATGTCCTTGTTAAAATTCAGTATTTATTCAAGAAGTTGGTGCTACTGAACCGAATAAAATTAGAAAATTAAATGTGATCAAATTCTCCCCTTCGAGGAGCTCTTTAAAAAATCGGAAACTTTTTCTTGTGAAGACTATTCTCAACATTTTAGGCAAGCGATTCCTTTTTGTCATTCTATAGTAAAGTAAAATATCAGTGAATAATATGACAATCGAGCTCACAAAGGCAACGAGAGTAGCTAGCAGGAAATAGGGACAAACAAGGAATAAAATGAGACCGGCAAACAGGATTCCTACCATCATCGTCTTTATTGTTATTTCCTTTGAAAACACAAAGTTTGAAGGATACTTGGGGGGATATCTCAATGTTTTAGAAATTCGATTTCCTGTTTACCCTTGGAATGAATAGAGAATCGGTGTATACCTATATGGGTGAAAGATATCTTGTATAGCTGAGTTAGGGTTTCTGTTATGTTGTTATAGGTATTTTATGAACTGGTTTAGTGAGAAAACATTTGTGTTTTGATTTTAGTTTATCCTAGAAATTGTTTCACCCATGATGAAAATACTGATTTTATATATAAATTCAATTTTCAAGCTCCGGAAAAAATAAACGTCTTGCAGCCGTCTTTATAATCCAATCTTAGGTTGGTACTAGCTAGTACCCTATTTAAATAAAATTCAAAACACTATCTTGCCATAACACTGGCATAAGAGTCATAAACCTAATTTAAGGTAAGGTTAGTTACATTGCATCACAGTCCTCATTTTCGACCATGCATTGAAGGTTCTGTCAGTTGTAGGGTTTCATCGAGACGAGAAATCTCGAAACAATTCTCGATCTCAAAGTGTAATTCTTGATCTCATCTCGAAAAAAAAAAAAATCAGTCTCGTCTCGATCTCGTCTTGAAATCAAGACGAGACGAGAAACCTCGAATTTCGAATCTCGTGAAACCCTAGTAAGATGTGTGTTCTGGTAGCCATAAACCTCCGCACTTAATTTAGTAGCATACTAAGTTTCGATTATGAATAGGGCTGTTCATATTTAAAGAAAATGGGTTTATCTGTCTGCAGTTCTCTTCCAAATGAGGATATAATTCTGTGAAGGCTTAGGTACTATAAAAAACGAAGTAACATCCATAAAATGCAAACATACACAGTCAATTTGTATACATCCTGCTTTTTATAAAGTCGATAAAACAAAATTGTAGGTCACAAGACAAAAAGGCCGTCTTCAAAAACAGATAAAAATCGTCATTATCATCAACGTGAAGCATCCAGAGGCCGCCCCCATAGATCGTTTATTTGATCGAGTGTTGAAAAATGTCACAGGGGTTTCCACAACAGAACAACGCGCAATTTTCGCAGTAGTATTTTCACCCTCCTATCCCATATTTCTTGGTAGTCAATTCGTCGTAATTTAAAAGAATTTTCGCGCTCAGCGGTCGCCAATTTGCGAGCCTAAGCCCTGCAGGAGTTAAGGGTATTACATAACCGACATCCATAGGCGCCGATGAGGCTTACCCCCCACCCCCGAATTATAATTGAGAGGTATTTGAGGGTGGGGTGGGGGGTGAATATGTCAAGAGGCTCTTTTGCACATTGGAATTTCCTTTGAAGTGGATGATTTATATTCGAATATAAGAGGGTGCAGGAAGAAGCCACCAGAAATTGATGGGAATATAATTATTGACTGTGGTGTTTAGTAGATTTTAGATTTCATTTTTTTCTCTAAAAGGTTTTGTATCTGTAGGCGATATAAGGGTTGTCTGGTTTTTGTTTGTTTTAGAATAAAATAGAACATGCTACGTTATATGAGAGCCTGATTTCAATGTATTAAATAAATAAGATATTCAATATATTTGTTATTGTAAATCGAAACTTCGAATCCCTGTAAGTCTAAGGAATCCCTTCAGGCGATATACCTATATTTGCTATAATAATCCAGTATCAATATTATTTTGTTTGCAAAAAAATCCAATTTAAAGAAGTCAGCTCCATTTTCTGCAAATATTTTCATACAATTGAGATGAGCCAGCGAGTCAAAAAATTCGTTCGAATATAAAAATAGTTTGATCAGATCGTACCAACATTCCTTTATTTCATCCTGCCAAGACAAAGAACAATGATAATATTCAATTTTGACGTAAGAGAAACCGTTCATCCAAAATATGAATAAACATTTAGAAAATTTGACAACCTTTTTTTTTCCTATTTTTGTTTTCTTCAAATATGTGCCTGGGGTTGGTGGTGAATGGCAAGTGCCATAAAAATTCTTGGAGCCGTTTTCGGGCGATAGTCTTGAGCAAAACACGTTTTTGCCAAGCAACCAGTGCAAGCAGGATATCCAATCTGCGTTATCGAAACCCTACAAACTAAAAAATAACGCAACAATACCGCTCCACCTGCATACGAGACAATCTTGTCACAGACATACTGAAAGAACAATGTAGAGACTGCTGAAACGTAAATATCTTTTGAAAACAAGACACCCAAAATTTTACATGCTCACAACACCTTCCTCACTTCAACTTTGTTAGAAATCAATCATCTACAGGTAAATTTATTATACCTAGTTGGTACTACTGTATTAATATTATTTTTTTTTAGGTAAAAGAGATCCCTGATAGAAAAATTCTGAAAAAAATCGGCCATCCTGTAATAAATATGAATTCCAAAGAAGGTGGTGCTCAGTGAATGAAATATCGAGGAAACGCCACAGAAGGACGTCTGAGAAAATGATATATCAGCTTCTGCCTTTTGTTATAAATTCGTTGATACACGAATTAAGGCTAAGTCTGCTGAAGATCATGACCGTGGTGGTATGTAATAATAAATTCTCAAGAAAGCAGTTTCATTTCTACCTTGACAAGGACAGTCCATCCCATCGATAATGGTTTCATTCAATTTATGAAGTTTTCCGGAAACCAAGGAAGATAGACTTTGCCGAAACTTCTATATGAACGCTTTTTCCTGCTAGGTGAAAATGTCCATTGTATAAGGATATTTTTTTTTCTTCTGGTTACATTCACATTTTCATTTGATGTTAGTGAAAATGAAATACGCAATAGATTATCCGAACTAATTTTTGTGCTGCGTTGCCATTGAGTATTACGCTTATTCGTCTATTTTGACTTTAAGTTGAAGTAAACGTAAGCCAATGAAAAAAAAGTTCACAATGCGATTAATCATTTCGGAAGAATTTAGTTCCAAAATATAAGTACATATGTGTCATTGATAAATAACCTCCTTTTTTGATATAGGTTAAAACACAAAACGAAAGGGCATAAACGTGAGTAATAATCATTCGATGTGACAAGTATGTGAAACTGTAACATTTAAACTGATTTCAAAATTAACGTTGTATAACTTTATCCAAAATCTAAAGAAAAAAGAAAAGTCAAAACGCATATCTAAGAAATACTCAGACTCGCCGAGTTCAGCGACTGCTTAGGGACTTGCCTATGTACAGTTTGTCTCATTTCGCTGTAAACTCTGGTCAAGTTCAGAACATATAGTGTGTCCTCATGCGTTGTAAGTTTTCATAACTCTCGATAAATATTGTAAAATGGCTGCGTATTGTGCGTTGGAGATTTGGCGATTCGGATATTTGGAGATTCACGTCATTGGCTGAAATGGTCACGTGACCATAGCAAGAAACGTCAAAATCGCCGAATCTCGAAATACCCAAGAAGTTCATTCAAGTTCAACTTTCTGACAGTCTCAACAATTACGCGCACGCGCTATTTTTGATTGGTTTGTTGGCCTCGGCTTGCTGTCATCTCATCAGGGTCAATTGACATTAGATTAATTTATAAATATTAACTGAGGACTGTGGTTTTAGAAAAAACAACTTCAAATATATAAGACCAGTTGATCAAACAACAAACATCGTCTGCTGAACTGTCTTCATCATTTGCTTTTTTCCGTAAATAGAATATTTAATACTAAGAATGATTTTTCCAGGGAAAAGGTAGTTAGAATATAGTGGTAGATGTCATTTTTGTGAGATGTTAGCCATCGCAATGAATTTATTGGATGGTGGCAAAAGATTCATCTATCTGTCAAGTGAAAATTTCCAATACCCAAATAACTGAAGCTATAAATACCGTGAACATTGACGTTTCCCCCACCACTCTAAATCCCCAAATAACCGATTCTCCCTCGCACAAAAGGAAGCTTAATTCGATAGTAGTTGAAACGCCATAGTCAAGGTGACAAGTTTTGTCAGCTGTAATATAAACAGAAGGTCGTGTACAAAGTGTTGAAAATAAACGTTTTTCGAAGCAATCTGCGAACTTTTAGAGTATTACGCAATTGAACTCACCCCACAACGTTTAGCACAAGGTTAAATGTTATAGTATCTTTATTTACAAGGCTTCGTATATATTTTACTTTAAAATTTATAAACAGAGATATTATTGAGCAGGTTATAGGTGGTGGTAAATTGAATGTTGAACTCAATATTTTAAAACATTTGTAAAATTTGAATAAAGTCTACTTATAGATGTTTTTTATTTATATTGTTTTCTATACCAAATACATAATTTAATTATCCAAATATTCTTAAATGTATTTATTTTGTAAGTTAATAATAGTCTCTTTATTTTATCTTCTTTGTGTTAGGTATACTTATAGGTTTTTTGATAAAATATATATTTTGATATATTGATTAATTAATATTTAATGATATTAGTTATAAACTAAGTATTATCAGAAAATGGGCAAACCTAAAAATGTGCTATTATTTCTCTTGCAAAATATACGACCTCCCTTTGTAGGTCCCATTGCTTCGGTTTGACCGTAGTATAATTGCTTCCGGCAATATATCCGTCACTGCGAGCATGCTTTACGCTGAAAACGAAAAATCGTGCTTTCGAGCTACCCATAAAGGAAATGCCAAGAGTGACCCAACTTATAGTATTCTGTAAAATTTGATATCTCTAAACATTCTCAATCTAAAATGATAAATAAAACAAGTGAAATTTTTGAAAAAAATTAAAAATATTTTTTATTGGGCATTTAAGATTTAAACCGTACCGATGAGTACCTACTATTGCTATCCTTTTCTCGATTTTAACTATACTTATGTATATGTGTTTGCCAGCAACAGCAATTCCATAACAAATTACTGTTTGTCTACCACAACACAAAATTAAACTTCAAATTAACAATAACGTCTGACGTCTGACAATTGCGACATAATCATAGACGATCTTCCAGAAAGTACCTATATACCAGAGAACGAGACGTATATATACGCTCCATGCTCGTGCGTAATTCCAGTGACGGATCCCATTGTCGTTCCATGTCGACAAAATAAAGATCTTGGTTGAATGAGATAATTATAATTACCAATATTGGATCACACTTGGAGCTTAACAGGCGGCGAGATGTCTGCGATCTAAGTACGAATACGAAACTTCAAGTCTCTAGACCGTATGGGGCCTGAGAAATCGCTGCGGAGTCCATTGATACAAGAACCGAAAGTAATAAAAACTATTTAAAAAGCCACCAAAAAGTTCCTAGCTGATGTAATCGCATTATTGATTTAAATACACTATATAGATACAAAACCCGTGTAATTATTATCCTCTCAAAACGGAATACAACATACCTCCACCACTTTCCGTATCCGGTATCGGCCTTCGATTCGAAAGTTTCAATAGCTGAAAGTTCCGTTCCAGCTGAAATCTTCGATGGTAGTTGCTCAGATAACTATTAATTATGTAAGAGAGTTGGGTAGGTAAGTGTGGTGCATTTTATTTCCAACCCGGAGAGCTATTAATAATTGAATTATATCACAAGATTATCTCTCAGGCAGCCGCCATCAAAATACCTTTACCTTAGATAGTGGTGGTGCATTTCTCGAGTGTTTTTCCAACGCTAGATTTATGTAATGCAGTTTTCTTTTCATAATAAATGTGTAAGCATTGTGAAATTGCTGCTTTGGTATATTTGTATAACTTTTTTTTTTGTTCTTAACTGGTTAATAAAAATTGTTTTTGGGGAATAAAGGAAAAATGATGATGTTTTTCTTCAGGGAGCTCATTTACTGAAATGGTTGCAACAAATCTACGAGGATTTGGCTTTAAATCTTATTTATTCGTTTACCGTTTTCATTTTACAGAAAATTATTATACTTACACTACACTTCCGAGAAGAGAAGTCATCTCACCTGAAAAAGGAATAATAAAGAAAGATTAGATATTTTTTCATTATGTAGTTATGTGTTTATTTATAAAACACTCATGTATTTAAGATAAAAGTTCAATAATTTTCTATTGTTGCAGCATAGAAAAACGGCCAAATACGAGTCGGATTCACATACGAAAAGTTTCATTCCATCGTACGTCTACCTAATACAGTTCAAAACCATTACCTTTCCCGATCTAGCAAAAAAATATTGTATGAAATTCCGAGGTGCAGCAAAAAACGCGGCAAATATCACATTTATCATATGGGGCCCCGGTTATTTTTAATTCTATTATATATTCTATTAATTCCTGTGAAAAATAGTATTATTCATCACTTTTATAATTAATATTCACGGATATATTCAATCAAATAAGTCTCTATAGAAGAACATTCGTGTGAAGTTCCGGTGCTCATATTGCGGAATAGATATAAAGACTCCTCACTCTTGGCGGTTTCTGTACTAAAATAACATTCAAAAGCCGATATTGTCGGTTTCATTGATGTTGTTTGGTGGCTGAAGTGTCCTTATACATTTAAGGGAAGCATACATTCTGTTCGTTACTTGACCGCTAGTCCCATATCCTTATGACAAATATCAATGCCAAAATCATTTCTTTAGCTTATACGTTCAAGACTTTAGTAGATAAAAATCTATCGTAATTTCTCTTATAAGTGATATCTCTCCCTATTAATGTAGTAATCAAAGTAAGCTGCTAATTCCTTCCATAGATAATGCTGTCGAACATCAATTTATCGCGCCAACATGAACTGAACCATTGTAGAAAACAATGCTCTCTTTCTCTCATTTTTTTTTTCAAATTAAACGTGCACTTCAGAACCAATCTCCATTTATTCCTACAGGAATTAATTAAACACTGCCTCATCAAGTCGTCGAATTTAATTTTAGTCCGAACATTTGAGAGATAGATAGAGATAGAGGGAGTAATCGTCGCAGATAATGATTTGCTCATAAAGCAATTGAACAAAAAAAAAGAGATAGGCCGGGTCATTGAATTTGCTTCGATGACCTCGTCCGTGCTTCTTTATTTTTTGTTTTCTATAATCAACTGCCCATTAGGAAGGTATTCTAATGGGTCATATCTTCCAAAATTCTACTTTTAAGGTCACAAAATACACTGTCTGTAAAAAGTAAATTATTTCGAAAAAGACGCACATTATCAAAAAACTTCCTGTATAAAAGGTGTAAGATTTTGAAAAATCTACAAAAAAGGATACCTGTAATTATACAGGGTGGCTCAAAAAGTCCTGACCAACCAAAATGTTTTTTTTGTTTTAAATGGAATAAATAGTTTTTAATTGCATTTTCTGATTCGAATAAACATTATGAATTATTATGTAAAATGTCATATGGCTAAGCCCGTTAGTTTATGAAATAAATAAAATCGTTATTAGATCAAATGCTCAAAATGTCCCCGTCCAATTGCTTGACAATGAGCTAACTTGTAATAAAATCTGTCAATGATGTTTTGCAACATTTCACTAGTTAATTGACATTCTTCTTCTTCTCAATTCGTTGAGACCGGCAGGTTTTGTAGCATACACTGTATTTATTAAGTGTTCCCAGAGAAAATAATCGAGTGGCGTCAAGTCCGGCGAACTAGTGGGCCATTCTGATTGACTTCTTGGTCCTATCCAGCGATTAGTAAAAGTATTATTGATGTAAGTTCTTATAGCTTGCCCAAAATGAGGAGGAGGCGCTCCATCCTGTTTTTCATCACTAGATGCAAATTTTGGTTTTCCCCAACGAGTTCTGTCTTGGCAACATCCGGTTACCTCGAATCTTTTAACTTTTCCCTTTGGCTTAGAAATACTTTCAAAGTTTTCCATGACACTGACACAAAAAAATCCGTTTATAAGTTGACACAAAAAAATCTAGCACCAGCTTATAAAACATAAAATGAATGTAATATCGTAAATGTTCTGTAATACAATTTATTTCATACGGGTTTTGTATTTTTCAGTGCTCCAATTTTTGGTAAAAAAATATTTATTAATGTCTTTTGTCTGTATGATTTTGGTTCATTTTCGTTTTGTTTGAATGGTGAGTATTCTTGGGAGTGTTCTTGGCTAGTATTTTCTCTCCGGGTTATTTTAATCTAATAAATTCTTTTAGTTACGAATTGGTACATCGATCATATGAAAAGGTTTGAAATACTCAGTGAAAAAGTTGTCTACATAGTGGCCAAATAAGAGAAGAAAATTAAAAAATTAAATTAAATAATTAATTTACTTGAGAAAACGAGCTATCTTTTTCTCTTTTATAATAAAAAAAGGAACTGAAATTCTTTTTGATTTTTTTTACACCATGAATGTCAACTGACTAAAATATTTCATTCACTATACATAGGTATATATTTTAGCGACAATTGAATATTTCTACTCGTTGGTTATAAAATCGATCGTATTACTTTAATGAAATTCATGGCAGCTGAAATATTGAACAACAATAGTAATTTTAAATTCATCATAATAAATTATCAAAAGCTAGTTAGTTCACAAGTCATGTGTCCAATATTAAGTGCGCCAACTCAGAATTGCTAATTTTCTGCATATTATATAGATGGAATAAAGCTATGGAGTAACGGATTCAGGTATTCAACAGAACCACACATATTCGATGACATGTCATTTAAATTTATTCCATAAAGTCAAACAATAAATTAATATCCAATACCTTGGTATTGATATTTCGAGTGAAGACAAGATTCTCCTTTATATTCGTTTTTCTTAGGTAATTTATTAGATCTGCTTATATGGGGATATTCTTTGAGCAGAAGGTTCATTTTTAAGGCCCGCTAAAAAATAACGTACTTTAAATCTAAATATTCTATCCATAACCATTTACTTAAACTTCTATACCACTAGCATTGTGGAAAAAAAATGGCAAAAATTAAGCCAAAGACCTGGGGATAGCAGGCGATATGCGCATGCGTCCTGAACTGTTTTTGGTAAGAGAAGGGACATGTTCCTATTTTGTTACCATGGATAGCATATGTGGCATACATATGTGACTCCAAGCCGACTCCCCCTTTCGCGCCTGCGTACTTAACTCGCAATCCCCATAGTGAGCTTCACAAAAAAATTCAAGGATCAAATTATATGTATATAGAATTATGTGATCCATAACGTTAATTATTGCTATTCTGAAAGCCAAAACTAGGTGTTAAATTTAACATATTTTCAAGGCTTGCATATATTTTGGTACAATTTCCTAGGGGCATTGGGACGAAATTTTGGATGCTTTCATTACTTTGCTGGAAAACTTATCATCATTTTTAGACCTCTTGTAGTATTTCTAATGTACATTCAATCTCTTTCACAGAAACGAATCCGGTTAACATTTCTAGCTTAGTTATACAATTTTCTTCCTAATTTTTATAGTTAACCCACAACAATATCTCTTTGAAGTGTAACAAGGACCGACAATTCGGAATGCGATGTCCTTTTACACAGAGAGTGCCATTTCCATTTTTGATTGTCGGTTTATAAAAGGCCTATACAACAAAGCCTTATATATATATATAGGTCTATAATAATAATACGATTGCGTACTCGACCTTTGTTAAATCAGCACGGTTCTGTTGATGTTACGAGTCTCGTCTCGGTTTGGGGTGAAGGTAGTTTATCAAGAAAATGAATAAAGGACTATATATATATATATACCAGAGAATCATGTTTACCCTAGCAATTCTTGGGTTGATTGAAGAAAAATGTCTGTTTTTGAATCAGTGGCATTCAAAAGAAAGTGAGCTATTTTTCATAATTGTGAAATGTATAGTTATTTATAATATTATTAGATACTAGCTGACCCGACAGACGATGTCCTGTCTTAACAAAAGCAAAAACAATATCTTGGTTCTCTAAATTTCCACCCATGACAACAATAGCAACTTCATCAATTGTTGCCGTATTATAGCGTCTTGCGTGTTGTCCTGCAGGCGTCTTATCGGCTTTGCTGACAATTTTGTGGTAATCAGATGGCATGCGGTTTAATGCAGTCTTGAATAATACAACCGATTCGTTGTCTGATGGAAAAACACTTGAAGTTGCTCCACACTTGGTCTGTTTACCGATTTATTGTGTGCATAAAGCTGATCGACTTGTGTTGCTGAATCGCCCATGAAATAAATTTGCAAAAATAGTACCACCATGTGACTTTCAAGATACTTTGTCAGCACTGCCATTCCTCCATCAATTTTTGACTGGCTGCTTTTGGTTATTCACCTAGCTATAAACCTACTGTACGCTACTTTAAATGATATATGATTTCAATTGAAAATTACCAACTTATTCAGGCACGTGGTGGTAAAAGTTTATTATTTTATAAAATAGTTACCTTGAAAGTAAGCATAAAATTGTCTTGAATAACTTTTGTTGCGCCAAATGACTTCATTTGAAAAGAATTATTGTATTCCTGTATATGAGTTAAAAATGTATAAAATCTGTCCCATTTCCGTGAACCAATGAATGCAGAGGCTCTGGTGGCAGTACCAATGGCGTCAATTTGACTTTACCGCTTCCGCAACACAATCCAGGGGCTTCATTCTTTCAATATTAGGTGTGATTGATTTTAACTTACCGAGATAAATAAACACTTCTCAAAAACTCACTGTATAATAAATTGAAATGAAACTTTATCAATCGATCCATCTATTTGTTAAACGATATTTGCAGCGCGCGTTCTGTCAATTGCTGACAGTTATTTCAAACAACTGACATTTGTCAAACATCTATATGTACTGTATGTAAAATTAATATTGTCTTTAAGTTTTCATAAATGTTCTTAAATTTTCTAATGTTCCGCTCAACTTTCTTAATTTTTTCGTTCATAACAACCTTCTTCTGATAATAATGAACACAATAAAAAAAGAATTAGCAAAATCGGTTCAGCTGCTCTCGAGATTTGCGCTTAGCAACACATTCAGCGATTCATATTATAGAAGATTTTCTAATAATTGTTCTATTTCAGTCTCCAAAAAGTTAGATATCGTTTTATATATATAATTGGTCATATTATTTAACGTACCACACCACATATTAAGAGATTTTCGTCATTTTCGTCCCTGTATTTTAACAGTCTGTATTTGGTGTGAATTTTCCGTTCCCCAAATATGCTCATTTTTCTCCCACCTCCACTGTTGTGAAAGACGCCTAAATATTTTAGCACAATATGCAAGCCTCTGTCTTTTAAGTTCGGCGTTTAAATTTTGCACAGAATGAAATCTACAGGGGTGATATTTATGACGTTTTAGCGTTCGCTGAATTTAGCTATATAACTTTCCAGACATCTTTTGCACATCAGGAACTGAATATTCTGGATTTTCTAAAAAATAATAGGTAGGTATTCTAAAAAGTCTATGAAGGGATATTTCCATTACCTTGATAAAAGTAAAATATCAAGTTATTTATCTAAATTTCTTTCGCCCTCTTCTGTCGTTGAACTTTATTGCGTCCTTAGAAATGCTTTATTAAGTACGTTCTTAATAGTATTTATTGACTAAATTCCGGATATTTCTGATGATATCTATATCTAACTCTTGCAATGATGTTATTTGAAAAAATAAGCATTTGATATATTTTTTTTATTAATGTTCCATTTATGCGGTACGGTTTAATCTTCAAATGACATGTTGCCATGATTACGAAGATTGCAAACTTTTTGGAGGCAACTTGATTATTTATATAGCGACAAATGTGAAAAAATAAGTTTTAACTCAAATATTTCAAAAGTAACTGAACAATTTTACAACAAATTAAAATATATTTGAAATCAGAAGAAAGAGGACTTTCATTCTAACTAATATTATACACGGTGTTCCATTTAAAGAACTATGAC
Source organism: Crioceris asparagi (assembly GCA_958507055.1). Lineage (NCBI taxonomy): Eukaryota > Metazoa > Arthropoda > Insecta > Coleoptera > Chrysomelidae > Crioceris > Crioceris asparagi. The sequence continues at coordinate 96,671,467 of OY293827.1, read as the reverse complement.
TCGATTAACTTTTTCAATGTTGTAAAGTGATTTTTTTTATTTCCGCTATTATCAAAATATAATTACTAGATGAAAAATCATAAAACTCTTATACTCAAAGTTTTTTTCTATTACTCATAATAAGAGTGGGTGGCAAAGTATAATGAATAACCTTGTACATTCATAGATAGATTGAACCGATGCCAAAAAATACAGAGCAACATCATCCCAATCAATTCCTCGATACAAACTGCACAACTTCAACAACATGTTGCTTTAGAGCAAGATAACTTTTCCAGGCGGCGCCTCATTTCGGGGGCCAAAGGAAACTGACAACCGTGACTGTAATCTAACAGCTATACACACTAGCTTGCGCCCTTTTAGAATGTACTTCGACAGCTGGGAAAATTATCGACTTTACGGCTACCACTGCGGGGTTTATTTAACCTTGTATGTTTGCAGTCTGTAATAACTAATGGACACGGTTGAGTTTGTACTTTGGATGGATATATATATATAGAGATGTACCTATAGCAGAAATAAATGGACCACTCCATCAATATCAGACGGCGGTGGTCTGAGAAACGACCGACTGCCAAGACAAAGGTCTCTGAAGAGTTGACTGACTGTAACGAAGCCGGTATCCACCCGCAAATACCCAAATCACAATTTGAAAAACAATTAACTCTATCGGAAGGTTTTGGGTGGTAATTTTAGCCTTATCTATGTTCCTAGGTAAATTAGAAACTAGTAAAATGCCGGGTCGTTTCGAAGACAATTAATTAAAGAAAATAGGTTGACTGTGTTCATCTGAAATAATTAATTTCCATATATTATATCCAGGTATGTTCATATATTAACCATAATGTTGAAGTACTTTGTGAATAAGAGCTGAACTTTCCAACTAAAGCTTAATCCAATTGTTTTTCTAAATGACGAACCATTATATTTTGGTATTTAAGAAAATAAAATCTAGTAGTTTCACAATGGTATATGTTACATGTCAAGTCAAAACTATAAAGATTCAGATATTTTAGTATTGTATCATCTTATCACTAGATTAAGAATGTTGTGAGCTAAAAAAATCTAAAATATATGAAACATGAGTCTTGAAGTACTCAAATAAATTTGTAAAAGTGAATGGGAAATATAATATGATCGAAAGCTTCTTCTCAATTCAACCTAATCGATGCCACATTTTCCCATTCTCAAAATGTATCAGATGGAAATAATGGTTCCATTTCACATTCATTTTTACGACTATACTTGCAAAAACGATGGTTAAGTTAAACGGAGCGCACGCGGCGGTTTTAAAGTTTAGCAGTTTATTTGAATTCCCTGAATGGAGACTTCAAGTCTCTCTTTTTCAATAAACGACTGATTCTATTTATGGAATGAATACAGGAGGTACCTACCTACCCGTTCTTTTTGTGCAGATAATACTTGTATGTCACAGGATTTTTTGGTCACATAGGTATATTAGAAAACTTTCTTTTATGTTTAAACTTCTATTTGTGAAGGAGTTGCACAGAAACGGGTTAGAAGGAATCAAAGTCGTCTAGAAATTTGGAGCTCGAAAGAAATTTTCTCTAGTTCAGTCTATGAAGGAAATATTTATTAATTTCTCTCATTCGAAGCTATAATAAATTAATAATTTGAATTTATAAAAGGTTTAATATTGGTGAAAGGGTATTAGACAATGTTTTTTAATACTTTAACTAATATCCAATCGTCAGTAGTATGGAGACCTCATATTTAATTATCAATGAAGGCTCTTAAGTCTGTAGATGAGCTCGTAGATCGTAGATACTTTGCTTTTTTTGAATAAAGAATATATATATATATATATATATATATATATATATATATATATATATATATATATATATATATATATATATAATAATAATTTCACGCCTAGCTGGTAAATTGAACCTACATTTCGTAGGGTGCCGCAATAAGAACGAGGTTTGTCGTCTACATATTGCGTTTGTGTGCATTTTTTCCACTATACTGCTGCTTTGCCGATTGTTATTATCCACCATTATACATGCTTAATATATCGCTCATACTTGTCTCCACCGACAGTTCTATACCGAAGATTGGTACAAGTATGAGTTCCAAATAAGGATTGATTATCAAATATGGCTCTTCACCCTACGATATACTGATGAGAGGCAACAACCTCGAAATCATGATATATATCTGGGAGACTGATGCTATGTTTGGTAATCAATCTGATTGAGCAGTATAGTGGAAAAAATGCACACAAACGCAATATGTAGACGACAAACCTCGTTCTTATTGCGGCACCCTACGAAATGTAGGTTCAATTTACCAGCTAGGCGTGAAATTATTATTCATATTCAAATATGTTCACCTGGTACGGATAGCTCCTCATTTATTTAATTATATATATATATATATATATATATATATATATATATATATATATATGTATATATATATATATTGACTCACAACACAAGTAAGTGAATAAGTGAATGATGCTGTTAGCTGGAGATCTAGTATTTATACAATCAAAAATGTTTAATCATCAAAAATATAAAAAGAAACGTAAATTAATACAATGGATCTTTTCTCCTAAGGTTAAATCGAAACTTCTAGAATATTTTAAATAAAATACATAGTAATGTCTTTTTGGAGGCCAAACTGAATAAACAACTAACAATGGTCTTTATGGTAACTTGCTGACTACTGGTCGGCATCTCTGGCACGTAAACATCCTTATCACTTCTGTTATCTTCTTAAAAATGCGTCTTGCAGATGTAATATGATATGGTGCAATACTACTGCGTCTTGCAGATGTAATATAATAGTATGAAATAATATTTAAAGAATACTTTCTTGTTATTATATGACTTTAGAAATAATTCAATTATAACTTTATATAACATATATATATATATATATATATATATATATATATATATATACACCATACTATTTTTATGCGCTTGGTGCATCCGCCAAAATTTTAAAATAGTGATATATTCGACTTACTGACTTAATTTATCATGTAAATAGAATCTCAAGCTTACTAAAATAGACGCTGTATTTTGTAATTAAAAGTTAAACATTGTGTTAATTTAGCTGAAAATCTCAACTCACCCACAACTTTTCGCGGCTGCTTTGCTTAGTGGTCGCTTCTGTTTTGTTTAGCACAGGTGTATTATAATATATGCGCAGGATTTGTAGATTTGATAGCTGGTCCAAAATTATGGAAAAAAGTTTATATCAACTTACCGTCTAAAATGCACCATTTTCGAGAAACAGGGTGTAGAAATTGAAAAAAAAAACAGAAAACAGCTTTTGTAAGCGTTTTCAACTCATAATAAGCTAAGTTTTGAGCCAGAAAAAAAATTTTGTTAAGTTATAATTGGTGAAGATTTTGAAGGAGTAGTGGTTGTTTTTATTCCCAATTTCTACGCCAATGAAAAAAGTACGGTTTTGAAGCGCCCATTTGAACCGCCAATGTTTTCTACACAAAAAAGGTACAGTTGGTCGTGAGCTTTAAAGTAGACCGTTTTCGAGAAAAATCAACTTTTATGTTGGAAAAAATGGTCAGTTTTAGCTTTTCTTACTTGTTCTAACGTTTACATAAATTTTGTTTGATTAATAAATACAAACATTGTATTTCAAAATAAAATAAAAAAATCGGTCGACTTTAGAGCTCACGACCAATTGTACCTTTTTTGTGTAGAAAACATTGGCGGTTCAAATGGGCTCCTCAAAACCGTACTTTTTCCATTGGCGTAGAAATTGGAGAGAAAAATAACCACTACTCCTTCAAGATCTTCACCAACTATGACTTAACAAAAATGTTTTTCTGACTCAAAACTTAGCTTATTATGAGTGGAAAATGCTTTCAAAAGCTGTTTTCTGTACTATAAACGGTTCCGGAGATATTCATACAAATTTTTTTTTTGTTTATTTCAACACCCTGGATCTCAAAAATGGTGCATTTTAGAGGGTAAGTTAATAAGAACTTTTTTGTATGTTTTTGGACGAGCTATCACATCCTTCTGCGCATATATTATGAAACATCCTGTATAGCTGTCGTCAACAATAAAAAAGTTTTTAAACAAACTAACCTAACATTTTTCTGCCAAACGAAAACATTATTGTTATACATATCCTTCATAAATTGTAGCATATAGAGGTATTAATAATTGATGAGTTTCTTAAATTCATTAGAAATCAGGGACAAAATACTCAGAGATGGTGGCGCTGGAGAGAACTAAAGAAGGTATAGTCAGAAGAATATTAAATAAACGACATACCTGAAATGTTCAATGGAAAAGATAAAAGAAGCGAAGTAAAAGAGAAAATACAGTAGAAACTCAGTTAACTATCATTTACCACTTCTGTGTAGCGATCGACTTTGAATTACCCCAAACCTACCCTTATATAATGACTGATTTGTCGAGGCGACCGCGGGCATTCATCTTTGTAATTTTCCAGATCACATTAATGCTAATTGGTACTTGCTCAAAGAAAACAATACAATGCGTTAATTAAATTATAAGAAAGTATGAATCTTTTTAATTTCGTATATTGTAAAATTGTTTCTTGCTTTGAGGTTTTAATTTCTATAGGAAAAAGATAAAAGAAACCATCCTTCCATTAAAGAAACAATATTATTGATTTAATGTGAACAGAATGGTTTGTGCTTCAAGAAATTGATTTAAAAGATTGATAATTTCTTGCTACAAAATCTGCTGTTGAATTTTTTTAAGAATGAAACTAATCTTTCTCCTGTGGACTTTTTTGTGCACCAAATTGTGCTATTTAGGGCTCCATAACTAAAGCAGAGAAATTGTTTTAAGCTTGCTTCGACATACGGTATATCATACGGGGTATTCAAGTATTTCTTGTGGATTTTAATAAGGTGCCCAGTATCGAGAGTTTTGTTTGTTTACCATCTCCCATAAATGAGAACGGACCTCGCCACTCATGAACGAAGCGATTTGGTTGTCCAGCAATTCCAGCGTCATCTCTGCGAACCAACATTGTCCCACAAAATAATTTTGTTGTATCAATATAAAGATTTTAAAGTTGGTGTCAAGACTCTATGTTCGCTCATGGTATCAATTTCGTGCTCTTTCTTAGTCATATTATGTGTTATTTTCTTCTTTTTTAAATGAAGCCTGTCCTACTTTTAATTCTATAAATCTACCTTGTTAGATAACATAATAACCGAAGTCATACTGCGTACATAACCGTTGCCACGAATACATTACCAAGTATGTACACGATTGAATACCCTTGCACAAACAGAACATGTCATTTGATAAGTACGGTCCAAGGGGTCTTCTAACTACATACATACATACGGACGGACAGACCGACCGATCGACAGGCGCCAGGCATAGAGCATTGTGTCTCGACGACCATGAATGAGATGGTGTGTTTGTTATATATGTGCTTGACATTTTGATCTAGCCTTCGAGTCCTTGGTAATTAGCGATCTCTCTAAGAGTGTAGGCTGAGTGGGAGGGAATCTATCCTCAACGATGAGCTATCATTATCAGCATGGCGATGCTCGCTTGTTTTATACAGGATATTGGCCATTTTGGTCTCTTGTACCGGATATTATTTGCACTTGACGTGCACGTTGTTGCCATAATTAGGGAGAATGCTTCTATCCTGACCTTTCAGAGATTTACTTAAAAGATATGATTTGGTACATTTACTTTTCTAGGTTCAAGCATTTTTCAATGTGATGAAACATTTTTTTCTAGGAGCAGAAGTAAGATAAACAGATGTGAACCAAAGTAATGACCAGAATAAATCTCGAAAGCTGTCAGAACTTTCTGTATTAATTTGGTGAGATTTTAAGTTGTGTCTTGAATATTTTTTTTCTTGCTTTGGTCTTCTAGATATAGACCAAAAACTTGTAATATCATCGAACAATACCTTCTATACCTCATTTGGAGTGTATTATATTTAGAAAACATTTAGGCAGTTTTCTCTTGTGTAAAACCAAAAAATGAGCATATAAATGTTTGTAGAAAAGAACTGTATAATTGATTGATTGATAATAGATATAACAAAACTATAGGGTATATGATAATGTTTCTAGCAGAATTGAAAGCAGATGGGGAGTTCCGCAAGGAAGTGTACTTAGTCCCTTGCTTTTTGAAAAATAGAAATAAAATAACAAATATAATGAATGATGAACTAGACAATTTGTACAAAACAACTTCATTACAAAAATACATTATGGTATGATGGTATTCGCTTATTTAATGCTTTTGGGAGGAAACAAAAAGCTCATCTTTCTTGACTGTAATAGTTAGGAATATTTCCAAAAATAAACTAAAATCTCTTATACATTTAACTAAGCTTATTAAGTATTTTTAACTAAATAAAAGATATTCAACTTATTTAAACTTATAAAAGATCGTTATATTCTAATACAAAATTTACTAATTAAAATAACTTCAAGGCTATATCTATTAAGCTGATTTATATTTATTATCCCATAATTTCAAAAGGAACAAGATTTGCTGCAAATACAAATTCTCACAGATCTATAAAATAACCTACAATATACAATGACACGAACCCACCAAGAAATCGACAATATTACGAGTTGAGTTGTTGTTGTAGATCATCACGGAAAGCACGAATGACATCTATCATATTATTATTATTCCTCAATGCGACTCATAGTTTCAGGAATCTCCAGTAAAGCTGAAAAATGATATTGCCGTTTGGTATATAGGTAGTATTATCATTATTGTATCCGAGAACTGGAAAATTGGCAGACAATGTCATGACGTTACTTACCTACAGGGTGCTCATTTCAAAGCTACCTATTTTAAGTTTTTCAAAATGTGAACAATGAAATTGCTGAAATAATTGTTTAACCAAAATTTGCTCTGCCTTTTATAATCCTCTGCCTCCGAGAGCTATGCTCTTAAGAATCTTACATCTTTGATCTTAAAATTAGGCTGTTCGTATTTGAAAAATATGAAGAAAACCAAACTTTTTTCCAAGACAATTATCTCTGAAGTTACAAATTGTTAACAAGTGTGTACGGCTGAAAATTTTAATTATATTAGCTTCGACAATAGCTGTCTAGCGCTGATAATTGCTTTTTTTCGGCTTCATGCACCTATTTTGAATTTGAAACTTCAGAAAAAGAAATCCATATTTTTTCCGAGACAAATAGACCGATTTAAAAAAAATCAAACACTAAAAAATAATTAAAAGGACCTTTCAAATAAGCTGTTACTCGATACTAGTTGAAGGGTCGAAAGGGGCGAAGCAAATTTTGGTTGATATTATATATTTGTTTGTATTTCTGGGATTTCTTTATTAATGTTAACATTTCGAGAAATCCGAGTGGGGTATTTTTGGGAATGAACACCACCCTGTAGATAGGTATATAATAATGTATTGAAAAATTTCACTGCAGAAATTGCACCTCCGGCGAACCGAGACTTTGTAATGACGGGTGAATGTTATTTTTTTGTTCTTGTTTTGAAGAGAAATTGCTATTGTGTTGAGGAGCGGGCGCACTGGGAATTGGAGATTGTTAATGGTTCGGAAAAACCTATTACATTGTGAATGGTAGATATTATCGACACTTCTTGTTATTTTCCTTTCTTTTTTTTTCTTATTCAGAAAGTACAAATTATATAATTATTATTCGGGAACATTGTGAATTATGTGATGATTGATTATACTTGATTTATCACATAAAAGTGTTTGTAATTTTATCGAACGATGCAAAAATAAATAATTCGAAGTAGGCTGTTGTGAATGTGAACGATTTCTCAGCATGTCTTTGCTAGAGTCACATGGAAAAATTAGTTGTCATGACATCAGCAATGAGTGTATTCGGATGACTAACAATTAATCTGTATGCGGTTCACGTCATAAATTCAACATAAAAAAAGATAACTTCACCATATGTATGGAATAAATTCATTTTTAACGTTATTATGAATTTGTAACCTGTAAGAGGTGGATTTCTATTCTCAATTTGACAATTTATAGTATGAAAATATTGAATTTTAAATGAGAATGGGAGTCGTGAGGAATCTTGTTCGAAAGGGATTTTCATTCTCTGTTCAGCAATACTAAGTTTTTCAAATTTGGTGCAATCATAACTGAGAAAATTTATTTTGAAAATGAAAAATTTTGATACTTTGAGAAGAATGAGGGAAATAGTATCATATAATGTTGAGGAAGTATTTTCCAATTTATAATACAGTTAAATTAAATGTTCAATATGACCGCCATTTAACTTAGTGACAATAAGCAAGGCGATCTTGGAATATAAAACTATAATTTTGTAAATATTCCAAGGAACATACGGTTGAAAATATGTGTTTTTATTTTTCAGAGAAGAATTCAGTGGAGGAAAGAAAAATTAGAATTTCGATAAAAGCATACGTATAAGTATTTTAACAGTCGAAAAACTCCAAACAGGCAATTTCCTAGAAGAGATCATTGAACAAACAATGGTCAAGAAAGTACCCATGAAAATGATACTTTAGAGAAGATTCAAGTGGATATACATTTTTAAATTTATGAATATTTTTATTGCTAGTGATACATTTTCTTTTTTTTTTGATTGAACAATGTAACTTAACTTTTAAACTAGGTATCTCGATTCTTTTTTGACGTTTTTCGCTCACGACATTTCTATACACTTCGTTAGTTTTGAACATGTGCTTTCAGCATGACTGTGCATTTTTGATGTATCGGGAGTATTTATTTTTTCCATTCAAAATTATCAAAAACAAAATGCTCAAATTAACTCATGTTTTTATTGACGTATTTTCGAGTTGTCCGAAATTTTCTAATATCGCCGCTGAATAAGTGACCTCCGCAATATGATGAATGAAAAGGTCTTATTTTTTGGCGTGTAATTCTGTTGTTAACTTATAATTTTGATCTTCTTTGGTCAATTCCAATACGATATAGATATCCAATGATTCAAAAGGGATCTTTGTAGATATAAAAAAATCCACATTCAAATATACCTCCTCTCCCACTAATTTAATCTCACTTTTACTCCTATAATTTTCAACGAATCCTACAACAGCATATTGAATTTCACCATACGGTGAATTCTGTCAGTGAAAAAATCCAAATCATCAGGCACCTGTGTATATAATTTTCGGCACGTTACCATTGAGCCTTCCGGCATTGAAAATGTTACCCTCCCGGAAGCAAAAAAGGGAAGAGAGCGAGCGGAACTGTTTCTTTGTTGGAAATGTTGAGGGCAAGTTAACGATTCACTGATCAAGTAAATTCAATTAAATAATGAGTCAAAAAGCACTGATTAAAATTGAAATAGTATACAGGGTGTTTTTTAATACCATGATAATATTAATGGATGTTATTTTTGTGTCTATTTTGAGAAAAAACTCAACTTTTGAATTACAAGATACTAAAGTTTTAAGAAAATAATCTTTTCTATGACAATCCAAGTGTATTTAAATTACCTTCATTTTATAATTTTATCTTTTGAAAATTATTCTCTCAAATATTTTTTTAAGCTTTACAAATTGTCTTTCTTAAGCGGTAAAAAATTAGGAGATCAAATTTACTCAAAAAAAGTTGTATTCCAAAAACAGTGTCTTTTTCCTTTAAAAAACGATTTCAGTGCATTTTCGGCACGAACGCCACTGGTAAGAATACAATTTATGTTGTACATCAGAAAATGACTCTTGGTGCATAAAAGTAGAATATTAAGTCATTTCACAAGAAATATCTAGGATCACTGAAAAGTTATCAAAAAGATTTTTTTTTCAAAACATTGCAACCAAAAGTTGAGACCTTATGTTCATATAATGTGTTTTCTGGAAATGATTCCGAGAATAATCTCCTCAAATATGCTCTCTTGAATTTGCCAATCATAAATAAGTTGTGAGATCTATTGCAATAAAAACTGTCACTCATGTAATGAAACGAAGTGAATAGAATCTTCTACGCAGTCGCTGATATTTTCATTCTGCTTATGGACGTGCGAAACTTTGTGGCGCCTGTTGATTCTATCGATCCAAAATAGAGGAAGGGAAATGATTCTACTTGCGAAATATTTATTGAAAATCTGTGGGTATTATTTAAAAATTTATACTAGCTTCACGAAGTATTTAACCTTATTTTAAAGGTTCCGTATTTAAGGAGGACAATACAACTATAAATTCATAAAGAAGTAGACAAGAATAGCCATAATATATGATAAAATTAATCCACCGTTAATATAGTTCTAGGTAAATTTCTTATAGAAATGTACCTATTGCGATCGTTCACACTTTTGAATTTCAAAAAAATTTCAACGGCATGTTGTTATATGTCTATAAGTTAGTCCAAAAAAACATTTGGTTCAAAAGTTTATATATATATATATATATATATATATATATATATATATATATATATAATATATAGTAGGTGGAAGAACGACAGTGCTTGTTAATCACAACAATTACAAAAATGGATTGGGGATACTGTCGGAGGACTGGGACTTAAAAAATATATATATATTGATTTTGTATTCTTGACTGGATTTATAATAAATAAAAAGATGTTCTTGGGGATGCAGTCATATATTCAATAAAATTCTTTGACTGAAGCCGAGCTTTCGAGAATGTTTATTCTCTTCTTCAGGGCAAAAATCGTGAATTTATAATAAATTAACCAAAAACAGGAAAGATTTCATATTCATCAATTACAAATGTCATTATATATATAAATATATATATAAATAATGACATTTGTAATTGATGAATATGAAATCTTTCCTGTTTTTGGTTAATTTATTATAAATTCACGATTTTTGCCCTGAAGAAGAGAATAAACATTCTCGAAAGCTCGGCTTCAGTCAAAGAATTTTATTGAATATATGACTGCATCCCCAAGAACATCTTTTTATTTATATATATATATATATATATATATATATATATATATATATATATATATATATATATATATATATGGGATATTACGAAATTTGTTAACACGATAGAGGTCGCAGTTTTGAAGGTATCAAGTTCAAATTTGCTACAAAAATCAATCTCTCAAATATCTCGGTCGAGTTCGTTATTGGGCAATATCGGGTAAGTAGTTTCAAAATGGCGACCGTTCAAACATTTAAAAAAATTATCTAAAAAGAGCCGTACTGTAAATATCATCAAAAATAATTTTAGGTTATAGATATAATCAGTACCTACAACTTTTGTTCAAAGCAATTTTTCATAAAGTACACAGGTAAAAAAAAATTAATAAAGAAAAATAACAAATATTGATAAAACATGAACACTCAATATAAATTTGATGTAATTGTACATTTTCTGGAGATCTTAATATAGACCCTGATTAAAAAAATATATAGTACATTTATTGAAAAGAAATAGGCGAAAAAAAAATTCTGCCTTGAAGTGGAACTCGAACACTGTCTGCTTTATATTCAACAGTCAAAACAAAAACCTCTAACCGCAAGGCTACGATACATACGACAATTTAATGTAATAACATTATACCAATGAAAAGGTTGTTCAAATTTAACTTCAATGAATTTTGAAAAATTTACCTTTCCGCTGACTACAGGCCATCGGGATTTTTTATTTTTTGGTTCATTGAAAAATCTAGTGTTTGCATTAGTTTACTTTATCAAAATTATGCTGCTCGATTGAATATGAATCACAAAACTTTCAGTTTCAGAGTTTCACGAATTGGGATAATCAAAGAGCACGTAAGCCAGCCCTTTCTAAAGATCATCGACTAGCCCTTCCCATTCGCAGAGCTGATTGAATCTTCCAGTACCTTGAATCGAATATCAGATTCAAATTAGCCTTAATTCTTGGTAGAGATTGATATGCCAATTCAATTACACTTGATTGATCTGAATTGACAGTTAATTAACTGAGAAGATATATGTATTGAGACATGAGGCTTTTTGTTATAGGAATTGAGAAAAAGTGCTACAGGAAAAAGTGGAGCTCACATCAAAATGTAGATGGATTAATTAGCTTGAAATCATGAGAGCCAACAGACTAGAAGTTTTTAGAATCAGAATTAATTAAAATTACGTAATTTTTAAGTTGTGCAGTTTTAGTTAGATAGAAGACTTTTGGCACTAATAGAATTAATATCATTTTCTATTTTTCAGTGCACCAACTAATAATGTCGGTCTATTTTTTTCAACATACTATACCTAACTATAGTTCCATTCATTGATGTTTCATCATCCAAGTACTTAATTCCCAACTACGGACCGCTTTGCCATTCAAAAAGCTAGTTCTAAATTGAAAGTTGATTAGTAGAAGCACTCCACTTTGTGGATAACTTAAGTGGACTTTTTAGATATCGTTAATTAAAAGTCAACGAGTAGTTGATTAAAGAATGAATGCAAATGGAATGGACTTGAATGAGCAACGACCTCTAGGTGTATTTGAAAATGTCATTACCGTCTCGATAATGGTAATCGAGATGAATTGAAATATACCATGGAAAAACTTGGATACATTTTTATTGTAGCTATCTAGAAAAAAAATATTGGTGGAAATATTGCAATAATTATGGATAGAGATATAGCAAACAATAATTATAGAAATGGTCTTGGGGTATAGTATTCTTCAAGATATATGGACTAAATTTTATCACATGACGGAAATGATTTGAAAAGGTAGACAAATTAATTTTATTTTTTATCATTCTCAACCAATAGAGACAAAATAAAATATACAGATATAAGACAAGATCTAGAAGTAAAGTCAACCCTAGAATACGTTGAAGAGAGACAGCTATCTTAGTGCAGAGGATGGACGAAAACAGACCAGTTAAGCGAGTATGGAGAGCTAGAATTCTAGAATACAGAAAAATCGCAAAAGGGACCGACCAAGGAATACCTGGGATAAAATAATCACACAACTGCTGGAGAAGAGAGGGACGAACTGGAAAGAAGCCACTGGACTAGCATACGACTGGAAGGAATGGATAAAATTTGTGCAGATATAAAAAATTGTAAACACTATAGCGTTATATATGGTAAAAAGGGTATATGGATTAAAATATATCATTTTTAATGCTCTGTACCAAATTGGTGAAAACGGAAAATACAAAGTCTGTCCGTCCGTCGATTCGTTATTGCAAGACAATGGAATCTTGCTTTTACAATGCATTTTTGACCAACGAACCGACACAGAGAAGTTATATCTACAATTCGACTGTATGTTTACATGTTTTTTATATTTGTTCACGCCTTTTGCATAGTAAACCTGCTGCGATTTTGACATTTCTGTTTTCATTTGAGAGAAAAGTATTGAGAATTGGTTCCATTGAAAATAAAAACAATAATAGACATGCCCTTCCGATTAATATTGAATGCATGAATGAAATTGAATATGGAAAATTATTTTATCATTTATTTGTTGAATTATTGACTAATAGTCTCATATATATATATACGGCTGAAATAAATGGTGAATCAGAGCTTTCTTAATCGAAACTATCCGTACCCGGACAGGGTAATAAATAATCGGGTATGTGGAAATGGGCAATTATTCGATAGGTTAGTCATATAGGTGATGAGGACATCATTATCGGAAACCTCCAGATTTATTACTCAATAAATCCGACACACCCCAAAGTGAACACTGAGTTATAATCTAGAGTGCTGCAGTGGGTGCCTTCGATTGTTTGCTCACATTATCGTCATTGTCTAATTTATTGAACAATGACAGTATTATTAATTTCAGCCTATATTTTCAATCACGAACGAAATACACTCACCGACATAAAATTCGGGACAACCAAAATTTTGATCAAATTCAATGATATGATAACTTTTTCTTCCATAGCTTGATTTCAATCTTTTATTTCAAAATACAAATAATTGTTTCGTTTTTAATTAATTTTGTCCAATTTTCAAAAATACAGTTTACATTTCGAAATATACAAGAAAATAAAAACGTATTTTGAAATGCTCTGGAAGACGAATGGACTGCTATTCCACAAGAGGATATCCAAAACCTAATTAGAGGAATTAATTGAAGTTTGCTGTTATTAGAGCTAGAGCAGGTAACACGAGGTAGGTACTAACTTTATCAAAAGTGTAATGTTTATTTCAAAAATACATATTTCTTGAGCAAATAACGATACTGAGAAGAATAAAATAGCAAAAAATGAATCAAACTCTGCAGAAGAACATCTCTTCTGTAGTTTACATTGGAAAATTACTCTACAGTGTTAAAAACTGGAAAGAAAATATTTTTTTTTTATTTTATTGTATATTTCAACATGTAAACTGTATTTTTGAGAATGCAACAAAATTAATTAAAAAAGAAAGAATTATCTAAATTTTTAAGAAAGGATTGAAAGTGGACTATGGAAGAAAAAGTCATCATAAATTAAATTTGATCTAAACGATATATCGTTTTCCTGTATTCTATGTCGGTGGAAAAGAATCAGGTGAGAACTGGAGATCCGCTCTATTTACCAGTAACTATTACCACTATAATTATGAGAATATAAGATTATTTTATAAAACTATCAAATAATTTAGTTGTACAATCAGAGTTATGGAATTCGTGTTCATTGATTTCAAAACGCCCGCAAGATCTCTGACGTCAGAAAGAAAAATTCGGCAACTCAGCTTAGATAGTCAATTGTCATTTTGTTTTCAGATTCTGTTGCTTTTCTACTATTATTGTTATAATTATTTAACAAAAAGGGACCCAGGATTTTCTAAGGCTAACTGATAATTTGCCATTAGTGGACAGCGAGATAATAAATAATTTTTATGTATTGAATATGTAGTATTTCAGTTCTGAAGTTCGTGATATTAAAATTAAAAAGTAAGTATTACGCGTTGTAGTAAATTGTATTTGTTTAACGTGAAATCCAAGTGTATACACTTGATTTGGATTGAATAGACTATGTACCAGATTTAATAGTTATGATGATAATTGTGTGGGTTGCGTACAGGTCAATATCTGCACAGTTCGTGAAAGAATAACTCCAGAACACAGAATCACCAAAGCACCATATAATGTAAAAGTTGTTATTGATGAAACTCCTGGAGAAGAAACTCCTTGGCAACGCAAACTTTATAAACCATTTTGAAACATAAGAAAACAAGGTTTTTGAATAAAATACAATTTCCAGTTGTAAACAAAGTAATGAGTGAAATTCAAACCTTCAAATAAACTTGACTTGAAAAAAGTGTCCATTTTTTTGACATTGGAGTAGATCTGAGTAACGGCTGGTTAGTTCTGCTATCTATAACCTGCCTACTCTGAGGTCTACAGCAGTGTTACATTATAAGAGTTCCGTAGTCTATGACCATGTCTGTTTTCTATATTTAAATAGAAAACGAAAACAAAATTTTCTGTTGTGACTTCATAACAGTTTAATTTAATTTTTAGTTCTTAATATAATTATTATTGAGCAAAACTAAGCAGTTTTGATAGATGTGAAACTTTAATTTATAAATTTAGAACCAAAATATATTTTTTTCTAAATTACAGAAATACACTATTGTTAAATAGTAAACTGGAGAGGATTCATTGTTAAAATACCTAGACCAATTGAATATCACGTATGTAATTCGACTTATCCTAAATGCCACATTAAGATAAGCTTTGCATTTTGACTAATTTATTCATTTTCAGAACCTCATACAACAGGATTATTCAAATTATTTTAACCAAGTTTAAGGAAACTTGAAGACTAGGTACTAGGAAGCCGTCGATTGACCTTATTTCTTTCAAAATGATTCTGAAATCTGATGCTTTTTTAGAAGAATTATATACGCTCAAGTTTGTGCATAACTTAAAATGTTGCTTAACAAAACATTTGAGAAATTAAAAGGGATAAGTTCACAAAGTGGAAAACTATGCTTTAACTTGCACATCACATATCTTGATGTGCTTGATAAACGAATATTATAAAGTGAAGTGCGGAAAGTTAGATGCCTTCTTATTGTATTTTTATTATTTAAACTATTAAAATTATGTTCACCAATTCAAATGAACACATTCTCCCTTAAACTATGATGGACTTGTCTCGATGTTTTTTCTAGAGTTTCTACTATTCTCCAATAAGCGTAAACGGTCTTTCGCATAACATTTTGAAACGCACCATTTCACAAGTAGGTATATGCCACCTTGATAGTTTAAATGCAAGTATGTTAGACAAAGCAAAGTTAGGCGTTGAGCTATGATTATGAGTTTATTTTGTAGACGTATAAATCATTAACAGTAGAGATATTTCTTCATAATCGTCATTAATTCCGTTTATCGGAAACATGAAAACGGTCTAGTAACTGCTGCAGGAAAAACATGGCTTCACAAGTTAGCAAAGCAAAAATGAATGCCATGGAGATCGTAAGTGCGGAACAGGAAAGTAAGATAAAGGTAAATCATCGAAAACTAGGTATAGTTATGAATTTGTGGAAAAGTTTGTTCATTTTGCAGATTGTTTGCCATCTAATCTCTACTCTTATATGTTAGCGTCATAGAAGTATGAATTTCTCAATTTTTCTAATACAAAACTTTCAATAAATAGTCTTAGTGGTGAATTGCTTTCCACATAGCGTCATGGGTAAATTGTCGCAGCTGACATATTAAGAGGTCCAGCCTTTCAGTTTGATGAAGGAGCTCATTTTGCACATCCAATTTTCCAAATGAGCTACTTCAATTATCCCACAATGAGAAAAAGTTATACGTTATATTAGCTATTAGAATCGTTAGTATGATGGTAGAGGAAGTTGATGACGTGGAAGAATTTTTCTTGCAAAGGCTTTCAACAAGAAACTTCCAAATATGACGATGGTGAATCTAAAGTTTTCGGTACAATAAAAACGAAATTTGATGTAATTTTGACATCCACGACGATTTTTTTTTAATATATAATTACTAGCAATTGCCCGCGATTTCGCACATTGAAATCTCTTATAAATTACGTTCCAAAAAACCTCAGTAACAACAGCCATATCGATTTTTAGATTTGTAGGTAATTCATCTGGCTGTTTATTATAACGGGTACCTATATAATTTTATGTTATGTCCATCGTGTAGAACTTGAAAGTACCACTCTCGCAAGATACGTCCCAAAAAACTCAATAATGAAAACCTGACCGACTGTTACATTTATATACCTCATTCCACCCCACCCCCTCAGTGGATGCTTTTCGAAAAGTCACGAAATACATATTTGCTTATTTGTTCGTTTGAATTACTCATAAGAAGGTTGAAGTCGTTTTTTTTGTCAGTATTATTTTTATACAAAAATTCACCTCTATTTTACCCCTTTAAGATTGACATTTCTGAATATAACGAGCCCATTGTCCTTTTTTGTACCCCTGATAATGTGTATGTAAAATTTGATGATGATCGGTTGAGTAGGTAAGGCGTGAAAGCGTAAAAACAAACAAACAAATTCACATTCGCATTTATAATATTAGATAGGATAGTGAGGATTCTAATGAGCCTAGACCATTTAATGGTATTTGGTTTGAAGTTTTAGTCGACGACGCTCTTACATTACTTAAAAAAGGAGCTTTTATTGAGATACTTAGTTTCGAGCAAGTGCTTGGCCTTTCCCAGGTTATAGAATATAATATCTGCGTGTGTATGTTTTTTATTTGAGAACATTTAGAGTTCGTATATATTTGTCCAATGAGTTTAGTTTCAATACGTCTACACACCATACATAGAGTTCGGGAGAGTTTGTGTATGTAGAGGTACGTTTGCTTGCTAGCCATTCCGGGTTTGCCTAATACCTCAAATAAACAGTGATCCATACATGATGACATCCCGTCAATTTGCTTTGTAATCCACTCGCAATAGTAATGCTTAATGCTTGTTGTAGTATGAGCAAATTGGACTGTGATAAGTACTTGGGCGCAGCCGCCATAGTGTACAGTGTGTCTGATTTTTAACAAAGTGCTTTTACCAATAACTTTTCATATAAAAAAATAAAAGTTAGTAGAAATAGTCAAAATCGTAAGTTATTACCATCAAAAACTCCATAGTCAAGAAAGAAAGTCGAAAAAAAATCTATACCTGAAATATAAGGGTTTAAAATGTTGTTATTTTGAGCTCCGCTTAAACGCGCTGCCATTGGTTGTGACGTCAGACCTTGCGTGCTGAACAACACGACTGCAGGTAGAAGCCATAGTTATAGACGTGCTATTCTTAAACGTGGATGTAATTTAATTTTAGTGATTTGATCTCAATGTCGATATAACGATTATTATTTGTTTATATGTTTGTGTGGTAAATACTTTTATTAAAAGTGGTTGATGCAGGTCTTACAAAACGACATAACACATAATTAAACTATAGTTGATATGTTTATGGCTGCGTCATTCATATAAAATGAAGAATTTATGTACCGAATCTATTTTACAGTATTTTTCAATTAAAGAAAGTACATAATAAACATAATCAGATATTCCCAATTAAAATCTAGGTCTATTCTGCGAATTCATTACTGTAGAGTTCAAAGTTAAATTTTTAAATTGATTTTTATTTCCTTATTAAGTTCTTCAATCGCTTCACTAGGGGTTGCCGAATAGTCATTTTCACTGTAACGACTTTCATTGCTCCTTTCGCTTGAGGGACTGTCACATATATTTCTTAGATGATTATTTTTTCATTTTAGGGTATTCTTTTTACTTTCTAATTGTTTGATATGAGACAAGCTAACGGTAACTCCTAAATTTAGTTAACATTGAAGAGCTTTACTTCTAACCGTTAAATGATGAGCTTGTACGGAAACTTATCTTTTTGACTGAAAACTTTTTTATGGCAAAGTATCACCAGAAATGTCACCCCTTTTTAAACTCCAAGTCCATGTCAGCTAATGGTTGAGGTTGAGGGCTGCTGTTACAATTGCCACTAGCTGTCAGACTGTTTACCTACTTATTGTAAAGGTAGAAGCTATATTGCATCATCAATAACTTTTCTCGTGGCCCTTTTAACAGCAGCTGTCCTTGCAGGTACTGAAAATAATCTTTGTCCGTCTGGCTGGCAATCCAAAATGTATGGAACCACTTACAGGTTTCATGTTCTTTTTGCCACCCATAAATTTAAACCTTATACAATTTTTCATATCTCCCTCGATCCAAAACAATTAATTTTAGCTATAAGAATTTATTCGAACAATATGCATATCTTTCTTAACAAATAAACCTAGTAATAAAAGATGGGACGCCTTATATTGGTAAAGTAGAATAATTTTTTTTTCTAATGACTTAATTATTGGTCATTTGGATATAATTAACTTAAATTAAAATGATCTTCGCATCCAAAAATAGAAGTGTTCTTTAGAGAAATATCCCCCACATTTCTTCTGCTTGCTTTAAGCCATTTTGATCGGCAAGGTTTATCTTCAGGCAGGTACGTGCATAAAAAATGTATTTGGAGTTTTCACGGTTGCACTAGTAGAATACAGTGGCACAATGCAGTACTTATAATAAGTATTTCCTATTTGATACAAAACAAAAATAACTAAAATCGAATAAACAAACCTAATATCACACCAGAGTACAAAAGCAATGTGCGTCAAATGACATGGACGCGACGCGGCGGCTCCATTCGTATCGACGCAAGGAGTGACGTCACAGCGGATCCCGCGAGTTTGTCTTCGGTTGAATTAGCTTAGAGATTACTTTAACTTTAGTCATTTATTGTCAAATAAATACTGCGATTTAAGGGCTGATATTTAGTTACTCGTTAACTTCATTGAAATAATGGTCAATCTTCAGTAATTAAAAAAAAATCAATTGCTACCATGTTCAAACTTCTTTTTCAATCACAACAAAGTAAATTATTGATTTTCATACCAGATTTAGTTTCAATAAAACGAAATACTTCCACTTATATAGATTATTGGAAAAAAATATACAGAACACCCTCCTACCTTCACACACAAATGTACAGGCATCTTCCGAAAACAAAATTTTGAGAAAGAAAGCCTAAGTATATCAATGTTTAATTCATATTCCACAAGTGAATTAAAATTGTTTTATTTTCTTAGTCATATTGAATTTTATCGAAGCTTAGACAAAATAAAGATAAATAGAAAATTTTAGCATAACTTTTGCGCCTGTTCTTCTCCAAATATGCATTTTCCAGTAAATGGTCAAAGTCTTCTAGGAGAATAGTTGACGAAAGTTTCATCAAAATAGTTAGTTCCGTTTTTCAAGCCACTGTTTTGAACAAAACGCATTTCTCTTAAGGTGACTACCAATCAATGATATCCATTGAGTGTGTTAGACGAGTGGTATCAGTACCCTACAAAAAAGCAACAAAATCGATCTTGTCATTCGCGAGATAATCCTGGCACAGGCAGGCAAACCAGTGGGTGAAAATGTATTTTTTTTTTTTGACTCAGGGTACCCTAAACACCTAGTGAAAACCATCATAAATGATAAAGTCATTAATTCTACTCGTATATGGGGGTTACAGATACTTTAACAGCCATATACAATATTAAATACCATCAAAAAGCATTTGTGAGGTATATAATATAATTGCTCACTTGGGGCCTTTTGTGTGAAATTCCTTGGGTGAAATAAATCGAAAGTGAATGCGGTGCGCGCTAAAAGGCCGCCGTTTCATTAAAAGAAACGGCCTCGTTACACGCACACCCACCACAACAACATATCTATCCATCCATGTGTGCGCAAAGTAACATGTTAACGGATATATACCTACACCTATATTATATAAAATTCTTGTGGACGTTGCGGCTCAGCATAATAGGGCGCTTTGAGGAATATCTTTATCATTCCAAATGGCAGATAATCATCATAAAAGTGTTTTAATACGCGAGTAGTGAACAAACTCCATGCGAATAATATGAATATGCTCAGAGAAATACGGGGCCTTTTCGCAGCGCAAACAATTTCATTAGGTAGTCTCTCTCTTGATTCTGGAGTTACCCGGCGAGTTTCTTCCGAAAAGCTTTATGTCACCAGGGAAAAATTCAACAACGCTTTCCCGACTCTCTAAATTTTTCGCTTTTTTTTCTTCTTCGCTCTTTCAGATTATTAAGCTTAACGTCAGATGTTTTATTTCACCGTTTTATTACTGTTTCTCTCATATATAAGCATAGTAATAAGGATAAGAATGACTGCTACAGAGTAATGAACTTCTTAAGTTTTAGATTGTTTCGTGTACGCTTGAGGAATTACCTTGGTGTCTGTCTGTGTGTCTGTCGGCTACAGATATTTTTGCTTGAAAACTATATCACATACGTGATTAAGATGTTATGAAATGCAGCTATCCAAATATGAACCTAGATATTTGTAGATACATTTTTATTATTTCTCACGCGTTCTATGTGTTTTCCAAAATAATTTCATGTATTAGATTATCAGGTGGCCTATCAAGGAAGACATCTTCACTCCTTTTGCTACTCCTGGTCGCCTTCGACTTGACAGTTTTTGTTCCACAGATAGATTGGAAGAAAATTTTTCATTAAATGGCCTGCGCGATCACCTGATCTTAATCCACTGGTCCATCTAAATCTTCAAGTCGGTATATGGGTGTGGTTATTGCGGCCCATAAACGCTTGTTTCAAGCCCTTGTCACATAAATGACTATTTAAAAAACTAGAAGCGAGTCTTTTATCACAACCAAAATATTTTTTTTTATTTATATTATATTTCATACATTTTAGTGCATCATCTTATGAAGTCGGTCATCTACATATGCTAATTGGAATTGGATCGAAATTTACACTGGCTATGAATATTTTTCCATGGGCTTGTTATTCTAAGACAAACATGATATCTGTATTGATCTCATAATAAAAAAGCAATAAAGAATATCCAGATTCATTGTGTTCTATATAGTTTTGGGGGCATGTATGGAACTTCTACAATGGGAAAACTTTTTCATTGGATATCTGTATTATTCAAATGCATCGAAATTAGATTTTTCAACGTCATATATGCCAGCTCAGCTGCTGTACAGTTTTATACGATATTTAGATTCAATTCTAGTTGTTGAAGAGAAAATGGTTTTGCATGTCAATGTTGAGTAAAATGACAGTTTCAGTTCACCTTCACCAAAATTGATGTTGTCTGTCATTACAATCTAATTTCATGGTGAAGTCATTTTTGTTGCCAAAAATGGCTGTGCTTTCTATTTTTCTTATCGATCGTCTTTTTGTACCGACGTTCTAAAAGAAATTCGTATACAATTCGACTATATTGTTATATGTTTAAACAAGATGGCAGAGATATCGTCCGATATATAAAATTTCAAGATTTTATCAAGTTAATTTCTTCTAATGGAAGCTAAACAATTTGAGTTAGCAATGAATGTATTGTTATTTTGTAAAATCTATCTGTAACAAAGTACCAAGGTCCATTTCTTTTTAAAAAATATTTATATACTATGTAGGTATATTAACAAAGTCGATCAAAACTTTTCGTGTCCCAGATCGAAAAATTCAAATATATATCAAATGAAATAATGAAAAAATGTTATAGAAATCGAAAAACATATCTGATAAATAAGTTGTACAATAGACATAAACTTCATAAGCTTTTTCTTTGGACTCAATTAGAAAATGTCAGGGCATTAGAATACCCATTTCTATTTTAGTATAACAGAAATGCAAGAAATCATAATAACAATTCATTGAAATTGTAAATTACTCGCAGCATCTATCAAGTTTCATTAGAAAAAAAAAAACAAATCAAATCGGACAAATCTACAGTTGAATTATTAATGAATGGATCAAATACGATTTCTGGTAGATTTCAATCGGTTGCACAGTCACTGTGTGATATATGCTGCCATAACGCTAAACTGACAGGACATTAATTTTTCACTGTTTGGTTTCACAATGCCAACGTGGAAATACGGGCTTGAATAAAATTATTATTATAAAAGCGAGTGTTTACTGATTGGAAATAACGCGGAACTTTGAAAGTAGGTATAGTTAATATATAGTTTGATTTTGAATTCTTGACTGGTTCAATATTTGATAAAATACACATATACAGACTAGACTATCTGGAATCATAGGCTTGCAATCCAAATTAAAGTTTAATTATGTTAATAATATGATTTACGATTTTGTTAGGGATTCAGATTTTTAATCATATTCTCTCACAATACGACATACATAACTTTAAAATCAAATATTTTGGAAAGGATCAATTATGACATTTATAAATAACTAATGACATTTCTGATTGATTGTTATAAAATCTTTCCTGTTTGTAGTTAATTTCATCTAAATTCACAAATGTATGTAGTTTTATTATTGATTTATTATGGGGTTACGATAATTTGTAACGATTTTTAGTTTTCCCTGAAGAAGAGAATAAACATTCTCAAAAGCTTGCCTTAATCCAAAGATTTTTTTAAATAAATGACTGCATCTCCTACAAAAATCTCTTGTATTATATATATATATATACCTATATATATATATATATATATATATATATGCTGGAACTTTTATTCAAATGTCGTCTATTTACTCAAAACTTAACAAAAAAAAAACTTGTCAAGTCGCACCATTGAGTGGCAAACAACAACTAATTTTCTTTTAAGCCTAATGTCCCAGTAGAATACAAAAAATATTTATTGGTGCTTGCAAAATATATTTTTAATTGATATTCAACAATCGTTTCTCACTAAAAAGGTTGTTTTGTTTATTTAACGCTAACATTTTTAACAGCACTTTTTTGTATTCTGGCTACCGGTCCTAATACATTTGAATAAGCTGAACCCCAACAAATAATCTCATAAGCTAGAACGCTACAGAGCAAAGCAGGGTATAGTTTTAGTAGATCATTTTTGTCAAGTATTTATTTCATTTTATAGAAAAGAAAGTATCTTCCTTCTTTAATAAAACTAAAAATATTTTCCTTCCAATTCCAATTTTCACCCAGAATAACACCAAGGTATTTAACTTAATTTACATCATATTTACAATTTGAATGATTATAACATCATCATGTAATGTCAGTCCGTCTGTAACAAGGAGCTTATCCGCGTGTAAAGACATTTAAAATACTCAATTTTGACATATTTAAAGTCACTCTGTGATAACTAAATAAGAGAAGTTATAGAATAATAATTCTAATTTCTCCTTGTATTTGTAAATAAATATATAAGAGATTTGTCTTCACACCACAATCTGAAGCGAAGCTCTAATTAAATTAATGATTTTTTATGTATTATGTCTTACACACTGGTTACTGTGTTCGACAAATTCTATATCCATAGCTTTTGTATTTTCATAATAAAATGTATAATTTAAAGCAACCTCAATAATGCTTTTCAGGGTAGAATATTAAGTTAATGGGGCATCGAGGTATCAAAAGTAAATATCGCACTTGGTCGAGAGTTTCTTTTCTGGTTATTATTTATTTTGCATTATTATCTTCACTAACAAGAAAGATACTCGGCACATTCGCTGACAAACCAAGTTACCCTGTAATATACAATGAATCCAATGTCTACAAAAATATACTTTTATTTTAGCGACACTATGTAAAATCTCTGTTTCAGGGAGATGTTGCCAAGAAACGACTGATCCATATCATAGATAGAATTCATACTGTCTCTCTGTCCAAAGCGACCGTTAATTTGCGGACAGGATTTGTTCCCGATATGCTGCAACTCCTTTGTACCAAGTATGCGTATACTTTATAAAACCGTGAAAATTTATTCTTTTTGTCTCAGTTGGCACAAACAAGTGACAAAAAACACTTTAGAAAATCCCATGATTGGCTCAAACTTTCTTTCGTGTTATATATATATATATATATATATATATATATATATATATATATATATATATATACCTCCAAATAAGGACAAGAATATAAAACTTGCAACTGCTAACACATTATGATAGAAAACCTTAACTCATCCAAGTCGTTTCAAAAGAAGAAGCAGCAGCTATATGTAACACAAGAACTAGATCTGTTATATGGCAACAACTAAGCTCTCCCAACTTTTCCACAGAATTACGAGTGTAAGTGTAAAGTGAGTGTGGGGCTGGGCTGCATGCATGTAACTGGACCCAATGGATTTGTCTTTGGTGGTGGCCGCCGTGTGCAAAACTTCGTCATATATATATATATTGCATGGAAGAGATTACTGCCGCACAACGTCGACAATGTTGTGAGACTAACTAGGAAGGGAGAGAGATTTAACGAATTGCATTGCTTTGCTTCTACTAGTTTACTACCTTTGGTAACTTTAGAATCGATACCAAGCTCATGAATTGCAAGATTAATTATTTATAAAATATTGGCAAGTGTAGCTTGATCATCATGGAAAATCAATGTTTCATAGTATGTACTCTATTATTTTATGTGTTGAATCACATATGTCTTTATACTACCCTTAAACGAATTCCATCAAATATAAAAGTCGTCTGATCAAGTCAATACAAGCAACGTTGGTCATATTCAATTTAATGCAAGAGGAACTGCTTATCCAGAACTAATAAAATGAATAAGCAGTTAGAAAAGAGACAATTTTATTTTGGCATAACCTTTTCCGAAGCTCTTTCTGTGGGGTATTAATTAATGTCATCTACTTATTTTAATGGATGATTCCTGGGCTAATTTTGGTTCGAAAAGTTCATATAAAGTTATGTCCTCAGAAGCTTGATTTACAATACAATAATTTTAACTTATTTATACCAAAACATTTATACGTATAAAAGCAGATAGTATGCGGTGTCCGAGGGTGAACATTAATAGTGGTTGTTCTAGTGTTCCGTTGAAGAGAAAACACTTATCTGTTGATGCTAAAAACAGTGTAAAAAATGTATACAGTTCTTTACTTGTCCAAGGACTTGACGTGAGTGCTGCCGCAAGTGTAACAATTGCTATGACGAAAGTGCCTCTTACGTAAGACGAAATGCTGCAAATCTCGTCAAATCGAGAAAGAAGCTTAAATATACCGGTTTCACGGAAAGGCTCGGCGAATAAGATGAAAAATCTAGCAACGTGTCCCTTGACATGAAATTAAAGAGATTCTCTAATGACGAAACTCAAATAAACTGTAGCCTCATTAGACTTTGAAGATAATTGTCCATCCGCTTAAAAAACTAGTATCCATTAGAAAATACCTTTCTGAAAATCGTCCAATAATTTACCTCGACGAGACGTGGTTTGACACAGATGAAACACCTTCCAGAGCATGGTCTGATTCATCCGGTAAGTGAACCACAAAAGCTCCATCAAAAAAAGGGAAAAGAATTACTATCTTACATGCGGGATCAGAAAACGGTTGGGTCCCAAATGCCTTGTGGCTTTCTGCGAAAAACATTAAAGAGTCCTGTGTGGATTACCATGAGGATACGACGGCAGAACTGTTTGAAGAATGGTTCTTTGACGATTGTAAAATGAATATATATTATTAACATACATAAACTTTTGTTTTTTGAAAAGTTTCGACTTTTGGATTGTCTTTTACCTAACATTCCTCCAAACAGCGTGATATTAATGGACAACCCAAGCTATCATAGCCGACAATTACAGAAGATTACAGGCTCAAATAACACAAAATTAGAGATCGAAAACATCATTGCCGTGAATGATATATACTTCGAAGAGAACTATTAAAAATTGAGCTCTTAGAAGTTTTAAATGCATTTTCTTCATCAAGAAATCATATGTTTGTGACACAAAGGCAGCGGAAATGGGACATACAGTGCTACGGTTTCCTCCCTGTTATTGTATTTTTAATCCTACAGAGCAAATGTGGCACTGATTAAAATCAAAGGTTCGGTAAGAAAATATTTTTCCAACTTTAAGTAACTGTGTGGTAGAATTAATAAGAAACTGTATTCATGATATTTTCCGACTGTTGGAAAGATTCCGTTCGTCATGTTATAAGTGTTGAAAATTCATATGCTACTCTAGAAACAATTAAACCCATTATAATTTTGATTATTATATAATTTGATATTTTGATGATGATAGGGTGTTTCATAATATTTGCGTGGGATGTGATAGCTCGTCCAAAAATATACAAAAACGTTCTCATTAACTTACCCCCTAAAATGTACCATTTTAGAGATACAGTGTGTTGAAATTAAAAAAAATCATTTTTTGTGAATATCTCCGGAACCGTTTATAGTACAGAAAAAAGCTTTTATAAGCATTTTTCACTCATAATAAGCTAAGTTTTGAGTCAGAAAATTTTGTTTGTTAAGTCATAATTGGTGAAGATTTTGAAGGAGTAGTGGTTATTTTTCTCCCCAATTTCTACGCCAATGAAAAAAGTACGGTTTTATGAACCGCCAATGTTTTCTACACAAAAAATGTACTATTGGTCCTGAACTCTAAAGTCGACCGTTTTCGAGAAAAATCAACTTTTATGTTGAAAAAACGCGGTAAATTTTTCTAAATACAATTTTTTATTTATTATTCAAGCAAAATTTATGTAAACGTTAGAACAAGTAAGAAAAGCTAAAATTGACCGTGTTTTTTCAACATAAAAGTTGAGTTTTCTCGAAAACGGTCGACTTCTAAGCTCACCACCAATAGTACCTTTTTTGTGTAGAAAACATTGGCGGTTCAAAGGGGCGCCTCAAAACCGTACTTTTCCATTGGCGTAGAAATTGGGGAGAAAAACAACCACTACTACTTCAAAATCTTCACCAATTATACTTTAACAAAAAAAAATCCTGACTCAAAACTTAGCTTATTATGAGTGGAAAATGCATACAAAAGCTGTTTTCTGTAAGTACTATGAACGGTTCCGGAGATATTCACAAAAAACGAATTTGTTTTTTCAATTTCTACATCCTGTATCTTGAAAATGGTGCATTTTAGAACGTAAGTTAATATTGACTTTTTTCATATTTTTGGACGAGCTATCACATCCTAAAGTCCTGCGCATATATTATGAAACACCCTGTATAAGTGGTATATATAAATTTAACTATAGGTTTTGCAGGATATGTATTATTTATTCAGGATATTTTATACCATTAAATATATTATATAATTATAGAATGTGTGTAATACTACTTTTTTCCTAAATACCTCAATAATTTTAATAAAATTACCTACCTATATTATATACCGAATTAAATATATATATACAGTACGATCCTGTAGTGTATTTGCTTATGGATTGTGTACATAATTTGAACACCCCTGGTAGTTTTATTGCAGTCATATAGACAACACCATTTATTGTGAAAATAACTATACACAAAATATTGAAAACTATCCATCCAGACTCTAGTCGACATGGTCCTGGTTTTCCCATCATTAGACGTGAGTTATAAAATACATTTCCGTACCTACGCTAATGAATCAAAGTTCATATATTCAATTTATACTTGAAATTGTTATATAATATAACAGCACACAATATTTATACAAAATTAACAACGTGCGGATGCGAAAAAGGGTAGAGAAAAGCCTGCATTCGACGAGAGCAAAATCCCATTCGCAAATCATTACCCCATAATTTGACTGCGACTAAAATTTTCTCTGAAGTTTGGATATAACAAGAAGGGGTGGGTCGCTCGCCATGAAATCGAGCGAGTAAAGTGCTTTTGGGCCTCTGTCGTAAAAGTTTTCTGTTATTTAATTCAGTCGATTATTTATATAGGTATACACCTGAGTATACTTATGTGTTTTTACAGTTAATAAATTGCAAACATCGTAAATCAACATGTATTAATCTCGCAGGTAAATAAAACAAGAATAAAAAAGTGACGGGAGCTTGTTTCCTGGAACATCTAAAGCAGATGATTTTAATTACCAGTATTATAATGTCTAGTTTAATTTAACTGATAGTTAATCGTGACTGTCTGTATTATGAACCCCAAACCGAATGTTGAACTGACATCAACTGATAGCCTACTGAAATATTACAACCGGTGCTTCAGGTTCATTCGGCGGTCAATTAACCGACGATTAAACGGACCTTTACAAAACTGGCATTGAAGCGATTGACACTGTTAATTTATTAGCCAAAGTATATTTGTATATGTAAGAAAAATTAAAGTAACATTTTTCAAAAGCTTCAACACTTTCCGTGCTGGAACCCTTCATTAAAGTTCAGTTCAACGTTGATTAATCCGCCGCTGATTGAAATCGAAACACCCGTTAAAGTGTCAGATGCTGTCAAGTTTCACCTTTGTTTTGGAGTTAGAAAAGGTAGCTTTCGAAAAAAAAAGGATTTGCTTTGACGATCCAAAAATATTTCGAATAACTCTATATCAATTTTATTAATGATTTTAGCTCACTAATATAACAATATTGACATTCCAATGAGGAAAATAGGCTTTCCCAACAAACTCCAAACAACATTCTGGATAAAGAATTGTCACATCCACACAATTATCCGGTGATCTCATGTAGTTTTGGAATTCCTGATCAATTTCCAGTTTATTAAATCTTTTACATAGTTGATATAATTTAATCAGACCGTAAACATACACACTCAAGTGCTTGCTGCTGCTGACTTGGAATTGTTTCCACTCGTGGAATTTCGCAACTCTATCGGCCAACGTTTGTTATGTGAAGGAGAAGAAAAACCCCAAAGCTCGACTGACACCGTTATTCCATTTCATGTGGTTGGATTCTGATAAATTCTTCTGTATGTGCCGTAAACTTCACGGGATATATATATATATATATATATATATATATATATATATATATATATATATATATATATATATATAGATTGGGTAAGTTGGGATGTTTTCAGTACCTACGCATTTAGGTAGTAGGGGACTCTGGTATCTGAAACAAAAGTTGATGAGGGATATTATAGAATCACTTTTGACGTGATAACGTTCTACTCGAAGGGTAGCAAAGTCATAAAGTCATGCTAAAAATGATATGTCTGTCATCAACTTTTTCTTCAAAACTATACCTGATACATTTAATATCTTTATATTATTATACAGTGTGTCCAGTATAAAATGACATACATGAGAATATTGGAAATTGTAGGAAATATAATGAAGTAAAAGAAAAGTTGCGTATTTGTATGCTCAAAAATAATCTAGCTTTGTTTTATTTCAAATCAATACTGTTCCGTAGATACAGGCTGAAAAAGGAAAATGTCCATTTTATAGTTTATAGTTTATAGTTTAGTTTATAGTTTAGTTTATAGTTTAGTTTATAGTTTAGTTTATAGTTTAGTTTATAGTTTATAGTTTATAGTTTATAGTTTATAGTTTATAGTTTATAGTTTATAGTTTATAGTTTATAGTTTATAGTTTATAGTTTATAGTTTATAGTTTATAGTTTATAGTTTATAGTTTATAGTTTATAGTTTATAGTTTATAGTTTATAGTTTATAGTTTATAGTTTATAGTTTATAGTTTATAGTTTATAGTTTATAGTTTATAGTTTATAGTTTATAGTTTATAGTTTATAGTTTATAGTTTATAGTTTATAGTTTATAGTTTATAGTTTATAGTTTATAGTTTATAGTTTATAGTTTATAGTTTATAGTTTATAGTTTATAGTTTATAGTTTATAGTTTATAGTTTATAGTTTATAGTTTATAGTTTATAGTTTATAGTTTATAGTTTATAGTTTATAGTTTATAGTTTATAGTTTATAGTTTATAGTTTATAGTTTATAGTTTATAGTTTATAGTTTATAGTTTATAGTTTATAGTTTATAGTTTATAGTTTATAGTTTATAGTTTATAGTTTATAGTTTATAGTTTATAGTTTATAGTTTATAGTTTATAGTTTATAGTTTATAGTTTATAGTTTATAGTTTATAGTTTATAGTTTATAGTTTATAGCTTATAGTTTATAGTTTATAGTTTATAGTTTATAGTTTATAGTTTATAGTTTATAGTTTATAGTTTATAGTTTATAGTTTATAGTTTATAGTTTATAGTTTATAGTTTATAGTTTATAGTTTATAGTTTATAGTTTATAGTTTATAGTTTATAGTTTATAGTTTATAGTTTATAGTTTATAGTTTATAGTTTATAGTTTATAGTTTATAGTTTATAGTTTATAGTTTATAGTTTATAGTTTATAGTTTATAGTTTATAGTTTATTTCGGTTGTATGTTTGCTTTTTTATGTATGATTTTGCGCGTTTTGATTCATTTGAAAGAAAAGGGTTGAAAAATCGTTCCATAAAAAAAAACGCAAATCCGAAATTTCTTTCTCACAAAAAACCGCCCCTGAAGGGGAGTGGATGGGGTGATTTTCTCGAAAATCGAAGATCTGAGACGGTAGAATAATTAAAGGTGAGACCATATCCATAAATGTTTAAATTGGATATTTTTCAAAAAAGGTGCGGTTTTCGATTGACTGCAGTGGTAAATTGTGAAATGTTTTTTATAATTACAATTTTGGCAGTTTGTCGGATCCTTAGTTTATTATTCAAGGAATAATATCAAATGGCATTTTTTGATCCCGCCTACTATATAGATTTGCAAAAGATCTCTCTGCAATCTCTAAAATATCTGCGTTGTTATTATTTTCTGCCCCTCAATGTTTTCTTCACTCTTGCAATTTTCTAATAATCAATGACTCACCTGTCAGTTTATTAAGCATCTAATATATCTCGGTAAAATATTTATTAATACGACAAAAAGAATGTTATCGCACAGTACCCACGTGTCTCCACTTTTCAAGAGCAAAAACAAAATCTGTCTCCTGATGATGATACTGTGTCATCTTGTTAGAGCGACGTGAAACACACAATGTCTTGGTTGTTTCAAAACTTAATAAGTCCCTGGCGACGAGAATGATGCTTTGCCACCACCGCCACTCCCCACCCTCCTGCCCTGCAAACATTTATTCCCTATTGAAGGGAAAGTGCGGCAGATGTTTTGCTCGAGTAGCAAGTAGCGCGGAGGCTGAATTACCCCACTTCCAGGATTAAAGTCTCTCTATACTATGTGAAATGCTAAAGGATTAGGCAGACATTCCGCTACTTTGGATTACTAATTGGCCCACTCTTAATTTTGTTACTCCGAAATGTGTGGCAGTGTGTCACGACAAATTAGACATGATATATATCTGAGCGAAGGTGAGAGAGGGCTCAAACGCAGCTGAAGCGTTTCCTCATCTAGATTTTTAATCTACCCATAACGGTTCATAAGATAGAGCCCTAGAACGCTCAAACAACTAGCCTAGAAAAGTGTAGAAATAACTTTTTTGAAAAAAAATGCGACTGGCTTTATACATTGATGCACTGAAAAATAAGTAATCTAATGATATTAAACGAGCAATGCTTCTATATATATATATAGATATATATGCAAATTTTATCTCGGAATCTGGTCTACCGATTTCAATGAAAATTCATATGTATTGAATCGATTGGTTGTATTCACATTCACTAGAAAAATCGTTTTCAGCAATTGATATTCTCATTCTACGAGTTCTACAGATTATATGTGAGATACCAATATGAACCCAATAACATCATAGGGAAAAATAGTCCTATGGTTAAGCTTCCGGGTATTAATCTAGAGTTCCTCGGTTCGAATTCTAATCACTTTTGAGATTTTTTTTAACAAAACTCATTATTAAATAAAAGATGTTAATATGGGTTTCTAATAATTTAATCGGAATTTTTCACTGAAATTTTGTACATATCTTAAATATTGCGATCCTTAAGGTACACGTTAGCTATTTCAAGGAAGGGTTAGCAAGTTTTGGTAAAAATTAGCAAAAAGGAGAAACCGATTGACAATACTTATATACATATTCAATCGGTGTGATCCTCGAGATCTACACTAGCTATTTCAAGAATGGCTCCCCAGATAAAAGTTTCAGTATGTTTAGTGTTTGGGGGTTGAGAAGTCGATTGGTGATACAGCTGAGTTTTGGTATATTTATCATTTATATTACACATTCATATTTATTTCGAAATCTATAACTCAGGAATATGTGACCAATAAAAGCAGTATTTACCGATTGCAATACATTTTAACCAGAAATATGCACATTTTTTAATAAGCTTAAATAGCGTTAGTAACTCTTATAGACCCAACTTACATCCTATTTAAGCTCGATCTCCTGATGTTAATATTATCTACTAGTGGTCGCCTAGTGGTCGAAATCGTCGATCGTAATTTTTCATATTTAAATTCAAACGTCATTGACTTTTTTTATCCAAGATATAATAATTGCATATAATTTTTGAGAGTTCTATTACGTCAGTTGCATTAGCGTGTATTGTTTGCCTAATTCCGTACAATACATATGAAATTTAAAATTTAATGTTAGTAACAGTTCAAACAACACAATGATAGCTAGCTATTTATTTTATAATTCAATGCATTGAAATGTTTTGACTTAACGCCGGTAATATCACTTTATCCTTATGACAAAATAAAGAGAATGCAGTCCTTTCATAAAAGTAATTACAGATTTGAAATGTTTTGCATTGCAAAACCTTCGTTTTGAATGCATTATTCCACTATCAGAAGTATTAAAATATCATGAAATGACATTAAGTGCGTATTTAAATGTATCCCTCAAAATTATTACATCACTTTGTTGTAATTTACGAACTAAACAATCTGGCAGCCCTGACTCGTTTACATTGCAATCAGATTCGTTATACAACACACAATACAGTTCTACCACATAAACCATATTTTTTTATTCAATTTAATTTAAAATATTAATGCAAAATTCATCAAAACTTTAACTTTGTGCACTACTTCACCATATAAACCTTCGAAATGCCAAATCTCATACTGCTCCATGCACGTTTTATGCTTTGAAAATTATCTACAATCACATATTAATATATAGATTCTATAGGCCTACTGGTAATTTTGAAGTTGATGTACCCTAAAAAATTGTCATGTGTTACCCGCATAATAGTAGAAATTCAATACGACTTTCCTTATAAGAACTTTTATGCAAATTTTCTCAGTTATAATTTCACTCAATACAGGATAGGTATTCTTGTTTGTATATTAATTAAAGTTTTTTAGCCTCCTTTCCAAGAATTCTTGATGAAGAATTTCAAAACTTAATTATCTAAATTAAATATATAGAGCTAATAACTTCAGGATCATTGGTAACTCTTATTATGTGTGATTGATTACATGTCGCTGCATTAATGAGTTGAGAAGTTATTGGAGCTAGTTATAAGTACATTCCTGCTTTTGAACTATTTGATGCGTTCGGAAAGTACGAGATTCTCGATCGATACTCATATAGCATTCAGCTAGATAATCTGTCGAAATTACGAAATGTAATATTCTCCAGTACTTACATACAAATGTGTGAATGTGCAAAATTAAAATGACGAGGATAGTTCTAAGCAATGACCAATTTATAATTATATAGTGATCAAACTTTTCTCAAAGAGTCAAACAGGTGTAAAGGTGAGGGTCAAACGCACTATCTGTTGTCGTGTAAACTTGCCTTCTAATCAACGAAAGTAGTTTTGAACCCTTTGGTTCGAGTTTGGATTCGAGTAAATATTTATTACCTACCCCGCCAAAGTAGTTAGATGAGTAGTTGTGTATTGTGATCCGGGGGGGACAAAATTACAAATGTTTCAGAGCAGCAGATTCATTCTATAAATTGATTGAATGCAAAATAACTCCTGTTTCTCGATTAAACTGACACGGAACTCTAAATAGGAGCTACTGCGTGAAACAACAAAACAAATGATTAAGAGTAATGATAGTCTATGATAAGTATTACAGGGTAAATCCCACATCGGTAGGATCAAATACTTTACGCACTAGTGCCAGAAAATAACAAGCTCATAGTCAAAGTTATCGAGTACCAGAACACTTTGTACTTGCAATTTTTGAATTTTGATATTCATATAATATGAAACACCAACTTTTAATAAATCCATTACGAAACGTGATATTGTTGATACTACTACTATTCATTCTGTTCTCAGATCTAACAATAAAAATGGTTTTGATAAACCCCATAGCTTATATTGAAACTTGCACAACTTTAAAATTATTAGTAACAATAGATAATATGATAAATTGTATTTTCTATTGTTAGAGCCTTGTGTTTTTTTAAGCGTTCAATTTAAAGGATATATTTATTTTTAAACGGGAAAAGCTCTAAGCAGTCTTCTTTCATATATATTTTTTTCTTTGATGGTATTTTTTGACATTCTGTCTCTGTTTACAGGAGACAAAGATTCATTTTTTTTTATTAAATGATTTTAAAATGAGGTGATAACAATCTTACATTTTCTTAGTGCTGTAATTCGAAAACCCATGTCTTAAAAAAACAGGGGCAGTCATAAGGACTGCCGAGGGAAGTGGAATTATTAATATTAGTCTGATTTTCACATCCATTGGCACTACGAGCAATAATTATTTACATTTTTAAACATTTTATTAATTAATCGAACATATGATGGACTGCACAAGCTCAATACAAAATATCAATATTGTATTAATATTTACATAGGTAGTTTTTAATTAACTTTATTTTCGCCATTAGCTCTATTATCATCGTTAAGTTCATCAATACTTAGTCCATTTGTACTTTTAATTATTTCATTTTATTTTTAAAAAGATAGAATAGGTTTATTGTAAATGGAATAAGAAACAAATATTTTAGACTGGAATTTATCTAAGTATTGTGTAAAAACTGCATCGATCATTGTTTTACATTGTTTAGTACTTAATTTTCGATCATTAGATATAATCAAACCTAATGTTTCTCAAAGAAATTCAATTAGTGGTAGGTTTTTATCATCTGCAAAGTTGATATTGAAGTCCCCAATAATATTAACGGAATATCGTCAAATTTCAGAACTTTGTTCCGTATAAATCCGATATTGAATATTGTAACGGGAATTATAATTAAACTTGGTTCGATTTCACTTTATTTACACTAACAATTAGGCAACTATATACACATATATATTCATAGCATTACTTAGCGTTTAGCACTCTATTTATATTCACTGTTCTATGCAACACGCTCAGCTGACTAAACAACTCCTCTGATCGACGCTGGTATTTATACCCCTAACCTCATTTTCTCGATGCTTTGGGTTTCGTTATCCGTCTCCTACTGCTGTAAGTTATTATTCGGGTGAGTTTTCACGTTACAACATGAAAAAAAACTCTCATTAAATACTAACAAATCCTTCTATCAGTGCACTATATAATATTCATTGCAAGATGTATTGCAGACATCAAATATTAGAAAAATTAATAATATCAATTTTTTTATGCAAATATCAATGTTGGAAATATTTGACAATAAATACTTTATTTTTGTCATTTATTTTTCTACATAAATATATCAAGTTTTCACTATTGTACTGCACATTAATTCTACAATTAAAAAATTTAAATTGTATTAGCAGAGAAGAGAGACTTGGTATTATTGTATAATACATGTACACTGGACGCTATATTACGCGCAATACGTCACAATCATATCCAGGTCATTGGTGTCGTGAGCTGGGAATATTTTACCCATACGAAAAACGCCTAACGTGCCTATAGAAGTTTTCACTTAAAAAATATTGAAGTCAAAACTTTTCTTTCATCTTGCCAAAAAACAGTGAATATTCAGCCTGACTTTTCTTTTATAACTATTTATTGTTCTATTTCTATTACAATTGTTTTCGGTTTTATTTTTTTACATATTATACGGTATATGCAATATTTATCATTTATTTTCAGTGATTAAAAAGTCATGGAATCTGAAAAACATTCATATAATTCGAATTCATTGCAAACATTTCCTTTGTGGAGAAAAATCAACCTGTTATAAAATGATTTGTTTATATGTATATATATATATATATATATATATATATATATATATATATATATATATATATATATATATATTTGATATTATTGTTAATTTTGAGAGAATGTCGAATGAATTATATCCATTCATTTCATGTACTTTTATACATATCTTTTTCATGGAGAAAAAAATTATCATTTGGATATCAATAACATTATTGTTACTCGTTTAATTTTATTTTATTTCGAATTGGGAATATTCTAGCTAGAAGTGAAACCTATTTGTGAAAATTCAACTCAAATAGTAGGTATATATATAACGGGACATACTATAAAATAAAATAAATTTAATTTTTGTTATGTTTATTATTTTTGTAATAACAGTTCAGATTTATGCATTGGGGTCGCTATATATAAACCTTTTTTTTAATGACAAAAAAAGATGTTTTTTGCAATCTAATTATTCAAAAGATAATTCATTCATTTGTCCACTGACTAAGGTGGTTTGGATTTTCTTAAGAATAAATTCGTGCCCTCTTTTATTTTGGATGTAATATAATATTGTCGAAACTAAAACTCACATAATCAGAAAATATTTCTTGCTAAATCCTGCTGAAACCTTATAATGTGCAAGATTCCATTAAATCCAATCTAATTTGAATGAATTTCTCCTGTCTTCACTGAAACGTAAGCTTCGAATTGAGGGCTAATTGAATCAACATATAATTAACAAAGAAAATGTTTTTTTTTTTATACAGAAACTCTAAATTGTTGATAAAATTGTAAATATAATGGGCATAAGAATATAAAATAATTTTGTCGTAATTTAAGTCACATATTTGATTCATTTGAAATTCTTACAAACAGAAATCACCAAAATTATCCATAGAAATCGTTTTCCTTTATCTGCCTGTTCAATTTAAAGTAGTTCATCAACGTTAAAAGAGAAGAAGAAAAACTCTGCTTCACATAATTCCCATTTAGTATAAGTTTTGACTCGGAGAAGCTACGACGTTCGTTTGAGATTCAGTCGTCAGTTCTAGTGAGGATCTATCGATTGCATGTGAAACATAAGTTTCAAATATATATGGTATTGAACGTTCAAAAATAATGTAATGACAGTTTACTTGTTTACTTGATCTTTTTCCTGACCTAGACGAAATCAAAAGGTTACCATTACAAATAAAACATGTGAATCCGAAGGAGTTCTTAGTGTTCATAAATGAAAAGAAAATATTACCCATCACGTACACGGTTTCAATGGCTGTCAGGGTTGTCTAAGCATTGCCCCATTTTTTTTTCCTGTTTAATTCGTTCACTAAATTCATTATGCACTTTGCAGCACCACTCAACAACATTTAATGATAAAATCCAGCTTATTGATAACATTTTATGTATATTGAGAAATAATATTGCTCATTTCATTTTATGGTGAATAGAAATTTCTCGTCTCAAAAGATTCTCAAGACTTCCAAATGCTACACCTACCCTTTTAGAAATTTCCATCTCTTATTTATGCGAACTTTTATTGCGAAAATGCAAAATTCCTTTGCGTCGTGGTGGATTTCACAATTTCAAGTTGCAGCTGAGTTTTTTTTCTCTGTAAAATAAGTCATTAAATATAAATGAGAAAAGTACGGTTAGGAAATTTTGAAAATGAATAGCCGTTACTGTCATTTTTGCGATAGGAAAAACTCAAGTTGCTATGAAAAAAAAACTCTTCCACCATATACAAATGTGAAACTTAAATAACAGTTCGCTACAAATATGTACTGAGAGGAAATGCTGCTATACTGTTTTTCTGGTAATAGTGTTTGGCCTAGTAGACCTGCACAAAATAAAGATTCAAAAGATTGATAATCAAGCAACTATGCATTAGACAACTTTAGAATCTGTTCCCTTCCTTTCCTTGAACCACGAGCGGCAATGCCTTCAGCTGCTCGATATATGTCAGACATAGAAAGTATAACTGAATGAACATCAACTTGTTGACAGCATGTTGACGTGCAAAGAGCGTGGGTCTTGGTGCATTTGTTATCGCTCCAAATGCAACGGAGGGAAGGGAAAATATTTGAATGGTTGATTATCTATCGCGTGAACGAACGTAGAGCCCAGTTTCTCAAAATCTTATTCCAAATATGTATAGGTTAATATATTGAACGGTATAAGAAAAAGAAAACATATCAGTCATATCAAAAGCGTTAAATTATATTCGGTGATTTCGAAATATAGTAGCAGCAGGATATTCTATCAAAATACTTCTGTATGTGTTATAAATACTTGATTTCATAAGTATATTCAACCATTGATTATGTTTGATGATTCAGCCCTGTGTTGGAATAAAATATTATGCAAATGTTGTTTACACTAAAGTCAAATATTTGTTAAATGTCATCAAATGCCGCGTATCATCATCTTATTTTATTTTCATTCTCTCGCAAGGAACGTGCATTATCTGCAAGAAGAAATTACTTTCATCTGTTGTGCCGTCCGCTAGAGGAGATTTGAACACTGCGGAAATTTTAATTAAAAAGCAAAGTCATTAACTTGGCATAGCAACAAAAGTATAACGGAATTGTGATATTGTATTAGGTAAAGTATGTTTGTAGGTGAATTTTTGTTATCTTTCCATAACAGATAATTGAAAATGATTTTTTACCGAAGAAGGTATAACAAAGTTATGTAACTTTTATACTAGAACATATCGCATATCTCTATTTAAATAAGACAATTTAATTTACTGGCAGCCATCAGTTTATGGCGAAAATTACTATAATTCACAAAAGAGATTAAATAAAACAACTTCATTTACTAAGGGGTATAATATCTGGCTATTTTTAGTGTCCAACAGTTGCAGTAATACTTCAAAGTCAAATTAAAAATATATTTCCATGGAAAAAGTTTTTATGGAGCCTAAAAAAGCACTTTGGTGTCAGGTCAAAACGACTGAACCGTGCACAATAAATATTTTTTTTAATGATTTAAGACTTAATGGCTCCATTAGAGCGATTTTGGTGGTCCTGGTAATGTTAATATCTTTCCAAAGTTTCTTGTGATGAGTCATCGCTCCCCTAATTTGAATTACTTACATATTTAGGTTTTATATTTTCCATTTTTATGTGAAATAGACCCGAATCTGAGATTTTTCATCCCCGAAAATTGTCTTCAAGTTCGTTTATTCAAATATTTTCAACATCGAATGTGACAGAAGACTGTCATAACCTATTAAACTGATTCAAATCAGTTTCATTTTTACGATTTGACATCGTTGGAAATATCAGGCGTGTCAACACATCTGTGATGTACTAGAAAAAAAAACTAGTTACCTGAATGAACTATATATACATTTTACATTAAAAAAATAAGGGTCATAAAATATATTATACCGCCTCGAGCAATAAATTTTCAGTAGGTGTCAAGAACAATATGCAATATCGAAAAGCTAATACCTATTTATTCGTATTTCGCTTACACCGCCATCTTTTATTCCATACAAGATTTATTATGTGCTCCGATTTGTGCCAAATAAGGTGTGTATGTCTGCTTAAGCGCTCAAGAATTCAAAATTCACTATAATATAAACTACCACTGGCGATCGTACGTCATTCTCCTCTATATATATATGGAATTCCTCAATGCACTAGTTAACACCTCTGCAAAGAGCCAGTACCTAATGTCCCCAACCCCAACATTCTCCGACGTTCATAATATGAACACACAAAGGACCTATATAGGGCATAGGGCATTTTCCATCGTCGCTTTTCGCATACCTACTGCTCACTCGTGCGCTGCCAATAACAATGATGGTATTTATCTAACTAAAATTGGATGTAGGATAATGCAGGAGATGTACTTTGAGAATTCACCTGAGAAGGTGGTGGTGGGCTAAGCTTGTAAAATGAGCAAGCAGTATATGAGTTGCGAAACCCTTAACATCCACACTATGAAATCAAAGTTTTGGATGTTTTGTTATAAATTATTGATATGGACTATTAATCGATTGATGGAAGAATCTATTATGAGAATCTATGTAATGTAATAGAAATATTGTAACGAATTTGGGATAGAGTATCGACGCCATTCGGAATGGAGGCGTGTGCGATTCGTCGGGAGGGTGGAGCATCATGACGAGTGCGGACGTTGATGGGGCTCGGATGGTACGAGTGTATTAGTCAACGATGCATGCCAAGGTCAAGATAATATCCCGAAACATCTAGTGAGTTCGTGGTATTGGTGGAATGTAGGAAGAAGCCGGTGGAAGCTTCTAAAGAGAGAGAGAGAGAGAGAGAGAGAGAGAGAGAGAGAGAGAGAGAGAGAGAGAGGGCTTGTCTAAATATTGGAGAGGATTTTCTGCGGAGTCGATCAGTACGTATAGTGTATTCGAGAGAGTCAGTCCGGTGAAGTAGTTGAGTGATTGCGGTGAATACAGTGGAGACTGGTAATGCGGTGAAGTAAGGTGAAGACCAGAGTAAGGTGGAGAGTGGAGACCGGTAGTATTGTGCAGCCTGTCGAGACTGGCAGTACGTTATTGACCAGTATGGTGCAGTCCGGCAGTTCAGTGGGTCCCTAGTATGGGGGCACCAACTACATAAATAACGCTCGATCCAAATAAATAACGTAAATAATGAATAAAAATAATGTATAAAAATAATCTGTGTTATTTCAGTGTGTAAATAAATAAATTAAAGATAAATTAATCCCTGTTACAATATTTTTTACTAAAAATCGGACCGAATTTATTAGTTGGTGCACTGAAACATGCAAAATAATATTAATTCTATTGGTGCTGGTAATTTTGAAGTTGTGTAATTGTCGTTAGGTAGAAGAGTTTTGGCACCATCTTCAAAAGTACCAGCGCCAATAGCATTAATATAATTTAGTGTTCTTCAGTGTACCAACTAATAAATTCGGTCAAAGTTTTGGTAAAAAAATATTTATTTCGCACTTTTGAGTGTAACATTAGTCACGAAAATCATTGAACGCTCACTAATACCAATGAAGATAGTAAATACTCATCCTATTATCCACGTATATTCTTTGCTTGTAGTTGTTATTATTGATAACTCAAAACTTGGCGGCGGCAATACACATATTTCAGTCTTTATCATTGCTGTAACTCGAAAACCGTAATTCTTTTGAAAAAATGTTTAATTTAAACATATATGTATGGTCTTATATTTGATTCTGCCTTTTCAGATTTTTGATTCTCGATAAAAATTGACTTCTCCGCTTGTCCCTCTTTGCAGGAAACGAGATTTCAGATTTGAGTTTTTCTAAATATGAGACCATTTCTCAGCTCTCCTCGTTCAAATAAATCAAAAATCGAATAGATACTAAAACGCGCGAACAGCCATATTAAAACTACTTTAAATGGTTCTAAAACCGTTAAAAATCTATGATATTCCCAACCTAATATTCTTTGCATCTATGACATCCAAATTCTAGACTGAAAAAATAATAAACACATTTTGAACATATGTATTTTCACCTCATTTTATTACTTATTCCAGAATTTCCCAGCCAACAAAATCTACAGTTAATTTTTTTTGCAGCTGAAATTGCTTAGTCAATCCATTACTCTGGTATGATTTCTAATTTGAGCTCCACCCCGAAATAAGCTGGTAAGATTATGTCTCTGGGGTGGAGTTTTCTGCTGAAATATCACAGATAGAGAATGCCATAAATTATTCCAAAGCCCTTAGAGATGTCCTACTTACATGAAAGCGACGAAGTCGAGGACGACGACCAGATACAAATTTCAGCAGCACAGGACCCCCACCCAATTCGCTATTGAAAAAGTCACGCACCTACCAACAGAAAACTAATTTAAAGTTATAAATTGTTATGTTCCGATGCCCCCATATCGGATTTGTGTGTGAAGGTATGATTTAAATCTTATGAATGGATTTGATGGAGATTGTCCCTTTGGAAATAAGGCAACTGTGAAAAATGAGATCCTGAAAAGGCAATGAATAGGTTGAACGGATGTAGGAGGAATAGTTTGCACTTTTCGATTTGTGGGGTGGCGGGGGGTCTGGAAAAAAGTTTTATTATCATTTAATTTGTTGTTTTTCTATTTTCATTATATCAAGAAAGTACAGAATAAGCTCTAGGCAGTTTGTTTTTGGTATACTCAATTTCTATTCTATAGATATAATGATAATTCATTTCCAGACAGACAGACAGCTTAGAGGTTCAGGAAAGAAACTGTTGAATTCCATAATTATTCTTTGCTTAAAAGTATATGAGTCTCTAAGGCTCCATGATCCAATAAATATTTCTTAGCTATATTATTTTATGGATAATTTCGAATGGAATAAAAATAATTTCCTCAAAGAAGATTTTGGCGGTAAGAAATAACTATGACATCATAACTTTTCAATGTTATTGAGCTCTGGCGTTGTATAGAGAATATTCAAAGTTGTATGTTGGTTGTTTCTTGGGTCCCATAGTTAAAATCGTTAAATTAATTATATCTACTGTAAACTACTACATATATAGGGTTATTCAGATTCGTTGCTCACCATTGGGATCTGGTAAACCGTAAGACCTACGAAGAAGGTTAAATTGGGTCAAAGTTGCGAAATTTATTGACGATTAATATTCTTCGTTTTTGAGAATTTTTGAAAAAAAAACATATTTTCACATTTTGTTATTTTTTTAATAACTTGGTTGTTATGCAACGAATTGAAAAACGAAAAGCACTTCTCCATAGTATCTTTTTCTGTTACATCCAGT
The DNA here is from genome assembly GCA_958507055.1 of Crioceris asparagi. Classification (NCBI taxonomy): domain Eukaryota; kingdom Metazoa; phylum Arthropoda; class Insecta; order Coleoptera; family Chrysomelidae; genus Crioceris; species Crioceris asparagi. Next base: position 96,628,041 of record OY293827.1, on the reverse strand, counting down.
TCTGCTCACCATTTTTTGGTACAATGTTTCGTCACTTTACAACTATCATCAACTAAAAAACCTGGATTTTAAAATTGTTTTTCTGATTGCTACTTATATCCATAACATTAGTATAAGGGTATATCTTGATATTATCAATTATTTCCCATCAAAATTAAAACAGGTAATGAAAAAAAAACAACAATCACAATGAAATAATTTACAAAAAATGTTCGAAAATACCTCCTTCTTGTTCAATGCCCAAGTTAATGCTTCGATCTTTACCTATTATTAATAGCATGACTGATGTCGCGTCGTCTTAATGTCGCAAATGCAACTCTTGCACGGAATTTCTCTACGTTAAGTGTGGATCCAGCATAAATTTGATTTTTTAAGGTTCCCCATGAATAAAAATCGAAAGGCGATAGGTCAGGTGACTTCGCAGTCCATTCAACTACCCTCTCTGTGCAGGAAGTCTCTCACTGCTATTAGGTTATGGTTATGGGGAGATGCTCCATCTTGTTGGAATCAGAGAGTACCAAGTTGGCCGATTGACAAACTTTTCAAGTAATTGGCAAAGTAATTTTACAAACAATATGAATAAGGTTTGGCCCCAAAGATTATTAACTACTAGGCATTGTTATCTCCCTTCTGGTATAGTAATTAGTAATTTCACTTGTTAACAATGCAAACAAACTGGAAAACAATTATTCTCAGTACAACATAGCTTCAATCACTTTGAATCGATGGAACTATTAAAATATGCCGTCGGGTGAATATTCAAAACTGAAAAGGCATTATTCAGCTGATATTTGTAATCGCAACTGTGGGCATTTCTATCAGCTTCTATTATCTCGATCGCCGCCACTACTATACAGGGTGAATTTGAAATAGATGCGAATATGTTAACATTTTGATCTTTGTGATATCGGATCCAAATACATACTTGAATATGAGCTATTTTTTTTTAGTTATAACCGGCAACATCGCGTTCATTCCACAGTGTTTTTGGAATACCATAGGTTTGTTCGAGCAGCAGTTCAAACCAATTCCAAACCGTCAGACGCATGCGCAATTCAATTTAAGATGAAGTCATTTATTTCCTACTATTAGTAAGATGTTCGAGCAGCAGTTTGACGATTTCCAAACTAGTCCGGAATTAGTTTGAAACATGCGCAGTTGAATCTGGTTGAGTCACAGATATATTTTGACGGCGAGCACCGAGATCCGGAATAAGACGACGAATTTGAGAGAGTAAGGGAGGGATTAGTAGTTGCAAACTGAAATTTGTCGTTCGAGCATAACAAATTCCCAAACCACATGGAAACTGTTTCGAACGGCACATGCACTTTTTAAGCAGTTATCAAACGGTTAAAACTGCAGCTGGAACACTCCCTGTATATTTTTTGTTGGCATGGATATTAGGGCTCTTGACCGAATTTTGTTGTTCTTTAATCCGGAACTATTCATAAGTAGTGTAGTCATTCAATTATTACTACATGCAGGTATTGCAAATTCACCCTGTATATTACCTATAAATTGGTGTGTACCGAATACCATTTGGGTTTTTTTTTTGTCTAAATAACATGCTTTTATTTTCGGGGGATAGCTTGTTTAGTCAGCGATGTTTTCGCGTAGAGGCAAATATTGGACAACATAATTTAAATGAAAAGAGGGCCTTACCAATCGTTTGTTTGTTGCTGTATCCTACTACTACTACATTGAATGAATGTGTTTACGAAAACCTGCTGCTGCTCTAGTGCAATCGAAGGATAATTGGATTTCTGTGTTGTTGTTTTTCTTTTTGTCAGTATTTCAGCATATGTATAGGTACATAATATTACCGTATTAGAGCATACCTAAGTACGACGAGGCAATTTAGATGTCTATGTCTATGTGTACTTGATTAATAACTAATTCAACTCAATCGATTTGACAGTTTGATGTGTTTCAAGAGTGACTAAAGAATGTAGGAATGGTAGAATGGCATATATCTTTTAATATGTTCGAAGACCTTTGTGGGAACAATGTGGAATCAGAAATGTATAATTTTATTTTTATCGAGCTATCCAAAAAATAAGGTCATTCGAAGTAGGATATTGAAAAGAGAGAATGAATCGACGACAGTAATAATAATCACATATACTAAATTTATTGTCTTTTATTTTTTTGGATTGTTTAATTTCTCACGAATTCAACATAATATACATAACTTAAAACTGAAACTAGGACCGGTTCTGTAGATGTTGCGCTCAAAAATATATGAAATACAACATTTGATGTAGGAATCATGCCAAATTATTGTATTATTGAATAGCAAAGGCCATAAAAAATTGTTTTAAAGCAGGTGAAGAATGTTATGCATGTGACGAGTTAAGATTTAAGGAACTCTGAAAGAATTTGGTTGATATCCAATTATTAGATCTCATTTTTACTTTTCTACGCTACTATCGCAGCTGTATAAGGAAAGTATTGTAATCGTGTGAAATTTTCGGTATCGAGATTTTTACAAATGTTGAAGAGTTTTCTAACTCAAATAAACATATTTCAGCCATTGTCTGTCTGTATGACTGTCTGTCTGTCTGTGACAGCATTATCGCTGGAACGGATAGGTGTATTTTCTTGCTTTCTTTTTTATTTTGTTTGGTACCAATATCACTCGCCGGTGGCACTGAATGAGAATCCTATATAGACTGGGTGTTGAGCTATAGCCAAAAAACGTGAAAACGGCTCTAAGGATTTTGATTAAACTTGCCTAAAGTATTCTTCTGAGAGCCCTTTACCACCCACATATAGCGCCATCTCTGAGAAAAAGCACAAAAAAAGTTATGCATGAATAAAATTCCTTATTTTCCACATGTTTCTTCAGATTCTGGCTAAACGTTTCATCTTGCGAAAAAATGTTACATGACCATTGTTGTTTGTCTTGACATGCTGAAAAAAGTGAGTGGTAGCACGATTTGACCACAGGATTTTTACTTTACTACCGCTATTATCGTCGCTATGTGAGGAGAGTATTGTAATAGTGTAAAATTTTTCATTCACTGGAATTTGCCTGCGAGCGGTAGGAAAGTCGTGTGAGTGGATACACCAGATTTTTTTTATTAAAGTTGTTATCCGTTACTTATTTTGCAAGTTTTTCTGCTACGAACTTAAAAACAGTGATTTTTGTACCTTAACTCGATGTCAATACGACATTTTTTAAAAATTTTTGGTAAGGTTAGGTTAATTCGAAAGTTTCATAAACTGAAAACTTCAGCCGTTGTTCCTTAAACTAAAGATGTATTATTGTGGAAAACAATTAATTATAAACCTACATTGGATCGTATAAGGAGTTGGAAGTTTGTGGTCCTTCCTGGTCATCCTGTAAGAGTCTTTTAAACTTATTTAATTTTTACATATATGGGTAATGAATATTTCTGTTCAGTTTCCATAAACTTTACTTGAAGCAGCAGTGTAGGAGACTGTAAGTTGGTATTCAAAAGTAGTCCTGCTAAAAAGTATTCCTACTTCTTCGATGTTGAACCGTGAATTATGTAGTTGTAAGTAATGCATTTTATTTCCGGATGCCCTCTCAGGTGAAGCATAAATCGCCGGAGAGCTTAATAATTGTATTATGCCATGCGAGATTATCTAAGACAGCGCCACACCAAAATGCCTTTACCTTGGATAGTGTTGGTGGTGTTGGTGCATTTCTCTCGAGGGTTTCCACGCAAGATTTATGTAATCCACTGCAAGTTTTCATTCATAATAAATGTCTAAGATCGCCAGCATTCTGCCTCGGTATTTGCACATCTTTTGCTATGTTCTTATGATGTTTTTCTTCAGGGAGCGCATTTCCAGAAATGGATGCAACAAATCTGCGAGGATTTGGCCTTAACCCCTATGTTGCTGTTTACGGTTTTGTAGAAAAAAATATTATACTTACACTTTCAAAAAGAAAAGTCATCTCACCTGAAAAAGTAATAATGAAAGAGATTAGTAAAAAGTATGTGATGCACCTATACAGGGTGTTTCTTAATATTTGAGGAGGTTATTCATTTTATAGAAAAACTTCATATGAACATATGTAACAAAGGTCTTAACTTTTGAACTAGTTTTAAGAAAAATCACTTTTTTATGATAATTTTAATATGATTCTAAATATTTTTGTAATGTAATAAAAAAGAATATAATTATATTACAGGTAGGTTAAAAGAATAGGTGTTTCGGAGACTATTTGATGCTATGTCGTTTCAGTCTGGTTAGGTTAGGTATAGAAACCAGATCTCTTTTTAGAATATTTTGAGGTCACCTGGTTTGGACGATATGACAGGTGAAGAAAAGTAAGACGACCTCCAATGTATTCGACTTCAATGTGGAACTGCTATAAAAGAGCATTGAAAACGATTTACCAAGAACAAACAATGCAGTTGAAGGTTGACATGGAAAATTTTCCAGCCTACTGTTCTCATACCATCTATTATGGTTATTTATCGAAGCGTTGAAAAAGAATGAGCAAGAGACACATAAAAGCTTAGAAGATCAAGTAGCCGAATATCCAGTGCCTTTATAACGCCGACGGTATACCAATATTACAAATAACATAAAGAAGGTAATGGAAGAGTATAGAACTAGGGACCTGACAGATTACCTTAGGGGCATTGCCCATAATTTCGACATGCAGTTGCACTAATTTTAGGTTTTATGTGTCATTTAATTATATATATTGTAATAGTCTTAATGTGTATTATTATATATTTGTTAACTTTGAGTACCTCAGGAGTACTTGCATTCTTTTGATGTTTACTTTCTTAATAAATTTTGCCAAAAATAATAGTATTTTTTTCCCTAATGCATACAAATTTTATGTTTATCCATGACATACAATCTGATGTAAATTAAATGATATTTTGCATAGGAAACGTAAAACATAATTTTCAATATTTTTCTTATAATTATTAAAACAAGAACTAAAGTGAAAGTTAATAAGATAAACAAAAATGAAACATCTTAGGTATGCGGGTTTCTAGCTGACTGATATTGACGACATTCTTATATGGGACATTTTTGTTTGGCGACTATTTTGTCGCGACGTTATTGACGACGACTTTTTGTTATGACGACGACATTTCAACCTGCAACATTCCGAAGCGGCGACGTTTTTATTGGGAAATTTTTGCGACATTATTGCGACGATGTTTTGTGGTGGAAGAACCCTTTTGATCCTAAGTGGAGACCTTCAGGACCTATTCATCTGAAATCTTTTTCTCAAACTAGATCCAAGAATAATCTTAATAATTATAATATTAGCATGTTATTATGTAACATCCTGTATAATTTATGGAAATTTATTTTCTAATTTAGGTAGGTATACATATAAATGGATGAATGATCAGAATGTTCTACTAGAAAAACATATATTTAATAAGGTATGTGGGTGCGACCATTGAGGTCTACACTATGAACATATTTGTTTATTTAAATTAGTGAGAACAATCCATCGATTTCTGCTACGTTAACAAATCTTTAGTTTGAAAATTATAAAATATTATAAATCTGCTTAAATATTAATCATTTTACTAGATTGTTTCTCTTACCTACCTACTATTATTTTAAGTTTTGGTGATTTTGAACTACTGTTTTCGTAGATTTTTTTCACACTAATATGTTTTTATCGCATTATCATTTTCTAAGATCAGAGTTGTACATAAATGTCTTTTTTTTCTGAGACAGGAAAGAAGTTTGACATTTTATCTCTGTTGACAGGTGACGAAATATTCCTTTTTACCCACGGAAAAAAGTTGAGTACTTTTTTCCCGGGTTTATATATACACACAAATATAAATCAATTCAAAGAATTAAATTGACATGTTTTTGATTACTTTAAGCAATGCAATGTCTAATTGTCGCTATAAATACAAAAGCCTACCAGTTTAAAACTTAAAATTTTGCTTCGATAATTTTCTTTAATCTATAAATATATTTTAATTTTTTTTCATTATTAGCTTATTATTTTATTATATTATATATATATATATATATATATATATATATATATATATATATATATATATATTATATTTATTATTATATAAGATTTCAGTAACCTCGAGCTAAAATCTAGTACTTTTTTCCTTGTATAATAAATAACTATTGTCCTCATGAAAAATATATAATATTTCTGTATATCATAAGTACTTTTGATAATGGATATTTGAATTAATTTTCAAAATTATCCAGTACTGCAAACTGAATTTTTTATTCGGCATAAAAGTGGAATAATTTTTTTTTCACGGATTCAATTACATGAAAAGAATGTACTTATGTTATTATAGGAGTTCACCTATATATAGTGACCAGTGATTCTCTTTCACCATAATTATTGTAGCCGTATTATTTGCCCTCATTGACTTTTGAACAAGGCGCTTGTAGGGAATCATCCCTCAACGCTTCAACTACTACCTCTGGTATATATATATAGGGTGGCTAGAAAGTCTGGAAATGTTTTCTGGCTAAACTATAAATTATATCAAAAAAAATTTTATATAAAATATTAGCTCTTTTCAGTGAATTTCTCTGATTTCCGTCAGCCATGCAAATTTTCGAGATATGACGTCAACAATGTTTTTTGTTTAAATGGAAGACCCTATGTTTTTTTTCATTTTCAGATACTTCCGCAATAATTCAAATGATATAGGTTTGGTGGCTGTTTGAGTTTTTTAAATAATAGAAATAATAACATTAGTGGCGTATTATACGGGGTGTTTCATAATATATGCGCAGGACTTGAGGATGTGATAGCTCGTGCAAAAATATGAAAAAAAGTTTACATTAACCTCTAAAACTCACCATTTTCGAGATACAGGGTGTTGAAACTGAAAAAAATATTCGTTTTTTGTGAATATCTCTGAAACCGTTTATCGTACAGAAAACGGCTTTTGTAAGCATTTTCCACTCATAATAGGTAAGCTAAGTTTTGAAAAAAATTTTGTTAAGTTATAATTGGTGATGATTTTGAAGGAGTAGTGGTTGTTTTTCTCCCCAATTTCTACGCCAATGGAAAAAGTACGATTACAATGGTACTCTTGGTCGTGAGCTCTAAAGTCATCCGTTTTCGAGAAAAATCAACTTTTATGTTGAAAATACACGGTAAATTTCTTGAAATTCATTTTTTTAATTACTAATTCAACAAAATTTATGTAAACGTTACAAGGAGTAACAAAAGCTAAAATTGTCCGTGTTTTTTCAAAATAAAAGTTGATTTTTCTCGAAAACAGTCGACTTTAGAGCTCACGAACAACAGTACCTTTTTTGTGTAGAAAACATTGTCGATTCAAATGGGCGTCTCAAAACCGTACTTTTTCCATTGGCGTAGAGATGGGGGTGAAAAACAACCACTACTCCTTCACCAATTATGAATCAACAATTTTTTTTCTAACTCAAAACATAGTTTATTATGAGTGGAAAATGCTTACAAAAGCCGTTTTCTGTTCGATAAACGGTTCCGGAGATATTCACAAAAACGATTTTTTTTTTCAATTTCAACACCCTGTATATTGAAAATGGTGCATTTTAAGTTGATAAGTTTATATAAACTCTCTTTCATATTTTTGGACGAGCTATCACATCCTCAAGTCCTACGCATATATTATGAAACACCCTGTATATTTATTAGTTAATGAAAAACAAATCATCACAAAAAAAATTAATGTGTTTGGGTAACAACATCGCTAGTACGATCTAACAGAATATCAAGTTCTTGCGAAGTCCCTTACATGCATAACGTCCTTTAATGGCTTTGATTAAAAATTTATCTTTTTTTCAACTCAATACTGCTACTGTGCAAGTTTTCTCTAATTGAACTTGAAATAAACACCTAATAAACAAAATCAAAATCAAAGTGTAAAAATTTGAACATATTTTAGCCCTTGATATACCGTTGACTTTTCTCAAATATTTGTAAACTTGATGATTAATAAAAAAGGTTCAATGATTTTATTGAATTTATTATTTAGTCTCTTTGAATGTATTGTAATAAGTATTTAAAAATTGCTATAGACGTTCATACAAATCAAAGCTAACGATTGTGGCTTCTGATCTTGAAATGAAAACTCGAAGAAACAAAATACATTATAACACGCTCTAGAAGATATAAGATGTGAATGACAAGGGCATTGAAATTGTTAATCTGATAGAGCTCAAATGGCGTGACTGGGCAGGCTGGCAGGCAGTAGCTCTTTATTATATTTACTACGTCTTTCCAGACCACACGGAACGCGAAACAATAACAGCAAACAACATTCTCAGCCGACTAATTGACAGGGAAACTTTCCCATCGCGCAAGATTCCGCCAGGCTTTCTCACCAAAGTTTTCATTGATATTACCAGAGAACATTTTCTCTTGAAAGGACACACCGGTAGGTACTGAAAATGACTACTGTTCCGGAAAAAGTTTTGCAACACCCTATACCTATATTTTTGTATTCAGTAATGAGATCTTATAAATTCTACTTCTTCCTGTCGGGCTAAATTGAAGAGATACATTGCATTTTCAGGAAAGTTAAACTGCATTTTCTCTGGGTAATGGTTAACATATGATTCTTCTACAACTAATGCCAATTAATTCATTAAAAGATCTGTATCTTCCAAAACTGTTACATTAATAAAGTTGATTCTGTAGAATAACGGCGTAAAGACTTTCGAATACCCTAGACTTTTCTGAAGATTTCGATATTAACAAAGCGAATATTGAATTTGAATCAAACAATCGGTGACTTGAACACAATTCAATTAAACCAGGTAAATAAATACAGACACCAATAACAATTTAACAAACTAACTTGCTCGTAATAAACTGCTATAATGCAATAAATAAACTGCTATAACTGCAATATAGTTGACCCCTTGAATTGTTGCGCCGCTGGTCTCGGTCTTCCGCTCGCTACTCAGTAATGAATATGATCATTATTGGCCGAGACAATATGATGGCCTTGGAGCAGTAACATTGGCGTGCGGATGGGTTTTCTGCGGGCTCGCCACAGTATAAATAATAAATGTCCTGTTATTATTATACGTTAACGTTTCTGAGGCAAAACTCGACCAGGACTTCTTCGGGTTCAAACCAATTCTTTAGAAAGTCTTAAGATACATGGACTTTGTCATGTCATCTCATCTACTTCTGAGGCTGGCTTCCAGTCTGGTATGACTTCTATAACGTTATTATTTTGAAATATTTTCTGTCAATAATTGAAGCTCTAAATGAACGTGATACTGGGCTGAAATATTGGGGATTTTTTCGAAACGAAAAAGTAAAAATGAATTCGAATGAGAACACTAGAAAAGAACTATTACGTGACTTAAATATACAATGATTAAATTATTATTGATTGAGTAAACGGATGCATGTGGATATCAACCGTCAAGGCTGGATGCTGGAATGAATTAATCACTGATGTTTTTGTTTATATAACTAATTGAAATGTACTTATTTTGACAACCACACAGGCTCTCTAAACATCTTCGGCTGGGTGAATTTATCGAGAGACGACAACCTTCTGATCAACCAGCAATTCTAGAAGCCTTGACTATGTGTGCTGGTTCAGTTTGAATAAATTGTATGAACATTCTACAAATATGGATGTACCATATTATATTATTATTGAAATGTTCAAAATTCATAGAAATAGCTGAATTATTGATGAAGCTTAGGAATTAATAGTTCGGATGTTCATCAAATAGATATTTGTATTAATGGATTCCTTTAGATCAGAAACAATATACAGGCGGCTTCGAATACTTACAAAGACTGCCCACTACGCTGAATTCGATTGTAAATTTAAAACTAAACATTATTGATATTCTGCTGAGTATGCCTCTAAAATTAATCAATTACTGGAGATTCATAATTAAAAAAAAACTTAAATGCTTCTATAGATAAAATAGAGTAAAAACCAATATATTAGTAGGGGAAGGTGGGGCTGGTTTTAACGGAAGTAAGATTTAACTAGTTTATTCCCGCCAAACCTAAAGGTTTACGATCATGGTACTCGTTTTTTAAGTACTATTTTTGCGACTAGTTAAATGATAGCCGACCATCGGCTCGAAAATTTGTGCTTATCGAGCCCGGATTGAGAAGTAAACGAACTTTTCGTACATTGCAATAATTTCCTTTTTGATGACGCTGATACTGAAATTACTTACTTAAATGAAGTTTAGTGTTACTAACCAACTAGAGCATGCCACCAGTACAAAAAAATTTAAGAACACTTCTTTACGTTTGGAAATATAAACGAAGAAAAAAAATTATTAGAACCAGCTCCACTCTCCCCTACATATTGGGCTTAAATATTGCAATAAAACTATTTTCCGTCAAATCCATTTTCAAAAGAATATCACATGTGATGATAAACCAACTGATTGACGCCTTGTTTACCAAATTAGTGGAAACGGGAGTCTATTACAGAAACTCTGCTGACCGTGTCCATCCATCCTTCTGTTAGCTGTATGTATCTCACGAACAGTAATTTTTCAATGGTAGATACGGAACCCTTATCAAGAGAGCTCGACCCGCTCTTGACCGCATTAGTCTTGTCAATTATCTCGGCTTATATCTTGAGATCATGGCGTGGATATGTTTTGAATATCAGTTTCTCATCTTCCAGGCTATTGTGATTGGATTATAATATCGAAATTAATCCTGAAATTTTAACACGTTAATGTTTTTAAGCGTCTATGGCTTTGCAAAAGTTTCCCCAAGATTCTTTCAGAACGTGCTCTTCCCAAGTTTTCGTTACAACAAGCAAACAGCTGTCATACCATATCGAAGAGGCTTCTCTAAGTGAAAAAGTATTAAATTCTTGTTCAGAAACTACATCCTACAGATATGTGAGAAAAATATGGAATTGATTCCATATGGAAAGATGCATTTTTAATGCGTTCAAAAAACTGCATACACGGTATTTAAACTATTTATATTTTCAAATAATCTACGCGGAGAATGAGTTTAGATGCCAATTTTGAAAGTTCAATCGAATTAATAGTTAATAGTTGATAAAACAGAATGAGCCAGAAGAAAACCTCCTGGTTTATTTGCGTGATAAATTATAGTTTTGCAGAAAAATGTAACTAAAGAATCTTAAAGCTGACATTGAATACTATCTTGAGTTGTTAACTAAGCAAACTTCATTCTTCTCTATTAAACTTATCTTGCTTATATTTGAATAGTCTTCAAAACTCAGATAGCACCATTTCTAATCTTGAGTTTTTAGGATGGGCTTCAGAGAAAACTGATTCGTCGGCTCGATTCATCTCGACACAAGGAGTGACGTCACAGCGGATCCCGTGCGTTTGTCTTTGGTCGAATTAGCTTAAGGAGGACTTCAACTTTAATCTTTTTTTGTAAAATAATTACTGCGATTTAAGGGCTAATATTTGGTATAGGTTGTTTTTATACATGAACAGACATATTAATGAAATATATGCAAGTTCCCTATTAATATTATCTTGTATTTTTCAGTGCACCAACTAATAAAGTCGGTTCAATTTTTGGTCACACCCTGTGTAAAGTATGAAGAATATACCCTCACCAGCCAGTCAGTTTCATCCACTAACGCCCATTGCAAATCGTAAACTATAAATCTAACTGGATTACATAGAATTGTTCTGCTGGACATTGCCTGCGTGTAGGTTGAGAGCAATTGCTGCCCTGACACCCCTAGATTCTACCACCACCACCAGCCTCAGCATCGACGGCGCTCTCGGACGATGTTGGTTATTATTTACGTCGCATTTGGGGTGGCCCCCAAACGTCGACCTGAATGGAAATCGTTAATCATTTGACCGCGCGCTCTAAGACCGAGCTTAAGGATGGGTGGGCCAGCGCCACCTCTCTTCTTGCTAGAATAATAATATTTCCGTTTCACGATGACTCTTGTTCTTATCATCACCTCAAGAGACAACGGACACAATGTGTCTCTATGTATTATATAGTCTATTTAAGTATCCAGTATTGTATTACGTCACCGGTAAATTTATATGCCTGAAAATTTCATTTGTCAGATTTTATCTCTAGCTAATGAGCGCTTTCCAATTTTTATGAAACCAATTTATTTATAGCGCAATGGGAGTTATACTCAGGAAAAAAATATATGCCCGACACTTTTGCATGATTGGTTATACCGTGAGCTAGAAGGAGAGGTAGTCGGGCCTGTCGACCAGTACGATATTAGAACAATTTTTTTTCGAACTACGGAGACGCGTACCAATCATGCCTCTCTACTGGACCAACTGTAAAATCCATGTTGTGTTTTCCCTTTCCACAATTGCCAGTTCGCAGTTTTCCTTTGCTTCTAGCATTCATGAATCGCGGTTCGCTCCGTTCTGTATAGGAATAGCTGAATAAGGATGTAGATATTTTTTTTCAGATAATTGATTCAGCTTACGACGTTTCATTATGTATGAAAAATTAAATGATCTAATAATCTTTTTGATTAGAACACGTGCTTTAGTTCCTTTTATAAGGAACTGTGAGAATATTTTAAGTGGGATCAGTTTAGAGAAATAAAAAAAAACTAAAACCAGTGCAGAAAAATGTAAGAAATATTTTCTATGAAATGAGATATATTCTTGACAAAAAATATTTCTTAAAATTATACCGTGCTTTCTTCTATACCATACTATTTTATGGGATTATTTGTTGGGGTTCAGCAGTTCAGCATTAGGGCTAGTAGCCTGAATACAAAAGCATGCTATCAAAATTTTAACGTTTGATTAGCAAAACAACATTTTTAGTGAGAAACGATTGTTGAATATCAATCAAAAATATATTTTTGAAGTACTAGTAAATAAATATTATGTTCTACGTGAATTATATTGCAGAAGCATCTGTATGTTGTAGACATAAATCGCTTGCAGTAGATAAAACTAAATTAAATATTGGCCAAAAAACAAGTTTATATCAGTCCAAACTTATCTATAATAGATTAAATAATTTGAAGATCTAATATATTGTTATAGTTCTTAAAAAATCTATATTAATATTTTTTATATCATATGCTGATCTTTACATTTGTAGTTGTATTTATAGTTTTATTGTATTTTCATTTTATTATTTTTATTGTATTAGTATGAATATTTTGTTTAACTCATTATTAAGTTCAGGTCTACACACAGATGCTATTTGCATCTCGGTAGAGGTTTGTAGGGCTCATAATAAGTCAGACAACTTCCTGCTTACCATTTTTTAATCGAGATTTGTATGTTAGCCTGAATAAATTATTAGTATTATTATTAAAAAATTGCACCGAATTTTCTAGTTGGTGCATTAAAAAATGCAAAATAATATTAATTCCATTGGTTCTGGTAGGTACTTTTGAAGTTGATGCCAAAAGTTTTCAATCTAACTACAACAGTACCAACAGAATTTATATAATTTTTTGTATTTTTCTGTGCACCACCGAAATAAAGTCGCTTCAGTTTTCTAAAAAAAAAGATATTTATGGAATTCTTGAAATAAATTTTAAACCAGAATAGATATTGTGCAATCAAGTCCAGCACTATCTTGGGTAAAATGATTATGAAACTCTATAAGGGCATAAGTTTACTGCGTCTTGTATAAAATTATCATTATTTTTGTCTATCGGTTTTCTACATCTACTTTTCCGTTTTATTTCCTTGCCTATATTAAGTTCTTTTCTTTTTCAAATGTTTTTGAACTGCAAAAATGCTTTATTGGATCATTTTGCGAGCCTAATTATATCTTCAATAGATAAAATATTCACAGAAAAGCGCCTTTGATCGTACACATATCTTTCTTTTATTATATGTAAAATTTGTTTCTTTTCATCTGTCTTCAGTTATTCCACTCTCATGTATACAGGTTAAATAACTTATACAAAAGTTCCTATGTATATATGGTAATACCCTGAATTTATGCAAAGTATCGTTTAATTAGTGAACGCACCCCGTATAATACGCACTGAATTGTCCAATCTTTATATTAACTTCCAGTATATTTTGGTGATGGATAGATTCAATAATAACGCTGGCTCATGCCTCATCTTTTGTTGTAATAAGAGATTTCTGTTTATGGTGAATGTGAAACAGAATAGAATTTTAATAATTCTGTAAATTTGCATATTTGTCATCAGTCTCCTATCCCGCAGTCGTTGGGAGATGCAACACTTGAATAGAAAATTTGAATTGTGTATGCCTTGTGCAATTCCCTAATTGCACAATTTATCTGGCTAATTTGGAAGAGACGTATTAATGAACCGAGTGTATGATGTCTTATTGTATACCTATATATATATATATATATATATAGAGACAAGCTGGATTGCTTGGGAAAACAATGTGACTTAATTTTGTAATTAAATGAATTAAATTACTTTCCAAGGGGTTCCTTCGTATTTTCTCAAATTGCAGCTTTTATATATATATTTATTATACTCCTAGGGGGTATCAAGATGTAGTCACTATTTGGAATCTATTTTGTTGTTATTCAAATGAGAACTTCTCCTTTTGTAGAGATTCACATATAAATTACACTTTGAGATTGATTTTTGTGATAGCTAGCTCTTGTTTGTGCTTATTGAGTGGATGCTTCAAGTTGTTTCAAGATAAATTGTAAGAAGTGAGCAAGAAGTTACATTGATTATAATCTAAGTGAGGTCGTTTCCTTGAATATAATTTACAAAGTTCAATACGACTCTTGTAAATTTTCGGGCTTATTACATTATACATCTTATGATGTTTGTCCTCAGTAACCTACTTTTTTAACAAAAAATTGTATCGACTTTGTAAGTTGGTGCAGTGAGTATGAAAAAATAATATTAATTCTGTTGGTGCTATTAAAATTAAAATTGAAGTTGTGCAGTTGCAGTTAGATTGATAACTTTTGGCACCAACTTCACAAGTACCAGCATCAAAAGAATTAATATTATTTTGTATTTTTCAGTGCACCAACTAATAACGTCGGTCCAATTGTTTGTAAAGAAATATCTATTCCATACTTTTGAGTATAACATTAGTCACGAAAATCGTTGAACGTTCACTAATTAATAGCAAAGAAGTACTTATATTATTATGTAGAGATCTCAAAACATCGCGGCAGAAATACGCGTAAGTATTTTATATTTTACCCTTTTACCACGGCTATAACTCGAAAACCGTAATTCTAAGGAAAAAATGTTCATTATAAATAGAGTGTTTTTGGTCCGCATATTTGTCATTGAAAGTTTTTAGTTCGCATATTTGTCATTAAAATCTTGGTTATCGTTATAAGGAGTCGGCGCAGTAGGGACCTGTCATGCCGTTATGTTTATTAAGCATAACGGACGTGGTTAATTACGGAGGATTAGCGGTATCTTTATATAGAGTGCTTATCGTTATTTGACAATTTTGACATTGACATTTCTGTTTATGTTTTTCTTTTGTGATCAATTTTTTGAACTTTTCGGTAAGTTTCAAGTGATTTTCTTACAAGTTAGTGGAGTATTTCCAGTATAAATCTAGGTACCTGCACATTTTCTGGATTATTTGAAGCTTGTTAAGATCAAATAAAAAAAACTCTTTTACAATTGTGACAGTTACTTGAACTTGTGCAACCAAAATTCTGTGATTTGCGAAGAAAGTTATGGTTATTCACCACAACTCTATCGAAATTGACGTTTAAAGTGACTGACCAAAAACACTCTATTGTTTCTACAAATAATCTGTTTTTTCATGGGTAGCTTCAAATTTTCTATTTTCGAAAATACACATACGAATGCCTATTTGAGATTTTATTGTCCTATCTTTAATTTTGCTTTCTAGGATTTTCGATTTTTGAGAAAAATTCTAGAGGGAGGGGGAATGATAAATGAGAGGTAATTCGGATTCAAAAAAAGTAATTCGACTAATGATGCTTTAAATTATGTCAATAACTTCATGTGTAATCAACTTGACAATAGCAGATCGGTAAAAGCGGTATTTCTGGATCTAGCGACGGCTTTTGACACGGTAGTCATGAACTTGTATTGATTATATTGAGTGATCTTGATATAAGAGGGATTGTTAATGATTTGATCTCTCAAATAGATTTCAGTGTGTTTTCATTAATGGTATTAAAAGTTCTTACAGCTTAGTCACATGTGGAGTCCCTCAAGGTTCAGTTTTGGGTCCATTACTATGTTATTCCTATATTAATGGATTATTGCAACTCAATACACCAGGTGCTATTGCATCATTTGCGGATGAAACAGTTATTATGTGAAGTGGTGACAATTGGGATGAAGTTACAGCTAATACTAAACATTCCTTAAAAATTGTAAGAAAATGGTTTAATTATCACAGGAGTGACTTTGATAATGTCAAAATCGAGTGTTTTAAATGTGTCTCTATACGCGGATAAGCTTCCTGTTACTGATGGACTGACAATAGGTACATAATGATGGTTATTATGATAATATTTTAAATGGGATATAATAAAAAGAGGCAAAGAAGAATTGCAAAAAAAAATTAATACCTACTGTTAAAAAAGTAAGATACTGAGATATATTCTTGACAAAAATGATTTATTTGAATTATACCATGCTTTGTTCTGCAGTAAATAAAACTAAATATAATATTGGTCAAAAAACAAGTTTATATCGATCGAAGCTACAATAGATTAGATAATCATCTCAAAAACTTAAACTTTACTAGAGGGAGTATTAAACTTCCTACTAAGACTGAGATTTTAAATTAATTAATTAAGTTAATATTTTTTATATCATATGATGATCCTTACATTTCTAGTTGTATTTATTGTTCTGTTGTATTTTCATTTTATTATTTGTTTATTTGAATTGTATTAATACGTAGATTTAGATGTTGTTAAGTTTGTAGATTTTAATTCATTATTGAGTTCAGGTCTACACACAGATGTTATTTGCATCTCGGCAGCGATGTGTAGGGCTCATAATAAGTCAGAAAATCTATTAGCAAAAAAAATATTCTTATTAAATCCTTAAATTTTAAATGTTAAATGAACATATTCGACCATTTTCGTTGCGCTATTTATTGTCGCCAACAGCCTTTCTATGACAGAAATGATAAATAATAATTATAGATTGTGCTCCTCTGTTGGCACAAAGGCTACACGCCACGAACATCGAGCGGCGGCGATAACAGTTATTTGCGGTTGTGTTGTTTAGGTGTCGCGTATTAGCCCTGTGTCATGGGATTCACACAAATAACCGGATGGAGTTGGAGTTGGTATAGCGCGTAGTGTGCTATCAAATTCGAGGGCGTAAATGTAGGTATCCCTTCGTAGCAGGTAGAGCTTCATATATATATATATATATATATATATATATATATATATGAGCACATTGGGGTTGCTGTGGCCAACTTGTTGTGCGTCGTGTGATAGAAGTAGGTAGTTGTTTCAGTCAAGTGGCAGAAACAGTGGAAAAGGTGGAGGAAACGATGCAGATTCAAGCGAGGGATTGGATTTGTAACTCTCTACCCTTTTGATGGTAGAGAATGATAATAAGATTCTCTTATGAAAGAGTAGAGCGCATTCAGATGAATGAACAGCCGAATAAATTCGATTATCCGGACTCATTGGTATCGAAATTCTCGTATGTCCGGATAATCGAATACATGAAGAACACTAATTTTTGTTTTAGTAACTCTAGATAATAACATATTTACGCAGTTACTAGCTATTAATGACCGACTTCAAAAACGGAGGAGGTATACAATTCAGCTATATGTTTTTTTAATGTATTTTTGATTCATTTGAAAAGGGAAACATGAGGATTTGTCCAATATTTATGAAAACTCAAATCCAAAATCTCCTTCCCTCCAAAAAAGGGGCAGTTTTTCACGAAAATTTAAAATCTAAGACGGTAGGATTGAAGATGAAACCATATGAGGATCAGTTTGAATTGAACATTTTTTCAAAAGAGTTACAGCAATGTATCTGAAATTCGTGTATTTATGCTATATGGGGGCGGCAATTTCTTTCGAAAATTGAAAATATGAGGCGGCCAAATTAAAGAAGACATTATATGTTGCATCTTTTAAATTGAAACTTTTTCAAAAAAAATGGTAAAAGCCTTTACCTATGACTTCCCCGGACAAACCACCCCGCTTCGAGATGGAAACAACCTCGTCGCTTATACGGTTCTTATATTGATACTTAATATTTTGGACACCCTGTATATATGATCAACGAAAACACATTGCGTCGCCGGTAGTCCTTCAATATGCATACCAAAATGCGTTGTCCAAGGTCAAGCCGTTATTAAGCTACAACGCCAACAGACTACAGACAGACCGATAGACTTGAGATACTATGATTTTCGTGATCTAGGAACCCCAAAACGTAAATATCAGCAAAAAACTCGAGGTCGATTTTTTACGTGAATACAATACTTCCTTTATTGAGGGAAGTATAAAAAGACGGCTTTTGAGTTACAGCAGTGCTAACATATATATTTCCATCGCGATGTTTTGAGATCTTTGAATAATAACAAATACACGCAAAGAATGTACATGGGTAATAGAATAAATGCTATTTTCTTTGGTATTAGTGTCAACGATTTTCATGACTAATGTTACACTCAAAATTGTGACATAGGTAAATATTTTTACCAAAAGTTAGACCGACTTTATTAGTTGGTGCACTGAGAAATGCAAAATAATATTCATTCTATTCGTGCTAGTAATTTAGCAGTTGTGCAGTTGTAGTTAGATTGAAAACTTTTGGCACCAACTTCAAAAGTACCAGCAGCAATAGAATCAATATTATTTTATATTTTTCAGTGCACCAACTAATAACGCCGGTTCAACTTTTTGTAAAAAATATTTATTTCATATTTGCTGCAACATAATGAAGTCGATTATAGTTTCTAGACTCTTCAAAGATACTTGTTCAAATTTCAAATCTAATACCTTGTTATTGTGGTAAAAATGCTTAAAAAATCCTTATTGAGTTTCATAAAAGAACTCATACGACAGATCAATAGTTAGATATTTTCACGGTCTTCAAACTATTTCAATAATATGTAATCATTTGTTCGTATGAACTTGTAGATTATATTTTGATTTGCTCCTCTATAAATATTTTCTACAAAAAATTGGGCCGACTTTATTAGTTGGTGCACTGAAAAATACAAAATAATATAAATTTTATTGGCGCTGTTACTTTTGGAGTTGGTGCCTACAACAACAAACTACCATTATTTTGTATTTTTCAGCGCACCAACTAATAACGTCGGTCAAATTTTTTGTAAAAAATATTTATATGCGCTTTAATTTTCCGATGTAATAACATTTGGAATTCTTATGGCTGTCCTCCTTTAAGTTCATATTGTGAACTTCAAAGATGATGATTTATTTTTATAATCTCAACTATACCAATAATGAAACGATAGATATATTAATTTGCAAATATTTTTAATTGAAAAGTATTTCATTTCCTTAAACTTTCATAAACCCATATCTAAAGTATCATCGCAAATACAAGTGTATTCGGATATCTCATCTTATCACGCCTTTTATTTTTAAATCTTGTAATGGAATCAGGTGGTTGTGCCATCTAATTTTCAAATTTATTCCATACCATCCGCTCTCAAGAATGTTCTTTGGCACTTTTGTTGAATGTAGAAAAACAGCGCGCGAAAATCTCGTCCTTTGCCTTGACAATATCTACTTGAGACGAATATTTACCAAGCACTTCACCAAATCCGATGCAAACACATCAAATTTAGAAGGCAAAGATTCGGTCATTGTGCCAAAAAAAAAGTTCTCTAGGTCTTCTCTGTCTCCTTGATGAATTATTCATTCTTTGCGACATCGTTGAAAAGACCCAGAGGAGATGTATGTTACGTAGATACGTACCTTTCTGTTACCGATGTGGATGAGATAGATTGATTATTCTTGGTAAGGATATTCGGTGCACTTTTTTAATTAAAATTTGTGAAACGTTCCAACGACGATTATCGTTTGTTGAATTTATGGCGAATGCGCAATATGAAATTGAAGTAGGTACCTGGTTCACTCTGTCCACTCATTCGGATATCCTTTTACTCTCGTGCAATTATTTTGAGTTATTCATTTTCCATTTTTTATTATTTTCCTACGCTACTATAGTAGCTGTATAAGGAAAGTATTGTAATTGTGTGAAATTTTCGGTATCGAGATTTTTACAAATGTTGACGTTTCAAAGCTTTCTAAGTCTAATAAACATATTTTCAGCCATTAGTCTGTCTGTCTGTCTGTCCGCCGTCTGCCTGTCTGTCTGTGATAGCATTATCTCAGGAACAGGTCGCTGTATTTTGTTGCTTTCTTTTTTATTTTATTTGGTACCAATACCACTCGCCGGTGGCACTGAATGAGAATCCTGTACACACTGGGTGCTGAGCTATAGCCAAAAAACGTGATTTGCTCAAGACTATAGCGCGACAACAGCTCTATGGATTTTGATTAAACTTGCCTAAAGTATTCTTCTGAGAGCCCTTTACCACCCACTTACAGCGCCATCTCTGAGGAAAAGCACAAAAAAAAATATGCTTGAATAAAATTCCATATTTTCCATTGTTGTTTGTCTTGACATGCTGAAAAAAAAGAGTGGTAGCACGATTTGATCAGAGGATTTTTACTTTACTACCCCTATTATTATTCACTGGAATTTGCCTGCGAGCGGTAGGAAAGTCGTGTGAGTGGACACGCCAGATTTTTGTAGATTGCAGCAAAGAGAAATAACCAGCAGAATGAGTGTGTTCTTTTAATATATTGAGTTCATAAATGTTGATTATTTATTGTAGCTTTTTTTAAAAGGAAATTCATCAACGGAAATGTAACGGTCTACAAAAATCACAATTATATTAAAATACTAATTCATTGAACATGAAATTGAATGTATTGAGTTCAAATATATTTCCTACGTTGCAATTATCAAATTTTAATCACATGAGTGTTTCTTTGATGTTGATAACTGTTTTGTTTCATTTGAAATATAGCGATGTTCATTCTCATTCACTTCATCCCATTATTCTGTATATATATATATATATATATACAAATGAAGGAAATTGGGCTTTTCTCAAAGACCCGATTAATTAGTAATTATAACGCTCTAGGTAATTGAATGACAATTACTTCATTCCAATGGTTTAATTGGATATCAAAGTTTGTTCGTACATAGTACAACATTTATGATGGCTTTTAAAGAAGGTATATCTTTAATCTTTAGTTTTGTTGATTCAAATTTACCTAAGAATGTACATGCTTATGATTATTTTGATTGAAGATTCATTTCAGGGAAATAAATCAAAATATGTATAACTATCTATACTAATACATAAAATCGAAGTGTCTGTTTTTAATATCAAAAGAACAGGTTCAATTAATTGCATAATATGGAAGCATATGTGTCACTAATAACAAAACAACAATTTTTATAATCTTTGTCTGTGTGTCTGTCTGTCGGTTTGTTCCGGATAATCTACATAATGGCTAAGCCGATTGCGACAGGATTTTCACTGGCAGGTATCGCTGACGAAGCCGCGGGTAACAGCTAAGTAATCTATAAGTTCAAACGAACAAATGACTTATCACTGAAATAGTTTTAAGACTGTGAAATAATTTTACTATTGTTCTGCCGTATAAGTTTTAAGTCAATAAATAATTACAAGCGTTTAAACTGTAATAACAAAGAACTAAAAGATTGAAATTTTATCTCTTCTTGTCTTTCTCCGATGACATAGTATTCATTGCTGCAACTGGAGATAAACTAGAAATTCTCGATATTTAATGAACACAGATTTATAAATATGGAAATAAATAATAAGAAAACAGAAAAGAAAGACAAAATAAAGATATCAAATTATAATTGGGAAAAGCGAGCTAGAACGGATTAAAAGCTTAAATAACTTAGGCGCCATGACTGAAGAGTTCTGAAGGAATATTGGAAACATTTTCATAAAGCATTGGAAAAACCGAGAAATACCGTAGGAATTATAAAAAAAATAAGTAGCAAAAAATAAGAAAACTAAAAAAAAAATAGAAAACTCTAAAAAACTATAATCGACATCAAAAGTTTAGAACGAATAAGAAAAAACAAAACATACTGTAGAATGTATAGGAAGTATAAAGATTTTGAAGTTTGATCCAAAAGATAAGGTATCACCTTTCGAAAATTATTTGCAACAACTTCAAAATCCTTATGATACGTATAATAATATGAAATTTGGCCCACCTTTTTTTTTAGTTAATTATTTTTCAATTATTTGGTGGACGTGGTTAATAACTCACAAATAACTCAAATTTATGCCCTTCATCAATAAACTCACTTGCTAAAATACCAAATTATGAAAGAAAAATCGTAGGTACCCAACGGAGATTTGATCCATGGATGCTGCTTCCTAGCCAGTCTACAAACCAGATTGTTATATCGCCCGGCTGAGGCTGCATTGAAAATTCGCGGATCACTAGTAGATTCAAATAAAATGTCACTGATTGAGCAATGCATTATTGCGAGAGTAGTTACTTCAGATACATAGCTTTTATATTATTGTGCAAGTATTTCAAATTATAGCCACGTGCTTTCGAAATTATTTGCTAGAAATACAAGAGATTATTCAAGAGATTTTTATTTAAATACTAGCTGACTCGACAGACTTTGCCCTGTCTTAACAAAAACAATATCTTGGTTTTCTAAATTTTCACCCGTGACAACAACAGCAACTTCATCAATTGTTGCCGTATTATAGCGTCTTGCGTGTTGTCCTGTAGGCGTCTTATAGGCTTTGCTGACAATTTTGTGGTAATCAGATGGCATGCGGTTTAATGCCGTCTTGAATAATACAACCAATTCGTTGGCCGATGGGAAAACATTTGAAGTTGCTCCACACTTGGTTTGTTCACCGATTTATTGTGTGCATAACGCTGATCGACTTGTTTTACTGAATCGCCTATGAAATAAATTTACAAAAATTGTACCACCATGTGACTTTCAAGATACTTTGTCAGCACTGCCATTCCTCCATCAATTTTTGACTGGCTGCTTTTGGTTATTCACCTAGCTATAAACCTACTGTACGCTACTTTAATTGATATATGATCTCAATTGAAAATTACCAACGTATTCAGGCACGTGGTGGTAAAAGTTTACTGTTTTACAATATAGTTACTTTGAAAGTTAGCATAAAATTGTCTTGAATAACTTTTGTTGCGCCAAATGACTTCATTTGAAAATAATTATTGTATTCCTGTATATGAGTTAAAAATGTATAGAATCTGTCTCATTTCCGTAAACCAATGAATGCAGAGGCTCTGGTGGCAGTACCAATGGCGTCAATTTGACTTTACCGCTCCCGCAACACAATCCAGGGGCTTCATTCTTTCAATATTAGGTGTCATTGATTTTAACTTACTGATATGAATAAATAATTCTCAAAAACTCACTGTATAATAAATTGAAATGAAACTATTATTTATCAACCGATCCATCTATGTTAAACTATATGTGCAGCGCGCGTTCTGTCAATTGCTGACAGTTATTTCAAACAACTGACAGTCGTCAAACAACTGTAGGTCTTTAAGTTTTCATAAATGTTCTTAAATTTTCTAATGCTCCGCTCAACTTTCTCAATTTTTTCGTTCATAAGAACCTTCTTCTGATAATAATGAACACAACAAAAAAAGAATTAGCGAAATCGGTTCAGCTGCTCTCGAGTTTTGCGCTTAGCAACACATTCAGCGATTCATTTTTATATTATAGATATTTCAAGAAATTAAATTTGATCTATAAGATAAATATTAAATGTTTGAGAAACTATTAGAAGGCTTTTGCGAAACATAAATTAAAAAAACCCTGACATAATTCTGAACTATACTAAAGCATTAATTCAATAATCCAGATACTAAAAGATTAATAGTCTAGCTAAAATCTGACACACCTTGTAGGTATATACTCGCCTATGACGTCATTATGATCTCTCCTGTATTCGTTCCGGGCACTAGGTACGTACCTACCTACTACAATTCATACTTGATGAAGTAACTTTACTCCCATCCTATTAGACCCACGACGAAGACGGCGACATCAACTTTCCATGTATTTCCTTTTTATGTAAGCTGATGATGCTTTTTTCTATTCTCAAGTATCCTTCTCCTACTTCACCGGCAGCTTACATGAAGCGTGTTAGTTACACGCGAGATATTTTTCATATCGCATTATGATTTTTTTCTGTACTGTTCTCTTTTTTTATTCTGTATCTATGTGTAGGTATAATATGAATCCTGTCACAAACAGAATAAAGTATAACATATTTTTCTAAATATTTAATATGCAAACACAGCTAGACAATGCAGGAATATTTGTAGAAAAAGACAAAAACATTCTTCAGATGAGACTCAGTTTAATAGATACAAAACGAATTTTCCGTTTCATATAAGGTTTGACTCGGAGAAGCTATGACGTTCGTTTCAGTTCCAATTTTATCAAATCTCGTCGATTGCATATGAAATTATTATGAAATACTCGTAGATATAGTAAATATATATGGTCTTAAAATAAACAATTAAAATAAATAATTCAATATCGACCTATACTCGTTGTTAAGCCAAATCAAAATATACCCAAAGATATTTTAACGTTTTATGAGCAAAACAACCTTTCTAGTGAGAAACGATTGTTAAATATCAATCAAAAATATAAACTCACCGACAAAAAATACCGGCACCCAATTTTCTTTTAATTTCAATATGGTAGGTATAACTTTTTTATTTTTGAGTTTATTGCAATTATTTTTCGCTCGGCGATAGATCTATTCATTAAGATTACGTACGTCGCCGATGTAATTTTGGTTGTTTAAATGTTTATATACCAGGGTAAGTCAAAATGATGTTCGTAAGTTTGTGGAAAAACACGCCAAAGAAACTTGTTTAAACATGATTAACAATAAAGCTAGATGTGCTCGTAACATTTTTATGAATCATCTGGGTTTCTTTTACCTTATTAGATTATTTTGTTAGTGACATTTTCTAATGTAACGTTCTAATGAACGAGCCATATTGATCAACAATTAACTTTAATTTGACAGTTTTTGACAGCAGAGTTAAGATTTATTTACTTGTTGCTATGGTTACTAAGGCACTCACAGCCGACTGAATTAACGTAAGGGATCGAAGATCAGATCAGTTTGGATTAAGACTTTTTGCGACTCACTTCAACTTAGGTATGAATGATGCATGAAATCTGCTTAGAATTTCACGTAGAATTCGAATATCTAATAATATGCAGGGGGTTCCAGTTTAAAAAAATAATAATATAAAATAATATATAAATAATAAATAAAATAATATTGCAAATAAAGAAGTTACTGTGGGGGGACCGACTTTTGGTCCTCACTGTATATAACTCCAATGCTTCCGTGTACCTACCTTCATAAATATAACTTTGTTTATTAAATAGTTGAGCATTAAGGCCAAACTTTTTTCTGGGCTTATACAAGATCTTAACGATTTTTTTATCAAGTTTCCTTTTTGCGCAAATTGCCAATTTTTTATATAATAGCTCAACTTTTATTTTTTTTATCTGTAGATCAGTAATTAAAAATATACCTACCTATTATGAAAAAAATTAAGATTGATATAATAATGAATTTTACGTTGGAGTTTAGTCGAAGATACCTAAGGGCCACTGAATCAAGATTTTCATAAAAATAATTAATGGTTGAAGTAAGGCAGCAGATAATTAGAAAGTTTCATGAAACTTTTATAATAACATGCCACAAAGACTGATCATATTAAAGTACATAAGGGTTTTAACAGGAGTTCCTTTTACCTGGAAATGTTCAAACAGAAAGTTTAACAAGGTATTCTGTATCATTTTTTACAATTATTAGATTGAAATATGCAAGGTTTCCCATAAAAAACATGAGCACATTGGCAGCATCAATAATAAAGGGTTAAATAGTGTTAAGATTTAAGATCCTAAAATGAATATTGGCAATAACTTCTGTCAGTATTTTTTTTCAAATTTGATTGGCCGTTTTTTTTAAATCTTTGTTAAATCAAAAGTACAACTAAAACTACGATTTATCCAGTGGCTCAAGTTTATAAAACAAACCGTATTTATTTTCTATTGATCCTGCCAATATGGCCATACTGTGATGATTGATCATTTTTGACCGACTTCAAAAAAAGGAGGACGTATACAATTCGGTTGTATATTTGCCTTTTTTATGAGTGTTCGCGCGTTTTACATAGTAAACTTACTCCGCTTTAGACGATTATTATTTCATTTGAAAGAAGAGACTTGAGAAATGGTCCTATATTTAGAAAAATTCAAATTCGGAAACTTGTTCCCACCAAAAACCGCCCCAAAGGGGATGAAGGGGGTCATTTTTCTCGAAAATCGAAAATCTGAGAAAGCAAACTTAAAGATGGTATCATATCCGGAAACGTTTAAATTGAACATTTTTTCAAAAGAGTTACGGTTACCGAGTTTCGCAATGGTAAAGTCTGAAATATATGATATGCGTATTTCCGCTAGGTGGAAGAGCAATTTTTTTTCGAAAATTGCAAATATGAGGCGGAAAAATTAAAGAAAAGATTATATGTAGCAACATTTAAATTGAGTTACTGTTTTCGAGTTACAGCAGTAAAGTCTGAAATATGTATATTTGCGCACGATGTGTTGAGATCTCTGAATAATAAATAACAAGTACAAGCTAAGCCTATGTTTTCTTGAGTATTAATGAAGGTTATTTTCGTTGCTAATATTACACTCAAAAATGTGAAATAAATATTTCTTACAATAAAATAAAATGGACCGACTCCAAAAGTACCAGCACCAATAGAATGAATATTATTTTGTCTTTTTCTGTGCAACAACTGATAAAGTCGGTACAATTTTTTGTAAAAAATATTTATTTTTAATCACAATTCCTGTGGACCTTCTGTTTTAGTGATTTGCGAATTTTCCATGCATCTATAGCCTCTCTAGACAATGGTTTGTAAGCTAGATAGGAAAAAGGATGCATTGATTGTTTAATTTCATAAAAATTCAACATAAAAAAGATAAGTCCACCGTAGATAAATGTGTATAGTTATGATAATTACGATATTTTCATAATCTATCCATGCAATTTCTGTTTATTGGTCAGCAGTAGTGGGAATATGTTTATTGTTTTAAAAAATATTTCAAACATTAGTCTGAAAGTTCGAATAATAGATTACCTGCTTTAATTGAAACTTTTAGTCATTAAGTAAAAAGGATTCAAATACACCTTTCGATTTAAATTTACGTAAGAAACATAATCTTTAGAAAGACCTTGCTTAAATTATGCAGCAATTTATTTCTTCTTAGGTACCTACTCAAAAAAAAAATCAAATGATTCAAACAACCTGAAACTGAGAATTTATGAATTGTCCAGAAATTAGCAAGTCACTTCAGTCGTTTCAAAATGTTTTTAGGTGAAGTTTTTGTTATGGTATCTCCTCTAATGTTGATCAATATTTCTGTCCCAAAAAGTGACAATATTAGATGCAATTTCAGACGATTTAAGTAGAGACATGCGAAGATATATTCCGATATTTATATAGCACACATCGAATCATCTCCTGTTTGCAGGAAGACTACAATAGTCTATTCATATGACAGAAGAATTCATAAACTCTCCTATTAAATAGAAATCCAACTGTTTCTATATATAATTCAACTGAATTGAGAATCGTTCATAGAACAACACGATAATACTGAGCATTAGATACGTTATATATATATATATATATATATATATATATATAGAAAATCCCATTTATATACCCTCAGAATAATAATAATAATAATACTCTATGGCTTTTCAATACATTATAATTGAATTTACGCTTTGGTTGCCAATAAAATTATTGGCATGTAGGTACGTTTGTGGTCTCAGTTAATATAACTAGTGAATCTCAACGATATTGTATAGTGACAGAAATGAACATATATATTTATTTCAATATAATCACGGATACCTATGCATTATTCATTCAATTCATATGTCAATGGCCAACAGTTTTTATTGAACGGTTTTTCAATGGAACATTATTTATGTCATATTTTTCACAATTAGTTTTGAATTTTATTTATACTTTCTATTTGCTTTTATAGTCTCCAGCATGTCATCTATAGCGCAAATTCATGTTAGTATGAGTCATATGAGTCAGAGGAGCGCCTAGCTGCGGGTTAACACTGACCGACTTCGATCATCAAAGTTAAGCAGCGCAATACGATGGAAATGCTTGGACGAGTGACGTTGATGCGGGCGCGCGTTCGAATCTCTGTCGCATTGCATACTCCTCCTCTGACAAGGCAACGAAAAACCAGTGAGAGTTTATATTCCCTAGTACAGTTCTCTGGAAGGGTGTGCCCTTGAGATTTATCTTGAGACACATCGGTGGTTCGGAATTCACGTTAAACTGTAGGTCCCCTTGTCTGTGGTAGCACTTTCAAGGCAGAGAAGCCGCCAACGCTCGAATACGAGAGTACGGCACTCAAAGAAGATGAGTCATGTAAGGAATAACTGTCGAATACGGCACACCAACTTACCACATACTGACGAGAGCCAAATGGCTCAAAATTGTGATTTATGAGTGATATGTTGATGTATTTTTCAGTATAATTAGTAGCTCAACAGATGTAGGGACAGTTAACCTTGTCGTAGCTCTTTCAAGCTCTAGCAGTGACAAGTTAGCAGAAACAATCTAAACCAGCATGGGAATTTGTTGCTAATTAGTTGCTAAAATAACGTTTTTGTTGCTCGAACCATCTTTGAAAAAAATCGAGTTACTGCTATCTTAACATGTAAGATAGCAGTGAAACGACCGCATTTTTGTTTTTTTTTATTAACTCCATCGGAATTTGCGGCTAAGAGGCTGCTAGAAGATAGAATAAAGAAAAAAATATATTAAAAAACGCACTTTATAGTATTTCATCCTAATGCTACGCTAATCTAAAGTCAAAAAAATAATAAATAGTTAAGATATCCACTGATTAACTTGAAATCACGTTTTTTTGTTGACGCTATTAAAATACCACCATTTTCGCACTTAATTTCTAGCAACACCAAAAAATTGAATTACAAATTTATTATTGGTAATATTCTTTGTTTGTATTTTGTTCCTGGTTATTCAAGCATCAAGTACTAATAAAGACTTGTCTAATGAGCAACAAAATTTCTGCTAGAAATTAAGAGAGAAAATGGGGTAATCTGATAGCAACACAGCAATTACAGGTTTATTATTGGTAATAATCTATGTTTGTATTTTGTTGCTGGTTATGCAAGCACTAATAAGGATTTATCTAATGAGCAACAACATTTATGTTGGAAATTGAAGTTATTCTGATAGCCTCAACAACAAAACTTGATTTCAGGTTAATCAGTGGATATTCTTAACTATTTATTATTTTTTGAGTTCTGGATTAGCGTAGCATTAGCATGAAATACTGTAAAGTCTGTTTTTGTTTTAATTATATTTTTTCTTATTTTCTTTATACAATCTTCTAGCAACAGATTCAAGTGGTGTTAATATTGAAGAAAATTGTTTTCATTGATTTCACTGCTTTCTTACACGTAAAGATAGCAGTAACTCGATTTTTTCAAAACTGTTTCGAGCAACATAATCGGGATTTTTGCATCTAATTAGCAACAATTTCCCATGCCGTTTTCGATTGTTTCTGCTAACAGAGCTCCTAGTCGTACGTGATATATTGAAAATTGTAGTGATTAAGTGATAGATAGATAGGGTATTAACCCGGATGATAGTTGTTGACTGTCTCGTCTACCAATGCAGTATTTTAACAAGAGATCTATCGATCTGTAGTTAATTTTGATTTTCCAATGTTTTAATCCATCACTGTATTCGTTTTTATACATTATAAGTTCAGAGCAATTAAGAACAAATCTGGATTATCCTTATCATTGAATAGTCAATTAAAGGATACAAAAAGTATGTCGGTAAGTGACTTAGTTTTCTCATCCATCAAGTGACCTTAAGCAATAAAGTCTGTGTTCGATAAGATAGATACATTCACAAAAGACAAGCGCAGCTCTCGACCCTTGTCCTGAAAAGGGTTAAGGGCTATAGAAATTATTCAGATCCTATACGAGGATTATGCTCCGAAAAGTTGGTTAACAAGCTTGTTTGCCTGTCGACCATACGTTTGGAATGGGGGGCTCTCATTGGTTTTTTTTATTTTCAAGAAATTTGATGATTACCTACGTCAATTAGTCCTCTTCACAGGGTGATATACGAAAGGAAATACATGGTGGTATAAACTAATAATTAATTTCCCCTCACACAAATTAAACTAAAAAGTACGAAGTAAGTAATAGTTATTCTATTGTCAATTCATTATAAATATTGGTAGTCACGTGAATCAAATTATTTGTTGCCTATTCATGGATTTTTCACTCATGTGTACAAGAATATAAAATGTAACTATAGTGCGATTAAAACTGAGCATTCTCGATAAAGTTCTGTTATATGCAACTTTCTTCCCTTGGCTTTAATTTGTATCTCAGTTGTCTAATAGGTAATATGAATAAAGAATGAATTTTAAAAATACATAAGAAACTATTATAGGTAATTTTAAATAACGGCAGCACTGTATGCCGTTTTTCAATTTAAAAGGCATTTCCTATACCGGGCCACACTGTATTCTTATTGTGAAACGGTAGGTTGGTATTTGAGTTGGGAGTTGATTGATTAAATGTTGAAAAATGATTTTTATTTGAGTTATTAACCACGATTTTTGAAATAAATAATAACTAAAAAGAAATAGGAAGTGTTTTCATTAGATATTACACTACAAAATATGAAATAAAAACAGAATAAATCCTGAAAGTCGTTGCTTGTTTTTTATGTTTCTATTAAAAAATCGAACATACAAGCGCATTGCGTGCTTCCATTTTTTGTGGTGTCGGTGAAAAAGTATTTTCTTTGCACAGAAATTTATAACGAAATTGTCGGCAGCTTGAAGTAAATTATTTCTTGATAAGATTACTTCATATTTTTCATACAGTTCAAAATGACGCCCTTACTCATCTTGTCATATTTCCTCAAATGACTTTCCCCTTAACTTTTCTTCTAAATTTTGAATTCTAATCATTTAGACAGACGTCATATTGATCGGCCAACAGGGATTATTTTTGTATTGCCAATGCCAATACAACAGTGTGGTGAAGCCGTTCATTGTTTTTCGTTAAAAATAGAATTATAGATATCTAAAATCAATGATATATTTCCTCGTAGGTAGATTAGTTGAATCATGCATAAGAATAAATATTTTTTACCAAAAATTGGACCGACTTCAGTCGTTGGTGCAGTGAAAAATACAAAATAATGTTAATTCTATTGGTGCTGGTAATTTCAATATGTACAATTCCAGTTTAAAGGAAGACTTGCGGCACCAACTTCAAAATTACCAGCCCCAATAGAAGGAACATAGGCTACCTTTTATTCCCCGTGGGACTCTATGTGGTGGGTTCCGTAACTGAAAGTTGTATATTTCTGAACTCTACGGCTAGATTTTGATGATCTTCTTATAAAAGTATGTTTGAAGAATTTGTTAGTATGATCTGGTAGTGGCTGTAAGTGTAACTGGGCCTCTTAGTTGGAGGGTTCTATACATGTAATATCCAAAGAAATAACTCTGAGCTCTATGGCTGAATTTTCATGGATTTTTCGCTATGTTTGTGTGTAGTCTGTTACTGGACTGTTTTGTGAGAGTCTGCCAGTGCGACTGAGACTTAAAGGTGACGGGTTCCGTTCCGGAAAATCCCAAAGACATATGTAGTAGACATTCTCATGATGTTCTCTCTTTGTGCATGTATCTGGGTTGGTGTTTTGACTGGTTCTACGTGCAAGTAGGTCTCCGAGGTAGAAGGGTTCCGTACTCAAGACTTTTTATGATTTTATGCTTTCGTTCTATAATCTACTAAAATGTTTGCCCGGGAAATGTCGGGTAAAACAGCTAGTATTTCTATAATGTTTCTTGGTCAGATTATTTCATACATTTTTTACAAAACAATATGGTGTCGTTATCATATTCATCATCAAATAATTTTATATTTACCTGGAAACGTCATAAGATTGATAAATTATTAAATAAGATCTATTCTGATATGTTTATATATTATTTATGACCTCCATTATTTAAACGAGTACCTAATTTCTTCTAATCTTTGATTTCTAATTAGTGATACTTCATATTGATCAGTATTATATACAGGATTTATATTTTTGTTATCAATAATACTAAAGCATGTCAAATCGTTCATTGTTTATACTTTCTAAAATCTAAAATCAATGATGTATTTCAATGTAGGGACTAGTTGACTTAACCTTGCTCGAAAATTGAGTTTACCTCATCACCAAGAACGTTTTCCAATGCCCTCATGAATAAGAAAAACCTTAAAAATTCGCAATGTAAATCTCCACCAAACTCGCAGGTGCTTGTGCTGCCTTGCATTTTAATACGGCGTCTCTTGGTACCTACATATACCAACATATATATCCTGATACGTTTTTTTTTCAATTTCCTTTAATATTTATTGCCACCAGGTCTGTACATACACACTTCCTCCTAGTGGATTTTCCGGGTGACGAGCGCATAACCAGTTGGTGTTACTTATCGCATTTTTCATGGAAATATTTACCTACCGTTCACGAAACTCTGTTCATAGATGGAATGGGTGGTAGTTCATATTTTATGAGAGAGCGAATCTAAAGGGTGAGAGAGTGGCGAAAAGAGAACGCTGCTTTCCGAAAAAGCTAGGCAGCACACCCATTTACATAACAAATTCCCACACACGTGCCCATATATTACGAAACATGTCACCGCTTGGCATTTAAGTGGTATTTTTGTTGGGATTTAATGGAACACTCATAACTGTGTATTATATACGTAGGTATGTATAAGTATTATATGCATTTAACAATAGAAAGTTATACGATCACGTTCACGCAAACTAAGTCAAAGTCGATGAAATATACGTACCTATCCTGTGGGAGATGCTGGGTAGTGACAGTTGTGCAGGTTCTGAATGTTAATTGTCTAGCTTGAGTTTAGGTTTATAAGCTTGTGCACAATAAAAATCTGAGCTTATATCTTTATTTTTATTCTGGCAGTCATAAACACCGTTTTACAAAGGTATTAGAGATATGTGAAATATAACATTTATGAAGTTTTTCATGAAGCCAAAACCAGGTTTTCTCAATATACTGGGTGGCCCATTAATAAAGGACGTCGACTATATCTCAGGATCCGTTGATCGGACGACCCTGAGAAAGAAAAAAACATTGTGGTAAAGTCTACCGCGAGAGGGCATAACTAACGCCGCGATGTAAAAGACACTGTTTTATTCAAAATTATCCCAACTTAACCTACCTATGTTGAAATTTTTTTTTTTACCTACTGAATATAAGACAACTTTTTTGTATACTTTCTTTATAAACTTATTTAAAAATATATTTAAAGTAGATTAGAATTGAAACAAAATATTAAATTTTCACTATATATTTACACCTTATTTTTTTACGTAACAAAATTAGAGAACTCTTTGAGAATTTTTTATTGAAGTTACCGTTATTTTATATAACCTACTTTAACAATAACAAAACATTTCTATTACCTATGTCGCTCTAGATGGGGTAATTTGAGTTTAGTGTAATTAAATGAGAAATTATTATTGATAAAGTAGATTATATAAAATATAGATAAAATTAATAAAGATTAATGATACTCAAAGTGTTCTCTAATTTTGTTTGAAGGTTTAAACATATTTTTAAATAAGTCTATAAGAAATGATCATATCGGGTTGCGGTTTTCACCAGTAACTGTAGTCTTTCACGCTCTTTCTAATGAAAAATAATAATGCCATTGCTTTGGAAATTTTCAAGAAATTCATAAAAATCTGCGACTCGGAAAATAATCAAACTCGAAATGTTATTACTTCAGTAGAAGCCTCAAAAGAAGCGGTTTGAAATGAAACAAAGTTATTCAAAACCAACATATGCCCCTCCCCTCACGCGTTATTTTACAAAATAGAGAAAAACTTTAATACTTATTTTCAGTGAGTTAAAAAATATTTTCAATACAGGTTAACTTGGAATAATTTTGAATAAAACAGTGTTTTTTACTTCACGGTGTGAGTTACGCCCTCTAGCGGTAGATTTAGCAACTTATAACTATTTTTTAGCTTTTTCTTTTGGACGATTCACCACTACATTTTTTTTCTCTGGGTCGTCCGATTAACGGATCATGAGATACAACCGGCATCCTTTTATTAATGGGCCCGAATAGTCCAAGATAAAGTTGCCCAACTTAAAATAGCAATGGTTTTATTTACCCTTAGAATTATTTTCTTTAAGTAGTCATAGTGAATTTTTTATTTGTAGAATAAGTTTGTTAACATTTCGTTAGGGAGTTGTCCGCTTTTCCAATATTGTAATTTTTACAAATCTCCACAATTCAAGGTTCGTATAAAATGGTTCTAAGGAAAATGTCTGTCTCTTTTTTGAGTACGTAGTGGTTTCTACTACAGTTTATCTATACATAATTATATAGCAATCAGCTGATTAGTTTTCGGCGAAGATCTCTAGAATCATTTTTCATTATTACAAGTAGAATTCTTCAAAAAGAGTTTTTATTGGAAAGTTTTTAAGGAAACAGTTGCTCAAGGGTGAAACTGCATTTTATCGCTTCATTTGATTTAAACCGTTCCTTACTTAATAAAGAGAGATATATCAAACACGCACATACTCGAAGAATATTACTGACGTTTGACATATTAGTTGACTTATCATATCAAATCACAAATCTGTCTATAACTTCTAGAGCTTAGAGGTTAAGGATGTAATTGTTCCATGCTTATGCTTAGTTTCAGTGACCGCACTATAGAGTTTCTAGCATAGATGTATATTAGTCTCTATAGTTCCTTATGTCGGAATAATGATTTCATATATTATTTTATGAATAATATTAAGTAGGAACGAAATTCTTTAAACTTTTTCTCCAATATCGAATTTTATTTGATACAGAAATCCTTATAACTGTGTTTACTGTTATTTGATGGAATTCGTTTGTAAATTAAAATCAAAACTATAATAAATCTACACAGATATATAGTTTAAATATGACAATTGTTGTTGCGGCGCAATGTAAATATTAACTAAATTCTATGAGGACAAGTGACTACCTGAATAATAAGGATGGTTAACATAAATCTTATTGACTTTTATTACAAACTACTTATGTAACAATTATATATATATATATATACAGTGAGGGGATGGTCATACTATCTGTCTGGTCTTTTCGGAGATTACCGGCATTAAGTTATCCATGTTTCCTAGGTGTGGCTGAGTCCGTTCTCTCAGTTCTGCACCCGCCACAAAATGGAGCTGATACTTAGACCTCCATTTTCTCCTACTGTTCATCATTAGCTTCTATCACGTCACGTAGTTGTTAATGATGGTCTATTTTGGCTGAAATCAACATGAAGGCTAAATACCATGCGATATGTACTTGTCAGTTTGACGAGTTTTTAATCTGGTGCAGTCCTTGGCGCAATGGGTATCAGAACCCGATAGCAAGATAGATAAGGGATGATGCTTTGTGGATCCGACAAAGGACAGATCTACTTCAAGGGTGCGTGCTGGCTACGCTAGCCTTGGTTTTCCTTCCCAACTCTTCTAACTTGTCAAAAATCCATCTTTAAATTCAAATATCCCTTCCATGATTTTTCCTTCATCCAAACTGATCGATGACAATTGAAAGTGTGAATCGCAGGTGTGAAATATTGTAAGAAAAATCTATCATGACACTTGATGCAATCAATCCATTCTCTTTTTTGAGAATTTCACCATGTCCTGTACAATCTTGAAATATTTATCACATCACCAGTTAACCTGCTATCATTTTCAATTAACTCATTCTATCGTCTCTTCTATCCTGTAAAGAGATATCCTGCGCTGACATGGGGTTTTGGCTTCTCTTAATTGAAGCTGGAGCTCGTTAAAAGTTGTCGACTACTGCGTTTCAGAAAATGGCATGGAGTGTTGTGCCTGATGTGAATCTCTGCCATTCTTGCACACGTCACTCTACCATAATGTTTAATTAAATCGTCGAAATTGGCAATTAAATCAAAACTACACCTTTGAGATTGTACTACTACTACTACTGTAAACGTAGAAGGCGAGAGAAGTTCCATAATAATAATAATAATAATAGGCGGACGTGAAGAGGAATTGAGCGAGATATCGCAATACTTGGAATAGAATCTCGATTGAGGATAGATGGCGTCCATGTAAATAATATATAGATTCGTGGAGATTATCTAATAAACTGGAAACTTATTACAGAAAATAATTATTGTTTGTTGAAATTAATTGCTAAAAAATAAATCTAGTCTTTTCTTAAATGCATTAATGAAAGTAGCACAAGACACTTCATCTGATAAATCATTCCATACATCGAAGATACGGTTCGGTCTTGGTTTAGTATCTAAATGCTCTTTTCGTGTTTAAACTTGTGGACACAAAGTCTGTTTTCCATATTAATTAATAATATGCCTCTTATCCATATCACCATAAATAAGGTCCACATACGAAGACGTCTCTCAAGGAAGTGGTCAATCTTTAGAAATATTTAATCTGTCTGCACAAAAAGGCCTCTCATATTTTGGTCTTTTTTTTTAATTCAGGACACCAAATATTCCAAGTTTATTCTAGTATTGGACGAACATATACTTTGGATAATTTGTAACCACTTTTATTAAATAACACCGTTTACCTACAGAATGAGGTGTTCATTTTTGTGCTTACAGACTTTTTTCCTTCTCTAGAAATACTACAAAAGTATGTAAGTGTG
This sequence comes from Crioceris asparagi, assembly GCA_958507055.1. Classification (NCBI taxonomy): domain Eukaryota; kingdom Metazoa; phylum Arthropoda; class Insecta; order Coleoptera; family Chrysomelidae; genus Crioceris; species Crioceris asparagi. Next base: position 96,591,182 of record OY293827.1, on the reverse strand, counting down.
TCTTAGTTAGTTTCAGCGCTTGCAAGAATCGAATTCATGGTAGTAATCTCTCTGTAATATTTTTTTAAAAGATTTCCTTAGTTATAGATATTTCAGACTTTTTCGGAAAAAGTGTAGTTTAGCGGTTTTTGCTATATGTAGAAGCTTTAAGAAATCAAATGTTTGCAAAAAAAAGATGTAAGTATGCTAACATAGCTTTCAATCAAATTGAGGCGGAAGACGCTATTTTCAATGATTTGTTAATAAGAGAAAGGGAAAAATGCGTGAAAATATTAAACATAAGTTCGCGAAAAAGTGACGTTGAACGAATTGATGATTGACTTGTGTAGTATATTCAAGTGCTGTTAATGTCAATGTTGCCAACGCTGCCAGTATAACTTTCGCGGCATTTGATCATTTTTTATTATAGTATAGTAAAGCAATCACTTAATCATATTTTAGAAAGAAGAAATAAAAAGTTCGTCACTTTCGTTATCAGAAGTTCCCATTATATCGTATTTTTGCGCTAGGGCAAGTACCTATTTGTAAAAAAAAATTAATAAATCATAAACATGACCTTTAGACACTTTAAATTTGACCGCTTGGTTTATGCTTTTGTAATCGAATATTTAAGAATATGTTTAATATCGCAAAGGTTATATTGACAGTTTTGGCAACATTGGAATTGACAGTTTTTAAACGTCAAACACACGACAAAAGTCAATCGTCAATTCGTTTATCCCGACTTTTTTGTGAACTTATACTTACTATTTTGACGCATATTTTTGCTAATTCTGAGGGATGCTAGTGTTTAATAGAATACAAGGGTGATTACATATTATTTGGGATTGAAAAGATACTTCCAAACCGAAAATTTCAGCTAAAAGTCCGATGTCCTAAGAACAACTTTTTTCCCTTTTAACAAATCATTAAAAATAGCGCCTTCCACTAACATACATCTATTATTGAATTTTTTTACGGATTTTATAGCAAAAGCCGCTAAACTAGACTATTACCACGAGTAAGGTAGATTTGTTTGCTTAAGATAAGCTTTTTTTAACGACACCGAGTTGTCTAAAATCTGCTCAGCAGCTTTGCGGTTACAAATGTTTATTAACTAAAACATTTGAACTCCCCCACCATTTTATTTTCAGAGATAACGGAATAAGTTTACCTACTGCAAAAAAAGATTCGAATTTATCTCTACTTTGACAAGCACAATTTAGTTTGATATCTTCATTTGGTAGAATTTCATTTTCTACCATTTTTACTTTCCTACGCTACTATAGTATAGTATAGTATAAGGAAAGTATTGTAATCGTGTGAAATTTTCGGTATCGAGATTTTTGCAAATATTGACGTTTTAGAGTTTTTTTTAGAGTCTAATAAATATATTTTCAGTCATTGGTCTGTCTGTCCGTCTGTCTGTGACAGCATAATCTCGGGAACGGATCGGTGTATTTTGTTGCTTTCTTTTTATTTTGTTTTGTACCAATATAACTCGCCGGTGGCACCGAATGAGAATACTGAATACACTGGGTGCTGAGTTATAGCCAAAACACGGGATTTGCTCCCGACTGTAGCCCGAAAACGGCTGTAAGGATTTTGATAAAACTTGCCTAAATTATTCTTCTGGGAGCCCTTTACCACCCACAGATAGCACCATCTCTGAGAAAAAGCACAAAAAAAAGTTATGCTTGAATAAAATTCCATATTTTCCACATTTTTCTTCAGATTCTGGCTAAACATTTCATCTTGCGAAAAAATGTTACATGACCATTGTTGTTTGTCTTGACATGCTGAAAAAAATGAGTGGTAGCACGATTTGACCAGAGGATTTTTACTTTCCTACCGCTATTAACGTCGCTATGTAAGGAGAGTATTGTAATAGTGTAAAATTTTTCATTGTCTTAAATTTGCTTGCGAGCGGTAGGAAAGTCGTGTGAGTGGACACACCAGATTTTAAATCAAGGTAGCGATTACGACCCCCTAGTGGGCAACTTAGAAATCTGAAAAATAATTTCCATCATTTTTTTATTACTTTAGCCATTTTTTACCGCATATTTAGCCACCCTGTACATACGTATAAACGTACAGTCAAAAACACTTTGACATGGGATCCTTGAATTGTGAAGAAATAATTACAATTATTAAATTATAATTACATTGTAATTATAATTGTACATTGTAATTATAATTACAAAAAGTTCCTAATGGGAAGTTAAAAATCGGACTCATTAGAATCACTTCCTACTGTGATATGGAACGGAAAGTTATCAGAATCATTACGAAATATAACTGTGCAAAAACAACAATAATTTTTCAACTTGAAAAATTATTATAATTGATCATTTCAACTTTGGTACAGGATACACCCATCTCCCCAAGAGTAGAGAGAAATTCATGCATATAGAACTTTTGAAGCTTTCCAAAGCTTCAAATACAGTAAAGTAAGTACGGAAGTTTCATTAATAATAAACGTTAGACGTCTTTATGGCTATTACAAAGTTGTCGCGAGGATAATTAGTCTTTTCACAGTTAACGAGATAGGGTTGAAAGGCAACCGTCTTGAATATTGCCGACATCATAATTAGACTCGATTCGAGTTTTCATCTTAAGTAAATCATTTGAGAAATGCCAATTTTAGAGTTTAACTATTATACTTAGCTGTAAGCACTGCAACTGTTTATCTGTATGTGGAATTTTCTTGACACAAAATCTTGTTGCTTGCGGTAAATAAATGATCGAAAAACTGAGAAATTAATATACTTTCTATAACCAGATTTTTTTACTAAAACTGGGCCAGAATTGATTAGTAAGTCGTTAACTTTTGGCATCCACTTCAAAAGTACCAGCACGAAAAGAATTATAATTATATTTTTATGTTTAATATTGAAAAAATATTTCAATACATTAAAGTCAGAAGTGAAATTTGAGGTTTTAAAGTGGTAGGTGACAATTAGACATGCATTGCTAAGGAAAGCTTTAAAGTAATTAAAATTTATGTTTCCCGTGGAGAAAAAGTGATACTTTGTCACTTGTCAACAGATATAAAATGTCAAACTTTTTCCAGTCTCAGAAAAAAAAATTTATTTATTATGCAAGGAAAAAATGTATTCGATTTCATGGAATTACACCTGCCTTAATGTAGAACTTTGGAATCTATAATTATTGTACATGTTTGTAAGCTTTTATATTTGTATCATAAATATTATATTTCCTTGTCAGCATAAAATAAACGAGCATTAGATGACTAAGAAAAAATACAAATAAAAGAAAGAAACTTTTTTTTCATGATAGACACATACAATAATAATATATGGCCTTTTGTCACGCCATGTCATGTCAAAGTACCGACTAATCTCTAGATGCCCCCGGATATAGTTGTGCGTATAATAGATAAAAATTTATTTTGGTGGCACAAAAACTTATTCCAGCTATATAGATGAAAAGATAATATTTCATAACTGCACGCATAGCATACGTTGCTACTAGAATTGGCTAAATGGTCGCCAGAGATATTTACTTTGTGTTTTTTATTTTTTTTTAGTTTAGAAGGGTGTAAAATAGAATTTACGTATCGCGATTTTTACAAATGTTGACGTTTCAGAGTTTTCTAAGCATAATAAAAATATTTTCAGCCATTGGTCTGTCTGTCTGTCCGTCTGCCTGTGACAGCATTATCTCGGGAACGGATCGATGTATTTTGTTGTTTTCTTTTTTATTTTGTTTGGTACCAATATCACGGTGGCACCGAATGAGAATCCTGTATACACTGGGTGCTGAGTTATAGCCAAAAAACGTGATTTGCTCAAGACTGTAGCGCGAAAACGGCTCTAAGGATTTTGATTAAACTTGTCTAAAATTTTCTTCTGAGAGCCCTTTACCACCCACATATAGCGCCATCTCTGAGAAAAAGCACAAAAAAAGTTATGCTTGAATAAAATTCCATATTTTCCGCATGTTTCTTCAGATTCTGGTTAAACGTTTCACCTTATGAAAAAATGTTCCATGACCATTGTTGTTTGTCTTGTCATGCTGAAAAAAATTAGTGGTAGCACCTGAGGATTTTTACTGTACTACCGCTATTATTATTCACTGGAATTTGCCTGCGTTAGGTAGGAAAGTCGTGTGAGTGGACACACAAGCTTTTTTCCATTGGTACCAATTTTCAATAGTCCTCTATCAAATGAAAAGAGAATGATGAACATCGAAGCACGTTTACTATCTATGAGGCAGGAGCATCCATAAAAAAAACATGCAGGTAAACAGTCGAACTACCTATATACCTCCTCCGTTTGGTTCGTCGATCAAAAATATGGTAGCTTATAAACCCAGAAGGAAACGTCCATTTCGTTATAGTTGTGGTTAATAACCATAACTTTCTACGCAAATCACCGAGTTTTTTTGGTCACACAAGTTTAATTAACTGTCACATTTATAAATGACTTTTTTTGATTTGATCTTAACAAGCTTCAAATAATCCACAAAATGCGTACCTAGGTTTATACTGAAAATATTTCACTAACTTGTAAGAAAATCACTTAAAACTGACCGAAAAGTTCAAAAAATTGATCACAAAAGAAACACATAGACAGAAATGTCAATGTCAAAATATAGTTTGAATACACATCGATTGGGGTTTCGTCACGATTCCTGACGTCATCTGTCATTTTACGCATGTCGTAAATAATTTAAACTAAATTTTAATTCCTAACCCCAAAACACTGACACTTACATATTTGTAAAGGTGCTATCACTTTCAAAATGGAATGTTTGACATTAAACGTCAAACAGAACAAGAACAAACGTCAAAATAACAATCAGCTGATCTGATCGAAGACATAATATGTTTATGACGTTAAAATTTTATTTCACCTAGTTTACAAACGAAAAAAAGAGATAGACAAGGTATGACGGAACCCCATTCGATGGGTATTCAAACTATAGTGAAATAACAATAAGCACACTATAAAAAGATACCGCTAATCCTCCGTAATTAACCACGTCCGCTATACTTAATAAACATAACGGCGTGACAGGTCGCTACTGCGCCGACTCTGTAGAACGATTAGCACGATTTCAGTGACAAATGTGCGGACCAAAAACACTCTAATATATCGATTATTTATCGTAAATTACTTATTATTTTCAACTTCTTTCAACCTGTGCTTCCTCAGAAAATATTGTGGGAATATACTTAAGCTTGGACTTTTTGCTTCTGAAAAAATAAGAGCACTACAAACTCTGGGATGTTGAACTGCGCTTTTTCTCCCAAGAAATTTGGCATACATCAGCTTACTTTCAAAGTTCAAAGTTGTTGTTGGGAGTACCATGTATTCACGTAATTCGATATAATAATGATTATTTCATACACTTTGGTCTCAGCTGCTTTCAAATTTATTTCCGAATTCAACTCGCCTATGAGACGGACGGGTTGCGAACTGTAGCAGGTGCTTGCTGATCGGACAGAATGTCACCACCACCACCACACACATTGTACTTTGACTCTGTTCGGAAACTAAACTGCCTACCTCGCTCACCCTTTTTGATCCATGTGTGCAGTATATGGATGGAATTTCTAGGACGGTAAATTTCCGATAAATCAAATTAATTTCACAGCTATCTTCTCGTTTATACAGAAAGGCCAGTAGAAAACGAAACAGAGCCATTTTCAGGAAGTGTATCATTATTTTAGGAAAAAGCAGGGACCCATCGCTTTTTGATTCAAGGGGGACACTTTTTTTTCGGTATTTTTGACTCCAAACACCAAAATATTTAAATAGTCTTGGCGGTCGAGTAAGATGCCTTGAAACAACTTGTGTAATTCCCTATACAGTAGTATTTATAAATTCCGCAGAACACAAGCAGCGTCGTTAAAAGATTTGCGTCAAAGAATTGTTAACGAGTTCCGTCGAATCACTCCGGAAATGCTTCGGAATGTGCGCGAACGTTTCGAACACAATCTTTATTATTGCTTTTTCCTAAAATAATAAAACACTTCCTGCAAATAACTGTTTCGTTTTCGATTGGCCACCCTGTAGGTATATTGCTTCATACGGATTGTGTCAGTTTTGCTGATAATTTTTGGTGGCAGTTTGTTGAAATTATTGTTGGATTTGTGATCTGTCTGTGGTTTCATAATAGATACTTTTAAAATCTATTGAAATGGTAACTAATATTGTACTTGTGTGATATTTTCGTCCCATGTTCGATAGGGTCTTTTTTGACCGAGTTCAAATAATGGACGAGGTATACAATTCGGTTGTATGTTTGCTTTTTGTGTATAACTGTTCCCGCATTTTGCAAAGTAGACGTGCTGCGATTTTGATGATTTTTTATTCATTTGAAAGAGAAATGGTCTCATATTTAGAAAGACTCAAATCCGAAATCTCATTTCCTCTAAAAACAACCTCCAAATGGGGTAGACGGTGCAATTTATCTCTAAAATCGAAAATCTGAGATGGTAGAATTAAAGATAAGACCATATCCGAAAACTTTTAATTTGAACATTTTTTCAAAAGAGTTAAGGTTTTCGAGTTACAGCCATGGTAAAGACTGAAATATGAGGGAAAAAGTAATTCTATAAAAAGTGATACTTTGGCACCTGAAAAAATCAATAAATAGTAACGAAAGGGATTCGTATGTAACGCCCATTGCTTCATTCCAGAAATTTAATGCCAACAGCAACTCAGAAAATGCTTTCTACAAATAATGTAGGTAAATTTACATAGCCGCAAAGTACATACATAGTTTTATAATGAATAGATATTGTTGTTGTTGTGTAGCAAAATAAATTACTAGAATTTGTATGATGATATGAGCATGTTAGTAGTAATGAAGTAATAATCCCTCTTTTACTACGGTGGGTAAGATCGTTCTCCCACTCGGAAATAATGTTCTCAAATGATAATCCCGTATAATCGTTGGGTAAAACTGCGCCGAGCGAATGTACAGGGTGGACAAATAAGCGTGTGCAAAGTCTCAGAAATTACTCACCGTTGAGACATGCGGTAAGAAATTGAATAGCTGAAGTAGTCAGAAGAAAATGTTGGAAATTATTTTCAGGTTTCTAAGATGGCCGCCGCTAGTGGGGGGTATTAGTTAATGCTGAGATTAATTCGAGTATTTTTTGTACAAATTTCTCCTATCTCTTAAAATAATGATTTGGGAGAAGTTCAATTGTTTTTTTTTAATAAATATTTCTATCTTTGAAGCAGCTGGACGGATTTTAGCAAACTAGGTGTCATTTAAAATAGTTTTTCTTAGGCGAACACATCCACCATAGTCTTTAAGATTGTGATTTCATATGTTGCCACTAGAGGGTATTTTTAGGACATAACTTGCGAAATTTCTCATAATAATTAATCTATTGATATTAGCGTTTTGCGATAATAAGATAGAAGAACTATGTCCAAATAAGCTTATGAATTCTCGTCTCGTTCTCTTGCAACCAAGCGAGAGAGTTCGGAGAACGAAATTATAATGACAAAATTCACTGGATTTGTTTTTTGACGGTATATTTTGAGATTTATTCGAAGAATGCAGCGATGTTAGATAAAAGTTGATCGATTTTAAAATAATTGAAATTAAACACGAAGGCTTCTCCACAATATATTTGTATAAAATTAAATAAACAGGGGATGATGGGACATGTTCCATTATCAATCTAACATGGTTGTGGAAAAAGAAAATGTATCCTCCAGATTTTGAACATCTAGTGTTACCAATTAAATAAAATTCTTAAGAAACCAATAAACAACTTAAATAATATCCCTTACATAACTACATCCATGAAAAATAATAAATTGAAATTAAAATTTTTAATTTTATTTATTTTTAATTTCAATTTATTATTTTTTCGTGGGTGTAATTATGTAAGGGATATTATTTAAGTTGTTATAGGTTTCTTATGAATTTTAGACTTAAGAAGACTTTTTCATCAGATTTTAAAATATAAAAATGAAAATCAGCAATACCTAATTGTTTTTTTCATTAGGTACTGAAATTTCTATTTCAAAACTATGAACCTTTAAAAATTTAAACGACTTGAATCGAGCTCAATATTAGATCGAAAATTTCATATAAATGTCATACTTAAGCACATAATAACTATACAGGGTGTTCATTTTGATACTTCACACCTCTGATACGAACGGACTTTTTGAACATCATGAAGATTCAAGTGGCTTATATTTTTATGGTTCCTAGCTTTGAGTAAGTAATACTGATTTACATTTTTAAATTTCAAAATCCACGAACTTATTTATATCTAATATCATTGCAGTTTTCGAATAAATCTCAAAATATAGCATCTTTATTTAATAACCAATTTAAAAAAAATCTATCCATTGAAGTTTTGCATTAAATATTCGTTCTCTGATATTAAGTTAACTGCTAGATATTGCGGCGCGATTTTCACTAGCATGTTTGGGGATCATTTTTCTGTTTTATTGTGACAAAAAAACAATATCAATAGATTTAATTTTTTGTCATGATATCGAGAGATTGTTTGAGTAAAAAGCTCTTCTTAACGATATCAAACTTGCTGAAGTCCGTCCAGCTGCCTTGAAATTTCAAATGTTTATATAATGGAAGCATTTGAACTTCCTCCGTCTACTTTATTTTAAAAGATTCGGAATAAAGTGTTCCACCAAAAAGACGTGAATTTTTCACATCTTTAAGAATCATGAATTTCTCGTTACCTTGATAAGTTAATCTTAGAAGCCTTAGAAATAATTTTCAGTCTTTCCTCTTGAGTATACTTCAGTTATTAAGTTTTTTTTTACCGCAATTCTCTACAATGAGTGGTTTTCTAAGATATAGCACGCTCATTTGGCCACCCTGTATGTGTACCAACATCCTAGTCGCATCCATCTATATTATGCAAAATGCAAGGGAGAAGAAGAAGTCTTTCCAATCCCCAAAAGTGACGAGATCCTCGTCGCGCAATTACACTCTCTTCTGCTGCTGAAAAATTAACGATCGACTGTGAAGAAAATATTTCCGAGGTTACGTGGGGTACCTACGAGAGTAAACTGAATGAATAATCGGTTATTTATGTTCTGGTTTAGCTTCTAGGTTCAGACTAACACAAAAAACTGGGTCTTTTTTGAGGTGAAAAATATTGGAGTTTAATTCTTCTAATGGCAAGTGCAGAATTAGCAAAGCTATTTATTTATGTCTTCATATATTAATGGGATAATTTATGATTGTGTTCTGAGATTTATTTTGACTAGTAACCTGTAATTCGAAAACCGCAACTCTATAGAAAGAATGTTCACTTTGAATGTTGCTACAAATAATATCTTCTTTAATATGGCAGTTTCAGATTTTCTATTTTCGAAAAAAATGCCCTCTCCACATTGCTAAAATTGCTGTTACTTGAAAACCGTAGCTTTTTTTAAAAAAAATTAATCAAAACATTTTTGAATATTGTCATCTTTAATTCTGCCAACTCAGATTTCCGATTTTCCAGAAAAATTGCCCCCTCCACTCTTTCCTCTGAGATTTTTGAAGGGAAGGAGATTTGGAATTTGGATTCGTCAGTCAAAGTCAAATACTATGCATGAAGTTACGCGGAATCCAGGTAGTATTATATACAGCCAAAACTTCTGAAGCTTAAATCATGAAATTTGGTCATGAGGTGAACAGGTTTGCAAAGATTCTGTGAGGCAATCAATGAAAAGCCAAAATCAGCATGATACTTAGATACCATTCGAACGGTCACCTTGTAAATAGTATTCTTATAAACAAGTTCATGGAGAATGCATTCATTTGTCCAATTTGACATAACTCGTCAGTAGATGGCACTGCAACGCAACAACTTGCACACTAAACTAAAGCCGGCTACACATTTCATGGCAATCTAGGCATATATTTGTAATATATGTGGAGTTTTCCGAGTAGTGTGTAGGGAACAGCATTTACTAAACTACATTTGACAAGTATGTACATTTGTACACATTACAAACGTTCGCATTCGCCATAAGAATTGTTTGGTAAACGAGGTGTTTATTGTATATATTGAAACGTTAACCATTTTGTTGTTACCGGCCGCCAGATGGCGGTGCAGAAGAAATTCTGCCGTGGTCCTCGAGTAATCGTATGTAGACAAGGATTTAAAAGACACTTGCATCGCTTAGGGCTTTTATTTTAAATGGATTGCGACATTTTCTATTTAAAATTTGTCGAATAGGATTTAAATTCGGCTCAATTAAGAAGTTTTAAATATTCATACAAAGGAATTTCCAGAACGATAAGTGAAGACATCGAGCCAACTCTCCCAATTAGACACACGCCATCACCGCAAATGTTAGTACTTAAATCTCCCTCCCAAGTTTTCCCACACCATCCCTCCATCGTCAATTGGAACGTGTGTGAGTCTTTCTGTCTGTGTGATGACATTTAGGCGAAATACATTTCGGTGGAGCTCTGTAACAAATTGAATTTTGGCATTGAAGCAGAGCAGAGGTTCAGGAATTTATACAATTATTATTCCAGAAGCACTTACTGGGTGGTAAATCTCATTAGGTATCTATTAATGTATACATATACAGTGCGGTAGATACGTATGGAAAAAAATCATTTTTAGCATTATTATGTCTTTGATTTAAAAAAACATAAACAAACAAAACATATTCTCAATTTGACAATTTTGTAGTATCGTAACTTTTAAATCTATAATATTGTCTTGTCTATTGAAATATACTTTTGATTTCAAATAACCCCTTAAAAAGTAATCGAGAGGAGTCAAATCGGGGGATCTAGGTGGCCATTCAATCGTTCCACGTCTGGAAATACTTCGTTCAAATAATCTCTAACAATACATATGTAATGCGGTGGAGCTCCGTCTTGTTGCTACCAAATTGATCTATCTATTGCATTTGGAATAATAACATCAGGAAAAAGTCTTTTTAATAAAGGCAATAGCATTAAATGTGCCTTCGAAAAAATATGGGCCAACATATTTGTTGTTAATGATACTAGCCCAAACGTTCACTTTTCTGGAATATTGTGAGTGAGCCTCACATATCCAATGAGAATTTTTTCTGCTCCAATATCTACAGTTTTGTCTATTAAGCGTTCCATTTAAACGAAAAGTAGTTTCATCAAAAATCACAATTTAGCTTACGAACTGCAAATCTGCTTCCATTCTGTCCATCATCAGTTCATAGAATTGTTGTTTTCTATCAGAATCATCCTCATTTAACTCCTGAACCAAGTGAACTTTATAAGGATGATATTTTTCTTTATACAAAACTCTCAATATCGATGATTTACTTACATCATTTTTGGCGCAAAGTTGTCTACTTGTTATATGCGGAGTTTTCTCAATCAAAACAGTACATCTAAAGTTTTTCCTTATCCAAATTAACATTTCGTTCAGGTTTTTGAATAGTTTTACACGTCCAGTTTCACGAAATTTAGTTTCTATTTTGCTTACTGTAGATTGTGAGACGTGTTGATCAGGGTATTTGTTATTGAATATTTCACAAATATGAGCTCTTTTTTTACTACCACATCTAGTCATAATTAAAATGTTTATTCTTTGAGTTCTGGATAAATGAACCATAGTTAACTTTAAATTTAACTCTAAAATAATTTGAAAAATACTTCCTAAACATTATGTGACATTATTTCCTGCATTCTACCTGAAAGTATCAAAATTTTACATTTTCCAGATATTTTTTATAAGTTATGATTGCACTAAATTTGTATTGCTGAACAGAAAATGATAATCCCTTTTGAACAAGAACAAGACCCCCTTATATTTTTTTAGAGAGTGCTCATAATTCAAAGAGGTGTGCAAGAAGAGGGTAATATTTTTATACTCTAAATTATAAAATTGAGAATAAAAATCGACCTGTTTCAGGTTTTTTCAAATACATAATATTGCTAGAAATTAATTTATCCCATTACCAATGGATCGCACTGTATAAGGATTTGCTGCTGAATTATATCAGTACCTACGCATGTACTTTCTGCTGTTCTTGGTAGTTAATATCTTAATATTGAATAGCTTCTATGTAAGTATATAGCGTGTATGAATTATTTATGTAAATTTATTGAAGCTTATTTAATATAATGCGTTGCTGATGGCTTGGATTGAATTGTAAGATAACAAGAACAATAATTTGTAGTGCTGTCAGCAGGTCCACTAGAAGGGATAGGTAGGTACATTAAAGCAACTGAAAGCTTCTCATTTGGACTCAATATTTATTCAAGTAGCAAGAAATAGAATGATTTTGACGCCATCTGCTTCAGGTCCACTTGCATTTTTTTAATCTGAGCCTAATTATTACGCCCCACACAGTCGGTGGTATAAAAATTGGTACTTGTGGGTTGTTTTTTTTTAAATTCTAACGTTATTGTGTTCTCACTTGAAGCCAAGTGGAAAACAGATACGATAGACAGATTTCAATTGTGTTTGCCCAGCTTCTTTGAATGGAATTTTATATATACAATGGAAGCGGATTTCTTTCTTCTAACGAACTTTATATATATATATATATACATATATATTCAGACCTGAATAAATCGCCTTTCTTTTGTTTTAGATATTTTTTTCTCATCACAGCACCCAGAAGACAGACGTAATTGGATATTTAGAGATAGAGCATCGTGCACGAGGAAGAGAGATCGTTGATAAGGAGAGGGATGGGCTGTTTGGCCGATGTACCTATACTACTGAAGAAAAAGAGGGGTAGATGATGATAGTATTTTGCTGTAACTGGAGATAGAAGTCATTAAAACCTTTTGTTTACACCCAATGAACGTATTGATTCTCCTTTGATTTTGAAGAAGAAGAACGCAACATAAAATGTAAATTAGTGCTCAACATTTAGGTGTACACAAATAGATCAAAAATGTTGGCAAAGCAAGTGAAATGTGAGAAAGTAAGTACGGTTCTGAGAAAGCGTCCAAAATAGTCTGACTACAAAAAAAATATTGATCTCGTTTGTACAATTAAGATATTTTCTTCGAAATAGCTGTTATAATTTAAAATAAATAAAATAATCGCCTTCCCATTGTTAATCGACTTTCTGAAATGAGAACACTTTTAAACATCTGACTCATATAATATTCTTTTTATATTGATGTAAATAATTAATTCTCGTATGCTTTGTATACCAAATGATTTAGGTTCGATTCCAACGCGCCTGTTATACCCATATAATAAGTTCTTTTTCATATTCCTTTCTAATTAATAACAATATTACATGCAAAATATTTTCTCTTTAATAATTTTTAGGAAATTGAACAAAAAGCAATAATCTTCTTAAAATATTGTAGGTACCTATTTGATTCTTCTTTCGATAAATGAAAAGATTATGAATCTTTTGCCTATTCTACTTTATGTGGAGATAATTAGATTTATTTTCTAAGGTGTTTATGTGATAATGAAATAAATACGTTTCATAGGTTTCTTATGAAGCATATTCAACTCAGAAGAAAAAAGTATGTTTCGATAAATATGAATGCATAGAAAAACAGGTCAATAAGCGTATTTATCGATTGTGACTCCTATAACCGACTTCTTAGAAGAATGTATATAATTCAGCTGCATGTTTACTTTTTTCTGATAAATTTGCGAATTCGTATTGGTAAATGTGCTTTAATTTTGATGGTTCCTTTTTATTCGAAAGAAGACAGTGAAAATTGGTCCCATGGAGGATTTAATAGATTCAACATGTTTTTTTTCCTCAAATATATATGTGAAGAGTATAAAGAAGGAGTTTACTTTTGAAAATTGCAAATTATTTGTTATAAAAAATTGGACGTACGTTATTAATTGGTGCACTAAAAAATACAAAATAATATTAATTCTATTGGGGCTGTTATTTTTACCGACGTATATTATTTTCTTATATGTACTCATTATTTAGAGATCTCAAAACATCGCAGCGGAAATACGCATGAGTATTTTAGATTCTACTATTTTACCACCGCTGTAACTTGAAAACCGTAACTCTAAGGAAAAAAATGTTTATTATAAATGTTGCTGCCTACAAATAATCTGGTGTTTTATATGGTTGCCGAGGATTTTCAATTTTCGAAAGAAATTGCCCCCTCCACATAGCGAAAATAGATATATTTAAGATTTTAACATAGCTGTAACTCGAAAACTGTAATAACACTTTTGAAAAAAAAACAATTTCGGGATATTGTAATTTTTTTTAATTCTACCACCTCAAATTTTCCATTTTTGAGAAAAATTTCCACCTTCACTCCTTCACCTCTTCAGGGGTGTTTCTTGTAGGAAAGAAGATTTCGGATTTGAGTTATTACGAATATGGGACCATTTCTCATACATGCCTCTTCTTTCAAATGAATAAAAAATCATCAAAATTAGAGTCCCTTTACTATGTGTTTCGCGTGCACGAACCAAAAAAAAAAACAGCAGAGAGTCGAATTGTTCCTATACCTCCGCCGTTTGGGTTCGTCGGTCCAAAAAAAGATCATTACCAGCAAATTTTCAACAATTTCCTTCAAAGTCTTATTTGATTTTGTAGCCATAGTAATTCCAAGTTCATTTCTTATCCTTATTAAAATAATTCATCAATGTGAAAAAGATACTTTAAAACAAAATGGTTCGACTTCATTAGATGGTACACTGAAAAGAAAAATAAAAAATTGCACAACTCAAACAAAAAGTTTTTGAAAATAATATCCAACATTTTCTTATTGCTACTTTATTCATTAATATTTTCTTACCGCGATTGGTTTCTGCACACTTATTTGGCCACCCTGTACATACATTCTGGATTGTTATCATATATCTGGCATAAAGTAAAAGCTTTTGCTATTATATAGGTATGTATTTCACATAGAGAACCCTTCTGACACAAGATTTGAAGCTCGAGAACATGCCCCACTCCCTCCCCCTGACTCCCCCACCACAACTAACCACTAGGTGATGTAATCAAGCTGAAATCTCACATACCCTGGACTTTTTCATGTATAGCTAGGTAACCTACCTATATATAATTACATATACAGCTAGCTGAGCAGGAGGTTGCCGTTTTTTATTTCGCGATTAAAACTTGTAGAGTTTCCTTCATATATTATTATTAGACGACATATTCATTCCCTCTCTCTAAAGGTATCGCGTTTTTGAAAACTATAAAGGAAGTTTCAATTTCATCACCGTCTTGCACGCGATTCCGGAAACTCTCTCCCCTGCTATAAATAAAATAAAGAGAGAGAGAGAGAGAGATTTATTTGGCTTGTCGCCAAAAATACTTCCTGTGTTATGTCTTGTGTCTAGTATGTACACTAACCCTGATGGTGTTTGTTCCATTTTTTTTTGTCTCCGGCAAGGTGGTATGCCTGCCATGAGATACCGCATAACTTCTTTGTGCTCTGCCTTCTGAGAGAAGGTATGAATGTGTTTTTCCGCTCATGCATCTGCTCTGCGGCCTTTGGAATTCGTTCCTGCTGCATATTTTATCAAATTCTTGCAGTCTCTGGATCGGAGATGTGTATGTACGAAGGTACCTACGTGTGCTTTTCTCTATACGTATACAGGGTGTCCCATAACTGGAGGAGGTAGACTTCAAAATATTACCTTTTTCAGAGCACGGTTATCTGAGGGGTAAGTCTACACACTGCGATCTTTCAATTTACGAAAACGATACATTCGGGTTCTTGGAAGATAAAGATAAACTTGCTACCGGTCTATTTATTGACCTATCTAAAGCATATGACTGTTCAAATCGTGAATATGTTCTTAAGAAGCTCGAGTGCTTTGGGATTCGAGGCAGCGCTGCGGGCTGGATTGAATCATACCACTGGGATTGTCGGCAAAAGGTCGTAATTAGGAAAGAAGGTAGATATTTTAAGTCATCAGAGCCACTAACAAATATCGTAGGTATTCCGCAAGGCAGTATTATATGTCCAGTTTTATTTTTATTATACATTAACAATTTGAAACTCATGATTAAAAATAATGATACTGTCATCAAAAGCTTTGCGGATGACACAAATATACTAATAAGAAAAAAAAAACGTACAATTGTAAAGACTTAATTTGAAATAAAGCTATGTGCGAACCAAACGGAGGAGGTAAGTACACAATTTAACTGTTTCTCTACATGTTTTTTTATGAATGTTCGCCTCTTATAAATAGTAAAGAACTATTGATTAAAAAAATTTAAAAAAATCGACATTCAACATATCCTTCCCCCTCAAAAACTTCTGTAGAGGGGTAATTTTTTCTGAAAATCAAAAATTTCAGGCGGCAATATTAAAGAACAAACAAAATCTGGCAACGTTTAACTGAATATTTTTCCAAAAAAATTATGCTTTCTGAGTTACAGCAGTGGTAAAGTCTGGAATTTATGTATTTCCGCTATATGGTATGGGGACGGCTAAATTAAGGATGACATTATAAATAGCAACATTTAAATTGGAAATATTTTTTTAAATTAATGTTCTTATTATCTTATTTACCTACAGCAATGGGAAAGTCTGAAATATTTGTATTCCCGCCATGTTTTGTAATCTCTGAATACGTATAAGTAACGTATTATCTGCTTTGATGAACGTTGAATAGATTTTGGTGACTAATATTACACTCAAAAGTCTGAAATAAATATTTTTTTTTTATAAATTATACCGACTTTATTATTTGTTGCATTGAAAAATACAAAATAATATTAATTCTATTGCTGCTGGTACTTTTGAAGTTAGTACCAAAAGTTTTCAATCTTACTACAACTGCACAACTTACCAATACCAACAGAATTGATGGTATTTTTCAGGGCATCAACTAATAAAGTCGTTACAGATTTGTTCACGTTCAGAATACTCAAAATGTTATTCTGAAAAAATACTGCATAGTAAATCTATCTAGTTATCAGTTAAGGGACACCCTGTATATATACACAGATACTCCTTGCTGTTCCAGTAAAATGTTCTTCTCTGTTTTGATTGTTCAGCATTGCTGAGGATATTAGAATAATTTTGGCAATTTGTCTATACAGTTTTTACCTGCAACGCGACATATTTGGATATTTGAAAGCAATATACAAAGAATATTATAGGCCCGGCTTGAATCAGCGATGAAGCTTTTTCTACTTTCTTGAGAACGTCGCTATAGTGCCGACTAAAGGTGAAAAAACTGGCGCTCATAAAAACAGGATTTTAAAAAGACCCCAAATATCACCCATGTATCGAGCAGATAGGAGAGCAGTATCAGTTTCAAAAGAAAACTAGAGAAGGGCTGTCTAAATTGTGGTGGTTATAATGTGATTTTCCACGTTTATGGTGCATATTATACTGAACTAACAGTTGACGTATCATATTTTACTAACATTGTTAATAATCAAAATTTTGTTCTTGCCTAAAAAATAATTTACCTATCATGCTATATTTTTTATAATTAATTTTAATTAATAAATTCGTTAATAAAATATTCCTTAAGCCATAACTTTTAAACGGATGAAGATATGCTCATGCCGTTTGGACATATTGTGTTCCACCCACCTTTGATCTACTTTCCGAATCTAATGAAATATACGGTTCCATTTGCGAAATCGGAGCAAAATAAGAAAAAAACTGTTAACTTTATGAAACCCGCGGCCGCGGGCGGCCAGCACCAGAATGGCATGGATGGTTTTCTGTTATATTCACCAAACCTTCCTTTCTTGACCAGACCTCGTTAACAAAATTCAGACTTAAGTTATAGACACTTATGTATAGTCCAGAAAGTTTAGCATCCTCTCCCGCCTTCATTTTACGTCCTACAATAAAAAATCAGATGTCCAAAAGATGGAACATTATGGTGGCATTAACGTAAGAGTTCATTTCTAAACTTATATTTGAGCATTTTCAACAAAATCGCAATTTTTTATACGATCGAAACTATGATGCCCCCTAGTGGTGGACGTATAAATTAAAAAAATATATTTCCAGCAATTTTCCTTGGTTGATTCCCTCTGAAGGATTTTCTTCCCAAACTTCTACGACTATTAGAGTTCCTGAGATACAGTACCCTGTCAACCTTCTTGAATCACTGGGTACGTAGCTCCCGACAAACGAGATTTACTCATAAAACACATTTTGTTACAAACTTTGAAACACAAAACATTTGTAATACCTACTATACGATTTCACATTGAGTTTCTGATTCAACAACAACACTAAGTATTCTAAGCCATGTCCTGAATAATTGAAATACCAAGAAGAAACACCAAAAGCCCAAAAGGATTTATCCAAACTCTGTATATGTGTATATCTAGATAACTATATCTTCCAACTCCTGGCTAACTAGATAAGGTCCGGCGCAAGAGGTCATTATCCTGACTGAGTCTATGGATAAGGAACTCGCTCTCACTAATTGGGAATAGTTTGGCTTAAGTGCATTACACAGCTTTCACAAGATTACGCCTACATATAATTTTCATTTGCAAGATACAGCTAAACCCCAAAAGGTCATTCGATTTTCAATTAATGGAAAGGTCATGAAATAGTATTGTGGTTCTTCAACGACTGCTACATGGTGTACAACTGGGAGATTGAACGTAACTTGACAAAATGAAAATAGTATATTGAACAAGTTTAGAATAAATATTGCTTACAAAAAAAATTGGCCTGACTTAATTAGTTTCACATTTTGTGTTAGTAATTTTTAGCCAAAAATCATGGATGTGAAAGCATTTCCCAGTTATAAATTAAAAAAATAATCGTAGTAGGTATAGTACGACCAGAAATCTAAGAAGGTTGTAAATGACCAAACACTTGAGTTATCAGCAGGTGGTCGGTCTACGCAGAGTTGTACTTGCTCATATCATTTTACATTTTGTACTATACCTGTAGAGGTTTTGCGTACTCTAACAATCTGACTTGGCTTTGTTTATTTATAATTTGAAGTTAGGTACATTGTTATAAACATGAGTATTACTACTGAAAACAATCTAGAAATTGGTTCTAACAAGTTTACTGATGAAAAAAAATTAAAAATAGTTTTTATTAGGCATTTAAGATTTAAACTGTACCGATGAGTACCTACTATTGCTATCCTTTTCTCGATTTTAACTATACTTATGTATATGTGTTTGCCAGCAACAGCAATTCGATAACAAATTACTGTTTGTCGACCACAACACAAAATTAAACTTTAAATTAACAACAACGTCTGACGTCTGACAATTGCGACATAACCATAGACGATCTTCCAGAGAGTACCTATATACCAGAGAATGAGACGTATATATACGCTCCATGCTCGTGCGTAATTCCAGTGACGGATCCCATTGTCCGACATTGACGTTCCATGTCGAAAAAATAATGATCTTGGTTGAATGAGATAATTATAATTACCAATATTGGATCATACTTGGAGCTTAACAGGCGGTGAGATGTCTGCGATCTAAGTACGAATTCGAAATTTCAAGTCTCTAGACCGTTTGGGGCCTGAGAAATCGCTGCGGAGTCCATTGATACAAGAACCGAAAGTAATAAAAACTATTTAAAAATGAAACATAACAATATTTTTTTATCAATATTGCATATTTAAAACTATTAGCTAAATAAACAAAAATGTGTATATATTAGAATACCTTTTAAAAACTTCAAAGTGACATATATCTACGAATCTAATGTTTGATATCAAAATTTTTAATATATGGAAAACTTTATAGAGGCTATTTATTAATAAAAGGGCTGCTAATATTTAAATTAACTATTTTCTGTCAAACTCTGTTTTATTAACAATGACAAGTGACATTTCTATGTGGTTAATTGTTACTTGAATAAACTGTTCTGAATGTAGAAAAATAGGCTATTATAAGTTAGAAGGCGTAAAAAATATTTGTTATTGTTTATATAACAGAATAAATGAACCTTTTATCGATTTTTAGATGAAAATGTAACGTTTTTTAAGAATGTTTGAATTTTTATTTGGAACTGTCTTGAAAATACAGATCGTCAAAATATACAGAACTTTATGCCTATTAACATGGCGCCATTTTTTTAAAAGGCCTTGTAAGTTTATGTTTTTTTATAGACGCCATATTGGATTATTACATTTTTTTTTTCAGAAATAAAGGGACTTTTACAATCGCCAAATGATTGCTCGTGATATATATATAACCAATTTAGAGCTTTACATTTACCATTATTCCAAAGACAGCTTTTTTCGTAGTAAAGCAGAAGGAGGATATGAGAAACAACATCGCATAAGGATGCAATATAAAACACATTTCCTTTCTCTAGTACAGAGAAACCATTTGAAAGTATCCATTTCCATGTGGCAGCACCAACACAGCAGCACAGTCTCCTTATACGCGTCAATAAGCTTTGCCAGAGTAACGTGAAATAAATTGTGTCAGATTGCCTTTCGCTCAGAGTCTATTTATTTGGAAAAGTGCCACTATCTTCTTCCAATAGTGCTGGTACTATCATCTACGGATATTGTCCTTCCATCATATATGTACCTACTATATACAGGGTGGCCCATCGAAAACAGTCCGGCAAGGTTTACGGATTTGTATG
Source organism: Crioceris asparagi (assembly GCA_958507055.1). Lineage (NCBI taxonomy): Eukaryota > Metazoa > Arthropoda > Insecta > Coleoptera > Chrysomelidae > Crioceris > Crioceris asparagi. The sequence continues at coordinate 96,570,704 of OY293827.1, read as the reverse complement.
TGAAGTAATGACCGAACAAATTTGAAATAATCCCAACTACCTTTTTAATGTTTGCCTCTTAGATGAATGTTCAGTTTTTCTCAATGGCATCGTCAATCGACATAATTGTCGTTGCTGATCCGACACGAATCCAAGTATATACCATGAGGTCCATGCTCAACAAATGATGGCATAATTGGATAATTTTTTTTACCGGAAAATTGAAATGGAAATACGTATTTAGAATTGTTGGAGGATGCTGTCAATACAACGCTGATCGAAATTATGGAACACGACCAACGTTACCATGAAATCAATCCGATATATCAGCAAAAACGGGGCTCCTCCCCATTATGAATTACCTGTACGGCAGTTTCTGGATGATACGTTTCCTGGGAGATGGGGGTGCTATTGAATGGCCTGCAAGATCGCCCGATTTATCTCGCCTTGATTTCTTGTTGTGGGAATATCTGAAATTGAAAATTTATACCATCCAGCCTGAATCCTTAGAAGATTTACGGTACCGTATCAGTAATGAATGCCAACAAATTACTCCCGATATTCTTCACAATATCCAGGAACACATTGAACATTTGCTGTATGGAGGTGAAAGGCGGACATTTTCAACAGTTAATACGATAATATGTAAGTAATAATCAATATAATTCAATTTTTTACTCGACAACCCGCATCACAGATTTTTTAAAAAGCGCCATTTCAAAGAAAATTTTGCGCCATTTCAAACGATGTATAACGCTTTTCATTTGAAAAAATAAGGGTGCAAGCCACCCCCGTTGAGGGATTGAAGTTACAGTGTCGGAATTCATGTGTTAATATGTCCCCCTGAAAACAAAACTATACGGGTTCGAGATTTTTTTTTTATTTTCACATACAAAGCCGCAAACCTTGCTGGACTGTTGTCGATGGGCCACCCTGTATATACCATGATGTTAATTTAATTTCCACTGAGACCTCTCTTCTCTGTAAACCTTTCTTCGACATTATTTAATATTTCTTATTTCCCAGTAGGAAAGTATTTCTAATGGGTATCTTTTTCCGAAATTGTACTTTGGACTTGTGAAATTTTTGGTGTCCGGTTTTCAACAAGATTATCTCCGGAACAGATAGAACGGTTTTGTTGCCTTTTTTTGCTTTTTGTGGTGTATCGATACCGTTTAACGGTGATATAGATTGGGAATCCTGACAACACTGGTTACTAGGCAATAAATAGCTGAAAAACGTGTTTCGCTTAAGACTGTGGCACGAAAACGGACCTAACGATTTTGATGAAACTTTTATGAAACATTCATCTTGCTATAACACATATCTCTGATTTGTAAAATTATCTAACTCTTTACTCGTTTTCTGACAAAATGATTCCTCTTACATTAAAATTGTTGATTATCTTAGCACCCTGAAAAGCAATTAATCAAAGGAGTTTTGTATTCGATAAAATTCGTTTAAGTGCGCTAGGAGAGTTATGTGAGTGGACATAATCAGAATAGGTTCTGGTGAACTGATACTACTTAAATCATATTTATATTATTTATAATAATTCACAAAAAAATTAAGCCACAGACTTTGATCGATCGAAAGATAAGTCTTATCCTTAATGCCTTATCACATATATCTATCTAACTGTCTCGTTTCAAGTATATATGCTGCTGGTTGTTCTGGGGTGAAAAGACGGTCGAATGGTTCAGAGACTCTTCTAAAATAAATTGAATGGGAGAATAATGTTGTTTTTTTCCATCCTCTTTTCCTGAGGTGACTCCAGATTAATGAGTTTCACTCTCGAATACATCAAGTCAGATCTTGTAGGCATGAATTGACCCTGATTTGCATCTAATTCGAAGGAAAATGCCATTTATCAAGCTTTCTAGATAGATAAGAAGCCATTATATAATTGATCCAAATGGAAGTTTGTTGAATTATATCGCTTTAACTAGGTACTTAGGAAGAAACCAAGAGACTGACTTGAGCATGTAGAATCTTATTAATTTTACTTCAAAAATAAAATATTATATATAATTTGACAATGATATAATCGATACAATACCTACTTCCACAAAATGGAAACTGATTTTTCCATATCATGAAATTTCAGATGATTCATTTAAATAAATATAATTATACCAGCTGTTTTACACGGGAAAATACTTTGGTAGATTGTGGTACGAAAATATAAGGTCATAAGAAGTCTTGAGTACGGAACCCCTCTACCTCAGTGTCCTACTCGCACGTAGAACCAGTTCGAATACCAACCCAGATCCATCCACAGACATACACTAAGATAGAAGTGCATGAGCATTTTTCCTTCATATGCCTTAGGGATTTTCGGGTATGGAACCCTCCACCTTCAAGTCCCAGTCGCACTGACTTACTCTCACAAAACAGTTCAGTGACATACTATACAACTATAGGAAAAAATCGAATTCATAGAGTTAAAACATATACAATAAACTTTCAGGTACGGAACCCACCTCATAAAGACCCACTGGTACTGACAGTGTGACAGTACTATTACTTGGAGGTATGATAAATACGTGTTCAAAATTTGGTTGGGATATCTCGAATAATGTAAGAGCCATTACGGCACATACATACAGATGTTCTGTTTTATATACAGGGTGAGCAAAAAGTACCGGAACGCTTCAATATCCTTAGAACCGCTTCAGTTGCAAACACAACATTTGGTATTCGGAGGTTTTTGAGCATGCAAAATTAAAATTTCAGCACTAGTGCCAGATCTACCACTTTTGCGCCTGAAGTAGTTATTTTGTTTTGATAAACAGAATCCCCAATTTATTTTTATTGCATTGAATTGGGTGGATCAAATTTTTATTAGGATCCCAAATTTTCAAAACTTTATCTCTACTAGTAGCTGGAATATAACAACAACGCATGTTCAGGATAACTACCGAAACACTTGAATATCTTCAAAACAGCTTAAGTTGTACTTACAAACTATTAGAGACCAAATTTATAAAATTTGGTATCATACTAAATTTAATATTTTCAATTCAATACAATAAATATAAATGGGGTATTCTGTTTAGGAAAACAAAATAACTACCTTTGGCGCAAAATTGGCAAATCTGACAACAGTGTCAATATATTTTTTTAATTTTGCGTCCTCAAAAATTCCCCCGGGGTTATCACGTAAATAGCAACTGCAACGCGACCGCGACTATCGCCCAATCCTCGCTGTCAAAACGTCGATTTGGTACAGTGTTGTCGCTCTCTCAGTCTTGAGCCTAAACTGATACTCGAGTAAAAATTATCAAAGTGAGGTTGATTGCGTGTATTTTTGAATATTAAATTACTTTTAACATGTTTATATCCAATATTTTATAGACAGCGTATACTAGATTGTGGCAACACTGAGACAACAATGCGATTGCAACTAGTTGCTAAATTTTACATGATACGAGAGCCGAATTCAAGTGTTTCGGTAGTTATCCTGAAAATGTGTTGTTGTCATATGTTAGCAACTAGTAGAGATAAAATTTTGGGATAAAAATTTGGGACCGTATTAAATTTGATACGCCCCATTCAATGCAATATAATTACATCTGATATTATATTTAAGAAAACAAGTACTTCTGACGCAAAAGTGGTAGATCTGGAACCAGTGCCGATATCTGCATGCTCGAAAACCTCCAAATACCAAATGTTGTGCTTGCAACTGAAGCGATTTTGAAGATATTCAAGCGTTCCTGTACGTTTCATCAACCCTGTATATAGATTAGTTGATTAATTTCGAAATGTTTTTTTTAAATTTACTTGCAGTTGATATATAAATAAATAAATAAAAGATTTTAGATGGTATTATCAATTAATGAACGGCATCTAGTAGAACAAAACGAATAACTGCTTTTTAACTCGAAGTAACAAAATACTCTAAACAGGATCGTTAGTCGGGTTTTCTGATAGTGAAAATTCTATTTACTATTTTATCATTGAAGAGTAGGTATTTGTAGAGTGGTAAGTTTTCATCTTATCTGGATCTTTCTATTTAATATTTATGTACCCATGACAGTGTCCATTTCAATTTTGTAAAAGATAAAATTATTTATTTCGGAATGTCATCAGCAAAAACTTAGATCAAGAAATTCTTGTCCATGGAGCTATTATTAGCTTAGCCCATAGCGTTCAGGCTGAATATATAATATATTCAAGTACAAACACAGTACATGACAATTGCTTTGAATGTCGGAATATTAGAGCTCTTCCAGATCAGAAGCATTCCAAGACAAATATTCCAAACAACACCCAGCCGTCCCTCGCTGTGTCTCTCTTACAAAAGTAGTCTTGCTCCATATTCCAAGCTGTCGCGTATAAATACTTAATAAAATAATGCAGTCGATATAAAGAGGGAACCTTCCTTCTGTGCCAGAGCCTCGAAGAAAATAATCCGGTTCAGCCAAAGCTAATTTATTGAGTCCGGCTAGAGCTCTTTCCATCTCGCCATTACGTTCATGTTATTTTAATGCGATGCCACATTATTGGCAATTTTTGGTGTATAGAGCGTACCTACGTATTTTGAGTGTGCGCTTTCACGGTCACCTGTGATTCATTTAGCGTTTTTCAAAAGAGAAATGGGCTGTTTGGTACACCATATGGGGTCCGTAGGTAGGTATATTGCAATAATTTATTACAAAGCTTAATTCAATATTGAAATTTGATATGGACGAAATGGATGGAAATTGGTTATTGAAAAGTTCGACCAAAATACGGCTAGTGATTTAATGTAGTAATAAAAGAATTAATCATAAAATGAATTGTACTTTGAATTCTATTTTTGGAACAGTTTTTAATTATCTTTTTCATTTTAACAAAGTGCTACTATTTTTTTTAAACTATATGTGATACATTCAATATCTTTATATTATTATGTGGACTAAAACTTTAGCCAAAAGGTTTATTTTTTATAAAAGTCATGAAATTATTGTGTAGATAAAAATATGATTTCAAAAGCAAGTATTTTTCATTATTATACGGTTTTATGGAGAAACGATGACAAAGAAAAAGATATAAACTATAAATATTTTTTACAAAAGATTGCAGTGACTTTATCAGTTGTTGCTCTGAAAAAGACAATATGATATTAATTTTATTGATGATGGTTCTTTTGGAGTGGGTGCCTACAACAACAAACTACAACGGCACAACTTCAAAATTACCAGCAACAATGTAATTAATATTATTTTGTATTTTGCAACAACTGATAAAGTCGGTCCAATGTTTTGTAAAAAATATTTATTTCACATTTTTGTGGGTAACATTAGTCATGAAAATTGTTGAACGTTCACTAATACCCAGAAAGTTATAGGTAGATTTAGCTTGTACTTGTTATTTATTATTCAGAGATCTCAAAACATCGCGGCGCAAATATACATATTTCAGACTTTACTGATGTAAATCGAAAAGCGTAACTCAATTTAAATGTTGCTACATATAATCTTTTGTTTAATTTGTCCGTGTCATATTTTCAATTTTCGAAAAAAATTGCTCTTCCACATAGCGACAATACGCATATCACATATTTCAGACTTTACCATTGCGAAACTCGGAAACCGTAACTCTTTTGAAAAAATGTTCAATTTAAACCTTTCCGGATATGGTCCCCTTTTTGATTTTCAAATCTCGAATTCTCGATTTTCGGAAAAATTTGCCCCTTCCACATATGAAACACATATTTCAGACGGAAACGTATGATTATTTTGAAAAATGTCCAATTTAAACATTTCCGGATATGGCATTTTCATTAATTCTATCGTTTCGAATTTTCAATTTTCGAGAAAAATTGCCCACTCCACTTCCTTTGGGGTAGGTTTTTTTTAGGGAAGGAGATTCTGAATTTGATTTTTTTCAATATGGGACCATTTCCTTGCTCTCCTCTTTCAAATGAAACAAAAATCATCTAAATCGGAGTACGTTTAATATGGAAAACGCGCGAACAGCCATAAAACAAAGCAATCTTACAACCGAATTGTATACCTTCTCCATTTTTTTAAGTTGGTCAAAAATAGATAAGGCCCCCCAAATGATATGTTAGAAAAGAGTTTTTTCTTCGTAGTATGTCGTCATTCAACATAATTCATATTCAATTCTACTTAGACATTCAAACATTTCGAAAGATTCAAGTTCTTAATTTTGTAATTTAATACTTTTCATCCTATTTAGTTCATTTAGTGCCTCATTAGTACAAGGCTTGTTTTTTGACAATTTTTTTCAATTTAACTCCTCAGTACATAATCCTTCCAAATACTTTACTCGACTCAGAGCCACTCATGCTTGTCCTTTCTCAAACAATTTTGAGCCCAAATACACAACCGCTTGGTCTACAGTGCTGCCTTGCATTTTGTGGACAGTGGAAGCTCGTGACAAAATTAAGGGCAACATCCTTGTTTCAGCTTTCCCATACTTGAATTTTGCTGGAAACTGAATGGCTTTAAGATGAATAAGGTGTATGCCATCTCTTCCAAAGTCGATCCGATTTAACGGTACTTCTCTTTGGTACATTTGGGTTCGACGAAACTGAGGCTATACAATTTCAGTAATCACATATTGAGCTATATTCTACTAGTAAAGCCCTTTCATTTGATAACCATATTGAAGTGGTTGTGCAACAATATATTATCCGCCATAGCGTAGCGGCGGCCATCTTGGATTTACAATGATACAGAATGTATTAAAATGTATTGTCATCAGAACTTAAGATGTGTAGTAAATTTCAGATCAATCTGTCAACAGGAATGGGGTCAAATATCAATTGATAGATTTGACCCAAATAAATAAGACACAAGGCAAACTAAATAAAACTGTTCAAAAATCAAGCGAGATCTTCTCACCAACTCGACAAAAAAATATACACGGCTCTACTATTAATTTAAAGGATAATCATTATTACAAATCACTCTGGTATCTGTCTGTCTATCCCCGTTCGGCTCCCTCAAGACCAAGTGTGCCGGGTTCTCGTCCCGGGAGCTGTAAGTAGGTTTCTTTGGAAACCGAAACCAATTTGCACACCGCTGGCACGATGGGTTCTTCTCCTTCATCGTTAAGTTAAGAAAGGGATTAATAAAATAATTATCTGAATTCACTGCAATTGAATTGGGTTTGGTACCATGGCTAAGAAGATTTCAAGGAATCTACAACTGAGCGTAAAGTTTTCACTCCAGTAACAAGTGAAATTTTGAAAAAAATTAAAAATAGTTTTTATTGGGCATTTAAGATTTAAACCGTACCGATGAGTACCTACTATTGCTACCCTTTTCTCGATTTTAACTATACTTATGTATATATATATATGTGTTTGCCAACAACAGCCATTCCATAACAAATTACTGTTTGTCGACCACAACACAAAATTAAACTTTAAATTAACAATAACGTCTGACGTCTGACAATTGCGACATAACCATAGACGATCTTCTAGAAAGTACCTATATACCAGAGAACGAGACGTATATATACGCTCCATGCCCGTGCGCAATTCCAGTGACGGATCCCATTGTCGTTCCATGTCGACATTATAATGATCTTGGTTGAATGAGATTGAATGAGATAATTATAATTACCAATATTGGATCACACTTGGAGCTTAACAGGCGGAGAGATGTCTGCGATCTAAGTACGAATTTGAAATTTTAAGTCTCTAGACCGTATGGGGCCTGAGAAATCGCTGCGGAGTCCATTGATACCAGAACCGAAAGTAATAAAAACTATTTAAAAATCTATGCGAATATCTTCAGGACATAATCTTTTCTACACGTGTCCCTCTCGCACATTTTTTGTTTGTCATAATCTGAATTCAAAGCAATTAAATTTAACGATTTTATAGAAGAAGCTTCATTCTACGTAAATTCACAGAATAAGTGCGAGTATGAAACTCTGCAGAGGAAAAAATATTTACAAGTTACAAATGAAACTTTCCTTCCTCCAGAAAATACTAGTCCGGTTTAATGCGATGTGGAAATTTATTAAGGCCGATAGTTCCTTAAGGGTCTATAAATACAGCAAGATACAAAATAGGGTTACTACAACATTTATTGGTATACGGTAGATATAAGAGATAAAAAAAATAGATCTCTGTAAAAGAGAATGTTGCTGTGTTACTTTTGGTATTGACCTATTTCAGAAACACCATTTCCTGGACTCCGATTAAATATTCAAAGAGCTATAAATGGGAACGCTGTCACACCATTAAGAACTCACCTCTTATAATGTTGGAATCAATATTATTCCTACTTTGTGGCTAGCGTACTTTTATATTATTGTTATTTATGCACCTCATATTATATTAAATAGATATTTATACCCCGAGGGCGAGGATTTTTCTTTCTATGTCGCTCACGAGCATAAATATCTGTTAATACCTGCAATACACACAAATAATACTATAGTTTGTTTCACGAATTATGGCTATTGTGTGTAATCATTCACGAGCTACGTACATATCGCTATACGTCTCATCGCATCTCATTATATCATGAAATTCTCTACTACGTTTGTCGGTCTAAGCTACGACATCAGTATTTCAAGCTTATCTCCTTCAATACCAGGATAGGGCGCTGCACGTATGTCCGAAGGCAACGTAATCTTTAATTCATAGGCGTCACAAAGTCATTGTGACATTTCAAATAATTCGGGTGCATAAATTCATATTTCATAACTCAACCAATAAATTTATATTTTGTGTTTCTGCATTATTGTTGATAAAAATTATTTCATATTATGTTTGCTTTTTAATCAATCGTTATTTTTTCATTTAATTATATGAACTTCCTTAAATGCCATATCTTATCTCGAAATCGTTACGCCACTGATTTACTCCCGTCAGTTGGATTGATCCATTTTTCGTGTTTTAGAGGCAGACGCCAACATTCGTGAAACAAAGTATAATTGTGTTTTTATTGTTTAATTACCAACTACATCATCGAGGACTTTATGTCCATGCGGGCATAAAGTGCATATTTATTATTCAGAATATATAATATTTGCTCTAACAAACAGGATGCATAAGTATTAACTATTCTGTTTAACGTTACCTGTTATAAGCCAGAGTTCCCTAAGACAGTCCTCTCTACTCTTCTGGAAATCACTTGCTGGTGTATCATCGTCTCCACCTTCAATTGTCTTGAATAATATGGCACCGAAAAGCGCATAACCAGTCATTAACACAAGTAAACTTGATCGTCCACACAGTATTGAGATCACGCAACGTTTAGCACTATAAGAAGTTGATGGTCCATTACTACTGTCTTCCATCTGGAATAGAAATTGAAAAAAAAAATAAGTTTTTGTAGAATGCTATTTACTATGTAAGTTTCATATTTATACTTCATTGCAAAAAGAGAGAGAGTAAGAAATTATGATAATGAAAGAATCTCTATTGTATAAGCGTCATAATACAATAGATATTTGTTTATTAACATAATTTATTACTCTCTCTATTTTTTAAATGGAGTGATTTCAAAAAAAGTATATACCAACAACAATCCTCTTGACGAAATTTGTTAACACGACAGCGGTTGTATTTTTAAAGATATCAAGTTAAAATTTCCAAAAAAAAAAATCAGTCATACAAATTTTTCGTTAGAGTTGATTAAAGGTTACGATCGGTGAAGTTATTTAAAAATGACGGGCAACCAAACTAAAAAATAGACACTGATAAAGTAGCTTCACAAGTATATTTTTGAGTCTCCGCTAGTTGGCGCTACAGCGCATCAACTTGTTGACCGTTTCACCGATGGCCTTGAAAATCGGTATTCTTAGATGTGTGAGCATTGGGAATGTGTCGTCGTAACACTATTTTCACTTTGTTGTAATTCACAGCTGGATGATGGCTTTTACACTGTTGCGACTACTTAAAATGCAGAGTGTCCCATTGGGAAACGAAAAAAGTTAACTGTGGATAGACGACACGAAAGTGATACTAAATATATTATATATCTTTTGGGTGCACTTACCTAGTTTTTTATAACCGAGGTATAAGCTTTGTCAATTATTTCACATCTAATAGCAAAACACTTCGACATTATCAATTTTTAATGAGTATTCATTTGTTGCTTTATTAAGCTTTGAATAATACCTACTTCAATGTTTTTTTCATACACTACAAAATTACGATTTAGTTACTAATATTATTCCATATATTTATGAAAGAAATAAATAGATTAAGTGACTTAGTACGAGTTATTGTTGAAATAATTCTAAGTATTTTCCCATATATCAAAACTACGATATATAAGACTAGGATTTAAAATTTTACTATAAATAATTAAAAAATAACAATTGCTCAAAAAAACCTCCATTTTTGACCGACTTCAAAAAAGGAGAATTTATACAATTCGGTTGTATGTTTGTTTTTTTTTCTCTGAAATCTCCTTCCCTCTGAAACCGTCCAAAAGGGTGCAGGGGGTAATTTTTCTCGAAAATTGAAAATCCAAGAGCTCAGAATTAAAGAAAACTCCATATCCGGAAACGTTTAACTTCGACATTATTAAAAATAATCATATGTTTCCGCGTGACAGTCTGAAATATGTGTTTCAGCTATGTAAAAGGGGCAAAATTTTCCGAGAATCGAATATTGGAGATTTGAAAATTAGAAAGGGGACCCCAAAGGGGGTGAAGGGGGCCATTTTTCTCGAAAATCGAAAATCTGAGAAAGCAAACTTAAAGATGGTATCATATCCGAAAACTTTTAAATTGAACATTTTTTCAAAAGAGTTCCGAGTTTCGCAGTGGTAAAGACTGAAATATGTGATATGCGTATTTCCGCTGTGAAAGAGCAATGTTTTTTCGAAAATTGAAAATATAAGACAGCCAAATTACAGAGAAGATTATATATTAGCAACATTTAAATTGAGTTACGGTCTTTGAGCTACAGCAATAAAGTTTGAAATATGTATACTTATTTGCGTCGCGATGTTTGGAGATCTCTGAATAATAAATAACAAATACAAGCTAAGCCTGTATTTTTTTGAGTATAGTGAACGTTCAACAAAATTCATGACAAATGTTACACTTAAAAATGTGAAAGAAATATTTCTTACAAATAATTGGACCGACTTTATTAGTTGTTGTATGAATATTTATTTACTTAAAAAAATAACATCACAATAATCGTAAAGAAACAAATTATTACATAATCTAAAATTACTGCACAGACATTCGAATACTGATAACTAATACCAAAATGGAATTTAAAAAAATCGTACATCGTTAAATCCTGATAACTCATTTTGGGAAACACGAAATAATTCAGTTTCAGCCACTTAAATTAACAACACAACTTACACTATCGCATAGTTTAGACAAGGAAAACCAATTTTCGAATGTGAATTTTTACCTAATTTTTATTTCAAATTGGAACCGTTTTACTAGTAGTCGGCCGCCCTAAAATTGTTTATTTTTTACCAGGCCTAAGCTAGGTATTTTGGGCCCATATACAAAATGTAGGTAGTTTCATCGTAATTTAGTAATTTCTAGTGACATCACACATGGACTTTGCTTCCAAATACTTTTCGACTTTCGTTCACGTAACTTGAAAGGATTGAATGCTATTTTTACGGTAAAAAAATTGTCGGTGCAAAAATTGTAATTGTACATTGCTGTAGGGTTGACCTGAGTATACCATTGTTTCCGCATATTTCCCTTATCGAAGCACGATTTCTCACAGCTTCAAGAGCGTTTGCTAAGTTTTCTGCGTTGTGTTGATGAATCTTTGTTTTTGCACGGCCTGACATGACCAAAGAATTGTTAAAATCAACTTTTCCGTGCAAAATTAGCTTGAAATAGCCTCAGAAATCTTGTGGCCGATTACTGGTAAAACTACGAAAAGACGTAAAGTTCTAGTAGTCAGCCACCAGATTTGATGGCTTGTAAGATTTTTTCCAAACGTCGTACGCGATAAGCTTATACCAAACTATGCAATAAGACAAAGATTATGCGAATATTGTTCTTATTGAATGTGATAGAGAAATAATGAAGTTGTCTCTCGTGAGCCAGTAATCGGTCAGGAGGCCGACTAGTAGTAACTGTCAAAAATTGCGAAACTAGTGGCCGACCACCTTGTTTTTTTACACTAAATTTATAGAAAGGCATTGTTTGCCATCGAAGTAAGGTTATTTGACTAAAAATCCATTAGCAAAATCACTTATAAATGCTCTCGATGTTGCACAACAATTGTTACTTAGTATTAAAGGTCACCGATGTTTAGCACTGCTTGACGAACAACAACTTTTTGAACTGTTTTTCGCGGGATTTCAATTAAATCCGACCTGAAGGGAAGTTGGTATCCTTACAGTTCAGAGAATGGAGATTTCGAATACGTACACAAGGAACTTGAAAAACGCTTGCGATTCAAAATATATCTAATTAAAGGGGTATGTAGCCGACCACTAGATTGGGCCGGTTTACTGGCGCATTCACCCTATATTTAGAATAACCATCGTGACCTCTGTCCACCCTTTCCCCCCCATCCTGTATGCTGGTTCAATTTACGGCTGAACTTTGTTCGCTGTAGGTTGTTATTTGATGAACTCGAATTAAAATTTCAATTTAGTATATAAAAATAATTAATATCCATTAGCTTTTAAATCGAATATAGGTATATAAAATTCTCGACCTCACTTGTTAATTATGGATTTCTATCCGTCTGCACAGGTCATTCCATTTTGGTGAAAATTCATCGAAAATAACTTTTACTAAAAATCTTTTAATTAACTAAATATTTTTCCACTCATGCGAGCAATTTATATATAGGTATATATATATATATATATATATATATATATATATATATATATATATATATATATATATATATATATATATATATATAGCAAGGCAGCTAGCTTCTTCCCTTTCAAGCCAAAATTAAAATTTCATCTGCAGCCTAAGCGCTTTGCTCAGAGAACAAGAGATAAACGCTTTAAATTTACTGAAGAAAAAAAAAGAGTGAAAAGCAGCACCAGCAAAAAAATCTGGGTGCTTTATTTTAAAACAATTGCGCCTCGTCGAGTCTAATTCGTTATCGTTTTTTTTTCATTTTCTTTCAACGATTGCGGAATGCTTTGAAGCTTTGCTCAGTGAAAGGTATTTGGTCATAAAATTCAGTTGCGTAAAGTAAGTTCCGTACGTAGAAGTACGCAATAAGGCCGTTGAAAAGCTTTGAGAAACATATATAATCATTATCTCCAACAACTGGAGTGATACATCATTAAAATTATCACAATGTCGTATCAATTTAGTATCATAAAGGGTTTTCACATTTTAACAATAATTTTTGTTCAATCTCGTGCATTGACGTACAATTGGAATAATATTTTTATAAATATAAATAAATAATAAAAATAACGCCATCAACTTTTTTTTTGATTTGGTACCTCACAAGATAATTGGTTGATTTATATCTCCTTTTGAAATGAGCAATGTGATGACGTCATCCGGTAGGGACTATTTAGGGATTCATCGAGACGAGAAATCTCGTCTCGAAGGAAATTTCTCGTCTCGTCTCGATCATCGAGGCAAATTTGAAGTACGGCAACACTGTGTTCTGTTTTTCCATTTAAAATACATTGCCCATACCCAGCCATACTGCATTCTCAATGTGAAACGCAGTATAGAAACCACCCTTTTCGTCTCTAGGGACCCTAAAGCATGGTCATATACCAAATAGGAATTTAAGAAAATATATAAATATGTGATTTAAGCGATTTTTAAGGCATAAAATGTGCACGGAGGAGTATGTGAGATTTGGCAAAGTGAAAGTTTATATGGTGAAGTAGTATAAAAAGTTAAAATTTTGATGTATTATGCGGTAATATTTTAAAATAAATTAAATAATTAAAATATGGTTTACCTGGTAGAAGTGTATCGTGTGCTGCATAACGAACCCAATTGTAATGTGATGTCAGTGAGTCAGGACTGTCAAATTGTTGTCATTCGTGAATGACAACCCTGATCAGACGTAAATTTAAATATTGCAAATAGTGTTTACCAAGTGATTGAGTTATATTGAGGAATACATTTAAATGTGCACTTAATGTCATATTTCATGAAATTTTAATACTTTTAATAGTGAATTAATGCATTTACAATGCAGGTTTCGCAATGCCAAACATTTCGAATGTGAAGTCACTTTTGTGAAAGTAATGCCTTATCTTCATTTTGTCATAAGGGTGAAGTAATATTACCGGCGTTAAGTCGAAACATTGCAATGCATTGTATTATGAAATAAATAGCTAGATGTCATTGTGGTTTTTGAACTTTTACTAACATTAAAGTTTAAATTTCAGATGTATTGTGAGGAATTAGGCAAACAACACACGCTAATACCGATTTGTACAAGCTTGAATCTAAACTATAATGAATTACGTTGGAATTTTGGCCACTGGGTGAATACTACTAGTTAATGTCTTAATGAAGAGCAGCAAAAATGAATTTGACTTGATGCATTTCTTCGGCTTTTTTCTAACAACTGACAGAGCTCATCATCTTCAGATTACCTACTACAAGTGTGAATTTATTCATCAAAGTGAAATGCAGCTGATCTTCCATAATAATATGCCCGTCGCTCTAGCTATGAGAAGAAGCTGCGGAAATAAAACAACAAACATTCACAGATAAGATTAACCCATCTCTTTGGCGTGTTCGTGAAGTGATTTGTAGATTTAACCGCGAGATTTTTGCGCCCGCTGCATTTTATAATTGAATTATATCAAAGAAGGCAAGTTTGACTATGGAACCATCATCCCGTCTTTTTCTCTTTTTGGTCTATGTTAAATGGAGAAGCCCTTTGGAATAACTGTGGTGCCGTCGCCGCACTCGTTTATTAAATGTGGAAAACTAAGAGTAATCTTGCTCCGGGAATATTATTACGTAAAGAGACCTCACCGTCGTCTTACTTTGTGAACAAGTTGAATAACGTTGGCTAGCAAAGAGGCAGGAGTGCAATGTGATCTTTGAATTAGTTATCTTCCCACCAAAAGTGAATAATATTAACTTTCAAACTAGTGATATGAAGCTATTATTATATTCTTAAGCAAACGCTAGTTGTAGGATAATTTCGAGGTATAATAATACATTTATTCTGAAAACTACAGAGTGTCGTTAAAATATGTGTAGATGTAGTTCGATTTAGTCCATGATGATTCAAAGACATAGGAGTCTACATTTGACTTAGGAACAATGAAAGAATGCACTAGTGAAATTAGTCTTACGCTTTTGTATATTTAGTAAAACAATCAGTACATTCGAGTGTATTTCATCATGTGAATAAAATATTCTGTATTTGGGAGCTACCTAATATTTGAAACAAAAGACACGGTTTCTTACGAAGGAAGATACATCTTTTATGGGAATAAAACTCATTAAAGATGTAGCTTTTTGAAATAATTATTTCACCGTAGCAATTATTTTAAAGCAATTATTTTAAAGATAGAATTAATTGGTTTATTTTCCTTATGAAAATATTTCTGAGTATCATAAGTAGCTCATTAATATGTTTTACATTAATTTATCTTTGTACTTGAGCGAATAAACGCAGACAATAATAGAATGATTACATATTTCGAAGAGGAGAAAGACAAAGAAATGTGTAAAAAAGGGGTGATTTAAGGTAGTGTTGATTCTATATCATGGAATTTTATGTTATTCAAGAAATGAAAAATTATTGTTTTTAGATCTAGGTACAGAAGAAATGTCGCATAAACGAGTATAACGTTGATAGTTTAACATCTACTTAAGGTTACTATTCGTTTTGTTTTGTATTTGTTCTAATACCTTATTTGCTATGCCTAGATGTTTTAGGTTTAGTCATTAATTAGTTCTAGAATTGATAGATTTATTCCCGAACTGTCCAGAAACTCTATGTGAGGTACACTTTGTCACAGTATTGTCAGCTTGAGAAGCGTCTAGAACATTATTACAGGCGTCTAGAATATTCATAGAACATTCTCCATGAATGTCATGTGAAGTCAATATTCAGATATGTATAGCTGTATCAATCACAGGTCAGTAGTCAATTTATAGTAGTCTTAGAGCATGGAATTACCAAGAAGACATTGCATTCGGAGAGCAAGTGAATCAGTGGCCGCCAATAGACATAACACCAATTTTTTTTCGACAGCGACTCTTGTATCCAAGAGCCTCGCATTTCACCATTGTGTTAAGATAAAAAATTGTCGTTTTCATTAAAAAATAGCATAAAAAATGAAAATCAAAATAAGCTGTAAACACCAAGCTGAAGACGAAACTAATGGCGGCCAACGAAGAATTGGCTTCACTTTCGTTTCCCGGCGGCAAAACAGAGCAGCATCTCCTGTCGTATACGCACGACTTTTCCCTACTCTAAGATAGCAGTAGATGGAAGTCGAGACTATGAAATTAGTTCAGGCAGTTTAGATTGTCAAACTGGCAAGTCAAGTTGTCACTGTTGTCCTACTAAAGAAAAAGTCGTGTACAAGGTGTTGTAAATAAAAGTTTTTGAAAGCAATCTGTGAATTTTGGAGTATTACGCAAGTGAACTCACTCCACAACGTTTAGCACAGGGTTAATCATTACACGAGATAGATTCTTTTGCCTTGAAGAAGAGACTAAATGTGCACTAAAGCTCTGTTTAATTCAAAGAATTTGGTTCATTAAAAGACCGCACTCTCCAAAAATCATCTTTTATCTGATAAAAGATCATTTAATAAATAATATATACTAAGCCGAGTTTTCGAGAGTGTTTATTTTCTTCGTCAGGGCAAAACACAAATTGTAATGAATTATTTCATCAACAACAAATTAATATTTAAACTACTTTTATTCGGGAGTTTATATATAAATAAATATATACCAAATAAAAATATGTTCTTGGGGATGCATTCATGTAATTAATAAAATTCTTTCAATAAAGACGAGCTTTCGAGAATGTTTATTCTCTTCTTCAGGGCAAAAGTCTTGAATTTATAATGAATTAGCTATAAAAGGAAAGATTTCATAGCCATCAGTTACAAATGTCATTATTTATATTTCTCAGCTTTAATCAAATAATTTTATCAATTACATGACTGCATCCTCAAGAACATATTTTTATTTAATATAAAACCAGTCAAGAATAAAAAATCGAAATATATACCCGTACACAGATTAGACTATTTGGAATCATAAGCTTGCAGACCAAATTGAAGTGTGACTATTACTATTTATTAATTTACAGAATTGATTTCTTTGGGAGTTATTAACCATGATCACTGAAAACTGTAAAGTAAATATCAAAACAGATTCCTACATTATTTGTTGTTATTTCATATTTTATACTGCAGAAGTGGGTCGTAGTGGTTTTTATTATTTTGTCCTCAAAGCTTAGTTGCTGCTTGAAGAAGAAATAAGTTGAAAGAATAAGACGAGGAGTTTTCATACCCTCAAATGAAAATAAATAGGACTATTTTCACAAATATTTTATTTGTCCAGACAAATTTAATCATGTAATTATGTTACAGTCATGGTGTCAACAAGTGAAATCATGTAATCCTGGTACACCTTTTAGTGTTAAACCCTTCGGAATAAAATCTAATATTTTTATATGTAAATTTGACCACCTTCCACGTAAAAACCACTGAACGGATTTCTACGGATGCTAGCCAGTTCCCGAGGGAAATATGTTGTTGAAATTTATAAAATAAATTGGCAGTAGTTTCCAAGAACTAATTAATTCATAGTCGAATATTGTTTTTTTATGTTGATAATTCAACAGGTTCTCGATGAAAACAAATCGATTTTAGTACTTTTTCGGCCTTTAAAGCGTGTAAACATCGCTTGTATAGAATATAATATAAGGACTGTTGCTTACCTGAATATATTGATTAAGGGCTCAACAAACACATCCTACCTACCCTTAGTAATTTTCTATACATCAGAAATAACATTCACATCAATGCAGTAGGTACTTCCAATAATTGATAAAATTGTTAGGTTCAATAAGACCGCCTGCTCCAGATTTCTCGGGGAAACATGAATACTATACCAATAATATTCGTCTTATAATTGGAAACAGCAATTAAAATCAATAGCACACAGTCGAATAGCTAAATGTGATGAATGATTCAGCACCAACACATATCAGTTCTTGTTTCTCCAATATATATACACTGTGTCCAATTGTAGTCGGAACCATATGGAAAACTTTTTTATTATAGATTTTATGAAAAAAAGTTATTCTTGATAAAAAGTTCTGCATTGTCTAAAACTTGAAATTCAACCATCAGATATCAATTCTTTTAATCCGTATACGAGGTGAGTCGAAAAATATGAGTTTTGCTCGAGAGTAAAGTAGCTTTATTTTTGAAAATATCGAAAGTTTTTGTTGAAAAAAGTTGATTATAATTGAAAATTATTGTCAGATATCCATTATTATCCATCAGATATAAAAAAATATTTTTTGGTATAAATAAAATTCACATGCAGATTTTGTAAATTACACATCAGCTATTTTATTGAATAAAATATTTATTAAAATTATTGTGAGCCCCTCCAGACATCTTGAATTTATTTAGAATTTTTGCAACTGTCGAATGCTGAATATTTCTATTCGGATGTCTGTTGTTAAAAATAGCTGCTGCTTCTCTATGATTTTTATAATTATCCCCGACAATAACAACTAGTTCAATTTTATCGTTACTAGTTAATAATAATTTCTTGTATTTTCTAAAACGAACTAGCGATTTGACGTTTGGAGTCAGTGCATCCTAGATTAAATGTTTATCGGTAGACGTCAATTTCAATGCTAATACACATAAGTTAATAAAAATAATCTAACAATATTTTTCATTTATGATCAACTTTTTTTAATAAAAACTTTCAATATTTTCAAAAATAAAGGTAATTTACTCTTGAGCAAAATTCATATTTTTCGGCTTACCGCGTATATGGATGAAAACAATTGATATCTGATGATTGCATTTGAAGTTTTGGACTATGCAAAACTTTTTATCAAGAATAACTTTTTTTCATAAAACCAATAATAAAAAAGTTTTCCATATGGTTCCGACTTAATTGGACACATTGTATGTAAATATATATATATATATAATATTTTGTTATTGATTATTAGATAATAAATGAAAGAAAATATATAAAAAGCTTGGTCACGTATAGAAACAAATAGTTGGCGTACAGATGCGACAATATTTCAATTCGAACATTTAAATGGTTACGTTTTGTTCATATATTTAAGTTACGTTTGATTTGTTAGTAATAAACCGCGTGTTTTTTTATATTGTATAGAACGCAAACCAAAATTAAAAGTAAGGCAGACCAAAGAATTTTGAATCTGTATAATTGATACGTGGGCCCCTTTTTCGGCATATTGCGTTCACGATGGAATTTGTGATTTGGCATAGTTAAATTGTCTATGTGGAGGGAGTCCCTCAGCGGCAAACTGATGACAGGCAACAATCTTAAAATCATGATATTTTTGATTGAACATTTGATAGTGGTTATGCAATATTTTGACGAT
This sequence comes from Crioceris asparagi, assembly GCA_958507055.1. Classification (NCBI taxonomy): domain Eukaryota; kingdom Metazoa; phylum Arthropoda; class Insecta; order Coleoptera; family Chrysomelidae; genus Crioceris; species Crioceris asparagi. The sequence continues at coordinate 96,551,212 of OY293827.1, read as the reverse complement.
ATAGCTAAATCGTCCATATTGCGCTGATAGTTGTTGATGTAATTCCTTGGCGGAAGGGGTGTTTGCTCTAGCAGTAGTTATTGTTCTATGTGATGTAGCGTTTATTTACCAGATATGGCTAACGTTACATATTCGTCACGATTATATGACAATTTTAATGTGTGATGGTTTTTGTTTATGGATGTTACATACTTCGTTTTGCCTAGTGAACAAAACCGATCATAATGATTTTCACATTTGAATCAAGATAACTCAGATATGGTCAAATTTTGATAATCCAACTAGTTCTTCGTCTCAAATTAGGTCTGATTTTATTTGATTTTGTCTCAGAAGCACATCCCTTCTGAATTGAATTTTCTTAAAGTTTTCCCACTTACATTCCATCAAATTTTAAATTCCATACATCAAAAATCAAACATAAATATCTTTCTTATTTTTGTGTTTTACGAGCTATGTTCATAGAGATATTCTAAATCATTATTGCGAAATTTCTAAACACTTGAAATTTTAATATTTTATTTATGTGATTATTCAGCGGTCATCTTATTTTTGTAGATTAATAATCAGAACCACTCATAAATATGAAATAAGTAAAATTCTGAAAAGAATATTGTCGATTTCATTAGATGATGGATGTACTGAACAGAACAAAATAATATTTGTTATTTTGGTTTGAAATAATAAACATTGGATCATCGTGTACAAATGTATTTACAGAAGATTTGCAAATTATAAAAATTATGAAGTTGGTGTCTAGAGTCTTCTTTCTACCTATGATAATTGATGCATCATCTCTTGCACAACTCTAAAATCATTATGATCTTTACTTCTGGAACTATTAAGTATAATAAATATGTTTTTGTACTTTTTAATGCATCATCTAATGATATTGGATTATTTCTTTTCAAAGTTACGCCTCACATGTAAAAAAGGCGGATTCACTCCAGACTTCGCCGACTTCATCACTTTGCTACAAAAGTATTGGGTCTTAGGAACCCATCATCATATTATTTGCATTTTCTTCGTAATAACATAAAATGAAGTAGAAATATCATTTAGAGAACTTAGAACTTAGAACATTAGATCATACCGAGCAAAGATTAGCCTTAAGCTAATTCTGTATTCAAAACTTCATAGTCAAATTATGTTTGATAGTTATAAGTATAAACTGACCATTAAATAAATGTAAGAGGAAAATACTTTGACGTAGTGATCAATCATATCCAAAGCACTGAAGTAAAACAACGAATGAACTTAATACAAAGCTACTTCGAAGAATTATAGAAGCTGACAGCAGATTTCAAAAATAGTTTTTCAATAGAACATAATCACTACTCAAAAAACTCATGAAATATCAAGATCAGCTCTATCGCTATTTTAGATGAAAAGTGATTAATACTTTTGGAATGCCAAATGGTAAAGTAGGTCAAATATTTTTTTCCTCGCAAAAATCAAATGTCGCAATAATTAAAAATATTCAGCCATGTACCTACCCTACAACGATACAAATATCAACATCCAGAGGGCAGAAACACTGTCAAAGAACTATTATGGGAAAAGTGTGTATCCGTACCACACGAAAACTGCTCGCAAAACTTACAAAAAGTAATACCCGAATAACGGCGTACGGATTTGAATCGCAAGCACAATCGAGTGCGCGTTCAATCGGGGGTAGCAGTGCATCCGTCCGTCAGGGAAGCTGGCCGACGAACGACTAGTGGAAAACATTGGATTTTCAAGGGTGCCGCGCGAGATACCAGACTCAGGAAAAGCGCGCACGGCACCGTTTTCTGCGATGTCTAGGTATTGTACACTTTAGGAATTTAACTCTTAATAAACTAAGTATAATTTCCAATAGAGCAGCACTGGCCACATGCTTATTGAACAAGATCTAGATTTTACGGACTGGGCAAGTTCGAAGCCTTTTCTCAAGAAATTTATAGGTACATCTTAAATGACGTACTTTTATTCTCAACATCTACGCTTATTTTCAAGGCATGACTTCATTGGGAGTTTCTTCGAATGGAGGAAGAATGTATCTTCGGAAATACATTTTTTTTACATTCTGAATGATATAGGATTTGTAGAGCAAAGCTTTTCCAGCGAGGTCGTACTGCGAAAGTTGACTGAAAGACGCTTTGCCTCAAGACGCTTGCTCGTCATCAGACGCGAGTACAAATATACTTTGCATATATCTTGCCCTCTATTCGTCAGAGAGTGGAGCATCTTGGCGAATACGGACTTTAGGGGGGCCCTGGTGGTATGAGTGTAAGGCATACTGCTATTGGTCACTGATACATGCCAGGTCAAGATTTTATCCCAGAACATCTAGTGAGTTTGCGCTGTTGGTGGAATTTTCGGAGCGTTGGAAGATGCCGGTGAAAGCTTCGAGATGGAGGGAGCCTGCCTATAGTTTGGAGAGCATTTGCTGCGGGAGTCAGTCCGGGGCAGTCAGTCTGGTGCACTATAGATAGTCAGATACTACAGTCGAGTCAGTCAGATAGTGCAGTCGAGTGAGTCCAGTACCGTGGAGACTGGTAGTGCAGTGAAGACCGGCGGTAAGGTGTGGTAGACCGGGCATAAGGTGGAGTCCGGAGGACGGTTCAGCTCAGTGGATCCCTAGTAAGGGGCCACCACCAATATAAATAAATAGTGTAAATAGTAAATATAAATTGTACATACCTAGTAGTCAATAGTCTAGTGTAAGATATATAAGTAGTGTCTATAAATAAATAGACCGTGATATTTTTATATACCCGTTACAATATTTATAGTAATGTTATATAAAGATCTCTAAAGAACTGATTTGATAAATAATTAATGGAAGGCAAAGTAAGATTTTTTTTATCCACGCCGGTTAATGGTCTGTAATATTTCCTGTTTGATTAATTTACTAGTATGTAATACCATCTACGCTATATAATAGCCACAAGTTCGATAACGTCCAAAACTATTACAATTACTGGAAGTCAGTTATAATTACCATTTCAGTATCCGGAATTGCCTTCCGTTAACAACAGTGAAGAAGGCATACCCGCCGGTGTTATCATACATTAAGTTCTCATAAAACTTCACACTACTTTGGAACATCTAAGTAATTACCACCCTTAAATTAATATATAAATTCATCCAGTGTTCCCGATATCAACATTCATAGTCGTAGCTCTATCATTATCGCTCCAGTGACTTGAAAGAAAAGATGGGAAATATGAGTAAAACTTTCACCCTGAGGATTCTGTGCAGTAATATACACTGTGTCCAATTAAGTCGGAAACATATGGGAAACATTTTTATTAAAGTTAAAAGTTAAAAGTTATTCTTGATAAAAAGTTCTGCATAGTCCAAAACTTAAAATTCAACCATCAGATATCAATTCTTTTAATCCGTATAAGAGGTGAGTGGAAAAATATGAATTTTGCTCAAGAGTAAAGTACCTATATTTTTTAAAACATCGAAAGTTTTTATTGAAAAAACTTGATCATAATTGAAAACTATTGTCAGATTTCCAATATTATCGATCGGCTATGAAAATAATTTTTGGTATAAATATTTTTTTGTAAATTACACATCAGCTATTATATCGAAAAAAATATTTATTAAAATTATTGTGAACACTTCCAGGCGTCTTGAATTTATTTAGAATATTTGCAACTGTCGAATGCTGAATATTTCTATTCGGATGTCTGTTGTCTTCCCGAGTTTTATAATTATCTCCGACAATAAAAAGTAGTTCAATTTTCTCGTTATTTGTTAATGGAGCCGCCATTTCTTGTATTTTCTAAAAGGAACTAGCGATTTGACGTTTGGAGTCAGTGCATCCTAGATTAAATATTTATCGGTAGACGTAAATTATCAATGCTAATACACAGAAGTTAATAAAAATAATAAAATATGTTTTTTCAAGGTGGATGAATAATATTGGATAAGTTTTTTATGTTATGCTTGAATAAAATTCCATATTTTCCATATTTCTTCAGATTCTGGCTAAACGTTTCATCTTTCGAAAAAATGTTACATGACCATTGTTGTTTGTCTTGACATGCTGAAAAAAAGCCCTTTTGGGAAAGGTTTTCGAAGAGTCGGAGTTGTTAGGTGGATTTAGAGTCGTTTTGAAATGATGGCCCGCAAAATTGTGCTTTTTCAATTACTCACTAGTAAAATATAGCTTTATTATAAGTTGTTGTTCTAATTCGAATCGATTTGTTTAATCACACTTTTCGATCAACTAATATTTCTTCTGGGAACAAAATCACCAAAAAAGGCAGTAGACATTCGAGTCATCAAAGCATACAAAAAGAATTCCATGAGTAGAAATTATTTTGTTTCATGGATATTTTTGATTGTGTGATCGGAAAAAATAACTAAATATTTAAAAATTATCGGATTAATGCAAATTTAAATGTAAAATATATATTTTTGTAGACTAATACAGAATCTTATATAAAATAATTTATAAAATGCATATAATGTGTTCATAAAAAAACTTTAAACAATACAATTTGCAGTAATTATTGCTTAATCAAGTACTCTTTGCGTTGTTGTTCCAGCATATTCTCCAAATAGGCACACTTCTCTTGTAGAACTTTATGTTCCGCTTGTAATTCATTCAATAATTCATCTTTCCGTGCCACTGATATTTTCACCCTGAAACAATCAGACAATATCAAAATAATTTGAAAAATATTGAAATAAATGTCAGTAGGCGATGTTAAAGATCATGTAGGTAGTTTTTTTTTTTGGAAGAATAGGCACAAAAATAGGGTGAATAACGAGACAAGAAACAAAATTTTATAGCAGGAAAAATGTTTGAGATGTTCTTAAGAAAAATATCTATATATAACAGAATAAGCAATGGAATCACAAATTTGGTAAAATAAACTATATAAGAGTTATTCATTATATTATATTAACAATAAATATTTTTTAAAGTATTCTTAAATCTAATTTTTCCATTTTTTGAAAATTCGGTAAATCATTATAAAGTTTGATAACATTGTAAAGAACTGATTGCCATTTATCACTTATTATCTTCCTAGAGCAAGAATAATTTCCGAAAACTTTTTCGAGGTGCAATTAAAAAAAATCACCGCTGAGAAAAAAATTACGGAGAATAATTCAAAATCTCGCGGGAGATTCGGTATGAAAATGTTATAGCAAAAATTATATTTAATAGTAAATACAATTTTTGACAGTTTATAAATAGATATTTGTCAAAAATAATCCCCGCTTGTTCTTCTGGCATCTGCACGTGAAAGCTGTGAAGCCAGGTAAATTATCAGTTGATAATTTTGCCATGGAAAATTTTTTCAAAAAATTCAGGTTTTCGTCATAACAACCTATCAAAATCAAATCATATGATTCGCTTAAAACAGTTATAAACTTTTCATTTTAATTTTTGTTGTCTCTTTTATTAGATTTCTGATTGCATTACCTATTCGAATATTCATGTATTTTTTTATAAACATTAACAGCCGTATTCATAATCCAAACTTAGTTCGGTACTAGCTAGTATCGTATTAAAATGAAAAACAAAACACTATCCTACCATAACACTGACATAAGAGTCATAAACTTAATTTAAGGTTAGACCTCCGCACTTAATTTAGTAGCGTACTAAGTTTCGATTATGAATATGCCTTTTAATTTTTTTTCTGTTATAAACATTTATGTTTCTTGGTAAATAAATCGTTATTATTATTATTATACATGTAACGATATTTAATAAGTTATCAATATTAGGAGCAAATTTCACCCAAAAATATCACATAAAGATAGCTAGCCATCCCCAAATAATGAATACAAAAATTGATTGCTTGATAAAAATGCATGAGCTCATGTCCGTGTAAAAGAAATTGCATATTTTTTGTTAACCTTGAATACAGTTGTTGTAGTTCTTTATCCCTTGAGTTTTTCAAGTGGGCCACTTCGTTCTCCAGCTCCTGAATTTCGCTTTTCATTTCTAATTTTAGGTCTTCTTTCAAGTTGCTCCGCTCCTTCGAGAGTTTTTCTGTCATCTGCAAGAACAGAATATTAGCATAATCAGCCAGCCATGCAATATAACGGAGTGGGAATTTAAAATATATCTTTCACAATGCTATATAATAGAGAGGTATAGAAGTTGATGAAATGGTACCTTATGCTAACAGAGATGAACTTTGTTGCAAGGAACATTCGTCATATTGCAATTTAGTTTAAATATCTTTGATATGTAGGTAATTTTTCATCGAATAATATTTTCCACAAGTATTTTCACATTTGATATTATACTGTAGCGTGACTCGACTCGGCAATTTAATCAATTAAATAAATACACAAACAAACCGATTACAATTTAACAAACTAAATTGTGCATAATCATTAGCTATACTTCAACAGTAAACTTATTGCGTATGGAGCTTTTTATAAACAAGGACAATTACGTCATAAAGTTATTATAGTTTCAGTACATTCCATAGAATATTGAGGTGTAATACTTGCATCAACATACGGTATTAATTTTTTTATCCTCAGGAGCTTCTACAACAAGAGTTTTCGATAGGTCTCATTCTGCAATCGACTAAGTAAGATTTTTTTATGGATTGCTCGTAGGCTTATCAATTCTGATAAGCCCATCAAGTCTGGGTCAACTTTATCGTAGGTATTTGTAATGGTGATCTGATAAATTACTGCTTACAATGTATTAAATAGTTAAAGAAATATCACGTAGAGTTAAAATAGCACAAATAATTAAATGAAATTTGTATTATACATTGTGTAAGGAAAATATTCGGAGAAATAGGCTACGACAGACTAAAAGAAGTCAGTTTGATCTCATAATGGTTCCGTCTTTTCTATAGGACATATAGGTACTGCCTTATAATTTTCTTCTCCGCAATTGTGTCGTACCCTTCAGTTTTCTGTATTCGAGTTTGAAAATATTATGCATCTAATTAACAGAAATCATGATGGAATTTCAGTGAGTTTCCTGGCTCTTCCAGTGGCCTGCGAAAAATGTCATAATTGGATGGGGCCAGGCTAATGTGTACTCAAGTTGGTTTCAGATATTCAAAATATACTCAAACATTAAAAGGTAGAGATGTGCTACCACATAATTTGCCAACATGCTGTATACTAAAATTTATAAATACTATTATATTGTGAAAGATAAGCCACTGAATGTTAAGGCTGCACTGTGGGGTGATGGAATTTGTCTTTCCACCTTTGTCTAAATCATACCTGCTTGTACTCTTCCACTTGATGCTCTAATTGTTTTATATTCGCTCTGAGCTGAATAATCGTCTCTTCAGATTCCAATAGCTTACTTCTGGTATCACAATATTTACTCTTTGATTCTTGCTCGGAAGCTTCAAGATCCTTGATCTCTTTTTCATATTTCTCCTTGAGTCGTCTTCAAAGAAACATATATGATATACTCGTCTAATAAATTAACTATAACCACCTTATTCTGTTCTCTGATGATTGCTCCAACTGCATCTTTGATTCGTGTGCCTCATTCTCCAATCGCTCTATAACTAGTTCAATTTCCTTGTCCCTTTCTTTCCTAAATTGTTCTCGCAAAACATTCTCCCTCTCGTTGAAAATTATAGTCTGTTGTTTCTTGAAATTATTCTGCCACGTTTCAAAATCTATCTGAGCTGTCTCCTGCCGCAGTTTCAACTCATTGGAATGTCTCCTGATAACGACCTGCGAAAAAAATATTTCATTTGTCTCATAGGACTTCAATCATAATGAATAAGTGACACAAAACTAGTTTTATTCTTCATTTTATATACTTTTACCTGAAGCCGCTCTTCAAAGTCTTCTTGTGCCTGTTTGATGGCTTTATCTCGTTCAGCAATAGCGGTAGCCTCTCTTTCTTCACATTCCTTTATCCTCAATGCATGGTCGGCTTGCAATCTTCTTCTTTGTTCCTGGTAGCTCTTTTCCTCATTTTCAACCAATTTCTCGTACCTGCAACGCAATTATACTATCTTGTCTATTTGCTGCCCTAATGAAGCTCACCTTTGTCGAACCATTTCTCTTTCGTGTGCCAATGCCTTCTCCCTTTCTTCGACCAACTGCTGTCGAAGGGACTCGCATTGTTGTTGCATCTTTCTGGCACCTTTCAATTCCAAGTCTTCAATTTCCCTTTTGTGGGCGGCTCTCATATCAGCCAACTCCTGTTGATGTCGCTTTTCCATACTTTGCATTTCTGGTTCTATACTTTTTACTGTAAGTTCCTAGAAAAAAAAAATCAAGACCAAGAACTATTGATGCGACCCTATACTACAAATTTCCTTGTAGATCTACACCACAAAACAAACAAAAAAAGAAGTAACAAATCGGTCAATCCGTTTTTGAAACAAATATAAATAACGACTATTGGAAATGTGTTTTTTAACTCTTGGTAATCTGAAACGTAAAGGTTGGTTGAAACCCGATTAACCGAGAATATAACTTTTAATACATATCCCCCCACTTACAAGAACAATAAAAGTGATAATGATAATTTATTTACTTTGATTTTTTGTGTTTTGGTGTCGATCCATTTTTCCCTTCGTATTTTCTCTCCAGCCATTTGCATCTCCTTCAATTTCCTAATTTCAACTTCATGTTTATGTTCCAAAGCTTTGGTATTCGTATTGTATCTATCTTCCACCAATTTCATCTCCTGTATCAAACATTCACATTGTTGATTCAAGGCTTTCTTGTCGGCAATGAGTTGATCGATGAATTTCTGATGACGTTTAATAATACCTTCATACTCGTCTTTTTGTGATTTTAACTTTTTCTTAACCACCACTTCAGTTTGTTTATTTTGATTGATGAGCTGTTCTCGAAGGCTTGACAATTCTTTTTGTAACAATGTTATGGAGGAGCTTTTATCTTTCACTCTCAAGCTCAGATCGATAATTTGTTGTGATAATTCTTCCTTGGGAAGAATTTCCAAATCTTGCATCCTAAAATTATAACATTACACTTACCTACTTGAACCGTCTCCATTTGAGCTGGGTGATGTTTTATATTTCTACTCACTTTGGAATCGTATCGAGCTTAATGGTTGACTGAACCAATTTTGTTACCAGTTCTGCGTTTTGTTTTGCAGAATTTAGTGAATTCGTGCAATTTTTATCAATTTCATCAAGAAATGATAGAAATTCCCTAAAGAACAAATGTTTCGACTCCAGTTTATCATTAATTACTTAATTACAAATATTACCTATAGTTGGAAGAATTTTTCCCATTATCATATGTAAAAGTCAGGTTATTTGTGTTGGAAGAATTTTGTCCATTATCACTTGTAAATGGGGGATTATTTCTGTCCTTGATGTTGTCAGAAAATGTTACATTTTTTTCTCTGTTACTTCTCAAGCCATCCGGAGTACTTACAGAGCTACTATAATTATCTCTGCTGTTGTTCTGATCCACAGTTTCTGTTAGATTTTTCATTTTACTTGATATTCCTGAATCAGTATCAACACTTTTCGGGTCATCTAGTCTTCCAAAATATTGATTATCTAAACTTATATCTACCATTTTCTTCACGGTGGCCATCTTCAAATCTATGAGAGAATATTATGGTGACTAAATATTTTATAATTTATTTCCGTAGTAAATATCAGGGGCACCTAGTTTCATTCGGTAAACAAAGCCAATTGTAATAATGTTGGGTATACTTTACATCGGTGGGGTCGACGTCGACAACTATTAGCAGGTAGTAGTGAATAAATAAAAAACATTAACGAATAATACCAATTCAACATCTTTTCTCAATATAAGAATATTAAGAATTAATAATGGGCAACATGCAATATTTTCGCTTTCATTTTATAGAGTTCCCTGTAAAATAGACCACAAGGATATTAAAAAAAATAATTATTTAAACTTATTGCAGCAAAGCTGACTGTTTCAAATTTCGCGCGCAAACGTAGCTACAGTTCCGATGACATCACTCATGTCTGTCACTCATATTTGCTCGTCGCACAGAGGTAGTGTTTTCTGATTCGTCTCTGGCTTTCAAAAGTATTGCATTGTAATTTTCTTTATAAGTACATAAAGAAACTGTAAATTATTTAAAATGAATCCATTTTACAGTCATCCATCAACATAATGCTACTAATTTTCTTTCAAAATAAATTGTTTTTAACTGGACTTTCCGATCCAAAATTGGAGTCTGCTCTTGTGAACTCAGCTTCCATTTTATTATAAGAAATACAATTATTTTTTTATGTTTACCGTCTGACAAGTATAACCTCAAACAAGTAGTTATCATAAGTCATAGAGAGGAAAAACGAATGACAGACATAAGTGACGTCATGGGAACTGTTGGTTGGCTTTCGCGTGATAATTGAAATAGTCAGCTTAAAACCACATTCTTTAAAATGAAAACAAAAATATTTATATTGCATGTTGCCTATTCTATTATCCAAAATCCTGAGCAACAGTTTTTTTTTCGAAATGCTGAGAGCTGTTTTTGAGATGTTGGACATATACTGGGTGTCCTAAATGTTTGAAAATGATAGGATATTATATTATATATATTATGTAGAATATTTAGAGGGATCTTTTTTTAATAATGGATTAAGATGCTCTCACATATAGAGTATCGATTAAAATATGAAATGAATAAAAAAAATCAATTTTGTCAGCTTATTTAAAAATGTATAACTTTAAGTGGGAAATTTTGTTTACTTACAAATTAATTTAATTTCTCAAATAACACAACAGCTGTTTAAAGATATAAATGAAATTATTTTTTTCAATATACACTTTCAAGGCGAATTACTCTTTGATGAAGTCCGATATGAATATATGTTTTAATAAAAAGTATTGGTTTCTCTTATTTTACTCCTATCATTTTCGTTACGTACTTTCCTGATATCCGGTTTAGATAGGTATAATCTTGAATTCATTGGATGGACATTAATTGCTTGTTTAATATAAAACTTGACTTACGTGATTTTTTATCTTCATTCTCTAAAGCTTCAAGTATGGATACAATATCATCTAGACTTTCACTTTGTGTCATATTATTTCCGACATCCTGTTGTGGTATATCCTTTCGAGGTGCTGTTGATTCTTCCATATCATCAAGATTACTCAAAATATCCGTATAATTCACATTTTTAATGTGGGGTTTGTATTCTGATCTTTTGGATTTCGACATCCAAGATTCGATTTCGCACTCTTTGTTGTTTTCCTTCACATGTCCATCGAACTTGTTATTCACTTTTGGAGTAAATTTGGGTTTTACCTTTTGCATTGGTCTTACAATGGATGTCTTGGTGTTTTTTTTAATAGCTGATTTCTTTGATTTGGTTGTTGTTGCATTATCATCACATTTTTGTTCTTGGAAATAGTATTTGACATTACTTTCTTCTTTGAATAGTTGATCCAGATCAATTTCAGAAATATTCGGAATGTCATCGTCTTTTCCCCAAGGCGATATACTTGTGCTAGTACCTTGAGATCTGTTTGATAAGTTTGGTTCGATGATACCGTGTTCAATTTTTAATTTTTCCAGGTATTTATCAGTTTCTGATTCCTTCTGAGCGACTTTTTCTTCTTCTTCAACCCAGTTCTGGAAAATGTGATCTGTATTCTGTACATTTGTGTTATCAGGTTTATTCAGTTTATCTGGATAGTTAAGATACTCCATACAAGAATTAGTATCAGAATTAAGTTTTTGTTCATTTTTCTTTCTAACTAATTTCTCAAAGTGGTCGTCATCGACCCGATGATCCTCCATCTGAATATTGTCATCGCATATTTTATTCTGAAGACTTGTTTCATATTTAATTGCCAGATATGCACTAATTGCGTCCATACTGTTTGTATCTTTGCAGTCTTTTTTCGAGTTTTCGGGTTTCTTAGGTAAAGGAGGTTTTGATATTAAGCCGGGAATGAGATTCAATGTGTCTTTGACCTCGGTGGTTATTTCTTTAGCTAAAATAAAAAATATGAGATTGATATATGTACAGTGTGCAGTGAGTCCCAAAAGTAAAATTTAAATTCATTGAAACATTCAGAAATAGAAAGAAAGAAGATTTAGTCATAATGGAATGTTTTGCTAGAGTTACAAATATATCCATACAAATATTTATTGATAGCTTCAATCATATTTTTTTGATAAGTAACTTGAATTTAGATATAGGATATGGTACATAAGAAATACTTCAATAATTCAAAACAGACAATGAAAAAACAGGTGTTTTCATTTGAAGCTGCCTTGTATACATGAATTTATCATAAAAAAATCATAGAAATAGAAATCGAAGTATCCGAGCCTTTTTATGAAAACATACCTTATGGCTATATTTTAAATGAATCTAGATATTACTTTTGGGATCCCTTGTATGTATGTGAATCGTGAAATTGAATATTCCCATTAATTTACCATTATTGTTATTAAGTTCCTCTATTTCTATCTGCTTAGGTGAGTGGTCTTCAGAGGATAAGGAACTGTTTTCTTCTAAAGTATTATCCTTACTATTGAGGCTTTGAATTGCGTTTTCGTCTGTATTGTCACTAGGTTCAATGAGTTTTTTTGTTTTTGAATTTTTCCAACTACCAATTGCTTCATTCAACATATTCCTCAGTAATCCTGATGATGGTAGTGCTTCATCTTCAATTAGTGAAGAAAGTCTTATATAATCGATTGTAATTCAACTTTAACAGCTTTAACAAAAATAATAGTGAATACTGAAATTGATTTTAATAGTCTTCAGTTAAGTAAACAGTCAATCTATGGTTATTTATTTTACAATTTCCAAAATACCTGATATACTTTCCAGACTTCCATGCTCTGAATCCTTGGAAAAGTATTTGAATTTCTTTGGAACATAATCAGCTGAAAAAGGTCTTGATGTTCTTTGATGATGATCATTTGGGTATTCCTAAAGTTAATATTTTATTATATAGCTAATATTTTTTAATTTTATATATTAGAAAGAGCTTAGAAACGTAAATATCTCTGTTGAAAATGGGACACCAAAAATTCCTTATCCATTCGTAAGTCGGTCAAAAACAAAGAGACATCAAGTCTCATCCGCTTACGTATGGAGCAAGGTCTTGAATCAATCCTCAAACTGTCTAAATAAATAAAATAAATAAAATAAATAAAATAAATAAAATAAATAAAATAAATAAAATAAATAAAAAAAGTGTCTTTAAATATGTCAAAATCCAGTGTTTTATATGTGTCTCTATATTCGGATAAGCTCCCTGTTACAGACGGACTCACAATACATGATGATGTTTGTTATAATAACTTAAACTGTGGATGTGATAAAATAAAAAGGGTAAATGAAGTTAAATACCTTGGTGTTATACTAGATGAAAATTGGAATTGGAAGAAAAATATTTTTAGTATTGTTAAAAAAGTAAGATACCTTCTTTTTGTTTTCTATAAAATGAGATATATTCTTGAAAAAAACGATTTATTAAAATTATACCATGCTTTGTTCTGTAGCGTCCTATTTTATGGAATTATTTGTTGGGGTTCAGCTTATTCAAATACATTAGGGCCGATAGTAAGAATACAAAAGCGTGCTATCAAAATTTTAACTTTTGGTAAACAACACAACCTTTTTAGTGAGACACGATTGCTGAACATCAATCAAAAATATATTTTGGAAGCACTAATAAATAATTATTGTAATCTACGGGAAGAGTATACTATTGCTGAAGCATGTTTATTTTCTAGACACAAATCGCTTACAGTAAGTAAAACTAAATTAAATATTGGTCAAAAAACTAGTTTATATCGATCCAAACTTGTCTACAATAGATTAGATAACAATCTAAAAAAATTAAACTTCTCTAGAGGGCGTATTAAATTTCATATTAAGAGTTGGATTTTAAATAATTTGAAGTTATAATATACATAGATATTGTTATGTTACTTAAAAAATCTGTTTTAATATTTAATACTTCCTATATCATGTGTCTTTCTTGACATTTGTAGTTGTATTTATAGTTTTGTTGCATTTTAATTTTATTATTTGTTTATTTATTGTATATTAATATGTATATTTAGATTATGTTAAGCTTGTAGATTTTAATACATTATTAAGTTCAGGTCTACACACAGATGCTATTTGCATCTCGGTAGGGGATTGTTGTAAATAAAATGAATAAAATAAATAAAATAAATAAATAAAACAAAATAAATAAAATAAATAAAACTAATAAAATAAATAAAATAAATAAAATAAATGAAATAAATAAACTAAAAAATAAAATAAATAAAATAAATAAAATAAATAAAATAAATAAAATAAATAAAATAAATAAAATAAATAAAATAAATAAAATAAATAAAATAAATAAAATAAATAAAATAAATAAAATAAATAAAATAAATAAAATAAATAAAATAAATTATTTAAATAAAATAAATAAATTAGTAGAAAATAACTATTCATTTTTAATACCACAAAACTCATTGTTAACCGACTTTGAAAAAAGGGGAATTTGATTACATTTTTTATGTTTGTACGTTGTACATTATTCTGCTTAGTAGATGTGCTCAGTTTTTGATGATTCTATTTGCTTCTGAAAATAAACCTTTATAGGAAATCAGAAATGCTTTCTTCCCAAAGATGCCCTTCAGTTTAGGTATACATATTATTGAAAGAAAAAGATGTCAAAATTAAAAGAGTGTTCATTTCCAGTAACCTTTGAATTAAACATTCTTACATGTACAGGGTGTGCCAATTAAAACTTCCCACTCCTATTATCTGGCAACGGGATAGGTTTTGTAGAAATCGCCAACACACGTTAATTTTGCTATCAAGGGGGACAAACAATCGCATCAGTTTCAGTGTCTTGGAACCTACCCCTTAGGCAGAGGCGTAACCCTTACTTTTTAAATGGCAACAACCTATATTGAGTGGCATCTTATTTTAAAGCTGTTTTGATTTTGACTACGACCAGAAACCACTTTTTGTATTTTCATTGGGCTACGGCCATAAAGTCATCAATTCAAAAATAAGACAGAATATCAATAAATGCGACAATTTTATTTAATTACATGTTCAAATTGTGTGCCGTCTACTTCCAAACAATAATAAAATCTTTGCTCTACTTCTGAATGAACATTAAGATTAAGACTATCAAATAACTTCACCTTTAAGAATACATCTCTAAATTTCATTTGACTTAGCTTTTTTTCAATGGGCCTTAATTTGAAGAAAAATCGACATTCAACATATCCTTCCCCTCAAAAACTTCTCGCAAAGAGGTAATTTTTTTTCGAAAATTTGAGAATAAAAAATCAAAGAAGAGATGCTATGTAGCAAAATTTATATTGAACTGTAAAAAAATACGGCTTTCGAGTTACAGCAGTGGGAAGGTCAGGAATATGTGTATTTGCGCGATGTTTTGAAATCTTTGAATAAGTTTAAGCAACGTATTATCTTCTTTGGCGAACGTTCAATGATTTTGATGACTAATGTTACACTCAAAAGTGTAGAACGTATATTTTTTTACATAAACTTCGACTAACTTTATTAGTTGGTATCTACACTGAAAAAAAACAAAAGAATATTAATTATATTGGTTTACTTTTGAAGTTTTCAATCTAACTACAACTGCATAACTTCGAAATTAACAGTACCAACAGAATATTTTTTGTATTTTTCAGTGCATCAGCTAAAAAAGTCGGTGCAATTTTTTGGTAAAAAAATGTTTATATTCACACAAAAAACTCAATAATATTTTTTAATTCTGATTGCTCTTCGCAGGTTATTTTTGGTGGAAAACGTCGAATACATTTCAGCTATGTGCGTGCATACTTCAATATATTCACTTATATAATCACTACTATTAGGTACAAAGAAACATTTTATATACCTATCTAAGTACTTGAAATCAATACAACATTTTGATATTGAAGAAACTTACCCTATCAGTGAAGTTCAAAAGTGGCAGAGTAGATGCTGGTCTTGCGAAACATTTTGTCAACAATGTACTACACTTTTCGCTGGCTGTATAAGGTTTTCTTATCGATCTAGTTTCCAAGCATATCTGAAATAATTATGAAACAGATTTAGTTTTTCAATAGGTACTAGCGAAATATTTCGAAAACAGGATAATAGTTAAGATTCTGAAAATATTATCAATTCAAAAAGTTATCAAATTAGCTAGGTATCCAAAGTTTATGCTTGAATCATTATACCTTACACGTAGAAATTATATGGGCAATAATATTTCGACTTACCTTATCCCCATTCAGTTGTAAATCTGGTTTACTGTCCTGATCGACGATTCTCTTGTTGTCATTTCTTGGCATAATAACCTCTAAAAATAATAAATTAGATAATCGGCAATTCTATACGTCAAACAAAGCTGAAATTAACATATACCATGCGGATAAGTTGTTGTAATCGAACATACAAACGTTGCCATGGCAACATCTGTGATGTATGTTTGGTAGCTATTGCTAGTGGGTGCGTTTCCAACACCCTATTTTTTATAAACACCTGCTATGTAATTTTCCTGTTAATATAACAGTTTGTTCAATAAATCCAGCTTCGTGGGAAGTAAGTACAGGATCGTTGCTAGCGCATAGCTGCCTTAAAATTTTCTGTACTTATTCAACCTAAAACTTTAAAACACCGTGCTCACGACGTGAGTCGGAGTGGGTCGGATATAAATCTCTCCAGACTAGAGCTGTACCACAAACCATAATGTGAACTCTTTGTGCTTTACACGCTCCAAATCATTCTTACGAACTTTTAAATATCTTGAGTCACTACTTGCATAATATGCGAACATTGAAGAAATAATTTATGACAGAAAAATAATATTTGAAAGAAAATAAAGAAAGATATGTTTATGGACCGCTTTTATCGTCAGATCACACAAAATGGTAATAAATTGAATTGAATAAGTTTAACTAAATATCTGATAAAATTGATTTAAGGGTATTCCAGATAGGTGCGTTGATAACGGTCGATATTTGTTTGTAGTACGATTTGCAAACGATCTTAAGCACTGATGCAATAAAAACGAACTGATTAACGTCTGACATAACAATGCAATCTCCTTGTGACGTGTACTCCATAATATCGACCCATATAACGCATTTGACTTCAACGTGCATTAATAACGGTCGATATTATCGCATACGTTATTGCTATATCTACTTGTAGTATATTTTGCATAGGGGGGTATGCAATCCTACATACTGTCTATTTGATCCTGTATTACTAAGATCATTTTCAGGTTTTATGTTTGCAAAATTAATGTTCAAAAATCGGTTCTCAAATCTTTAGGACTAACCTAAGTTACTTATTAAAGATTATTTATACCTTGACTTTGTGCCGAGTACGACATGCTAGAATTGGATTACTTATTGATCGACGAACCCCAAAGGAAGGAGGTATACAATTCGACTGTTTTTTGGTTCGTGCGTGCGTTTTATATAGACAACGTAGGTACTCCGATTAATTTGAAAAATAAGACCCGAGAAATGGTCCCAAATTGATAAAAATGCAAATCCGAAATCTCCTTCCCTCTAAAAAGCCCCCGAAGGGGGTGGAGGGACAAATTGTCTCTAAAATCAAAAATCCGAGATGGTAGAATTAAAGATACCAAAATATCTGAAATCGTTTAAATTGAACATTTTTTCAAAATAGCTACGGTTTTCGAGCTTATGCGATGTTGAAATTTGAAATATGTGTATTTCGCTATGTCGAAAAGGCAATTTCTCTCGAAAATTGAAAATCTGAGAATGGAAAATTAATGATCAGATTATTTGTAGCATCATTTATATCGAACATTTTTTCCATAGAGTTACGGTTTTCGAGTTAAAAGAGTAGTGTTTATAATATGCGTATTTCCATGACGATTTTCTTAGATTTCTGAATAAAAGCAAATACAAGCAAAGCATCCATGAATAATGGTGAACGTTCAACGATTTTCGTGACAAATGTAACACTCAAAAGTGTGAAATAAATATTAAAAAAAAAATGGACCGACGTTTTCAGTTGGTGCTCTGAAAAGTACAAAATAATATTAATTCTATGGGTGTTGATACTTGTGAAGTTGGCGCCAAAAGTTCTCATTCTAACTGCAACTGCACAACTTCAAATGAACCAGCACCAATAGAATTAATATTATTTTGTATTTTCCAGTGCACCAACTGATAACGCCGGTCCAGTTTTTGTAAAAAATATTTATTTCAGAATTACAGTTGATCTACATGGTTGGATTTCTGAAGCAAAAAAAGTAATAAGGAATAAAAACAATACTGTTTTATTCTGTAAATTATATGACATTCTTATATAAACTACAAGTTCAGTATCTTATAATAATAATAAAAAAACTTTAGTTGATTTGGGATAAATTTCAAAGGTCAATTAAAAATTTTCGAATCACTAACCCCTATGCAGCTTTTTAGCGTTAATATGCTTTGAGTAACAAATTTAAATACGATATTATTTAAGCCATTAAGAAAATTCCATTGAAATAAAAATCAAAAGATCGATTCAACAATTGCGTTTTATTCACAAAAATATAAACTAAACATCCACATAAAAACTAATGAAAGTCTTATATATGTGAGCAGTAAGTCCGTTATTATATAACTTTACATATATATTATTATTATTAAATAACATATACATCACTTATTATGCAGATTAACCATGACTGTGTTTATTCTTCTGGTAAATGCTAATGGGGTAGAGCCTCTCCCATTCGGAGAAACGTTTGTCATAGAGTTTTTCATGCATGGCCAACTTGTTGCCGATGTCCATGTATTTTTGATCCTTGAGGGTGAATGGTTCCCATTTCACATTATCGAGACCTTCGTTTGGTGTGGGAATTGGATTTCTGAAAAAAACATTCAATATTTATATATGTTTTCATGGTTTGCTTTACATTTACATATTTGTTTTGGCAAATGGACAAAATATCGATGGAGTGAAGCGGTGCCGGGAACGTATCTAAATGAATGAAGACGTTCGAGCGGATGCAAAACTACGCCAGTACATTTGTTTAACGTACATTGTCTTTGTTTCTAATATTTCGATCCTAGTTAGTTCCAATTTTGATCAACAAAGATGGATACTTACCCAGTTTTCGCGAAATTGGCATACAGTGTCGTCAACTTGGATACCATCTCAATTTCCACAGGAGAGTTCTCCTTAAACAATGGGAAGATCTTGGAAATGTAGAATAGATAGATTAGATCATCGTGATGGACAACACCTGAAACAAGTTTATAGTGTAACCCAAACATAGTGATGTTGCGAGACTGGTCTTCGTCTTGGTCTTGCAAAATTGCACATTTTAAGTTTTGCACGAGTCCTGTGAAGTCTTGCAACAAGACCAAGTCCGCCTATGCAAGACCAAGATTAAGTATTTGATGCAAGACCAAGACCATATAGGTCTTGGTCTTACTTTAGGCATCACTAGCCAAACAGAATGGAGTCAGTGTGTATTCTTACCATATGGTACAGTTCCGTTGCTCTCTGGTGTATAAAAGTGACTGTATCTACCTTGATAACTGAATTTGTAATAATAAACGGAAGCATTGTTATGTTCAGCAATTAGCTTGGCTGCTCTATGAACTGCAAAACCAACTGTAGAGTCAGCATAGAGCTAGAAAAAAATTAAAAAAAACATAATATAAATAGGGATATAGTTGAACAAAACATTGTTTTGGATTTTCTATTTTCATTTCTTTATACCTGTGCAAGATTCGCCAATTTTGTCTTATCGACAGGCTGATCCTGCAGATAAAAGGTTTTGATGGCCTTGCTGACAATCTTTGATTGATCCGTATTTCTTTCATAGATGAAAGCAATAGGAGCAACCTTCTCCCAGTTGGCATTCATTTCTTTCATCAATGTCTCATTGTTGATGATACCTGGAATTAAACAAATGTAGTTACTGTTCTCAAATATCTTTATATAAAAGAGTGACTATACATACTGAATGCTCTATGTCCAAACTCGTCAGTTGTTTGACCTGTCATGAATGGTACTTTCTTGAATTGCCCATTCGAGATGAGCGTTATGGGATTGGCTGTTAGGAATCTTGGTTGACCGAAATCTTGCTCAATCACTGGTGACCAAATCAAAATTGGATCATTACCGAATTCCTGAGAAATAAATATGGTAAGTTACATGATCTTGGATGTATCCAGCATCGAATTTACCCTAAATTTAGTGAGAGATTGACCAAGATCATTGGCTGGCTTGGTTTTCAAGCATTTGATGATATTGGCTGGAGTATCATCTGGACATCCAACAAACTTGGCCTGTTTCTTGGCCACGTCCAATTGGTTGTTTGGTATTGGCCAAATACCGAGTGGTGAACCACTCATTGCTGCTACTTTATGGAAGAGCCCTAAAGAAAAATTAAGCATTCTCCATAAAAAAAAATCCTAGGACAATTTATGCAATCTATTTACCTTCTGACATTGGAGAGACCATGTGAAGAACCGCACTCCATGCTCCAGCGCTGTATCCCAACAAAGTGACGGAATTTGGATCACCACCGAACGATGCAATATTGTTTTTCACCCACTTCAAGACCTCCACCTGATCCTTCAAGCCGTTATTGCCAGGAGCTTCTTTGTCTCCAGTGCTCAGAAAACCTAAACATTTTGATGCATATTGTTGATTCAATCTGATTCAAAAATTACACACCAAATTATTACCTAGCGTTCCTAGACGATAGTTGAAGGTGACCAAGACGATGTCTTTGTCCATGAAATAGTTGGGTCCGGCCCAGTAACTGGCCGATCCAACACTGTAGAATGCCCCAGCATGAATGTGCACCACAACTGGACGCTTTGGATTCTCAGATCCAGTAGGTAACTGTAAAAGTGAACAAACCATTTTCTCACTTCTTCAGATACAACAATATTGCAATAGACTGTATCAAGATTTAGTGAAGACAAGTTTCTTGCTCAACATGAACAATATGTACTTACTTTTGTGGAATATACATTCAAAATGAGACAATCCTCAGAAACTGGATCAGAAGTGGGCTGAGGACAAAGTGGTCCATCTTTGGTGGCATCGAAGACTCCTTCCCATTTTTCAGCTGGTACTGGAGGCTAAAATCGTTGTAAATTATTTCAATAAAATATGAATGGATGATTCAGCAGATCGGAGCAGTCCAGTGGTAATCTGGAGCCCGGTCACCTCAGCTCTCCATAGCATTAGGCTTTAGAAAATCATTCATTTTTGCAATACCCTATTAAACCTTAGGTAAATAAGCCCCTATTACAAGTCAAACTGCACCGATGATGAGAAAAAACTCAATTTTAGTGTATTTGCTTGCAGTTTCTTTTGGAAGCAATATGAAGTTTGTTTCGTAACAAGACTTTATATGATACACCTAAAATAGTTCAACACTTAAGTATCTAAAGTTTATCTCAAGAATCAAAACGCATTTATTCAACTTTTCACTTGTAACTATCAAATTTATTGTATTTTCTTTTTTTTTATATAGATAAAAAAAGAAATGCTGCCGATAGCCTATTTTTTCATTCTCACCTTGAATCTCAGTTCATTGATAGGTGGCTTAGCGTATTTGATTCCCCTAAATGAAAATATCGGCCGTCCTAATCTAGAAGTGATGACTGTGCCTTTCAGTTGTCCCATGGGTGTAGTGACTACTGGCTCCTCAACTTTTTGGTTAGCATTGCCATCTGGGAATGCTATGGTGCAACCCAGGACGGTTACTAAAGCTAGAAAACGTAACATCTGAAATGATAGAAGAAAAAAATAAATTACAAAAAGCATCACATAATATGCCTATCAGTGGTCTTTTATAAAGTTTAGATAAACGATCATTTAAATATCTGATGATTTTTTTACAGGATCTAATTCTAGTATAAATATTTTTACAAAAAACTAGACCGACGTTATATATATATATATATATATATATATATATATATATATATATATATATATATATATATATATATATATATATAATAATGGATAGGACAAAAATATATATATATTAATTCTGTTGGTACTGTTACTTTTGAGGTTGTGCAGTTGCAGTTAGATTGATAACTTTTGGCACACTTCACAAGTACCAGCACCAATAGAATTAATATTATTTATACTTTTCAGTGCACCAACTAATAACGTCGGTCCAATTTTTTGTAAAAAATATTTATTTTACAATTTTGAGTGTAACATTAGTCTCGAAAATCGTTGAACCTTCACTAATAGCAATGTACTTATCCTATTACCCACGTATATTCTTTGCTTGTAGTTGTTTTTATTGAGATATCAAAGAATCGCTGCGGAAATACGCTTAAGAACTGTATATGTTATTTTAACACCGATTTAACTCGAAAACTGTAACTCTAAGGAAAAAATGTTTATTATAAATGTTGCTACAAATAATTATGCCTTTCATGTAGTATCGACAGATTTTTAATTATCGAAAGAAATCGCCCTCTCTACATAGCAAAAATGAGAAACTAACATGCCTCTATCTCGAAAACCCTAACTCTTTTGAAAAAATGTTCACTTTAAACATTTCCGGATATTGTCCTATCTTTAATTATACCACCTCAGATTTTCGATTTTCGAGAAAATTTGCCCCCTCCACCACTTCGGGGGTAGTTTTCAGAGGGAAGGGGATTTTGTATTTGAGTTTTTATGAATATGGGACCATTTCTCAATCCTCCTGTTTCAAATGAATCAAAATCGGCATTAGTTTACTATATAAAACGCGCGGTCAAACAAAAAAAAAGCAGCCAGTCGAATTGTATACCTCCTCAGTTCGGGGTTCGCCGTTCAAAAAATAAACTTGTTTACAGCAGCAAAAATTACACTCTTCATAAGATTCGATTGTTCTTATAACTTTCGAAAATGATATTCAACACTACACTTAAATCCGTACTTAACATAAAACTATAACAAATTCTGACGTTAGTTTTTAAATATCACCTAGCCATATATTCTTTTTTTACTGCTGAAAAAGAAAAAAGGTGTTTTTGGTAAAAAAAATTATAAAATACCTAATTTGGCAATGAAAAAATGCTAGCTAATGCAAGGACCCGCTGTTATACCGCGCCAAATAATAATTGCCTACTTATTGTGAGTATTTCAAATCAATTGATTTTGAAATAATTTCTTAGTATTTTAGAATAATATCTATATATAAATATAATCTAAAGATTTTATAAAAGTATTAAGAAAATTCTTTAAAATAGAAATATTGCGGTCACAGAAGAATATGAGATTTGGTATAGTTGAGCTTTCTACAGTGACTGAATGCGCTCAAATTAATTAATCATAATAAATAAAGTAGATTTATGTTGACCAGCCTTTTATATACCTTATTTATCGATATATAGGATCACGAACATAAATGCTGGTATAGTGGTAGCGTACATACCAGCCATTCTTAAAACTGACCCGAGTTCGATCTGTAGCCAACGCATTTTTTTATTTATGATAAACCAAATTTAAAAAAAATATATATCCAATAACTATAGTGAAATATCTACATTTTGACAGAAGAATCAAAAATAATGTTCAAATTTCAATTCAATGAATTACGCTCGATTTTCGCCCAATGCGCAATCTCGTATGAATGAAATCGGCGATATAAACGAAATTGTGGGAGCAATCACCTACGATAACATTCAGCAGGGCAACGTAACTGCAAATTTCGTATTATCTGTCATTTAAATATAATAGGAGATATACGTATATGATATATATTTCAAAGTGTAAACAATATAGGTACTCAGTATTAGTGCGAAATATATACCTACCTATATTTTTCTCTTTAATTTGAAGTAAATATTATCGAGAAATAGGAAGAGCAAAAAAAATTGTATACCTATTGTCACAAATATTGGTATCTACCAACCAGAAAAATCCATAAATGAGGTCACACAATCGATATGATGACTTGGAAATAGTGAATTCATCTTCAGGTTACATTCAATGTGGACAGATTCTATTGTAAATTTGATCTGCTTTCCGAATCTAATAAAATATTCATACGTTTCCATTTGCTATTTCGGAGCAAAATTAAAAAAAAAACGGTTAACTTTGTAAAAGCCGCCCCCTAGCGAGGGCGGCATGAACCACAATGGCATGGATGGTTTTATATTATATTCACCAAACCTTCCTTTTTTGTACGAGACCGTGTTATCAAAATTGCTTTAGGTCAAACTTAAGTTATAGACATTTATAGTTGAAAAAGATCAGCAAACCCTCCCGCCTTTATTTTACGTCCTACAATAAAAATTCATGTATCAAAAAGATGCACCATTATAGGGGCATTAATGTATTAAGAGTATTTATTTCTAAGCTTATAATGGAAATTTTTAGAAAAAATAGCATTTTTATACGATTGAAGCTATTACGCTCCTGGCGGTGGACGTTTGAATTTAAGATATATTTCAATAAATTGGCTTTCGTAGGAACTAGGCACCAGCATAAAGAAAAAAGTTTACAGGCGTTAAATCGGGTGATCTTGTTGGCCAATTTATGGGTACATCGTCGCCACTTTCGATCCATCTATTAGGATATGCTTCATCTAAAAATCTACGAATGTCAATACATATTTTACTGACCGACGAACCCCGAACGGAGAAGGTATAAAATTCGACTGTCTGCTTTTTTTTTCTTTGTTTTTTTTGGTTTGTGCGCCCCTTTTATATAGTAATCGTACTCCGATTTTGATGATTTTTGATTCATTTGAAAAAAGAGGCTTGAGAAATGGTCCCATATTCATAAGAACGGGAATCCGACATCTCCTTCCCTCCGAAAACCAACCCCAGAGGGGGGCAAATATTCTCGAAAATTGAAAATCTGAGGTGGTATAATTAGAGATAGGACAATATCCGGAAACGTTTAAAATAAACATTTTTTCAAAAGAGTAACGGTTTTCGAGATATAGTCATGTTAAATTCTCAAATGTGCAATTTGGAGAGGGCGATTTATGTCGAAAATTGAAAATCTGTGAGCATTACATGAAGGACATAATTATTTGTAGCAACATTTATAATGAACATTTTTCCCTTAGAGTTACGGTTTTCGAGTAAAATCGGTGTTAAAATGGTAACAACTAAAATATTCAAGCGTATTTCCACAGCGATGTTCTGAGATCTCAATAATAACAACTACAAGCAAAGAATATACGTGGGTAATAGGATAAGTACTGTCTTCATTCTTCATTGGTATTAGTGAACGTTCAACGATTTTCGTGACTATTGTTACACTCAAAAATATGAAATAAATATTTTTAAAAAAAATTGTACCGACGTTATTAGTTGGTGCACTGAAAAGTCTAAAATAATATTAATTCTATTGGGGCTGGTACTTGTGAAGTTGGTGCCAAAATTTATCAATCTAACTGCAACTGCACAACTTCAAAAGTAACAGCCCCAATAGAATTAATATTATTTTATACTTTTCAGTGCACTAACTGATAACGTCGGTCCAGTTTTTTGTACAAAATATGTTTTCGAAGTTCTAATGAAGGATTCAAATAAACTAGCATTTTGAATTACAGGATATCGTAAATGATTGTTTTGTAACTGTCTGGCGAAAATGTTACAAGATACAAAAAAGTTAGGTCAGCTGAGTTCAGGTATTCAGTCAAACAAATACATTTGTACAGGGGGCAACAAAGATACAAATGTTTATTTATGAATTACGCGCCACTTGTTAATATTAGGTACAGGGCATTAAAAATATCCTTTAATTGGTGAAAATCGATGGAGATTTTGTTGTCTAATGAGTTTACCTACAGCCCGTTGAATTTTTAGGTAAATTTCTTATAAAGAAGTACCTATTGCGATCGTTCACACTTGTGAATTTCGAAAAAAAATCAACGGCATGTTGTTATATGTCTATAAGTTATTCCAAAAAAACATTTAGTTCAAAAGTTTATATATATATATATATATATATATATATGTGGGATATTACGAAATTTGTTAACACGATAGAGGTCGCAGTTTTGAAGGTATCAAGTTCAAATTTGCTACAAAAATCAATCTCTCAAATATCTCGGTCGAGTTCGTTATTGGCCAATATCGGGTAATTAGTTTCAAAATGGCGACCGTTCAAACATTTAAAAAAATTATCAAAAAAGAGCCGTAGTGTAAATATCATCAAAAATAATTTTAGGTTATAGATATAATAAGTACCTACAACTTTTGTTCAAAGCAATTTTTCATAAAATACACAGGTAAAAAAATAAAAATTTAATAAAGAAAAATAACAAATATTGATAAAACATGAACACTCAATATAAATTTGATGTAATTGTACACTTTCTGGAGATCTTAATATAGACCCTGATTCAAAAAAATATATAGTATATTTATTGAAAAGAAATAGTCGAAAAAAAAATCTGCCTTGAAGTGGAACTCGAACCCAGTCTGCTTTATATTCAACAGCCAAAACAAAAACCTCTTACCGCAAGGCTATGACACATACGACAATTTTATCTAATAACATTATACCAATGAAAAGGTTGTTCAAATTTCACTTCAATGAATTTTGAAAAATTTACCTTTCCGCTGACTACAGGCCATCGGGATTTTTTTACATTGTTTTCCCAATACTTGAGACAAATTAAAAACTGAAAACTCACCTCGTCTATTTATATGATTATTGAATCATCTCACAACTACACAGCCACTCAAACTCTAAATGCAAGCCACAGAAAATCTTCCACCTTATATATATATATAAAGTACACACAATCAATTGACTGCTTATAGTACCTACTTATTTATTTCAATTGTTTGATTGGTCAGATGGGACATGGTTCCCAGAAGCCGACGACGATGACAGTTTTGTAATAGGCAGTAGGAATTCCCTTCTATACACCGCACAACAAAGAGAAATTAATGCAAATAAGCTGCGGAATATTTAGAATAGCCGATTAGCTGTGGTGTGCTTCTAGAACAAGTTTGGTTCATATAAATGTTTATTATTTAAATATTCAAACATAACAAAAGAGTGTCTTGTTTTGTGAAAACTTACTTTATCACAAAAATAGAAAATAAATATTTTTTACAAAAAATTGGACCGACAAAATAATATTAATTCTATTGGTTCTGGTAATTTTGAAGTTGTGCAGTTTTAATTTTGGCACCAATTTCGATATTATTCATGTAGTATCTCTTGGTAATAGCGGAAGTAAAAAAATCACTTTACGACATCGAAAAAATTACTAAAGTCAGTGTTTTTATGGAACACCCTACATATTATTAGTTAGAATAAAAGTTCTCTTTTGTGTGTTTTCAAATATATTTATAATTTGTTGGCATTTGGTTTAGTCACTTTTGAAATATTTGAGCTTAAACTTATTTTTCTACAATTGTTATAAAAACAATCAAGTTGCCTCAAAAACGTCTGCAATTATCGTAATAATGCCAAGGAAACAATGTCATTTGAATTGTAAGAATGTAAAATTATTTAAAAAATATCTCAGATGTTTTTTTTTCAAATTTTTTGCAAGAGATATTATAGATATATTGAGAACGTAATTAGGCATTTCTAAGAGCGCAATAACGTTCAACGAAATAAGAGGCAATCGAAAGAAATTTAGACGATGAACTTGATATTTTATAAATATCACCCCTTAAGATTTGATCCTGTGCAGAATTTAAACGACGACCATAGAATACAGAGGCTTGCATATTGTGCTGGAATTCTAAGGCGTTTTTCACAAAAGCGCAGGTATTTAATCGTAAAAATAAGCATTCTTGGGAAATGGAAAATCCACACTTAATACAGGGACGAAAAAATCTCTTATTGTATGGTGTGAAATGTTGAATAATATGATAATGGGACCAATTATATATGAACGTTTTCCCACTGGTGAATGATATCTAAATTTTTGAAGACGGAAATTATTAGAAAATAACCTAGTTGAACAGTATATTAATTTAATATGGCATCAAAATGGCGCCCGAGTCCACAATGTTCTACAAGTGAAAAATTATCTAGATCATAAATACGGGCTCTAGAATAAGACACGGACACGGAACCGTCCGATGGACAGTGAATAGCCCGGATCTAAGCCCGTGTGATAAAATTCTTATGGGGATACTTGAAAAAAAAAGTGTATTACAATATTATTCGAAATTTTAGAAATAATAAGACTAAAACTGAATAACGCAGTATTAGAAATGAACACAGAAAATCCAAATTTTATTACCTTTTGTATAAATACTGAAATATTACGTAATATTCAGAAGTGCTTCGAAAACAAAGAGGGCTATGTAGAAAACAATTAGCTTTATATTTAGTGTTGTATTTTTGTTGTTTTTCTTATCAACTGTAATACTTTAAAAAACTATATGATTAAGTTAATGTTAGCTTTTTTCGGGTTCGAAAACTCGGATAGTTCTTGAACGGTTCTAGAACTGCGCAGAACTGCTTGCGCAATCGTTCAACACCTGGAACTGTTTCCGGATAGTTCAAGAACTATCAGCGACAAAAAAAAAACTCGAGCACGGAATAAGTCACAATTTAGACAACTATTTCAAGAAGAATACATCAACCTCAATAAATCAGATGCTCTTTTCTTTGTTAATTTGTTATTGAATGATTTCATGATTTGTTTCTGTCTCTCTGGTTTGTAGCGGCTTGTGATTGTATTGTTTATGGGTTTTATTATTGTTTCTTATTGATTTCAACTCATAAATTTCCATAACCCTACCTGGATCAAAATAAAATGGATAGTGAATGTAAGATGTAAGTGAAATTCACCAATTACATTCACTTAATTAAAGTAGGTTATTAGGTTAATAACATAAATCGAACATGCCAGAGAACACTACCTCGAACATGCCCATGTAATGCGCATGTGTGAACAATAATAATCCTGGGATCGTTTCGGATAGCTCTGGAACCGTCCCTAAATAGTTTTAATTTCAACCCAAACGTGAAGCGTTGGTTCCAGAACCGTCCTTGAATTAGTTCGGTAAAACTTGAACATGTATTTTTGAACTGCGCACACTCCTGACGATTCTGGAACAGTTCTTATACGCACCCGAAAAAAAGCTATTTTTAATATTTGTTATAGTTTAGAAACAGCAATTTATCTTAAACTAAAATATTTTAAAAATCGAAATAAAAATCAAAAGGAGGAAAGAGGACTTTCATTCTCAATAATAATATACAGGGTGTTCTATTTGGGAAAATATGATATTTTTAAAGTTGTGAAGTGATTTTTTTATTTGCTATTAGCAAAAGATAATAATACATGAAAAATCATAGAACTTTTTTTATATTTGAAGTTTCTCTCTATCGTTCCTAATAAGAGCTCTAGGTGGTTGTCAAAATATGATAAATAACCCTGATTTAGCGATTGTTAAAAAGTCGAGCAAAAAACGCTGAAAAAAATGTTTGTGAATTTTTTTGGAATACTTTTAATTTTATACTATTTTTATCATTTGTTTTTCTAGCCGCATCAGAAATATTCATTCTGGGACCATATCTTCTGTCTACCAATCACGGATGATGAGTTACTGACAGATGGACGACCAGTAGACGCTTAGTTATAGGGTTCCATTTGCAGTTTTCGAAAACGATACCCTAAAAATCTGCCATATACAGATTTTTGTAGCGAAAAGTCGATCGCGTTAAAACATTATGAGGACACTTTCGAGAAACAACGTATGTGAATTAAGAATGTTGAAAAATTGATTATTATACTTTTTGGAATACATAGTATATGCTGTAAAAATGTGGCCATGATATTAATTTATGCAAATAATGTAGCAAGACCTACTTCGTTGGGTAGGTCTGGAAAAATACCGAATTGAATGTAATTTGCCAAATTGAAAAATTAGGCCTTATGTAAATAAATATATCTAACAATTTAAAATGATTTATGCTGGCATTGTCCTCAAGACGTTTTTAAGTTCTGGATTTAAAGTACGAACTATTACATACTACATTACATCGGGCGTTGTAATAATCCGTTTCCTTGACCATGAAATTTACTTATCAGATTCGTGGTATTTATTAAAATAAAAAATGGAATATGCCTATGATATCTCGATTTCATATATCGAATTGAAGCAAAAATTCTAGCTAAACAACTAATGGAAAACGGCTGTTTCTTTTTATATAATATTCTCTTAATAATGAAAATATTATTGATTGCAACATTTATTATTTTGAGTGCTTTTCAGAATTTTTATCAGAAAAACCTTGAAACAAAGAAACTGAAAAGCCGCCGAAATGTGTAGATGATGGGAAATAACCCTAAGTGGAATTTGCTATACAGTGCGGTTCGTAGGTATGGAATAAACTAAATTTCTAGAGTTATTATGTATTTGTTTGAAAAAACCTGAAACCTGTCGATTTCGATTCTCCATTTGACAATTTATAGTCTGAAAATTTTAAATCAGGAGCGTTCGTGTTGCACCTTGTTTGAAAGCAATTTTCATTCTCTGTTCAGCAATACTAAGTTTTTCAAATTTGATGCAATCATAACTGCGAAAATTTATTTTGGAACTGTAAAAGTAAAAGGAAGAAAATAATTACAAATAATGTTTAAGAATTAAAGTGAGCACCATTCACTTTTTGACAATAAGCAATAATATCTTGGAATTCTCGTACAACATTTTGTAGGACATCAGGGGTTAATGTTGTTAATTTTTCCCCTCTATCGTTACGTTTAAATCTGCAAGAAATAATCCAGAGGATTCAAATCAGGGGATCTAGGCGGCCATTCAATCGTTCCACGTCTTCCAATCCACCTATTGGGAAAAACTTCGTTCAAATAATCACTAATACCAAATTACCAAGTACCAAGTACCAAATTTATTAACATCAGGTACAATTATTTTTGATGTAAGAAGTATGAAAGAACCTACATAATCCTCACCATTAATAGTGCCATCAAAAAAATATGGGCCAATAATTTTGTTGTTAATGATATTAGCCTAAACGTTCACTTTTTTGGGATATTGTGTGTGTCTCACATAAGAATGGGGTATTAATTTCATACTATTAATTTTGTCAAATTGAGAATAGAAATCTGCCTGTTTCAGGTTTATTTAAATAAATTCATAATGTAATAAAGCTAAAAAAATATTTCATATCAAGAGCCCATGCTTTTAACAAATACTAAAATATTATATTTGAATCAGTATAAATGATGAGCATTAGCATTGATTTTTATTCATATATACTTTTATATGAATATCAAAATACGTGTTTTATTTGATAAATTCAATATTTATCTAGAAAAACCAATACATAAATAGAACTTTATCGACCTTGAATAAAGAAATTCATTATTCAATAAAAGAATGGAACTAAGATAGTATCGGGACCTGAATTCCATATTAATAAATGATAATGCCAGTTGCTATTTATATCCAGGATCCATAGAATTTTCAAACCTTTGTATAGAACAAAACCTTTCCGAATATATGGAATGAAGAGCATCTTTCAAACCATATAAGAAATGAGTGATAAAAGAAAACAATGGCTCATTGACCATTCTGAAGGCTATGAAGTATATCATTGAAATTATTTATTTTCTGTTGACAATTACTGGATATTCTCGAAAAATGTTTAATCAAACATAATAACTCATCTATATTTTTCAGAGTTATAGTTATCATATATATAATATATCTTGAAAAAATCCAGTGCATTGTTCGCAAATTGTACGGAAAATACCCACTATGAATAAAGGGAACTCGCAAAAGGTACAATAAGGCCGCGTTATATTTAGCATATAACTACAGATGTCGTAGCTCTAGGAAGATTTTCCAAGAGCTTTCTCAAAACTAGAAAAGGCATCAGAAGGCGCATGGACTGAGTTTCAACGTAGCCAAAACTATGATGCCTTATTTTCCCAACAAACAGACGTGACTGTTCAAATTTATTGAGGCATCTCTGTCGTGCACCATATCTTCGTTTTATTGTAGTTTTTCCATCGATCTTCTTATCTCGTCATTCCAGCATCTTTGGGGTCTCCGCGTTCCACCTGGCGGAAACCAATGGGAAAGTCTCCTAGGCCATCGGTTCTCCTCCATGCGTAATAAGATATCCCAACCAACGTAAGGATCTTCTTTCAATTCAGTTTTTGGTCGCTTTCATTTGCTTACAGATGTCTGAATTATTTGGAATGTGCTGTAATCGGGATACTCTTGCACTTCACCTCAGATAGACCATCACAAATTACAAGAGTCGTGAAACTTGAAGTCTTTATTTGTAAAGCAGAGTTCCGATCCATAACATAGTACCGTTTTCCTATTCGTTTTAGGTAAATTTCTTATAGAAATATACCTAATGCGATCGTTCACACTTTTGAATTTCGAAGAATTTAAGAGTTCGCCATACTTCTGTTGATTGTGATCCTCCTGTTAGACTATTTTTTTATTTTTATTTTCTCAGTGCTTATTCTTGCATTTTTTGATTATCCTCCTCATTTAGTTCTTTATACTGTATTCTTCTCCCAGTAGTTCTTTTGGTAAGCCATTTTTTATATAAGAGATATGAGATTTCAAATTCCTCAAAAGCTTTCTTTATAAGCTCAGAACATTATCCCAAAATTTAATTCAAATCCAGAGAATTTTTGGATTTATTGATGAAGTCTCATAAACATTTTTTTAATGATTATAATGATGGATCATAGCATAAAAATGTGTAAGCAGGAATAGGAAGATAATCCAGAGTATATGTGGGTCATTCAGTTGTAACACATACATAAATAAATAAATCAACAGGGTTACTCGTTCAGCTCTTGAATTGAATAAGATTAAATATTTGCCCTTAGATTTAATTCAAATTCTGCTTTAGTTACTAGGGCCATCTCTGCGTATTCTGTAAAACCTTTCCTAGTTTTATAGAAGGTAACGTCAATGTACTTGTTTTTCGTGGTAACTCTAGTACTTTGAATAAAAGAGTGCTCTCTGGGTTATTATATATAAAATAGAATTTCATCTGTAGCCAAAAAAATATTTTATTCGAATCAATACTCTTTGAATTAATGTCCAATTTTGTAAGAAAAAACGGATTTTATAAAAATATTTATTGATAACTCATTACAAACACCATATCAATTTTTTTAAGAGATACAATTTATTATAAATATATAGGCCTATTCAGTATTTACAAAACTATTCCAGAAGGTTTAGATTGAGCGGATGAGCTCATCTTCACTAAACAATCAATTACATAAGACCTCATACTTGTATAACATTATATAAATAATCCGATAAAAATGAGAGATATATTAATGAATCTATATTGTATATAACTTTTGATAGTTTTGAATAATTAATAATGGACGGATAATTTGAAAATATTTTCTTAGTCGACTATTCAACAATTAAATAGCAAATCATATATATATATATATACCTAATAAAATACCTATCATATGATTAGCTGAAATAAATGGTCTTTTACATTAAAATAATAACGTAACTCTGTAAATGTACACTAAGTTTTTTAAAAAAATACACATAAAAATGTAAATAGCAATACAATTATTATCATTGTCTTATTTATGTACATCAACCAGCATTGTGTCATCAGGCCTCCAGAATGTTCTTTCTTTTAACTACTCTGACCAAATCAAAATCAATAAAGTTTGGCCCAATAATTATTGTAATATATATTATTCTTATATATTAAATTAACTTATTTAAATATCAATGATGATGACTTCTAATTACATGCTCCTGCTCCAGGTTTATGTATTGCCTAACTAACCGAGATATTTCGTGTGCCTGTTCAGTCTGTAGCCTGGTGACGCGTTGTTGCAGCAAATTGCCACACTTCATGTCGAGGAAAAGAGCACCATCCTCAGATCGTACCTTCCGTGTGCTAATCACTTCGGCGAATGGCCAGTGATGTATGGTCTCGTGCGTTGCCATATCCAAAAAGTGTACTCCGTTGCGATTCAAGGCGAGGATGTGTTCTTGCCAAGTTTCATTATCTCCAATGACCCTCTTGACGGCAAAGAAGGAGCTTCCGAACAAGGACCAGTTGCTCAATACTTGCAACACTCGGTGCTTGGCTCTGGCAATGGGGAGACCGGCTGCTTGACCCCACGATGTCTGGACCAAAGCCAGCCATTGTGGTGGTCGTGGTTCTCGCAGACTCAGCACTGGTTTTGGTAGCAGGAATTTCACCTCTTTGATATTTGGTGGATGGCCAAGATCTGCAGCTCGGTGTAGTAGAGCGGCCACCAGGGCCATGTCTCTGACGACGCTTGGTGGTAGATTTGGGTTGCCTAGTCGAAGGAGGAGGCCTTCCAGGTAGTCGGGTGCTACTTGGTTGAAGAGTACTTCTGTGTATAGGGGACTAGCATCATGTTTGAGCGGATGATACCATACAGATCTAGAAGAAAGAAAGATATTGTTAGAGTTGTCGTAAGCATCAGTAATATCATCTATATATAAAGAAAAGTCCTGACTCAATCACTGATTCAGCCCAGCCCAAAATCTTGGACCCAGAAAACTAAAGGTTCTCTTTACAAGGAATAAAGAAAAATATTTCTAGATTCAACCTCTAAAGGATGGAAATATAATAGATAAAATTTAGACATTTTGAAATGAAACTTCATAGGAGTACACCTAAAAACAAAAAAGCTAACAAGTAGTTCATGAGTTTTCCGGAAATTAAAACCCAATAATGAGGAAACGGGGTTTCAAAGTTAATCAAATGTTGGTATTTTCCGTAACCTGTACTAGGTATGGTTTTGTTTGCTAAAAATATTGTGAAGTGAGTGGATATTTACAGTCTGCCCCAACCACCGATCCCTCACTGGTTCAAACTATTAGATCTGCTAAGTCCGCTACTCAGATCACTGACTAGTTAAAAACTTCCGAGGATCCTGGTTGGAACA
The DNA here is from genome assembly GCA_958507055.1 of Crioceris asparagi. Taxonomy (NCBI): domain Eukaryota; kingdom Metazoa; phylum Arthropoda; class Insecta; order Coleoptera; family Chrysomelidae; genus Crioceris; species Crioceris asparagi. Next base: position 96,516,382 of record OY293827.1, on the reverse strand, counting down.
AAGTTATATTAAACGGAAGTGCATTTAGGATTATCAGTTTTGATGACTACAAATTATAAAAATAGTTTAACCAAAAACAATCACCTGCAGAATATCAAATAGAAGGGTTGAGCAGCTTTATGCAATTCGGTGGTAACATCAAGTATATATTCATCTGCTGCCAAAGGCATAGTGAAGGCATCACCTTGTACGATGCAATACAAACTGAATTCTTGTTGTTCAGTTTCACTGGTTATGCCAATCAATCCGCACAGCTCGCCAATCACATCAGCTACAACTGTACTGCATCTTGTATTGACTACACGTTCAGCTCCACCTGGTAACCTGCAGATTAATCAATTAAACATATGATGAAATCTATACAAATACATGAAATTGAATTATGACTCTGATTTGGAAATGAAGGTTATTTGCATGTTAACAAAACCTTGACATTTTTGTATAATAAAATATTCAATTATTGAAATCTCTAAAACAAAAGCAAAGCAAAATGAGTTGAATAAAAATATATTTGGTGCTTGTGAAGCATATTAAGTGCTAATTGAGTGCTATATTCCCAAATGTATAGATAATGTATTTTTTTTCGGATAATGGCAGCTCTGCCAGCTCTGGATAAAGTTAGTAGTGTTTTTTTGTGTGCTTTTAGGACATATTAAGTGCTTATTTAGTTCTATATTCCCTAATTAATTGCTTTTTTCATATAAAGATGCTCTACCAACTTTAGATAAAGTTAATAGAGCAATCAAATCTTTTTTGGGTGCTTTTATGGCTGATTAAGTTGTAATTTTGTGCTGTTTTCCCAAACTGATCACTAATGTATTTTTCGGATAATGGATGCTCTGCCAGCTTTATATAAAATTAGCAGGTAATAATATCTTTTTTGCAAGCTTATTAGGGCATATTGAGTGCTAATTTAGTGCTATTTTTCCAAATTTATTGCTAATGTATTTTTTCAGATAATGACTCCTCTGCCAGCTTTAGATACATTTAATACTGTGCTAAATCAAACCTTTTTCTGTGCTGGCAGGGCATATGAAGTACTAATTTAGTGATATATACCCAAATTGATTGTTAATGTATTTGTTCAGAAAAATGCTGCTCTGTCAGCTTTTGATAAATTAAGTAGAACAAATAAATCTTATTTTGCATGCTTGTAGGACAAATAAAGAGCTGATTTAGTGCTACGTTCTCAAATTGATTGCTAATCTATTTTTTCAAATAGTGGCTGCTATGCTGCCATCTTTAGATAAAGTTAGCAGAGCAGTCAAATTTTTCTTGCTTATAGGGCATAGTAAGTGCTAATTAAGTGCTATTTTTCCAAATTCATCGCTATTGTTTTTTTTTTCAGATGACTGCTCTACCAGCTTTTCATAATGTTCATTTAGTGCTATATTCTCAAATTGATGGCTAATGTTTTTTTTTCGGATAATGGCTGCTATGCTGCCAGCTTTAGATAAAGTTAGCAGAGCTTTTATTGAAGGCTTGTAGGGCATATTAGGTGCTAATTTAGTGCTATGTTCCTAAATTGATTGCTTATGTATGTAATGGCTGCTCTGCCAGCTTTAGATAAATTCATCAGTGCTTTTTTGCGTGCTTTTAGGACATATTAAGTGCTAATTCAGTACTGTATTCCCTAATTAATTGCTAATGTATTTTTTTATATAAAGATGCTCTGCCAACTTTAGTTAAAGTTAACAGGGCAATTGAATCTGCTTTTATGGCTGATTAATTTGTAATTAACTTGTAATTTTATGCTATTTTTCCAAACTGATCACTAATTTAAATTAGCATTTACACAAAAAAAGTATGACAGGGCAGCCATTATCTGAATAAATAAAAAAAAATATTTTCAGATTTAGCAATCAATTAGCATCTAATTTGCTCTACGTAAGAAAAATAATTTAACTGATTTTATATTAACTCAAAACGATCAGCTATTAGCTGATAAATACAAAAGCAATTAATTTCCGAAAATAGCACTTAATATGCTCTACAAGCACCAAATAATGTTTTTTTAAGTCTGCTCACTTTGCTGCTCTGCTATTATTCTGAGAAATTTCATGGTAGTAATTTATTTGAGCTTTTGGATATTTCTATCCATATATATTTTACCTGTAAATTTGTCTTCTGGCACTCCTGCCAGCACTGACAGCTGTCACTTCCTCAACACTGGGCACATTCTTTCTGCCACCACATCGTTGAGTTTTTCTCAAATTTGAAAGGCAAACAGCTGCAGTACCATGACATTGACGTCTTCGATCATTAGCCGCACCTGTTAGATGTTCGGTGAGGAATGGTAACAGGTGATCTGAGCAAGCAAAATAGGCTGCCACTATGGAGAGCAATCTCCAGGCGCGTTGACACGATTCTGGATGGTCGGATTTGTTGCTCGTTGTCTGCTTGATGAGTTGACAGTAGACTTCATCACGCAGCTGGGCATGCTTGTGACAATGCTAAGAAAAATGAATCATAAATTATGAGTGTCAGTATTGTATAAAGAAGGCTATGAATGACTTTTTCATTGTCATTTATATACCTACAGAAGATTTGGAAACAGATGATGACACAAAAATGGAAGGGACAGGCAAATTCAAATATCTAGAGTGTATATTAACAAAGGATGGAATAACAGAAGAAATAACACAAAAACAAAATTATATAAGCGTTGTGACATATAAGGCAGAGACGTGGGTTCTGAACCGAAAGATAAGATCAGAACAGTTAATGCCGTCAAATGGTAGATGCTAGGGGGGGGATTTCTTATGACTTTTGTGTTTATTAAATTGCCAAGTTACTAATTTACTTACCATAAGCACCGTATAAACACATTTCACTTCTGACATCTCAGGCGTTAGCGGTAAGTCGCCACAGTATCTCAAAATACAATCGAAACATTCTACAGCTAGAGCAGTCAATTCGGGATCATCCAGTCTTAATAGTGGTCCATCTAATGGTACATTTTGCCACTTGATTAGATCAGTCTGTTGCTTCCATGTCCAATCTTTTCTCTTTTCTTTATTCTTTGACGATGATTCCATCTTCAAAACTTCCAGACTAGAATAAAATAAATCGAATTTGATGATAAGTATCAAGGTAATTCGTAAATATAATGAATGAAGCTGTTATTGATAAAACTGGATAAAACAATTCAACAACTACCGAGTGAAAATTGTATTTTTATCTAGATGCGTAGATTTTTAACTGAGGTAATTTTTATTTTTAAGGATACAAAGTAAAACAAAGGTGTTTTAGTGATTGCAGCTCATAGTTATATATAAAATATATAATCGTCTGATCGGGTACCAAGACAAACAACAGTGGGCATATTTGAACGTACGAAGAGCAGTTTAGTCAGAGTAAGATTAAATACTGAGAGAAGTAGAAAGTTTGACAGTTCATTTGAGGTTGATTTGTCTCAAAAATACTCGTTATAGCAAGTGTTAAGGTAAAATGTTCTAGAAGCTATCCATCAAAATTGTTAGAGCCAAAAACTTCAACGAAACAAGTTTTTCAGCCATTGCCTAGCAGGATCCCTAGTCATGGGCGAGCCTAATCGATACAGACAGACAGATCAATGGCTGAAAATTAGTTTTTTTTGGACTCTGGACCCTCAACAAGTCTATTTTTCTAATATATGGGGCTAATATTACCTAAAAAAATATTTAGAGCAACAAAAATTGTCTTTAATGTGAAGTTTTTTTTGTTGTTAGCGTAATTATCATTTACACGCGTATTCATAATCCAATCTTAGTTCGGTAGTAGCTAGTATCATATTAAAATAAAAAATAAAACACTATCCTACCATAAGATTGGCATAAGGGTCATAAACGTAATTTAAGGTTAGACCTCCGCACTTGATTTAGTAGCGTAATAAGTTTCGTTTATGAAGACGCCTGTTAAAGTTTCTGAATTGATTATATTTATGTATTTTGATTTATCGAAAACAATCCTTGTATAGCAATCATAGCATAGCAAAATGCCTGATATGAAAGGTGAAAGTAAAAACACAATAATAGAAGAAATCATTCGTTTTCATAACCTACAATCCAACATAATAAACTTTTAGTTCGAGCATCAAGTACCTAATTACAAAAAACAATAATCAATCATTGTTTTCTTCTGTCATCACTACGAAGCTATCAATTGTTATTTAATTTACGACATCTTCTTATTAATTTGAATTGCAAAAATTCTCACGGATTTTGAGAAAAAAAGTATAATATAAATTAATATATGCATTACCTCTTTAGGTGTAGCCCCTTTTTACAGAACGAAAAACTAAAATGGACATCCACCATTCACGGCATTCTAGAAACTATAACATTATTTATCTCACTCAACGTAAATGTTCCGCACAGTGAACTACTATTTACTATTATACACGATGAATAAGTAAAATCTCATCCCAATCACTTTCACTTACACGTACATCGTACATTATTATTATTGTTATTGACCATTTTCATATGCTGGCTGATTTATTAATAGGTTTATCCGCCAATAAATACCTAGCTAGCAGCTCTCTCATTGCGAGAATGACATTCAAGTAGTGAACTAATTGAACTGAATTGAATTTATTCGATCTAACGTAACATTTTGTGATTTTTTCTTTCTATTGATCGGGGTTATACGGTATCCAAGAGGGATTGTCATTAATAAATGTTGAACAAACAAACGAACGTATTATGAAACATTCATGGACACCAAGTAGTGTGAATAAGGACAAAAGTGCATCGAGTTTGATTGCTTGCGAAGAATGGTTATGGGTGCATTTTGGAATCAAGTTTAGAATATAAATTGATCCAATTCTCATCTTTATTTTTGATCGAAGAATTTGATAATTTAAAAGATTAGTTTTTTTTTTCATCCAAACTTGATGTACCTAAAATATAGACTTATGTACAAGCCTTATCCTATATATCCTGTACATTAATTTGCAGCCAACGAAAGAGAGATAGGTCATATGTAGAAAGAGATGGAGCTAAATATGGAAAAAGTTGGTTATTTTGAATTTTTGAATTTGCATTGAAGAATGGATTGGGTTCGTAGATCTAATTTTGGGCATACACTAGAGATGGGTACGTGAGTGACTTTTCATGCCCGCTCACGATCTATCCGGTCCGAATCACGCACGCTACTCACGTAAATATCTAACATGATTCACGGTTGATCACGTGATTCACGCACGAATCATTTGATTCGCATATGAATCATTTGATTCGCACATGAATCACTTAATCAAACGTAATAAGTAGTGCAGAATTCAGGTATGAAGAACAAACAAATAAAAAGAAAATATGAAACGGAGAAATGCGCCAATATGTGGATTGGGAGTGGGGGTGGCGGTGAACCGAACGAAATATGGAAGGATAGTCACGCACAGTCACGTGAGTGGTATGGAAATTGATGCCGGTTCATGATAGGACACGCGTGACCCATCGTTACACGACGTGATTCACTTTAATTGCCCATCACTAGCATAGACATGATAAACAAGTTTTAGGTGAATTTAAAGCTTGTCAAAGATTTGTTTTATTTTGTCCCCTAAATTGTTGTCATGTCATGTTTTTTATTTGGTTTGTGCGCGCGCTGTATATAGTAAATGGATATTCTGATTTTGATGATTTTTCATTCATTTAAAAGAGGAGACTTGAGAAATTGTCCCATATTCATGAAAACTCCAATCCAAAATCTCCTTCCCTCCAAAACCCACCCTCTAGGTGGTGGAGGAGGCAATTTCTCTCGAAAATCGGAAATCTGACACGGCAGAATTAGAGATAAAACAATATCCAGAAATGTTTACATTCAACATATTTTCAAAAGAATAACGGTTTTCGAGTTACAACAATGTTAAAATTTTGTATTTTTCAGTGCACCAACTAATAACGTCGGTTCAATTTTTTAAAAAAATATTTATTTCACTCTTTTGAGTGTAACATTAACATTATTCACGAAAATCGTTGAACGTTCACTAATATCTACCAATAAAAATTGTATATACTATTATCCACGTATATTCTTTGCTTACTTTATCATCTGTAACTCGAAAACCGTAACTCTAAGGAAAAAATGTTCATTATAAATGTTGCTACAGGTAATTAGGTCTTTCATGTAAAACCCAAATATTTTCAATTTTCGAAAGAAATCGCCCTCTCCACACAGCAAAAATATTTGACAATTTAACATGCCTCTTCCTCGAAAACCGTAACTCTTTTGAAAAAAAATGTTTTATTTAAACGTTTCCGGATATTGTCCTATATTTAAGTATACTACCTCAGATTTTCAATTTTCGAGAAAATTTGACCCATCCACCCCCTTTGGGGGCGGTTTTCGGAGAGAAGGAGATTTCGGTTTGAGTTTTTACGAATATGGGACCAATTTCCAAGTCTCCTGTTTCAAATTTATCAAAAATCATCAAAATCGGAGAACGTTTACTATATACGAAACGCAAAAAAAAGCAGACAGTCGAATTGTGTACCTCCTCCGTTCGAGGTTCATCGGTCAAAAATATAAGTGTAATTCAGAGGTGGCAATTTCTAACAACTAATTGTATGCCTCCGATTTTCATTTCTATAATATTTCTGTGTAGTATTCCATAGACAATAAATTAATTCAAAAATAATATATTCCCGATTATAATATCGAAAGTCCATAATAAAATAATAATAATATAAGAATAAAACCGCAGATTTACTCGTTCGTTGATCAGGGCCTTGAGAGTCATATTATTTTTAGGTGTTTTGGGTTAAATCTTCATATTTTGTGTCATGATATATTAACAAAAAACATTTCCATTTATTATTAATAAATCACTCAGTATAGAATTATGTTGAACGTTGACATTTCGTGACATAAAATTCTTTTCTGACCTCTCTTATTTAAAAAATGCATATTTTCAATAAAACCACGTAATCGTTTGAAAAAGATTGCTTCTCTATTATGGTCATAATTTCTATTAAGTTCACGTAATTTTTCAAAAAGTGTATTATAAAAAATGATAATCCTCTTTTTTATTATTAGGTCTATGTCTGAAGGTATTAATAACATCTGTTGAGCGTGATTTAAAATTAATGAATAGCACAGCTAGTTAATAGCCATATTATTCGGTCAACTCACTGCTATCATTGTTTGTTGGTTGTATCAACATTAATTTCGTGAAATCGTGATCGATATTTTTGGTATGCATACCAACATCAACCCTGCGCCATCGTCGTCACTGCCTTTCGCTAGCTATTTAGCTGAAATTCCCATTCAACTTCTCTCACAGCAAAACGACACACAATACACACTTCTTGAAAAGTAATTAACGCAATATAATTACAATATTCCTTACAATATCACTTTCATTTCCCCAATAATAAAACAACAATACACACTGTAATTGACACATCGTCCTTCCATGTGAAGAATATCTTTATGCCATTGTTTCGATAATATTCTATTAAATAATAACTTTTATTATTCATTTTTCTCTCTATAAATGATAATTATATACCATATTACAAAACTTTTCAGGCTCTTTTAAGGTGCAACGCGTTAATTATTATAAAACACTTGGTACAAACGGAAAACAATAAATAATTCTTCACAGCTTCATAGAATGATATCTAATTATAATTTCTGTCGATCTGGAGATTTCTATTAAGTATTTACCATTTATGGAGATCGTTTTCAATTCAATGTTTAAAATGATTATGAGATTGTTAAATTATTGATTTTCTGCATGAAAGTAACTTGTAATTAATTCGAAGGCTTTGATATTGAGAATTATGATATTGGATGTATTTACTCATTAAAAAATGTGTTTGCAATAAGTATAAACACGGTACTTAGTTTGCAATCATCAATAAACCTATACAGGGTGGAATGTTGCTTATAGCGGCCCTGGGAATAAGATTTCTCGAAAATCCAAAAATACGTCCTTAAAGATTTTTTATGGAGTTGGCTTTTGTCAAGGAAAAAAGATGGGACCCCAAAGAGAGGGCACAGCCCTAAACAACCTTGTTGTTTCAAATTAGAAGACACCACCTGTGGCATCTCTTTGGAAAGGTTATTGAAAAAAGAATTTGTCCATAAACCATGTGCCAGAAATTTACTAAAAATATATTTTTAAATATTTAATGAACAATTAATAATAACATAAATACTGGAATGTCACCTTTTTAGCTTAACAGTTGTTGAAAATGTGCCCCATTAACTGGTTGGCCCAACCGATGGTAGAACGCTTCCCAAAACTTCTGGCGTGTTTAAACGTATCTCTGCCCGAATCCTTGCCTTTAGGTCAAACATTTTTAATACCAGAACTCCAAGGAATATTTCCTATTAATGGAAATCTAGACCAAAGTTTATTTCTTCAGCAGGATGGAGCCCCTCCCCATTTTGCAAGAAATGTAAGGGAATACATTTCCAAATAGGAAGATAGGACGGCGAGGATTTATAGAGTGGCCTCCTACATCCCCGGATATTACGCCATTCGATTTTTATTTAAGGGGGCGATTTAAAAACTAAGGTCTGTGTTAACAGACCTAGAAATCTAGAAGACTTGAATGCAAAGATTTGGGCAGAAATACGTTTAATCACGCCAGAAGTTATAGAAAGAGTAAGGGAAGAGGTCTACCATCAGTTGGCTTTATGTCAACAGGTTATTAATGTAATTATTCATTAAATAGTTGGGTTCGACGGTCAAAAAAATTGAATGTTTTATAATATTTTTTTTATTAAAAGCCCAGGTTATTTCTCATTCTGTTTATTTTTTCAAAAATATTCTTATTTCCAATGTTGGATATTTCTAGAGTCATAAATCGAATATCTTATAGAGGGTGGAAGTCTTAATTAACAGTTTAAATAATGGCATATGAAACTTTCCTATTTTTCAGAAGAATTTCTATTTTTTCAAAAACAAAAATGTTTGTACTATAATTTAAACTGCTTGTACTATAAACACTGGAGACAGGAAATAAGTTATAATGTTGAATAACAAATATATTACCATATTTTTTAGCATTTTGACTAATAAGGTTGTATTTTTAAATTTAAAATCATTTGGCATTTTACCCCATAAAAATGAATAATTTCATTGTTAATGAATAGAACAGAGTTTGACAGAAAATGGATTATGTAAATATTAGTACCCCCTTTTATTAATAAGGCCTTATCGTCTGGTGCCTCTATAACGATTTCCAGAATCAAAACTTTGATTTCAAGTATTTGATTCGTATGTGTCATTTTGACACTTAAATAAGGTACTCTGATATCATTTTCGTTTATTTGTCTATTATTTTTTAACATGGAATATGTAGACCACAACTGGATGCCTCGAGGGCTTTTGCCTAAAATAATGAAATCCATTCTATTAAAAATAATAAAATATTTATTAATTTTTGTAAAATGTTTTCAATAGGAAAACTCATTTTTATAATTATTTAACTTGAAATTGAAAGGAAACTCTTTTTCCTATTTTATGTAAATGAACAAAGCCGCCTCAGGTTAATAGGTTACCCATCGAATGGGGTTACGTCACGATTCCTGACGTCATCTGCCATTTTACGCTTGTCGTATATAGTTTGAACTAAATTTTAATACCTAACCAACCAAAACACTGACACTGACAATTCTGGCATATTTGTTAAGGGGCTAATGGTGATTTCGAGATACAAAACGCCACTGGCGTTGTGTTTAGCGAAACCAATCGAAACCTGCCGAACTTTCAAACGCACCAATCAGGTATCGCAACTTTGACACTCGGTCATCAAAACGCGTCGTATGTTTCCATCTCGAAAACACCATAAATCACTTCCGAAAATAATTTTTTTACATTAAACGTCAAAGAGAACAATAACAAACGTCAAAATAACAATCAGCCGATCTGATCGAAAAGATTTGTTTATGACGGAACCCCATTCGATGGGTATTCCAACTATAAATAGGCTGTTAACTTCCTAGTGTAATAGCTAAGAGAAAGAAGAAATGCTCAGTTGGAAAATGCATCTAAGATCGCTGCGCGCATGTCGTCAGTTCGCGACGAAATGGGAGAATCGAACATCTGGCGTTTGTGGACTACCAGAAGGCATTTGACAGTATTGAAACCTGGTCTTTTTTAACAGCAAGGGAGGACGCGAGAATAGACTCGAGATATTCAGCCATTTATAAGAATAAAACAACCTTCGATGTGAAAATAGATGACGATCTTAAAACAAATAAGATATCACTTGGCAGAGATACCATCCCCCCCTAGCTCTGGAAAATATCTTTAAGAAGTTTGAATGGGTAAAAATGGGCCTAGACATCGATGCAGTTTACTTTAGTCACCTTAGATTTGCAGAAGATATAGTCTTGCTGAGCACTGACACCCAAGAACTGAACACCAACAGTCCAAGAAAATAGGCCTGAAAATGAACTTGAATAAGACCAAGGTAATGAGCAACCAGGAATGTAACATTAACATCGACATCGTTACCATTGAAAAAGTAAAACATACATAAATTTAGGACATAAAATCAAACTGGGAAAGGAAAATCAAACGCAAGATCCATTCGGCATGGGTGGCATTCAGAAATCTGAACTATATCTTTAAGGACAAGAAGGTACCCATCATGCTAACGAAAAAGGCCAGCATCCTACCTGTTCTCACTTACGGTTTAAAAACCATAAAAATAATTCGATAAACAGCAGAAAAAACTGAGAGTGGCACAACGATCCATGGAAAGAATAATGCTAGGAGTCACCTTGAAAGATAAAATACGAAATAGCCAGATACGAGACACAGCCAAAGTGATAGATGTTATGGAAAGGGTGGCAAGACTGAAGTGGCATTGGATCGGACATGTGGCGAGATAAGATACAGACAGATAGACCCAGAAAACGATACTCTGGATACCAAGAGGAACAAAGAGAACCGAAAAAGAGATGGATCGATGACATTAGGACAGTGGCAGGAAGACACTGGATGAGACTGGAAATAGACCGCATAGCTTAGAAAAACCTGGAAGAGGCCTATATTTAACAATGGATGGACACAGGCTGAGAAAGAAGAAGATATTATAGAAGTGAAATTTGAAGTTTTAAACTGGTAGGCTGTAGTACGTACAATGACAATTAGACCTGCGTTGCTAATGTTACCTTTAAAGTAATCAAATATCTGTCAATTTAATTCTGTGATTTGATTTAAAAATCGCAAACTTAGTGGTTCTTTGTTGTTAAAAAATGTCTAATTTCGAGTTTTCTCTGACTTCATCGGAGTTAGTAGAAGCAGCGAAAGTAAAGTCACAAAAATTATTGCCAGCTAAATCACTATATTAAAATATATGGCCGGGAAAACAGTAATTTTATAAAAAGTGATACTTTGTTACCAGCCAACAGAGATAAATTGTCAAACTTTTTTCCCGTCACAAAAAAAACAACTATTTTATATTAATACCCAAGAACTATAGTAATAGCGGTAATTTATCAATATATTTTTTATTTGTTAATTCACCGAAGTATTTTCTTCTTTGAATCATAAAAATTGAAAGAAAACCCTCACACTACAAGTCCCAAACGTACTTGCTGTAATTAAATACATACCACATGACAGAAAGATGGTTTTGTTGGCGTTAAATACTATATGTGTTACTGTGCCAATCGTCGAAGCTATGTGGTCGTGGTGGCAGAAATGCATTCATTTTTAAAACTGATCTCCACTACTAATATGAAATGTACTAGATGATAATAATAGATAATATAGTCGTTGACTTCATTATTAATCACTAATCAGATACAGCACACTGTAATTAGCACACAAGGCGTCGTCGATGAAGTTCGCAGTAAACTAACGTGTTTTGGTCAAATAAGACCATAGAAATGTATGTATATGATTATTAGAAATATGGTATAATAATGCCGAGAAAAAATAATAATATGTGCAAGAGAAAGAAGGCGACTTTTATTAGGTATGCTTTCTAATTTTTCACAATTATCTATGATGTGTTTTATGAGCAGGCATTCCGCGTGCTTTAATGTTGCACTTCGTTGCTGGGTCAGCTAGCGTCACAATTATTTATTTTTACACGAAAAGAGTAAAAAAAAATGAAGGTAATTAGCGATTAGAGAAAATAATATGTTGTTTTTGCTCATATTTTAGTGAGACTGAAATATAGCCACATGGTTCGTCAGGAAAGTCATATGACGACATCAACATTTGATTTAGATGTCATTTTAAGTATCATTACAAGAAAAAATATCGAGAGGGATAAAATCTGGTGATCCAGCTGGTTGTATGTAAAACAATGTGCTCTTTGTACTTATGCAATAAAAAAAATGGGAATTTCGATTCAAAAGAAAATTCGATGGATTATATCTATATCCTAACACACGATAGAGGTCGCAGATTTGGAAGTATCAAGTTCAAATTTGCTACAAAAATCAATATTCCAAATATCTCGTTATTGGACATTATCGGGTAAGTAATTTTAAAATGACGACCCTTCAAACATTTCATTTTTTTTAAAGGGTCGTGTGTAAGTATCATCGAAAATAACAGAAAGATAAATTTCTCAAAATTGATTGAATAGAATTTTTTTTCTTTATTATTATTTTCTTTTCTGTGCATTTAATGAAATATTGCTTCAAACAAAAGTTTTAGATACTGATTATATCTATAACCCAAAATTATTTTTGATGATATTTACACAACGGCCCTTTTTTTGATATTTTTTGAAATGTCGCCATTTTGAAACTACCTGCCCAATAATGTCCAATAACGAGCTCAGCCGAGATATTCAATTGATTGATTTTTGATAGCAAATTTTAACTTTGCAGTTCCAAAACTGCGACCTCAATCGTGAACGATCGCAATAGGTACATTTCTATAAAAAATTTACCTAAAAATGTTCAAATTTCAATTCAGTGAATTTTTAGAAATTTACCTCTGCGGCCACTACATGCCATCGGGATTTTTTTGTTTGTAGGATGAATTGATCGAAAAGTTTTAGTAGTTTTCTTTGTCTAATATATTTTTATTTAATTTATCCGCTTCTTTTAGAATTCATTAAAATTGAGAAGCATTTCAATAGTCTACGATGGAAAATTATTTTTAAAAGAATTCGAGAAAATTATACTCACTCTCCACTTTGCCGGAAGTTCTGCATTGCAAACTGCATCATGGAGTATTTGCCAGTCGGTGGTGTCGGACTGCTAGGTGACTGGGCCCCATCGCTTCTGGGTGGTGATCTCATGTGATTGTTGTTGTGATTTTGTGGTTTAGAGCTATTACTACTGCTAATATTATTGGTAATCATTTCCAGTCTTTCTATTGGTGGTGAACGTGTTCGTTGAGGTGAGGTTGCTGCTGCTGCTTCCCTTGAAGCCTTTTGCTGCACCTGAAATAGATGAAAATAAGCATTAAATAATTTACAGGTTTGTATATGTAGATTTGTTCAATTCTTGAAGGAAGGATTTTGGCTTCAATAAAGTTTACGAATTATTCTTGGGGTTGTATCATCAAAACGACTGAGAGATGCTGGGCGCGACAGCGTCCAAGATCACAGTAACGTCGAAGTACATATATTTCAGACTTTGTCACTGCTGTAACTCAGAAACCTAAGATTTTTTCAAAAATGTCCAATTTGAACGTTGCTGGATATGGTCTCTTCTTTAATTCTGTCATCTCAAATTTTCGTTGTTCTAAAAAAATGTTTGAAGATATTTCGCTGATGCACGATGGTGCACCACCTCATTTAAGTGGTATAGTAAGAGACTATTTAAATATTACGTACATTTCGCAACTGGAGAATCGGCCGAGGTATTCCTCTTACATGGCCACCTCGGTCTATCGATCTTAGTGTACTCGATTTTTAGGTAAATTTCTTATAGAAATGTACCTATTGCGATCGTTCACACTTTTGAATTTCGAAATAATTTCAACGGCATGTTCTAATATGTCTATAAGTTAGTCCAAAAAAAACATTTGGTGCAAAAGTTTATATATATATATATATATATATATATATATATATATATATGTATATATATGGATATTACGAAATTTGTTAACACGATAGAGGTCGCAGTTTTGAAGGTATCAAGTTCAAATTTGCTACAAAAATCAATCTCTCAAATATCTCGGTCGAGTTCGTTATTGGGCAATATCGGGTAACTAATTTCAAAATGGCGACCATTCAAACATTTAAAAAAATTATCAAAAAAGAGCCGTTGTGTAAATATCATCAAAAATAATTTTAGGTTATAGATATAATCAGTACCTACAACTTTTGTTCAAAGGAATTTTTCATAAAATACACAGGTAAAAAAATAAAAATTAATAAAGAAAAATAACAAATATTGATAAAACATGAACACTCAATATAAATTTGATGTAATTGTGCATTTTCTGGATATCTTAATACAGACCCTGATTAAAAAAATATATAGTATATTTATTGAAAAGAAATAGGCGAAAAAAAATTCTGCCTTGAAGAGGAACTCGAACCCAGTCTGCTTTATATTCAACAGCCAAAACAAAAACCTCTAAACGCAAGGCTATGACACATACGACAATTTTATGTAATAACATGTAGGTATACCAATGAAAAGGTTGTTCAAATTTCAATTCAATGAATTTTGAAAAATTTACCTTTCCGCTGACTACACGCCATCGGGATTTTCTTCTCTTTGGGCCATCTTATAAGTTTGGTTTATCGAATTCTTTTAAGTAAGAGGGATGGAATAATAAATTGTATAATTAGGTAAGTACATCTTTTATTAAATGATCACCACATGTTATATTATTACAACAAAAAATGTTTGGACAAATTCAGGAAATAGATTGTGTTGTATTCGACATATTTCTACTCCTGTATATAAGACAGTTGTACCTACTGAAGAAAAGTTTACAGATTAAAATAAGCATTATTATAAGTTCATTTTGGTTGTTACCATGGGAATCTTTTAAATGGAATTAATTAATAACGTCCGATCTTTCTTATATCAAATACTAATATTATTTTGGTTTCATCTGTAAACCCTATCATTTTCTGGATGAACCTTCCGGAAAACCTGTATATGTAGATATTTGTACAGAACTTCAACACAGAATGAAGAAAATGCTTCAAGCAGAGAATATGAAAATCTGATAGATTAGACAAATATGTTAAAGTTGGTACCTATTTGTTAGAAGTTGAGAATAAATGCAGGAGCACATTGCTCCGTACTTTCCAGTATGTTCTTTAGACAAAGATACAATTTAATATTGAAATATAAATGTACTATCATTATTTATTATTCTATCACCGATAAATCAAGAAACAACTATACAATTACTTCATTGGAATGTTGCAGTGATAATGGTTATAAAAATGTCAACTGTATTCAAGATGCACATAATTTAACAGTAGCTTTGAAGGTATAGAACACAATAGAAACCGCCAGTGATACATAGACGAGCTTGTTACATTTCCGGCAACATATAAAGGGTGATCCACTCAATGCTTGAGTACTTTAAAGTGAAATAGTACATAAAGGGGAACACTGTACTCTGAACCTGACAGGAAAAAATAATTGGTCAGTAGTATAGAATAATTTATTATGAAACAGCATGGAACATCTAATACAACAACAACGTTGCAAAGTTATTCAGATTTACTATGAAAACCAAAGCTCTATAAAGGCATTTTTTTTTCTGTTAGACGATGTCGTTCTCAGCAATTGAACCTTGATAATTTTACGAATGGATTTAGGCACTAGACATTTTACAGCAATGCTGGTTCCAACAGGATGTCACTCTGTGGTGTGTTATTGCAGAAGCAGAAGTAATGGTCCTGTAAAGTATCCAACAGGATCTTGTGATTTGACGCCGCGTGAATTTTTCCTTGGATGTTATATGAAGTTGAGGGTCTACACGCTAATAATCCAAGAACAATAATTGAGGATTTGAAAAACATAACATTAGAAATGTTATTGGTACTTGTAAAGGCACTAATTGGATCACCTTTTATATATGTAATTTCCTGAATTCAATCAATTCACTTTACGCGCTTCTAGAGATTCAGTTCAAAAGAGGAATGAGCGTATTCATTGTGGTATCCTGTTAGTTTCAATTAAATTCCATGATTTCATGGACAATTAAACAGCTCACAACCAAGAGAATCAACCATATGCTTGCTTCCTTGGTCATAGAGTGCTCGACGGACCATATTACAGATACACACATATTATATTTATATACCTGCATACAATTTTTGCAAATGGCGAATACAAATTGCAATTATTATTAATTTCATTATGCCATCTACCTAATTGATTTTGATTGTGATAATAATTAGTCAGAACATCCTTCAATAGATAACGGATAACATATTTTTGATAGGATCTAATAAAACAGTTTGATGAGTCTTGAGTTGTGAATGTGTATACAGGGTTTACGGAATATATTCTGCTAAAGGAAGGTCTAGAAATTATTGTTTTTTTGACGATTCAACCCAAAACGCTATTTCTGAATAAAACTTTGGCAGGTTGTTTTTGAAACTTTATAAAATGTATTTTGAAAATGTTGAACAGAATTTTGTAATTTTTTAAATACAATTTGGTGCAAGAACCTAAGGAGTTTTTTTAAAACAGTATACAGAAAATAGGAAATGAAAGTTATCAAGTAATGTAAACAAAAACCTATAGTTTATCGACCATACAGTAGATTCATCTAAGCGTAAAAAATGATGAGGGGATGGTTTTATGTTATGTTGCTAAGCAACGTTTCCGGAAAGTTGGGATTGATACCACCTGAGTTAATTATAATAGATAGGTAAATAGTTACTGAATTTTGGTGAGAGTGGCCCTCTATACTTTAATCACACTAATAAATCATTTCGTGAGGGAACATACATGATACCATTTTTTCCTTTCGGCATGAGCTTTACTCTAATATAAATAAACCAGGTAGTAGTCAAATAGTGAAGACTAATGAAATTTCAGGGACCGCTGAGATAGATTCGGGAGTGCCTCAAGGATCGGTTCTGGGTCCAATACTGTTTTTATTATACGTTAATCATCTTTCTAATCTTAACATTTTTAGTGAACTGAAATTATTTGCAGACGATACTACCATTTTATGGCGGAGTAAGACCGTTGAAGATCTAAGCGAAAAAATATCTCTGGAAACTGCTTGTCTTGTAAGAAAACTTTATTAGTTGGTGCCAAAGGTCTTCTGCACAACTTCAAAATTACCAGCACCAATAGAATTAATATTATTTTGCATTTTTCAGTGAACTAAATGAAAAAGTCGGTCCAGTTTTTGGTAAAAAAATATTTATTGATTTACAAAGGGTCGACATGAAAGTTTCTGATTTTCCATTTTTTGATTTACTTTAGTTCAAATTTGAATACTGTTTTTTCCGAAAATATTTTTTTTAAATTGTACCTTTTTTATATAACTTATTATTCTAAATAGGTAAATACAAAATAAGCCGCTGAACCATATTTGTTAATATTTGGAAATGAGATAAATTGGAACTTGGAGAAGTACCTACATAGGCTGCATTTCGTCACCAAAATTAAATTTGAAGGGGGTGAAATAAGGATTTTGTATTTGTATCTACACTGAGTTATTTTCTATAGATATGAATAAAGAAAGACGAGGGCATAAATAATTTGATCTTTCATAACATTTATCTACAATATAACGAGTGTACTTTTTAGTAATGGAATTTTTGTTGGTTTTTCAAATATGAGAGTTATAACTTTGTTTGCGGGTAAATTATGATTTAGAATTGTATTTTCTAACGTGTAGACATGTCTCGTAATTTAATTATATACTAGAAAATAGAATCTTTGTTGTGCTAGTAGGAATGTTCTGGAATTTGAAAACAGTTCCACACCCACACCAACAATGTAAAGGGAAACTGCATTTCCATAAAAGCACTTCAATGTACAAGCAACACAATTCGATCCGTTTCCAATCGACTATATAGATAATGGCAATTTCACCTTGTCGAATCCGAACGACTTGTGGCAAAATCAAAGGAATACTTTCTTCTTCTGTGTTTGCTTATATTTAAAACAAAAAAAAAAAGAAACATCATTCTGTAGATGGGTTAATGCAAGTGATATAGATATAGGCATGGTTATAATGCTGGACCTGTTTGTTTTGAATCATTTTACAACATTGTAATCTCGATGACATTGAAACTGACAAATGGTTAAGAGATTATTTATGGGTATCTGTTATTGCAGTTGCTTGTTTTAGAATCCTATTTAATGGATGGTAAAACAACTTTTAATTGAGAAAGTACTTTAAATCTTCAGTTTTTTTTCAAATATCTGTTTTCTTTAAATATACTATTTAGCATAAATTAAGTAGCTGGGGATTAATAATTATCTTAAATAAAAAAAACAAGGACCAACTTTTTACATAGTCCTCTGAATAATACAAAATAATATTAATTGAGTCGGTATTGGTAATTTTGAAGTTGTGAAGTTAGATATAAGACATTGGCACCAATTTCAAAAGTATCTGCCATTACTAGTAGAATTAATATTATTGACCGACGAACCCCGAACGGAGGAGGTATACAATTCGACTGTCTGCTTTATTTTTTTGTTCGTGCGCGCCTTTTATATAGTAACCGAGCTCCGATTTTTATGATTTTTGATTCATTTGAAAGAAGAGAGTTGAGAAATGGTCCCATATTCATAAAAACGTAAATTCGAAATCTCCTTCCCTCCGAAACCCGCCCCCGAAGGGTGGAAGGGGCGAATTTTCTCGAAAATCGAAAATCTGAGTTGGTATAATTAAATATAGGATAATATCCGGAAACGTTTAAATTGAACATTTTTTCAAAAGAGTTACGGTTTTCGAAATAGAGTCATCTTAAATTCTCAAGTGTATGTATTTTTCCTATGTGGAAAGGGCGATTTCTTTCAAAAACTGAAAATCTTTTGATACGACATGAGAGACATAATTATTTGTAGCAACATTTGTAATGAACATTTTTTCCTTAGAGTAACGGTTTTTGAGTAAAATCGGTTATAGAATGGTAACTTATAAAATACTTGGACAGACGTTATTAGTTGATGCACTGAAAAGTATAAAATAATATTAATTCTATTGGTGATGTTACTTGTGAAGTTGGTGCCAAAAGTTATCAATCTAACTGCAACTGCACAACTTCAAAAATAACAGCACCAATAGAATTAATATTACTTTATACTTTTCAGTGCATCAACTAATAACGTCGTTCCAATTTTTTGTAAAAAATATTTATTTTGTATTTTTCAGTGCATCAACCATCAAGTCGTGTTTCCACTGAAAAAAAAAAATCAACAATATTATTGCACATTTACTATGAAACAAGGGGCAAATATGTATATTCTTAAGTTAGTAAAAAAACGTAAATTAACCTGACATCGAAAAAAATTCTTAGATTTTATACCTAAGACTAGTTTCAATCAGTCAATAAAGATTGAAATGTAACTTAGACCAAAAGTTAGACCAAGAAATAAATAGAACAATAGAAGAGGAACATAGTATAAAAAATCCTATAGGGTTCAAATGATACAGCCATTATTTAAATCGAGCAAAACAAAAGATTATTGGCCTTTATTACTTTCCTACGCTACTATAGTAGCTGTATTAAGGGAAATATTGTAATCGTGTGAAATTTTCAGTATCGTGATGTTTTTTTACAATTGTTGACGTTTCAGAGTTTTCTAAGTCTAATAAACATATTTTCAGCCATTGGTCTGTCTGTCTGTCTGTGAAAGCATTATCTCGGGAACAGATCGGTGTATATTGTTGCTTTCTTTTTTATTTTGTTTGGTACCAATATCAATCGCCGGTGGCACTGAATAAGAATCCTGTATACACTGGATGTTGAGCTATAGCCGAAAAACGTGATTAGCTCAAGACTACAGCGCGAAAACGGCTCTAAGGATTTTGATTAAACTTGCCTAAAGTATTCTTCTGAGAGCCCTTTACCACCCACATATAGCGCCCTCTCTGAGAAAACGCACAAAAAAAGTTATGCTTGAATAACATTCCGTATTTTCCACATGTTTCTTCAGATTCTGGCTAAACATTTCATCTTGCGAAAAAATGTTACATGACCATTGTTGTTTGTTTTGATATGCTGAATAAAATGAGTGGTAGCACGATTTGACCAGAGGATTTTTACTTTCCTACCGCTATTATCGTCGCTATGTAAGGAGAGTATTGTAATAGTGTAAAATTTTTCATTCACTGGAATTTGTCTGCGAGCGGTAGGAAAGTCGTGTGAGTGGACACACAAGATTTTTTTGAACTGTATTCTATTTTATTTCAGGGGTTATAGCCCCTTCGGTTCTAAATCCTTAAAAAAACGCACTAGTGTAAAATTAAGAATAAAGGAGAACTATGATTTTTGTGGAATATATAAGCTTTTATAATGTGATAAATTGTTCTAATAATAGATTTATGTTGATTTAGTTGACAGTTTCATCATTTACTTATTCATTGCAATTATTTCAATAGATAACAGTTTCATAGATAAACAAACAAAAAATACACACAGATGCCTGGATTTTTATTGTTTCATTTTGCCGCCATATAACGGATATATGCTATAATCAAATATGGTGATTTGTTACTTCCTGTTTGGTTTGCAACGCAAAAAAAGTTATTATCCTTGCTGGAATATAAAAGGCTATATAATAAAAATAATAATAATTGGTTATTATGCATGTCGAATGTCGATGTTGAAATAATATTATGATGCATAGTCATTGAATTATGTTATAACTACGATGAAAATTATATTGTTTTTTGTTCAACGTATGAAATAGCCGTATGAATATGTTACCATATGTATTGATTCAATTATATTTCTAAAATTAAGAGTAAAATCATCAATTATCAAAATACGTGGGTAGTTCTGGGAAAATCAGATTTTATACCTAAAATTATAGAGATGGCAATCATTGTTTAAAAAAAATTGTCAATGTTAAAAGAACTATATAAAGGTTAAGCTTGAACAAATGCGATAAAACAAACTCAAGAATACAGTGTTGCCAGATTATTTTCTTTAATATCCAAATAAAATTTATGGCGAATGTGTAACTGAAAAGTATAAAATAAAATTAATTATTTTGGTGCTGTTACTTTTGAAGTTGTGCAGTTGCAGTTGGATTGATAACTTTTGGCAAAAACTTCACAAGTACCTACTAGTACCAATAGAATTAATATTATTTTATATTTTTCAGTGCACCAACTAATAACGTCTGTCCAATTTTTTGTACAAAATATTTATTTCACATTTTTGAGTGTAACATTAGTCACGAAAATCGTTGAACGTTCACTAATACCAATGAAGATAGTACATATCCTATTTTTATGTTGTTTTAAGTAATTTAATCACAGAAAGACAGTCTGATCTTACCGCCAGTTCAAATTTACATCTATTAAGAATGCGCGAGTTAGGAAAAAAGGTAGATTCTTCAAAAACTGAGTTTATCCGCTACACTTATACATAAAATATCATAAATATGACAGAGAGAAGCGGTGCTGGGAACGTAAAAGTATGAAACCTATGCGAGTGGATTACGTAATTGATTTTATATCAACGTAGGACTGTAAAGACAACGATTGTAATTATTTGTTTACTTTTCTGAACCCGAAAAAAGGAAAATTTTGTCACAAAAAAAAAAGAAAAGTTGGAATTCCAAAGGACTTGGCAGTTTTCCAAAAGTGAGTGACTCTTATCTAATACGCTCAAAAAATGTTACGACTCAGCCTTTGTAATGACGCATACTTCTGAAAGTACCCTCGTACGATCGAGCACCTTCTTCTAAAATGTGCATTAAAAAAATATGGAGAACTGGTTGATGTCTTTGAAGAACAAGATGCTTATATCGTAAAAGCATGCAGTGAACAAAGGCATTAAAAGCACAAAACAGTTGTTGTAACTGAAATGGTTATGGTCACGTTGAGCTAAAAACATGAGAATACTACTGTGATAATAATTTAACAAACAAATTGAGGAAGAATGCGGCATAGTGTAGTTAGAATATTCTAACTGGATTTCTTACTTCATATTCGAGACTCATCAACTATCTATACTGTTCTGAAAGACTAATCTATTATAGCTATAAATATTTTTATCGATTTATATTGAAAGGTAAATATAGGTATAAGTAAAACATTTTTATTCAACCGAGAAATATCTAGTGACGCGTGAAAATGTAATATCTGTGGTAATAGAAGATTTATGACATGGATTCTACACTGTTTTAGTTATGTAATATAGTTTAATGATTTATAGAAATGTACAAATAATTTTCTACAAATAAAAAAAATCTAGTCTTGAAACAATTGAAATTTGTAGATTTGTTAAGATTTGCGGTTCTCCCTGATTTTTCTCCAGCCAAGAAAATCAATAGGATTGTATTTCTTAATTAATTAATATTTTCTTGAAAACCACCTAGATCGAAAGCATCGTAGAATTGTCATTTCATTGGAAATCAGTAAATAGAAAATACATATAGCTGGTCAAAAACACAACAAGCCATCACGTCGATACGAGTGAAAAGCTTTCTTATAATAATAAACTCGTTTTTCATTAATTATATTGGAAAAACCATGAATGAAGAATAGAAAGATTCTCTCATCTGCTGTATTTACCGCACTACAAAATAAGCATTCGCCGAAAGAGAACAACAGTACAGTCAATTAAATGTTATAAATATATATATATATATATATATATATATATATATATATATATATATATATATATATATATATATATATATATATATATAACTATAGAAACAACCGTTTTATTTTAATAAAACCTTCCATAATGTGGCGTTCCATAAATTCACTTGTCCGTAGAGAAGTATTTCTCTAATAATATATAAACCAGAGATGTTTTTATATTATTAATTAATTGTTGCGGTCATTGAGTTCTATCACTGATGATTACAATACACTGCTCAATACAATTCATGCTGTTGGATCTTTGCCGACTTCTGCTAGTAACGATTTGAGTCAGCTGTTCCTTATACGAGAACAGGGAGGGAAACTTTTCAGGCTTCAGCATTATGATATCCCTTAACGTTTAATTAATACGACAGATACAGGGTACATCAGGAAAGTTACCTCATAAATAAAGTAAATAGATTTAGATCTATTCGGGTTAAGAAGGACCCAGGAATGGTTACTGAATTCATTTCAAGCTACGACTGAAGTTGAACTGGGAGAAATATATTTTCTTATCTTGGACGCAGGAAAAGATGTTTCGAACAAGGAAAAAAATATTCGTCCAGTAATCCCTTTCAAGAAAAAAGAATGGGAGTAATCGTGACATAGAATTGTTCATATAAAGCAAAGTGGCCATGTCTAGATAAATTTGAAAGATTTAGCCATAAGTTGGATAACTGTTTGTAAGCAGGTGGGATTTTGAAAGATAGATAGCAGGCTTCAATGAAGAATCAGTTTTTAAACATTAAATAGATC
The DNA here is from genome assembly GCA_958507055.1 of Crioceris asparagi. NCBI lineage: Eukaryota > Metazoa > Arthropoda > Insecta > Coleoptera > Chrysomelidae > Crioceris > Crioceris asparagi. Next base: position 96,492,927 of record OY293827.1, on the reverse strand, counting down.
GAGACCATTATAGAAATCAGAAAAATTAACTCTACTATATTTTAGTTCCTTGCTTGAAGTTATAAATATCCGTAACATAACATACCTTCATTCTAGTGTTTTCTATGTAGAAATTGTCATCGAAAATTCATAAGTCTGTCATGATGGATGATAAATGACATCAGTTGCGAGCCAGACAGCAAGTGAATCATCTATTATTCATCTAACACAGATAGGTGTACGATATGGATATTATTATTAACATTGCTAATATTCGAGTAGTAACGAGTAACGATTTGATTCCGGTTACTTCTTGACCTACATGACCGATCAAAAATACATAAACACCCAGAAGAAGCTACAATGTAGATACTACCAAAGCCATATGGCTAATAATTGTTAGACGATGAGAGAATATTAATCTGAATATCATCTTCTTTCAAATATCCAAGCATCTTTTGTCAATACTAATTCACTTGGGTTAATTTCTAATGCATGCTAATTGTTTTTGATTGGTGAACTTGTCATTGTATTTGATTTTGGTTATTTCGACATCGATCTGAGGTTTTATCCTTTGGTAGTTTGTCATTACTGTCATATTAAATTAATTAGGTATTAGTTTAGAGAGTAATAAAAGTTCTAGATTTTATATTCAATTTAAAAAGAAACATACAGTTGAATTGAGTACTTCCTCAGTCAATTCCTTGTGTTTTTGACCTAGTTGAGAAATGATCCCATATTAAACAATATTAAAATCCAAAATTTCGTTTCCCCCAAAAAACTGCTCTCGAGATGGGTGGAGGGGACAATTATTTTCGAAAATAGACAATTTGAGACAGCAAAATTTAAGAAGGAAGCAAATGTAGCAACCTTTTTAATCGGACATTTTTCTGTGACATTTTGAAATCTCTGTATAATTATTATCATCTTTGGTGAACGTTGAATGATTTTGATGACTAATGTTACACTCAAAAGTGTGAAATGAAACTTTTTTAGAAAAACTGGGACATACTTTAATAGTTAGTGCTCTGAAAAATACAGAATAATATTAATTCCACTCGTGCCAGTACTTTTGAAGATGGTACCAATAAAGTCGGTTCTATTTTTTATAAAAAGTTTCTGATTTTTTGATAATAATTCTTATTTTATTCGAAAAACGACGGATTAGACTTAATAGTATCATAAAAATTATAAGTTCCAACATGTGTTTCTTTCCAAAAAATATTCCCAAAAATGAAGTAGAAACTTAAAATCGGTATTAAATTTCATAAAATGTTATTTCTTTGCTAGAGAGATTGTACACTGTATATTAATCGTCTATAGATTTCTGGTGATTATTTATATTTGATACCGCTAACCAAAGCTTTTGAGTATTTATATTTGCTGAAAAATTAACACTTTTGATATAGCGATTCATATGCAAATATTTCAGACGATTTATCCACTTTAAAAAACCCAATATATTTCTTATCATTTTGGATACTGTAAAGTTTAAATAAATAATAAACTAAATACACAGAAAATTTCCGCTTTTACAATCACAACAACAAATAGGTACAATTTCTGTTTTCTGATAAATTAATTCCAAAGTCCAAACAGCATTTTTCCGAATGCCCTGTAGGTAACAGAAAAGTAGTTCATTTGCTCTAACAAATGTATTTATTTTATCTTGTTTCAATAGTTTTGTTGTTACGCTATCGTTAGCGGCTGTTGCTGATATTATATATCATTAACAGCGGTATTTTGTTACAAATTAATGATTTGAATACATTTTTCGAAGATAGTAAATAACAAATAATTGGTGTTACATTATATTTGAACTATTGAACATATTTTTCACGCCACCAACTAATAAAGTCGGTCCATTTTTTTTGTAAAAAATATATAAGATAATACGTTGCTTATACTTATTCAGAGATTTTAAAACATCGTGGAAATACACATGTTTCAGAGTTTACCACTGCTGTATTTTGGAAAATTAAGATTTTTTTTAAATTTCCAATTTAAACGTTGTCGGATATGGTCTTCTCTTTAATTTTGGAAAAAATGCCCCTTCCACCTAATTAAGTTTTTGAGCGGAAAGACATGCTGAATGTCGATTCTTTTTACAATGGGACCAACTCTTAATAGTCCTCTATCAAATGAAAAAAGAAACATGAAGCACATTTACTATTAAAAATACATGAGCAATCATTGAAAGAAAAACATACAGACAAACGGTCGAATTGTATACCTCCTCCGTTTGGTTCGTCGGTCAACTAAAATAGCATTCATAGATGTTGAATCTATAATCTGTATCAAAGTAAAACAATATTGTAGGTGTTAAATTCAGCTTTCCAATAAATAATTGGTTATAATCTTAGATTTATTGAAAACTTCTGTCTCTTCTTATTTTAAGTGAAGGGATTTTAGTTCCACAAAAGTGTGGGTTGTATAATAACATTGAAATCAATTTTCTTATGTATTTTTTCAACAACAAAAATTGAATACCTCTTTGATTTCTTTGGGTCTTCTGATGTTGTTGTTGGTGATATTGTTACCCCCACAACTTTTGGAAGATGAAGATGATCCAGCTTCCGAACAACTAGAAGTGCTGCTGGCGGCCACAAAATTACTCTCACGCATTTTATTAACAATCGGCGGCGCAACACTCACATTATTATTCAAATCTTTGGCTTCACTTTTCCCCTTTAAATTCTCGAAACGAGCCAGTATCGCCTTCACCGACACTTTTGCCTCATTTTCTTCGGGTATAGTCTCCATGCGAGCAGCATCAAGTCTCTTGTCACAACATTCTTTCTTTTCATTATTATTATTATTGTTTGATACATCATTATAATCGTTGTAGGCACGCTCCGAGGCATTGGAGCTCAAATCAGACGATCTAGTCCACGATCTGACACTGCCACCACAACCATTTTGAGAATAAACTTCACATTGTACAGCAAAAGTGTTCTTAATCTTTGTATCGGCTCCCGAATCTGAATCATGCGATTCGTCGCTCAAACTCTCCGATTGATTTGATGAATTTGCCAAGCTGTCAAGTGAATTGGCTCGATAATTTTCCGAGATATTTTTGTTGTTATCAAAAACACTTTGTGTCCACTTGGGTTTGAATTTACTCATGATTCTTCCTGACAATATTTTCGCGGCGCATTAGAATACTATGAAGATCATTTTTAAAAGTAAGCTAACAGCGATGAAAAACACACAGGTAGGTCAAACGACGCATTCAAGTTGCGGAGTTAGACTGAAAATGATGCGCGCATCGCAACGGTTCCATACCCAATACACACAGTAACGACGGAAGGATGATGAGACGCGTGGTGGTCTGAGTGTGACCCACTGGTGGATTGCCGACGACGAAGATGAAGATGATGATGACGGTGTTGAAGATGGTAGGTAAGCAGCGTGCTTGAAGAACAGCCAACCATCATCATCGACGAAATGGTATGTGGGACAAGACGTGCATAACATGTGGTTTTTGCCTTTTCGGAATAATTATTTAGTAGTCGAGATCTCTCTGATGAAGACGGAATTGTAGAGAAAAATATTCGCACTGTTAGCTTCTGTCTATTGGTTATTCTAATTATTATTGGCAATAGCAGCGCGAATATATTCGATCGCGGTGTAAATTGGAAGTAGAACTCAACTTTTCAGGAAAATTTGATGCGAAAGGACCCCTGTCAAGTTGGTGCCATGATTTTCGAAAAATATTGTTTTTCCAACGTAAATTGTTTGTTTGTAATTTGTTATTATTTGTTAAATGAAAAATTTCGTTTGTTAGTTGCTCTTTTTGACCGACGAACCCCGAACGGAGGAGGTATACAATTCGACTGTCTGCTTTATTCTTTTTATTATTTTTTTTTTGGTTCGTGCGCGCCTTTTATATAGTAAACAAGCTCCGATTTTGATGATTTTTATTTATTTAAAAAAGGAGGCTTGAGGAATGGTCCCATATTCATAAAAATGCAAATCCGAAATCTCCTTCTCTGTGAAAACCGCCCCCGAAGGGGTGGAGGGTACAATTTTTTTCGAAAATCGAAAATCTGAGTTGATATAATTAAATATAGGATAATATCCGGAAACATTTAAATTGAAAATTTTTTCAAAAGAGTTACGGTTTTTGAGAAAAAGGCATGTTAAATTCTCAAGTATATGTAGTTTTCTTAAGTGGAAAATTGAAAATCTTTCGATACTACATGAAAGACATAATTATTTTTAGCAACATTTATAATGAACATTTTTTCCTTAAAGTTACGGTTTTCGAGTTAAATCAATGTTAACATGGTAACATCTAAAATACTTAAGCGTATTTCCGCAAAGATGCTTTGAGATCTCAATAATAACAACTAGAAGCAAAGAATATACGAGGATAAGTACTATCTTCATTGGTATTAGTGAACATTCAACGATTTTCGTGTCTAATGTTGCACTCAAAAGTGTGACATCACATATTTCAGACTTTACCATTGCGAAACTCGGAAACCGTAACCGGATATGGGTCCCCTTTCTAATTTTCAAATCTCGAATTTTCGATTTTCAGAAAAATTTGCCCCTTCCCCATAGCTGAAACACATATTTCAGACTGTAGTGCGGAAACGTATGATTATTTTCAAAAATGTCCAATTTAAACATTTCCGGATATGGAATTTTCGTTAATTCTGTCGTCTCGGATTTTCGATTTTTGAGAAAATTTGCCCTCTCCACCCCCTTTGGGGGCGGTTTTTGGAGGGAAGGAGATTTTGGATTTGATTTTCCTCAATATGGGACCATTTCTCAACTCCCCTATTTCATATGAAACAAAAATCGTCTAAATCGGAGTACGTTTACTATGCGAAACGTGCGAACAGCACTCTTACAACCGAATTGTATACCTTCTCCTTTTTTTGAAGTCGGTCAAAAATATATTTCATTGTTGGTTGCTGATTGTACCGAGCAATTGAATACGATAATTCGCATTTCATGGCATATTGCTATAGAAAGATTAATCTCTGGGAACAATACAACTATTTGAAACCAAAAGCATCAAACTGTTCGGCCAGCTCGAGAATCTGCCCTCAGGCGCTGATATATATAGATATACAAAAATTGTCATTCATTTTTAGAAAGTGGGGCCAACTTGACGTCGAAAATTTCAGTTATTAATAACAACAAAAAAGGAACTTACAAACGAAATGTTTTCATCTAAAAAATGAAAAACAAACTATTTACTTTGAAAAAATACCTACCATACGTTTAAATTGGACATTTTAAAAAAGTCATAGGTTTCTGAGTTACAGTAATGGTAAAGTCTGAAATATGTGTGGCTCCGCTATGTGAGGTGGGCAGTTTCTTTTCGAAAATTCAAAATATGATACGGCCAAATTAAAGAAGATATTATATAAAGCAACATTTAAATAGAACATTTCTCAAAGAAAAGTAGTTTCTTAGTTACAGCAGTGGTAAAGTCTGAGATATGTGTTTTTCCGCTTTTGACGATGTTTTGAAATCTCTGAAAAGTATAAGCAAAAAGTTATCTTCTTTGGTGAATGTTGAATGATTTTGATGTCTGATGTTACACTCAAAAGTGTGAAATAAATGTTTTTTTTACCAAAAATCTGACCGACTCTATTAGGTGTTGCACTGAAAAATACAAAATAATATTATGTCTATTGGTTCTGATACTTTTGAAGTTGGTACCAAAAGTTTTGAATCTAACTATAACTGCACAACTTCAAAATTACCATTACCAATAGAATTAATATTATTTTGTATCTTTCAGTGCACCAACTAATAAAGTTGGTCGATTTTTTTGTTAAAAATATTTAAAACCAAAAAAGTTACTTAACGTATTTCATAACGTAATATGTCAAATTTACTTTTGACAGTTGTGTATTTTTGGAAATATTTCTGTTAGTGTTACTTGAACTGTGTCTAGGGAGCTAAAAACAAATGATATTTTAAAAGAAAGTTTTGACTGAACGTCAATTGGATAATATATAATTGAATTGGTTAGTTTATCTGAGTAGAGATGAAATAAATCAATAAATTATTATGTTTCAAGTTAGCATGGGCATAATATTTATTCTAAAATACTTTGCCGAATAAAGAAAAAAAAAGAAAAAAATTATAATAATAAAGAAACTCTCTAACTCCACCAATAATAAAATTATTAATTAACTAGCTGATCCGACAGACGTTGTTCTGTCTTAACAAAAGCAAAAACAATATCTTGGTTTTCTAAATTTTCGCCCGTAACAACAATAGCAACTTTATCAATTTTATTGTTCCCGTATTATAGCGTCTTGCGTGTTGTCCTGCAGGCGTCTTATCGGCTTTGCTGACAATTCTGTGGTATCAGATGGCATGCGGTTTAATGCAGTCTTGTATAATACAACCAATTCGTTTTCTGATGGAAAAACATTTGAAGTTGCTCCACACTTGGTCAGTTCACCAATTTATTGTGAGCATAATGCTGATCGACTTGTTTTGCTGAATCGCCCATGAAATAAATTTGCAAAAATTGTACCACCATGTGACTTTCAAGATACTTGGTCAGCACTGCCATTCCCCCATCAGTTTTTGACTGGCTGCTTTTGGTTATTCACCTAGCTACAAATTTACTGTACGCTACTCTCTCTAATTGATATATGATTTCAATTGAAAATTACCAAATTATTCAGGCACGAGGAAGTAAAAGTTTATTTTTTTACAATATAGTTACCTTAAAAATTAGCATAAAATTGTCTTGAATAACTTTTGTTGTGCCAAATGTCTTCATTTGAAAACAATAATTGTATTCCTGTATATGAGTTAAAAATGTATAGAATCTGTTCCATTTCCGTAAACCAATGAATGCAGAGGCTCTGGTGGCAGTACCAATGGCGTCAATTTGACTTTACCGCTCCGGCAACACAATCCAGGGGGCAGGGGCTTCATTCTTTCAATATTAGGTGTGATTGATTTTAACTTACCGAGATGAATAAACGCTTCTCAAAAACTCACTGTATAATAAATTGAAATGAAACTATTATTTATCAACCGATCCATCTATTTGTTAAACGATATTTTCAGCGCGCGTTCTGTCAATTGCTGACAGTTATTTCAAACAACTGACAGTTGTCAAACAACTGTATGTACGGTATGTTAAATTAATATTGTCTTTAAGTTTTCATAAATGTTCTTTAATTTTCTAATGTTACGCTCAACTTTCTTAATTTTTTCGTTCGTAAGAAGCTTTTTCTGATAATAATGAACACAACAAAAAAAGAATTAGCGAAATCGGTTCAGCTGCTCTCGAGATTTGAGCAACACATTCAGCGGGGACACCCTGTATATAATATTAGACAGAAATCTTGTAATTTCTTGAAAAATGCCCGATTTAAATATTGTTGTTGGTTTTTTCAATGTTGCCACACAAAAATTTATATTTGCTTTTTACAGAAATATATTACAGTTTCGTAGATAATGCTTCCAAAAGCCATATTTCTCGATAATATTACTTATAACAAAACACCCGGAGCAAAAAACTAATTAGTTTAGAAACGAGTCCGCGATAACAGCACTTAAAAGCACGTAAAGTATATATGTTATAATTATTATTCAAAATATCGCATGATGGTTTCTAATAAGCAGGCTACTCTCTGAGTTGATGGATATTAACGATATGCCATTATTATTTAGAAAACTTCATCCGGGACTTATATACACATACAAACATACAAATAATATTTTTTTCCTGCACTGATATACTTGATAATGAGTGCACATTTAATGGCAGATTAAATGAAATGCAGATAGTTGCTCCAAGCATGCGAACAATCAATTTATTAATTACTAGAGTATAAAGTAAACACACTTACTTTATAGGTAGGTACCTAGACAACACGGTGTTTGAACTTGAATATTATTATATGAATAATTACTATTACTTTGAATGTTCTATTGTTATTTATATTACAATATTGTTCATGGAAATTTCACATTTTAAGAAAATGCTATTCATTGCATTTACTTTTTTCAAGTGTTTTAGAAACGTTCTTTCAGGTGAAAGTTTTCTAGGTAATATATGATCTTTCAGATTTTTGTTGGGATGCAGTTATTTGATAAATAAAATTATTTGCATCAAGCCGCACTTTCGAGCATGTTTATTCTCTTCATCAGGGCAAACTACAAATCGTTTCAAATTATCTCGACAACAGCAAATTAATATTTAAACTACATATATTCGTGAATGTAGATTGTATAATCATCAATCAGAAATGTTATTAGTTATTTATACAAGTCATGGTAACGCCATCTCTGTTCCTCCCTTAATAAACCTCTACACTCTATTCCTTGAGCTTATTTGGTGTTAAGTGGTAAATGGTATGAAAAAAGTTGTACCTGTTTTTTGACAGCTTGTTCTTAAAAAACTTTAATGTCTAAGAAAACTATATATTTTTATTTTTTTGCTCAAAATTAAAAAATTTTTGACAATACCAAAAATCACGAAAATCACGAAAATCATTGAACGTTCATTAATACCCAAGAAAAGATAGGCTTAGCTCGGAAACCGTAACTCTTTTGAAAATATATCCAATTTAAACGTTTCCGGATGTGGTCCCATCTTTGAGTTTGCGTTCTTAGATTTTCGATTTTCGAGAAAAATTGCCCCTTTCAACCCCTTTGGAGAGAAGGAGTTTTCGGATTTGAGTTTTTCTAAATATGGGACAATTTCTCAAGTCTCCTCTTTCAAATGGAACAAAAATCGTCTAAATCGGAGTACGTTTACTATGCAAAACGCGCGAACAGTCATAAATAAAGCAAACATACAACCGAATTGTATACCTCCTCCTTTTTTTGAAGTCGGTCAAAAATATAAAAATATACGTAATTCGAGACTACTCAACTGAAAGTTTTGAGAAGAATTTAGAATGGCCTCACTCATAGTTCAATAGAAAATCCGAATATAATGTATTTTAAATGTTATTTAATTACACTATGATGTATCTACCTACCACATTTACGCACTAAATAATTCAATATTATTTTAATTTAACAATACTGAATGTAAGAAATGTATTCAAAGAATGCTGTAACAAGTGCATACTACTACTTTTATAGTTTTTATGTATCATAAAATTGTTGTGAAAGGTTAAGGTGAGCACAAGAGATCGAAGAAGATCCTTTCAATAATTGGAAAATTTCATTGGCAATTTCTACAAAAGTGAAAACATCATCTCTACAAAAATGTTATGTTCTAGGAGAAATCGTATTATGCGTTGACAAAGGCTTAGCAGATTTTAAATAATCTCCTTTTTTGAACGACTTCAAAAAAAGGAGGAGGTGTACAGTTATGTTGTATGTTTGCTATTTATTGCAATCTTTTCAATTTATCGCTATTTTACGTAGCAAAGGTGCTCCGATTTTGATGTTTTTTGATTCATTTGAAAGAAGACAGTTGAGAAATGGTCACAATACCGACCCGGAAGGGGTAATTTTTCTCGAAAATCGAAAATCTGAGACTGCAGATTCAAAGATGAGACCATATCGGAAACGATTAAATTGAAATATTTTTCAAAAGAATTACGGTTTTTGAGTTACACCAATGGTAAAGACTGAAATATCTGTATTTCCGCTATGTGTCGAAAACTGAAAATACGATACGGCCAAATTGAAGAAGAGATTATATGTAGCAACATTTGTATTGATCATTTTTCAAAAGAGCTGCGATTTTCGAGTTACAGCAGTGATAAAGTCTGAAATATGTATATTTCCACCACGATGATTCGAGAAAAAGTACAAGCGAAGAACATACATGGGAATAGGATAGTTCTATCTTCTTTGGTATTAGTGAACGTTCCAAAAAATATTTATAAATATTTAAATGAATTGACTATGGGTTCTGATTTATTGTTTATAGGTCATGAAAATTAGTTTTTCCAGTGTTTCAAGACAAACATAAATGACATACATATATGGATAAACAGGTGAAAAATATAAAATTTGATTTGCACATCACTTTTTTGTTAAGATACGACTGAAGAATTCTTTGGGATAGGGTGATGAAAATGTTTAGAGCCGTTTTCGCTCTTTATCAAAATCCGATATTCGACCATTGCGCAGCAGCTATTGCAAGCAAAGTATTCACAAGTAACCTAGAAATTAGAAAAGAAAGCAACCAAATCGAAATGTTCGTTTAAGAGATCAACTTGACACGGACAATGGCTGAAATACGTTTTTTAGACGAAGGGGCTTCTAAAACATCAACATGTCATCTGCAATAATAACGAAGCGGGGTGTAAAGTTAGTTCGCCTCCTCGTGGTGCGCCCTGGGTAGCGTCTATTCGACGTGAGCTAAATGAACTAACATCATTCAGATCAAATATAAATTACTTTGATCAGCAGTAGACAAATGGGCTACCTAAAGATGAGAACAACGACTCGGTGAGCAAATACTCCACCCTGCATTGGATTAGATAATCGTTGGTAGGTGCAAAATGCATTCAATACAAATATCACAAATACATCTAGCCCTTATGCTTTTGTTTCATTCGGAGTACATCACAGTTGAATCAAGTGTATGATCACCGATTTCCTTTCTTATTAGAACTCATCAGATACACATATGACTCGGAGATATTTCCGAAGAAGTCAACACGTATGAGTTAGAACATTTGAAAAAATGAAGTTGGTTGTCGTATCTTGTTTTCAGGTATATATGAATTTACCAACAATAAAAACCACTGGAATAAAAAATATAAATCGACGGGTCCGAGCATTTTTACGAAAAAAATACCACTGAATTAGACATTACCTTTGGGATGAACTGAATACAATTATAAATAAACTATCTTGCACTTACCTTCTTGTTCTCGCCACAGAATTTCATGACCATTTCGGACAGTTGCTGTGCCCTTGGTGTATGCAATGTTAACCGTCCATCGGGTGTATCCATACTGACACTGGTCGGTCTGGGGGCAGCACATGTACCAATGTCACTCAATGGAAAGGATTTGATGATTTGAAGTTGACTTTGTTCTTTCTTAACCAGATGACAACCCCAATGTGAGATGGCAATTATTTGTACTTCTGATAACTGCAACAAAAGATGAAGATGAAGGAAATTTGGAATATAGTTCCATTAAATTGAATATAAGAATATGAAACAGCAATTTTTTTAAAACGGAATTTAATGCTTTAGTACTTTGGCCAATACCTTTCTTAGATTTTTAAGAAATTGATTCCAGTGAAGTGCCTTGATGACAGTTAGAAATAACATTTAGTTTCAATTTTCGGAGATTCTCAATATCAACCACAGAACTCCTGGGATCAAACGCAGCCTAGATCTCTCCATGAAAAGTTCTCTTCCGTAAATATACTGTTTATAATACGTAAATTTAGCTTCAATGTACCAAAAAGGATATGATGCATTCTAGAAAAGTCTATATAATAAGGAAATTGAGAAAAAAATGGCAGCCCATTGGCTTATTGATGGCTCAAGCTCCAGAAGTGGGACAGGGGCTGGCATATTTTCCGAAAGACCGATACCCCAAGTAAATGTGTGGATAGGTTTCTTCTTATCAGGCTGAAATTTAAACCGTCTTGTCGTTGGTGCCATGTAGAAAATAACGCATAACCATTAACGTATAAGGACAGTCAGTGGGAGCTGATGGCTCCTGACAGTTTTGAAATAGCATAAGCATTCGAGAACGAATGTCGGGATTGTCTCTCCAAATTGGGGGTTGCTTGGAATGGATACCAAAACTTAAATGCTTTGAGTGTAATGAGAAAGCTGACACTCCTTATATAACATCCGAGTTAGTAGATACAGGATGATGAGAGTCTAGCTAAAAAAACAAACAGCATCTCGTTGGGCAAACTAAGATGGCCACTGGACTGGTGAGTGGGCTGTTCAGAACGAAAACCTTAAACCTGCTATTTTAGTGGGGTCTTTGGCTGTCAAAGGACTTCGGACTCGGAGGATTTCCAGACTACCTTATGCGATTTGAAACAGGCCAGATAAGGTGTCCATAAATGGGTTTCAACCACCTCAACATCTCAACATATTTACCTGAGCAGCTCCAGAAACGGTGAATAATCTGGAAAAGTACAACGGCCATGTTCTGGCCAACTCAATTACATTCCTCTTGATGTTTGCTCGATGCGAAGTGTTATAATTCTCAGCAGACACCCCATACCCGGACAACATATTCACTCCGGCTCTCTTTTCACTGGTGGTTAATCTGATGCATGGGGTGAGACCGTAAACATCGCCAGCAATTTGACAAAAGATCAGATGCAAAGCCGTCGGTGGTCCCAGAGGTTCGGCCGGTGAGAAGACTTCCTTGCGTACACGCAACAGCCAGGAGACGCGATTGTAGGTGACGCATGCCGAGGCGCCAAGCGGGAGGAGTCTGGATGTTGTTGTTTTTGGTGATTCGGTTCGCTCTTGAGATTGTTGATGTTGTTGTTGTTGTTGTTGTTGATGGTGGTGGTATTGTTGCGATTGAGATTGAGGTGGTACTGGTGACTTGGACGGTGGTGTTTTTATGGGACGCATGAACTCCGGCCATTCTTGTACTGCAAATAATGGAAAACATTTGACATTTCTATGTAAATGTATAAGTATTGAATATAATAATATATAATATATTTTATGAATTTTACATATCAATATCGGGTAAGTAGTTTCAAAATGGCGACCATTCAAACAATTAAAAAAATTATCAAAAAAGAGCCGTAGTGTAAATATCATCAAAAATAATTTTGGGTTATAGATATAATCAGTACCTACAACTTTTGTTCGAAGCAATTCTCCATAAAATGCACAGAAAAAATAATAAAAATTAATAAACAAAAAATAAGAAATATTGATAAAATATGAACACTCAATATAAATTTGATGTAATTGTACATTTCCTGGAGATCTTGATATAGACCCTGATTAAAAAAATGTATACTATATTTTTTCATAAGTAGGCGAAAAAAAATTCCCCTCAAAAACTTCCTCCAAAGGGTGTGGTGGGGGCAATTTTTCCCGGAAATTGAAAAACTAAAAATTCGGTCCAATTTTATGTAAAAATATTTATTAATGTTCTATAGTAGGTATTCTAAGCATAATCAACACGTCCGTACAAAATTATACATTGAATAAAACTAGTCCCACGTTGATATCATTTTTTGTTTTCGAGATAAATATGGGAGAGATGAGATCATTGCAATGAAAACAATGAAAAATGATAAAATTGGGTTGAACAATAAATATATTATTCATTCACCTCATAGACACGATACAATTTATAAAATAATCATCAAATATTTGGATTTTTTATTTACATAATTAAAAAAATTTGGTTATCTTTATTTTATTTAAATCTAAAATTGATAATTTAACACTTAATTCCCACGATAATATCACAGGTTAGTATTAGACAGATCAGTCAAGACTACAATGAATTCTTTGTCATTTAAGAAAAATATTATTTAATTGAAACGATTTCATTGAATCTAACAAAATTTATTTACCTACCCATTCAGGCTGAACATTATGTAATTATCAAATATAATTTCCCTTACCACAACCAAAACAACTACAATCCATTTTTGTATCAATTATTCACTTTGCACTTCACTTGCAAATAGAATCAACAAAAAAAAACAGTTCAACATTTTAGTCCAGTCGAAAGTGAAACACAACTCTATTGTTATGACACTTAATTAATTATTATATTTAATATTGAAGATAAACGAACCGTTGCTTGATTTCAGAAATTCGGTCACGGCGAATAGAGAAATTTAAATTTTTATGAATAATCCAGATTCCGCCACGTTTTTTTTTTGGTCCAATACAGTCAGTTCAGATCACAATGAAATTTATCTATCTAATATTATTGTTTGAAGGTAGATATAAGTTATTATGTGCTGATATAATTAGACTATATAGAAAGCATTAAGGACCTTGATCCAGAAACTGGTGTATGAAATTATGCACTTTAAACGAGATTATTTGAAAATATTGCCAATTATATTCATTTGTTTTCCAATTAATTTATTATTGATATCGCATATCTATTAAAATAATTGCTATATTATAAGAAATTGATTCTTGGCACAAAAATGCAAGTTCAAATTATGTAAATAAAGATTTAAGAATAGACTTGTCAATAACTACTGCAAATACTGCAAATAATTATAGAAATTTGTTCTTTTTTCCGAAAAGAAAACCAAACAACCAAGAAAATATTTAAAAGGAGCTTCCAAAAAAGCTACCCTCGATTTTATTTTGTACGTATTTCAGCAATCTATAATATGAAAATGAATCGCTGAATGTGTTGCTAAGCGCAAATCTCGAGAGCAGCGGAACCAATTTCGCTAATTCTTTTTTTTGTTGTGTTCATTATTATCAGAAGAAGGTTCTTATGAACGAAAAAATTAGGAAAGTTGAGCGGAACATTAGAAAATGTTAGAAGATCTAGGAAAACTTAAAGAGAATATTAAGTTTACATACAGTACATCCAGTTGTTTGAAGTAACTGTCAGCAATTGACAGAACGCGCGCTGCAAATATCGTTTAACATAGATGGATCGGTTGATAAATAATAGTTTCATTTCAATTTATTATACAGTGAGTTTTTGAGAAGTGTTTATTCATCTCGGTAAGTGAAAATCAATCACACCTAATATTGAAAGAATGAAGCCCCTGGATTGTGTTGCGGGAGCGGTAAAGTCAAATTGACGCCATTGGTACTGCCACCAGAGCCTCTGCATTCATTGGTTTACGGAAATGGGACAGATTCTATACATTTTTAACTCATATACAGGAATACAATAATTGTTTTCAAATGAAGTCATTTGGCGCAACAAAAGTTATTCAGGACAATTTTATCTAACTTTCAAGGTAACTATATTGTAAAACAATAAACTTTTACCACTACATGCCTGAATACGTTGATAATTTTCAATACAAATCATATATCAGTTAAAGTAGCGTACTGTAGGCTTGTAGCTAGGTGAATAAACAAATGCAGCCAGTCAAAAGTTAATGGGGGAATGGCAGTGCTGACCAAGTATCTTGAAAGTCACATGGTGGTACAATTTTGAACAGACCAAGTGTGGAGCAACTTCAAATGTTTTTCCATCAGACAACGAATTGGTTGTATTATTCAAGACTGCATTAAACCGCATGCCATCTGATTACCACAAAATTGTCAGCAAAGCCGATAAGACGCCTGCCCGACAACACGCAAGACGCTATAATACGGCAACAATTGATGAAGTTGCTATTGTTGTCATGGGTGAGAATTTAGAAAACCAAGATATTGTTTTTACTTTTGTCAAGACAGGACAACGTCTGTCGGGTCAGCTAGTTTCATAATAAATGTTGACATTTCGAGAAATCCGAGGTAGCCAGTTTTAAAATGAACACTCTGTCGTCATATATTTCAAATTCTTAACTTTAAATACTAGAACAATTTCGAATAATACTAGCATAGATAATTTCGATATACTCGAATTTTAATGATCTCAGTCATCTTTAATCTCTTAATTGCACCTTCACTCGGATCTGTCGGGACGTCCAAGATCGCGTCACAGATAAGTCACATCTTAAGATTTACTGATACTGTATCTAATCAACTTTTGAGAAAAAAATCATAGCTTCTCACCTTCAGTCCTTTCAGTTTTGTCAGTGATCTGTGTCGAAGCTATGGAATGCTTCTTTTCCCTCTCATGGACATTTTTGCTAAACATGTGCGTTCTGAATGTTGGTCGGTCCATTTGCTCACCATTTCCAGTCTCCCGCTTTACATGTTTCGTCTCAAACTTTCTTTCTTCCCGATCCCAAATTTCAATCATGTGTCTAGGTTCAGTGGAGGTGTTGGTTGTGGTCTCTGCAAGATCCCAGCTGTCTCTTCTTCTACCTGAAATAATTCATAGAACAGTTCATAAAACCAAGGTTCAACCAGGTGTGAACCATAGAATACTAGGTTCTCTCATATTCTAGGAAATGGACTGATTGTTCTTTATGTTACTGAGAGACTATTGCAAGAAATGTTCTGAGCATGAGCCAAACTTATCAGTTATTGACTACACAGTGACTTTACTTCCTTCTAAAAAGTTCATTCTCTGAATTTACGCTTCAAACCATCCAACTCACCATCGGGTTTATCACCATCATCTTTGCCCCATCCACCGATACCATCATCAGTGGTGCCTTGCGTCAAATTGCTTTGAACATCCCAATTGGCACTGAACGAATTCCGTTTCGAGTTGTTTTGCATCATATTTCGATTCTGATGGACGCCAAAAGTGTCACGATCCTGCCTCTGAGCCATAAATGAGGATTCTCTGATGGGTTCGACTGGTGCAGGCGGTTGCTGGTTGTTGGAACGTGCCCCAGGTGGAGGTGGTGCCGGTCCAGGTGGTGCAGGAGGTAGTGAATTTGGTCCGATAGGTGGTGGGGGTGGGCCAGGTTTCCAATTGGAGCTGGACCAGCTCTGGGTTGTTGGTGATTTGTTGCCATTTCGTGACATCTGTAGAAGCACATATCACTAGTTAGAATTGTATCAAAACGCACCAAAATTGTATGGGAGTCTGAACAGGAAACAAGGATATTGAAAGATTTATGTACATTTCAATAGCTGTATTTAAGCATAAGTAAAGCAATCATCAGTGGAGGAAATACGAAATTAATATGTATCCTAACAAATGAAGAAGATATATTTGTTAATTTTGTGGAAAAAGCAAGATTGCAAAAAAGGAAGGTGTGTTTCCATGTAACAAGGTACTGCATGCACTGAATAGTAGTTCTCTGATAAAGGACCAGTTCAAAGGCATTGGAATTGTTACAAAAATAGAAATTTTCTCAAACTAGAATCGTTATAAACTACAAAGCTGAAGTGATCTTGGACCAGACTTGGTATAAGATCATGAGCCAGCAATATTTACAAGATTAGCAAACACCAATACAAGAAGAGAATCAGAACCTTTTGATATGAAAAGACTAAATGGATAAAGTACTTACGTGTGGCGGTGTTTCAGGACTGGATTTCCCACTATCATTCACCGACTCATCTCCCCATCTTCCAGCCAATTGCTGTTCCAACATCATCTTCCTAGTATCTTCTAATTTATTTACGACACGTGACGGCTTATCAACTTTGCTACTAGTCGATCTTACAGAATGATGAGCAGTCACCATCTCAAGTCTCTGTCGCATCTCTGTGCTGAGTTTGAGTTTACCAACGCTTCCTGGACTGGGTCTTGAAGCACCAATCTCGAAAGCTCGTTTGGCATTGGTTTTGTTGTTGTTGCTGATGCTGAGTCTCTCATTTTCCCTTACCAATGGCTCCAGCTCCATTTCATCCCATTCGGCGGCACTTTGGTCTGATTTATTGAAATTACCACTGCTGTGACCATTCGATATGGTCAGGGATTGATCTTTGTTTGGTGTGACTTTTCGCTGATGCTGTCTCAGCTTGAAATGCATAAAGTCTTCGCCATTCTGTGGAGTGTTTCCATCTTTTGGTGGAGGCCAACGCCATTTTCCTATGCGAACAGTTTTCGCTCTGCCGTATGGATCCATGAAGGGCCTTGCTTCACTGGGATCTGTTGCATCCAGCGGTGGGGGCATTGGAGGTGGTGGTGGAGGTGGTATTCCATTTCTACTAGTTATGCTGATATTTGATTCTGAACTCACCTTCCTGGACTTGAAGTCGCTTGAATTGGGTGAGCTTATCTTTCTGTTGGCAACACTAGCTAATTTGAAACTGGATTTTCTCGTTGGACTTGCCAGACTGGATTGATGTACTTGCGCCTTGACTGTCTGTGTTGTTTGCACTGTTTCTGTAACTTTCACATCGGAACTGACTGATGTATTTTGCTGTGTTAATAGTTGCTGGAGTGCTTGATTTTGGGCCAATAGCTGTTGCTGTATCTGTATATTTTGGGCCATTGCAGATTGTAAGAATGCTCTCTGTAGATTCTGTTGATAGGCTGCTATATCTGTACCATTTTGAGGCATGCCAACTCCAACACCGGGCATGTTGAAAACGGGCATGAAGCCCTCTTGAGTTGGGCTTAGAAGAGGCATCATTAATGGAGCTGGACTAACTATGGGAGCTGGTATAGATGAGAAACTATAATTGGAAGTACTAGGTCCATTTTGTGTTGTACCACCTCCTTTGATACTGTCGACAAGAGTGTGTTTCTCAGTCAGCTTTTTCAAGCTGTCATTTATGAATATTGGGCGAAACAAGTCACTAATATAGTCATCAACATTGCCGTTGGTGTTAGGCTTTGGTGTACTTTGTGTAGATGTAAGGTTCTCAACTTCTTGATCCAATACTGAGCTACTTTCACTGTCTCGCCTCTGTTTATGTCCACCTCCTTTAATTCTGTATACCAGATCATCGACATTTGACAGACTCAGAGTACTGGTCTCCATATCTCCCAAGATTTCTCCGATATAATCATCAAAGCCTTCTATCTCATCGTCATCAACAATATTCAAATAATCACCTCCTTTGATGCTAGCGGCAAGTGATCTTGCATCACTCAACTCATCCAAATTTCCATCTAATACAGGACTGAATAACTCATCCAAAAATTGATCGACATCGGAAGCCTGACTGGGTACTCTGACTCGTCGTACATGACTAGCTAAACTAGGCGCCTCACTGGTATCAGACATTGCTGAGCTTCGGACTCCACCAAATTCAGATCTTTCAATTTGAGCTCGGCTCGAATGTGAACCAGGTGGGGCTCTTTTGCCAGCGTACGCCGATTTGACATATCTCGGCCCTCCTCTGTGCGAAGTACTTATACTGGATACATCAGGATACTCGAATTCAATCTCCTGTTTTGACATGTAGTTCTGATTGGCTATCACTGGCTGGATGGGTGCCAACTGTTCAACTGAATGATAACGTTCATTCAGTTTTGATGATTGACTCAGCCCCAAATCAACCAAAGGCGTTGGTTCTGGTTCATTTAATAAGTTGTCGAGGCTTCTGGATCTTGTTTTCTCGACATCGAAATATCTTTCGTTGAGCGCAGAGCTGCGTGACAAAGCATCGTGTGATGTTTTTCTAGCTGCAGGTGAGCTGGCTGCAATAGGAGATTCCCTTTGAGGTGACTTTGAGTATTCTCGTGTATCCCTGGAGGATTTTCTTGAGCTGTGGCGAGAGTTTGGCACTAGAGCTGGTGGTGATTGCCTCATTTCACGTTCTCTCATCAATTCCCTTGATATTTTTCGTGTTATATTGATTGGTGGTTCAGGTGGAGGAACTTGAGGTCTTGTTGGTGATGGAGGTGAATGGTTGTCAATTTCAATAGGGGACAGTCGCTTGTTTCCTGATCGCAGCAATGTGGATTTACTTGCCGGGAAGGCTGGTGGCAATTCCAATTCTGATATTAAATCCATAATATAATCCAGACCATTACCATCATATATGGCCCCTGCATCGTCCATGACTACACTCCATCCATTGGAGGGTATGTTCAGTGACGAAACTGCTTGTGCTGCCGCCTGAAATTCAAAATGCATATGAGTTATAATTGCTTGTTTAAGATATGTTTTCTCCTTACCTCTTCACAGGTTGTCCATGAATCAACGTGAACTGTTGAAATTGTTCTGTCGGGCAAAGTTAGTGTCAAGGCTGTATTACACTTTTGCTTGATTCCTTTGAGTTCCAACAGTGTCGGGGGAAATTGCCTGGCGTGTGGGGCTTTTTGAATGCTTCTTGTTAACTTTCTTTGTAAAATTTCTTTGTAATTTGATGGAGCATAGTCTGTGGCAAACTTTAGCAAATACCTGCAAACAAAATTCATAATAAATATGATATTAATGAACAGATAAATGCTGTAACATACTTATAAAGTGGTGGACTTGGTTGGAAACAGCTCAAACAATGAGCCATTAGTTGCCATACGCGTTCCGAATTATCATTTCTCCACGTTTGATTACATTGCTGGACTAGCAGTTCATCTCTCAAGCCTTTGGAACTAAGACCCTTATGGATTATGTAATCGGATAAGGCCTTTTCTCTAGCACCAGTCAGCTGAGCATCATTTGACCAACGCAGTATAAGTTTAAACATTGCTACAGCATCTTGGAAATCTTGATCTCTTGCCGCTGCCTTCGATAGGAACGGGGCAGTGATTGGTTCCTTTTTAACATGTAGCTCTGCTCCTTTGAAGTATATGGAGGAGAATTTGTTAAATTCAAATTGGTGCAAATCTTCTGGTAGATTTAGTGATGGTGGTGAGCCTGTTACGCCACCAAGGACTTTCATGAGATTTTTCTCGGAATGAGGTGCGTTGTGATTTTCCAATTTGGAAAAAATGAAAGCCAGTTCGGCTGGTATCTCTAAGAGATTGACATTTGATTTGTTATTGAGTGCCGCTTTCTGTACAGACTTTTGCGCCTGAGCTTGAAGTTGAGCTTCACGTGCAGCTCTTTGCTTTGCTCGTTCTTTTGCCACTTTTTCAGCCTCGACTCGTCTCCTAAACTCGGCCTTTCTCTTCGAGAATCGCTTTCTTTCCAATCTACCTCTGTACAGAGCTTGCGCTTTCACAATACCCCTTTTAACCTTTTCGTATCTCTTTCTTTGGATGTAGCCCTTCCAGTGTTTCTGGATTGTACAGACACTGCGCCTAAGTCTTCGGTACCTTTTTCTGGCCAAATAACCACGCATATGTTTCTGGATGACAATTGCAGCATCTTTCAATGATTCGCCACGTTTGATTTCCAATTGACGCTCCAGATTTTCACGCAGAAATACTCTTGATGCTCCCAACTGGTAGTCTGGGCCATCTAAAATTGGAAATATATAATTATTTCGAAATATTAAAGATGTATATTTTCAGAATCATGGTCTTTGTGAGGTAATTCCATACAAAAAATTTTGAAGGTTATATTTCAAATTTTAGGTTGAAAATTATATAAGAGCGTATATTGCACTAACCTAATCCTGTCGCAGGCATTTGCTCCAATATTGTTCTGCATAGATCCCTGAATGGGGCTCCTCTAGGAATTCCGGAGAGCAAGTATCTGTTGAAGATAAAAAAAACACACGTAATGTTCACATACTTGACCATAAAAGAAACTAATAAAAAAAGCGTCAGGTTTTATTACATAAATCTTCCACTACTGGTTACCACGGAAGAGTGAATTTCTTATAATATGTAATCAATATGTGTGAAAGTGCGGAGCAATAGATACAATAATTACTTTTTCAAATGTGGTGCTGCTATAAATTTTGATGTCTTCCCGGAGCAGATATGCCGCATTTTTCAGTTTTTTTTAATTTCCAATTTCTGCGCTTCATATTAGATAAAAATAATTAGTCATACAGAATAAGAGTACCGTACAACGTTAATGTAGTCGGGGAAAGTTGAATTTTCATGAAATATTTGAATTGGCATTTTTCAATTGTAACATTTTCCATGATTTCTCAAAACAAAAAATTGAGCTAGACTTTATATGAATGAATCTTTTTAAACTTTCGATGGCTGTCATTTTGAAACTACTATGTGGAGCACGTCCATTATTGACATTTATTTTAACAAAAAAAACATAAGAAAATTTTTGTTTTGTTGAAAACCATTTCATAGTTCCGTTAATAATAATCAAAAAAATATTTTGTCACGTTAGTAGTTGGTGCACTGAAAAATACAAAATAATATTAATTCTATTGGTGTTGGTACTTTTGAAGTTGTGCAGTTGCAGTTACTTTTGGCACCAACTTCACAAGTACCAGCTCCAATAATAAAAATATTATTTTGTATGTTTCAGTGCACCAATTAATAATGTCGGTCCAATTTTTTGTAAAAAATATTTATTTCACACTTTTGAGTGTAATATTAGTTACGAAGATTGTTGAACGTTCACTAATACCATGGCATCTCGAATTTTTGATTTTTGAGAAAATTTACCCCCTCCACCCTCTTCGAGGGCGGTTTTCAGAGGAAGGAGATTTCGGATTTGAGTTTCTACGAATATGGGTCCAATTTTCAAGTCTCCTCATTCAAATGAATCAAAAAACATCAAAATCGGAATACCTTTATTATATAAAACGCGCGAAAAACAAAAAAAAAACAGACAGTCGACGTGTATACCTGTTTCGTTCGAGGTTCTTCGATCAAAAATACTGGACCTTCACAGGTGCACCGAGAGCCCAAATCGCACTTGACTGCTTTTCTTTTGAATTCAATATGTTGTCAAACAATTCATCGTATAAAATACTAGGATTTGCTTTAGTTAGATACAGAACCAAATCTACAATAATTTTTGTAGGTTGTCTATGGGAATAACTTAATCTATCTTATCTTATTATATTACAAATGAATAAACAAATGTGTTCCTTGACACAATATAAACATTTACAATATTGTGATTTAATATAACACGCAATATACTGGGCAAGGAACACAATTTAATTATTCTATACGTTTTAGAAGAAAAGAAATTATAATTTGAAAAAAAATTGAATAAATATTTTTCACAAGAAATTGGACGGACTTTATTAGTTGGTTGGTTGGTTGCCTGGACGTTTTATAAAGTGCAGCCATATTCATTCAGTATTTACGTTCTGTCGATCTGGGGAAAATAATACACGAATGAAATTTTCCATTTTCGATCGACGAACCCAAACGAAGGAGTTATACAATTCGTCTGTCTGTTTTTTCATCATTTTTTTTCGCTCGATTTATATAGTAAACGAACTCCGATTTTGATAATTTTTGATTCATTTGAAAGAGGAAACTTGAGAAATGGTCCCATATTCCCCATATTCCCGTAAAAACGCAAATCCGAAATTTCCTTCTCTTGAAAAATCACCCCTAAATGCAGAAGGGGGTAATTTTTCTAGAAAAACGAAAATCTGAGGTAACAGAATTAAAGATAGGAAAATACATTTTTTCAAAAGAGCTACGTTTTCGAGTTAAAGCGATGTTAAAAACTCAAATACGAGGATTTTCACTATGTCAAGGGGGCAATTTATTTCAAAAATTTAAAATCTGAGGGAACCATATGAAAGGCCAGATTATTTGTACCAACATTTATAATGAACATTTTGCCCTTAGAGTTACGGTTTCCGAGTTACAGCGGTGTAAAATGGTAAAATCTATACCACATATGCGTATTTCCACGGCAATGTTTTGAGGTCTCTAAATAATAACAAGTACAATCAAAAGTGTGAAATAGTTTTTTTTCTATTTTTTCGATTTTCGATAAAAATTGCTCTCTCCACCCCCTTTGGGAATGTTTTTTCGACGGAAAAAGATTTCGGATTTTTCAGTTTTTCTAAATATGGGACCATTTCTCAAATCGGAGTACGTTTACAATGCATGCAAAACGCGCGAGCAGTCTCAAAAAATAAAACAAGCAAACATAGAACCGAATTCCTTCTCCTTTTTTTAAGTCGGTCAAAAATGCTATTAAACATAAAAAATATTCGTTTTGGTTTATATTAGTTTGTGTGTCAAAAAAGCTCCTTGCATAGACCCACAAAAAAGCCATTACCTTGAAGCCATTCAAGATAATTAGACCGACTTTTTTTCAGTCGATTTCTTATGCCTTAAAGTGTTTTTGAGATATAAGAGTCGTGCACTTGGTCGGGATTTTATTAAACAGACAACGCAAAGCCAATAACTACTGTAAATAAAATTATCAAACTTAAAATATATTTTAGAGGGTGTAGAGGTTCAAAAAGAAATATTTTTTTTCAAATTCCAATCTCTAAGCAGGCTTATTGCGGCTCCATTATTTGAATGGAAAATATTTTTTCTGCAATTTTTGGCCTCTCCTCTTTAATGAGGATTCTCGTAGACGTCGCGGCTAATTACATGTCTAGGAAAGGGACAGAGATGCCTCTTAATCTCGTTCTTAACATTTGTTAATTTGAAGGTGATTTATCATCGGTCTGTGGGTATTTATTTAATCCATCACGGGGGTAATGGACTCGCGGATATCATCTAGTAAATTATATAATGACTTAATAAAACAAAAGCCATACTTACAGAGCCCATACGTGTACCGTGTACCTGGCTATGATGACAGGTAATTTTCGTCATCGAGATATTTTTTTCATAAAGGTATCGCAAATCATAACAATTAAATTCAACGAACAAAAAAATTGAAATATCACACAGCAGTCAACAACTATCCTCAATAAATTCACCAAATGCTTTAGTAAATAAAAAATATTCCACTATTATGAGAAAAGCAATTTTTCCAAATTATGCATCTTATCTTTTTGTCAACAAATATCACCACTCACACACACATAAACACTATACTAACCTGTATCGCTCCACAAATTGATGAAACTTCATTCGAACTGGATAACCTGACTGTCGAATTTTGATTGTGTCCAACATGCCAGCATAACGCAACTGTTCTAGAACGACAGGCATGTCAAAACGCATGGGTGCCTTATCATTATTTGGTTTGATACATCTGACAAACCATGGCGTACACCTCGACATCGACTCCAACAGCTGATGTAGACTATCACTAAATCTGGCTGCCACTGTGGAAGTGAGCATTAAATTTCGATTAGACATTTATTAAGTAGGTAGGTACCTATTATTATTATTATTATATTACGATCAAGAGACATTTTTAAAGTGCCGTTAATTAGCCATTAGGAAGGTATGCATTTTTGAGCAATGGTTCAAAAGATTTTCATTGATAGATTAGAAATTCCATTGAGTGTGAATAAAATGGAATTAAGTAATAAGCAGTCATAGGTTTTCAAAATTCATTCAGGAAATACATTGCAGCGTCACTTTTCTATTTGAAGTAATTTGTTCAAATTATACACACCCCTGCAAAGAAAAAACGGCCACTGAAAACTGACCGCAATTTCAAAGTTGGTTTCCTGGCCAACCGCTCATTTAATTTTGATGTTTTCTTTGTTAAATTATAGATTGATTTCCGAGTAACGATTTTTTTTCAGAAATTTTTATTCTGATTTGAATTTGAGCAACAACGAGACCAAGTTTATTTCCCGAAATTTGTAACACCCTGTGGAGTGCAACTGCTATAGCAGCTGGTGTCAATTGGGCTCACATTGAACCCCGATCTTTTCCTAACATTTTGCTTTTTGAATCACGACAGTATCTTTGTTTTTACTGGAGATAGGTACATTTTTTAAAAAGTAAGAAATTTCTACGTGTAAAATAATCAAGGCAGCATACGCGGAAACGGATTTGACTTTAACATTGATTGATTGATCAAGAGCTTGTCAACGATTTCACATAAAATCACAAAATGCCTTTATCTGTAACGGATGTTGCTTGTAGCCTCAATTGAGGATGACCGAAGTCAACGTTATATGTCTTATACTCTTGGTAAACCTCGAACAAGAGTCCAAAACGTCTGTAATGGTCTGTATATGGTAATGGGAAATTTCAACAGGCAAGTGGCTTATTGTCCTGAATGCTTTACGAAATCATAAAACTACAGCATTTCAGAATCAACATCTCCTACAAACCGTGCGTACGATTGAAGTCAGTGAGAGCACAATCCGACTAAGACTTAAACAAAATGAACTGTCTTCAAGGAGGCCTGCACAGGACCCCATCTGCTTCGAAGACATCGTCGAGCACGGGAGTCCCGCATAGATTTAACCTTTGTTGAAAACCACGCCTTACATGGGAATAACGCGACCACACGTGGCACAAGTATATAACGAATATTTGGTCGAAGCAGGTATTGAACGAATGGTTTGGCCAGCTTTCAGTCCTGATCTCAGTCCAATTGAGCATCTCAGGGACCAACTTCAAAGACGCCTTCGTCACCGACCTGCTTTACTCGACAGCCTTCTTGATCTGCAAATTGCACTTCAGAAAGAATTCCATTCCACAAGAGTTTCTTCCAAATCTTATCGATTCCATGCAACAACGACTAAATGCATCGATTTTGGTGCGTGGAGGCCACACTAGATAATAGCCATTTAAAATTTATCTATTATTTTTTCTCTTTCAGGTTTTTGTTAGTTTTCTAATTCTAATTTAATGTTTATTTGTTGTGTTTCCACATCTTCGCCCGAGGCGTTCTCTTAAAAAAAGTGTATCTCCAGTTAAAACAGAGATAATGTCGTAATTTAAAAAAAAGGTAAAGAAAAGATCAGGGTTCAATGTGATTCCAGTTGACAACAGCTGCTATAGCTGTTACACTCCACAGGGTGTTACAAATTTCGGGAAATAAACCTCGTCTCATTGTTGCACCCCGTATAAGCTCAAATTCAAATCTGAATAAAAATTTCTGACAAAGCCTGGTTACTGAGAAATCAATCTATGATTTTATAATAAAACACCAAAATCAAATGAGTGGTTCACGAGGAAGCCAACTTTGAAATTAGGATCAGGTTTTACTGGGCGGTTTATTTTTCCGGGGAGTGTATATTATTCAAAATTGGTTTATAAGAATTCTTCTATACAAAAAATAGTACAAGCATCACAACACAACACGGAGAACCATTTAACAGGTTTATGACGAGACAATTTTTATCTACCTGTTGGCGTTCTGGGTTTCATAGTAACAAACCGTCCGTTGGCACCACGTGGCAGAGTCCTTGTTTGAGTGTGGTTCAACAGAGGCTTGGCAATTGAGCTAACAAGATTATCCTTGCTGGATGCTAAGAGTTCCACAACTTCCGGTCTTAGGGCATCGCGATTCTTATCCAAAAAGCCATCGACGGAATACCAAACTTGGCCGGCAAAATGTTTTATCTATAAAGAAAAGATGAATGAGAATGAAGCACATATGAGTCCACGCCGCTTTTTTCCTCGATAGAAAATTTAGTGTTGGTAATGGTTTTGACCTTTGAGGTCCAAACTATGTTCTATTATTTCATCAAAATTTCAGTACTCACTCCAAATTCCCTTCCACCAACTCGCGGTCTGCAATAATGTTCATTGAGGGCGTGATTGTAGTGACACTTTTCCAGAAACGATGAATCCGAAGCTTTGGGGAAGTTGCTTTCATCGTCAAGCAAATGCAAAATTCCCACGGGTTTCTTGCCCAACAGATGAATGACGGGCGTGTTGTCGGTCCAGTTGAGCTGTGTCCATTCCAGACGTTCTTTGGCATATTCTTGTTGCTCTGTTTTGAATAAGATTAGGAAATAGATTTTTTTCTAGTGAATGGTGGAAGAAGAAAATAATAAATCATTACCTAATTTGAAGACATGTTTGTTGAAATATAATTGCAGTGATTCTGAAGCATAGTTAATGCAGAGCTGTTCAAATGAGTTTTCGTTGAGATTTTCGAAACCAAAAATATCTAGTAGAGAGATTCTAGCTGCATCGTGAAGACCTCCTCGTTGAATGATTGAGTTCACTCTTGTCACTAACCTAGAAACAAACAATAAAATTTCTAAATTTCCCTTTCCGAAAACTATCAAATCCATCAATTTGAATAATAATCGCATTAATTACTAATCAAATTCCACTTACCAATTAAAGAGAGCAGAATACAAAGCTTTCGCAAATGCATCTCTGGCATCTAGAGCTTGATCTATGCTCAATGGTGAGTAGACTCGTTCTGCCCTAGCTTCAGTTATTCGCGATGTCAAGGCACGCTGCAGTCCAGATGCAGAAATTTGCAAAAGATGAGCAGCCCACTTGATTTCCACATCGGATCCCACTTCAACACCTTCTTGTCCATGCCTGTTGGTACATTATTAATTAATTAATTAATCCAGCGATGTATTTCAATGAGCATAAAAAGATATTTGAATAGTGAAGGTTGAATAATGTTCATTCATTTAAACATCTGAATTGTTTTCAATCACGTAATCATTCATTTTGATAGTATTGTAATTACCTCAACTGCCGTCTATGAAAATATACATTTCCCAGATGAAGAACAGCCGCCAGTATCTTGACGATCCCCTCTTGTTCGGATTCTCCAACACCAAGAACTTCCATTGCTCTTGTCAGAGCACCCCAATCTGCCCCAGATCCAGAATGACCTGGTGCACAATCACCACCACCTTGATTCAAGTAAAAGTACTTGTCAGCCTCCACCAAACCGTACTTTTGTCGTTCATTGTTGCTCAATCCACCGAGCAGCTCGTAGAATACGTGATAGTTTCTTTCACCTGGAGCTTGTGTCACTATTCTGGATTTTTCCAGCAGATATTGCGTCACTTTGGCACCAATTATGGCACCATTTTTGAAATACACCTCCAAATATTTGCCAAATCTGGAGCTGTTGTCATTTCTTGTGGTGCGTGCGTTGCCAAAGGCCTCCAACAGAGGGGCGGCTTCTAGGATTTGCTCAGTCACCAGGGCTTGACCTCGAGGGGCTGATGGAGCGACTGCAGCCAAATATTGCATTACCAATTTGGTCGATTCAGTCTTTCCTGAACCACTTTCTCCACTGATCACAACGACCTGTCGAACAATGAGAACTTTGGTGAAAACTTTGAAATAAATCTTTATATAGTTAAAAAAATCATGTTTCACTTTAATTTCCGAAACTGCTCAACTGATTTTGAAGCAGAAATTGGACAGTCCAGTCCACAGTGAGTGAAATTTTAAAGAAAACCATTTCAAAGGTTGTAATTATGTCAATTATTTATTAATGTAGACTTTACTTAGCAAAACATGTTTGTTATCATGAGATTTCCATATCTACAGACTTTTCAGAGTACTTGACATCTGAATGATCACTAAATATTGGAATGGAATGGAATGATGATTATAAAAGCTTCATATATTTAGGTGATGTTCTGTATCACCAAACACACAAAAAGGATAATGTGTTGAGTAATTTTGTTAATTATAGTTGAAATATATAATATATTATATGTATTAATCATTACACAATAAGGAAGTGAAGATTTGTGGTTACCTTTCAATTAACTTGTTTCTCATGGACAAACTTGATTATTGTTAATTGTTATTACAGTTCTGAATATTAAATTCAAGTCACCTAACCTGGAAAATGTATTTAAAATTGAAGTGAAAGTGTTTTTTTAATATTCAAGAAACAATTTAGACATCAGCTGTTTATCAGTTTTATTTTTTCACCATGTTGGATTAAATGTAATGTAAGAGTTGATCATCCTAAAATCAAAAAATAACTATATTATACAGGGTGTCCTACGACGAGATATACAACAGAGATGTCTGAAAACTGTATCCCAAAAATTTACTGTTTTCGACAAACTTCGTGGTTTTCGGTCTATCCTTCATAATCTTCAGTGTAAAAGATCCAAACTGCCTGCAGTTAAAAAAAAAACCTTATGATGATTATCAAATCTCGTTTATTTCGCTGAACTACCTTCAACAACGTTTTGATATAATTTTTAAATAAAAGTTCAAACAAAAAATTTTGCTTCTTCTTTTGAAGATAAAGAAATGAAAGATTCTACTGAATCAGAGTCAATGAATGCAATAAATGCAACAGGAAATAAATGATAACATGAAAGCGTTCAAATATCAATTAAAATACAGTTGTTTTTGTAAACGGTTCATTCACAATAATAATAATAATATAATGATTGACCATATACTTCCACATCTTGAATCCAATTATTTTAACTTTACACAACTATCTCGATTGCTAATGCCATTTGAAATTCATCATTCAAATATGACGAATCTCCTTTCCAGATGCAATAATAAATAATTATTGACGATGAGATATTCTGGGAAAGTAATTAAATTGGAATTTAAAATGACTAATTGATTGAAGAGAATTTCTAACAAAATTGTGGAGGTGAAAGTGTTTGAATTGAATTGACTCTGTGATATCAAAGAATAAATAATGCCATAAATGATGTGAAATGAAATCGATTCAAATCATCGACATAGAAAGTTTTATTATTTGTTACAAAAAAATTTCGTTCAATATAATCAAATCAATGATTTAAATTGGGAAACAAATTCAACTTCTTGAAAATGTATGTATTTACCGTACCTAAGAGATTTGTTGAAATTGTGCAGTTGTAGTTTGATTGAAAACTTTTGGCACCAACTTCAAAAGTACCAGATCAATTCTCAGTAGTCCTCTATCAAATGAAAAAAGACTTGTATATTCGAATTGTATACCTCCTCCGTTTTGAACAGATCCCTTCCCAACTTCTGTATTCATGAAAATGCATTTATTTACATGTAATTGACTCATGATTTGTCAATTTTGTCTTGATGAGCCATCTGGTGGCAAGTGGCCGCAAAGTAGATCAGTTAATGGGTCTCTACACTTGAAAGGGTTTAGGAAAAAAATATGTTTGTGTAATTACCTGCGGCGAAGGCAGAGCGGCATGGGCCGCCGCTCCCAGGGCAAACAGATGCGGAGGCAGGTCCCCAATCATGCGGTTGCGATACCGCTGCGCCACCTCCACCCCATAGCTGCCATCGAACATCTTGTACGGATTGACGGCTATCAATATACTGCCGGCGTATGTGTAGATCAGGTCTCTGTCGTAGCGCAACTTCAAATTCCATAGAAGGGCTGCCTCGTGCAGGTCATTTAGTTGAATCATATCTTCGACGCCACCATCACCGAGATCTTGTCTACGTCGCACCTGACCCTCACCTTCTGAGAGGGCAAACGTCTGGGGCTGCAAGAAAATAATAAGAAATACTTTCAGGTCAAGTTTGAGTTTCAACTTATATGACATCAATTTTTAGGGAGTATTTCAAGAAGAATTGCTACGTTAATCTAAATTTTTTTTTTCGTCGTTTGTTGTCTTCTCTTAAAAAATAGTATCACCTAACTATTCTACTTAACGATATATTTTTTACTTTTCGAGATGTTTGGATGTCTAAGTAAAACACCCAGTAACTCTTAGCCATATTATTTTGAGGTGATTTCATATTTTGAGTCCAGGATTTGCCAGTAAAAATATTTTCAATTATTAATGAATCACCCTGTATATATGAATTATGTTGAGCACTGACATTTCATACCATAAAATGATTTTCTGACATATACTTTGCCTGCAGTTATCTCTTTTATACAGGGTGTTTCATAATATATGAGGATGTGATAGCTCGTCTAAAAATACGAAAATTTTTATATTAACTTTCCCTCTAGAATGCACCATTTTTGAGATACAGGGTGTTGAAATTGAAAAAAATATTCTTTTTTTGTGAATATCTCCGAAACCGTTTATCGTACAAAAAACGGCTTTTGTAAATATTTTCCACTCATAATAAGCTAAGTTTTGAGTCAAAGAAAATGTTTGGTTAAGTCATAATTGGTGAATATTTTGAAGAAGTAGTGGTTGTTTTTCTCCCCAATTTCTACGCCAATCGAAAAAGTACGGTTTAGAGGCGCCCCTTTGAACCGCCAATGTTTTCTACACAAAACAGGTACTCTTGAGCTCTAAAGTCGACCGTTTTCGAGAAAAATCAACTTTTATGTTGAAAAAAACACGGTCAATTTTAGCTTTTGTTATTTCTTCTAACGTTTACATAAATTTTGCTGAACTAGTAATTAAAAGTAATTTCAAAAAAATTCCCGCTTTTTTTCAACATAAAAGTTGATTTTTCTCAAAAACGGTCGACTTTAGAGCTCACGACCAAGAATACAAGAAAACATTGGCGGTTCAAATGGGCGCCTCAAAACCGTACTTTTTCCATTGGCGTAGAAATTGAGGAGAAAAACAAACACAACTCCTTTAAAATCTTCACTAATTATGACTTAACAAAAAAAATTCTGACTCTAAACTTAGCTTATTATGAGTTCTTACAAATGCCGTTTTCTATACGATAAACGGTTCCGGAGATATTCACAAAAAACATTTTTTTTTAATTTACAACACCCTGTATCTCGAAAATGGTGCATTTTAGAGGGTAAGTTAATATAAACTTTTTTCCATATTTTTGGATGAACTATCACATCCTCAAGTCCTGCACATATAATATGAAGCACCCTGTATAACAAAGAAACATACTTGCTATTGAATCATATTTTACAAACAAAAGAATCATTGCAAGTAACACCTATTACCGGACGGATTTAATTTCAGGCTCCTGAACATCCAGGGTAGTCCGCAGTGAGCCCACCCATGGAAGCTGTTCCCGCCAAAAGCTCCAATAAAACTCTTCCACCATAGTTTCGTACGTCAGAGGCACTTCGCTTCCCGCCGCCGTGTATTTCTACGTTCTCCCGCATTCTTTTCACCTGTTTTTTTAACGATCGCGTTGCCACTTGTCGGGCTGGTACAAGTGTCCGAAAATAGGTTCCGGCTGGCGTTACGGGTTCCCCCCTATATATTTTTCAAATACTTTCCACTCTCTTAATTTAAAATTGTTGAAGTTTTGACATATATATATATAATATATATATATATATATACATATGTTCTATTTCAAAGTTTCCAGAAAGGGTTTCTTCTTTAATTTTGCCAACTTACCGGTTTTCGAAGGGGGCGGTTTGAGGTTAAAAGCATGTTAAATTCAATTTTTTTTATAGAATCGTTTCTTAACTCTCCACTTTTGTACAAAATAAGAATCATCAGAATCGAAGCAAGTTTAGAAATGTACTTTCATAGAAACATGAAAAACAAACATATACCTACAGGACAGATGAACACTTCCATCTTTTTGACGAACTTGTTCAAAAATAGGTAACGTCTATAAAAAAACATTTTGACAAATTGTCTAACTCATCCATTTTATGAACATCTAAAACATCTTATGTCTAAAGCTTCATAAATAAAGAAAAAGTTATTAAATTCAATTAAAATTAAACATTTCGATCAAATCTAGATTTAAAATCATGAGCAATAAATATATGTACCTACCTTTTCTGAGCAAAAATAACCGAGTATCTAATGTCAACATGAATTTGTTCTTTCCATGATGTACGTATAGGTACCCTGATATTCCAGAAACGGCTTTGACATTATTATTCTTGTCTGAGAGAGTTGCAATAATAAATTGCCCTTATATTTTTTCTAGCAAGGATCTAGAATAGCCCAAGGGCTCGGAAATGTATTTCCGTTTTTTTTATTTCAAATTTCGTCAAAAATTTAGATACTAAATCGTATAATCCTATTGGAACAATATAAGTTCGCTACAAATATCGGCGATATTTCCGGGGAATCCTTGAGAACATATTATCTCCTGAGAATCCTTTTGATTGGCGCTAACGAAAAGGTTAGAAACCCTTCACGAGATTTTTGCACGGGGCTTAAGGAAGAGGAGAACGCTTTAGCTATAATAAATTATATATTTTTTGCAATATCTGCAAATTTTGTAAGATATTAACTTTAAGCTAATAAATCATTTTTTACGTATTGACAAAATAGTTTGCTTAGCTCCTTGCCTAAAAAATATATGTATTATAAACGTTTAACAGCGGAAAACGCATCATAATATATTGACGATGAGACGACTTGACATTTGTGAAGAGGAAAAAGTTGTACGTATATAAATGTGTTGTTGTATTGCATCGGGATCCGGCTTTGTTTTCAACGTCATTCAAGTTACGTGCCTACAGAATCGTAATACAGGGTGATTCATAAAAGGTGCGCAGGACTCTAGGTAAGGATAGTTTGTTAAAAAATATGAAAAACAGTTGCTATAAGCATAGGTCTGCAAATGCACCGTTTTCGAGATACATTGGATCAAAGTTAAGAAAAAAAAATCATTTTTGTATACAGCGCTCATCTCTTGCTCACATTTTAAACTCATAAATATAGGATATATTTTGTATATAAACCCCGCTAACTTCTACGCCACTGGTCAAAATAAGGTTTCGTTTAATTTCTTAGAACCTCCAATGTTTGATAGTTAAAAAAGGTACTCTTGCTCTATTGCTCTAGAGTGATCCGTTTTAG
Organism: Crioceris asparagi; assembly: GCA_958507055.1. Classification (NCBI taxonomy): domain Eukaryota; kingdom Metazoa; phylum Arthropoda; class Insecta; order Coleoptera; family Chrysomelidae; genus Crioceris; species Crioceris asparagi. The sequence continues at coordinate 96,459,176 of OY293827.1, read as the reverse complement.
AGAAAAAGGTTATTTTATGATCAAACACAGTGGCGTAGAAGTTAGTGGGGTTTAAATACAAAATAGACCCAAAATCTACGCTACTAACTCTTTCAAAAAACATTGTCTTCACCTTATAAGGGTATTTATGAGTTTAAAATGTGTGCAATAAATGAGCTCTGTACAGTTCTTAAAATATTTACAAAAAACGATTTTTTTTTCAACTTTAGCCCCCCCTATCTCGAAAACGGTGCGTTTGCGAACCGATGACTATAGAAAAAAAAACATATTTTTGAACAAACTATCTTCTCCAAAAGTCCTGCGCACCGTTCATGAATCACCCTGTATAGATGGATAGAATCATCAACATGATCATCATCAAGTGCTCAAGTTGAAGCAGCAGTGTGAAGTCATTGTTTATTTGAACAGGAATATTGTTTGAAGATGTGTTTTGTATAAATAATGAAATATCAAATGGATATAAGATAAACTTAATCTCTAAAGATAATATACAGGGTGTCCTATATCTCATAGTTTGGGAGTGTGTTGCTGGGGTGATTTCAAGTCAAAAATGTCTGATGAACATATATCCGGAATGCTATCCTAACTGGGCTAGAAGCATTTGAAATACTACATAAGTCCACTAATGTATGTACATATTATGTTCGGCTGTTGATTTTGTTATTATTAAAAAGATCAGATGTTTATTTTCGTGTGTTAAAATAAAATAATCTTAGAAGGTATGTTTACTTTTTCGAATTTTTATGGATTGTGTGATGGAAACGAACGACCGGCAGTTGGTAGATATCGTCGTCGATTTTACACTCGTAGGGTGCCTTGTAGATCTGTTTTCAGCAATGTTTAAGGGAAACATGCAAGTTGCCTGAAGATATTTCTGAACGTCCCGTTTAACAGAAACTTGCTCAAGAAGAAGCAATACTTAATACGATTGATGCTCAACCTTCTATTAGTGTCCGAAGAATAGCTAAGATACTTAATGTAGGCCGGATGAGAGTACGGAGAACTTCACACAATTTTGGTTTGTACCCGTACCACATCTTACCTGTACAAGCCTTAAAACCTGCTGACTACAATTCAAGACTTGAATTTAGTCGCTGGATATTGAGAAATCAAAGGATTTGTCGGATAATATTGTTTAGTGATGAAGCTTCATTCACCTGAAACGGCATCAAAAACACCAAGAATTCACATTGTTGAGCACTTGAAAATCCAGGACAAATTCGGAAATCCCATTTTCAAGATAGATTTTCAGTGAATTTTTTGTGTGGCATAATTGAGGACCGCCTTATTGGCCCATTTACAATGCGAGATTTTCTCCTAGCCATTCGTTATTTACGTTTCATTGAAAATGAATATTACTGGATTCCTCTTAATGTAAGACAACGAATGTGGATTCAGCACGATGGCGCACCACACTTTGATCGAAAAGTAACAGAATTTCTTAATCAAAATTATACAAACCGGTGGATTGGAAGAGGTTCGGTAGTTCCTTGGCCAGCAAGGTCACCAGACTATAATCTCCTATATTAATTTTTATGGGGAAGACTGAGACGTTTGGTTTATGCAGAAAATATAGAAAACACAGAACACCTAGTAGCTAGAATCATGAATGCAGCAGAAACTATTCGTGCTGATCCTGAGACTGCTGGCAGAGCTACCACTTCAATTCTAAGAAGAGCTAGACTATGTACTCAGCAACATTTCACTACTTAAATAAAATTTCGAATGCTTCTAGCTGAGTTAGGCTAGAGTTCCGGGTATAAGTTCATTAGACATTTTTTACTTGAAATCACCCCAGCAACACACTCCCAAGCTATGGCTTGGTCACATCCGTGGGACACCCTGTATATTCATATTTTAATTTTTTTTTGTAGGATTTTTTATAGGAGTAGGTTTGATGGCAAAAGGTCAAGAGGAAGGTCACCGGTGAGATATTTAGACCAAATAAAATGTCTCACTCAATTATCAGTTTCTTAAGAGACGCTCTAGATTTAGATGGAAGGCGGAAAAGTATAACAAAGGGTCGCCATGTGCCAACCTCCGTGAACGAGAACTCGTTTATTTAAATAAATTAGCTAAACTTAATGCTTCAAAACAATACATAACGTCATAATACTAAAACGAATCTCATGATCACGTACAATATTAATTATTTTTCATGAATTATTATATTACTAGTCATGTTCAATAGAGTTTTTTTTATTTATTTATTTCATGCACATCTAGATACGATTGTACAAATTCGCGTACAAATTAATGAAAATAATTAAACCTGTATACCTAATTAAAAATTTTGGCTGTAGCATACTTTCGCATAATCCCAGAAAACGTTAAGGTTACCGAAAAGTTCAAGTACCTAGTAATAAATAAATCATGATTCAAAATTACTGTGCTTTCTAATATTTTAACCACATTTATAGTGAAAGTACTCACTTATGGGAACATATTGCCAATCGGTCTGGAGTTACAAAAAAAATAACATGAAATTCTCATGCATGTAACATAATCATATCGACGATATTTAATAATTTAATAAGATAAAAACATTCAATACATTGCTAAGTTGAAACAAATAAATAAGTAATATTTGCAATACAGACAATCTAGGGTTAAATGGATATTTTCTACAAAAAACTGGACCGATTTTATCAGTTGGTGCACTGAAAAATACGAAATAATATTAATTCTATTGATGCTGGTACTTATGAAGTTGTGCAGTTGCAGTTAGATTGATAACTTTTGGCTACAACTTCACAAGTACCTGCACCAATAGAATTAATATTATTTCTTATGTTTCAGTGCACCAACTAATAAAGTTGGTCCAATTTTATTATTTTTATATATTTATTTCACATTTTTGATTGTAAAATTAGTCACGAAAATCGTTGAACATTCACTATTTTTCACTATTACCCACGTATTTTCTTAGCTTGTACTAGTTATTAGGTAGAGATCTCAGAACATGGCTGTGCCTTAACTCGAACACCGTAACTCTAAGGAAAAAATGTTCATTATAAATGTCGCTACAAATATTATTGGATTTCATATGGTACCCAGAGATTTTCAGTTTTCGAAAGTAGTTGCCCCATCCACATAGGGAAAATACACATATGTGATATTTTATCATTAAATGTAACTCGAAATCCGTAACTCTTTTGAAAAAATGTTCAACCGAAATGTTTCCTGATATTTTCCTATCTTTAATTCTGGCATCTCGAATTTTCGATTTTCTAGATAGGCGGTTGTTTTCGGAGAGAAGGATATTTCCAATTGGAGTTTCTACGAATATGGGACCATTTCTCAAGTCTCCTCTTTCAAATGAATCAAAAATCATCAAAATCGGAGTACGTTTACTATACACAAGGCGCGCACAAACCAAAAAAAAAGGCACACAATCAAATTGTATACCTCCTCTGTTCGGGTTTCGTCGGTCAAAAAATAGTTAGAATTGTTATTTTCGTGGTAAAATTTTTTTAAGTAACACGAATGGTTAAGTGGCCATCTATTGATAATATTTTTAAGTAACACGCATAACAGCTTTTAGACGTTCAGTGAATATGACATTGTACAAAAAATTCGCACAGATTAACTAGTTCCTATGTAGGTACTAAAATCACTTTGATAAAATCCGACTTTATAATCTCAACATAAAATTATGCAACTCTTTTGTATAGTGCCAAAAACAATCTAGAAGACAAGTTTTTTTTTTTTTCTTCGTCTCAACCTGGATCTAGATCAGATTACATAATAACATCGTATTATGCATAATAAAAACATTTGAAGGTGTAGGCAATCACTTCGTGTTCTTCTAACCAGATTCAATAGTTGTGTATATACAGGGTGATTCATTAAGAATGGGCAATCTGTGAACTGGAGATACTACTATACACCGAACCAAAATATGGCCGATTGAGCTTCTTAACATGTCTTAAAGAAATGTTGCAGGTTTACGAGATACAGGGTATTTAAAATTGGAATTTTAATTTTAAATTTCTTTATAATTTTGTGAATTATAAGCAGATCGTCATGAAAATTGATGACTTAAGGTTTTTTGACATGATAAATACGAATTTTAACTTTAAATACCCTGTATCTGGTAAACCTGCAACATTTCTTTAAGACATGTTAAGAAACTCAATCGGCCATATTTTGGTTTTGGAGTATAGTAGTATCTCCAGTTCACAGATTGCCCATTCTTAATGAATCACCCTTTATATATATATATATACGTATGTGTGTATATAGACTCATTATTCTGTGAAAAAGAATTACAAAACAATACTATCAATGAATACGATGAAGAAGAAGACAAGATAACTTTCTATTCCTTTAACAGCTTCTCATCAACATTTTTTTATTATATGAGTGATTGCTGTATTGTTTAGTTTTTTTTTGCTACATTTATTTTGTAAACATCCAGCAATGTTAATAATATTATGTCGGGAAAAGCTATAAACCTACATCTTGAAGAAAGCACAACATTTTAATGCGAAGATACCTATAATAGCATCCTTTGTTTTCGATAAGTTTACAGAATGAAACTTGAAATTTTCATGAAATTAGTCTAAGGATTTTGCTCTGAATGATTCTTTGAAAATAACTGAGCTCTAAGGGAATTTCACCAGTTTTTCAAATTTACAAACCTTGCCATTGATGAGGGCTTGAACGGTAAGGACATTGGCACTTTTATGGCATTCCAGTACTTCTCCTGGTAACCAATGCCCAATGCCGGGATCGAACCATATCAAATCGCTTGTATTCCACTCCATATTTGTCTTATCCAGGTTCAGTCATTCAGTGGAACTACACACATGGTCCATTTAATCTGTAATAGAAAAGAAAAATATTATTTACATTTTCAGAAACTTTTTTTTATAAAGTACATTCACTATCAGGAAAATCGGTTTTGTAAGTGTAATTAGATTGATTAGATTAAATATTCTTACTACGCTGAAATTTGGTTGTTATATATAAGTATAACTTCTCAATTTATAGTTGTTTGTATTTTTGACTGATGAACCCAAATGCAGGAGGTATGCTTATAATTCGACTGACTGCTTTTTTTTTGGTTTGTGCGCGTTTTTATATGGTAAACGTACTCCGATTTTGATGATTTTTGATTAATTTGAAAGAGGAGACTTGAGAAATGGTCACGTATTCGTAAAAACTCCAATCCGAAATCTCCATTCCCACCAAAGAATACCCCCGAAGGGGTTGAAAGAGGCAATTATTTCGATTTTCGAAAATCGAAAATCTGAGTTAGCATAACCAGGAGAATATCAGGAAGAGTTTGAATTGATTTTTTTTTCAAAAGATTTACGGTTTTCGAGTTACAGCGATGTTAAAATCTCAAATATGTGTATTTTCGCTATGTGGAGGGGGCAATTTATTTCGAAAATTGAAAATATGAGAAAACTACATGAAAGACAAATTTTTATTTTTAGTTTTTTAGAATTTTACTTTATTTTCAATTATTTAATTGTTTAATTTGGGTATTTTTGGGATATTTTGGACAAACTTTAATATTTTTTTCTATTAATCAACGAATTTCTGGTATATGGATTAAAATTATAAAGAAAACATTATTTCATGTGAGTATCTAAACAACCATTTTGTTTTGTTTTGTTTTTTGATAGTTTTTACAATATTTTCACAATCTTTTTACAACATTCTCTGGTATTTTTACGATTCAATAACGTTTCTAAGTTAAATTAGATTTTACATTAAAGTGTTTTTACAGAACCTTTATGTGATTGATAATAGTGTTGTACAACACCGAAACATGTCTCACAACTTAGAATACAATAAAAAAATGTGGAGATGTCTTGGAGTTTCCTCTTTTTCAACTAATAATTTTTGCCTGAAAAGCTATTATCTTTCATATAAATAGAAATTCAAAACCAAATTCAATTAATTTTAGGTGAAATTCATTGTCCACGAATGGGTAATGCATTAATTATGTTAATCAGTGGAATCAAATTCTAATATTCATAAAAATTTCTTTGCGATGTCGATTTGGTACTGAATATGAATATGGAAGGAAGCTATTCGTATCTAACAATTATGGGTAATTGAATTAATTTGACAGAGGTAATAGTAGGAAATATATAGATTTAGATATGTGCCAATGGTGGAATCTAATCGTTTTTGCTGCAATTTAATTGACATAATTAAAATTCATGTTGCTATAAAAGCGCCCATTTCTATTTCCATTTTCAAACGGAAACACTTCTTCTTCTCCTCGCCTGTGCTTTTTCTTTCCGCCTAGATAATGGAAAAACAAAACTTTCATTTATCATAATTAGGCACAGAAATGTGTATAATTGTCTTATATTACATATCGTTAGAAGCAAGGTTATGTTTTTTTTTTTCATTAACAAAACCAAAACATTTAGAAATGTGGAGAAAGAGATATTGAGTATTCCAAAAAAAATCAATCGCATAGGGCCATGGAATTCGAGATGATTGTTTGCCCGAATCATCTAAAATTGCGTAATATTGAATAATTATTATTTTTAGCAGAAATATTTTAAAAAGATTGAAAGAAATGAACCAACCAATACGCAATATTCGGCAAGTATCGATGCAAGGCAATATCTTTCAATGGAAGGGTACCTACTGGATTCCTTTGACGTGTGACAATTGACACGAGACATTTAATGTTATTGGAAAAGTAGGAAACTGCATTATCGCCTTGAAAATATTAAGTTTAATGTCTGAATAGACACAATGTATGCTTAATAATGTTTTCGAAAATAAAATTGAGGCGAAAGAATTTTTTTATGATTTGTTAAAAGGGAAAAGTCGGGTTCTTAAGACTTAAAAATTTTAGCTGGAATTTTCGATTTGGATTAAATACTAACATCCTTCAAAATTAGCAAAAATCTACTTAAAAATAGTAAATATAAGTTGGTGAATAAGTAAGGTTAAACGAATTTCATTTATTTTCCTATAATCTATAAGTATAAAACTAATTTCTTTATTTTTTCAACATTTTAGGTTCAGTAGTTTCGAAGAAAAGAGGAGGAATGGTTAATTTTCTTCTATTTTCTCGAATAACTTGGAAAATATTTATTTTAAAATTACAAAAAAATACATATAAGATCTTCACAGCAAGACCTTCCATTTCATACGTCACACGATGCAGTTTTCATTTTTATTTTTCCACCTTATCCCCCAAAATACCCCCCCATATACAGATTTCATCTATTCATGTCACACATCTGCGTTTGCGTTAGAGAAATTGATATATGGAAAAATTTCAATTCAATCGGTCGAGTAGATTCGAAGATAATTGACTGTGAACGACGGACAGACGGACACACGAGTGATCCTATAAGTGTTCCGTTTTTTTTTCGGACCTACGGAACCCTAAAAAATACCATAACTGAGTTACAAATATAGTTTTGAATATGAGAATATCATTTACGCAAACTAAACTTAAACATTTTCTTCACTATCCCACATATGGATTTAGCAAAATGTATCTCTTATTAGCTGGTCTATAATGCGGGGCCTTTGTTACGGATTTTTTATCGAGGATATTTAAACGTAACTAATAGACTGACTATATATACTTACATAACATAAAAGAATATATTATGTTTAGTTTCATATAGTAATATCTAAGAGAGCCTTGGAATTCCTATGGAATATGTTTTCTACACAAACTTGTCAAGAATAGATAGATCTATTGTGAAACCAATTGCTTGTATTAGAAACAACAACAACAAAAAGTTGTTCCTTACTGTAATAGTGAAGGATATTGAAGTTACAAAAAAACAATACCTATACTATTTTATAGAATATAATAATAAAAGTATCAGTGCCTTCTATTATTATTTTTAGAAATGATGATTTATACACCGCAATGAAACTAAATGAGCGGATGATATATTGTTATCGAACATCGATGCAGTTGATTTTTCTTTTTATATTAGGTATTAAAGAAAGCTTCATATGCAAGAAAATGTGTCAATATTTCTTGAGAGCTATCTCATGGTAGAAAGAATATTTCTGATATCGGTAAAAACATGTTCTATATATATATATTTTTTTTGATTTTGTATTCTTGTCTGATTTAATATTCAATACAAAAGATGGTTCTTGAGGGTGCAGTCAATAATTAAATAAAATTCGTTGAATTAAGTCGAGATTTCGAGATTGTTTGTTCTCTTCATCAGGGCAAAAGTTGTGAATTTAAAATAAATTACCCAAAATCCGGAAGTATTTCGATTGCTCATTATTTCCTCAATATTCATCGGAACCCGAACCGTCTTAAATGGGGCCTGATGTCAGCAAAGCCTTGAATGCAGTTTGATCTTATCGAAGCTCTGAATGGGATCCAATGTCAGGGCCCTCAAAAAGTTATTTTCCTTCAATCGCCCCCCCAGTAATCGCAATTCAATACAATAATAACATAAAACGTCTCTACTGGGGTGTAAAATATACAATTCTAACAAAAAATATTTCACTGATGAACAGAATTATAGATACATTTTTACCTTATTAGAATTCAGATCCCATACTTGATGGTTACTGACCCCGAAAAAGAAAAACCAAATGACCACGAGCGGCGCACCATTACCTATAGTGTGTCACAAAACCACATCACAAATTACACCAGAAAGGATGGTGACTGACCTCAGTTAGATAGGAACTTGAATGCTTAACAAAAAGACAATATTCTACCTATAATGGTTACATGTTGTGTGTTAAACCTGACAAATATTAGTTTTGCTACCTTAACTTTATCGCGATATGGCTGCAGTACATTTGATAAACGTCGTTTTATCGTTTACCTACAGGGTTATTCACGATGAGTGGCCTAGAATTACTTAAATTTTAGTTTTGGTTTTGGTTTCTTTATCGCAAGGATCTTTTTAGCTTAAGTATATAAAGGTGACTTACATTTACTTCCGCTTATACCAGAATTAGGCACTAACATTCTTAATTTAATTTATTTAGGGCCACTGGTGGTCTGATGGGTAAGACACTCGACTTCCTATCGTGAGGTTGTGGGTTCAAGCCTGACAAAGTTAAGGACCATTTTCTGAAATAATTCCGGGGGTACAAGGATCGCTAAAATTAAGAACTACCGCTGTGATGATTTCCAGAAGATGAGTTTCTGAAATTAAATTATAAATTGGGCAACACAGGATTTAAGTTGAGTCTATAAGAATAACTTCAGTTCAAAAATGTCACCTTTGTCGTTCATAATTTAGAGATCGAAATTAATATGAAAGGGCAATGTGAATGTGAAAATGTGAAACATACCAGAACTTGACTGTGTCCAAATCAACTTCTGGGCCCTCAAACTCCATACAGTATTCTATATCGCAATCTGCGCAGCCGTTCTAGAAATAGCTAGTATCGCCAATCTATTTCTCGACTCCGAAAACAGCTTTTTGCAAATTTTTATCAAAATCTGCCGAAGCATTCAAGAAAAATTCATGAACCTCGAGTGTGGCATCCTCTTATATACCGAGTGACTCATTAAGAATGTCCAATCTACAAACCATAGAATAAAGAATTAAGGCATTTTAATTAATTTCATCCAGAAATGTGGTTCCAATTTTCGCCATTTTGGTTGATCAACTTGCCCATCCTACACACGATTCCAGAACCTTAGGATGCGCCCACGCGTCTCTAATAAATTCTTGGTCTTCTCCATAATCAACTTTTATTTGGTCCCTTACTGACTGACCTTACACGATTTAGGTACCTGGACTGGACCAAGTAGAAGGACTTGTATGAGCCCCACTGTGAATGAATAACCCTGTATATGGTTTGTTGTACAGTAATTACAGGTGCATTAGTCTCGTTTCTGATATAGACTGAGGCAGCACCTACATGCGATTACAGTTTTATATTTTATGCCTCATATTATTATATCCAAGTGTTATCACTGGTGGTACTACCTACAATGTTTTGTTATGTAATTGTAAACATATAATGAGTACTGTTTTCATTTTCAGATGTATTCAAAGTTTTACGCTACGCTTTTTAACTTTTAAGAAGTTTTGAATATTTGGAAGACTTACAGCCATATTCATAATCGAATCTGAGTTCGGTACTAGCTAGTACCGTATTAAATTAAGAAACAAAACACTATCCTACCATAACACTGACATCAGAGACATAAACCTAATTTACGACCGTGAATGGAAGGTTCTGTCAGTTGTATGTTCTGGTAGTCATAAACCTCCGCAATTCATCTATTAGCGTACTAAGCTTCGATTATGTATACGGCTGTTAGTTTCTCAGTTATCTTGAACATGATATAATTTTACTCATAAGAGCAGCACATTGCTAGATTTCACACGAAGTGTAATAAATATTTCTGTTGAATTATATATTAGTGAGCTAGCTATCTGATATCGTATTTATTTGCAATGATTGCAAAGGGAATACCAATAGGACAAGAGAACTAAAATTTGAATTAAACTTTAATTCTTTATGAGGTGTACACCTACGGCTTAATAATAACGTGACCAATGTTTTCTGAACTGTCAATCAAATCCTAAGCAGATATATCTCTGGATCCGATCTGTGAAATTGTTTCTACGAATAAATATGAAAACGAAAGTTTTCACAATTTCAAGCTTTACTTGGAAGAGTGTTTTTTTTATAGGTATACAAGAGTTTTGCAAACAGTTTCTCACTAAGTACCAATAACATTTGACATTTATATTATTTTGTATTTTTGTTCTGATCTATGAAATTTGGCAACATCTTGCAGTTTTCTATACTGCGTTTCATAGTGAAAATGCAGCTACCACTTACTTTTTATTTTCAAACGTTATCCCCTGTATATTATCGTTTAAAATTGCATATCATTTTATTTGAAATACCTACCACGATATAATTTCAACAAAACAATAACATGTTATAACTTTCTTAGGTTATTTAAATATCCTCCTAAAATAAAAAAATTGTCTCCGCCCATATTTAAAAACAATTCAAACCGATGCAAATGATTGATGTTCTAAGTATAAAAACATGATGTTGGTGCCAAAAGTTTTCAATACAACTACAACTGCACAACTTTAAAATATTTTTTACCAAAAATTGGACAGACTTTATTAGTTGGTGCACTGAAAAGTATAAAATAATATTAATTCTATTGGTGCTGTTACTTTTGAAGTTGTGCAGTTGCAGGTAGATTGGTAACTTTTGGAACCAACTTCACAAGTACCAGCCCCAATAGAATTAATATTATTTTATACTTTTCAGTGCACCAACTAATAAAGTCGGTCCAATTTTTTGTAAAAAATATTTATTTCACACTTTTGAGTGTAACATTAGTCACGAAAATCGTTGAACGTTCACTAATACCAATGAAGATAGTACTTATTCTATTACCCACGTATATTCCTTGCTTGTAGTTGTTATTATTGAGATCTCAGAACATCGCTGCGGAAATACGCTTGACTATTTTAGTTGTTACCATTTTAACACCGATTTTACTCGAAAACCGTAACTCTAAGGGAAAAATGTTAAGTATAAATGTTGCTACAAATAATTATGTCTTTCATGTACTGCAAACAGATTTTCAATTTTCGACAGAAATCGCCCTCTCCACATAGCGAAAATAGGTATATTTGAGAATTTAAAATGTCTCTATGTCGAAAACCGTTACTCTTTTGAAAAAATGTTCCATTTAAACGTTTCCGGATATTGTCCTATCTGTAATTATATCAATGCAGATTTTCAATTTTCGACAAAATTTGCCCACTCCACCCCCTTCGGGGGCGGTTTTCGGAGGGAACGAGATGTCGGATTCCCGTTTTTATGAATATGGGACCATTTCTCAAGCCTCCTCTTTCAAATGAATCAAAAATCATCAAAATCGGAGTACGTTTACTATATGAAAGGCGCGCACAAACCAAAAAAAAAAAAAAGCACACAGTCGAATTGTATACCTCCTCCTTTTGGGAAGTCGGTCAAAAATTACCAATACCAATACAATTAATATTATTTTGTATTTTTCAGTGCATCAACTAAAAAAAGTCGGTCCAATTTTTTTGCATATTGATTAGGCCGAAATCGAATCAATCATTGGCACCTGCAGACCGAACTACATAGACTTACTTAGTATTCCATGCGCCTATAATTTACTGTTAAGTACTGCCGACAAATTTGTGTATCCGTTTTCTTCTTCTGGATAGTTTAATATCGACATAAATTCCAATAGAGTACAAAATGGTACGTAAGTACACCAACCATTTTGCCTTCGGGTGAACAAATTATATATTCTCTCTAACAAATCTTTTTTATTATGATATGGGATAGAATGTACACATGTACGCTGAAAACCATGGTAAGTATGGAGACCTCTTTCAAACATTATTATCTGCTTGTGTTTTATAGAAGCCCACTTTTAGGATTCGGATTATTGGAACAAATAATTGAATATGGAAATGTGTTCGAGGTATTCGAGAAAGTGAGATCGTATAGAATAAATGTAGGATAGAGATATAACTACTTGTGAAAAGTATGACTTGTTGATTATTTATATAAGAGGAATACAATTTGATTAGATTGATCTGAGATTTATTATAACTTTTGGTTTTATTTCATTTTCCCATTGAAACTTTTTGTGATACCATTTATAATCGCATTGGTAATATTATTTTGTATTTTTCATTGCACCATCTAATAAAGTCAGCCCTATTTTTTCAGTGGGACCAATTCTCAATAGTCCCTTATCCGATGAAAAAAGAATCATGATAAATATTTTTTACAAAAAATTGAACCGACGTTATTAGTTGGGTGCACTGAATAATACGAAATAATATTAATTCTACTGGTGCTGTTACTTTTGAAGTTGTGCAGTTGCAGTTAGATTGATAAATTTTAGCACCAACTTTGCAAGTACCAGCACCAATAGAATTAATATTATTTCGTTTTTTTCAGTGCAACAACAAATAAAATTTATGTCACACTTTTGAATGTAACATTAGTCACAAGAATCGTTGAACGTTCACTAATACCAAAGGAGATAGTACTTATCCTATTACCCACGTATATTATTTGCTTGTACTTGTTATTATGTAGAGATCTCAGAACATCGTGGTATTTTAGATTTATCCATTTTACCATCGCAGTTACTCGAAATGTTACTACAAATATTCTTGTCGTTTATGTGGTACCCAAATATTTTCTCTTTTCGAAAGAAATCGCCCTCTCCAAATAGCAAAAATACACATATGTGAGATTTTAACATAAGTTTAACTCAAAAACTGTAACTCCTTTGAAAAAATTTGCATTTTAAACGTTTGCGGATATTTTGTTATCATCAATTCTGCCATCTCTGATTTTCAATTTTTGAGAAAATTTGCCCCTTCCACCCCCTTTGTTGCAGTTTTCGGAGGGAAGGAGATTTTGAATTTGCGTTTTATGAATATGGGACCATTTCTCAAGTCTCCTCTTTCAAATGAATCAAAAATCATCAAAATCGGTGTACGTTTACTATATAAAACGCGCGCACGAACCAAAAAAAAGCAGACAATCGAATATATCGAAATATATCTCCTCCGTTCGAGGTTCGTCGGTCAAAAACGTTCAGACCAATAGTCGAAATTGTATACCTCCTCATTTTGGTTCGTCGGTGAAAAGTGGCGATTTCCTCAGTTCATCCATACCTATCAACGAATGAAAGTTATTCTTTGTCCGCTTTTGCCATCTTTACGAATGAATAACTCGAACAAATTCTTGTAAACGAGAGACGACCTGCCAATCCGAAAATGATTGACTCCAAAACCCGTTATACATGGTATACGCACACAGTCACAGTGGCGTAGATGAACGGACGACAGTAAAATATGAAGAGGGCGACTAAATTAAATTAATTAACGTAAACATACGGAGCTTGAGGTCTTTGAAGAGCCACGAAGGAACAGTCATTTCATAACAATTTATATAAAACATAAAAAGCAATAAATATATGATCTAAATACAGGGTGTTCCATTGGGAAAGGAGGAGGACACCAAGATGGTTTTGAATATAACATATTTTTTGGATCTCATAAGTTTTATAGCTGGGATAAAGGAGTAGATATACATTGCTTATTTTATTTTTTATGTATTTTGCATATTAAACGTGCTCGGATTTTGATGATTTTTGATTCATTTGAAAGAAGAAAGTTGAGAAATTGTCTAAGGGGGTGGAGAGGGCATTTTTTCTTGAAAATCGAAAATCTGATACGGTAGAACTAAAGACATCCGGAAACGTTTAAATTGAATCTTTTTTCAAAGAGTTACAGTTTTCGAGTAACAGTAATGGTAAAAACTTGAAATATGTGTATTTCCGCTATGTCAATTTTTAGCGAACATTAAAAATATGAAACGTCCAAATTAAAGAAGAGTTCATATGTAACAATATTTAAATTGGACATTTTTCAAAAGAAGTTATAGTTTTCGAGTTACAGCGGTGGAAAAGTCTGGAATATGTGTATTTCCTCCGCAATGCTTTGAGATGTCCGAATAATAACAAATACAAGCACCGAGGATACATAGGTAATAGGATAAGTACTCTCTTTTTTGATATTAGTGAACGTTCAACGATTTTCATGACTAATATTACACTCAAAAGTGTGAGATAAGAAAACATTACCAAAAATTGGACAGACTTTGTTAGTTGATGCACTGAAAAATACAAAATAATAGCATACCAGTACCAATAGAATAAGTATTCTTTTGTATTTTTCAGTGCACCAACTAATAAGTTGGTTCAATTTCTGGTAAAAAGATATTTAAATCAATATTGCTCATTTATTTCCAAGCCACCCAGTATATGAATTTCTTTTATATTTAATTCACACGGTTCTCTTACTTGTACCCAAACGATTTGGCTATCAGTTAGTTGCAGAATCCAGGTCTGGATTGACAAATTTTGTTTTGTAGGGGATCGATACCGCTCGCTGGTGGCACAGATTGGTCATCCTGCGCGAAAACGGCTCTAAAATTATGAAAGTTGTCTAAAAAATGCAGCTTAAAGCTCTTTATGAGCCTCTATAACCGGTATCTTTGAGATAAATACAGGAAAAAACGTTATTCTCAAATGAGCTGCTATCAAAACACATTTTGCCTAATGGGTTCCACGTACCTCAAAAATGAATGTGACCTATGTTGTTCGTCTTGTCACTTTAAAAAAAAATTTATTGTTATACAACCTAACCAAACATTTCTTTCATATTCGAATTAGTTTGTGAGAGTGGTAGGAAGTTCGTGTGTTTGAATACACGAGATATTTGTTTTTAATTATGATTATTCCGGCGGACGTCTATGTACAGTAATCTACCTTGTACATATATACCTACCTATATATATATATATATATATACTACATACACAGTTAAGTAAATATCTACTCGATGATATTTCTGTCGGCTTTTTATGTTTGATAACACAATTGTTATCTTGAATCAGGTCAGTAAATATAATGATGACCAAAGCTGATGTCTGCGCTTTGTTCCTACATAAAGCTAGCTCTCTTTTCATTAACGTTGTGAGTAATGATGAAAAAATTGCTCCATTCAGAAATTCAGTTGCTTGAACTTTTCTCTCTAAATCTATAAAATGACTTTACCGTTGCAATTCAATGTAATGGATAGATATTATACCTATATTATATATTTTTTTGTCTTAAAACAGACGAGTTGGTACTTACCCAGTAGTCCAATCAAAGTGATCAATGAACTGCGGAATTAAACTGGCTGTTATTTATTTTTTTAAGTGAAACAACAGAATGTCAATCTAAAAGTTTAATTATGCATGTTGTTATGAACTAATCGGTTAAAAATGCTATTACATGTACTTACATTTCATGTAATTAAAACTTTCCAATTCTATTTTTCTCCACGTATCCCCTTTTTGTACTTTCCTCCTTAATTAATGGAACACTAATATCACTATGCCAATATTTACGAATAAAGATGGAAAAATGTGTTCAAAATTCAATTTTTCATATGCATCTAAAACTTTCTTTTGTATTCGTTAAACATAAATGCAAGGAAATGCAACTACAACAAAATCTAGAAGTATACCATTCAGAGATCTCAAAACATCGCGGTGGAAATACACATAAATAATAAATAAAATGTTGCAACATATAATCTCTTCTTTAATTGGCCGTCTCATATTTTCTTTATTTACTTTACCATTGCTGCAACTCGAAAACCGTAACTTTTTCTGATATAGTCTCATCTTTAATTCTGCCGTCTCACATTTTCGTTTTTCGTGCAAAATTACCACCACCATCTTCTCCCTTCGAGGTGGTTTTTGGGAAGAAAGGACGTATTGAATTTAGATTTTCATCTCTTATAGGACCAATTCTAATTAGTGTTGTATCAAATTAACAAAGAATCATGAAAGTAGGAGCATTTTTAGCACGACTTTATGAACATGTTATCCTTTAACTTAAAGTAGGATTTTGTCACATAAGAAATAACTAAATGGAAAATAAACCTAGGGAAGTTGTTTGGTAAGACAGCTAGCTGGAACAGCTAGGATGAATAAAAGTAGACCAGTAAAAGAGGAATACGAACCTAAAGTTCAAGGTGAAAAGGGAATAGGACAACCGGATTAAGATAGAAGTATACTTAATTATTTAATGACATGAATGTCCTATATCCAAATAATACATATTACATGTCCTGCAAAATCTAGTAGTTAAATTTATATATTCAAATATTATTATTCTGCTATATTATGATCCGACCCTGACCGACATTTTGTTGCATGTTTATGACCGACCTCTGGCAAAACGTCCCAGGTAAAAAAAACGTACTCAACCATTTATTGTGAAAAGGACTATACCTTAGAATCAAAACGAATGCACAATGTACAAGGTATAAATGGTGGAAAAAGAAGAATAATTTATCTATATTTGAAGAATAAAATGAATAACAGACATAAGAAAAATCCCAACAGAGGATTTTTGTTTTATTTCTATGCTTCCACTTTCCGACCTTTCTTTTAATTTTTCTTCAATATGAGGTAGATATTACATACATAATGATTACGAATAGTGTTATCTTCTATAATATAAAAATGAATTGCTGAATGTGTTGCTAAGCGCAAATCTCGAGAGCAGCTGAACCGATTTCGCTAATTCTTTTTTTGTTGTGTTCATTATTATCAGAAAACGGTTCTTATGAACGAAAAAATTAAGAAAGTTGAGTGGAACATTAGAAAATTAAAGAACATTTAAAGACAATATTAATTTTACATACAGTAGGTACATATAGTTGTTTGACAACTGTCATTTGTTTGAAATAACTGTCAGCAATTGACAGATTGCGCACTGCAAATATCGTTTAACATAGATGGATCAGTTGATAAAAAATAGTTTCATTTCAATTTATTATACGGTGAGTTTTTGAGAAGTGTTTATGCATCTCGGTAAGTTAAAATCAATCACACATTGAAAGTCAAATTGACGCCATTGTTACAGCCACCAGAGCCTCTGCATTCATTGGTTTACGGAAATGGGACAGATTCTATACATTTTTGGCTCATATACAGGAATACAATAATTGTTTTCAAATGAAGTCATTTGGCGCAACAAAAGTTATTCAAGACAATTTTATGATAACTTTCAACTATATTGTAAAACAATAAACTTTTACAACCATGTGCCTGAATACGTTGATAATTTTCAATTGAAATCATATATCAATTAGAGAGAGTAGCGTACAGTTAATTTGTAGCTAGGTGAATAACCAAAGCAGCCAGTCAAAAATTGATGGGGGAATGACAGTGCTGACAAAGTATCTTGAAAGTCACATGGTGGTACAATTTTTGCAAATTTATTTCATGGGCGATTCAGCAAAACAAGTCGATCAGCGTTATGCACACAATAAATCGGTGAACCAACTAAGTGTGGAGCAAATGTTTTTCCATCAGACAACGAATTGGTTGTATCATTCAAGACTGCATTAAACCGCATGCCATCTGATTACCACAAAATTGTCAGCAAAGCCGATAAGACGCCTGCAGGACAACACGAAGTACGCTATAATACGGCAACAATAGATGAAGTTGCTATTGTTGTCATGGGTGCAAATTTAGAAAACCAAGATATTGTTTTTGCTTTTGTTAAGATAGGACAACGTCTATCGGGTCAGCTAGTCTATATAAATATAAATGAATCGCCAAATGCGTTGCTAAGCGCAAAATTCGAGAACGGCTCGACCAATTCGGATAATTTTTGTTTTATTATTTTTGTTAAGGCATAAGGAAGGTTCTTGTGGAGAGAAAACTCGTAAAAATTACGGGGAAAATAGTGAAAACACCACTTTTCCCATACGCTTTCTTATTGTGGTGTCAAATATTTCATTAATTTCAAGAACCATTATCCAAAGAACATCTGTATTATCTGGAACAATGAGCCTTTTCCCTGAGAAGAGAGTGGCCTTTTGCTACGAGAGGGCAGCACCTTTGGTAGGGACTGGGACAAATATTAAACCTACTCCATCTAACACTGTGGAAATATAGGTGATAAAAGTAAATTATTTAAAATAATCAAGTAAAAAAATATCGTGTACCATAAAGCATTACTGAAGTGTACAAAAGCAGGAGGTTATTTTTGTAAGTAACCGTCATTTAAAATTGATATAATAAATTAATCATTAAAGTGATTACTCTGAAATTCATTTTATTTATTCATTTGTTCTATTGGACTATCCATGACCAATAACCAACATAACTATTTATTTCAAATTTCATATATATCTTTACAATGATTACTGCTACGGCAGCAACGCGCCGGGAACTGATAGTTCATATGCCTAAACAATATTTTCTGAACGGAGTCTTTAATCTGTGGAAGATTTAAAGCAAAACTATCAAACGGTGGTTGTCAATAAAACAAAAAATATACCTTCGCAGTTTTCTCATAAAACATTCGAACATTAACCATAACTTACAAAAGTTCTTTTCTTTTGATACAAGAAAACAATATTCCGACACAACCAATAACCTTCAGAAGCATTTTCATATGCAATCATTGTTGAACAACAACCACTAGGTAGGTATACTATACGATGTACATAATTTTAAATTTCCAACCCACGTGTCTTGTCATTTCTTCATGTTTATTGTCAAATGGTCAATGATCTTTTTATTGCTATATCTGCACACACACTTCTTGAGGACACGGGACGCGGACACTCCCATGACTTTCAAATAATAATATTCAGCTTTGTAAATTTTATCATTTTATGCATAGGTTTGGGTAGGTACAAGCGATTGAGATCTTTGTTCTATAGTATAGTCAACGATAAAAAATCTCTGCTATAGTGATTCGTTGAAAAATCGGGGGTATATTAGGTTTGCTTTCTATCTTGATAGGAGTATTTATACAGGGTGGCCCATCAAAAACAGTTCAGCAATGTTTACGGCGGCTTTGTACGTAACAATTGAAAAGACTTAAGGTGAGTTTATACAGTAAATAAAATAAAATAAGAAACAAATTAAGATAAAATAAGAAAGTTGAACATGCTCATTTCCATGGGAGCGTTTATACACGAAATAAGCTAAATTAATAAATAAGAATAAGAACTAAAGATGGCCAACTTTCATCTTTATTTCTTATTTTATTTTGTTTTGTTTGGAAACTGATAATGCGCATGATCAACCACCAGAGAACACTCAACTTGCATACAACACAAAAGTTTTTGTCAAAAAAGCTGTGATTTGATTGGTTCATTCTTATTTCTTATTTTATTTTCGTCATCTGTATAAACCAATCTTTTTTGAGATTATTCTTATTTCAATTTTAATTTGTTTCTTATTTTATTTTATTTACTGTATAAACTCACCTTTAGTGACCAGTATCTTTAGTATCTATATGTTATCTTATTAAATGTTAAAAATGTCCGCCATTCACCTCCATAAAATAGTATAAAAACTGTTCAAACTGTTCTCGGACATTGTGAAGAACATCTGGTGTAATTTCAACATTTAATAAGATAACATTATTACTCAATAAAATCAATAAAATCACATTTTTTAAAATGCATCTTCTCTCAAATTTAAAAAACGAAACACTATTTTAAAGAAAATATAATTTTCTTTAAAAAGATGAATGACAACATACAAAGGTTTTTTTTAATTGTTACATACAAAGCCGTAAACCTTGCTGAACTGTTTTCGATGGGCCACCCTGTATATAACATTGTTGTATGACTCAATATTGTCGAGATCTATTACCGTACGAGATACTCTTGGTCCATTATGATTATTGCTAAAAGGGAATGAGTCATAAGAATCTGTGATTTGGTTATTTATTGAATTTATGAAAGGCATTGTACTACAAAAATCATACTTTATTATACAGTGCGAACCACAGGTATGAAATAAATTCATTATTAGCGTTATTATGTATTTGTTTGAAAAAACCTGAAACTAGTCGATTTCTATCACCCCCTCAAAAAATTTAAATGACAATGCGGGTCGTGTCGCTCTTTGTTCGAAAGGGATTTTCATTGTCTCTTCAGCAAAACTAAGTTTTTCAAATTTGGTGCAATTGTAACTCAGAAAATTATTTTGAAAATTTAAAATGTTGATACTTCAAGTAGAATAAAGGAAATAATGTCACATAATGTTTCGGAAGTATTTTTCTATTTTATTATTATTTTATTATTATTTTACAATTAAATTAAATGTTCAAAATAACCACCATTCACTTTTGACAATAAGCAAGGCGATCTTGGAATTCTCGTACAACATTTTGTCAATCTACTAGGGCTAGGGCTACTGTTATTTTGATATTTGTTAGTTGGTGACAGACGTCAGTGTATTGAAAAATATTTGTGTGTGTACTCGATTTAACTATGGCTCATTTATCCGAAAGAATAGACATTTTAATTATGATTGCATGCGGTGATAAAACAGAAACTCAAAAGGAAGTTTGTGAAATATTCAATATTAAATACCCTGGTCAACACGTTTCACAATCTGCAGTCATCAAAATAGAAACAACATTTCGTGAGATGAGAAGAAGTTCTTGTTTCAGCGAGATTTTTGACCGAAGAACCCAAACGGAGGATGTATACAATTCGACTGTCTGTTATTTTGGTTTGTGCTCGCGTTTTATATAGTAAACGTACTCCGATTTTGATGATTTTTTATTCATTTGAAAGAGGAGACTTGAGAAATAGCCCCGTAATTGTAGAAACTCAAATCTGAAATTTCCCTCCCTTAAAATAAACCCAAAGGGGATGAAGGGTGCAATTTCTTTCGAAAATTAAAAATCTAAAGGAACTACATAAAAGACCAGATTAATTGTAGTAATATTTTCAATAAATATTGTTTCCTTAGAGTTACGGTTTTCGAGTTACAGCGGTGGTAAAATGGTAAAATCTAAAATACTTATGCGTATATCCGCCGCGATGTAAATAATAACAAGTACAAGCAAAGAATATACGTCGCTAATAGGATAAATATTATCTTCTTTGATATTAGTGAACGTTCAACGATTTTCTAAACTAATAAAAAATATTTTTTTTACAAAAAAATAAACCGACGTTATTGGTTGGTGCACTGAAAAATACTAAATAATATCAATTCTATTGGTGCTGGTACTTGTGAAGTTGGTGCCAAAACTTATCAATCTAACTTCAACTGCACTTCTTCAAAGTACCAGCATCAATAGTATTAATATTATTTTGTATTTTTCAGTGCACCAACAAATAACGTCGGTCCAATTTTATTTTAAGAAATATTTTTTTAGTAGTCGGAACGTACTCTGTTTATTATTTTTTTACTGGGAAAGAGTTTCATGTCTAGTTTTCTGAATAATTTTTCCTACCCTGTAGCTTTAATAGTATATTATTACTTTCAGCACATATTATTTGAGTCACTCTGTATGAAAGCTATGAAATTCGGTAATTCGATCTATAAATTTCTATTTGTAATGCAATTTAATGTTATGAAATTGAAATGCAAGATCTTTACAGTCCGCAAAGTAGTATAAAATTTATAGAATCGAACTGTCTGTCTGTCCTCAGGTTGTTGTTTGTGTATTATGAGTGGAACGAACGAATGCTATTTCACGATGATGAAAAGAAAGTAACCGTAACAGGTGGTTTATAATACTCGTATTATACAATAATTTTTTCGTTTTGCATACGCTGGAATCTCAAAGGTATGCACTCAATAAGCTATTGAATTACATTTGAATGGGCATTACAAGCAACAAGATTGGTTCGGTATCGAGTATTACTTATTGATTGGAATATGTGAATTAGTATACAGGGTGATCCTTTTCGAGGGCGTAATCGTCGCGTAATAAATATTTTTTACCAAAAAGTTATACCAATTTATTAGTTGTTGCACTGAAAAATACGAAATAATAATAATTCGGTTGGTGCTGGTACTTTTCAAGTTGTGTAATTGTAGTTATATGAAAGAATTTTGCCACCAGCTTCAAAAATACCAGCACCAATAGAGTTAATGTTATATTTCTCATATTTCCAATTTTCGAAAAAAATTACTACCTCCACATAGCGGAGATACACTACACATATTTCCGTCTTTACCATTGCTGTAACTCGAAAACCGTAACTCTTTTAAAAAATATTCAATTTAAACGTTCTCGGATATGGTCTTATCTTTAATTCTGCCGTCTCAGATTTTCAATTTTCGAGGAAAAATGTTTTTAAAAGGAAGGAGATTAAAAATTTTAGTTTTTTCTAAATATGAGAGCATTTCTCAAATCTCTTCTTTCGAATGAGTCAGAAATCATTAAAATCGGAGCACATAAAAAAGCAAACATAACCGAATTGTATACCTTCTCCTTTTTTGAGGTCGTTCAAAATTAACACAAAAAGTTTTTATTAACGTGGGTCCGAAAATGATTCTTACGGGAGCTTCACCCCTTTGAATAAGAGACCTTAAAGACGATTTTCTTTCTAGGTATAAAATTGAAGTTTGAAAATTGATGTACCTACTGTATTTATATATAAACATTTTATGGTAAATAAGATTCAAAATTCAAAATTGTAATATGTTCTCTATCTTTTCTACATAATTTAAGAAAATGTTATGGATACCTACATTGGTGCCTATGTCTGAATAACATTTTAGTCAGTGCGTGCGTAAAGTGAATTTCTTTCTGCACTAGTCTCAAGAGTAACTCATGGTACTGAATAATGGATAATACATTCATTTACGTGGATATCGAGTACTTTTGTCACGTTAATCAGTGATCAAAAGTTGAACTTTCAAGATTCAAGGTCAATTGTTGCAAAAATAATAAGTATTTAATTGTTTTTTTAGTAAATTTTCTAATGAACTTTGTGTCATTATTATTTTTAATTATTATTATTATTATTATAGTATACCTATACTTCAGTGATATATTAAGAAAAACGTGATAAGTACGAGTAGAACTCATACTCCGAGGGTTCCATACATTTGTATTGAAGTAAAGCATAGCAAACTCAAGCCTAGTTCATATGAGAAATTGTGAGGTATAAATAAATGGTTATATTTATTCTGTGCTATTTGATTTTGTTTTCAGTTTGTGTTAATTGTGGATTTAAATTCATTTCAATTACACTAATTAAAGAGATGTTATTTTTACCTATTGCGATCGTTCACACTTTTGAATTTCGAAAAAATTTCAACGTCATGTTGTTATAGGCCTATAAGTAAGTCCAAAAAAAAATTTGGGTCAAAAGTTTATATTATACCTATATGGGATATTACGAAATTTGTTAACACGATAGAGGTCGCAGTTTTGGACGTATCAACTTCAAATTTGCTACAAAAATCAATCTCCTAAATATCTCAGCCGAGTTCGTTATTAAGCATTATCGGGTAAGTAGTTTAAAAATGGCGACCGTTCAAACATTTTAAAAAATTATCAAAAAAGGGCGGTAGTGTAAATATCATCAAAAATAATTTTAAGTTATAGATATAATCAGTACCTACAACTTTTGTTCGAAGCAATTTTTCATAAAATGCACAAAAAAAAGATAAAAATTAATAAAGACAAAATAAGAAATATTCGTAAAACATGAACACTCAATATAAATTTGATATAATTGTACATTTTCTGGAGATCTTAGTATAGACCCTGATTAAAAAAATATATAGTATATTTATTGATAAGAAATAGGCGAAAAAAAAATTCAGCCTTGAAGCGGAACTCGAACCCTACCTGCTTTATATGCAACAGCCAAAACAACAACCTCTAACATTCTAGCCGCTAGGCTATAACATATGCGGGTAAAAATGGGCAATTGACATTTAGGTATACCAATGAAAAGGTTGTTCAAATTTAAATTCAATGAATTTTGAGAAATTTACCTTTCCGCTGGCTACAGGCTGTCGGGATTTTTTTTTTCGGAGCTTCTAGTTCGTTATTTTTGAAAAATAGCAGTAAGGGAGATCAGGTGAGTCTATATGGGTTCCTTTTGTCATCTATGACAAAATTACTTTCGAGCTATGTTATTGGCTATTTACAGAGGCATGAATAAGAATTTATGGAAAATATTCATACCAATTCCTGTTATAGATATATATAGATAATGATGTTGGAAATCATCCATCCTAGAAAGGCGATACGAATCTATTCATATATTTTATGCAAAAGATAATAACCATTGGTCTAGGTACGCAAGTTCATAAACAAATTCACACATTTTTATTGTCATAAACTCCATAAACAAGCATGTGAACGCTTTCATTAGTTACAATAATTTACATGTTCTATACCTAATAACTACATACGTTGAAGAGGAAATTAAAACGCAAACATTCAACATGTTTCTGGATTTATTGTTGCTAATTAGCTATAAAATATCTGGGAGACCGAGTTTTGCTCGGGTGAAACTGGATTTAACATGGGTCTATAAGAATTACTATGGATATTGAAACTTATAAAAAAATGTGCATATTTCTGGTTAAAATGTATTGCGACTTCTCGAGGGTCACACCGATTAAATGTGAAAGTATCGTCAATCGATTTCTCGATTCCGAAAACCCCTTTTTGCTAATTTTTACCAAAATCTGCTAACCCTTCTTGGAAATAGCTAATGTGTAGGTACCTTAAGGGTCGCAATATATTAGATATGTACACATTTTCATTGAAAATTTCCGATTGAATTATTAGAAACACATATTAACATCTTTTATTAAAAAAAGGTCATCAGAATTCGATCCGACGAACTCTAGATTAATACCCGGAAAGCTTAACCATAGGATTATTTTACAAAAATAATCGGTCGTTAATATTTTATACTTTCAACGTGATTTGCTATTCGATAAGTTCAACATTTAACGCATCTGATAAAGTATTTTAAGGTATCCGATAAATCCTCTCCAAGATACCATGGAACATGCTGTTTAGTATGGGTTTATTTTAAGGTTATGTTGAGATATTCTGTGATTACGATTTACTCTTTTCCCATCATGTATTTGACTGGATTTTAGAAAAGAGTGAGTATATTTATTGTTACAATGAAATGGAGCATGGAGGAAAAAAATCAAAATCTTTTAACTGATTACTTGTCTATTTACTCTTACCATTAAAATTTATTTCAATTTAGGTACGTATAATGTGTAGTTGCTTGCTTTGAGGATATTTTGAACAAAGTTGTTATCAAAACTTTTTGATAAATCAGGAACTTTGATAATTTTTTAACCATTTTTCTAGTTTAAAACCAAAGTTTCATATACATGTAAAAATCAATTATATTCATCTAACTAAAGTAAACTATCTCTAAATGTCTCTAGAAAATTTTAAGACTAAAAACTACGCAAGCCTTAAAAATTTTTCTCATTATATCAAATTTGACGAATGACGTTAAATTTAACGCCTGGTTTTGGCAATCTAAGCAAATAAGTTTATGGATTTCTATCAAAACTTAAAATTGCAAGTTACAGAATAGGTCTGTAATTTTTTAACAGGCCTTAACAAATTAACGTTTTAGCTCACTTACAAACAAACAAATACCCTGTATACTAGCACTTGGTATAAAAGGAAGAAAAATCTAGAAGAAAAAAAACTATTATATTGGTCAAGGCTTTTAAATTCATCCATTTGTCAATCTTATCTATCACATGAGATCTAGAATCGAGAATAGCAAAGAGAAAATCACATTTAAGCCTGCGGCGCAAACAAACCTACTACCTACTACTTGTACCTACTTGTACACGCTGCTAGAGGGACAAGAAAAACTTTCGAGCTGACCTTTCTTCTTCTTCGAAGAAGAAGAAGAAGAAGACAAGATTCTCTTCGAGGCCCGCTTAGGACATGACTGGTCCGTAAAGAACAAGAAGGAAAAAGAAGCAATGATAGATACATTGGAATGACATCGCGAATTGCTTGATCAAATATCGTATTGTTGATCAATTATTGTAAAACTAGAAATGTTATTTTAAACTTCTACTTCTTCTACTTTATTATAATAGAGTGTATCTTTTAAACCAGATGATAATCCTCATCAAGAAATAAAATTATAATCGTGACACAAACATGACTTCCTTGACCTGTCTAACTTTTTTTGTTCTTCGACCTTGCTTTTGCTTAATTGTTATTCTTATGATTTGATCCCGTGTTATTTAGAGTTATAGGATTGACGAGACAAATCTGTTATTATTACGTAATATTATTTCAAGTGAATTCACGAATAGTAATTATGTCTAGGAAACCTAAATAGTACTTAGTATATTCCACTATTTCTTTCTTTCTATATTTATTTGGAAAATAAGTGCTGGGAGATTATTCCTTATTTACTATTTTCGCCCAGTGATCTAAATTCGACCGTAATTCATATTTTTTTTTAAATTCAAACGTTATGGAGTTTTTTTTGTCAAAGATATAATAAGTGCATATAATTTTTAGGAATTTACGTCAGTTGCAAGCTTGTACAAAACGGCATTAGCGTGTGTTGTTTGCCTAATTCCTTACAATACATAATATGAAATTTAAAATTTAATGTTTTGAATTAACGGCCGGTAATATTACTTTATCCTTATGACAAAATGAAGAGAATGCAGCTCTTTCACAAAAACGACTTAAGATTCGAAATGTTTTGCATTGAAAAACCTGCATTGTAAATGCATTAATCCACTATCAAAAGTATTAAAATTTCTTGAAATGACATTAAGTGCGCATTTAAATTTAACCCTCAAAATAATTACATCACTTTGTATAAATTATTCAGAATATTTAACCAGGGTTGTCATTCACGAATAAAACAATCTGACATCACTGATTCATTAACTTCACATTGCAATTGGGTTCGTTATGCAACACACAATACACTTCTAGCCCGTAAACCATGTTTTTTATTTAATCTAATTTAAAATATTAACGCACAATACATCAAAATTCGCCTTAAAAATCGTCTACAATCACATATTAATAAATAAATTAAAATCGATACACGTTTTCTTGAAGAGATAATACTTTAAAAAAATTGGGAATTTCTCAAGCTAACCAAAAGAAAACCAATTAAAGAACACAAATCCTGATATGAAATCTGAGCTCCATGGTAACGTTTTTATGATAAAGGTAGAAATGTTACTTAGATAAAGAACGTAGAAAATACTGGACTCAATCTAGCATTTAACAAACCAATACAAAAGAACAATCTTCTTATTTAGCTGTATATTTCGACCGTACTCAAAATCTATCACAATTTGTTTATTAATGCTTTATGACCGAAATTATATCCGATCAATAAGGCAGAAAAAAAGAAGTCAAGTGAAAGTAAGGTACCAAGAGTCAGAAGTAAGTATAACAACTGGTACTGCATAATCAGTAAAGTTTGAAAAATTTCATAAAAAATTAGATCAAGATTGTTCGTAAGATAAGACACACCCTATTCTACCAGAACTAAAGACTAAAATAAATTCAACAAATGTTCCGATTTTAGATTGTAGATTTAAGGGGTTGTCATTACACTGCGACCTTGAGGTCTATTGTGCTCTCCATCAGATCTGTTCTAGCCATTACGTAGTCTACATCTCGCCCGCCAGATTTCTAATGAAATCCAGAGTCTGGGATGGCTTCAAGGTGATTACTTCCTCATTTTTGCATGTCTCTTGTCCAAAGGATTTTTTGCGTTGGCTAGATATGGCGAGGCAATCTATCACCAGGTGATCCGTTGTTTTTGCCTTCTCCCCACAGAATATGCACTTGTCGTTCTCTGCTAGACCCATTCTCGTTAGGTGCTTCCTGAGGCGCCAATGCCCATTAAGGAATCCAGTAAGGAGGTGTAGCATATTCTTGCTAAGATCCAGATACTTCTTAAATCTTGAGGTATTGAAGCTTCCAAGAAACTTTTTGGAATGATCCAGCTCAGGGAGATTCCGCCAGAGTGTTTCTCCTTCGGTGTCTTCCTTTTCCTGAATCTTTTTCTTGTATGTACATTTACCTGTACCACAAAAAGGTTCTGAGCCAATGAAAGGAATTGGTGCTTCTTTTCTGGCAAGTGTGTGGGCTTCTTCATTCCCTGTGATTCCCGAGTAGCCAGGAATCCAAACTAAACGGACTTTGTTTTTTCTTGCCTATTTAGTTGAGTTTTCTTCGGCACCGCCATACCATCCTAGAATCGATGATATGAGAGCTCAGTGCTTTAATCGCAACCTGACTGTCAGAATGTATGTATAACTATATCTCATTTCGGATAGTTTCTTTCTAGGATCATTTCCACACATCTTTCGATTGCCAGCAATTCTGCCTGAAAGATGCTTGGACAGCGACCTAATGATAGTGAGCATTGGTGCTAGGCCCAAATACTCCATCGCCAGTCCCCGTCGTGATCTTAGAACCATCTATGTACCATTTGATGGCAACTTGGATTGTGGGCTCCCTTTCCCAATCTTCCGATGTTCCGATATTACTTAGCATAACGTTTTTAACGGAACCCAATCCAAATGAGTCCGACTTGCACTTTAGGGTACTCAAAATCCTCTGCTACATTATTGTAATAAATAAAAGCAAAGAAAATACAGTACACCGATATAATCTTTATCTACTTTATTTTAATACAGATACAGCTGCATCTAAATGAGTGACCCTTTCTACATTCTACGCCTCGGGCACTCTGTCATCTAATTTTGAATTTTTAATTCCCTAATTAATAATTATCTCTTTCTATATAAATAACCTAACCATTCTACTTAACGAAATATTATTTATTTCTCGAAATGTTTGAATATCTGAGTGGAGCACCGCCTGTAACCCTGAGCCATACTATTTTTAGGTGATTTCGCTTAAATCTTCATATTTTTGAAGAATGACCAGTTGAAATATTTCCAATTACCTATCAATGAACCAACCAAACGAATTATGTTGAACGTTGTCATTTAATTCTTTCACTTAGCTCTTTTATTTATATTTTTTCTTCATAATTTTTCGTATAACAAAGAAACGTACCTACTTGCTTTTGAAATCATATTGTTCCTTACACATTCATTTATGAATTCTATAGAAAATATACATTTTAGATAAGGTGTTGGCCTACATAATAATATAAAAATATTAAATGTATCAATAATGGTTTTCAAAGAAAAGGTTTTGAAATATAAGTAATTTTTAGCGCTTGACTTTCAGAACTTATTGTTACCCTTCAAACAAGCACATTGTCACGTCAAAATTGACATATATCTCTTGTAAGTATAGAAATGATTTTTCCTCAACAGCTAGAAAAAATAATTCTCAAGTAACTTTGCATACCAAGTGATTTCTTTACGTTTTTTTGCGGTCACTAAAGGTACGTGTTGTAATGCGACCTGCAAATATCGAACCCACTGTATACGTGATCACCATATCTAAATGTCTTACCCTTTATACATACTGGACGAATAAGTGCTGTAGGTAGCTGGTAGAGTTCAAAATCTATAGACACATGTAGAGGTATACAAGGTGTTCATTTCAAAACTGGAATTTCTGGAAAAGTGAATATTAAAAAAGAAATCGCTATGTAATAAAATACGTAAGTAATAATATCGAGGGGGATATACAGGGTAGGTTTTCAGTGTGTCCACGGTCGATAATTCCGTTATTACAGAAATAAATGAAAAAAGTTTTTCACAAAAAATGTAGGCACTCTCAATTTCCATATTTTGAAATTAATTAGAAATAAACAGGGTGTCCTACAAAATGGTGATAGATCATACTTATGTTTTTTTTTAATCGAATGCCCTTTATTTTATATAAAATCTGGAATATATTCTTCTTCGCGATTAAATTAATATAAACTTATACTGGGTTATACTGAGGGGTTCAGAAGATATGATCGATTTTCTCAGAAAATTGAAATGATTTCAACTGTATATTACTTGAATGATAAAATGATCTAAATTTTTTGCATGTGTCGATTTTTTTTACTTATGTATTGTTATAATTATGACTTATTTTTGCAATATTGCAGATGTTGTATACAGGGAATGTCAAAACTAATATACAATATTTTCTCAACTTTTTTTAATGGAACACCCTGTATTTTATATCATATAAAAAAAGAACTTTCAATCTGCACTTTTATTAAATATCCCCTATATCTAAAATGAGTAGTTTCGGAAATATTTGAATTCTTCTTCCAATTTTAGGAATAACTTTAAATTGAGTAAATAAAAATTATAGACTATTGAAAAAACTATAAGAAAAAACTATTAGTAATCAATAAAAAATCTGTTACAGGAATAAACAATATCAATTTTCAGTAAAGATCCACGACAATATAATTTCAACTTATAAAATGAAATAAATTTAATGTAAATTTTGACATTGCTCTTGCAAGATTAAGCAATATCATGCTCAGGCTGTGAAGAAATGGGAGAAAAAATGATTTTCTTTTCAGATAACCTAAAACAACTAACAGATTGTGAGGGAAAATTTCATGTTTGCAGTAGTTTTCCAAATGAATTTTCTCTATATGAAACAACGAATAGATATAATGTTGAGGCACCCCGTATATTTTTCTCTTTCCTTGCTTGCAATTCATAGTCATGATAATGTACTCTTATAATAATCATAGGTACGAGGTATTCAGAAAATATGATTCTTTATATCACTATCGTCATAATTTTGAGCACTGTGTTCTTTGAAATAAAAATCCTAATAACATTAATTTAATTTAATCATCTATTCAGTTAAAATTGTCTTGCCGTGGATCTTTACTGAAAATTAATATTGGCTACCTAGAATAGATTTTTTTATAAGTAGTTTCTTCAATAGTCTGTGATTTTCATTTATACTCAATTCAAAGTTATTCCTAAAATTGGAAGAAAAATTCAAATATCTCCAAAACTACTCATTTTAGGTATAGGGAATATTGAATAAGAGTGAAGTTTGTCCTTTTGTATATATATAAATATAAAATACAGGGTGTTCCATTTAAAACAGTTGAGAAAACATTGTATTTTGAGTACCTAATATTGTAAAAAATAAGTAATTAAACAAAACATATGTAAAAATAATCGACACATGCAAAAAATTTAGATCATTTTATCATTTAAGTAATATACTGAAAATTGAAATTCAATATAACCCCGTATAAGTTTGTATTATATGTAATCGCGAAGAAGTGTAGATTTCGAATTTTATATAAAATATAGGATGTTCCATTAAAGCGTGCCTAAATTTTTTGTGAAAAACTTTTTCCATTTATTCCTGTAATAACAGAGTTATCGATCGTGGACACACTAACAATTCACCCTGTATTTTTAATAAAAAAAAATTGCTTCACCCCTTTCAATTCCCTGTCTCTAAAAATCTTATAAAAATAGACATTTGAACATATAAATTCATAGATATGATTATTTTAGAGGTGGAAAAGGGAAAAGTTTGTAATACAATACAAGAAAATAAAAATGTTAACAAATATATAAAAGCTATTTTAAATTTCCACCTATATAAATAACCTTTGAGGAAAGATGGTAATTGTTCAAAACACAAGATCATTATCTAACATGTATGGGAACCTTGGCCTTTAGTTCTCCATCATTTTCATATTATAACATGTAAAATTTGACCAATTTTATCACCACATTCACGCATTATAATAGACAATAGAAACCTATGAAAATATTCCAATTTTCATTATTTAGTAACGGAAGCAGAATGTAACAATAATTTCATACCAAATTTGGACTGTAACACTAGTGAGAAATTTAAATAACTTGGATACAAATTCCCTTGACATAAAAGCAACTAGGTAGGTATGCAAAATTTATGTCAACAAGAAAGGTCAATTCTTGCATTGATCATCACTCGAATAACAAGAAAATAATTATTGCATGTTGTTTCGAACTTTATTTGCAGCTTTTAGTATGATCAATATTTTGCAGGAAAACGTTGATAGAATTCCAATTAAATGTTTAGAAAATCAATGAAATGTTAATATTTATTCTGTCGATTCTAGGATTGCCTAGATAGGTATGTACCTATTTAACACAAAAAAAATTGTTTCAGATAGGTTTTTTTGTTGTTGATTGGTATCGGCCCAAGGAAGAGCCCTACTGTTTTTGGTGAAGTTTAGATACTTTGGTGTCAAGTTACGGCCGAAAAACCCTGATTTTAGACCATTTTCTAAGGAACATCGTCGAAAATATCAAGTTTCTTCAGTTTTTTTTTTGGGCTAAACTAAAGTCAAAATAGTATAATTTAGTTAAATCTATCAAAATAAGACTTTCGTCAGATAAAATTTAAAATTATTGGCACAAGGAGTATGCTAATCGTTGTGAATATGCCCATGAAGGCTTACTGCCTTCGTTGCTAGTTTTTGTAGGAATTCATTTTCCAAATGAATTAAGAACTAAGTGTTTATTTCAACATCCGAATTCCCTTAATATATCACCAACCTAATGAATAGTTGTTTAATAATAATTTATTGAATTGTGTTGCACAAATATTATATTTTTACAGTTATACCAATAGAACCTACCTAGTACCAAGTGATACACAACATGTAAAAAAAATCTTAAGAAATTTCTCAATCAAGGTTAAATTCATAATGCAATAAGAGAATGATAATATGTGTATATGATTAAATTATATGTTTAATTAATGATGTTTACCAACTTCTCGACAGGCAATATTATAGGTTTAGGTAGAAGAACAACCAGCAGTAGGTATGAACGCGACCCTCGAGGTCCACAATGATTCTTGCCCAACTTTTGCATTCTTTTTTCGATGCAGGCGTTATTTTCTTATTTATATTTCTGATACAATTACTTAAATATTATTTTAAACAAATATTCCAAGTTTCCAGAAAAGATCACCTGTTTTATTGCCAATTGATTGATTTACGTTTCTTTAATAATTTAATAATGGAACAATTTCCGAGTAGCCCTCTTTTGAATAAAGTAAGAATTATCAAAATCAAAGCACCTCCTCCATTTTTTTAAAGTCTGTCAAATAAAAGTATTTCGTGAACTGTCATCAATTCGTGATTCATATAACCTGCTATATAATCTAAAAAATCGATCAGTTACTGCACAAAACAACTTCTATTAGGTCTGTTACTGATTGGTTTGAAAAAATACTTATAAACAGTTGATGTTTCTCCATTATCAAGAAGAAAATAATAATATTCAGGGATCTCAAGAACTTGCAAACAGCAGTTGTCACTCTTAGAATTTTTGTACTGCATCATCTCATATTGACATTACGAAACGACTTCTTACATTTTTAATTCGTTTGCTAATGTTTAAGTTGCAAGAATACCTACAGAAAGCATCCCAAATTCTCTTTAGCCTCGAAAATTTAAACAGCCTTATTAGCAGATACACGACATGTCTTCGAAGGATGAGCAGGATGGTTCCACCTGCCAGACTGCGCGTAAATCGGATGACTTTTGACAAAGTTCTTTTCACAATAAGTGTCATTGTCTTTATGACAGCAATAAAACTACCGGGTGTATTCTTATTATCGACAAATAAATACACTACAGGATCGGTCGGACTATATAAAGTTGGTATATAATTCAGGTAAGTAATTTAATTAAAATTAAAATTGTTGAAATATTTAGGAAACAAGTAATCCTTCACACATTGTATGTTTATGTAATATAATTAATGACATGAATACATGTTGAATATTCCGTTAAAAAAAAGATATTAAAATATTATTATATTGTTATATTAGGATCCGAACCTGACCGACAGTTTATTGCATGTTTATGGCCGATCTATGGCGAAACGTCTCAGGTAAAGAAAAACCTTATTCTGAAAAGAACTATATACCTAAATAATTTCTCATTTTGGAGCTCACACTCATTTTGGGCCTTTTTTTTCTGAAAAGTTAAGTAGGTATGTGCTTATAATCTTGTTATGATTCCCAAAAACAAACTAAGATGAATTGAAATAACCATTTGGTTGTATTTCAATGGGAATTCCCTGCATCAGTGAGTTTTGCAATACGAATAAGATAACTGTATTCCCATTTCTATACAATAAACAAAATCTTTTTAAATAATTTTAATTATAACATGTTTGATATATTTTAAGGTTATATTTCCTGCGGAAGCTATCAATTTCAAATAGTTATCTCGAACAGAAACTGTCATTCTACAAAAAACAAAAAAATAGTTTTATGTTGACTCATATCAAAGTTGAAGTTTAGCAATATTATTATTCGTACTGTGAAGATGAAAAAAGAATTTCTGATAGGTCACAAGACTATCATGGTTATTATATGAGTAACGTGTTTTTTTTAGATAAAATATCGCTGAAGTCATACGTATATGAATTCTACACGAAAGAAATTTCAATTTTAACGTAATTCAATTGAATAATATTGAATAGAAATAAAACAAAACATGTTTTATGACATTTATATCGATGAAATTTGTACCTATGTTTTGAATTATTTTCATAATTCGTTCTGAGAATTAAAGGTTTCTGTCCTGCCCTCCAGTTAAAGTCACCAAAGCTGCCGACGTGAACTTGTCCTCGGGAAAATACTACTTAGGTACATTTGTCTTAGGTACTTACAGCTGTTACAGCGGCTTATCCAATATCCTGCTTATGTATGGAAAACTAACACTTCATTTTTTTCAAAAAAAAAACACACAAAAGTCACCTAATCGCACGATTTATCATAAGGTCGGTAGGTAGGTATATTGAATTCTTCGCCACCCGATCAAAACTAACTTCACTGCCGCTGCCGTGTGGAGAGGCGAGAAGGAGGCGAAGTAAGGTGCGTCCCGTTAGGTCGGTATGCAATCGGTGACGTGTCAATTGCACTAGGTAGTAGTCGAATCAAAATCTTGGCATTCTTGGAATACCTTTGTGTTTGCTCACTTGTAAATGTCTGACACATAGATTGTACCTATATTACGCATACGAGATTGTTTGCAAAAGATTTCGTTGGAAGGTTTTTTTCTGTTGGAGACATAGATAAGAAAGTTATTTTTCAAAAATTATTTGGTTTACAAAAAAAGGAGTCAGAGAGAGGTGTTTTGAGGGCAACCGGTAAAACGAAGTTCCATGAAATTGTATTTAATATTTTTTAGGGTTTCATACGTCCGAATAAGCAAACGGATCCCTTATAGGATCACTCGTGTGTCCATCTGTCCGTCCGTCCATCACAATCAATTTTCTCCTAATCTACTGGACTGATTAAGTCGAAATCTGGTACACATATCAATTCCTGTGACCCAAACGCAGAGGGGTGACGTGAAAAAGATCTCAATAAGGGTGTTACTTTTGGCGGGCTGAAATGACTTTTTTTGAGGATCTGAAAATTGTTATTGATATTTGCGTAAAAAAATTATATTATTTATTTTTCTAATATTTGATATCTGCAATAGGTACATCTTGCAATGAATAAGTATTGTATAGTGCACTGATAAAAGGATTTGTTAGTATTTAATAAGATTTTTTCATATTTAATATCAAAAATTTGATGATTTATACGAACAAAGATTTGGTGAAAAATTTGACGATATTCCGATGATATTGTGTGGGTTTTTTCAATATCAACTTTGAAGATGATAAAAACCCACCAATAATTGAATTTCTTAATGAAGCATTAGATTTGACTATATCTGATGATCAAAAAAATATAAAACAACGATCGATGCAGTTTTTACACAATACTTAGATAAATTCCAGTCTAACATTTTTGTTTCTTATGCCAGTTACCATAAGCCTATTATATCTTTTTTAGAATAAAATGAAATAATTAAAAGTACAAATGGACTAAGTATTGTTGAACTTAACGAACTAATGTTAATAATTTATTTAAAAAATAAAAATAAAAAAAAAACAATAATTTTTTTATTCCTATGCTTTCACTTCTGTCGGCAGTCCTTATGACTGCCTCTGTTTTTTATTGGTCGGACTTTATTTAGCAACAGGTTAAGTTATTTGAGTCAACTTTTGTATATAACAAGCCTATATGCTATTAAGATTTTTTTAATTTTATTATATTATTGTCAGAAGTTTATTATCAAATTAACTATTAATTTCACTTTACTTACTTAATTTTAATGAGCTTTTTTATAAATAAGTTTATAATATAAAATGATAAATTACTTTCTCATCTTGATGATATTTTGTTAGCAAGTTATTTAATTTAATACCTT
This sequence comes from Crioceris asparagi, assembly GCA_958507055.1. Lineage (NCBI taxonomy): Eukaryota > Metazoa > Arthropoda > Insecta > Coleoptera > Chrysomelidae > Crioceris > Crioceris asparagi. Next base: position 96,422,619 of record OY293827.1, on the reverse strand, counting down.
GTTTTTTCAATTTTACTTTACGTCAGTATTATTTCTTATATTATTTAATTTAATTATTTTCTGTCTTTGACGATCTTCTCTACATTCTGCTGATTTGGTTTCATTTTCTTTATTTTTCGTAATTGTTGACTTTCATCAAAATTGACATTTTTACAGTCAATTATTTAATATAAAAATTCTTGTTTTATCTCATAAATTATTGGAACTCTTATCAAAGAAATAATTTCTCGCACGCAATGAAATGTCGTAAACAGAATCTATTTTCTGAAAAATTGGTTTGTGGGTATATCCCTACTTAGCTATTCCTATACCGAACGGAGCGAGCAGTGAGGTGAGTCGTACCTAAATGCCAGAAACGAAGGTCAACTGGCCTGACTACCTCTCTTTCTAGCGCACTGTAAAACCCACCACGGTCAGTTACTTTTTCTCGTATAACTCCCATCGCATGTTGAATGATGTCATAAAAAATAGTACTTACAATTAGAAGAAAAAAACTGCCTCCGCCATTTTTTTAAATGTAATATGGCAGCACACCAAATTTCAAATTTATTTATCTCTAGATGCGGGCTATGATACTGTTTCGGTGATTCGATCTGTATAAATGGAACTGATTTTCAAAGCATTGTGCTTCACTCCAGTCTAAGGTATATTTGGGATAGATAACGGCTTAAAACTATAATATAACCTACATAGTTGATGGGTTTGACATTTGAGTATTTGGCCAAAATTATAGATAGGTATCACGAATTCTTTACGTCACAAAAGTATGAAAATGTGAATTATGTAATCTGACCAGCATGTCACCAGTGAAGTTGAGCCTCGACCAACTTTTACCTGGCTGACTTATCGTCAGCAGTCTAGCAGCACTCTCTGCCAAGTCTGCGATCAACTTCTTCTTTTATATAATATTGTTGTTGATTTTGAAGGATGTTTACTTTCTGTTTAACAAAATCTGTAGGATTACATACCTTTTTTTATACATATTCTTATAACTAGTTAGGTTAGGAGGGTTGTGCAAAAAAATAAACGTTTAACGGTAGGTACCTACGCCAATAAAATTATTCATTTATCTACATGTAGGTTCCTACTACATGGCGGAAGTGTGCGCCGGAAGAAGCTTTTATATTTCTTATTGGTTATGTATGTGTATGTATATGAGAGTGGTTTAGAAGTAATTATTGATCACGTGGTGCGGAAACCAACGGTTTAATATATAATATAATATAAAGGTTAAAGTGCTGTGTGATGATTTTCCAATCAATGTTATATGTCAATGATTTTTAAAATAAAAATTCTTACGGATAAATCTCATAATTTGAACAAATTTCATATCATTCCCTGATCTTGCATGATATTCTTCATATATTTTTGATTTCTTTTATTTAAATAAGGTCTAATCCTTTTATAAATGAATGAATATAAGCATAATAAAGTAAATATATATGCGTGATAAATACAAAATTTATTTCAGTAAAATCGTCGCAGAAAAGTATCTAAAGAATTTTTATTTTCAGGTAAAACGATCACTTGCGCCCTCTATGAAACAATAGTGCAAGTATATAATGTTCGACAGAAGTTTTCTATCAATAAATTCAACTTTGCAACGAGTAGAAAGGATTCTACGTCTAAGAGTTTCATATGTTCGTCACTCCAATGGTTGATGCGACTAGTCAAAGATAGATGTCGCTCCTACTTCGGGGGAAAATAAATTTGAATAGAACAGTGATTATTTAAAAAAATCTGAAGAATACAATAAAACTATATCCCATCACTGACATAAATTACAACATGACAACACGGGACTGTTCTTTGTCACTCGACAATTGTTTCGCCAATAAGGTTGGCATCGTCTTCAAAGGTTGAACTCATCACTAACTACTGTTAAGTGACATGCCCTTGCTGCATCAGAATTCTGCTTAAATGGGTAGTTTTTGTTTTTGGTTTTATAATTTCCTAGGTTTCGAGAATGTTGCTTCTCTGCTTCAGGGGCAAAAATCGTGATATCAATTTACAATAACAGTAATAAGTATCAGTTGTTAAGGCGACAAGTCTTTTCTATATTAGCTTCAACTACAAAAATATGTAGGTAGGTACTATGAAACAATAAATGATATTTTATAGCTATCTTTTTTAGATGCCTTGAGCTTTCAACCGATGATCACAATATCATTTGTTTGCTTAAGAAATAATAAATAGACAGAAATCTAGGAAAGTGACAGAAAAAAAACGTGAGGTAGGTACCAGTTTTAGGTACCTACTGTTTCTTATTTGTGAAATGTTTGAAGCTTTTATAACATACTTAACAAATATTTGTTAATATTTTTGACGTGATATTCCTAATTCTCAATATGATTTTTGATACCGGTAAAAAGTCTGCAACATATTTCTTTGCTAGAAAAAGTTGAATATGGAAAGGAACAGAAAAATTAGCTGGGCATTTCTACCAGTTAAGGGTTTTCTTGTCTAAAAATCATTTCTGGCTGTACATTTTTAGAGGATGGATAACAAAATAGTTTTTGAAATGCTTGACTATGTTGTTTAATATATACCTACTACTTATAATATTATTTGATGGGTAAAATGACGAACGTCTTTACTGGTCCTTGGGTAAAAACTTGCGGAAAGTCATACTATTGCGTATCAAAGAATATGACAAATTTTCTTATACCTCCTTCTATTAGGAAGTCAGTCAAAAATAAAACAGCAAAACAAAACCACCAGTTTTAATTGAATCAGCGTTGATTCCGCTCATGTTATATCGTAACGATATCATTCATACCTCAAATTCTCATTATATCATATATCAATGTTCCTACCCACAGAAAAAAGCTGCCAAAATATCAAAACCATCTTTTGCCAGAGCGTTGCGGGCAGGAGGGTTTTGGGGGGGTTGGAGTTGTCACTACACTTGATGCCAAGCCCCACGTTCGCGGCAAGCGGTTTCCATGGCAATTCACGAGGATTTCATTTAAATTGTCACATACATATATAAACTTGCACCAACATTTCAATGTAGCGGCACATACCACTTTTGCGTTTCCATATTTTCCATTTCAAAAGGCTCTAGGGAATACATTTTATTAAATATATGTTATACCCTATGATTGGAACTGAGCGTATCGTGTAGCGTCCGCTAATGTATAATAGACAGCTTTGAATTATTCGTCCTGATTTAAATATAGAGACGTATCTACCTATTGTAATTTTGTGTACTTACTAATTTTAATTATTTATCATTTAAGCTTGTTGAAGGATTTTCAAATACAACAATATCAGACTTTGAAAAGTCAAAGTAAAGGTCAGTTTTATTTCGTTATCTAGATGTTAAATGTTATAATATTTTGATTATACTCTGTTATTTTGAAGTCAGCAAATTATACAGGTTGGTCAGTCAAATTTCTTTGTTTTTAAAGGGTTACTTGGTAATTATTTGATAGTACCTATATATAGTCGTATGTTTTCGACTTATTACCGAAAATAATTTTTTTGCATATTTGGTGCATGCGCCAATATTTTATTCATTCATTTATGAAGTTATTGAAAATTGTTTTTGACATTCTTAGACACTACTGAATCCAGTGGCGTAACTGGATTTTAAATTTGTTTTGTAAATGTCAAGTTATAAAGTTACGCTATAGAAGCATCGATATTTTTCTTACCCTGTACATCTTTTGAATGGATTTATGGAGTTATGAATGTTCACAATATAAATATTTTTTACAAAAAATTGTACCGACTTTATCAGTTGTTGCACTGAAAAATACAAAATAATATTAATACTATTGGTGCTGGTAATTTTGAAGTTGTGCCGTTGTAGTTTGTTGTTGTAGGCACCAACTCCAAAAGAACCAGTACCAATAGTATTAATATTATTTTGTATTTTTCAGTGCAACAACTGATAAAGTCGGTACAATTTTTTGTAAAAAATATTTATTTCACATTTTTGAGGGTAACATTAGTCAAGAAAATTGTTGAACGTTCACTATTACCCAAAAAGTTAGAGGTAGGTTTAGCTTGTACTAGCAAAAATACGCATATCACATATTTCAGTGACCCTTTTGAAATAATGTTCAGTTTAAATATTTCCGGATATGGTCCCCTTTCTAATTTTCAAATCTCGAATTTTCGATTTTCAGAAAAATTTCCCCTTCCACTTAGCTGAAAAACATATTTCAGGCTGTAGCGGAAACGTATGATTATTTTTAAAAATGTCCAATCCAAACATTTCCGGATATGGCAACGAAAGCGCGACAAGTTAGACAGTTTTGAACATGCCAACCGAGTGAAATGAACATTGTGATATAAATTGTAAATAGTTAATAAGTAGTTAATATAAATTGTAAAAAGTGTGTGTGAATTGTGAAATTTCTTTATATTAAATCAATAAACTTTATTAATTAGAGTGTATGTGAATTTCTATCCACACAAGAACGAAGAACATTACAATTGGTGTCAGATGTGGGGTGGATAGAAATTGTTGGACATTAAAATAAATAAATAAAAGATATTTCGAGAAAATGCCGGAATTAATGGAGATCAAGAAAACAGGAAATAAACGATCGACTTCGAAGAAGACTTGTTGAGGATGGTAAAGACCCAGAAACTTTTTAATTTTAACTGACTAACTTGGAAATAGAATTAGAATAGAAACAATTAAACAAGTGCAAGTAAATATGGAATAGAATGAGAAACAAGTACCTGTAAACTTAGATCAGAAATTAGAACAACAAGAACAAAAATTGGAAAGAAGATTTGCAGTTCTAAAAGAAGAATAAGACGCCGAGATGCTTCTCAAAGTCTCCCGATCCATACCGATTGCGCGCGATGTTTCCGAAAGATATTTCGCGTGCCATCTAGGTGTTTCCATGACAGTGCGTCAGGGAACATCGCATCGCGCAGTGGCGTGGGTCTGGGTAACATTACAACCTCAATTAAATAATTTGAAGTTATAATAGATTGTTATAGTATAGAATTTCTATAATAATAGGATGATCTCATTTATAGTTGTTATTTATAGTTTTGTTTTATTTTCATGTTATTTTTTGTTTATTCGTATTGTATTAATTTAGATGCTGTTAAGTTTGTAGATTTTAATCCATTATTTCCATCTCGGTAGGGGTTTGTAGGGCTCATAATACGTCAGAGACAATCTATTTATATATTTTTATTTTTAAGATTTTTCTGTTAGCCTGAAGAAATTGTTAGTTTTTACGTTTATTTTTTATTTTTAGAGAACATTTCTGTAGAAAATTTAGGAAGGAAATATAAGTACCTACCTATCTAATAAACAAGTTCTGCTACAGTTGAAAATCAACAACCATGTAATTTTCTAAAGATGAAACTAGTGACAAGAAAATTCGATAGTATATACCCACTTGAAAATTATACTTTTGGCAATATTCGAGTGGATATACATTTAAAACTACGAATATAAACTAACAACCTTGTGGTTCTATTTTTGTTGCAAGATATTATCAATAACTGCTTATACCTACCTAAATGATGAATTTTATTCATGATTGAACAACACTGAACCTCACGTGCAAGTATCACTTTCATTCAACATTATCAAAACAAAATACTCGGAATCAGTCATGTTCTTATGGAAAACATATAGGGTGGCCCATTAAAGCGACAAAATATTTTCAATTATTTTAAAATGTATAGGTGAATAGGTATAAGAGTTGTAGGGAATACAAGCTTCCAATTTTAAAATTAGTTGGGATCATACAGGGTGTCCCTAAAAAACAGAACAGTTGCTTTTTTTAAAATGAATCACCGTGTATATTTTTACATTTTTGAATTCCACATAAAGTAAAGAATCCAAAATGGTGTCTCACTTGTCAACTTTCAATAAATTGTTTGTTTAGGAGCTATAAACAATTGAAAATTGAAATTTTAGCCTTTTTTTGACAACTCTATGCCAAAAAATCCCGATGGCCTGTAGTCAGCGGAAAAATTTTTCGAAATTCATTGAATTGAAATTTTAACAACCTTTTCATTGGTATGCCTACATGTTATTACATAAAATTGTCGTATGTGTCATAGCCTTGCGGTTAGAGGTTTTTGTTTTGGCTGTTGAATATAAAGCAGACAGGGTTCGAGTCCACTTCAAGGCAGATTTTTTTTTCGCCTATTTCTTTTCAATAAATATACAATATAAATTTTTTTAATCAGGGTCTATATTAAGATCTCCAGAAAATGTACAATTACATCAAATTTATATTGAGTGTTCATGTTTTATCAATATTTGTTATTTTTCTTTATTAATTTCTATTTTTTTATCTGTGTATTTTATGAAAAATTGCTTTGAACAAAAGTTGTAGGTACTGATTATATCTATAACCTAAAATTATTTTCAATAATATTTACACTACGGCTCTTTTTTGATAATTTTTTTAAATGTTTGAATGCTTGCCATTTTGAAACTACTTACCCGATATTGCCCAATAACGAACTCGACCGAGATATTTGAGACATTGATTTTTGTAGCAAATTTGAACTTGATGCCTTCAAAACTGCGACCTCTATCGTGCTAACAAATTTCGTAATATCCCATATATATATATATATATATATATATATATATATATATATATATATATATATATATATATAAACTTTTGAACCAAATGTTTCTTTGGACGAACTTATAGACATATAACAACATGCCGTTGAATTTTTTTCGAAATTCAAAAGTGTGAACGATCGCAATAGGTACATTTCTATTAGAAACTTACCTTATAGCTCTTAAACAAACAAATGAAAATTGACAAATTCAAAAATTTTAAAATATATAAAATATTACTTGAAAAAAAACGCAACTTTGTGCTGTTCGGATTTTTTGGGACACCTGTATTGTCTCAACTAATTTTAAAATGTGGAACTTGTGTTTCCCTACAACTTTTATATTGGAACTTTTTTTAAATAATTTAAAATAGAGAAGTTATTCTATTTTGTCGCATTATTTGACCACCCGGTATACCTAGGTATTCGAGTTGTCCGAACACGTTAAATCTTCGAATATCCTTGGTAGGTACTTGCCGCTCCAACATGATGGTAGCACGGAGTTTTCGTGGTAATTCACTAGGATTTAATTTAAATTAGTTTTCCAGGCAGGGTCGCGGTAGGTATAACATTCGCCGTGGTGTTCAATATGTTAAGCATCGCGAGGGATTTCAGGGACATTTTAACGCGCATCCCTCCCCCCCCCTCTTCCCCCTTTCAGCAAAAAAGCGGCTAAAGTAATTTTCCCAGTCACATCGCTTTATGGAATTAAGTTGATAACTGGGGTGCTTGGATTTTCGATGCCATCAGGGTGGGTAATAATGATATTATTTCTGATGTTGAGTTCTCGTCGCGCACTAGATATTTGTGGTAGGGTTGGTATGATTCTAATAATTAGTTCAACAACTGATCTTTGACTTTTGGAATGTTATTAGGTGTTTTAAGTTTATAAAGTCTATTAAAATAAGCAACACAAACCTCCAAGAGATGTATTTGGAATCGTTCAACGTTGCTCTATTGGTAATTGGTATTAAAATCAGAAATAATATAACAGATCTCATGTCATTGATGGCTTTTATGTATACAGGGTGGTCCTCCGAGAAAGACATCGATCGATTGTGGGTACCTAAACTATATAGTTTGTTTCACGAATGATGGCTATTGCCTGTAATGATTCACGAAATACGTACATCGTGCAGTACTTCTCATCGCATCTCATTATCATTAACTTTTCTATAACGTTTGACGATCTAAGCTAAGCATTATACCATGATAGGTATGTCCGAAGGCAATGCAATAGGCATAGGCGTCACAATGTCAAAGTGACATGTCAGGGAATTAAAATTAATAAATTTATATTTTGTAACTCGAGTAAAATATTTGTATATATTATGTTTTTGCATTATTATTAGGTTGGCATTAATAAATCTTTCATATATTTGCTTATTTAATCAGTCGATGCTTTTTTCGCCCTAATTATAGTAAAGCGTATAAGAAAACTTAAATAACAGATCATATCTCAAAATCGTCACGCCACTGATTATACTACCCTCAGTTGAATTGAACCGTTTTTCGAGTTTTCAAGGCAGACGGCATCACTCGTGCAACAAACTATAAAAACAAATAATCTGAAAATGTTTGTGTCATACCAAAGTCACTGGGAGACATGCATCTGAATTATTTTCATATTATAGTCTCACTTCCGGTTATAGGTACCGGAAGTTTATGTTAATTTTAAATAAATGTAGCTACCTACGTATATTAACGCATTAATAGATTTCTCGTACAATTTTAAAAATATCATAGGAATATGTATAATGTCCGGTATCTACGTCCAATCGTTTTTGACATATTTCAAATTTGATGCCAAAAATGATGTCTGCAGTCCAAAGAATGATTATCAATTATCAATCTATTGTGACAATTACTTGTACGGGGTGATCAGAAAAGAAGCTGGAACACTAGGTACGAAAAAAAAACTCAAAAGTACATTCTGTCAAATAGATGTTTATGACCGACGAATACAAAAGCGTGCTATCAAAATTTTAACGGTTAATAAGCAAAGCAGAAACGATTGTTGAATGTCAATCAAAAATATATTTTGGAAGCACTAATATATAATTATTGTATACTGTTATGGAACTGTTATTGAAGCATCTGTAAATCGCTTGCAGTAAATAAAACTAAATTAAATACCTATTGGCCAAAAAACAAGTAGGTACCTAAGTATTGATTCAAGCTTATCTACAACGGATTAATAATACTCTAAAAAAAAGCTCTACTAGAGGGCGTACTAAACTTCATATTTAGTTGCATTTATGGTTCTGTTATATTTTCATTTTCTTCTATGTTTATTTGTTTTATAATGTAGATTTAGTTGCTGTTAAGGTTGTAGATTTTAAATCATTATTTAGTTCAGGTCTACATACAGATGCTATTTTCATATCGGTAGGTGTTTCTAGGGTCCGTAATAAGTCATACTATTAGTATACTATTTTTATATTGAAGATTTTTTATGTTAGTCTGAATAAACTTTTGTTATTATTATTATTATTATTATTATTATTATTATTAAAATTTATTTTAGCCTATTTAATTATTCATCAATGATTTCCGCGCTCATATTCAACTGGCGTAGGTAAGTCTGCATAATTTCTATATGAAATATTTTGTACGTTGGGGAATAGTTATCAATAATATCTAATACTAAATATTTGCGCCCTAATATTGATACAATAAGTGATTGTATCTATACTATTAATATCTACATTTTCGTCTACATATCTAATACCGAAAATATACTTAGGTATCGACTCTATCGGTAAGGTCACAATTCGATAAGTGATTTAACCACGAAAAACGATTAGCTAGCCCAACAAAGGGAAAATAACAGCTGGACCTTTATTGAACTTATCAATAGCAATATGCCGATTCTAAAAGCTATTTCCGTGTCCTATTTATTTTATTTTGGTGCCATACAATAATTACCATGATGCGGTGTGCTTAAAAGGTTATTTATTTATTTAATCATTTTTATATTTATCGATCTATAAATTAACATTATATTTATGACAAAATTTAAATAAGTACCTAGGTATATACATGATAGCTGTGAATTCTGAAATTAAATTTAAATTTTGCTGATAAATCAATGCTATCTAGTCTCTAATCATACAAATCCGTTGGGCTATACTTTTTTCAAACAAAATGTAAATAGAAAAAAATCATGTTGGCTCAATGTGTATTTTTACGTAATTCCGTGATTCCAATAAACAAATTGCCTATACCTTTTAGAAATTCTTTCACTAAACGAAATCTAAGTTACTTCTTTTTTAATGAAAAAAAATAGTCATCGACACGGCCGAGGACTGTTGGGCGTGAATAGGTACATCTACAATAACCCAGTGGATGAAGGCAACAGATATACCTACCTAAGGGCCGATTTCATAATGAATCCCTAATGGGAGATTAGTTAATTCTCCAATTTCTTTAAGTCATATCTTGATGACGGAATAAAAATAGTGCATTTTTCAATAAATTTTTCAACGTTAGTCATCTTATCTTTCGTTCTTTTCAAGTAACTTAATTATATGTCCAATCAAAAAAAAAATGATTTTTTTAATGTGAGATTAAAATTAATAGGAGATTAAATTTGATTATGATTTGGTAATAGCAGTATTCCTTGATCTCAAGTGAACATTCGAAACGCTAGATAGGTACATTAAGAAAGAAATTCGGAATTCGTGATTCGTGATGTTGAGTTGAAATGCTTTGAATTATATTTGAGTGATAGGTAGAAATCAGAGGACAAAAGTGGGTTAGAAACTTTCTAAGAAATTAAATATCCATTTGGGTGTTCCACAAGGATCTGTATTGGGTGACTTACTCTTTTTAATCTAGATAGGTTTATTAGTTTATTTATGTTGGAAGTATGCTAAAATATCATTATTCGCATATTATAGATAGGTACTTGAATATATAGTTTAGTCAGAAAGACATTTTTTGTCTTCATATCAAGAGTAGAGTAGAGATGTGTTACCTAAGTAACACTCGAGTATTTGGTCACTCTGTACCAATTATTCTTAGATCATCATCATCATCATCAAACAGCTAATCTGGTCCACTGCTGGACGTAAACCTCCCTTAACATATTCCATCTTGTGCTGCGCTTAACCAGTTACTCTCTACTTTCTTGAGATCATCTGAGTCCAACGATTTGGAGGTCTTCTTCGACTTCTTAACGCGCGTCATGTCGGGGACGCCAGTTAATCACTCTCTTTTTGCGTCCATTTTTCGTCTTCGGTTCTTGCTAAGTGACCTGCTGCATCCCACTTCATAGAAGTTATTCTTTATTCGACTACGTCTAAGACTTTTGTCGTTTGTCGTATTATTTCATATGGTATTCTGACTCTTAAGCTTACTCCCAACATGGCACCTACATTCCATAGCTCTTTGGGCAACTCGGAACCTTATTTTGTGTGAGTGTTTCAGCACCAGACGTCTCTAAACTGATCAAAGACCTACCGTTTAAGATAGATTTCTGCTTTAAGCTTTCCACAGGCAGCCCACGCCCGGTTTATACGTCGTCCAGTTTCGCTGGTCTGGTTGTCGCGCTCTATACGTATTTCGTGACCAAGGTATTTATAGAATGTTACTTGTTAAACTTCGCCATCTTTCTTAACAGCCTCGATAACTACCCCGTCCGAGCCCGTTGCCTTATTGTTTTTCGACTCTGATAGACGATAGTTCAACATCTTCTTTTGTAATGTCAGGCATATCCTCCGATCCCTGATTTCAAACTATCGGTCTGCCATTCACGTCATGATACAAGCTCGCATATATAATTCTTCCACACTTTTTTTTAAAGTTGTTTTTTATCTGTCGTAGTTTCTCCGCATTCATGTTTTCTAACTTAAAAATATCACTCTTTCCTGGATTTACCTTGCGTCGTTATACCTCCATACTTTTGTTTTCGTCTATGATTTTTGTTGTTCAGTCGGTATTATATTTTCTGATGTCCTTTCGTACTGCGTGTGAAATACCTACCTATCTTTATTTAGCTGCCTTGATTCCATTTGTCTATCAGTAAATTTATTTTTCATTTCTCTTCTCCGTTTCATTAAATCTTTTGTTCTTACAATGAGTTTTTTTCGTTATTTTTAGGTGATTTGGGTTAAAACTTCATATTTCCAACCTTTCTTCTTCTTTAAGTGCCGTACTCGTATCCGAGCATTGACGGCTTCTCTGCCTTGAAAGTGTTACCACAGACAAGAGGACCTACAGTTTAACGTGGATTCCGAACCATCGATGTGTCTCAAGATAAATCTTAAGGACACACCCTTCCAGAGAGCTGTACTGGGGAATATACACTGGTTTCCCGTTGCCTTGTGAGAGGAGGAGAATGCAATGCGACAGAGACTCGAACGCGCGCCCGCTTCAACGGTCACTCGTCCAAGCCGTTTCCATCGTATTGCGCTGCTTATCTTCGAAGATCAAAGTCGTTCAGTATTAACCCGCAGCTACGCGCTCCTCCAACCTTTACCAATTGAAATATTTCCAATTGGATACTTGACTAATTTTTACTTTGTAGTTAGACATTCAATTATACCAAAAATAAAATCCAAAAAAATATACGAGTCTATTTTGCAAATCAAAAATATATTCAAAAATTGTTTTTAAATTTCCCGCTTGAATTCTAACAACGGCTGCAACGTCACAATCTCCCTCAGTTAGTGTCCCACGATATTAAAGAAAGGAGGAATAGAACAGAGAACACTATCTGATCAGAGAAAAGATACAATATTGTATGCTCTCTCTGAGGAGGATTTGTTCATCGACTTGATTACTACGTGACTATCTTGGTCGATTTTGATAGGCGTTCGCAGTCACGTGATAATGGGTTTGAAATTACAACTATTTAAATTGATTATATTTTAAATTCCAAGATAAATTTAACCTGCATAATATGATTTTTGGTATGTGAGGACTACCTAATATCGTCTGAACATTACTTTATATTGAATTTCCATAAATGTCAAATACCCAATTATTAATGAACCACCCTGTTTAAGTACCTACCTATATGAATTATGTTGAACGTTGACATTTCATATTACCTACCTACCTATAATTTCTGGCATATCCTTTGACAGCAGTTATCTATTTTATAGGGTGAATGTGCTAATATAGTCGGCCTTTTTTGAAGTACCTAATCTCAATTCAACTGACAATGACATGGGCACTTATGTAATCGTGATATATTTTAATAATCAAATAGACCAAAAATTATGAAATGTCTATTTTGTATAAAAAAATCCACACAAGTCGGAAAATCCAAAGAAATTTTTCTATCTATCTGTAGAAGAAGAATCTCTCCTTCAAGAAAAACTTCAGGAAATCAATAGGTACCTATAGCATTCGAAATTCAATACCTACTATTTGTGTAATATTTATTTTGTGATAAAAAAACATCTTCTTCCCCTTTACTACATATCCTCCTCATTTATATCCGCTTTACATAATAATATCATTTAACCTATATGATAAAATTTCACCGATCTAGATAAAAGAGTTCTCCATATAGGTACGTATATTTTATCGATATCTACCTACATATCTGGGCCAACACGATAATTCAATTAAATTGGCATGTAATCGGCCATATTAAAGCGCAAAAAATCACCTCTAATACAATATTAATTTAAAAACACGGCCATACCATAAGGCGGTCGCGTGAATGTTCTCGCTGCTCTGGGTCGGTATGGGCCAAGATTGTTGTGAGTTTCAGATAGAGTATAGGTAGGTACCTACTCTGTAATCATTGAGCCCATTTACGAGTTACGAGCAGCGCTTTGTCGGCGGGCACGCGCATTGCCGTAGACAAATATAGACTCCTTAGGGGTTACTAGGTATACTTGAATATATTATACCTAAACGATTCCCAAAAAATCATCCCCAGTAGGTACCTATGCCATGGAATTTGATGATAACGTTCAGTCAGTCTATTACTGACTTCTCAGCGGTGCTTTGACTTCCTTGGACACATCCAGGATCGTAGGTACTTATGTGTAACTGATCAGGTCTAACAAGAATGAAATCGGCGATCATACACTTGATTCAACTGTAATGTGTGTTACGAATGAAATAAAAGCATATAAGAGCTAGAAGTTTTTTGCAATATTGGTATTGAATAAGTTTTCTCAATCACATTGCAGTGGAGTAGTTGTTTTCATCGTTGATATGCACGGAAATAGTAATGCTTATTTACCTTTACAGAGTTGATCGAAGTTATTTATATTCAAAATTAAATACTGCTTTATATAGGTAGATACCTACTAATATTTAAAGAATTATCAACATAGCACCCCGCCACTGTTGCTTCCCTAAGTGATATTCGTGTCGAGCCCCTCCAACAACAACTCTCCTCAGCAAGCAGCAGCAGCAGCAAGTCACCGATCAAAGAGTGGTGGGGAGCGTCGCTTTGGGAGGGGGCGCGGTCTCAGCCCACTCCGCCCCGCCGTCTCTTAGCAACGCCGCTCGCTCCAACTCAACAAGAACCTGTCTCCGGCGACCCACACAGTATTTAGCTTAAGCGGCTGGTTATAATATGTTGTTCCCCTACTCGATCTGTTGTCACTCTTTCTCTACACCCCCCCCACCCTAACTACTACTTCGAAGCAAAGCAGACGTTTTATGTGTATATATATATATATGGCTATTATTATGTCATGTGATGTCGTAAGGATGATTCTCTTCTAATTGGTCGTGTATTTGTTACCAAATGAGCGGTTAAGTTTTAGTCGGTAATATAATAATTGTTACTTTCTTCTTTATTTCATGGCCGATTTGAGAGACGTGATATTTCTTTTTGATTGCAATCATCCAAATGTTTCCAGATTAAAACTTGCAAGATATTGTAGCCTGTATTTTATCCGCTTGAATGATATTTAGATTTTGCCAATTCTTTTTTTCATTGGATTAATTTATCTAAGCGGAAGGGAGGTAGATACTTATTTATTTTTGATCGATATCTTGGAAAAACGATTCTTTCAGTCCCGATAGAAAAATATAAGTATTAGCAACTCCTATTACCCCTAGGTATGGACTTTGGTGTTTTATATCACAATTATTTTCTCTCTACTGTTTTTACTCTTCTACTACTACTAACCTAACCTAACCTAACCTAAGAAAAGTAAGATTAGGTATCTCATTAGACGATGGATGGATAGTTTTGTTGCTTTATTTTTTGTTTTGAAAGGTGCCGATACCGCTCGCCGGTGACTCATATTGGGCATCCTGCTCCCACGAATGTAGGTACCTATCTTTTGTCGGCATCTTACCCCTTTAATTACCTATATATATATTTTAAGTCGCAAGCGTTTTCAAAGTTCCTTCCTGTGCGTATTCAAAATCAACAGTTTACAAACTATATGGATACCAACTTCGCTTTAGGTCGGATCTAACACAATTCCCGCAAAAACCGCAATTTTTGATAGTATCTAGCAGTCGGCTCCCGCTGTTCGACTATTGGCTCACGAGGGACGACTTTATTATGTCTCTATCACATTTAATAAGAACAATATTCGCATTATCATTGTCTTATTGCATAGTTTGGTATAAGCTTATCGCGTACGACGTTTGGAAAAAATCTTACAAGCCATCAAATCTGGTGGCTGACTACTAGAACTTTACGTCTTTTCGTAGTTTTACCAGTAATCGGCCACAAGATTTCTGAGGCTATTTCAAGCTAATTTTGCACGGAAAAGTTGATTTTAACAATCCTTTGGTCATGTCAGGCCGTGCGAAAACAAAGATTCATCAACACAAAGATGAAAACTTAGCAAACGCTCTTGAAGCTGTGAGAAATCGTGCTTCGATAAGGGAAATATGCTGAAACTATGGAATACCTACCCAGGTCAACCCTATAGGACCGTACAATTACAATTTTCGCACAGGCAAAAATTTTCCCGCGAATTTTAACATTCAACCCTTTTGAATTACATGAACGAATGTCGAAAAGTATTTTGCAGCAAAGCCATTGTGTGATGTCACTAGAAATTACTATAATGTGATGAAACTACCTACATTTTGTATGTGGGCCCAAAATACCTAGTTTAGGCCTGGTAAGAAATGACCGATTTTAGGGCGGCCGACTACTAAGATACAAACGGCCGACTACTAGCAAAAAGGTTCGAATGAGAAATAAAAATTAAGTAAAAATTCACATTCGAAAATCGGTTGCCTTTCTCTATACTATGCGATAGCCTAATCTGCTAGCTACAAATGCGAACCAAAGTTTGCCCAATCAATCTACATATGCCCATGTCACTGTCAGTTGAAGTGAGATTACTTCAAAAAAGGCCGACTACTTACACATTCACTCTACTTAGCCGCTGAATTATCATAATTTCTTAAGCTTCAAGAAACGAAAATAAAACATAGATAGGCATTTATCGACATATCTACCTATTTTTTTGTAAGTACCTATATTCAAGAAAATAACCTCGCAAAATGGTATTCCCCTCGATGGAGAATTGAGTTTTTTTTTGCTGCATTCTTTCTTCAATAATTTTCATTTATATCATTCTAATTTACTTATTGCACCCTGCGCAAAAAAGATTGGCTACCCGCTCGTGGGACTCATAAACTAGAAGAAGAAAAAACTGTTGTTCTTCGTTTTTTTGGGTAAAATTAAAAGACAAATAGGGGTCTGGTGGCCTTAAAAATTACATTAGATTCAGTGTCACGTTTGAGCAGTTATTTCTCGTTTGTGGGCATCCTCTTCCATAGCACACGCTCTTTCTTGCCTTTGATAACGCTGATTTACTCCTCAGGCATATATATCTATATATATATAGATAATGTAATGGAAAAATATGGAGGCGACGTGACAAGGCTAGCCCCTCCATCCCTCAAAAGCTGATTTTCCCATTCTCATTATACCTACAAGTGCGAGAATTAATCGAAAAATGAATTTTAAATGAGAATATCCCTGGAACTCACCCATATAGATGTGCTTAAGCAGACATTTCCATGGATTCTTTGCGTTGAAAAACGACTAGGTACCTATTTGTGATTTGCTCAAAGTAGTGAAGGTAGGAACTTAGGTACCTACCTTGGCACTTCTTAAATTTGAAAACAAATGAATAAATAACTTGTAATAATATTCCCTTGTCTAGCTATTTGCAAGGGGGCTTTGAAGATTGATGGCAAGTGATTGTGATATTTAATATTTCCAAAATCTAAAATAAAAAAAATTAAAATTAATGAGTGATAATTTCTCTGGCTTGACAGCTGTCACGTGCAGATGCCAGAATAACAAGCGTGGATTATTTTTGACATTTTTATAAACAGTCAAAAGTTGTATTCACTTTTTGGGTATAAAATATTCGTACCCAGTCTCCCGCCAGCTTGAATTATTCTTCGTAAATTTTTTGTCAGTTGTGATTTTTTTAAGAAAATTGTACCTACCTCTCGGAAATTATTCAAGCTCTTGGGAGATTATATGTATCTATCTAACAGCGGCAACATTCAAATTTAACATTTTATACAAAATTTAGGTATTTCCTATATTCGCAGATAGGTACCTAAAGCTCCAAAAAAATACAAGATTTTTGCCAATGTATTTTGAATAAATTTAAAAGTTACCTATACAGTGCTTAAAAAATCCGAGATAGCATAAGTATTTTTCATAGATGGTTCTAAAACTATTACGGGAACTGGCGTTGGAGTATTTGGGCCTGGCACCAAATGCTCACTATGGCTACGTCGCTGTTCAAGCATCTTTCAGGCACATGGGCTTGCAATCGAAAGATATGTGGAAATGAACCTAGAAAGAAACTATCAGAAATGTGATATAGCTAGGTATAAATTCTGACAGTCAGGTTGCTATTAAAACACTGAGCTCTCATATCAAAGATTCAAGGATGGTATGGGAGTGCCGAAGAAAACACAACGAAATAGACAAGAAAAACAAGGTCTGTCTATTCTGGATTCCCAGCCACTCAGAAATCAAAAGGAATGAAGCGGCCAACAGACTTGCCAGAAAAGGTGCACGAACTCCTTTCATCGGCCCAGAACTGTTCTGTGGTACAGGTTAATGTACCTACAAGAAAGAGTTTCAAGAGAAGGAAGAAACCGAAAGAGAAACACTCTGGCGGAATCTGCCTGAACTGGATCATTCCAAAATGTTTCTTAGAAGCTTCAATACCTCAAGATCTAAGAATTATCTGGATCTTAGCAAGAATATGCTACACCTCTTCACTGGATTTCTTAATGGGCATTGTCGCCTGAGCTGAAGCACCTAACGAGAATGGGTTTAGCAGAGAACGACGAGTGCAGATTCTGTGACATAATGCCTCGCCACTGCTAGCCAACGCAAAAAATGCTTTGGACAAGAAACATGCAGAAATGAGGAAGTAACCTGCTTGAAGCCATCCCAGATTCTAAATTTCATTAGAATCCTGGAAATGGGGGGCGAACTGTAAACTACGTAATGGCGAGAACAGCTCTCATGGGGGGCACTTTTAAATTTAACTAAGTCTTACTTCCTACACCTAAACAAAGTTAAATTAAATAAAGATTAAAGACGGTCAGACTGGTTAATTTTTGTATACCTCCTCCGATTAGTTGGTCGGTTAAAAACTACGACAAACTTTATCAGTTAGCGCACTGAAGAAAATGCGCAGCCGTATTCATAAACAAAGCTACTTTGATACTAACTTAGTTTTATACTAAAAATGTCATGCAGGATCTTAACGTTACCATAATAAGTATAACAAAACAAACGAAAATAGTATCGAACTTCACGGTCTTTATTTATCGTATCGTATAGTAGGTAAGATGACAGCGGATTTATCTCTGGCGATTTTTCCGTCTATCATCTGTCAATCTATCTTATATGTTGGTTTTTGTGGTTTATATTATTCCCTAAAAGACGATATGGATTATTCATGCTTCACAAACACATAAACATATTCAAAATAAGTAATACAAAAAAGCTAACCTCACTAATCTCGATAATTAGTTGGCTACTAAGCGAGTTCGAACTATTGTGACTGTCACACTTTTGCAGATCAGTAAGTTCACCAATAAGCTGCTAATAAACTAGCTCAACGGGCTTAGTGAGTCTCCCTGTCTAATACCGCTGTTTGCAGGGATAGCGATTTTATCAGTTCTGTAAATTCGAGTCTGAATTTCATTCTTCAAGCATAATAGTATGTGAGCAAAGTAAGTAACTCTGCCTGCAGTGCTTATGGGTGAATTGAGTAACTCAAAAGTAGGTACTGTTGCCGGTCCCAAGCCCGGATAAAAGAGGAGGGTTGGAGAAGGGCTTGGATAGCCTAGCCTATTCTCTGTAAAACAAATCATCAGATCAAAGTGTTATCGGTGGAGACAAAACCTTGGAATAGGACTGTGTGTTTTCGATCATTGAAAAATTTGTCAAGTACCTACCTACGATTCTGGTTCGCGTGGAGAGAGTTCCGTACTTAGACTTTTTGCTTAGTTTTTCTTTTAAACTTTGACTAAGGTCCTTTAACTTTAACCTAGGACGCAAACAAAGGGGTATTAGTTATAAGTTTGAGGTGATAAGTGGGGGTTTAACATGATAATCTGTCTGTCTGTTTGAGGTAACATAGTTCCCAAACGAATGAACTAATTTTGATAGTGGATTAATGCATGTTTTATGTATTTGATTTTTTTGAAAGTTAATATAGATAGGTAAGTATAAAATTCATCCTACCTAAAGATTAATTTTCCGAAAAACACGTTCCACATCCGAAATGCCTCGCAGCCTCACCTACCTAAAGCTACATTTGATTCACAACTTAATAAATATTTTTTTATGGCCGCCCAGTTCAGTTCAGAGAGAGTGAGAGAGGTCGGTCGGTCGGTTAGCGTCTATAAATCGTATCGGAAGTAATTGAGATAATTCTCGTGAGGCGTAGTAGGTACCCACACTATAATAGATCATCAAAATAGATATATAAATTTCCGGTAAACTATTGGTCTGCGCTGCTATATATGATATATAAAATACTGTCACACTCACACACTGTGCAGGAGGAGAATCCCAAAAGGCCTTTGCAATGTGACCAACATAACTAACCCACTCTGTATGGCCGCCGCAGGCTAGCTAGCTGATACATGGCCCATTCAAATCGTATTTATGCTGAATTTTGAAATTCGCTTGAGTTTTTTTTGGTTTTTGTTTTTCAACTGCTGTTAAATAAATCGGCAGACAGCTGAGATATATTATTATGTCTCTGTGCAGATATATTTTCGAGTAGGTATTTTCTATTCGATTTCAGAATATCTACGCTCAGCGTTTATACAGGGTGGGGCAGCTAGCGGTATTCAGTGGATCGTGGCTGATCTATTGGAGATGGAGCAAAATTGTTTTTTTATAAAAGTGGTACGTGGTTAAATCGACTATAATTATGAAAATATTTTCTGAACTCGTTTCTTTTGACAGCTCTAACGATTTTGAAGTTTTTTAATTTTTAAGCTCCTATCTATCCTGTATCCTTCACCCTTGAGGTCCATAAACTTTTTCTTGAATGGTTCGGCGGATTTGGATGAAAATACGCAAAAAGAGGTTTTGAGAGCCGAGATATCGACTGGCCATACTTTCATTTTTTAATCGGTATGCCCCTCGAGGTCTACGCTAGCTAGTTTTGGGAATGGCTTCACAGATTACGATACAAATTTCAATACGGGGGCTTAGGGGTCCAGAAATCGATTGGTGATGCAGCTGACGGCTGGTATAGCTATATTATTTCACATTCATATTTATTTTGAAACCTGTAAATTATCAGCTATGTGAACGATTAAAGCAATATTTGCCGATCTACTACTGATCGCAATACATTTCAATCAGAAATATGCAAATTTTTGAACTACGATTAAACATCCCTAGTAACTCTTATAAAAACTCACTCTAAATCCTTTTTTTACCCGAGCAAAGCTCGGTCGCCCAAATAGATATTCTTTATTAATAGCATTTTGGCTAGTTAGGTAGGTAGGCATATCCCTACAAAAAAAAAATGACTGAACTAACCTAACCTAACCTAACTAAATTATATCTTATATCATGTAATAAACAACATTATTTCTAATAAATATTTTGTAAATATTCTTTAAATTTTGTACCTACCTATATAATAATAAATAATTATTTTTCTTTGATTACGTTATATTTACTACTAACTCATTAACTATTAAGCTTATTTATTTAATATCTTTTTATATTGTGCATTTTTAGATCACATTCATTCATCAACTAGCCACGGTACTTTTCGCTCTTTTTATTTATTAATTTTATTAAAAACAACATATCTCTAAGTGAATAAAAAACTCTCAATTCCCAACTATGAAGAGTGAAGTTTAATAAATTTAAATAAGATTTAATTTATCATCCGTGCAATAATTCGATTAATGATAAAATATAGCTAAATATATGCAGTATCATTAATTCGTATAAAATATATATTTTCTTTATGGATATTTATATACCTAGGTAATTCAAACCTGTACAAATAAAAGTCAAACAAATTCATAAAGCAAAATGATAATAAACGACTAAACAGAATAAATAACTCAATAAAATTATAATGAAGAACTTCTCATTTATTAAATAACAGCGCACGAATCAACCTGGCGTTTCTGTTGTTTGAACACTCAAAAAAAAAAAAAGAATATCGCAGCAAAAGCTGCTCATTTGTTTCATCACCAGCGAGTTCCCACCACCGACCACTGCTGGTTAAAAATTTAAAAACCTCGTAGTCTGTCATCCCTAACAAAAATGCTTTTAGTATGAAATTAAGCGTGTCCATTAATAATAACAGTAGTGGCGGTTGTTATTTGTATATGCAGTCGTCGCCATTTGTAATAGCTAATTAATATAATTTATGAGAGCATCTATACTGGCCTCTGGTGTGTGAGCGTCGCTGTTGTTTTTGTATTTTTGAATTCAAATTAATGTTGTCGTCATTTTTTAGGTTAGCTGCAATGAGAATGAATCATTTTTGAGAGTTTGGTGTTGTTTTTTTTTTTTTGTTTTGGTTACCGACGAGGATGCATCTCACAAATTGTTATTTATAATGTTGCGTTTTAGTGCATTATAGTAGCGTATAAAAAAAATGTGTGTTTGAGCTGGCGGCTGACATAATTGCAAAAAATGTGGCAAGTTTGAATACGATAATTGAACATCATTTTTTTTTGCCGGAGCAAAACATAGATAGGTACCTATTCGAAATGGATGAGGAAAAAAATGACCTTTCAATAAATAATGTAAGTTATAGCTACTATAAAATGCTGCCGCATTCGTTTTTTTTCTCATAATGGAGTTAATAATTATTGTAATAACTCACTCATATAACTGTCATCCAGATAAGTAGTTATGAGCGCATTGACGGCTGTCGATCTATATCTAAATACATAACATAATTAGAAACTTATTCTAGTAAATTACTAGTAAAAGAGAATTATTCTGCGTCATTCATCGAAAGCAACGGAAATACAATTATTCTCATCCACTGTTTTCTGTACCTGCCCTATTTCCAATTGAATTTGGCAAAAAATTGGACCGACTTTATCAGTTGTTGCACTGAAAAATACCAAATAATATTAATTCTATTGGTGCTGGTTCTTTTGGAGTTGGTGCCGACAACAACAAACTACAACGGCACAACTTCAAAATTACCAGCACCAATAGAATTAATATTATTTGATATTTTTCAGTGCAACAACTCATAAAGTCGGTCCAATTTTTTGTAAAAAATATTTATTTCACATTTTTGAGTGTAACATTAGTCATGGAAATTGTTGAACGCTCACTAATACCCAAAAAGATATAGGTAGGTTTAGATTGTACATAGCGGATGCGCATATCACATATTTCAGCCTTTACCATTGCGAAACTCGGAAACCGTGACTCGTTTAAAAAAATGTTCAATTTAAAAAATTCCGGATATGGTCCCCTTTCTAATTTTCAAATCTCGAATTTTCGATTTTCAGAAAAAATTGCCCCTTCCACATAGCTGAAACACATATTTCAGACTGTAGCGCGGAAACGTATGATTATTTTCAAAAATGTCCAATTTAAACATTTCCGGATATGGAATTCTCATCAATTCTGTTGTCTCGAACTTTCAATTTTCGAGAAAAATTGCCCCCTCCACCCACTTTGGGGGCAGTTTTTGGAGGGAAGGAGATTTTGGATTTAATTTTTCTCAATATGGGACCATTTTCCCATTCTCCTCTTTTGAGTGAAACAAAAATTGTCTAAATTGGAGTACGTTTACTATGCAAAACGCGCGAACAGCCATAAAAAAGCAATCGTACAACCGAATTGTATACCTTCTCCTTTTTTTGAAGTCGGTCAAAAAAGATAGTAAGTACACACAGTTCCATCGAACGTGGGCCAGCAGCATGGCTGGCTATCTTTGTTAATTGTGGATATAGAGATTCGGTTCAGTGGAGAAAGTAGTGCACAATTTTGAGCTCACGAACATGCCATCGTGAAAACGAACTAATTTCGACTGGTTCCGAAGTAATCCAGAAAAAAAAATCGAAAATCTTCTATTTCGAAATATTGCTTTTTTATTTTTAGATTTAACAAAAAACTGCTTTTATACTTTTTCCTCAACGGCATATGTTCTTTCGAACTGTGAACTTTAACATTTTTTTCATCCAATGACTTCCGAAAAAAATACACTAACTTCATTTTTTCTTATGACCGCCATATTGGATTTTTCTATATTTGCATTAAGCTTTTTTTTAAATAAAGTGTATGGCATAGTTAACTACGGTGTTAAATGCTAATAACAGCATCGATAGAAGAATACTGGGGAAAGCGACAAGAAGTATCAAGAATCGATATCAAAAATGATTATGAATCTAAATTAATTGTTTTAAAGATTCAGTACCAGAGTTTGTATTAACCACACAGTAGGTTAATGCCATCTGCCATCTTTCAAATCTTTCTTCGAAAATACGCCATGTTCTATTAAATTTATATCCAAACGCCGAAACATACTTTTCACGGACAGAAAATTCTTCTACCATTCACAATCAGTGCAAACACAACTAACTGACAGATCATATGCATCATATGTTTCTGTTTTCCAAAGTACACCATTAAACAAGAGAATGATATCGTTAAATAATTTAAATGAATAATTTTCTTGTAATTCAAATATGCAAAAATTCAATATGGCACCTTTAAGAAAAACTGTATTTTTTTGTAAATCATTGGATGAAAGTACTCAGTTCAAAAGAACATATGACATTGAGGAAATACTAACCAAACAGTTTTTTGATAAATATAAAAATAAAAAAGTTAGAGCAATATTTCGGAATAGACGATTTTCGATATTTTTTTTGAAGTTGGGGCCAAAAGTATTCTATCTAACTACCATTGCACAACTTAAAAAGTACCAGCACCAATAAAATTAATATGATTTTGTATTTTTCAGTGCCTCAACTAATAAACTCCAACTCAAATATTTATTTCATACTTTTGAATGTAACATTAGTCATGAAAATCGGTGAACGTTCACTAATATCAAAGAAGATAGTACCTACTTATCCTATTACCAATTATATTCTTTGCTTGTACTTGTTATTATTCAGAGATATCAAAAAATTGCACCGGAAATACACTTATTTTAGTCTTTACCACTGCTGTAACTCGAAAATCGTAACTTATTTTAAAAAATGTCCAAATTAAACGTTGCTACATATAGACTCTTTTTTAAATTTGGCCGTCTTATATCTCCAATTTTCTCAAAAAATTGCTCCCTCCACCTAGCGGAAATACACATATTTCAGATATTACAACTACTGTAACTCGAAAACCGTAACTTAATTTAAAAAATGTCCAAATTAAACGTTGCTACATATAAACTCTTTTTTTAAATTTGGCCGTCTTATATCTCCAATTTTCTCAAAAAATTGCTCCCTCCACCTAGCGGAAATACACATATTTTACAACTACTGTAACTCGAAAACCGTAACTTAATTTAAAAAATGTCCAAATTAAACGTTGCTACATATAAACTCTTTTTTTAAATTTGGCCGTCTTATATCTCCAATTTTCTCAAAAAATTGCTCCCTCCACCTAGCGGAAATACACATATTTCAGACATTACAACTACTGTAACTCGAAAACCGTAACTTAATTTAAAAAATGTCCAAATTAAACGTTGCTACATATAAACTCTTTTTTTAAATTTGGCCGTCTTATATCTCCAATTTTCTCAAAAAATTGCTCCTTCCACCTAGCGGAAATACACATATTTCAGACATTACAACTACTGTAACTCGAAAACCGTAACTTAATTTAAAAAATGTCCAAATTAAACGTTGCTACATATAAACTCTTTTTTTAAATTTGGCCGTCTTATATCTCCAATTTTCTCAAAAAATTGCTCCCTCCACCTAGCGGAAATACACATATTTCAGACATTACAACTACTGTAACTCGAAAACCGTAACTTAATTTTAAAAATGTCCAAATTAAACGTTGCTACATATAAACTCTATTTTTAAATTTGGCCGTCTTATATCTCCAATTTTCTCAAAAAATTGCTCCCTCCACCTAGCGGAAATACACATATTTCAGACATTACAACTACTGTAACTCGAAAACCGTAACTTAATTTAAAAAATGTCCAAATTAAACGTTGCTACATATAAACTCTTTTTTTAAATTTGGCCGTCTTATATCTCCAATTTTCTCAAAAAATTGCTCCCTCCACCTAGCGGAAATACACATATTTCAGACATTACAACTACTGTAACTCGAAAACCGTAACTTAATTTAAAAAATGTCCAAATTAAACGTTGCTACATATAAACTCTTTTTTTAAATTTGGCCGTCTTATATCTCCAATTTTCTCAAAAAATTGCTCCCTCCACCTAGCGGAAATACACATATTTCAGACATTACAACTACTGTAACTCGAAAACCGTAACTTAATTTAAAAAATGTCCAAATTAAACGTTGCTACATATAAACTCTTTTTTTAAATTTGGCCGTCTTATATCTCCAATTTTCTCAAAAAATTGCTCCCTCCACCTAGCGGAAATACACATATTTCAGACATTACAACTACTGTAACTCGAAAACCGTAACTTAATTTAAAAAATGTCCAAATTAAACGTTGCTACATATAAACTCTTTTTTTAAATTTGGCCGTCTTATATCTCCAATTTTCTCAAAAAATTGCTCCCTCCACCTAGCGGAAATACACATATTACAGACTTTACCATTGTTGTAACTCGGAAACCGCAACTCTATTAAACAAATGAAAAAAAAATGTTCAATTTGAACGTTTCCGGATATTCAGCCGTCACAGATTTTCGATTTTCGATTTTCGAGAAAAATTGACACCTCCACCCCTATCGGGGCTGTTTTTGGAGGAAAGGAGGTTTTGGATTTGATTTTTTTTAGGTATGGGACCATTTCTCAACCCTCTTTTTTCAAATAAATCAAAAATCATTAAAACTGGCGTACAATTACTATATACAGAAAGCGCGAAAAAAAAAGCAAATAGTCGAATTAATACCTCCTCCGTTTGGGAAGTCGGTCAAAATGTGTTTCGTCCTAGAATTGAACAAGGTGTGTCAAATATCGTAGGTGGATCAACATTATCGAACATGAAGCACGCCAAATTTCAAGTTCCTAATTATTCTACAAGTTGGAAAATTTCTAATGAATTGCCTGCATAAATCGCCCAGTATATGATTACAACATAATAAATATTGAAATAATTAAGACCTTTGCTCTGATCGGGTTTCCCGCGACACCTGTCATCTTTTTTCTTCTACCTTTCATCCATGTTGAAAATTATTACCTATACATTTAGCATTTAGGTACAAATCGTTTGTTTTGCCCTTAATCACTTGTAGGTTATATTTCCTCAACTTGTAACTAAATGTTTCTCAAATTTAATTTACTCCACCTCTTCCGTCATTTTATTTGTCATTAAGGTACTCAAACAATCTGAACAGTACAAGTCCGAAACATGTCTCATTATTTTTGACATAAATTGTCAAAAATCCCGACGGCCTGTAGCCAGCGGAAAGGTAAATTTCTCAAAATTTAATTGAAATTTGAGAAACCTTTTCATTGATAGGTATAACTTATATGTCATTACATGCAAATTGCCCATTTTCACCCGCATGTTTCATAGCATTGCGTTTAGAGTGTTAGAGGTTTTTGTTTTGGCTGCTGAACATAAAGCAGATAGGGTTGGCGTTCCACTTCAAGGCAGAATTTTTTTTCTCGCCTATTTCTTATCAATAAATATACTATATATTTTTAGGTAAATTTCTTATAGAAATGTACCCATTGCGATCGTTCACACTTTTGAATTTCGAAAAAATTTCAACGGCATGTTGTTATATGTCTATAAGTTAGTCCAAAAAACATTTGGTTCAAATATATATATATATATATATATATGGGGTATTACGAAATTTGTTAACACGATAGAGGTCGCAGTTTTGAAGGTATCAAGTTCAAATTTGCTATAATGCTATAAAAATCAATCAAATATCCCGGTCAAGTTCGTTCTTGGAAAATATCGGGTAAGTAGTTTCAAAATGGCGACCGTTAAAAAATTTTAAAAAATTATCAAAAAAGAGCCGTACTGTAAATATCATCAAAAATAATTTTAGGTTATAGATATTATCAGTACCTACAACTTTTGTTCAAAGCAATTTTTCATAAAATACACAGATAAAAATATAAAAATTATTAAAGAAAAATAACAAATATTGATAAAATATGAACACTCAATATAAATTTGATGTAATTTTACATTTTCTGGAGATCTTTTTATAGACCCTGATTAAAAAAATATATAATATATTTATTGAAAAGAAATAGACGAAAAAAAAAAATTCTGCCTTGAAGTGGAACTCGAACCCTGTCTGCTTTATATTCAATAGCCAAAACAAAAACCTCTAACCGCAAGGCTATGACACATACGACAATTTTATGTAATACCATGTAAGTATACCAATGAAAAGGTTGTTCAAATTTCAATTCAATGAATTTTGAAAAATTTAACTTTCCGCTGACTACAGGCCATCGGGATTTTTTTAATCAGGGTCTATATGAATATCTCCAGAAAATGTACAATTATATCAAATTTATATTGAGTGTTCATGTTTGACTAATATTTCTTATTTTTTTCTTTATTAATTTTTATATTTTTTTCTGTGCATTTTATGAAAAATAGCTTCGAAGAAAAGTTGTAGGTACTGATTATATCTATAACCTAAAATTATTTTTGATGATATTTACACTACGGCCCTTTTTTATATTTTTTAAAAAACTGTCGCCATTTTGAAACTACATACCCGATAAAACCCAATAACAAACTCGGCTGAGATATTTAAGAGATTGATTTTTGTGGCAAATTTGAAGTTGATACCTCCAAAACTGCGACCTCTATCGTGTTAACAAATTTCGTAATATCCCGTATATATATTTTTTCAAAATTCAAAAGTGCGAACGATCGCAATAGGTACATTTCTATAAGAAATTTACCTAATAAACTGTGGAGATGACTTTGAGTTTCCTTTAAACTAATCCAAACTGTAAAATATATTGATGAAACAATTTGCTCTGCAACTATATGCGTAGATGGCACCACAATCATTACCATCTCTATTGTCTGCACAATAATCATCCAGATATCACCCATGCCCCATCATCATGACAAGTATAGTTTCGACAACACCTTGTACAAGTCGTATTCTCTTCCAGAGATACGACTCTTATTTAATTCACCATAGAAAATGTCGTCTCATCCCTTATTCATGTTCAACTTTCTTCGAAAGAGATATATATATGACAGGCGCGTCGCTGCAAACGCAAGCAAATTTAAATAATCGAAGTATTTTTCTGGTCGTTTCTTTCCGATGGTTCTCGATGAATACGCAACGTGAGACAACTGCGAAACATATTATATAGGAGAGCAGAGAAAATCCCTTTTCCAAGCAGCAGCAGCAACAACACCATAAAGAAGAACACCATTTTCGCTGACATTTTCCACGTAGATGATGTTGGATAAAAATGTAAAGAAGAAGCGTGCGATGGCGTAAATTTTTCCAACGTTGCTGCTGCTGCGTCAGCTGAAAATAGATGGAACACACGCGGAAAAGAGTGTTGGTGTGGTGGGACGTGCGCATTTGAATTGGAATCGTCTGTAATGGAAGACACATCTCCATGATGATTCACAACAGCGAGATAGGTATATATTGCATGCATTGAAATCTGAAATATTATGGCAGAGAGATCTGCGATTTGGTTGGAAAGTGGAAGGAAGGGTTGTTTTGTTGTGTCTTGTGCCATCAGCCGATTCCTAACAGGACAGATGAATGGGTATATGTATGGTATCAAATTTTTTGGCAGACGTTTACATATAATATGTATATGAGGTATACAGAATAGTTCTCATGGAAAGACATCGGTCGATTGTGGATAAACGATAACCACCTACAAATAGCCTGAAAATTTTTTAACTTACTGGGAGACATACGTCTAAAATATTTTTATGTTATAGCGGACGTACATGCCAACTTTGTTATTTTTAATGGAATACCTACTTTGTATATTATACAACAGTTTTAGATTTCTTGTACAATTTCGAAAACATTTTACGTAGATAGACAGTGCGATCCCAAATACAAAACATTAGCCTGGCCAGGCCTAAATTATGGCATCAGTCAATGTCATATTCCTATATTGAGTCCATACATCTGTTAATTTTCGACGGCCATTTTAACCCTGGCCAGGCTAATGTCTTGAATAATGGAACGGCCGGCTTATATCCTATACCTAAGTCTAACCGTTTTTGACATATCTCAAATTTTATGTCAAAAATTAAGTTTGCAGTCCAAAACAATAACTTTCTTATCTGTTAAGTTTCTTTTTAATATTAAAAAATCATGTTATCTGTGTTTTTCTTATGTTCCATAATTATTATTCTCATGTTTTGTTCATTTCTATTAAATAGTTTTTATTACTTTCGGTTCTTGTATCAACGGATTCCGCAGCGATTTCTCCGGCCCCATACAGTCTAGAGACTTGAAATTTCGAATTCGTACTCGCCGCCAAGATCAAACTATTTCTTCAACATGGAACGACAATGTCGGACAATGGGCTCTGTCACTGGAATTACGCACTAGCATGGAACGTAGACATATATATACGTCTCTGTTCTCTGGTACATTACTCTACGGTTATGTCACGCTGTTCACTGTCAGCTGTCGCAATTGTCAGATATCAGACGTTGATAATACTAAAATTTAATTTTGTGTTTTAGTAGACAAACAGTAAGTAATTTGTTATGGAATTGTTTTTGCTGGCAAACAGATATACATAAGTATAGTTCAAATCAAGAAAAACAGACATCATCTTAGCAAAGTCGGACAGACAGACCAGTAGCTAGAAATACGTACATTAGATGCTGCGAAACCTTAAACGTAAACAACTATTGAATTGGACACCTATTATACATTTAGTTTAGCGTAGAAAAGTCAAACAAATATTTTAAATTCAAAAAGAAACGAGAAAAAACTAGCTAAGAAAACTCTGAATCAAGTGAGCTTTCAAAAAAGATCCATATCAAAATTTGTTTACCCATTTGCACACGTTACAACTTAATTTGAAAACATGTCGTCATCTCAAAAGACTCGATTACAAGAACTAATCCAATCCTGTGATCTATATGATGATAAATACAGCAATATGCGCCTGGTAGGTATAAATGTACCTATGTAGTTGTGGATGATCCCGATAGAGGCGTATGTGTGAGTGTTGGCTCTAATTGTCCAGCTAAGAGAACTCAAACACAGAAAGAGAGGTGGCATCGTTATGAAATTACATTTTAAGTGTTGCACTGAATTTGCAATTAACCAAAACGACAAGGTGAGGATTAATAATAAGAGAGTTTTGCATTTGCATTTATCTTATCGTTTTGAACATTTAGAAGGTTATACTTAGTTAGAGTACCTAAGTTTGTGTTAATCGTAATTCTTTTTGAAACGCGCCATTTACATCTGCTGCAGATATAACCTATTCGTTCTCTGTCTCTGTTCTCTGAAGGGATTAAAAATTATGTTGTTTCAAGCAACCAAAGTTGGTTAAGCAGAGAAAATAATACAGAAAAGATTTGTATCAAAAGTTCGAGATTTTTGCCATAACATTTTTTTTTCGAGTACCTATTTAAGAGGTTTCATTGTTATCTTTCCGTGTTGGATGTAACAGCAGTGAGTCAAAAAGTGAGTTTTTATACTGGCCGATTTCAATAATCGAAGTTAAGCAGCTCCATGAATGGCGAAAGGTTTGGACGAGTGTCCGATGATATGGGTGCGCACGTTCAAATGTCTAGCTGTCGGCAATGCATTGTCCTCCTATCACAAGACAAAGGGAAACCATTGAAATGTAAATAAATATCCCTAGAACCTAGACAGCTTCTTTGGAAGGGTGTGGTGTCTTGAGATTTATCTTGTGACGTATCAGTGGTTCGGAATCCTGTTGAAACTGGACAAGGTCCCGTTGTTGTCTGTGTTAACACTTCCAAGGTAGAGAATTTGCCTAGACTTGGATAAGATTGCGGAACGTAATCATTTAAGCTTTGATTAATTATTCACGATACATCAATTTCATCAATATATTTAATTTATGCAAACAAATTTCTCCTCTATCCTGCGTTTTCATCTCTTCTGTTCACATTTTGTATCTCGTAACATATGTACGTATCATTTATCTGTAACATTTACAGATACCAATACATCTCCTCAAAAAAGGTATTGTTCAATTATGAAATTGGTTGCGAAAGTGAACCATAAGTATATAGAGCCCCTCAATGTATAATATTTCCAGGGTGGATGTCTTATATTCAAAAGTGAATCGTTAATAAGAACTGTTCAACTGTTCTCAGTTCCAAATATTCTGTAACTTGAGTTTTAAGAGAATAATCACTAAATTAATTTTTTCGGACGATTAGCTACAAATCTAAAGCAGTATGATGCGTTTGTGAAACCAGTTTTATCCAGAAATAAGCCCTGCAATAAAGAAGAGAAAATAACGTAGGTATTGTTATGAGCTGTACCTGAAAATACGGAAATATCTGTTAGAAAAATTGACGATACAACTGGAATAGCAAAATCTACTGCTGATTTTATTTTGAGAAAACAGAGATTTTACCCGTACAAATTTAGAATTTGTCTAGGGTTCAGACATTTTGGTTTTAATATGTGGATGGGGATGGATTCTTTTTCACAATAATTCTCTCACCTCGGAGAATAACCTCAACTTATTGGAAAACGCTATGGAAGAAGCCTTTCACAAATTACCGATTGCAGAGATTAGAAACTGTTGGTTTCAGCAGGATGGTGCACCGGCACACAACGCCCCAAACGTGCACGAGTACCTACCATTCAACAGTTCCGTGGTCCCCTCGTGCACTGCACATCTGAAGATCAACTGAGTCAACTTATCGTTCTTGAAGCATTCGAAAACATTGCACCTTGAGAAGCGTTATTAATTCGATAGTTAGAAGGAGTTATCTTATTATAGGGAAAATATTGATCATTTATTTGTACACTTTTTATAGTCTTCACTAATACTTCTTTCTTGAACCTAAATAGTTTTGAGTTAATTTAACCTATCTAATTAGAGTTTTAAAATCTTCAATGACGTTTTTTTATAAATTTAATCTCTTTAAATACAAGATCTTATTTCATAATAATGAATGACAGAAATAATCAAACATTTTAGCAACAGAAATTATACTCATAGCCTATAACACAATTGTCAGCGCCATCATTTCAGCGCCTACTGCACCAAAACGTTCGAAATTTAATAAGAACCCTTTTTCTCTAAATTAAATAATGTAGAATCATATTGTGCTATACACCGTTGTATTCATAATCAAAAATGCTATTTAATACAGGGGGGATGATGATTTCTCCGAAACAAATCGTCGTACATGTAAAACTGTCAACGTTGCCTTACAGAACTCAAAATTTGCTATGAGAAACTTTCTTTTGTTTCTTTATATCTCGGTTAATAATATGTAAAAAAATATAAAATAATCGGCAAATTTTGGTTTTTTGACATACCTTCGGAAGTAAGAGGAATTTGTCGGTTTTCTCAACAACATGTACACTGTAACGCAACTTTTCTCTACTTTAACCATCTGCGTATCTTTTATTGTTTCCGAGATCTCAATGATCGACATCCTTATCTTGGACATACTGTATACTACTACATATTTATATGGTACAATTATCTTATTTTATGTTGAATTCATCAGCAATTAAATAATATTTCAGCATGTAAACTCATTTATTTTGTGTGATTATTAGTGGTGCCGTCGACTGTTGGCTGTCAATTGTCAAAGCAATTTTTAGTTTGAACACACCCATCGTACATGACATTACATCTAATTTCCATTTGTTTTTAACAAACCGATGTTCTCTTATTCACTAGCCTACTTCGAATATTATGTTTTTTTTGACCGACTTCAAAAAAAGGAGAAGGTATACAATTCGGTTGTAAGATTGCTTTTTTATTTTTTTATGGCTGTTCGCGCGTTTCGCATAGTAAACGTACTCCGATTTAGACGATTTTTGTTTCATTTGAAAGAGGAGAGTTGAGAAATGGTCCCATCTTGAGGAAAATCAAATCTAAAATCTCCTTCCCTCCAAAAACCGCCCACAAAGGGGGTGGAGGGGGCATTTTTTCTTAAAAATTGAAAATCCGAGACGACAGAATTAACGAAAATTCCATATCCGGAGATGTTTAAATTGAACATTTTTGAAAATAATAATACGTTTCCGCGCTACAGTCTGAAATATGTGTTTCAGCTATGTGGAAGGGGCAATTTTTTCTGAAAATCGAAAATTCGAGGTTTGAAAATTAGAAAGGGGACTATATCCGGAAACATTTAAATTGAACATTTTTTCAAAAGAGTTACGGTTTCCGAGTTTCGCAATGGTTAAGTCTCAAATATGTGATATGTGTACTAGTACAAGCTAAACCTACCTCTAACTTTTTGGGTATTAGTGAACGTTCAACAATTTTCATGACTAATTTTACACTCAAAAATGTGAAATAAATATTTTTTACAAAAAATTGGACCGACTTTATCAGTTGTTGCACTGAAAAATACACAATAATATTAATTCTATTAGTGCTGGTTCTTTTGAAGTGGGCGCCTACAACAACAAACTACAACGGCACAACTTCAAAATTACCAGCACCAATAGAATTAATATTATTTGGTATTTTTCAGTGCAACAACTCATAAAGTCGGTCCAATTTTTTGTAAAAAATATTTATTAAATCGTTCGATATTAAGTACTGTGTGAGAAAAAATCCACAATATCTCGATGATGATTGCAACATTCACACACATACATATACATTTTTGCATTCTCACAACAACAAAAATGGCCGCATAACATACATAAATTATATTGTTATTCTCACGATCCTTGCAAGGATCATCACCTATCACCAAACGATGTGTCATAAAACATCAAACAAACGCTATGTAAATCAATGAATTTACTCATTCCAAAGACGACATAAAGAACAATCTCATTTCATATAATATGAGTATACCTATAGATATACATGTTTATGGTGCGCAGATAATCGAAATTAACAGTTAATTTTTCTTAAATGTCCAAACAATTTATTCTCCCATCAATTTAATTATTATAATAGACACAACAAATAGCAACCTATGGGATAGGAGGATATATATATATGTAGTTGGCTGTGGCCATTATTGTGGACGATGCACAAGTTGTTGTATTATGAGCATCTAGCATGATTTGGCATGTTATTACACGAAAATCTATATATATGATATGTGTTAAACAATAATAATAATTTAATCATGACAACGTGCCGGAACCTACACAATAAAACTCATATAACAACAACAACTAAACACAAAACACTTCCCCATTAATAATTATTGAGCCGCGCGTTCACGTTCACGTTTCACGTCGTCTCGTGAACAAAACGCGCGATCTCTAGGTACATACCTACCTGCTATAATATACTTACAAATCGTTCTCGATGATAGAGACGTTATCATTTCGTGATACTTTGCTCTCGGGATAACATGAACGTGCATCGTTCTAATAGAAAAAGGCGCTTTTTGTAAACCTACATCTCGAAAATGATCAATACAATTGAAAAATGACAAGCATATTTTATAGATTATGGCAATTTCCTGGCAAACATTTTGGTAGATTGTGGCACGAAAATATAAAGTTTCAAAAAGTATAGAGAATGGAACCCTTCTATCTCAGAGTCCTACTCGCACGTAGAACCAATCCGAACATCAACCCAGACCCAGCAACAGACATGCATCAAGAGAGAGAACAGTATGAGAATTTCTCCTACATATATGTCTTAGGGACTTTTCGATATGGAACCCTCATACACACAAATATAACGAAAAATCCACGAAAATTCAGCCATAGAGCTCAGAGATGGTTTTTTTTGGGTATTACAGGTACGGAACCCACCACATAGAGTCCCACGCGCACTGAAAGAATGACAGTACCTATTCTAACTTAAGGTACAATAAACATGAGTACAAAATTCGGTTGGAATCCAAACGAAATCTAGTTATAAATAATCGGTAGTAATAAAGCCCTTAGGTACTTTTTTGACAATTTTTGAGAACTGGCACCAACGTAAAATGATCAAAAATTGGTACCTACCAATCGACTTAATATATTTTTGACCGACTTCAAAAAAAAGGAGAGAAGGGTACAATTCAGTTGTATGATTGCTTTTTTTATGGCTATTCGCGCGTTTTGCATAGTAAACGTACTCCGATTTAGACGATTTTTGTTTCATTTGAAAGAGGAAAGTTGAGAAATGGTCCCATATTGAGAAAAATCAAATCCAAAATCTCCTTCCCTCCAAAAACCGCCCCCCCAAAGGGGGTGGAGAGGGCAATTTTTCTCGCAAATTGAAAATCTGAGACGACAGAATTAATGAAAATTCCATATCCGGAAATGTTTAAATTGGACATTTCTAAAAATAATCATACGTTTCCGCGCTATAGTCTGAAATATGTGTTTCAGCTATGTGGAAGGGGCAAATTTTTCCGAAAATCGAAAAATCGAGATTTGAAAGTTAGAAAGGGGACCATATCCGGAAACGTTTCAATTGAACATTTTTTCAAAAGAGTTAGGGTTTCCGAGTTTCGCAATGGTAAAGTCTAAAATATGTGATATGCGTATTTCCGCTATGTGGAAGAGCAATTTTTTCCGAAAATTGAAAATATGACACGGCCAAATTAAAAAAAAAACATTATATGTAGCAACATTTAAATTGAGTTACAGTTTTCGAGTTGCAGCAGTAAAGTCTGAAATATGTATATTTGCGCCGCGATGTTTTGAGATCTCTGAATAATAAATAACAAGTACAAGCTAAATCTACCTATAACTTTTTGGGTATTAGTGAACGTTCAACAATTTTCATGACTAATGTTACACTCAAAAATGTGAAATAAATATTTTTTACAAAACATGGGACCGACTTCAAAAAAAAGGAGAGAAGGGTACAATTCAGTTGTATGATTGCTTTTTTTATGGCTATTCGCGCGTTTTGCATAGTAAACGTACTCCGATTTAGACGATTTTTGTTTCATTTGAAAGAGGAAAGTTGAGAAATGGTCCCATATTGAGAAAAATCAAATCCAAAATCTCCTTCCCTCCAAAAACCGCCCCCCCAAAGGGGGTGGAGAGGGCAATTTTTCTCGCAAATTGAAAATCTGAGACGACAGAATTAATGAAAATTCCATATCCGGAAATGTTTAAATTGGACATTTCTAAAAATAATCATACGTTTCCGCGCTATAGTCTGAAATATGTGTTTCAGCTATGTGGAAGGGGCAAATTTTTCCGAAAATCGAAAAATCGAGATTTGAAAGTTAGAAAGGGGACCATATCCGGAAACGTTTCAATTGAACATTTTTTCAAAAGAGTTAGGGTTTCCGAGTTTCGCAATGGTAAAGTCTAAAATATGTGATATGCGTATTTCCGCTATGTGGAAGAGCAATTTTTTCCGAAAATTGAAAATATGACACGGCCAAATTAAAAAAAAAACATTATATGTAGCAACATTTAAATTGAGTTACAGTTTTCGAGTTGCAGCAGTAAAGTCTGAAATATGTATATTTGCGCCGCGATGTTTTGAGATCTCTGAATAATAAATAACAAGTACAAGCTAAATCTACCTATAACTTTTTGGGTATTAGTGAACGTTCAACAATTTTCATGACTAATGTTACACTCAAAAATGTGAAATAAATATTTTTTACAAAACATGGGACCGACTTTATCAGTTGTTGCAAAATACAAAATAATATTAATTATATTGTTGCTGGTAATTTTGAAGTTGTGCCGTTGTAGTTTGTTGTTGTTGGCACCAACTCCAAAAGAACCAGCACCAATAGACTTTATATTTTTTTGTATTTTTCAGTGCAACAATTGATAAAGTCGGTCCAATTTTTTGTAAAAAATATTTATGTCAAAAATAAGTGTGCGATTATGATATGAGCTTATTTAGCAAAACACGTGCTAGATGAAGAAAAAAATAGCCTAGCCTAGCCCAGACAAACAAACAGACAGATAAAATGACGCAACCGAATTCCTCCCGGCGGTAACTAACCGACTAAGCTGCTTATTACTACTATTATTAAAACAGGACTATCGACTAATCATGGATTAAAATAAATAAACAATCAAATAAAATAACACTTATATTTACATAATTACATTTTTTTGCTAGATTAGCTCTGAAATATTTGAAGAGCAATAATTGCATTTAGAGATTAGAGCATTATGTACTTCGTTTCGAGAGTTTGAAAATGGGGGGTGAACAATTTCTTTATTCCAACTTAGGTGTTGATCAAATGTAAGTGTTGTTGATACCTACTTGTATCATTTACGGAATCATTAGTTCTTGTAAATAATCTAAAGATGTGTTAGTAAATTGTTTTTCCAACAACAACAACAATCATCCAATAATTCCAGTGTCCCATACACCAACCACCACCACCACCACTACTACGACGACCATGGCGGAATGGCAGACCGCGCGGCTCGACGATAATGACAAAGGTAGAAGAAGGTGTTGGAATGATTAACGTCGGAATGTGAATATATTAAATAATCCGGGGGGGTGCAGGGCGGGAAGGAGTTGTCAGGTGATGTGGCGGCCCCTGTGGCGACACGCAGGGGGTACGGCACGGCTCTCTTCTTTGACCGCGTCTGTCAAAGAGCCGCCGCCGCCGCCACCACTGTCGCTGCGACCCAAAGGTGTACGTACGTACCTACGAGTATCTGACGTTCGAACACATAAAGATCACCACACACTTCAAGAACTATCCAAGAGGGATACTAATTAGATTGAGTGTGTGCCCGAAGTATATTATATAAAAGTTTTGGATGCCAGTGCCCTGTGTTAATATTATTTTAATTATATAAACTCCGAAAAGAGATTATAATTTCAACGTAAAATAGGATCATTTTACGAAATAAAATGGAAATCCTAAGTTCTACCCCAAAAAAAGGTGGGTAAGGGGGTACCTAATATTTTGGCGAAAATAAAAATTTGAGATAGCAATAAATGGCTTCCGAATTACAGTAATGTTCCAGATTGTTGTCGCTAGATCGTAAAAGGTAACAGAAAATCCTCACGACTCGCTTTTTTTTTGTCTAGAGTGCAGGAAAAATGAAATAAATGTTCATCCTAATAAATGTAAGTGGGTAGATACTTGAAAAGAATTTAGAGAAAGTCAGTTATGACAAATATGTCATCGTTGCACAAAAACGAAAAACAGAGTTTTAAATTTTTGTGCCACCAGAGAAGCGGTTTCCGAATTATTGGAATGTTCGGATTACTGAATTATATAGAAAAAATCGTAATAAACAAAACAATGCCTTTTATAAAGGAAATAGATATATTTGTATTCAAAATATGATGGAGGCGGAGTATGCCGGATTATTGGATGTGCCTAACTAATGAAGTGCCCGATTAGTGAGAGTCTACTGTATTTACTCTGTTTTACCTCAGTATAAATGTGCGGAACCCTTATGGTATGAGTTCCCCTCAAAGTAATCGCTTTTTTACTTAAAAATTAGGTATAAGTACAGACGAAATAATCGCATTTGAATAAATTTGAAAAGAGCTCTT
This sequence comes from Crioceris asparagi, assembly GCA_958507055.1. Lineage (NCBI taxonomy): Eukaryota > Metazoa > Arthropoda > Insecta > Coleoptera > Chrysomelidae > Crioceris > Crioceris asparagi. The sequence continues at coordinate 96,383,855 of OY293827.1, read as the reverse complement.
TTAGCAACAAAAAAAAAGGATTTTGAGTACAGCTGTACGTATTGAGTTAATCCAATCACACTTGTTACTGAAACAGCAACGCTGACTTTACGCCTTGGAACTTCTTTTTTTTTTGAGACCATAATTTGGCAGACTGGTAATGAGATGAACGGTCTGTATCGCTTCTATGCCTGATTGACATCTAACCGGAGCCTCCAGAAAGTCAGTTACTTTCCGCTCTTGTTCGGTAAAGTAAACCATGGATGAACAGAATTAGCTGCAAATATCTTTAACTTCGGAGGACGTTTACTAGATATATACAGCGCGCGCACAAACAAACAGAAAAAAAATATAATTTTAAAAAACTGTTGAATGATACACCTCTTCGGTTTGGTTCCGTCGGCGTCGGTCAAAAAACATCGTAAAAGGTACACATGAAACAAATAATACACGTTACCTTCTTTTTAACACGCTTTTATTAGCTTCACTTGTATGTTTGTTTGCTTGTTTGTTTGTTTGTTTGTTTGCACGACTTTGAGCGATCCGATTTTCTTTAAACTTTGCAAACCTATCAATGACTGGTGACAATGCAATAATTTCATGTGCGAGTGCGACTCCTTGATGAGGGGGTTCCATATCTATATATCTGAGCTCTATGGATGGATTCTCGTGGAATTTTCGATATGCATGTGTGTTGGTGGGATAGGTGATGGTGGTGAGTGCGAGTGTGACTCTTTGATGGAGGGTTCCAAACCTATGGGTGTTTTTGATTTCTGGATGAATTTTCGTGGAACTTTCTATCTGTATGTGGGTTGGGAGGTTTTGTGATTTTGTGTAAGTGCCAGTGGGCCTTTTTAATGAAAGGTTTCATACTTATAAGTGTGTACATGCGAGTGCGACTTTCTGATGAAGGGTTTCATACCTACACCTCTCGGAGCTTATTGTATGGACTTTTGTGGAATTTTCGATATGAATGTGTGTTGGAGGATTTGCGATGGAGTTTAAGAGTGGGACTATTTGGTGGAGGGTTCTATACCGTCATAGTGATGTATAACTATGATTTTTTATATCTCACTCCTTACATTCGTGCATCGCTTTAATTAATGGCAAACTGAACTAAAAAGTAGAAAATAAATAATAGTTTAAAAAACTAAATAACACGCTTTAATAGCACACCAAACTAAAAATTTGAAAATAAATAAGATATCATTTCAATTTAAAAAAAGCGTGGGGTGCTTTCTAAGTTAATTTTGTAATGACTACTTATATCAGTATCTATCAACATAAAATATTTGCTTCAGTGAACATCAAGCACCCCAAGCTTTTTTAAGTTAAATTTATATCTTATTTATTTTCTAATTTTTAGTTTGGTTTGCTATTAAAGCGTGTTTTTTAAACTATTATTTTAATATCGTCCATTCGATTTATTAATTCAATGAAGCTAGAATATGTTTCAAATTTTCCTATTTAGATAACAATTGAGATATAAATACATAACTAGACTCCCATCACATGACCCGCCACCCCATATGGAATAATTGCGATGTTTAGTTGGAAATTGTAACAACAGCAGTTTGTCTACCAAAAGCAAAAAAATAAATAGAATAATTATCACAAACATCTCAACAATGAGAAATGTATCTTCTCCACCCAACTAATATACCTACTTGTACCTACAACAACTGTTGTTTTTGCAAAACCACGCCACAAAAATTACCTTCACCTACTGCAAAATCAACTCGTAGACCGCAAAACAAAACATTTCAAATACATAATATTATAAGGAATGCAGTAGGTAGGTAAAACTGGTAATTACTTGAGAAAAAATAAATACATTGTTTCACTTCTAAGTCCATTTATCTAATAGATGCAATATAATAACGCTTCGCCTCGGGGAGGGGCTGTGTCTTTTTTGCAATAATTGCCAAATTCAACATAATATAATCTGCTTCTGTGGTTCGGTTTAAATTGAACACGCAGTAAGAGTATGACATTTGTTTAATAGAGCAACTACCTAATAATACTACAAAATTAGTCATTGTTTTTATTTGACTGGGGAATATATTTATTTTTTTAACCTAATAGCTTCTTCAACGGAAATCGACTATTAGATATAGGCCTACTGTTGTTAACTGTTTTGTCTTTATCCGAAACATTTCAAAGTTAAATTAGTAACGGTAATCATTTTGTTCAAATGTTATTATAGAAGTAAAAGTATACTTTGTATTTGTTCATAAAGGGATGGAATCATAGAAATTTGTATATTAATACGTAGACGATTTTTAAGCCATAAAACGAGCACAGAGGAGTATGAGATTTGGCATAGAGTAAGTTTATTTAGTTTAGTAGTGCACACACTAAAAAAAAGATGTATTATTCGTTAATATTTTAAATTAAATTAGGTAAATAAATAAAATGCGGTTCACGTGGTAGAAGGATATTGTGTGTTGCATAATGAACACAATTACAATGTGTTCGTCAGCGACGAATCAGCAGGGATGTCAGATTGTTTTATTCGTGAATGACAACCGTTGTCAAACGCAAATTTAAATATTTTGAATAGTATATACAAAGTGATGTAATTATTTTGAGAGATACATTTAAATGAGCATTTAATGTAATTTGAAGAGATTTTAATACATTTGATAGTGAATTAATGCATTTATAACGCAGGTTTCCGATGCAAAACATTTCAAATCTGAAGTCACTTTTGTGAAAGGACTGCATTTTCTTCATTTTTTTGTACGGATAAAGTAATATTACCTGCGTTAGGTCGAAACATTGCAATGCTTTGTATTATAAAATGAATAGATAGCTGTCGTGTTTTTTTTTAACTGTTACTAATATTAAATTTTAAATTTCATATGTATTGTAAGTAATTAGGCAAACTGTCAAAAGTAGTGACCTTAGAATGTCCAAATTTATTTCTATTATGTATCTTAGTAGTCTTGATGTTAAGTCAGAATATTTTATAGAAGCTGTCAACTTATAATAAAAGAAAACGTTGTACTTAGTAGTTGAACCAAACCGTGCTGTTGCTCTTTTCTTATCTCTGTACCTTTGTCTCAAATAGAAGTTTAAATACATAAAGTAACTCTGTAGAAGAATTAACAGTCACTCTATTGAAAAAATGTTTAATTTAAACGTTTCCGAATCTGGTCTTATCTTTAATTCTGCTGTCTCAGATTTTTGATTAAAATTGCAACTCCACTCCTTTCGGGATCAGATTTTTTTGAGGGAAGGAGATTTCGGATTTGAGTTTCTCTAAATATGGGACCATTTTTCAACTCTTTTCTTTTAAATGATTCAAAAATCATTAAAATCGGAGCACATTTACTATAACGCTCGAAAAGAAATACAAAAAGCAAACACAATAAAATTGTATACTTTCTCTTTTTTTAAAATTCGGTCAAAAACAAGCTGAGATTTGTTTATGAATATGTTAAGTAGACATTTTAAATATTCTTGTTTCGATTATTACATTAGTTCAGAAAAGTTACATAAAAAAACAGAATCTAAATAAATCCAATAAACACATATAATTCGATAGCAGATAATTGCGGCAAACCCCTCAAAAAAAAAACTGGTGTTGCTCTATCTGGGAACATGAACGTAAATAATATCTCTCTCTTTTCTATTTAACATGTATATCTACTTATTTAATCGGTAATTAAACAGCTCATTTGAGAAACATCCTTTCGATAAATTGAGCGACGTGAAACATCAAAGCCAAATAACAACAACAACAACAACAAAAATTTGCTGGACCTTTTCAACTTCGACAAATAGGTTAATTATACCTATACTGCCTCGGGTATACATATTATGTACAGTGTGTACCAAAAATAATGTCTAGATTCATTTAAAATTTATCCGGATAGAGATAAAATTGGATCGACTTTATTAAGTTGGTGCACTGAAAAATACAAAATAATATTAACTAGTGGTCGAAATTCGAACGTAATTCATTATTTTTGAAATTCAACCGTATTTTTTTTGTCAAGGATAAAATAATTGAATTTAACTTTTGGGAATTTTGTACTATTACGTCAGTTGCAAACTTGTACAAAAGGGCATTAGCGAGTGTTGTTTGCCTAATTCCTTACAATACATATGAAATTTAAAATTTAAAAAATGACAGCTAGCTATTTATTTTATAATAAAAAACCTGCCTTATAAATGCACTAATCCAAGTATTACAATTTTTTGAAATGACATTATGTGCGCATTTAAATGTATTCCTCAAAATAATTACATCACTTCGTGCCTATACATTATCCACAATATTGAAATTTTCCTTTGACCAGGGTAGTCATTTAACTGTGTGTTTTAACTGTCTGTTTAAAAATCGTCTAAAATCATGTATTAATATACCTATAGATTCTATTGGTACTGGTAATTTTGTAGTTGTATAGTAACCCTTAATATGAAGTTTAATACGTCCTCTAGTAAAGTTTTTAAGCTTGGATCGATATAAAGTAAAGTTTTTTTGGCCAATATTTAATTTAATTTTATTTACTGCAAGCGATTTATGTCTAGAACATATAGATGCTTCAGCAATAGTATAATGTTCCCGTGGAATACAATAATTATTTATTAGTGCTTCCAATATATATTTTTGATTGATATTCAACAATCGTTTCTCACTAAAAAAGTTTTTTTGTTTATTAAACGTTAAAATTTTGGTAGCACGCTTCTGTATTCTGGCTACCGGTTTTAATGCATTTAAATAAGCTGAAACCCCAACAAATAATCCCATTAAATAGAACGTTACAGAACAAAGCATGGTATAATTTTAAAAAATCACTTGTTTCAAGAATATATCTCATTTTATAGAAAACAAAAAAAGGCATCTTAATTTTTTAACAATACTAACTAAAATATTTTTCTTTCAATTCCAATTTTTATCCAGTATAATATCAAGATATTTAACTTTTTTGACTTTTTTTATTTTATAATATTTACAATTTAAATTATTATAATAAACATCATCATGTATTGTCAGTCTGTCTGTAACAGGGAGCTTATCCGCGTATAGACATATTTAAAACAATCGATTTTGACATATTTAAAGTCACTCTGTGATAATTAAACCATTTTCTTATATTTTTTAAGGATTTTTTTAGCATTGGCTGTAACTTCATCAAAACTGTCACCACTACACATAATAACTGTCATCCGCAAATGATACAATAACACCCGGTATATTAAATTGCAATAATCCATTAATATTGGCATTGAATAATAATGGACTCAAAATTTGTTTCTACGAAAATTTTGAATTTAGAGTATACTTCTGGGACACACTGTATATGGGTGCTATGCCGAAGAAGATATTACCTATGTGCTCGTAAGGAAAAAAAGAAATGACGAAAACGATTAACACTTCATTTTCTCTTAGTCGCCTCTCTGTTTCTCTCTCTCTCTCTGTTTCTTTCTCTCTTCATTCACCAATATTGCAGATGAACAAATTGTATAATTAGATAGCTGGTGGTAATAAAGTCATTGGTGCCCATTATGTCGATAATTATCTCTCTCGTAAACCCATCAATATCGTCCGTACAAAGTCCGTCCGTCCGTCCGTCTGCGTCCATCCGTCGTGTTGTTCGTCTCTCTGCGTAGGTACCTATAATATATTTAATTAGATATGAAGTTTAATAACAATTATAGATAACTATCGTGTTGTATTAAATAATGCCATAAATGGATGCGATTGTAATTAGAAAAGTTGTTTTTATCACTCTTCCTTCCTATTCCCACTCTTTTCTTATATAGATAACGTCAATTTTTGTGATATGGCAGCGAGTTAATGTTTCGTGAAAACTATTTATTGAATATATATTATATTGCGGTTGTTGATAATCTCTCTGAAATTGAGATGTCATGGAATAATAAATACCAACCACAAAGCCACAGCTTTTGGTTTCGATTCGATGACAAGGCGGATTTTGTTTTTCTTTATGTGTTTGGCTTTCTCAGCAACAAAATGGCCTATTCATCATCAATCATAATCTCAGCTGTGTGGATTCATTTCACAATATGAAAGCAAAACAATGTATAACTTTTATAGATAGAAAGAATAGAGTGAGAATTGAAATATATATAAAAATACCTAAAAGTATATGCATTTTGTAATCATGGGAAATTAATTTTTCGGCCTACCCAACATTCCTACCGCTTCCAAATTCAACCGGACAGTTCGAAAGTCTGGTAGAACCAGAAATCTAAGAAGATCGTAAATCCATATCAGCCAACGATGCTCATTATTATCTATTGTTCGAAATTATAGATAAGCAATAAAAGTGTGTATCCTTTGAAACATTCCCAGGTCCGGACTAAGATATTTCATGAAATAGTTTGGCATTTGGCATTATCGCATTCATTATCATGATGTATCACAGTATCTATTGTAACGGGAATTACAATTAAACTGGGTTCGATTTATTTTCACTTATTTATTTACACTAATAATTACACAACTATAAACACATTTACTTAGCGCTTAGCGCTCTATTTATATTCACTGTTCTATGCACTATTCTGTGAACACACTCTGACTGTGACTATGACTGTCTGTGATTGACGCGGGCATTTATATATCTAACCTAAAAAGGTCTCGATGTTTCGAGTTGATACCAGTCTTCGATTTGCTGTGTGCTATTCTTCGGGAATAATCAGGGCCTCATATTCTCGGTGCTTCTGGAGTGCTGTTCTTCCCGGTATTCAGGGATTTGTGTACCTATGTGTGTGGGTGTGTTTTATTATTCGGGTGAGTTTTCACGTTACACTATTGCCTCTATGTATATATTTATTTATGTTACAGATTCTGGGAACAGAATTATGAAATAGATTTAGGTATTAGGTATATGAACTGAATTGGTATATGCTTAAATATATTTTAAACTGAATAACGATTGTCAACGTTTTCTCAGAGAACTCAGGGACTATTAGAATATTCAATAAGAAAGCTACAATGTATTTTTGTAATTTTTCTCTTAAAAAAAAATCTTGAGTATGGAGCCCATCTACCTCAGACTCCTACTCACAGTTAGAACCATTCCGAACACTAACCCAGATCCATCCACAGACATGCATGAGAATTTCTCCTGCATATGTCTTAGAGATTTTCCGGTATCAAACCCTTCACCTTTAAGTCCCAGAAAGACTGTCACAAAACAGTCCAGAGACATACTATACACAATTATAGCGAAAAATCCACGAAAATTCAGCCATAGAGCTCAGAGATACTTCTTTGGATATTACAGGTATGGAACCCTCCATCTAGGAGGCCAAGTGACACATCAGCCACTACCAGATCATTCTAATAACGTTCTACATATATAAATGTTGAAAAGATCATCAAAATCCAGCCATACAGTTTAGAGATATACAATAGACCATATAGACTTTCAGGTACGGAACCCACCATATAGAGTCCCAGATGATCAGAAAACACCCTGGTTCATTTCAAACAAATTACTCCTTTTTTGTTTTGTTGAGTGGGCCGCATGTTGCAAAACAAAACGCCTTTTATTCAAAATTCACAACGTTTGCCCTGAAGAAGGGAATAAACATTCTCGAAAGCTCGAACTCTTTCCACGCAAACCGACTCATACTTGACTATTTTCTTTTTTCTAACCCAGCCTGCTCTGAATCGTGAATATGTGTTGAAAACAACTCTTAAATTGATAGTTCTGGCTCTTGTTAACTATTGGGAATATGTTTGTCTGTGTTCATATGTAAAGGTGTTTTCGAGTATACCTACTTACACCAAAAATGATATCAATGCCAAACTGGTTTCACTCGCCACGCTCTTCATTAGCATCTGATTTGCTGATTAAGAAATTAATGAACTCGAAACGATAATATATTTTTTTTTACTTTTCTCGTTATCTCGTAAGAACTCTTATACCTATGTACGAATGATTTTCTTCTAGAAATTTATATCCACTGAAAAGTTCATAGAGTATAGACTTCGATGGTTGCACCCATACAGTTGCGCTGATAATACAAAATTGATGGCCCATGTCTTCTTGGCAGAAATGTTCCTCACAATCTAAATTACATAACTGTTGAAGCTTATGTAATAATACTCATTTGTTTTAAGTTTATGGGGATGGATATAACAGCAGCTCTTCTAAGTAAAATCGAGTAGGCCTTATTTCTAATGTGCGCTGTCATTTGCGGTCGTCGGACCCCAAATTTAATTTCACGCCACAGTTATCATAGTGGTTCGTTTTTTTACATATATATATATAAGGGACGGATGGGGCATAGATCGAAAATGAAAAACCAAAAAAAAACAACACTAATAACATCCAAACTAACCCGCCTATTTATATAAGTGTATGTAAATATATAATTTGAGTGGTAATCGTATGACGCCCCCAGTTCAATTTAAGTACGCTCTAACGAAATTATAATGAAACAAGCACACACGGTCCAATAGGCTCTAACAACAACGATGATAATATAATACAAGAGGCTAATTTGTACATACCTCGTGGTCTTCCTTGGCCGGTAATTTATTTAGTGGGTATGTAATTTAGGCAACCGATCATCACAGTTGTTCAGAGCTCAGGTTAATAACTTAATAAACTTACAATATCGGCGCGCTCTTGTATATTATCCATGATAATGTGTTGTTGTTGTTGTCTATAGCGAAGACACGTTTTCTGGCCAGGGACGTAGGTAATGGTGCCTCTATTAGGGCCAGAACAAGGACCTGGACACTTTGCCCAATAGACACTTCGCCCAAAAATTTCGTATTGAAAACAGTTTCCAGCCACTTCACCAAAAGTAATTAAAAGTCCACAAAGCCCAAAATGGCCACTTTGCACAACTTATTTATTTATTTTGATCGAACTCTGAAGTTGATTGATATTATGAGTATTTAAATTTTATTAGAAAAGTAGACCAGCATAAAATAGTACTGTAATTCAACTTTACATTTATTAAGAAAAAAAAATCACCGAGAAATTAATATAGAAGTTCATTCCGTAAATATTAATGATGAATATATTATTATATAGAGAAAAATAATAAATAAAATTATATTATTTAATACATAATACAGCTCCCAAACATTACTTAATTAATATCTATAAATTTATATATTGATTATTTGCAGCCCATACATTATTGAAGATGTTAGTGAAAAAAAAAACAGTATTGTAATGAACTAAACATTGCACTACCTTCTACCTTGAATTTGAAAATTTAAACAGTTAAAATATTAACTAATTTGGGCGAAGTGACCATTTTGGCTTTGTGGACTTTCAGTTAGTTTCGGCGAAGTGGACCATTTGGGCAAAGTGTCCACCAACTAGTTTTGGGCGAAGTGTCCACCAACGAGTTTTGGGCAAAGTGGACATTTTGGGTCAAGTCTCCACCAACTATTTTTGAAATCTGTTTTCAGTAAGAAATTTTTGGGTGAAGTGGTCGATATATCATTTTGGGCGAAGTGTCCTAGATCGGGCAGGAACACATCTTTTCCATAACATTGATATTCAGTTTTCATGTATTCTTGATCAATTTCCAAAAGACGGAGTTGCTATGTAATTCGTTTGTACAGGGTGGCCCATTGATAAAGGACGCCGGCTGTATCTCGCAGGATGCATTATTAGGACGACCCTAAGAAATAAATTCTTAAGGGTACATCGGCCAAAAAAATATGCTGGAAATATTTATTTTTGAAAATATTTTTTTCTGTAAGCTACTGAAAATAAGTCAACTTTTTTGTAATAAAGTTTTTTCTCTATTTTATCAAATAACGGGTGGGCGGAGGGGCAAATGTTGGTTTGAATAATGTTTTTTTGGTACGACCTTTTTTGAATAACTTTATTTCATTTCAAAGCGTTTTTTGGGCGTTCTACTAGAAAAATAACATTTTGAGGTCGGTTTATGGAGCTTTATGACAAAGTCGTCAATTTTTATGATTTTCTCGAAAATTTCGAATGCAATCATATTTTTATTTTTCATTAGGAAGAAAGAGCATCAAAAATTACAGTTATTTGTGGAAACCGCAACTCGATAAGATTATTCCTTATACCTAAACCTAGACTTATTTAAAATATATTTGAACCTTCATTTTTACGTAACAAAACAAGAGAACACTTTGAGTATCAGTAATTTTTATTAAAGTTACCCATATTTTATATAACCTACTTTAACAATGACAAAAAATTTAGTAAACGTGCTCCGATTTTCATGTCCGTCCACTCAAAAACTTATCCCAAAGGGGTTGGAGGGGGCAATGTTTTTCGAAACATCAAACATTTGAGACGACAAAATTAAAGAAGAGGCCATATCCAAAATCATTGGTTTCCGAGTGGTAAAGTCTGAAATATGTGGTGGGGGCATTTTTTGTTTTTTCAAAAAATGAAAATTTGATACTGTCAATTAAAGAAGAGATTATCTGTACCTATCAACATTTTATTTGGACATTAAAAAAATGGTTCCTTAGTTAAAGCTGTAGGAAAGTCTGAAATATGTGAATTCCCGCGATGTTTTGAAATCTCTAAATAAATATAAGCAACGTATTATCTTCTTTGGTGAACGCTGAATTATTTTGATCACCTATGTTGCACTCAAAAGTGTGAAAGAAATATTTCTACAATAAAAATCTAACAGATTTTATTTGTTCGAGCACTAAAAAATACAAAATACTAGATATTGGTTCTGGTCTCCATCTATCACTATCTTTAGCTTTTCTATATTTTCTCCAACCATCATGACTTTGGTTTTATTTTTATTTAATCTTATTCCATTTTCTTTCAATGCCGTGTTGATTTGTAGGTCTTTCTCATTTTCAGTGAGTATTACCAACGTCATCTGCAAATGCTTTTTTGCTTATTGATATTCTTTCTAGCCGAGTATATTCTATTTCTATTGTGTTAGGGTTCTGGGTCCATCCAAAAAACATATTTGGACCAGTTCCGTTGCTTTTTTTTACTTCCCTTAATAATCGAAGTATTGTATTCACGTAAAAAATCGACCTCGAGATCTTTGCTGATATTTAGCTTTTGGGGTTCCTATACCACGAAAATCATGGTGTCTCAAGTCCGTCGGTCTGTCTGTCTATCTGTAGTCTGTCTGTAGTCTGTTGGCGGTGTAGCTCAATAACGGCTTGACTTAGAACAACGAATTTTGGTATGCATATTGAAGGACTACCGGCGACGCAATGTAAGGGTTTTCGTTAATCATATATACAGGGTGTCCAAAATATTAAGTGTCAATATAAGAACGGTAGAAGCAACGACGTTATTTCCATCTCGAAGTGGGGTGGTTTGTCGAGGAAAGTCATAGGTAAAGGCTTTTACCAATTTTTTTATAGTGCAGGATCGCAGATGACTCAGATTAGGCATCTTGTACGCACTGGTTAGCTTAAAATAGTGTTTCGCTCAAGACTGTAGCGCGAAGATGGCTCTAACGATTTTCATGAATATGGCTTTTGTTGTTTGTCCTGGCACGCTGGAAAAAATTACCGATCACACGATCTGATAAGACGATTTTTATACCCGATGGAATTTGTTTATTCGTTTGAGAGCGGTAGGTAGAAAAGTCCTGCTAGTGGACACACCACATCTATTTTAACTAGTCGACATCATCCACCACCCCCCAGATTCGAGATGATGGTGGCGGTATGTGAGACATCATCACATACCGGCATACATAAGAGATAATTTAAAATCATCGCACCGAGTATATTGGGTAGGTACACGTTTGGGGAGCTCGCGTCGCGCTGCGGCAGATGGGCTATATTTCCCGCTGCCACCACCTCCTCAGGGACATGAAATTAATGAGAATTTTTGTTATTGCCACACAGAGATCTGGGTGAGGTTTGATTTCGACAACAGAGGAGCTCAAGATATTAATTCTTCCCTCTTCTCCTGCGCTCCTTCCTCCACATGCGCTCTTTATTACATCATACATATTTAAGTGTTCCACAAGAGGGTAGTAGAAGTTAGTGTTAGTTAGTATGGTAGGTGGTGGAATAATTGGTGTTGTCCTTTAAGGGTAGCACCACAGTATTGTTGCTGTTATATATCTTGAATGTATCGTCAAATTGGATTAAAAGTATCAAAGCATTTGGAAAAATTGGACCGACTTTATCAGTTTTTGCACTGAAAAATACAAAATAATATTAATTCTATTGGCAGAGCCACTCATGCTTGTCCTTTCTCAAACAATTTTGAGCCCAAATACACAACCGCGTGGTCTACAGTGCTGCCTTGCATTTTGTGGACAGTGGAAGCCCGTGACAAAATTATGAGCAACATCCTTCTTTCAGCTGTCCCATATTTGAACTTTGCTGAAAACTAAATGGCTTTAGGATGAATAAGGTGTACGCCGTCTTTTACAAAGTCGATCCCAACTGACGGTACATCTGTTGGGTACATTTGGATTCGACGAAACTGAGGCTATACAATTTCAGTAATCACATAGTGAGCTATATTCTACTAGTAAAGCCCTTTCATTTTATAACCATATTGAAGGGGTTGTGCAATAATATATAATCCGCTATTTTGTAATGGCGGCCATCTTGGATTTACAATGATACAGAATTCATTAAATTATATTGTCATCAGAACTAGAGGTGTGTAGTAAATTTCTGATCAATCTGTCAACAGGAATGGGGTCAAATATCAATTCATAGATTTGACACAAATAAATACGAAACAAAGCTAGCTAAATAAAACCCTTTGAAAAGGTATAATCCTTGCCGACGAAGTAATTTTCATTTCATGTTTTCTCTCATAAAAGAAAATAAAATCAGTAAAACAAACTCTTCTCTTCTCCAGATATCCTTCAATACAAAGTATCTATCAAAATTTCTTATTTTCCTCTTGTTGAAATATTTCCAGCAATTTTTTCATCCACTTTATCTACATTTTGGTATTGAATGGTTATAGACTACAACAACAAAACTAACCTCACTAATAACTGATTACATCTAATAAATATCCCTCGACCCCAAGAGGCCCATAAGTCACAGTGAATCTGCAGCACCACCACCGTATGGCATCCTCATATATATATATATACCCACTTCACCCTCTTCATCTGTAGAATCACCCCCCACTGAATCACATTTCATATCAGTCTATCGCATCTCCATTTGAACGTCATTACATCTGCTGGGCATTAGATATACTTTTGTTTTTCCATGATGTATATATATGTATGCTTCACTGGGCTTTAATTCAAGCCAAATCAAGTGGAATATTAATTTCGATGCATATTAATCACAAAATGTTTCATCTACCTATCTATCACACATCTAACGCAGGATTTTAATTTTGGTGACAGAAATACATATAAGCTGATATTAACAGAGATTTTCTGATCAGAAAATGTACCAATACATTACAGACTGAAGAAAATATTGAAAATTAATAAGTCCCGCATTTTATTTCTTAGATAATTTTAAAAAAAGAGAGGTGTCTTGGAACGAAATTCCTTTTTTGATCGACTACAATTCGGTTGTAAGATTGCTTTTTTATGGCTGTTCGCGCGTTTTGCATAGTAAACGTACTTCGATTTAGACGATTTTTGTTTCATTTGAAAGAGGAGAGTTGAGAAATGGTCCCGTATTGAGGAAAATCAAATCCAAAATCTCCTTCCCTCCAAAAACCGCCCCCAAAGGGACTGGAGGGGTCAATTTTTCTCGAAAATTGAAAATCCGAGACTACAAAATTAATGAAAATTACATATCCGGAAAAGTTTAAATTGGACATTTTTAAAAATAATCATACGTTTCCGCGTTGCAGTTTGAAATATGTGTTTCAGCTTTGTGGAAGGGGCAAAATTTTCCGAAAATCGAAAATTAGGAAGGGGGACCATATCCGGAAACGTTTGAATTGAACATTTTTTTCAAAAGAGTTATGGTTTCCGAGTTTCACAATGGTAAATTCTGGAATATGTGATATGCGTATGTGGAAGAGCAATTTTTTTCGAAAATTGAAAATATAACACGGCCAAATTAGAGAAAAGATTATATGTAGCAACATTTAAATTGAGTTACGGTTTTCGCGTTACAGCAGTAAAGTCTGAAATATGTATATTTGCGCTGCGATGTTTTGAGATCTCTGAATAATAAATAACAAGTACAAGCTAAGCCTATACCAATATAATTTAAATTAACAACAGAAATTCGTTTGTAGTAATAGGTTTGTTTCCTTGATATTTGCTAAACAACTACATTTTAAACTTCTATCTATAATATAAAAATGAATCGCTGAATGCTAAGCGCAAATCTCAAGAGCAGCTGAGCCGATTTCGCTAATTCTTTTTTAAAGACAATATTAATCTTACAGTTGTTTGACAACTCTCAGTTGTTTGAAATAACTGTCAGCAGTTGACAGAACACGCACTGCAAATATCATTTAACATAGATGGATCGGTTGATAAATATTAGTTTCATTTCAATTTATTATAAGTGAGTTTTTGAGAAATGTTTATTCATCTCGGTAAGTTAAAATCAATCACACCAAGTATTGAAAGAATGATGCCCCTGATTGTGTTTGGGGAGGGGTAAAGTCAAATTGACGCCAGTAGTACTGCCACCAGAGCCTCTGCATTCATTGGTTTACGGAAATGGGACAGATTCTAAACATTTTTAACTCATATACAGGAATATAATAATTGTTTTCAAATGAAGTCATTTGGCGCAACAAAAGTTATTCAAGACAATTTTATGATAACTTTCAAGGCAACTATATATATTGTAAAACAATAAACTTTTACAACCACGTGCCTGAATACGTTGATAATTTTCAATTGAAATCATATATCAATTAGAGAGAGTAGCGTACAGTTAATTTGTAGCTAGGTGAATAACCAAAGCAGCCAGTCAAAAATTGATGGGGGAATGACAGTGCTGACAAAGTATCTTGAAAGTCACATGGTGGTACAATTTTTCAAATTTATTTCATGGGCGATTCCGCAAAACAAGCCGATCAGCGTTATGCACACAATAAATCGGTGAACAGACCAAGTGTGGAGCAACTTCAAATGTTTTTCCATCAGACAACGAATTGGTTGTATTATTCAAGACTGCATTAAACCGCATGCCATCTGATTATCACAAAATTGTCAGCAAAGCCGATAAGACGCCTGCCCGACAACACGCAAGACGCTATAGGTAATACGGCAACAATTGATGAAGTTGCTATTGTTGTCATGGGTGAAAATTTAGAAAACCACCATATTGTTTTTGCTTTGTTAAGACAGGGCAACATCTGTCGGGTCAGCTAGTATTATATAAAACAAGCTGTGTCGTAAACTTGCTTATTAATTATTCTTTGTATGAAATATTTCGAAACCTAAAGTACGTACTGATATTTCAAAATATCCAACTGTTTATCGCTAGACGTGCTACAAGTCGCATACTGTTCTACACTTATATATTTTCGAACTTTTACATATAAACAACAATAATATAACATATGACAATAATAGCGGCTAGACAAAAATCAAGGAGTGCACGGTGAAATTCACGTGTTTACAATGATTAATGTGATTTTTTCAAGAAAATACTTCGTTGGGACGCGGTTTCCACAGTGTGATTTCTGGTAAGTACGACTTCTTTTATACCTCTACATGCGTATTTTTCCCCATCCAACATCCCCTTTTGCTCCAACATCCTGAAAGCTTGTTGGAACGAAAAGGGACCAATATCTCCAAAAGGAGACGAAAACGAGAAAATCGATTTTCTTGATTTTCGTCTTATTATGGGGGTATTTTCTGATAAAGGTTAAATCTTGGCGCCACAGTTATCGGAAACTAGCCGTAAATTAAATAATAAACATATCTTATTTTTGACCGACTTCCCAAAAGGAGGAGGTATACAATTCGATTGTGTGCATTTTTTTTTTTTGGTTTGTGCGCGCCTTTCATATAGTAAACGTACTCCGATTTTGATGATTTTTGATTCATTTGAAAGAGGAGGCTTGAGAAATGGTCCCATATTCATAAAAACGGGAATCCGACATCTCGTTCCCTCCGAAAACCGCCCCCGAAAGGGGTGGAGGGGGCAAATTTTGTCGAAAATTGAAAATCTGCGTTGATATAATTACAGATAGGACAATATCCGGAAACGTTTAAATGGAACATTTTTTCAAAAGAGTAATGGTTTTCGACATAGAGACATTTTAAATTCTCAAATATACCTATTTTCGCTATGTGGAGAGGGCGATTTCTGTCGAAAATTGAAAATCTGTTTGCAGTACATGAAAGACATAATTATTTGTAGCAACATTTATACTGAACATTTTTCCCTTAGAGTTATGGTTTTCGAGTAAAATCGGTGTTAAAATGGTAACAACTAAAATATTCAAGCGTATTTCCGCAGCGATGTTCTGAGATCTCAATAATAACAACTACAAGCAAGGAATATACGTGGGTAATAGGATAAGTACTATCTTCATTGATATGGTATAGTGAACGTTCAACGATTTTCGGGACTAATGTTACACTCAAAAGTGTGAAATAAATATTTTTTACAAAAAATTGGACCGACGTTATTAGTTGATGCACTGAAAAGTATAAAATAATATTAATTCTATTGGGGCTGGTACTTGTGAAGTTGGTGCCAAAAGTTACCAATCTACCTGCAACTGCACAACTTCAAAAGTAACAGCCCCAATAGAATTAATATTATTTTATACTTTTCAGTGCACCAACTAATAAAGTCGGTCCAATTTTTTGTAAAAAATATTTTATCTGATATACCTAAGTATATGTTTTATAGAGATTTTATCTTTTTTTTCCTTCCGCGAGTCGACTGTGTTCATATAGGTAGATATCGCATTCGTGAGAAACTGTGTTTATTATTTAAAATAATTAGAAACTATCGCCGGAGCGTGTGTCTTGTATGTCGGTCGTATGTGCAAAACATTGGATGTGGGCGTACTCAGATGCAATCAATCACTCGCTATCGCGCGCGTCCCAGGATTGAAAGACATTGAATTAGCAGGAAATTGGAGCCGGGCTCAGAGAAACCGGCTCCCGTGTCGCCATGGCCCACTCCTCATTACTCTTTGTCACTATTTGGAGCTCTGATTTTGTATTATTTTTTTGTTCCTCCTGCTATTTCTGTTGAAGAGGTGCCACTTGGGTGGAATTATCACTACAGTGGATCTCTATCATCAATCAAAAAGAGGAGGAGTGAAGCTGATAGCTGTTTTTTGAATGAGTTTTATGTAATATTTATATTGCAAGTACAGGAACTTTAAAATACTTGCTACACAATCTACTTTACAAATTTAAAATGACGTAGGTATCAAATTTATTCTCATGTTTTCAGCTTCTTCGATCTCAAGCATTTACTAAATTACTCACTCAGGTCTCAGGTACTTACCTATGTTATTTGAGAGTTGAAATGAGACCAAAAAATCTTTATCTGTGCTAGAAATTGACAGCTACGCATGCGCTGTTCGCTACTTTTTACGTTTAGGTTGGATTAGGATTTACGGGATTACGTTATCTTTCGTTACTTGAAGGAAGGACGATGGAAAATACCTATACGATGTGTACAATTTTGAAGTTTTGACTTGACTCTAAGAATCAAATCCGAAGAGGGTGGATGGGGCATTTTTTTCTTGAAAATCGAAGATCTGAGATAGCAAAATTAAAGATAAGACCATATCCGGAAACATTTAACTTGATCGTTTTTGCAAAAGAGTTACGGTTTTCGAGTTACAGCAACAGTAAAGACTGGTGTATTTCCGATATGTGGATGGGACATCTTTTTCGAAAATTGAAAATATGAGATGGTCAAATTAAACAAGAGATTATAATATGTAGCAACATTTAAATTGGACATTTTTCAAAAGAAGCTACGGTTTTCGAGTTACAGCAGTGGTAAAGTCTGTAATATATTCAATTTCAGCCTTGATGTTCCGAGATCTCTGAATTCTGACTAATATAAGGTAAAATTATCTAAATTCATCAAATCGAAATTTGAACATTCATAGATTTGTTCTTTATTATGTTTTCTTCTTATTAATTTTTTCTATGCATCTTATGAAAAATTGCTTCGAACAAAAGTTAGGTTAGGTTAGGTTAGGTTAGGTAGTTATTGATTATATGTATAAATCAAACTTATTTTTGATGATTTACACTACGGCCGTTGTTTGTTAATTTTTCTAATTGTTTGAACGGTTGCCATTTTTAAACTACTTACCCGATAATGCCCAATAACGAGTTTGGCCAAGACAGTTAAAAGATTGATTTTTGTAGTAAATTTGAACTTGATACATCAAAAACTGCGACCATCGTGTTAACAAATTTCGTAATATTCCATATACCTATATACCTACATGTCTGGACTGTGTCCAATTAAGTCGGAACCATATGGAAAACTTTTTTATTATTGGTTTTATGAAAAAAAGTTATTCTCAAAAGTCAACCATCAGATATCAGTTCTTTTAATCCGTATACGAGGTGAGTCGACAAATATGAATTTTGCTCAAGAGTAAAGTACCTTTATTTTTAAAAATATCGAAAGTTCTTATTGAAAAAAGTTAATTATAATTGAAAATTATTATCAGATATCCAATATTATCCATCAGCTATAAGAAATAATTTTTGGATAAATAAAATACACATGCAGATTTTGTAAATTACACATTAGCTGTTTTAAAATATTTATTTAAATTATTGTGAACACTTCCAGACGTCTTGAATTTGTTTAGAATTTTTGCAACTGTCAAGTGCTGAATATTTCTATTCGGATGTCTGTTAAAAATAGCTGCTGCTTCTCTATGATTTTTATAATTATCTCCGACAATAAAAACTAGTTGAATTTTCTCGTAGCTAGTTAATAGAGCCGCCATTTCTTGTATTTTCTAAAACGAACTATCGATTTGACGTTTGGAGTCAGTGCATCCTAGATTAAATGTTTATCGGTAGACGTAAATTTTCAATGCTAATACACAGAAGTTAATAAAAATAATAAAATATATTTTTTCAAGGCGGATGAATAATATTGGATATCTGAAAATAGTTTTCAATTATGATAAACTTTTTTCAATAAAAACTTTCAATATTTTCAAAAATAAAGGTAATTTGCTCTTGAGCAAAATTCATATTTTTCGACTTACCTCGTATACGGATGAAAACAATCTGATGATTGCATTTGAAGTTTTGAACTATGCAGAACTTTTTATCAACAATAACTTTTTTTCATAAAACCAATAATAAAAAAGTTTTCCATATGGTTCTGACTTAATTAGACCAGTGTATATAAACTTTTGAACCAAAAGTTTTTTTGGACCTACTTTCTAAATTCAAAAGTGTGAACGATCGCAATAGATAGGTACCTAGGTAGGTAATTTTTTTCTCATCATCTCTTCAAAATCTCTTATGATTCCCGCACAATATCTAATTAAGTCGGCTTTAGTTTCAAAAAGTTTTTGACTTAATAAATCAAGTCATAATAAGAATGATCGTCGATCGGCCGCTTCATGGTGATACGGCACCCAACTATATAACCAGGTGTTAATTGGAAATGTGTCGGGGCGCGAGCTCCATTGTTACCGGACAGACATTTTAATTTAAAAAGTCAGGTCCTGGCTCGAGAAAGAAAACAACAAAAAGAAAAAAAGAGGACCGAGACGTCCGTCGGCGAAGAGAAATAATAATTTAATTTGAAATGGGCCCTGATTGAAACGTTTCTTTTTCTCACCTTAGATGATTTATTTGACACTGTATATATGTATATATATATATATATCTACACAATATGAATAGGTCGTCGGTTGTCTTTTTAACCGAGTTCAGAGACAGATTGAATAGCATCGGAACTTTTGTACTTTTGTCTTTAGATAAAGTGAAAGAACCATTTAAACTCATAATTTAGAATTTACATTTCAATCATAGAGTAAATAAACGTCAACGGCATTAGACTTTTTTGACTGGCTTCGAAAAAATTGAGGAAGTATTCATTTCAACTGTATATTTGCATTTCTTACGTAAGTATGTTTGCACATTTAGCTTCAAGAGGATATCGTTTCACTTCACGATATTCAAATTAGACTTAATATATACTTAGGTGGTTCTTGAGGTCTTCTTTTCCATCAACAGTAGCCCAAGAGACTTATGTCAGGACTCGGATCTCTAAGTCAGTTCTAAGTAGGTAGTGGAATTAATTTTACTAGGCTCCCTATGACTTACAACTGCGACAGGAATCGAGTAAAGTGTTTGAGAATGCTGTCGATAGACACTTGACTCAATAGACGTCTAAAATGTCCGTATTTCACAATTCGTTGTCGGTTACCTTTACCGATTCCATCGTTTCTCATTTTCCATATTTGAATTAGGCGTTTTTTTTTTCTGATTAATTTGATAAGTAACATGCGGCATTTGCATTTGAACTGATTCAAAATGGTAGAAGAATTTTCTTGGCCCAAACTGAATATTTTATTGAATTTCTGGAAAGGCGACAACCAAATTACAAGGTCTTTCGGCATCTGGAAACAAATTTAAAATAACATTGTGTATTTTTGAAAAAAGATTTTAAAAATGGCAGTAACCTACTGTGTGGTTAATAATACTGGTACTGAATCTGTAAAACAATCAATTTAGATTCATAACCAATTACAAATAATGTTCAAAAATTTCGCCATTGCCGTCGATGCATTTTTGACATCGCTTCTTCATACTTCTTGTCGCTCTCTGCAGTTCTTGCATGCTTTCGTAGTTTACTACGCCCTACACTTTATTTTTAACGTAAGCCCAGATCCAGAGGGGTGAGGTCCGGTGATTTTGGGGGCCAACTAATGTCACTGTAGGTAAATGCAAACGCAGCATGTTACATATCAAATTAACCAAAAAAAAAACAAACGCTTTATTCAAATATGGAAAAATCCAATAAGGCACCCCTAAGAAAAACTGAAATTAGTGTATTTTGCTCGGAAATTATTGGATGAAAAAAATCGAAAGAGTACATAGTTCGAAAAAACATGAAATTAAGGAAAAGTGTTGAAACACTTTTTTGATCAATCAAATAATAAAAAAGCAATATTTCGGAACAAGTCGAAAATTGTTCGTTTTCACGGTGGCATTGAGCTCAAAATTCTGCACTACTTTCCCCATTTAACCGACTCGCTATCTCCACGATTAACAAAGATAGCCATGTTGTCCCACTTCTGATGGCAAAGTCTGTACTTATATACAGTGAGGACCAAAAGTTAGCCTCACCACCGTAACTTCTGTATTTTCAATATTACAGAAAAATATTGAATACATAAGTTGTGGGGTTTCATTTTGATCTTTTCAATAACATAATTTTAATTTATACTGGGTGTCTCAAAAAGCCCACTGACTTATTAGTTTATTTTTTCAAATGGAACCCCCTGTATAGTATTAGATATTCGAATTCTAAGTGAAATTCTAAGCAGATTTCATGCATCATTTACTATACCTAAGTTGAAGTGAGTCTCAAAAATTCTTAATCCAAACTGATCTGATTTTCGATCCCTTACGTTAATTCAGTCGGCTGTTTACACTGTGAGTGCCTCAGTAACCAAACAAATATGTCGAAAATATTTCCGGCAATTGGTGGCAAAATTGTAGTAAAATTCTAAACAAGTTTTATGTTAGTATTACCTATAGCAAAGATAATGGAACTCATTATCTTTGCCTATAGATATCAATTAAATATTATTTCTTGAAATATAAATAGTTCAACATTGTCTTCTAATGAACAAACTATATTAACCAACGAGAAAAATTATGAAAAAAGTAATCAAGGAGATCACAAAATATTGTTAACTTTAATTTATTTACATGTTGCTATGGTTACTAAGGCACTCACAGTATAAACAGCCGACTGAATTAACGTAAGGGATCGAAAATCAGATCACTTTGGATTAAGATTTTTTGGGACTCATTTCAACTTAGGAATAGTAAATGATGCATGAAATCTACTTAGAATTTCACGCAGAACTCGAATATCTAATAATATACAGGGGGTTCCATTTGAAAAAATAGTCAGTGGGCTTTTTTGAGACAGACTGTAAAAATTAAAATTATGTTATTGAAAAGGTCAAATGAAACACTACAACTCATGTATTCAATATTTTTTTGTAATATTGAAAATAAAGAAATTACGCTGGGATCGGACTTTTGGTGCTCTCTGTAAATATTAGCATATTTTCAGAAACCTTTTCACAATCGTCATTTATTTCCCATTTCAAGAAATGGCTGCTCATGGCTGGTGAATTTTAATATTTATACAATTTGCCATCAACATATCTGTTATGGTATAATGAATGCTGCTGCAGTGGTTGATTAACTATATACATAGAATGTTCTCAATCAAAAACATCAACATACTGGGGGCATTATTCATTTGAATACCTCAATAGATAATGTTTACAAAACTAATAATGGGCGAGAGAACTAACGAGGAGAAAAAAACACCATTTTAAAAAGCGTATAAAGGTATATACACTAATAGTTTCTGGCAACAACTAAAGTGCCTCGTAAGCATCGCTCAATAAATTCCAGACCGCATTCTTCGGAACCGAATTTCACACCTATCATCAAAAATCAATATAGATTATATAGAGGAGCCAGGAGCCATAGCATTGCTAATAAGAAAGAGAGACAGAGAACAGATTAATTGGAAACACGTCACGTCACACGAACACCATTTTAGTTTGCATTTTTAGAAAAAAGAGAAACAATCTGTAGGTAGGTACATTTATTTATGCTCAACACCTCCTGTGAGTGTATATATACACTGTGTCCAATTAAGTCGGAACCATATGGAAAACTAATTCATTATTAGTTTTATGAAAAAAAGTTATTCTTGATAAAAAGTTCTGCATTGTCCAAAACTTAAAATTCAGCAATTGAAAATCTGAGACGATCAACACCAGCAAATAAAGTCGGTGCAATTTTTTGGAAAAAAATATTTATTCTACGTAAAAATGCGTTGTTAAAAGTGAGCCATGATTGCATTAGAAAATAATAACAAGTGTCAAAAAAGTCAATATAATAATTTTCATTTGCACATTTTGACTATTTATCGTGCTGAAAAGAGTTGATTATACAAACAAAGATTATTTGAATTTATTTATTATTATGGAGAATGTGATAAAGTTATCTTAAAAACATGTAATACATTCGCTATACGTTATTCACAGAAATAGAAAACAACACCAAAATCTGTATAGAAATTTATAGAAAACTTCATGAACTTTGAAACTAGGTTAGGTTAGGTTAGGTTAGGTTAGGTTAGGTTAGATTAGATTAGGTTAGGTTCATAGATATAAACTCTTATTTAATTTGGCTGTCTCATATTTTCAATTTTCGCAAAAAATGCCCCCAACATATATCAGAAACATACATACTTCAGACTTTACCATTGTTGTAACTATGAAACTATGATTTTTTTTGACCGACGAACCCAAACGGAGAAGGTAGGTTACACAATTGTTATATGCGCGCGCTGTATATTTTTAGTAAACTTACGCCGATTTTAATGATTTTTGATTCATTTGAAAGAGGAGACTTGAGAAATGGTCCCATATTCATGAAAACTCAAATCCGAAATCTTGTTCCCTCAAAAACCGCCCCTGAAGTACGTAAAGGGGGCAATTTTTCTCGAAAATCGAAAATCTGAGATGGCAGAATTAAAGAATAGCCGGAAACTTTTAAATTGCACATTTTTTTCAAAAGAGTTAAGGTTTTCGAGTTACTGCGGTGTTAAAATCTCAAATAAGTGTATTTTCACTATGTGGAGGGGGCAATTTTTTTTTCGAAAATTCAAAGTCTGAGGCAACCAAATTAAAGACCAGATTATTTGTAGCAACGTTTATATTGACGCTTTTTTTCCTAGAGTTACGGTTTTTTAGTTACAGTGGTGGTAAATTCTAAAATATGTGTATTTCTGCGACGATGTTTTTAAATTTTTGTACAATAACAAGTACAAGCAAAGAATAAATGGGTAATGGTATAAGTTAACCTTCAACGATTTTCGTGTCTGATGTTACACTCAAATTTAAAAAAAATATTGTACCGACCTTATTAACTGATGCACTGAAAAATACAAAATAATAATAATAATATCTTCATTGGTATTAGTGAATGTCTAACGATTTTCGTGACGAATATTACACTCAAAAGTGTCAAATAAATATTTTTTACAAAAAATTGGACCGACGTTATCAGTTACTAAAAAGTATAAAATAATATTAATTCTATTGGTGCTGGTACTGTATCATATAGGTACAATCAAAGCATAATTTTCATACCCAATTAATTAGACGAAATACTGTTCTGAAATATCATCCTCACAATAACGAACTTTCCACCCCTTCAGGAACAGTTACACTTTATAAGTGACATAACAAGAACATATAAATATATACATATATATCGCGCCCTTCTCTTCAGAGATAAAATAAAACACGGAGATATTCCCTTATAAAACACATAACTTATAATTTAGAAACAGTAAAACTGACAACAGTTATATTGTTTGCGAAACGATAGCTGCTGTTCTTCAGATCCCCAGGATCATGGAAGGATTTACTGTATATAATGTTGGAAAATGTCTTTCTATATACCTACTCCAGCCAGTTTCAATGGTGGTGATGGATAACTTGCACATTTTCTTTATGCTTCAGCTTTCTTCGAGCAACTATAATTTATTGCAGGTAAATATAATTATTATAAGACCACATGATTTAGATTTTCATTTAAACTACTTATGAGTGATGTCCTGTTTTTTTTACTGAAAATCTGAATAAGAAAGGAAGTTTTTTCAATATTTAACAGATAGGTTGTTAGTTGTGACAGACAAACCGACAGACAAATCGACGGACAGACACCAGAGTGATCTTGTGTTTGGTTCTGTTTGCTTTTTACTTTCCTACGCTACTGTATAAGGAAAGTGTGAAATTTTCGGTATCGAGATTTTTACAAATGTTGATGTTTCAGACTTTTCAAAGTCTAATAAATATATTTTCAGCCATTGGTCTGTCTGTCTGTGACATCATTATCTGAGGATCGGTGTATTTTGTTGCTTTCTTTTTTATTTTGTTTGGTACCAATACTGAATGAGAATTCTGTATACTTACACTGGGTGCTGAGCTATAGCCAAAAACGTGATTTGCTCAAAACGGCTCTAAGGAATTTTGATTAAACTTGTCTAAAGTATTCTTCTGAGAGCCCTTTACCACCCACATACAGCGCCATCTCTGCAAAAAATCACAACAAAAGTTATGCTTGAATAAAATTCCATATTTTCTACATGTTTCTTCAGATTCCAGCTAAACGTTTTATCTTGTGAAAAAATGTTACATGACCATTGTTGTTCGTTTTGATCGGACGATTTTTTATTCACTGGAATTTGCCTGCGAGCGGTAGGAAAGTCGTGTGAGTGGACATACCAGTTTTTTTTGAATCTTAATAAGAACGATAGGGACTCCCAAAGGAACCAGAACGGTCAAATATTTCAGCAACTGCTTGACATAAAGTTAAGAAAAATTTGGTATACGAGGGATATCAGTAGTACTGGCTCTAAAAATGGTATTTGCAACGTTGCCCGATTTACAGTTTGTCCTATGGCGCCCCCAACTTTATTTATTTAAATGTAATGCTATGTTCGATTTTGCTGATGATCCTTTTTAACTCCCCTAATTTTTGTTAATATTGAATTTCCAATATTTTGTTAGAAAATACCGCAAAATTTCTATATCTGGAAAAATCGTAGCGATATTATAATGAAAATTAATTTATTAGAAATTTGTTGGCAAGTCTGACCTAAAAATACCATTTAGGTACAACGTTGTCAAATTTACATGTTATCTCCACTAGATCTTCCAAAGAATTTATTCAAACTCCCCTTTTAAATTTTGTGCATTTTATTTTATACCATAAACTTATTTTTTTAACTAAAACATATCAAGCCCTATTGATTATGTGCGTATCTTGAACCGAATTTTAGTGAACCGAACAGAATTCTAATATTTTTTTAGAATCATAAAATTGTAAATTTGACAACGTTGTAAATGGTATTTTTAGATCCAACTTGGCAACAAATTTCTAATAAATTAATTTTCATTGTCATATCGCCACGATTTCTCGAGATAAAGAAATTTTGTGATATTTTTTAAGAAAATGTTGAATTGCCATATTAACAAAAAATAGGGGAATTAGAATTTGATATTGTAGAGTCATAGTAATTTGAACGCGACAAATCGAGAATGCGCTTGAAATAAACATAGCATTACATTTAAACAAATAAAGTTAAGGGCACCATAGAAAAAACTGTAAATCTGACCTGGCAACGTTGCAAATATCATTTCTAGATCCGGTACTACTGATAACCCTCGTACCTATACCAAATTTCATAACTTTATGTCAAGCCGTTGCTGAAATATTTGGCCGTTGCGGTTCTTTCGGGAAACCCTGTATATTCTAATGCACATATACAGGGTGATTCAGGGTCGATGGTACCTTAGACGTTTAAGGGAAACTATCCGTAGGATCATTCTGAAAATTGTATTATGTAGATTATACCTAGAGATCTATCGACTGAAAATATTTTCAGCCTTGTGACGTTACCACTTATATTAAAAAGTATTAACAACTCTGATTTTTAAAATGAGATACCCTGTATATTATCAATTTGTTAGATTCTCTTTGGCCTTCTGGTTATTTTTTTCATAAGATACCCATACCTATATTTAGCAGTTTCCAGTGAATTAATTAATTTTCTTTTGTTTTGTTCAAAAGAGAGCCCCAATCAATAGCCCATTACTCGGAATTTTAGAATTGTGAAACGATGAAATTCCAGTTATAGCTTTAGAAAGACTTCTTTCTTAGTTATTATTGAAGATTTTCTTTTTGTTATACAGGGTCGCTCAAAATTCTTGATCTTTTCATCAGATATATAAAAACTCAAAAATGTGTTTTTTCAAATGAAACACCCTATATTTTATTGTTTTTTCAGAAAGAGAATCAAAATACCTTTGAAATGATATATCATGTTCCTATACCTAAATGGTCAGGTTTTCAAAATATAAGCAACTATGTATCTATCAAGGTGAATTATTTACAGCATTTTTATAGTAGGTATTTGCTGGTTACCATGGTGCTGGAAAGTTTGACAAGTAATTATCTTAAGGAAGAATAAGTGTTTGTTGTGTTGCTCATTCTTCATAGATAATGTGATCAAATTATTGCAAAAACATCCAGAATAATAATTTAATACTTTCTGATATAAGTGGCAACGTCGCAAAGCTGAACATATTTTCAGACGATAGATCTCTAGGTATCATCTACATAGTACAATTTTCAGAACGATCCTACGAATAGTTTTCCTTAAACGTTTAAGGTACCATCGACCGTGAATCACCCTGTACATGACGGGTTTCTCTCTGTAAGAGTCAACCGGTGTATAGAGTAACTGATATCCATTGTACGTGTGTTATATTCAAAATCCTTATTATTATCTGTAGTTTTTTCTTTATGTCAATGCAAAAACCACAGACATTCCAACAGATACAAAACATTAATGTGTTTTCTTTTAAAGAGTCCCCAAGACTGTCTATACGTACATTTATAAATTACCCTTTATATCTTTGTTTTTTGCACAATAAAAATGTTTGCTAAGTTTTGTTCTATTCACTAAATCACTCAATGTTGTGTATACCAAAAAGCATGACAGATAACAGCGTGCGGAATCCTCTTCCCGCGAATTCAACTCACACTTGTCCCTTTTTTGTAATGATATGATTTTGACGTTTCATGATAATTGAAATATTTTCATATATTACTTGCCATTCCTGGATTAACAGTAATATAAAATAATATTGATTCTAATGGTGCTGGTACTCTTGAAGTTGGTGCCAAAAGTTATCAATCTAACTACAACTGCACAACTTCAAAATTACCAGCACTAATAAAATTAATATTATTTCATATTTCCCAGTGCAACAACTAATAAAGTCGATCCCAGTTTTTGTAAAAAAGTTTTATCATATCTTGCACCACTTCAAAATTATCCATTTCTACCAATTCTATTTTGTATCCATTTTCATAGATTCCATAACAATTTATTCAATCTATCGGAAACGTGAACAAATAAATTCTGAATTAAAATAATAAGTAATAAACATGACAGTTTTCGTTATGACTTTGATGCCTTGAGAGATTTATGCAGATAATAAGCGTGATCCAAGCAAAAGAAACAAAATACATTTTATTTGCGGTCAATAAAAAAAATGATCTTCCCACAAGGCTCCGGCTCCCCTGCTGTTGCTGGTCTCGTGGTTTATTTTAGATTTGTCACGGCATTGAAGAGAAAGAAAGTATCGCACTCTCGACGGCCTCAGCAAAATGTAAACAGGGGGTGTTTTCAGTAATTGGTCGGATAACTCGTATAATTGGGTTTTTGTCACTCTCGTGGTGGTTAATGGGAAACGAGGGGGGAGTGTAAATGGGATTCTGCCTTACCTAACCTAATATCTACGCCTCTCTTTGTTTTCCGCTTTTTATTATAACGGCAGCCGGAAAAGAAATTTGATTGCCTTGATCATCATGGTTTATATAAAAAAAAGTATGCATGACTTTGAGATTCAATTGGATGAATATTGTAAAGGGGAAATTAGCTACTTTAATCTATCAAATTTAGATGGAATGTCTCATAAATGACAGTTGACAGATTCAGCACAAGCTTATTTATATGTTCAAAGATCTAACACTCAATTGGTACAAATAATATATAAGTATATACAGGATGGCCAAACGAAAAAGAAACAGTGCCATTATTTTAGGAAAAGTAGGAACCCGTCGCATTTTGATTCAAGTGGACAGTTTTTTTTCGGTATTTTTGATCACTTTACCCCTTAGTGAGGGTAAGAATCACCCCAAAATGTTTAATCAGCATTGGGAGTCGCCTATACAGTTGTATTTGTAAATTCCGCATAAACGTTGAAGAAAATTACATTCTCAAATTAAAATTTTTCTGCAAACACGCCACTGGTGTAAATTTTTAGTTCTTGCTTTGCATTGTTTTGTGGCAGTTTGTTATCACTTGCGGAAAGAACAGGAATGGATACATTTCAAACACACAAAGAAATTTAGTTTGTTTTCGTATTTCGAAGTATTGGTTGTACATTCTTTTTGAAAATTGAATATCATGGTTTATTCGCGGAAAGGGTAGATATCATTTCGCTTCACTTCTTGAACAATAAATGTGCGAATAGAACAGCTCGGCTATTTAATGAACAACATTAAGAGAAACATGTTGTTTCGTAGGAAGCATGTTGTAGAGTTGGTACAAAAATTTTAAGAGACGGAAAGTAGCTAATAAGAATGGAGAAATTGAAAAGCCTGCAGTAAATGAAGGTAGTAAAGTTGCAGTTTTGGGATATGTTCATCTTGATCCTACCTTAAGTACGAGGCAAATAGCATCTGTATTTGGATTCAGTCGAAGTAGTGTCCAAACCATTTTTAAAAAGAACAAATCTCATCCATATAAAATACATTTACTGCAGGAACTTCATGAGGATGAGTTTGACCGCCGTTTATAATTTTGAGAAGTGATGCAGGAGCGAGCAATGAACGATCCACAGTTTCGTTTTAATATCTGCTTTTCCGATAGATTCTTTCCGGTAGCTTTTTTTTCTGAACGTGATGGTAAACCTTCACAATTGCCGCTATTGGTCTGATTAGAATCCGAGAATTTTCTACGAGTCGCATACACAGCAGCCAGCTGGAAGACGCTATAGATCCTGTCAGTATGATGAAGATCATTTGTTTTTTCAACAGGACGGTGCTCCACCGCATTATGTTTTGATTGTTCGTCAGTATTTAGACCAACATTTTCCAAGACATTGGATTGGGAGAAGAGGCAGCATTGAATGGCCTCCTCGATACCCAGATTTAGCACCACTTGATTTTTTTTTGTGGGGATACATAAAGAGGAAAATCTACAGAACACAACCAGCGTCATCAGAAGATTTATGTCAAAGAATTGTTGACGAGTGCCGTCGAATCAATCCGGAAATGTTTCGGAATTTGCGCGAACGTTTCGAACACAATCTGTATTATTGTATGGAGGTAGATGGTCATCAGTTTGAACATTTAATCAACTAAGTAAGCAGCAAGCTATCATGTAAACTTTAAAATATAAAGTCTTCAATTAGGCGGAATTTTTGACCGACTTCCCAAAAGGAGGAGGTATACAATTCGATTGTGTGCTTTTTTTTTTTTTTGGTTTGTGCGCGCCTTTCATATAGTAAACGTACTCCGATTTTGATGATTTTTGCTTCATTTGAAAGAGGAGGCTTGAGAAATGGTCCCATATTCATAAAAACGGGAATCCGACATCTCGTTCCCTCCGAAAACCACCCCCGAAGGGGGTGGAGGGGGCAAATTTTGTCGAAAATTGAAAATCTGCGTTGATATAATTACAGATAGGACAATATCCGGAAACGTTTAAATGGAACATTTTTTCAAAAGAGTAACGGTTTTCGACATAGAGACATTTTAAATTCTCAAATATACCTATTTTCGCTATGTGGAGAGGGCGATTTCTGTCGAAAATTGAAAATCTGTTTGCAGTACATGAAAGACATAATTATTTGTAGCAACATTTATACTGAACATTTTTCCCTTAGAGTTACGGTTTTCGAGTAAAATCGGTGTTAAAATGGTAACAACTAAAATATTCAAGCGTATTTCCGCAGCGATGTTCTGAGATCTCAATAATAACAACTACAAGCAAGGAATATACGTGGGTAATAGGATAAGTATTATCTTCATTGATATGGTATAGTGAACGTTCAACGATTTTCGTGACTAATGTTACACTCAAAAGTGTGAAATAAATATTTTTTACAAAAAATTGGACCGACTTTATTAGTTGGTGCACTGAAAAGTATAAAATAATATTAATTCTATTGGGGCTGGTACTTGTGAAGTTGGTGCCAAAAGTTACCAATCTACCTGCAACTGCACAACTTCAAAAGTAACAGCACCAATAGAATTAATATTATTTTATACTTTTCAGTGCACCAACTAATAAAGTCGGTCCAATTTTTTGTAAAAAATATTTTCAAATTTAAAGACTATTCTAAAGGGAATTACAAGAGATGTTAAAAGACATCTTACTCGACGCCCCAATTATATTTAAATATTTTCTGGTGATTCTTACACTCACTATGGGATAAAGGTGGTGGAGTTAAAAATAGCAAAAAAAAGTGTCTCCCTTGAATCAAAAAGTGAAAGGTTCCCGCTTTTTCCTAAAATAATGACACTTTTCCCGAAGATGTTTGTCAGATGATCTTTCCATTAAACGTAGCTGAGTTGAAGCCTTCTAGTGAAATTCCATTAGTTAAATATATTATGGAACATTACGTAACATGTTCTCATAATCCTAAAAGTTATTATTTGATGAAAATAAGAATGCTTGAATATAACCCAAAATGTAGGATAATTTACCCATAATACCCAATGTTTCTGTTTTATTCTGACAATTTGAAACGAAACCCAAATAAGATCACTCTGGGGTGTACGTCTGTAAATATCTCTATCTGCCGGTCCGTTCGTCTGTTTGTTCATCTGTTCATTCACTTTTGCAAAAAGAAATTACAATATCTAAACCATAATACATATTTAAGTTTACTAGTGTCTTTTCCTTTTTCATCATTATACACATTCTATTCCATATATAACCAATGCTCAGCATTCCCACTCAGTGATATAAATACCATATATTCTAATAGCTACAATACTTATTCCTGATGTTGAACATTGAATAATAATAATAAGACACTTTCTCTTCGCCACCCATATTTTCTATAATTTGATCGTTTCCATGCGCCTCTCGATCCAAATCTTTTTTTTTACATGCGAAAAATAAGTAGGTACGAAGTACCTCAATAAAATTCCCCAATACACATGATGTTCGCGCACAGTGCCGTAGAATGAAAAGAAAATCACGCAGGGCGATAGGTAAATTTCACGGTTTTTAATTTTTATCATATTTTCTATCAATAAAAAATGTAGAGATAAATCATATCTATATCTTTAAAATATGATCAATGAATTTTAAACATGTTTCAATTTTGGTTGGCCGCCATTTTGAAACTACAAATCCTATAATACCCATTTTCGACCGATATATTTGTACGACTGACTCTTGTATCAAATCTGAACTTGATATCTTTGAAAATGGGACCTCTATCGCGTATTATATATATATTTTGTAATCTTGACTGGTTTTATATTCGATAAAAAAAATCTTGGGGATGCAGTTATGTAATGAATAAAATACTTTGAGTTAAGCCGAGCTTTCGAGGATGTTTATTTTCTTCTTCAGGGCGTGAGTCGCGAATTCAGAATAAATAAAGAGTTTTATTCATTACATAACTGCACCACCAAGAACATATTTTAATTCATATATATAGCCTTGCCGTTTATTTTTGACCTACTTAAAAAAAGGAGGAGGTATACATTTCGGTTATATGTTTGCTTTTTCTATGTATGTCTGTTCGCGCCTTTTTAATAGTAAACGTACTCCGATCTTAAAGATTTTTATTTTATTCAAAAGGAGAGAGATGGGTAATGGTCAGATATTTAGAAAAATTCAAATCTGAAATCTCCTTCTCTCTCAAAACCACGCCTGTGGGGGATGGAGGTGGCCATTTTTGAAAAATATCGAAAATCTGAGATGGCAGAATTAAATACCATGTCCGAAAATGTTTCAATTGAACATTTTTTCAAAAGAGATACGGTTTTTGAATTACACCAATGATAAAGTCTGAAATATGTGTAATTCCGCTATGTGGAAGGGTCATTTTTTTCGAAAATTCGGACTTTTCTACTGCTGTAATTCGGAAACCTATGATTTTTTTGAAAAATGTCCTATTAAAACGTTGCGGCATATGGTCTCTTCTTTAATTTTGTCGTCTCAGAATTACGATTTTCGAAAAAAAAATGTCCCCTCCACACTCTTTGGGAGAAGTTTTTGCGGAAAAGGGCATGTTGAATATAATTTTTTTATGGGACCAACTATCAGTAATCCTTTATCAATTAAAAAAAAAATCATGTAGAAACAGTCGAATTATATACCTCCTTCGTTTAGTTCGTTGGTCAAGAACTGATTTTTTTATACATTTTGTAAAATTGTTTGTTATTTGTTCCGTTGACGTGATTGGCTTCCTTCCAAAGCAGATAGGCGCATCTCGTTAACACCATATTACATCATTCCCCCATTTTCACTTCTGTCGACGCCACTGCCTCGACACGTTACTTTAATGCAGTCTGATTTGTATTCGTGCTGCGAGGCGGCAGTTTCACAGGCCACTTGATCTCTTTTCTCTTCCATTTCCAAGTCCTTTTCCTGAAAATTTTGCGTGTAGATGTGGAAGGAGGCACAAAAAGGCCCAAGTCCTTTATTCCATCCCATTTAGAGTCGAATGACTTTCTTCCCTCCACATACACTCACACACATACAAAAAAAATAATCCCTCGAATAAAGTTACTCAAGTTAGCCAACAACAATACTTAGTAGATATAAATTTTCTGCGAGTTGATTTGAATAAATATTTTTTACAAAAAATTGGACCGATGTTATTGGTTGGTGCACTGAAAAATGCAAAATAATATTAATTCTATTGTTGCTGGTAATTTTGAAGTTATGGAGTTGTAGTTAGATTGTAAACTTTTGGTAACAACTTCTAAAGAACCAGCACCAATAGAATTAATATTATTTTATATTTGTCAATGCACCAACTTACAAATTCGGTCCAATTTTCTGTAAAAAATATTTACTTCCGACTTTTGAGTGTAGGGGAGCGAAGGGTGATGACGATCACCTAAGGAAAATAATATTTTATGGGATTACCCGCCACTTGAGGGTAACAGCGAACTAGTGCCGGGTAATAACTATTTGAAAAATTGACAAAAATCGCATCGGAATTTCTCTGGATAATCAGAACTGCTGCAAAGTTTGTGTACCCAACTCCCGCAGATTACACAACGGAACCAAATTTCATTTTTTCCAAACTCGCATTTTGGAAAAACCTGGAATAGGTTCGTTTACAGTCAGGTTCAGGTGTACGCCTTTTGAAACAGCTCGGAACAGGTCTCTTTAAAGTCGCTGTTAATTACGTTCAGGGAAATCCCGAACGTCCACTGAACAGAAACAGTTTCCTGTAGACCTAGGCAATAATATTTCGAGTTCATAGTTCACCAAAGAAGCTTATACGTTGCTTATACTTATTCAGATATTGCAAAATATCGCGGAAATATACTAATTTCAGGCTTTAACATTGCATTAACTCGGAATCCGCAAATTTTTGGGAAAAATGTCCAATTTAAATGTTGTTACATATATAATCTCTCCTTTAATTTGGCCGTCTCAAATTGTCAATGTTCCAAAAAAATGCCTCAAGCACATAGCGGACACATATATTTCCGAGTTTACCACTGCTGTAATTCGGAAATCTATGATTGTTTTTTTTTTGAAAAATGTCCAATTTTCAAACGTTGCCGGATATGGTCTCTTCTTAAATGTTGTCGTCTTAAATATTCGATTTTCGAAAAAAGTTGTCCCCACCCACCCCTTTGGGAGAAGGTTTTAAGGGGAAGGACATTTTGAATGTCAATTTCTTTCTTCAATGGGACCAATTCGCGATCGTTCTCTATCAAATGAAAAAAGAATCATGAAAAACGGAGCACGTTTACTATTTATAAAGTGCAAGCAACCAGTAAACAAATGAAATTTAAAAAAAAAATTAAAAATAGTTTTTATTGGGCATTTAAGATTTAAACCGTAACGATGAGTACCTACTATTGCTATCCTTTTCTCGATTTTAACTATACTTATGTATATGTGTTTGCCAGCAACAGCAATTCCATAACAAATTACTGTTTGTCTACCACAACACAAAATTAAACTTTAAATTAACAACGTCTGACGTCTGACAATTGCGACATAACCATAGACGATCTTCCAGAAAGTACCTATATACCAGAGAACGAAACGTATATATACGCTCCATGCTCGTGCGTAATTTCAGTGACGGATCCCATTGTCGTTCCATGTCGTCAAAATAATGATCTTGGTTGAATGAGACTGAATGAGATAATTATAATTACCAATATTGGATCACACTTGGAGCTTAACAGGCGGTGAGATGTCTGCGATCTAAGTACGAATTCGAAATTTCAAGTCTCTAGACCGTATGGGGCCTGAGAAATCGCTGCGGAGTCCATTGATACAAGAACCGAAAGTAATAAATACTATTTAAAAATACTAACGGTAGAATTGTAAAACCTCCTTCGTTTAGATCGTCGGTCAAAAATAAACAGACAAGGAAACGTGTTAATATTTCATTGTTTGTTTGTAGACTTTTGGCACCAAGTTTTTTTTAATTTCACAAACTAATAGAGTCGGTCTGGAAAAAAAAATTATTAGTGCACCAACTATATGGGGGGGGGGGAAATAAGAAATTTATTATATTCCAAACAATGGCATTATCAAACAATTATCAATAAACAAAAACGATGAAAGAATAGACGTTGGATTCGTTACAGATGTCATGAAAAATAACATATCTTTATCCTTCAAGATATGTAGGTATATCTATATATATAGAAGTATTTGTATATAGGTTGGTATGTGAGAGAATTCGTTGCATCTTTCAGGCAACACAAAAACCGTAACAAATCGCTGGAATTGGGAATACATACACCTGCTCTGTGTCATCAATTAATAATAATTATTTTTCTGGTCTGAGGCAGGCGTGTTTTATATATAGGTACCTACTTACCTTATAGACTGCGGTGAGAACTTCATTTTGGTAGAAAAATGATAAAAACTCTAATCTAATTTACAAGCCTCGCATTCTCATTGAAAACACGATTATTTTAGGACATGCATGCCACCGGAAAGATTTTTTTTTTGGTCGTAATGGTTGCTTTTTTTTTCACATCACAATCACAAACTGTTGTTTTTTCAACATATATGAACAGGTGATGGAACCGGAAAAAAAAAACAAATAAAACCTTATATAAATCAAATCTCGCATGATATCTACCTATATATAGGTTCCTTCAATGATTACTTAATATCGATCAATCAGATCAATCAATTTGTGCACATCGCTTATGTGATTGTTGGGAAAAATTACAGAATAAGAAATATCCTATCTACAATCTTTAGATAATATATTGAAAGAACTGAATGTCATTTTAGTTCTGTATGAATAGTTTTGAATCATTTTTTTGATCAACGAACTAAACTACTAAACAAACTAAATTGGTCCCATCCGAGTGGTATTATTTTGTAAATACAAATGTCAGTGCACCAACAAATAAAGTCTGTCCAATTTTATGTAAAAAAGATTTTTTCACGACTTCAGTTTCAACCTCTGTCGAATTCACATCTTCATATGGAAGAAAATCTCACGATCTGGTAAATAAATAATATCCTTTCTGTTATCTCGATGTAATTGTTGCATAACATTTTATGTGTGTTTTTGTAAAATAGTTATATAAAATCGTGAAGATATCGACGAAGATGTTTTAGATTCAATTCCAGCCAAAAACTGTTAATTTTTAAAATAATTTTGCAAATATTTCCAAGGACCTCCTTTTAAAAGGTCAAATAATAACGCTTAAAATAAAATTGCTAAACAAATGAATAAAAACGTCGCAAAAGCTAGCTGAGCAAAGTGCGCAGAATCCAAAATATATATTTGGTGCTTGTAGACCCAATTAAATGCTAATTAATTGCTGTATTCCGAGATTAATTGCTCTTATAGCTTTTTGAAAAATGGCTGCTTTGTTAGCTTTAGATCTAGATTATCAGAATTGTACGTTTTCTTAATTGGGTGAGATAATAGATTTAAAACCATTAAAATGGAATCAAAAATGAATTAAATAAAATTAAATAGGTAGGAAAATTATCCTAAGAAAATCTACCTAAAAGTCTTTCAGGTTTCCCGATGTAACTTTAAAACTATAAATATCCCCACAATAGCAAAATTGTACTTTTTATTTGTCCTGAAAGAACGTTCTCAAAAAAGTTCATTTCGGAAGCATTTTTCGAAAAACTATAAGAGCAATTAATTTCGGAATACAGCAATTAATTGGCACTTAATTAGCTCTACAAGCACCAAATAAGATTTTCTCAAAAAAAATATTTTTAGAAGCAAATCAGTCATTTTTCGAAAAACTATAAGAGCAATTAATTTCGGAATACAGCACTTAATTAGCTATATAAGTACCACATATGTATTTTGAATTCTGCTCACTTTGCTCTGCTAGCTTTAGGAACGTTGAAAATAATAATTAGGTACCAATTCAAATGGAATTTAACAGAATATTCAAGACAAGCTTGGCTTGCATCAATTTATCTCTTTTAGGAGCTTTTATAACACGAATTACGTAACAATTGTTTAAACGAACTCTGAGACAGAGAGAACATTCTCGTTCTTTCATATTGAAAGCAAGTAAAATTGTAGAAAAATACCCTTGACACATTTAGAAGAAGCTGAAAAGAAAAACTTTGAACAAAAATGTTAAACGTTATGTCATTTAGCACGTAGAAATAATCGAGTCTATATTGTTTCGTTTAAACCAATTTCACAGTATAAAATCACACCGAAAAAAAACTATATACTAAGGGCAAAGGTTTTTCTAATCTTTGCCAAGGGAGACAAAAAGATAAGATATCGATCTAAGCCTGCTCTTAAACAGAAATAGAGGAGCGTAATATAGAAACATTTATTTATGAAGAGGGAGTGCGCTTTAGAGTGCGTTCAGCAATTCTCAAACTTGGGTGGGCCTCCAATCTTGGTGCGGATTAACAACACTATTAGGCTAATCCCCGTGTAAAAAGGGCGCCGTGTCACGTGCTTGTCACACGTGACCACCACACACAGATATCGGATAGCCGTCGGCGTGTTGTTCATGGCACACTCTGATGATGATGATGTGATGGATAACTTGATTTATGAGAAGATCCTCTTTGATGGGATTATCGAGTCGCGGGCAAGGGAGGGTGTGGGATTCGGTGAGTTTGTGTTGTATGAGCACTGTGTTTTGGTGAATCGGTTTTGTTTGGGGAACTAAGTGGTTTTATTGTCACACAATGGTATACTTATATGTAAGTTTATAAGGAGGATGTCAATGTAACAATAATAACAACAATATAGGGCTTAACGGAGGTAGCTGTGTAAACGTCGATTTGATTATGTCGAAGTCAAGTATGCAGAAAATGTGGTAAAATAATGGGTTTTGCTGCAGTTATTAAATAAAAAAAAACAGAGGCAGTTATAAGGAATGCCGACATAAAACAAGGGAATAACTAAATTATTGGAATTTTTTAATTTTTTAATGAAATTATTAACATTAGTCTGGTTTTCACATCTATTGGCACTACGAGCAATAATTATTTGCATTTTTATACAGTTTATTAATTAATCGAACATATGATGGACTGTACAAGTACAATACAAAATATCAATATTTTATTAGAATTTACATATTTTTTAATGAACTTTATTTTCATTAATAGCTCTCTTGTCATCCTTAAATTCAACAAAACTTAGTCCATTTATACTTTTAATTAATTCATTTTATTATAAAAAAAGATATAATAGACTTATGGTAACTTGAATGAGAAACAAATGTGTTAGACTGGAATGTATCGATGCATCGATGGTTGTTTTATATTTTTAAGTACTTTATTTTCGATCATTAGACATAGTCAAACCTAATGCTTCATTAAGAAATTCAATTAGTGAAAGGTTTTTATCATCTGCAAAGATGATATTGAAGATCCCACATAATATCATCGGAATATCGTCAAATTTTTCACATTTTTTTTTTTTTCGTATAAATCATCAAATTTTCAATATTAAATATAAAAAAAATCTTATTAAATACTAAGAAATCCTTCTATCACTACACTATATAATATTCATTGCAAGATGTATTGCAGATATCAAATATGTATTCGAAAAATAAATTATATCATATTTTTTACGCAAATATCAATAACAATGTTGGAAATATTCGACAATAAATACTTTGTTTTTGTAATTTTATAAATATATCAAGTTCTCACCATTGTACTGCACAGTAATTCTACAATTAATCAATTCAAATTGTATTAGCAGAGAAGAAAGACGTGATATTAGTGTATATATATGTATAATACATGTACACTGGCCGCTATACTTTGCGCAATACGTCACAAGCATATCGAGGTCATCGGTGTCGCGAGCTGGGAAAATTTCACCCATCCGAAAAACGTCTAACGTGCCTAATGAAGTTTTCATTTCAAAACAATGAATCGACGGAAATGCACAGGAATATGCTTTGGGTGTTGATTATACCTAAGGGATTTGGTTATTGAAAGCCCCATAATAAAATCATTGGTATTTCACAAAACATAAGCAACAACAATTATAACTGTTATACTAAAGAAATGTAGGACGCATGCAATTCAATTGTATGTTTGCTTCTTTTATGTATGTACGAACCTTTTGCCTAGATGATGTGCAGCGATTTTCTTTCATTGGTAAGAGGAGTCCTGAGAAATGGTCCCATATTAGAAAAAAAAATCCAGCATCTGCTTCCCT
Organism: Crioceris asparagi; assembly: GCA_958507055.1. Taxonomy (NCBI): domain Eukaryota; kingdom Metazoa; phylum Arthropoda; class Insecta; order Coleoptera; family Chrysomelidae; genus Crioceris; species Crioceris asparagi. The sequence goes on along the minus strand of OY293827.1, from coordinate 96,344,253 downwards.
CCAAAAATACCATCAAAGGGTGTGGAGGAATTTTTGTGTTTTCGAACATTGAAAATGTGTACTAAACAATTTGGATCTAGATTTTTTGCAGCATTTTATAGCCTCAAGTCAACACATATGTTCCGGTTCTTACAGCCTTACAAACTTCAATTCGGGTACAAGAAATATTTATTTTTCATTCGAAAGCTTCTTAATATCAAACGAAGATCTTTATTACAAAATTGTTATTTGTTAATTTCCTATTTTTGTGTAACGACATTTCCAAAATGTGTCAAATATCAAAAATTACCTTTTGAATATGATTAGAATCTTATTTTATTTCAACTCTCCTTCTTCTATCAAGTTGAGCTTCAATAAATATAAAATTAAGATTATTCATTATAATAGTAATTTTGTTAGTTCTTGCTTTATTTTATAGAAAATGTGGAGGAAAAAGTCAAAAAATCTCTTGAAAATCTAATAACAAACTTAACAGCTTTTTTAAATACAAAAACTGTCATAATATAAGTAGTTGAGTTAAACATTATGCAATTATTTTATTATCATTATTAACCTAACAATATTTATTAAAATTTTGTACCAAGTAGTGTAGGAAATGATTCGTTTATTACTTACCATATTTTTATCTGTTTCGAAGAATATCGACCTTTTTTATTATCTCCCAACTGTCATTATATCAAATTGCCCTACAAGACACTCTAATGGAATCCTTTATCGAAGGAAATATCATTTTCTTTTGTATATGTATATATCGAATTCAATCCAATTGTACATCGTTAGAAATGTCGGATGTGACCTTTTTCTCATGATTCAGTGTTCAGAGCTTTTAGAGCTAGCTATAGGGACATTCACAATAAAATAAATATAGAATATGAACTTGAGAATCGTTATCGATTCAATGTTGAACTTATATGTGGAAATTTGATATAATATTCGGCTCTCTGCAAATCTACCCAGAGTTTTATTTTCTTTATGTGAAAAACTAAAGATATTATTTTATTTAAATTTATTAGAAATGAGAACGTATTGCTAAGAGATTTATAAATGGTTTAAAAGGTATTTAACACTCTTCTATTAGCTTGACTTGTATCTAAGTATCTATAAATTTAACGGAATCTTTCAACGTAATTTCCACCAACTTCAAGAATTCTAATTAACGTGAAAATTTGCACACCTTTCCAGGACCGATGACAATACAAAGATTAATTATTTATTTTGAAGAAAATGTAAATTTAAAAAAGGAAGAAAATTAATTTGAAAATCTTTATATAAAAAAATTTAAGTTTAAAATAATCATTAAGCTATGGTACTCCATTTCAAGAATAAAACAATAGTAATAAATATGGTGTTATCATAATTTATTACTCTCTCACTTTTTGAAATGGAGTAGATATAACAAAATACCTCAAATTTATTACTAAATATTCAATTATAATAAATTACGAGATTTTCTATGGCTGGGGAACAAACTTTTCATACTTAGAAATGATTTTCTACTCCTTAGAATAAAGACTGTTTTTTTTTAAATAGTTTTTATTACTTTCGGTTCTTGTATCAATGGACTCCGCAGCGATTTCTCAGGCCCCATACGGTCTAGAGACTTGAAATTTCGAATTCGTACTTAGATCGCAGACATCTCGCCGCCTGTTAAGCTCTAAGTGTGATCCAATATTGGTAATTATAATTATCTCATTCAATCTCATTCAACCAAGATCATTATAATGTCGACATGGAACGACAATGGGATCCGTCACTGGAATTACGCACGAGCATGGAGCGTATATATACGTCTCGTTCTCTGGTATATAGATACTTTTTGGAAGATCGTCTATGGTTATGTCGCAATTGTCAGACGTCAGACGTTATTGTTAATTTAAAGTTTAATTTTGTGTTGTGGTAGACAAACAGTAATTTGTTATGGAATTGCTGTTGCTGGCAAACACATATACATAATACATAAGTACAGTTAAAATCGAGAAAAGGATAGCAATATTAGGTACTCATCGGTACGGTTTAAATCTTAAATGCCCAATAAAAACTATTTTTAATTTTTTTCAAAAATTTCACTTGTTAATGAGTGTAATTATAAAATTTCATCCTTCGAGAAATTTTAACCAGATATCAAACGTCGCTTGGGTTATAAAGATGCTTCTTTGTTAAATTTGTCAGAATTGTATCATCTGCTTCCATAAAATGAAAAAGTAAATTTATTTTTAATTTTTGGGAACGCTGTTGTTATCTTAGTGAAAATGTCTTATCTCTAATGATGAATTTCAAAAGAACTATTATAGGTAGTTCTAACTTGAGGGCTGAAATAGATGGGCGCTGGTAGGTATATAGATTTTTTTTCTCTTCTTCTGAAGCTATCTATATAATTAATAGTTGATTGATATGTTATTATATTTATAAACTACCTACCTTTTTTTATAATTATATGTTATATCGGTTGCTCCGGCGATCCCATCTTTAAATATCCATAAAGCATTGTTAGCACAAGGGGTGTTTTGTTGAAGATAAAGAACATCTGTCGGGATAAGGATTATTATGTAATATTTAAAAATATCTAGCAGATACCAAAAAAAAAGAATTGAAATCAACTTTCTGTTATAACAACAAAATATTTGTTACTACAAAAATGATTCTCGGACTATAATATGTAAGCTTACATCCGTTTGGAATAAAATGACAAAATATTATTAATAATATTTGAAAGAATAAAGCCCAAAAAATGGAAAGTTTAAAGTTATGAAAGAAATAATTCGTCAGTTGTTTACTCTAAGTCAAGTTGAAAATGACCTGTCTGTCCATCATCACTTTTTTCCTGGAAGCTATAACCTGATACATTCAATATACAGGGTTGGGGAGAATGGAAATACTGTGTTCAAGTACTCCCAAACCCTGGCAACATCACGAGGTGGAGCACCATCTTGCTGGAGCCAAATTTTTTCTGATAGCTGTAACTACTTAGTAAGAATGGGAAACAATTAATTCTGGAACTTTCTGATGTAGTAAAAGTTGTAAATAACTATCACCATTTAACATTTCTCACACAAAAAAGGTCCAATTACTCTTCCTCTAACTAGTCAAAACCAAACGTTCAGCTTTTGTTTATATTGTGTGGGGCCTTCTTCCATCCAGTGTGGATGATTATCTGATCTATACCGACAATTATGACGATTTACAAAACCATTTAGGCAAAATGTTGCTTCATCGGAAAACACAAAAACACATATTATTCATATTATCCACAGACATCATTTCTTCGCAAAACTGAATTCGTTTATCAGGATCATCTTCATTTTATGCTTGATGTAGGTAATTATTGTAAGTACTTTATAAGGATGAAATTTATCTCTTTTGAGTATCCTTCTTACAAATTTCTCACCAATATCGTTAAATTGATGCTAGTTTTGATATTGAAGTTTTAAGTTATTCATGTACGCTTAGAATTATATTAAGTTAACCGGAAATATTTTCTACAGTGCCAGTTTCGCAAACTGTTGACTTCGGAATTTGAGAAATTCTGTCAGGAAATGTGGCACTAAACAAGTCGGCAGCTTTTTGCAAAGACCTTTTTCTATCTCCAAAACCAACAATCATCAATAGATTATTTTTTTCAATAATAATAATAATAATAATAATAATAATAATAATAATAGTAATAATAATAATAATAATAAAAATAATAATAATAATAATTTGTAAAATGAAATAATAGTAGAAATTAATGTTTTTGACGTTAATGTCAAAATAGATAAACAGATTTTGGCATACTGCCAAAAATTTAATGTTTATTTTTTTTATAAAACTAAGTCACAGACTCACTATATCTGATAACAGTAAATTTAAAAAAATCGTATCTACTCTAAGAAGATATAAATACAGGATGAGCCATTTAAAATATTATCCGATGACGTCAGATCTTTAAAATTATGACGTGAACGGAAAATCTGCAAAAACCACTAAATTGTACATAATATATACAAAAACTTTTAATCTTCAGATGTACCTGTATCTAATATTTTTTTTGTAATTCAGCTTTGTTTATCCATTATTATTTTTTATTAAACATGAAAATGTTAAATGTTAAAATTTAAAACCAAACAGCCAAATTTGCCAGAAGTTGGAGGTCAAATCCGGCATAACAAACGATTGGCTCCATAAGATGCAACACTGCATTCTAATTTTGAAACGCACTATTATAGACTATAATCTCTATAAATTTGACGTAATCTTATTATATAGAGCGACAATCTCAAAGTAATTTGTTTATTAAATTTAATTAAGGTTTTGATATTGACAATTAACAATTTTTTCTCGAGCTGGTAATATTTAAGATTTACTTCCATATCCCCGCAACATTCTTAGGTACTTACCTACCTACGAAATGCTGCGTGATAGGGGTAGGTACCTATGATTATTGTCACATTTTAAACGTATAGGTATATTATTTGAGGATGGATTCAAAGTTTCAATAGATATTCAATTGGTTATCCACCTTTAGAGCCATCCGTTTTCACATGGATAGAAAGATGAATCGTTTCACACGGCTGTGCCGAACCGATATAATCGTATTTAATGTATGTTAATACCGTTCGGATAGCGCGGCTGGGGTGATATATCAGATGCTATCATGCTGGATGGGATTAAGTGATGTAACACTCTACGGAACCGACCGACTGCTGGCTCCAGCTCCTCCTTTTCTGAAGCTTGCATTTTTTTTTCAAACCGGGAATGCTGCTCACCTTCATGTGAATCGCTCACTATACAAGATATAATAAATCTTTGATGATTGTTGATCAAAATAAGGTACGCAAGCCTTGTAAGGCCCATTTTTGAAATATTGAAATAAATTAAAAAAAACTAAATAATTTACTAAAAAGAACTTTATCACAATATTACTCATTTATTTGTAAATAAAGTCAACAAACAAAAATATCTAAAGTGGGCCTTTTTAGGAACATATGTACTTATCACGTAATTTATAAACGTCAACCAGAAGAAAAAATATCTAAAAACGTAAAACATATGACATTCCAAGGTAATCAGTCAGTAACAAAACTTAATCTAAATATAAAACAAAAAATTCTAAATACAATCAATAAAGAACACTCTTGAGACGATATTATAACAATCAGTTTTGGTTTAACCCCAAAAGTTAATAGGCCTTTAGTTACATTCTGGACATATGAATTCATCCCCTCTATGTCGTTCTTAGTTAGCTCAACAAATTCTTCGTGGTACCACAAAAACAACCAAAATTGTCTTGGGAACCTGTGTGGTGGGCCTATATAGGGACTTTACCAATTAACAAGAACTAGATACTTATTATAAATTAAAACTAACAAAGAGTATAAACAACACTTACCTTCTCAGGACTGCCCATGAATGTAAATAAGCCGTTTGTTTTTTACAGAAATACCAAAAAGTTTGTGAGCATGAGGTTATAAATCGTAAGCCATTTGCAACGTCACTAACAAACTGTCAACGACTGAAAAGATGGCAGCTTCCTTTTTTTTGATTGTGAAGTTGCAGTTTTGTCTAAGGTACTAACCGAATATGAGCGCGAAATTTAAACTCATCCTATCTTGCGAGAGTAGGCCATCTTTGGAACAGGGCCCTCTTGGGCTCAAGTATACCTTAATGCTTTTTAAATAGTTTTTATTACTTTCGGTTCTTGTATCAATGGACTCCGCAGCGATTTCTCAGGCCCCATACGGTCTAGAGACTTGAAATTTCGAATTCGTACTTAGATCGCAGACATCTCGCCGCCTGTTAAGCTCCAAGTGTGATCCAATATTGGTAATTAAAATTATCTCATTCAATCTCATTCAACCAAGATCATTATAATGTCGACATGGAACGACAATGGGATCCGTCACTGGAATTACGCACGAGCATGGAGCGTATATATACGTCTCGTTCTCTGGTATATAGGTACTTTCTGGAAGATCGTCTATGGTTATGTCGCAATTGTCAGACGTCAGACGTTGTTAATTTAAAGTTTAATTTTGTGTTGTGGTAGACAAACAGTAATTTGTTATGGAATTGCTGTTGCTGGCAAACACATATACATAAGTATAGTTAAAATCGAGAAAAGGATAGCAATAGTAGGTACTCATCGGTACGGTTTAAATCTTAAATGTCCAATAAAAACTATTTTTAATTTTTTTTTTAAAATTTCACTTGTTTGTAGATAACATTAGCTTGTTTTGGCACTACAAAAAATCTCATATAGCACAGGGAAGTAGGCACTTATGATGCCAGTTTCCGTGTTTGTTGCTGATATTTTTGGATCTAAGTGGAAGAAAATAAATTTAGGATTCTCACAGCTGTAATATGATGGATCAAGATTATTATTGAAATGGACGTAGATAATTATAATTAGCACTCGATCAAAAGTTTATTGCGCATACGCGAGCGGCGCCACTTTGAGCGAAAAATATCAGCAACGAATCCAGCACGTAATGCCTCAAAAACTGATGAACTGATTTTGTAGAAAATATTAAGGCAATATTTAAAAAAACGGAAATTACCTACCTTTAGCCTCCAGATAAAATTCAGATTCAAATCTGGTTATATAAAATGTGATTTCTAATCAATTTGTTTTTTTTGTATTTTTCACTCCACCAACTAATGAAGTGGGTCGAATTAAACATATGTATTTCACACTTTTGAGTTTGACTCATGTATATTTTTTGCTTGTACTGGTTTTTATTGAGAGATCTCAAAACATCGCAGCGGAAATACACATATTTTAGACTTTACCGCTCCTGTAACTCGAAAACCGTAATTTTTTGAGAAATGTCCAACTTAAATGTTGCTACATATAATCTCCACTTTAATTTGGCTGACTCATAATTTAAATTTTCGAAAAAAAATCCCCCTACACATAGCAGAAATACACAAATTTCAGTCTTTACCATTGCTGTAACTCGAAAACCGTAACTATTTTGAAAAAACGTTCAATATAAAGGTATCCGGATATGGTCTTATCTTTAATTTTGCCGTCTCTAGATAAATCACCCCCTCCGACCCCTTTTTGGGGGGAAGAAGATATAGAACTTCTCAACTGTCCAACAAATTGTATACCTCCTCCTTTTTTTGAAGTTGGTCAGTTAAAAATTCCACTTGTTATACGAATGATTTTCGTAATAAATTTAATAATGATAGAATGGAGATTAATTTTAAATTTGTCCATTTTTTATCAACAAAAATCTGCTCATATATTCCCATAATTAAGCGTCGAATGTAACCAATATAATTTTTTGATTCTGTTTCGATAACCATAAAGATTTTAAAATGTTGGAAATATTAAAATCAAATCAAAATAAATTTCCATTACAATAACAGAACAATTAAACATCTCCTATAAAAGGAATGAACTTGTTCACTCTCTCCATCATCCGATTCCCTGAATTCTTATTATTCAACCAGAACTGACAAAATAATCCCACAACCTAATTAATATCACACCAAAATACAAAGAGAACGTCGTGCTTTGTTTCACAAAATAATTCAAATCTGACCCTAGAGAATAAGAGAAAACACAAATGAAAAACAAACCTGATTTAATTACTTCTACATGCTACATAGTAGGGATGGAGACGACGAAGCAGGGCACCGAAAAAATAAAAATAAAAAAAGAATCGTTGCACTAAAAGCTAATTAAGCGACATTCGTCAAGCGACGAGCTGAGCTGGCAGTTAAGCAAAATGTACCGTAACTGATATAAACGCTTTCATCCCCCATAAAAAGACAAACTCCATAGACCTCGACGAAGGCGTTTTCTGGCAACAATTCGGATTATTAGAGTACCTAATAAATAGCAGCACGGTGATGTGGAATAAGTATCTACATTGTTTGATGAACTTGAAAAAGCATCATTTCGATAAAAGTCTTAGCTTTATAATATGTTACAGCGCTGTATAGATGAGTATTATCGCCGCCCGCCATTGTGTGCCCTGACTGTCACGTCAGTGGTATAAGTAGAGCGCTTGTTTACGTATCTTTACTTGTATAACCTATAAACCTATACCACTGACGTGACAGTCAGGGCACACAATGGCGGCCGGTGATAATACTCATTCTATTTTAAAACTACTGTATTGGCTGTTACACTATTCGAGATATCCCAACCAAATTTGGCACACGTGTTTATCATACCTTAAGTAAATGTAATGTCATACTTTCAGTGCCCATGGGGCTCTATGTGGTGAGTTCTGTACCTGAAAGTCTATTGTATATTTCCGAACTCTATGGCTCGATTTTGATAGTCTTTTTACCATTTATGTATGTAAAATGTTATTAGAATGATCTGGTAGTGGCTGTAAGTGTCACTGGGCCTCCTAGTTGCAGGGTTCCATACCGGTGAAACCCAAAAACGTATTTTTGAGCTCTATGGCTGAATTTTCGTGGATTTTTCGTTTTATTTGTGTGTTGTATGTCACTGGACTGATTTGAGAGAGTCTCTCAGTGCGACTGGGACTCAAAGGTGGAGAGTTCAATTTCGGAAAATCCCTAAGACATTTGTAGGACCAATTCTCATGCTAATTTTCCTTGGTGCATGTCTTTCGATGGATCTGGTGTTCGCACTGGTTCTAAGTGCGAGTAGGATTCTAATGTAGAAGGGTTCCATACTCAAGACTTTTTATGACTTTATGTTTTCGTACCACAATATACCAAAGTTTGCTCGGAAAGTGCCGGGTAGAGCAGCTAGTATTATAATAAAAATTTTGAATCGTAGAGAAAATTCAGTGATATTCCATCAAGTCGTCAGAAAAATCTGTTTTCGCGCGGTTACAAAGCTTAGGCAGACTAAAGCTTATATCAAAATATTGTGCCAGGGAATTGTAGTTTTTTTCAATAATCCTAGAAAGTTCCTCGATGGTATTTGTCTTCAGGATAAAAACGATTTTTTTGAATAATCCATAAGACACATCTTTACTAAATTTCAAGTGGATAGTTCGTTTTTTGATAGTGCCACAGGTTCCTAACGTTTTTCCTGTGAGTTAATCCAGCTCATAAAATATTTGCTGGCCAAATTTCATCCAAATCAAAATATACTACAAACTTTCTAAATTACAATAGGTTTATATAGGATTTGTCTAGTCCTTTTTGAAATAGTATTTTTTACACTAGGTATGAAAGTGGATCTTTTAATGCTCTGGCGCGTTTTCCCAGAGAAAAAAGAATTAGATCTGAAATTCAGTAAGCGAATGCTTAAGCAATCCTTTACTTAGAAGAAATTTGTTGGAAAAAATATATTTTTGATTAGATAGTACTTAGAATCAGTTATTTGTTAATAATGAATATGAATTAAATATATAGCAGATTTGATCATTCCAGGTCCTCCTCGATTGAGGTACCCTGTTCCGCTTTCTCCATCTGGCGGTGGTGAGGCGGCAGTTACCATGGAGATGACGCTTGTATGTGTGTGTGTTGATGCAGCGTAGAGCGCGGCGGCGGCGGCGGTGGAGACATTCGCTTGTTTTAATCAAGGCTGTCATGGCAACCGAGATCCCGCCATTGGACAATTCATTTCGTAATTACGTTGACGACACCCTTGGCGGCCATTTTGGAGCGCAAGCAGGCGTCCATAGATAGGCGAAGGCGTCTTCGAGGGCATCGACGACGTTCAAGACGCATCAGGGCGAGTGTACACGAGCTCCGGGAAGCCTCTAACTAATACAATTAACGAGAGACAAGTGAAACTCCGCTATCGTAACTTCTATATACGGGTGGTTGTGAGGTGTGCAACGTTGCCACAGATATTTTGCTCTCAAGGACATGTTGAAGTTTATTATATACTTAAGACTTATTTATCGAAAGAGGCAAGACCAATGAATTTATGTCAAATATAAATTATGAATTAACTGGTGATAAATAAAACTATGGATCAAGCATATGTAGGTCACTTATACCTATTTCTGTTTTCTTTTTCCGTTTGGGACGACGTGCAAAAAAGCTCACTCTAATTCTGTCCATCTGTCACAGCCTATATTCGTGGAACAAGGGAACAAAAAAATAATTTTAACTTTTGGTAAACAACACAACCTTTTTAGTGAGACACGATTGCTGAACATCAATCAAAAATATATTTTGGAAGCACTAATAAATAATTATTGTAATCTACGGGAAGACTATACTATTGCTGAAGCATGTTTATTTTCTAGACACAAATCGCTTACAGTAAGTAAAACTAAATTAAATATTGGTCAAAAAACTAGTTTATATCGATCCAAACTTGTCTACAATAGATTAGATAACAATCTAAAAAAATTAAACTTCTCTAGAGGGTGTATTAAATTTCATATTAAGAGTTGGATTTTAAATAATTTGAAGTTATAATATACATAGATATTGTTATATTACCTAAAAAATCTGTTTTAATATTTAATACTTCCTATATCATGTGTCTTTCTTTACATTTGTAGTTGTATTTATAGTTTTGTTGCATTTTAATTTTATTATTTGTTTATTTATTGTATATTAATATGTATATTTAGATTATGTTAAGCTTGTAGATTTTAATACATTATTAAGTTCAGGTCTACACATAGATGCTATTTGCATCTCGGTAGGGGATTGTTGGACTTTATTAAGTCAGACAATCTATTAGCATACTATTTTTTTAATCAAGATTTGTATGTTAACCTGAATAAAGATTATTATTATTATTATAATACTTAGCACCTACTTATTTGACGAGATAATCAATAAGGATTATAATTATGCCCTGAAGGATTAACCCCATAAGTTTTTCTGGTCAATTTTAATGAACCTCTTAAAAATTTAAGAGATAGAAGACTTTCAATTTTATAGGCCATTAAATCTTAGAAGTTATTCAAATTTTTCAAGAGTTTGTTGTTTCTTTAATTAAAGATTAAAGATTCTTTAAATTTTTGGGTATGGTTGCTTAATTTTTGGAGGGACCCATAAATTTTATAGGATCCTTTTTTAGTTAAGTTTCTGTTATATCTTGAGAGTTCTTTAAACTTTTAGAAAATTCTCTAATTTCTAAGGATTCTGTTAATTTTTAGTGGATCCTCTATTTTTTTAGAGGGTCCCTAAAATTCTATAAAATCTTAAGAGTTTTTAAAGGGCCTGTCAAATTTTAGAAGGTCCGTTATGTTTTAGTGGATCCGCTAATTTTAAGAGGGTCCGTTAAATTTTATTGAGTCGTTGAATTTTTAAAGGGCCTGTTAAATTTGAGAAGGTTCGTAAAATTTTAGACAATTTGCAAATTTTTAGAGGGTCCATTTAATTTTATAGGATCCTCTATAATTTTAGTGTCCCTTAAATTTTATAGAATCTTTGAATTTTTAAGTGGCTTGTCAACTTTTAGAAGGTCTGTTAAATTCTAGTGGATCCGCAGATCTTTAGACGCGCCCTTAAATTTTTAGGGGTCGTTAAATTCTTAAAGGGCCTGTTAAATTTGAGAAGGTTCCTAAAATTCAAGAGAATTTGCAAATATTTAGAGGGTCCATTTAATTTTGGAGGGTCCTCAAATTTTTTATTGTCCCTTAAATTTTATAGAATCTTTGAATTTTTAAGTGGCCTGTCAAATTTTAGAAGGTCCTTTAAATTCTAGTGGATCCGCAGATTTTTAGAGGGCCCCTTAAATTTTTAGGGGTCGTTAAATTCATAAAGGGCCTGTTAAATTTGAGTAAAATTCAAGAGAATTTGCAAATGTTTAGAGGGTCCATTTAATTTTGGGGGCTCCTCAATTTTTTTATTGTCCCTTAAATTTTACAGAATTCTTGAATTTTCAAAGGGTGTATCAAATTTTAGGAAGTCCGTTAAATTCTAATGGATGTGGTAATTTTTAGAGGGCCCCTTAAATTTAATGGGATCGTTGAATTTCTAAAGCGTTTTATGTTTGAGAAGGCTCGTAAAATTTTAGAAAATTTGCAAATTTTTAGATGGTCCATTTAATTTTGGAGGATCATCTATTTTTTTTTGTTTCCCTTAAATTTTATAGAATCCCCGAATTTTTAAAGGGAGTATAAAATTTTAGAAGGTCCGTTAAATTCTAGTGACTCCGCAGATTTTAAGAGGGCCCCTTAAATTTTTAGGGGTCGTTAAATTCTTAAAGGGCCTGTTAAATTCAAGAGAATTTGCAAATGTTTAGAGGGTCCATTTAATTTTGGAGGGTCCTCAAATTTTTTATTGTCCCTTAAATTTTATAGAATCCCTGAATTTTTAAAGGGAGTATAAAATTTTAGAAGGTCCGTTAAATTCTAGTGGATTCGCTAATTTTTAGAGGGCACCTTAAATTTAGTGGGGTCGTTGAATTTTTGAAGGGCCTGTTAAATCTTAGAAGTTTCGGTCAAGTTTAGTGGATTTTTCGAGGGTCCCTTTAAATTTGGAGGATCCTCTAATTTATTAGTGTCCCTTAGATTTTATACAATCCTTGAATTTTTGAAGGGCCTGTAAAATTTTTGAATGTCCGATAAATTTTAATGGATCCGTTAATTTTTAAAGGAGGCCTTAAATTTTATAGGATCCTTGATTTTTGAAGGGCCTGTTAAATTTTAGAAGTATCTTTAGAATTTAGTGTACTCGCAAATTCTTAGATGGTCCCTGTAATTTAAGAGGGTCTGTTCATTTTAAGACCATCTTCTATTTGTTAGAGGGTCTTCTAATTTTTAGACATCTGTCTGATGTTTTCTAGGATTATAATACATAAAATATTATAACTTATAATAATACGTTCCCATCGGTGTTCAGTGTTGCTTCTTTTTGTCCATCACTCTTCTATTTCTAGTCTATATAGACAATATCACTGACATCATCCGTTCGCTATCCATAGGTGTAGAAAAGCCTTCAGAATCAACTATTTCTCCATCAAAGACACTTACTTCAATAACCATTTCCACCCTGAAAATTGGCAACGTTGTCTCGGAGTAAGAGCGACAAACGAGAGTCACTTGTCTTCCTCTCCAGGTCCCAGCACACGCTGATGGAATGCCTCGATGCTCCCACGTTGATTAAAACAGATTGAATGTTTCAACTTTATGCGGTTACTTTATTATAGTTTCATTAGACACTCTCCCAACTTCGTCGCTCCTTTGTCTTCCTTTGGCTTTTATGGCAAGTAGAACACACAGAGAAAATGACTTTCTTAGTTAAGTTCGGAATTGTTATATATAAAGTAATAGATAGCTTAGGGAATCATCGCCTTCACTGGCATATATAGTATATACCTAAGTACCTACACGCCCATAAGATCAGATTATTACTTATTAGGTACTTGCTATCTTTCTATTTCGTGAATGTTTCGTTTTAGTGTCATTCCAAAATGAGAGTTTGTCACTAAATTCTAAATTTCTTAGTTTTATATTTTACATAACAGTATATTAGTTAGATATATTACATAAATACAATTAGGATGAATGATTTTGACAATATTAATAAATACTGTGACAATAGCTTTGTGGTAGCTATAAATATTTCTTTAAAAAAAATGGACCGACTTTATTAGTTGGCTCACTGAAAACTAGAAATCGGACCAATTTTTTGTGAAAAATATCTATTTCACAGTTTTGAGTGTAGGGTTTCGCGAGACTCTCGAAATTCGAGATTTCTCGTCTCGTCTTGTCTCGATTTCAAGACGAGATCGAGACGAGACCGATTTTTTTCTTCGATTAGAGATCAGGAATTACACTTCGAGATCGAGATCGAGAATTGGTTTCGAGATTTCTCGATCTTGAAAAATTGCAGGTGCTGCAATAGTACCCAGCTCTTGTTAGGTCAGAAAAGCGAAAATAAAAAACTATGTTAGGAAATAATTTTAATAACATTAGAAAATTAACAAAGCATAAAAAATAGCAAATATAACAAATTATATATTAAAGGTAAAAATTAATATTTTCATATTTTTAAAAGAAGACTTTTAAACTATTTAAGACAAAAATTAACTCTAAACACTTAAAAATGATCAAAAAATAAGAAAAATAATGATAGACATAAGAAAAATATAGATAACATGATTTTTTACAGATAAGGAAATTATTGTTTAGACACTCATAAATATCTATATTTTTGTTACACAGCCAAGAATTCAAACACATTAAAAATTGAGCCGATTCTCCAGTTAATCGGCTGCGATCTTTTCATATGGTCAGTGTTACTCTTGAAAACAGTCTTGCAGGCACTGAAGTAGCTTGTAAACTTGAATAAATATTTTCGTCTCATAATTTCAAAAATAAACAAACTGTCCTTATGCATCCCTTATTTCAGTAAATTTCAGTTTTCGTTTATATGCTGGCTCGTTCACAAATTACATATTTATTAGATTTAAACAATATTTTCATATGTCTTGTACAATGCTAATTTATGATTCTTTATTAAAAATAATTAAGAGATAATTATTAATACTTACTTTAAAAATTTATTGACACGACACTGTTCGATTAGTCTGCCATAAAGTGCCATAAATTTAACCTTATTCCTATTGTATTTTTCAAAAATGTTAGTTCAAGTTTATATTTTAATACCGAGGATATTCTTAGGACACCATTTTGGCATGGATATAAGATTAAATTAAAAAATAAAGAACTTGTGTAATTTTAACTTTTTGGAAAAATATTTTTTTTTGGGATAATAGTCGGCGGTTTTTTTGATATACGTGGCATTTAGTTCAAAGCATATGGCTGTGAATTTTAACGCAATTTTTTTAATAAAATAAAAAAAAACCCTATCTTTTGGTGCAGACTTATGTTATATATACATGTTGATTATTTTTTATAACATTTAGTTTTTGTTTTCATGACTCTCTGAATTTCGAGAATCATCTCGAATCGAGATCGAGAAATTGTCTTTAAGAAAAACATCAAGACGAGAGTCGGTTAATTTCTCGTCTCGATGATCTAGATCTAGACGAGAAATTTCCTTCGTCACGAGATTTCTCGTCTCGATGAAACACTATTACTGTTATTATTCTGGAGAATTATTATTATTTTTCTGGGATCGTAATAACATTAATTCATTTATGGAAAAACTTTCAGTTTACGCTCGATTTTACTGCTCATCAAATACTCGTCAATGAAATCAATTTTTAAGAAGTAAATTCCAATAAACTCCAAACAAACAAATATTACGGACCTGATTTTTGTGAGATGGGGCGACGGGGTAGGTTATATGATGCACGAAACTCAATTTATTTCTGATGCGGCATATAATTTTTCCGGAGTAGGAGATACCTATGCGCGCGCCCTCTACACGAACCCTCCCTCGGGAGACCATTCAATTTGTAACGTATAAATAATAACTTATATACATGCACACATACGGTGACGCATTCCCAGCAATCCCAAAATTATCATAACAATATAATTTTGCATGCTGATAGAAATCTAAGTGACTCTGCGTCGCTAGAAATTCGAGAGCATATTGCCGTTAAAAGTTTTATCTATTGACGTTTATCAGTGCATAGCTGTCATACAGTTTAAATACTTACTTATGTTATTTATGGACAGAAAGTGAATTATTATGAAGGAAATATGATCAGACAATCAGAACCAGATCATTTTTTAAGAGGGTAGAATTGATTGAAATACTTATATATTTTATAGAACTCTTACAAAGATTAAATGAATAACTCGAAAAACGTAACTCTGAGAAAAAAAATTTCATTATAAATGTTGCTACAAATAATATGGTGTGGTATCCTTAGATTTTCAATTTTCGAAAGAAATTGCTCCCTCCACATATCGAGAATACACATATTTGAGATTTTAACATCGCTGTAACTCAAAAACCGTAACTCTTTCTAAAAATGTTTAATTCAAACGTTTCCGGATATTGCCATATCTTTGATTCTATTGTCTCAAATTTTCGATTTTCGAAAAAAATTGCGCCCCCTATCCGCGTCGGAGGCGATTTTTGGTGGGAAGGAGATTTAACATTTGAGTTTTTACGAATATGGGACTATGAGACTGGAGGCTCCTCTTCAATGAATCAAAAATCATCAAAATCGTACGTATACTATATACAGCGTATGTACAAAAAAAAAATCCCGAAGGCCTGTTGTCAGCGGAAAGGTAAATTTTAAAATTAATTGAATTGAAATTGGAACATCCAGTTTTCTTTTTAGTATTTATTTTTTTCTTTATTATTTTTTTTCTATTCATTTTATGGAAAATTGCTGCGAAAAAAAGTTAAGTAAGTATTGATTCTATCTATATACCAAAGTTATTTTTGATGATATTTACACTACGGCCGTTTTTTGATAACTTTTTAGGTAAATTTCTTATAGAAATGTATCAAGTTCAAATTTGCTACAAAAATCAATCTCTCAAATATCTCGGTCGAGTTCGTTATTGGGCAATATCGGGTAAGTAGTTTCAAAATTGCGACCATTTAAACATTTTAAAAAAATATCAAAAAAGAGCCGTAGTGTAAATATCATCAAAAATAATTTTAGGTTATAGATATAATCAGTACCTACAACTTTTGTTCAAAGCAATTTTTCATAAAATACACAGGTAAAAAAATAAAAATTAATAAAGAAAAATAACAAATATTGATAAAACATGAACACTCAATATACATTTGATGTAATTGTACATTTTCTGGAGATCTTAATATAAACCCTGATTAAAAAAATATATAGTATATTTATTGAAAAGAAATTGGCGAAAAAAAAATTCTGCCTTGAAGTGGAACTCGAACCCTGTCTGCTTAATATTCAACAGCCAAAACAAAAACCTCTAACCGCAAGACTATGACACATACGACAATTTTATGTCATAACATGTAGGTATACCAATGAAAAGGTTGTTCAAATTTCAATTCAATGAATTTTGAAAAATTTACCTTTCCGCTGACTACAGGCCATCGGGATTTTTTTAATCTTTGAACTTACCCGATAATGCCCCAATAACGAACTCGGCCGAGAGATTTGAGAGATTGATCTCTTTAGCTAATTTGAAGTTGATACTTCCAAAACTGCGACCTCTATCGTGTTAACAATTTCCGTAATATTCCACATATATACCGGGTAATTCAGATTCGATGCTCACCATTTAGATCTTGTAAACCGTAGGTTTAAGGGTTAAATTGGGGCAAAGTTTGAAAGTATCATTTTTTCTATTTTAGATTTCTTTAAAAAATAAAATTTCACATTTTGTTATTTCTTTAATAATTTATTTTTTTGTTTCTGTTGCATCCAGTATGTTATGGAGATAATTAGCAATCAGAGCAGCAATTTTAAAATCCAGGTCCGTATTTAATTTTTTTGAGTTGATGATGATTGTAAAGTGACAAAACGTTGTTCCAAAAAAAATGGTGAGCACAACTGGATGCAATAGAAAAAGTTGCTATACTATACTATGCTATGCTATTAAAGAAAAACAAAATTTGCTTTTTTTTCTCAAAAACGAAAAGTGATACTTTGAATTTGAAGGTTAAATGCTCCCATTTAACCATCTTCGTAGCTATCACAGCTTACGAGTTCCCAATGGTCAGCATCGAATCTGAATAATCTGGTATATAAACTTTTGAACCAAAAATTTTTTTGGACCTACTTATAGACATATAACAACATGCCCTTGAATTGTTTTCGAAATTCAAAAGTGTGAACGATCGCAATAGGTACATTTCTATAAGAAATTTACCTTAAAAACAATTTTTGAAAAAGTTTTTTTTTCTAGCATTCCAAAGGTATAGTATTGTACCTGCTCCGATGGGGAGTCAAAAACAAGAAACAATTCTCTCCATTTGTTTTTACTATATTGACATAGAATAAACGAGTCTCCTAAATAGCAAAGCTTAATGGGGAAAGGGGAGGAGATACATTTTATTAGGGCTCCACACCAACGCATAAAATAAACCATGCATTTATATAAATATATTTTCACGCGTCCCCTCCCTTTAACCGAATCCTGATATGGTATGGTAGGTATCTACGTGAGCTGGTTTAGAGAACGGAAAAATCTCTACACTTTAATTTTGGCGGGAATGGTGCTTTTTATCGGTCCTCGGGGTAATTTTATTTTGTTGACACGGCCGGTTAGTTTTAATCCAGGAAAGACAGTTAGGGAGCACACATTTTGTGAATATAACTTGAAAGAACATAGAAGAAGTCATTGGGCGGATTTGGGTGAAAGTAAATCTTTACATAACTAATGTGATATCCAAATTATATGGATGTGTATTTACGAGGGTAGCACTCGAAGTATCTGACGAAACAAAAAATCCACAAGGCTCGCAACCAGCGTTTGGTTAAGGTTTTTAATTTTTATTATTCATATTCAGACCGTTTCACGCTGTGAATATTACTTTTTTGTTTTTTTTGAAAAATCTGTTTTTGGAATTTTGATCCACAAAAAACCATTCCAATCAAAAAGTGTTGAATATACCCAATGTTGTGCCTGAAACTATCTATCGTTTGTAAGAAAAAAAAATCTGGTGTGTCCACTCACACGACTTTCCTACCGCTCGCAGGCAAATTCCAGTGAATGAAATATTTTACGCTATTACAATACTTACATAGCGACGATAACATCGGTAGTAAAGTAAAAATCATCTGGTCAAGTCGTGCTACCATTCATTTTTTTCAGCATGTCAAGACAAACAACAATGGCCATGTAACATTTTTACGCAAGATGAAACGTTTAGCCAGAATCTGAAGAAACATGTGGAAAATACGGAGTTTTATCCAAGCATAACTTTTTTTTGTGCTTTTTCTCCGAGATGGCGCTATATGTAGGTAGTAAAGGGCTCTAAGAAGGCAAGTTTAACCAAAATCCTGCGAGCCGTTTTCACGCTATAGTCTTGAGCAAATCACGTTTTTTGGCTATAGCTCAACACCCAGTGTATACAGGGTTCTCATTCAGTGCCACCGGCGAGTGGTATTAGTACCAAACAAAATAAAAAAGAGAGGAACAAAATACACCGATCGGTTCCCGAGTTATTGCCGTCACAGACAGACGGGCAGACGGACAGACAGACCAATAGCTGAAAATATGTTTATTAGACTTATAAAACTATGAAACGTCAGCATTTGTAAAAATCTCGATACCGAAAATTTCACACGATTACAATACCTTCCTTATACTACTACTTTAGTAGCGTAGGAAATTAAAAATCACGTCACTCTCGCTCGAGATATTCGCAAAAAACATGAGTCTGTGGGCAAGCAAGCAAGAAAGTTAATCCGCAAAATAACTCAAGAATGGAACCGAATTTCGACCAAGGGTTTTTTGTTGTTGGTATCGGCCCAAGGAAGAGCCCTATTGTTTCTGGTGAAGTAAGTTTAGATATTCTGGTGTCGAATAACCCTGTTTTTTATACCATTTTCTAAGGAAAATTGTCAAAAATCTCAAATTTATTCACTTTTTCAGGCTAAACGAGTATGCTTATGGGTGTAAATATGCCCATGAAGGCTTACTGCCGTTGTTACTATTTTTTCTATCATTTTTACAGAAAAATGTTTCTTATAAAAGATTTAGGGACGGATTATAACAATACCTTAAAAATATTTTAGTTGAAATTTAATCAACGGCTATTTTCTGAGAAATATTTTCAAAGGTTGATCGGGCGCATTTTGAAAATAATGGTCCGATCAAAAAATCATCTGCAGCAATGTTTGACTTGAACATTTCTGAAAATAATCACTGGTTTCCGAGTTGCAGCACAAGGATAGAGCAATATGGTTTTATTTTATAATTTGATCCACTGGAAAATTCAATATAATCAACAAGTCTGAAATATGAATATTTCCACCCTGTTTTGAAACCTAATAAGTAGGTATAAGCAACGTATTGGTGAAAGTTCAATGATTTTGATGACTACATTCCAAAGTATGGAATAAATATTTTTTGCAAAAAGTTAAACCGACTTTTGACTGCTTTCAGCACTGAAAAATCCAAAAGAATTTAATTCTATATTGGTTCTGGTATACTTTGGAAGTTGGTGTCAAAACTTTTCAATCTAACTACAACTGCACAACTTCAAAATTCACCAGCACCAATAGAATTAATATTATTTTGTATCTTTTAGTGTACCAACTAATAGAGTCGGTTCAATGTTTTTTTTAAGAAATATTTATTGCAAGTACGTTTCATTTCAATACTTTTTGTCTTGTTTTTTATTAAGCACAGTTATTTAAAAATTAATTTTGTCTGTTATCAACAATGAATGAACGTATATTTTCATTAATGTAATCAATAAGCTTATAAGAAAAAATGGAATTACCATTTCATCGTAAACAACATATGTTTCTATTTGAGTTCATTCAGAGGAAGTGAGGTCAAGTAATAATTTGTATATTGAAAATAATGGAGCATAATGTCAGTTATTATTATTATTATTAATATTATTCTTGTTATAAAAAGGATTACCGACAAGGTTAAAAGGTCTTGAAGATATAATACAAATGTATGATACAGTTAATAAATAGATAGTGTTTTCTCAGTTTAAAGTGCGTTATTGATTCTAAATACCCTGCTTATTTCCTGTTAAATATGATTCTTTATGCGTATAATAATACAGTAGTACATTTTGGTATGTGATGAGCTTCCTGATTTTGCAATAAACAATATCTGTAGATAAAAAAAAAAAAACTTCCGTACGTACATGTTTTTTTTTAAATCTGACCCAAATTTGTCAATATTGAGTGATATACCATGTTATTTCTATATTATGGACTTCTCATAGGTTTTCCTATAATCAATAAGTAGAAAACTAATTTCTGTATTCTTTTCAACATTTTAGGTTCAGTAGTTTCGGATTGAAGGGGGCGAATGGTCAATTTTCGTCTATTCTCTTGAATAACTTGGAAACTATTTATTTTAAAATTACAAAAAATACATACCTATAAGATCTACACAGCAAGATCTACCATTTGATACATCACACGAGGCAGTTTTCATTTATTTTTTAATTTTACACCTCCCCCCCAAAATATCCCCCATATAAAGATTTTGTCTATTCATGTCGCACCTCTGCGTTTGGGTCACAGAATTTGATATCTGTACAAAATTTCAATTCAATCGGAGATAACTGACTGTGAACGACGGACCGACGGACACACACGTGATCCTGTAAGTGTTCCGTTTTTTTTTTTCGAACGTACGGAACCCTAAAAGCATTGGCCAATTAGTTAAAACTTGTTATTTTGATCTCACAAACTGACACTTTTATTTATTCTTCTTCTTCTCAGCCTGTCATTTTCCACTGCTGGACATAGGTCTTCCTCTTTTGTTGCCACATCTCCCTTTATTTATTAGAACAGATTATTTGCTAAATTAGTAGATTCATTTTAGGTAAATCAGGTGTTTATGAAGTTACTTTCGGTGCGATTGGTCGTAAGTTTACGCAAGTAAAAAAATATCAAACTCTTGGATTCAAATTGAATTTACTTCAGTCATTAGAAATTGATATGCCATCTTCTGTGAACACCCTGTATATAATAAAATTTGTAAATACTTACTATACTGCTATAGCTTGAATGATGATACAACACTGAATTTTAAGCTGCGCTATGAGATGGTAAAATTTTTCTTTCTACCTTACGGCAATTTTTATCTAATATTATTTTTTACTTGACAATGAAATCAAAATATACAGCAGCACTGTTATCATGTATTAGATAATTTTATGCACTCTTTCTTGAGTAGGTAAATATTACTGTAACTTTTTTATTATAACAAAAATTATTATGTATTGTCAGTCCGTCTGTAACAGAGAGCTTATCCGCGTATGGAACACTTTTAAAACATATTTAAAGTCACTCTGTGATTATTGAACCATTTTCTTATATTTTTTAAGAATGTTTAGCTGTTTTGGCTGTAACTTCATCCCAACTGTCATCACTACATATGTTGACTGTGTCATCCGCAAATGATACAATAACATCCGATATATTAAGTTGCAATAATCCATTAATATAGGCATTAAATAATAATGGGTCCAAAATTTTACCTTGAGGGACTCCACAAGTAACTAAGCTGTAAGAACTTTTAACACTATTAATGACATCACACTTAAATTTCTTTGACATATAGTTCTACATCAAATCATCAACAATCCATCTTATACCAAGATCATTCAATATAATCAATAGGAGTTCTGTAGTACCGTGTTTTATTTTTGATTTGTACGAGAAGTATTGAAAAATGGCTCCAATTTAAATAAAAACTGCCCACATCCAATAAGGCAAGGCCATTTTTTACGAATATCGAAAATATCCGGCAACAATTAAACATAGACGTTGCTCAAAAATATTAACGGTTTCTGAATTACAGTAATAGTATCAAAATCTCTGAATGTATTAGTATCAAAGTCTTCTATTTATTGCACAACTTCAAAATTACCAGCACCAGTAGAACTGATGTTATTAACACGCTTTTATTAGGTTCACTTGTATGTTTGTTTGCATGTAATGAAAGTCTTTGAGCTCGATTTTGAACTACTTTGAGCGATCCGATTTTCTTTAAACTTTGGGGGGCACCATACCTATATCTCTGAACTCTATGGATGGATTCTCGTGGAATTTTCAATATGCACGTGAGTTGGTAGGATATGTGATTGTGTGTAAGTGCGAGTGGGAATCTTTGGTAGAGGGTTGCATACCTATGGGTGTTTTTGATTTCTGGATAAATTTTCGTGGAAATTTCTAACTATATGTAGGTTGGGATGTTTTGTGATGTTGTGTACGTGCGCGTGGGATTTTTCGATGGAAGGTTTCGTACCTATACCTCTCGGAGCTTTATGGATGGATTTTTGTTGAATATTCGGTATGAATATGTGTTGGAGGATTTGCGATGGAGGTTAAGAGTGGGACTATTTAGTGGAGGGTTCCATACCGTCCTCGTATACCTATAAGATTATGATTGTCTATATCTCACCCCCTACATTCGTGCATCGCTTTAATAGCAAACCGTACTAAAAAATATAAAATAAATAATAGTTTAAAAAACTAAGAAACACGCTTTCTAAGTTAATTTTATAATGACTTCCTACTTATATCAGTATCTATCAACATAGAATATTTATATCAATGAACATCAAGCACCCCACGCTTTCTTACATTAAAATGATATCTTATTTATTTTCAAATTTTTAGTTTGGTTTGCTATTAAAGCGTGTTTTTTATGGTTTCTTAAACTATTATTTTATATTGTTGTTCTCATTGTAACACAGAAGATCATTAACACTGTAAGTAATAACGTTAATTTCACTTTAAAATTCGAACAAGAAAGTTACAGAAGAAAATAATAACCCTCAACAAATTACTAGAACGTAGATGCAAGATGCATATAAGAGAGTTTAGAGAATAAATTCTTGAACGTTATATATATATATATATATATATATATATATATATATATATATATATATAAAACAAGAAGCACGCCGAATGAATTTTATATATAATATATTAAAGATGAAATTGCTTCCATGTGGTGGTTGAAAAGAAGTCAAGGCGGATAAAAATTGTTTTTTAATGCGGGGTTCTTCTCTTAAAATAATAATCACGGGTCTGTTTTTTAATTTTCTAGCTAACAAAAAGCCGCCTGATTGAGCTGTCAGCCCTGAAGGGGAACAAAGGCGCTTATAATCACCTAATTATACGTCTAGCCTCTTTAGTTTTGTCGGTGTGTTGTTATGGCATATACACAACTTGTAGTAGATTGTTTTCCACAATATTTGACTGACGGCTCAAGATATTATTAAGATAGAAACCTACCAAGAGATTTTTTTATTTCATTGTTGAAACTATTATAGGTATACAACAACGTCCAGTCCGTACCAGATTTTGTGATTAGAATCATAAATATTCATAAGGATAATCGAATCTAAAACGATGCATTTGTATTAATCACATGTTATTAGAAAGTTTTAAAAAACGGGACAGCAACACGAATGTTTTGGCCAGCTTGCGAACCTGATCAGAGTTCCATTATACTTCTCAAGAGACCAAGTGCAGAGATAATAACGAGAATAATAAATAGTACTTGAAAAACTAAAAAAACAGGCTTTAATAGCAAACCAAACTAAAAATTAGAAAATAAATAAGATATCATTTTAATGCAAAAAGGCGTGGGGTGCTTGATGTCCATTGATATAAATATTTTATGTTGATAGATACTGATATAAGTGAAGTCATTAAAAAATTAACTTAGAAAGCACCCCACGCTTTTTCACATTAAAATGATATCTTATTTATTTTCTAATTTTTAGTTTGGTTTGCTATTAAGGCGTGTTTTTTAGTTTTTTAAACTATTATTTATTTTGTAATTTTTAGTACGGTTTGCTATTAACGCGATGCACGGATGCAGGGAGTGAGATATAAACAATCATATTTATATACGCATACGAGGACAATATGGAACCCTCCACCAAATGTCCCACTCTTAAACTCCATCGCAAATCCTCCAACACACATTCATATCGAAAATTCCACAAAAATCCATCCATAAAGCTCCGAGAGGTATAGGTATGAAACCTTTCATCAAACTGTCCTACTCACACGTACACAACTATAAGTATGAAACATTTCATCGAAAAATCCCACTCGTACGTACACAACATCACAAAACCTCCCAACCCACATAGTGATAGAAAGTTCCACGAAAATTCATCCAGAAATCAAAAACACCCATAGGTATGGAACCCTCCACCAAAGAGTCCCACTCGCACTCACATCACATATCTTACCATTTCACATGGATCCCCAAAATTCCACGAGAATCCATCCATAGAGCTCAGAGATATGGGTATGGTACCCCCATCAAGGAGTCGCACTCGCACATACACAACATGAAATTATTGTATTGTCATCGGTCCTCTAAAAGTATACAAAGTTTCAAGTCGATTCGATGTTTTTAAGTGGGTGAAAATCCTGTTCGAAGATTCCGTTACATACATACATACATACCAAGCTAATAAAAGCGTGGTAAAAAGACAAACATGCCCCTACAGTTTGAGGCTATTCATAATCAAATATCCAATATTTTTACTAAAAACTGTCTTCTCGTAAAACTTACAAGACCCCTGAACCCGATGGGATTCTTCATCTTCAAGGTCTTAGAAAGTTTTTTAACCTAACCTAACCTAACCTAACCTAACCTTAAACTCTTCTAATTTATCTTCGGAGATAGAACAAATTAAAAAAACTGTGATTAGAAATCTTCTTTCCTTTAAAATACGAAAAACCCTTCAGGAGTCTCACAGGGATATCTCTTGGGACCCCTTTGTATTAATATCAATGATTTCCATGAACATTTACAGCTTTTAGTTGATGATATCAGATATGGGTAGATGTGACAACACCGTTATGCTCAAAACATTTTGCTTCGATAGATCTTACTTGAATATGGCTACAACTGAATTCGCAAGTCCTTTATTACTGTTAATTATAGTGCTGTTTGTGATATGAAAAATGTATTCAATTATTTATATTATCGCTAAACGGTTCCTATTATGGGGCTGAAACTTTTTCTGATCTATTTGCAGATAGCGCGAGATCAGAAAAGAAAATAAGTTTTTCAAACAAAAGGGACACAGACGCAGAAATAAAATATATGGCGCACTAATTAGGTGACGTCAAGATAAGATGGAATAGTAATTGGGAAAACAAAGGTCCACGAGATAAAAACAAACAAAAAAAAGAAAGAGAGCGGAAAAGAAAGGAAACCGCTTCGTAAGAGCGTTAGGAGAACTGATGTGCCAGCGCCTCGTGATAATTCTTTATAATTGGATTTTTATCCTGTCGAAGAAAAACCCTAGCATTGAGCTTTATTTTTCAATGTTCCACTGAAATTGCCTGTTCGGTTGAATATTCTCATTTGCAGTTTTCTCTCCAGTAAATTGTATCGAAAATCGGCTGGCTCTTACGGGAACTATTTGGCCGATATCTGGATGATTGGGGTTCCTATCCTGTTATTACAAAGCCATCTGCTTTAAATGATTTATTGTTTTCCAAAGTTGTTGTTTTTCTATTATTTTGGTTAACAGTACTATTAGACGTTTTGAGAAAATGTCTCTCACATTTTAGTTTGTAGTTTTTGTTTAAACACATACCTAACTAAAAAAATTCAATTGGTTTTATACAAAAGCAAACATTTAATCGAATTGCACTTTTTGCATGAAAAAGGTCGTTCTATCAAAGTGTGTGAAAAATGATTCTTTGGATATAACAAGCCAACTAGGATGTGGAAATAGCTTTATTGTAGAATTAGAATCCTTATCCTTATCAAATTATCCTTTAAATCGGACCTATGACGGTGTTATTCAAAACTTGTTCCACTTTGAGACATAACTTTTTTACAGACATATTCATAGTCAAAACTTAGTACGCTACTAAATTAAGTGCGGAGATGTATGGCTACCAGAACATACAGCTGACAGAACCTTCAATCCATAGTCTTAAATTAAGACTGTGCTGGAATCTAACTAACGTAACCTTAAATTAGGTTTATGACTCTTATGACAATGTTATGGTAGGATGGTGTTTTATTTTATTTTTATTTTAATACGGTACTACCTAGTACCGAACTAAGACTGGATTATGAATACTGCTGTAAGTGTTTCTTTAACTTCTAATATCCAAATTCTAGATTTTGAAGTTGTGCCGTTGTAGTTTGTTGTTGTAGGCACTAACTCCAAAAGAACCAGCACCAATAGAATTAATATTATTTTGTATTTTTCAGAGAAAAAATTGATTTTACCGATTTTTTGTATGCAATTGTATCCAATCAATTTTCTAAGCAATTCCTGCCATTTTCAGTTAGCAGTGGCTATAAAGAAATAGAGGAGTTCTGGATGCTCAAGAGATAAATGGTGAATAATAAAAAAAGGGTACTTTAAATTCTGTATACGGCATGCGATACGATCGCAAAATCATTATTGGAGCATTTTTATCTGATGACACCGGATGTGTGCAGCATGCGAGGATGGAAGGAAACTTCGCCTGTCGCCTTAAGCTAAGAACAAAATTGAACAAATGTCACATTGAATGAAAACGTCTCCCCTTTGAAGCATTTTGTTACACTTCTCTGGTATGCACGTTTCTGCAATCTGATTTGGGCGTCAGATATTCGTTTTATTATTATCAATATTTTCATTGTTAACAATTAATGTATTTCTATGTACTTTAACCTTTATAGTTACAAAGTTATTGAGGTTTTCTGTAATTTTTTTAACAGATTCTCGTGTTGGTTTCTAATTTTGTGGATATCGCATAGTGAATGTATAAAATGTTCTTGAAATAACTTTATCACATTCTCCATTAGTGATAAATAAATTCAAATAATCATCATTTGTATAATTAAGTCTTCTCGGCATTATAATTACTCAAAATTTGCAAATGAAAAGTATTATATGGACTTTTTTGACACTTTGATTTTTATTGACATTTTTTTTATATTCTAATGCAACCATGGCCCACTTCAAATACAGCTTTAAAGATGTGTAGCATTTTTACACAGAAAACTGAAAATTTTACAATTATTTAAAAAACTGACAACCATATACAACAAAGTTATTTTAGCAGTAATACAATAGATAATAAAAAATGCGGGTTTCCATTTGAAAAGAATGACTTTTGACTTTTTCTTGGATCTAGTTTTCAAACGTCTTTTTTGATCACTCTGTACAATTTCTTATCAAAATATCATAAAAATACTGATAAAGTAGATCTTCTTCTACATGAAAATCGACCCAAATTGAATATTAAAGTCTTCCTCATAGGAAAGATTGATAATTATATTTTGGACTGTAAACTTATTTTTTTACATAAAATTTGAAATGTGCCGAAAACGGTTAGACGGATAATAAAGATGGCATCTACTTCCGGTATAACCGGAAAATATGTCCCCAGTGACTTTAGCATCTCACCAAATTTTCAGATTGTTTCTAGTTATCATTTGCCCACAATCGATCGATGTCTTTTCGGGAAAACCATCCTGTATATTTATATCACAGGAAATATAATCAAAAATAAATGTTGTTTTTCTGATAATTGGATTTGATGCACGGACTAAGGAAATATATATATATAAATTGGAGTACTACGGTTTCAGAGGAGTGTCTCTCGAATGGTTTAAGTCGTATCTCAACAGCAGGACTCAGATTGTGAGGGTTGATACGTCGATGTCTTCTTGTAAACCAATTGAATATGGAGTGCCTCAAGGTTCAGTACTGGGCCCTATTTTGTTTCTGCTTTTTATCAACGACATTGCTAGTCTTAACATTAGCGGTGAAATCTGCCTCTTTGCGGATGACACTAGTTTCACGTGGAGCAACCCGGATATTACGACACTTCATAGGACTGTATCTAGAGACTTAGTCACGATTAAATCTTGGTGCGATTCAAATCTCCTATGCCTCAATGTTTCTAAAACAAAAGTTTTATCATATAAAAGTACATTGCAATCTTTTGTGCTTAATAACACCACTATTGAGGCCGTTGAATCTGTGAAATTCTTGGGGCTTATTGTAGACAACCGCCTAAAATGGGACTTGCACATCGATGCTTTATCAAAAAGGTTAAGTTCTGCATGCTTTGCGCTGAGATCAGTTTCCAAGGAGCTCAACTTGTCTACTTCTAGAACAGTCTATTATGCCATTTTTGAGTCGCATCTCCGATACGCCCTTCCATTCTGGGGTACGTGTTGTGCAACTCAATTTGAACGTATTTTTAAACTGCAGAAGAGAGCTGTTCGGTATTCACTGAGACTAAGCAGTAGGACTCATTGCCAGGATTACTTTAAAAAATTCAAAATATTAACTCTTCCGTCCCTATTCATATTTGAATCTGTATCCTTAATCCGCAAGCACGTATCTTCTATTCCAGAGAGGCCATCTCACAACTATCCGCTTAGAAACACGGAGCATGATCTTTATCTGCCAACCCCTCGCTCAGAGTTGGTTAAAAGCTCTATACTGTACAATGCAAAAAAAATGCACAATCATCTACCATTTGAAATCAAATCCATAAGATCTTTTCCTGAATTTCGAAAGGTTTTGAAATCATACTTACTGGAGAGAGCCTTTTATGCAGTAAGCGAATTTTTTGTTCAAAATTGTTAATACTTAATATTAAGCTTCTTACACCCACTGGTTTAGTGAATATTATTTGATGTTTGATATCCTAAGGGTCTTTTGTAATGTAAAATCATCTGTCACACGAAATTAAATCTATAACGGCTTATCCCAGATTCAATTAAATACCTACTACCTAGGATAATGCCTTTTATGCAGTTAATGACTTTTTTCACTAAGGCACGTTTCTGCTCAGCTCACGCACTGGTTTATTGTTTGTACAAAATTTGTTATTGTTTTGTGATTTAGTTAGTCTTTACCTTCTGACTGAATTTACAGCTGTATGTTAACTTACTTTCTAACCGAATATACAGCTGTAGGTTTCATTCTGATATATATTTTTGTTTTATATTATATAAATTTGATTAATTTTAATTTAATTTTTAGTTTTGACTTTGTTTTGTTTTTGTATTGTTTGATTTTGATATTTTTATTTTGCTTTGTCTACAAAATTTATATTTTTTCGACAATAAAGCATTTCTCTCTCTCTCTCTCTCTCTATATACGGACAGAGTGGAAACAAGCGGGGTGATAACACCTCGGAGATTAGAGGCGGGGTAATAAAATGCCTCCCTTCTAAATTGGCTGCTGATTGATAGCCAATTAAAATTAGGCTGAGCGGTTTTCAAGTAACTTTGACACTTGTCTGTCAACTGCTTCGGCACCGTGAAGGTTAGATCATTCATTCTCCATGTTTGGCACCACGTTTGTGGCACTTTTCCTGTGAAAATGTGGAAATGATTTGTAAGTATTTTATTTCAACATATTACATACAGGTTTGTATTGTTATTACCTGTGATTTTGTTGTGTTTTGATATTTGTGGTACCACTTTTTTTAGACGAGATATGTTCGAAGATTGTCACAAAAAAAGACAGATTGAAGCCAAGCTAAACATTACACTCGAATGACAGAGATTTTGGTCAAATGATGAGGTCATCACTTTCGTAAAGAATTATATCGAGCGAGACAAAAAAAAATCATTCGCAGTAGACATTTGAAATGGGGATCGTGTCTTTACTTGATTCAAGTAATGAGTATTTGTTATTTCATTATAAATACCAGGTTGTCACTGCTGTCAGGCAACTGGCAAATGACAAGACGGATAGAAGAGCAGGATGCGAAACTAAAGGTACGGTTTCCTAGGAGTGTCGGTCGGCCGAAACCGACCGCCATCGATGTTCAATTGTGTGTTTTAAATGAAAGCGGATTCCTAGAGTTGGTCCGTCTCCGCGGATAATTTCGGCTCACTTTTGTCGGTTTCGGTCGTCAGTTCTATTCAGTCGACGCTTGATTTCAACCGACAGCGGAACGGAATTTGAATGAAAATGAGTATTCAAAAATTGCCTCTTTTATGGATTTCTTGCAATGTCACATTCTATGTAAGACAGAACTGTTGCGAAAAGTTTCTTATCAACTCTAAAATAGTCTCTAAATACTTTATCGTCGTCAGATAACCTTGGTTCAATCAACCATTTAAATGTGCCTACTTGTCTTCTTCTAAATACATTTCGTTTACTTTTCGTCTTTTGCGACTCTGCAATTTTCTTCTTCTGCTTCTTCTTTAAGCGGAAGTAGGATACACATTTTTCTTTTTAATGTGTCATCCATGGCCAACAAAATTCGACGAACTCCGACGGAAATTTTTAAAACTGCAAGGCTAGAGCTCCACCCCCGCGACCGAATTTGTTGACCAACACTCGGCTCCGCTCCGCTATCGGTTCCGTCCTCCGCAACCGATGGTCCTAGGAAACCGTTACTTAACCAGTACAGCTATGGATACACGCATTCGGTAATGAAATGACAAATACTTATTGACCGACTTCCCAAAAGGAGGAGGTATACAATTCGATTGTGTGCTTTTTTTTTTTTTTTGTTTGTGCGCGCCTTTCATATAGTAAACGTACTCCGATTTTGATGATTTTTGATTCATTTGAAAGAGGAGGCTTGAGAAATGGTCCCATATTCATAAAAACGGGAATCCGACATCTCGTTCCCTCCGAAAACCGCCCCCGAAGGGGGTGGAGGGGGCAAATTTTGTCGAAAATTGAAAATCTGCGTTGATATAATTACAGATAGGACAATATCCGGAAACGTTTAAATGGAACATTTTTTCAAAAGAGTAACGGTTTTCGACATAGAGACATTTTAAATTCTCAAATATACCTATTTTCGCTATGTGGAGAGGGCGATTTCTGTCGAAAATTGAAAATCTGTTTGCAGTACATGAAAGACATAATTATTTGTAGCAACATTTATACTGAACATTTTTCCCTTAGAGTTACGGTTTTCGAGTAAAATCGGTGTTAAAATGGTAACAACTCAAATATTCAAGCGTATTTCCGCAGCGATGTTATGAGATCTCAATAATAACAACTACAAGCAAGGAATATACGTGGGTAATAGAATAAGTACTATCTTCATTGGTATTAGTGAACGTTCAACGATTTTCGTGACTAATGTTACACTCAAAAGTGTGAAATAAATATTTTTTACAAAAAATTGGACCGACTTTATTAGTTGGTGCACTGAAAAGTATAAAATAATATTAATTCTATTGGGGCTGGTACTTGTGAAGTTGGTGCCAAAAGTTACCAATCTACCTGCAACTGCACAACTTCAAAAGTAACAGCACCAATAGAATTAATATTATTTTATACTTTTCAGTGCACCAACTAATAAAGTCGGTCCAATTTTTTGTAAAAAATATTTATTTATAAATAGTAAACCTGCTCAGATTTTCATGATTTTTTTGTATTTGAAAGAGGACTATTGAGAATCAGGCCCATTGAAAAAAAAACGACATTCAACATGTCCTTCTCCTCAAAAACTTCCCATAATAAATATTTTTTACAAAAAATTGGACCGACTTTATTAGTTGGTGCACTGAAAAGTATAAAATAATATTAATTCTATTGGGGCTGGTACTTGTGAAGTTGGTGCCAAAAGTTACCAATCTACCTGCAACTGCACAACTTCAAAAGTAACAGCACCAATAGAATTAATATTATTTTATACTTTTCAGTGCACCAACTAATAAAGTCGGTCCAATTTTTTGTAAAAAATATTTATTTATAAATAGTAAACCTGCTCAGATTTTCATGATTTTTTTGTATTTGAAAGAGGACTATTGAGAATCAGGCCCATTAAAAAAAAAACGACATTCAACATGTCCTTCTCCTCAAAAACTTCCCATAATAAATATTTTTTACAAAAAATTGGACCGACGTTATAGTTGATGCACTGAAAAGTATAAAATAATATTACTTCTATTGGTGATGGTACTTTTGAAGTTGTGCAGTTGCAGTTAGATTGATAGCTTTTGGCACCAACTTCACAAGTACCATCACCAATAGAAGTAATATTATTTTATACTTTTCAGTGCATCAACTATAACGTCGGTCCAATTTTTTGTAAAAAATATTTATTTCACACTTTTGAGTGTAACATTAGTCACGAAAATCGTTGAACGTTCACTAATACCAATGAATATAGTACTTATTCTATTACCCACGTATATTCCTTGCTTGTAGTTGTTATTATTGAGATCTCAGAGCATCGCGGCGGAAATACGCTTGAATATTTTAGTTGTTACCATTTTAACACCGATTTAACTCGAAAACCGTAATTCTAAGGAAAAAATGTTCATTATAAATGTTGCTACAAATAATAATATCTTTCATGTAGTATCGAAAAATTTTCAATTTTCGAAAGAAATTGTCCTCTCCACATAGCAAAAATACATATTTAACATGCGTCTATCTCGAAAACCGTAACACTTTTGAAAAAATGTTCAATTTAAACGTTTCCGGATATTGTCCTATCTTTAATTATACCAACTCAGATTTTCGATTTTCGAGAAAATTTGCCCCCACCACCCCTTCGGGGGCGGTTTTCGGAGGGAAGGAGATTTCGGATTTGCGTTTTTATGAATATGGGACCATTTCTCAATCCCCTTCTTTCAAATGAATCCAAAATCATCAAAATCGGAGATCGTCTACTATATAAAAGGCGCGCACGAACCAAAAAAAAAAAAAATAAAGCAGACAGTCGAATTGTATACCTCCTCCGTTCGGGGTTCGTCGGTCAAAAATAGTGGAGCGAAAAGAGACCAACTCCGGCAACGTTTGAATTGGACATTTAAAGTCTGATCTATGTGTGTCTCCGCTATGTGGTGGGGGCAATTTTTTTTGAAAATTGAAAATATGAGATTGCCAAATTAAAGAAGAGATTATGTGTAGCAACTTTCAAATTGGACATTTGTCAAAAAATCATAGATTTCCGAGTTACAGCTGTAGTAAAGTCTAAAATATGTGAGTCTCTGCTATGTGGTGGGGGCAATCTCTTTTGAAAAGTGAAAATATCAGACTGCCAATTAAATAACCGATTAAATGTAGCAATATTTGAAATGGACATTCTTCACAAAAATATATGGTTTCCGAGTTACAGCCCTGGGAATGTCTGAAATATGTGTACCTATTTCCACGATGTTTTAAAATCTGTGAATAGGTATAAGCAACGTATTATCGTCCTTGGTGAACGTTTAATGATTTTGATGAGTAATGTTACACTCATTTTCAATTGGACCGACTTTCTTAGTTGGTGCACAGAAAAATACAAAATATTATTAATTCTATTGGTGCTGATACTTGTGTAGTTGGTGTCAAAAAATATTATTTCGTATTTTTCAGAGCACCAACTAATAATGTCGGTGAAATTTTTTGTAAGAAATATGTAGTGTTGTTTGAAAAGTGAGTTGATCGGGAGTGTTCTCAGCTAGTTTTTAGGTAAATTTCTTATAGAAATATACCTATTGCGATCGTTCACACTTTTGAATTTCGAAAAAATTTCAACGGCATGTTGTTATATGTCTATAAGTTAGTCCAAAAAACATTTGGTTCAAAAGTTTATATATATATATATATATATATATATATATATATATATATATATATATATATGGGATATTACGAAATTTGTTAACACGATAGAGGTCGCAGTTTTGAAGGTATCAAGTTCAAATTTGCTACAAAAATCAATCTCTCAAATATCTCGGTCGAGTTCGTTATTGGGAAATATCGGGTAAGTAGTTTCAAAATGGCGACCATTCAAACATTTAAAAAAATTATCAAAAAAGAGCAGTAGTGTAAATATTATTAAAAATAATTTTAGGTTATAGATATAATCAGTATCTACAACTTTTGTTCAAAGCAATTTTTCATAAAATACACAGGTAAAAAATTAAAATTAATATAGAAAAATAACAAATATTGATAAAACATGAACACTCAATATAAATTTGATGTAATTGTACATTTTCTGGAGATCTTAATATAGACCCTGATTAAAAAAATATATAGTATATTTATTAAAAAGAAATAGACGAAAAAAAAATCTGCCTTGAAGTGGAACGCGAACCCTGTCTGCTTTATATTTTACAGCCAAAACAAAAACCTGTAACCGCAAGGCTATGACACATACGACAATTTTATGTAATAACATGTAGGTATACCAATGTAAAGGTTGTTCAAATTTCAATTCAATGAATTTTGAAAAATTTACCTTTCCGCTGACTACAGGCCATCGGGAATTTTTTTTAATTAAGATTATCGTTTGAATCTGTTTGTCGGTCTGTCTGTTTTTTTTCTGTTTCTAAGGTGAGTTTGTTAAGGGGTGTTCCTGATTTTGCCTCAGTAATATATTATGCTAAACAAACATCTATTACATCATTTAGTTTGAGCGAATTTCTCTACAGATTCACCCATTTGGTCTGCTCTGATTCTCGCTCTCTCTCTCTCTCTCTATAACTTATCACGCACACCCTTTGTCAGAGGTCCATCATCATTCCCCGTGGACCCTGCTGCTACAATCTCCGTCCGAAATCTCGCTTCGTATCAGAGATAGGATCAGCTGTATGTGTATATATGTGTAGAACATAAGCCGCAATTCATTACAATTTCCAAGTGAATCCCCCGCAGACGAGACGCTATTCCCTCAGGATGGCCACGTCAAAGGCAACAAATCAAGCGCCGCGCGAGCGTCCGGACGGACAGACGCTTTTCCCTTTTGCTACGACGGCTCCACCATCGACTGACTGACTGGCATAGTTGGTTGTTGGTCTAGTTGGTATACGACGTACACGCACAGACAGACACACGGACACCAATATAACAATAATCCCGGAGATGATCGTATCAGATCAAAGCGCATATGTGTGTCGGATTAAGGGGGCTCTCTGTTCGGAGGCGACGCAACCCTAATGGCCTTTTTTTCGTTCCTTGCTTTATATTGCGATATTTATGAAATGTTGTCACCTATAAAAAGCTTGATAATATTTGAATTCCGATACACTATTTAGGACAAGTATTACTTCGAAAATATTAAAAAAACAAATAATAATAATAATAATAATAATAATCTTTATTCAGGTTAACATACAAATCTTGATTAAAAAAATAGTATGCTAATAGATTGTCTGACTTAGAAAGTCCAACAATCCCCTACCGAGATGCAAATAGCATCTGTGTGTAGACCTGAACTTAATAGTGTATTAAAATCTACAAGCTTAACATAATGTAAATATACATATTAGTATACAATAAATAAACAAATAATAAAATTAAAATGCAACAAAACTATAAATTCAACTACAAATGTAAAGAAAGACACATGATATAGGAAGTATTAAATATTAAAACAGATTTTTAAAGTAATATAACAATATCTATGTATATTATAACTTCAAATTATTTAAAATCCAACTCTTAATATGAAATTTAATACGCCCTCTAGAGAAGTTTAATTTTTTTAGATTGTTATCTAATCTATTGTAAACAAGTTTGGATTGATATAAACTAGGTTTTTGACCAATATTTAATTTAGTTTTACTTATTGTAAGCGATTTATGTCTAAAAAATAAACATGCTTCAGCAATAGTACACTCTTCCCGTAGATTACAATAATTATTTATTAGTGCTTCCAAAATATATTTTTGATTGATGTTTAGCAATCGTGTCTCACTAAAAAGGTTGTGTTGTTTACCAAAAGTTAAAATTTTGATAGCACGCTTTTGTATTCTTACTATCGGCCCTAACGTATTTGAATAAGCTGAACCCCAACAAATAATTCCGTAAAATAGAACACTACAGAACAAAGCATGGTATAATTTTAATAAATCATTTTTTTCAAGAATATATCTCATTTTATAAAAAACAAAAAGAAGGTAGGTATCTTACTTTTTTAACAATACTAAAAATATTTTTCTTCCAATTCCAATTTTCATCTAGTATAACACCAAGGTAATTAACTTCATTTACCCTTTTTATTTTATCACATCCACAGTTTAAGTTATTATAACAAACATCATCATGTATTGTGAGTCCGTCTGTAACAGGGAGCTTATCCGCATATAGAGACACATATAAAACACTGGATTTTGACATATTTAAAGACACTTTGTGATAATTAAACCATTTCCTTATAATTTTTAAGGAATGTTTGGTATTGGCTGTAACTTCATCCCAACTCTTACCACTACACATAATGACTGTGTCATCCGCAAAAGATACAGTAACACCCGGTAAATTAAGATTTAATAACCCATTAATATAGGCATTAAATAATAATGGACCCAAAATTGAACCTTATATAATTATATTTTTTGCACGACTTTTTGGCTACAAATTATTTCCAATGAAAATATTTTCAATTATATTTAGATACTCAATAGCAACTATCATCTACTTTGGGGATATCTGACAAAGTTTGGGTGGCCGCCATTTTAGCACTACTTTGCTTGATCATTATCGAAGATTTACGCTTTAGTTTCGTACAAAACTTTGGCATAATGCTTTCATAAGTACGAGTAATTTTGCTCAATGGTCGAAATCTGACCGAAATTTATTAACTAAAATTATTAGATACATTTTTTGGAGTTTTGTTTATCAAATTGAGAAAAGAATGTTAAAAAATCTAATCAGCTTATGTACGTGGTAGAAGGGCAGCTTCGGAAAACTTCGTCCCGCCAGTTCTTCTAATCTATTCTATACTATTCTATTGATATTGAAAATTTTGAAGTAGTGCATTTGTAGTTATATTGAAAACCCAATTCCGCATCCGTCCTGCTCCAGTACCGTGTCCGTTCTGGTCCCATTCCGAACCCGTTACGCACCCTTTTCGATCCCGTTACCCACTCGTTCCTCACCCGACCCATGCCTGTCATGATTCCGAACCGTGCCTGTCATGATCCCGACCCGTGCCTGTCCTCTTCCCGACCCGCACCTGCCCCGCTTCCGTGTCCTCGTTGCGCAACTGCACTGCGCGACAAACTTGACCAACTTACAAAAATGTTGTGCTCTGTTGTTCCGTTAATGCTGGTACGATGGTAATACCCATGATTTACTCTTTTTCTTCCTTGCTTCTGCTCACATAATACAAAAATTATTATGATATCCATGTTAATATCTTCCAGATTTTACAGAAGTTGTCGAATTTGACAATGAATGACAGAGAATTTTTTTGCATACTATCGCTCCGTTGCAGTTCATTACGGTTTTATTCTGTACATAAGATAAAAAAATAAGATAATGAAATGAACCTATATATTCTTAATTGTAAAAGATTCATAAAATGAGTTGTATTAGAGTTTATTCAGAACTATTTTGTGATTAAACTTACTTTCAAAAAGAATATACTTGTTCAGATCAAAAAGGCCCAACTTTATCATTTTAAATGGGACAACCTATAGATATTAATCGGTAAATATTGGACCGACTTTATTAGTTGGCGCAATGAAAAATACAAAATATAATTAATTCTATTGGTTGGTATTGGTAATATTGTACATTTGTAGTTAGATTGAAAACCCCTTTCC
Organism: Crioceris asparagi; assembly: GCA_958507055.1. Lineage (NCBI taxonomy): Eukaryota > Metazoa > Arthropoda > Insecta > Coleoptera > Chrysomelidae > Crioceris > Crioceris asparagi. The sequence goes on along the minus strand of OY293827.1, from coordinate 96,306,328 downwards.
GCGCCTTTCCGAACCCGTTCCATGGCCGTTCTGATAACATTCCACACCCGTTCCGATACCGTCCCGCTTCCACGTTTCCGTTGCGCCACTGCACTGCTCGATAATGTCGACCACATTATGAAAAAAATTGCGCTTTACATGGTGCGATGATTATTATCCATGTTTTTTTGCTTACTTTTGATCTAACCTCTTATCGTTATAAATTTTTATCATATCCCGCGTCTGATCCGATACCGTTCCGATCTTGTTTCGCAACTGTTCCGATCCCGTTACGCCCCTGTTCCACACTCGTTTTGATACCGTTCCGATTAAATTCTACACCCGTTTCGCATCTGTTTCGATCTCGTTCCGCGCCCGTTCCGACAACGTTCCGCACCCCTATACTCCCCTTTAAAGTTTTTGAAGGAAACTACATGTTGAATGTCATTTTTTTTTTAAATGCAACCAACTCTCAATAGTTTTCTATCAAATGAATAAAGAATCAAAAATCGGAGCACGTTTACTATTTGAAAAGCGTGAGCATCAGTCGAATTGTAAACCGAGGACTGACGTTTTTAAATGAAGCACCTTTTTGATAGAAAAACTTTGAAGTAAAGTTAAGTGTTATCCAATCCACCCTTTCAATTTCAATGTTGCGTTATTGTACTAAAAACCAATTTCAAAGTACTTGATTATATTTATAGCACAAATAATTCGAGCAACAAAGTTCATTTGTCATTGAAAACCTTATCATTTCATTAACATCTCTAGACTGCACATACCCTTCCTCCAGCAGCAGCCATTTGAGCTGCAAAAAGAGTGTTAGTGGCATAATATTTCAATAATAATCGTCGAAAAGCACATCGAGATAACATTGTTAAACCTAATCCCCCAAATATGGACTACGTTTTCTCTCGTCTATGCTCACATCTCGGTTAATACAAAGAGTGATGGTTAAAAGAGGGAAGATGCCATCTATATACATTCAAAGAACTCCCTGATGAGCAACAAGGTCTCTCTCACTCTCTCGCTCCTTCCTATATACCTACATCCCCCAAATCGAATAATCAACCGCGAAATTATCGAGACGCACCACCACCACCACCACCACCACTAAAAATAAATGTAATTCGGTTATTCAAATTTAGGGCCGTTTAGATCGCGCATATGTTTGGGCAATAAAGGCATGACTGATGTTTTACACGCGCGCTTTGTTTAATTTTTGTGTTTGTGTGTTTGAATTTGACTGTTATTATTGGGCGTGCCATAGCAAACCTTGTTTCTCCCAATATGTACTATAATATATCTATGTTCTATGTGGTGTGTAATGTGTTTTCGGTTTTATCTATGCTCTAACAGATGTTGGGTTTGTTTTTTTTCGCTCTAAGCGACCAAATTATTACGGGCCATCATCGTGTGACATAGTATGGGGTACCTTATATATACTATATAGTATGCAGTCAGTGCATATGATTATTGTTTGTGTTTGCTATATATTTATTAATGATGTTATATGAAATATCATTTGATTTCCGTGCATATGGGATTGAGTTTGATATACAGGGTGTCCCTTAGAGGTCTTTACAAACCTCTACGGCTTGTTGCTCAAGCCAAAATAAGTTTTTTTAACTACCTTGATACAATACTGCTTCGTTTAGGTCTGAAGATGCAATAAAAAAAATTTTGATAAAAATTTAAAACGGCTATTGCTCGTTTCGACAAAATTTGGAACGTGTGCACCAAGTGCTATATGCTAAAAATTATTAACAATATTAATCTACAGGGTGGTCCGAATTATAATGGAGGAACTTTAATAGCGTATTCAGCAGATAAAAATAATTTGAAAAGTTCATATAAACTTATTTCCAAAAACGCTTCGTTTTTCGTGGAGATACCTACGGAGTGTTGAAATATTGCGATATTGCTTTTTTCTTATTTTGTAAATAACTTTACTAGATTTTGCTTTCAAACTTAGTAGGTATTATTGCCACTTAAAAACAAATTTATAGCATAATAAACACTTGTTCGTTTTACCGAAAAGACTAGAGAGACCATTTTGTTTAGAATGGATCAATATATCTAAATTTATTAGCAAAATTGCGATAAACCATTGGCGTACAATTTTTTGTTATTTAAAATAATTAAAACGTTCTCATGAACGCCACTGGTAAAACAAAAACAAGTGTTTATCATGCTATAAATTTGTTTTTAAGTTGCAATAATACTTGCTAAGTTTGAAAGCTAAATCTAGAAGATTTTCTTTAAACATTGAAAAAAAAAACATTTTTTTTCGCAATATTTCAACAACCCGTATCTCCAAAACGAATTGTTTTTGGGAATAAGTTTATATGAACTTTTTTAATTATTTTTATCAACCTGTATAAGCGTTGAACTTGGGTTTTTTAATCATTTTACCTTTTGGATTTCTACGCCAATTGATGAAAAGGGTAGGAAATAAAATTTAGATCAAGTAACACCCTTACTACAGAAAAACTACTCTTGATTGATCTTATTTGTGTATTTAATCAATGGATTTTTTTCTCCCTAATTATATGAACTTCCTTGAAGCGTATAAAAAAATTGAAATACTATATCTTATCTCGAAATCGTTACGCCACTGATTTATACCCGTCAGTTGAATTGATCCATTTTTCTTATTCTCAAGGCAGACGCCAACATTTGTGAAACAAACTATATCTGAAATAAATTTATTTTTGACGTCTACAAATATGTCAAGAGGCATTCTCATATATATGTATAGGTTATAATTCGTATTTTATTATGACGTTTCCTGGTCAATATACCAAAACAATCACAAAACACATTCGTTTATTTATGGTAAATATTTTGAATTGAAATTAAATTATTGGATATTTCAGATTTACCTACCAACTTACCTGTAACGTAATACATTTATGTATGTATAATATGGTAACTTAATTTGACTATATTTAGCTGCAGGGGAGAGCCGAAAGTCAATTTGGAAAACCCACTGTGATTTCAAATTAAAATACTTCATTTTGAACACGAACACACAACAAAAGACTCTCTGAAATGGTTCGAGGTGTTACGAAACACGACGTGAGAAGTAATTAATACTAATTCCTAATTTGAATCTAATTAGTATATAAGAGATTATCATCTTTTAATTGGATATGTTATTAATATGGCTTGATGTATTGTTTGAAATTGATATGTATATACATGTATATACCTATTTTTTAATTGGTTTCAGGTTATTGTTTCGCTAGGTATATATCGTTTATAATATGTATATTATATAAGTGGGTGTGTCATTTCCTTATAAGTTAATTGAATGGACGTTTTGTTAATGGCTTTAGGAGGTAGGTATATTATTTTTTTGGTTGTCAGCTTTTTTTAACGTTTTAATTATTAACGGTACTCATTGGTATTATAGCTTCCAGATAGACGAAAAGAGAACTATCTATAGATGTATACAGGTTGTTTCAAATTTGACTCTCACCATTGGGATCTTGGAAACTATAGAGAATACGAACATGTTTGAAGTGGGGCAAAGTTGCGCATTTATGTGCTTAACAATATGCCGTTTGAAAAATTTGAAAATTTCGAGTAGTTCCGGAGATATACGGAAAAAACAGAGTTTTCGGAAAATCATTTTATTTTTTTCCTGGCTTTATTTCTTGCCACTTCTTTCACTCTTTCCAATGGTGTTGATAGTTTTGTATCCTGACGTTTCGAAGTCTATGCGTAGCTATCATGAATTTTTTTGTTCTTATGGGAGCCATATTTCCATTCCACAAATTTGAATAGCCCTTTTTATTACCTTTTTGACGATGTATCATAAGTTGGCCTTGTCCTAAAAATCCGAGAAATTAGATAAATTACTTTTATAAACTAGTTAGTTTTGATTTTTCCAATAAAAGTATTTTATTTAATTTCTCGAATTTTTAGGGCAACACTACCAACATCGTGCAATATAATAATTTTTATAAATACGCCACTGATCGTGGACAACAAAAATTACGCCATAGAAAAAAGGTATCATGACACAAAAGGAAGACTAGAAGCGGCTGTTTTATAAATGGCAATTTATGATCAAAATTCAATAAGATCAAGGAATTCCTAAGGAGTAGTCGGTCATAAAACGAATGCCTATCTACATTTCTTTGTGTGTTCGTACATGTATATATACCTTTTTTTCTTTTTTAGCTCTGCTGAAGATTTCACTGTGACAATTAAATATAAATTTATGATCAGATTAACATAAGTATCAATGTTCGAACGGATGCCGCTTTCCTAACTATATGATGGTGGTGGTTGTGGTTGGTTATTATTTTTATTATTATTATTATTATTGTAGACCCAACCTAAATTAATTCTCACAAAGTCACATGTTAAAATCTTTATTGCTTAAAAGAGGTTCCGAGCTAAGATGCCGCCTCGCTGTGATATAAGTTTATATGAATGCTTGCCTCTACATTGACATGTTATTTTTCTTTTTTTTTTATTATTATTATTTATTAAATTATTTCTAGATATGATTATTAAGATGTAGATTATTTACAGACGTTAAAGCCAAATTGTTCCTAAACATTTTGAGGTCTGACCGACTTCAAAAAAGAAGGAGGAATACAATTCGGTTGTATGTTCGTTTTTTTATTTTTTTTATATATGGCTTTTCACGCGTTTTGCATAGTAAACGTGCTCCGATTTTGATGATATTTGATTCATTTGAAAGAAAAGAGTTGAGAAATGGTCCCTTATTCAGACAAAACTCAAATCCGAAATTTTCTTCCCTCTAAAAACCACCAGGGTATTTTTTCTGGAAAATCGAAAATCTGAGATGGCAGAATTAAAAATGAGACAATTTCCGAAAACGTTGAAATTGCACGTTTTTTTCAAAAGAGTTACAGTTTTCGAATTACAGAAATGGTAAAACTGAAATATGTGTATTTCCGATATGTGGAGTGGGCATTTTTTTCGAAAAATAAAAATGTGAGACTTCAAAATTTAAGAAGAGATTATAATTAGCAACATTTAAATTGGACATTTTCAATAGAAACTACAGTTACAGGTCAACCCCTGAAGATAAACAATTGTCGGGTTTGACAAAATAAAGTGTAAAATGTTTAATGTAGTAATTCTATGTTTATTATTTTTGATTCTATCTACGCCAACGGTTCCAGATTCCAAATAGTAGATATTGAAAAGTGTGAAATAATTATTTTTTCCACAAAATTTGTACCGACTTTATTAGTTGGTACACTGAAAAATACAAAAGAGTATTAATTCTAGTGGTGCTGTTAATTTTGAAGTTGGTGCCCAAAGTCTTACTAAAATTGTGCAACTTTCAAAGTGCCAGAACCAGAATTAATATTATTTTGGATTTTTCAGTGTACCAAGTAAATAAATATCTATCTTTTACAAAATATTGGACCGACGTTATTAGTTGATGCACTGAAAAATAAAAAATAATATCAATTATGTTGGTGAAGTTGTGCAGTTTCAATTAAATTGAAAACTTTTGGCACAAACTTCACAATAGAACTAATATTATTTGGTATTTTTCAGTGCACCGACTAATAACGTCAGTCCAATTTTTTGTAAAATAATATTTATTTCACACTTTTGAGTATAACATTAATCACGATAATTGTTGAACTTTCACTAATACGTAGCACTACGCTATACCACTGTGAATTATTTGCTTGTACTTGTACTTGTTATAATTAAGAAATCCAAGAACATCGTCGTGAAAATACGCATATTTTAGACTTTACCACCGCTGTAACTGGAAAACCGTAACTTGATGGAAAAAAAATTCAATATAAATGTTGCTACAAATAATCTGGTCTTTAATTTGATTGCATAAGATTTTCAATTTTCGAAAGGACTTGCACCCTCCATATAGCGAAAATACATATATTTGAGATTTCAACAACGCTTTAACTCGAAAACCATAACTCTTTTTAAAAAATGTTCAACTTAAAAGTTTCCGGATATTGTTCTATCTTTAATTTTGTCGTCTCAGATCGTTGATTTTCGAGAAGAAATGCCCCCTCCACCCCCTTTGGAGGAAGTTTTTGGGGGGAAAGGCAAGTCTAATATTGATTCTATTTTTAATGGGAGCAATTCTCAATATCTACTCGTCTCTCAAATGAAAAAAAATCATCTAAATCGGAGCACGTATACTATGCAAAAGGCGCGAACTTTCATAAACTAACACACTATATTAAATATACCTAGTCCATTTACTTAACCAGTTGTATAATGAAACTTTTAGCAATATTAAAAAAAAAACTATTCGAATAACTCGATAAGACTTCTACGTAAGAAAATGACTGAATTCGACCATTTTGTTTTCAAAATTTTGCATGAAACACCACCAATTCATCTATAATACACAATACAAAAAACAAATCGAGGTGGTTTCAGTGTTTAAGTGAGTTTAATCTCTTCAACCAAGAATAAAATTCTAATTTAGCATAAGAGGACTACCTCTTGACCTATTTTTTATCATATCTTTCAAATAGGCGGCAATGTATTGGCCTTGATTCGAATAACATTTCCAATCAGGAACCTATTCTATGTGGTGTGGCACAAGGCTCTGTCCTAGGCCCAATCCTATCCATAATTTATATCAATGGCCTTTTTCACTTACAGTTTACCCTATAATTGTATAGCATTTGCTGATAATAGAAACCTCGCCATCTCAGGTAAGGAGATAAATGAAATAAATCGAGCTCAAGAAAACGGCGAAAAATGTTTTCAAAGAAATAAACTAGTAAAACACAACAAATCTTTTTCCCATCGAACACATTTCTAACAAAGGATGACAGCGTTGAGTGCGGTGTCAGAATGCTCAATCTGTGTCACTGATAAGCGGTATCGATATACTACAAAATAAAAACGAAATCAACAAAATCAGTCGTTCCGTTACCGGGATAATCATATCAGGAAATTCATCTTAAACTAATTCTTTCAAAGACAACATGTCTATTTTACTCACATTTAGGAACTATAATTTCAATTCTTTTGTAAAATATTGATAGAAAGTATTTAGGTTACAACACAAATCCATCATTCACAGATATAATAACACGCAAGGAAAATGTTTCTTCACACCAAATAAATCGACTGTTGGATGTTTGTAAATCAATAACGGAAATCTGTAATCTGACTCATCATTTTCTATACCTACCTACCCATGACAGATCGACAGACAGAAAATTCTATATATATATATACCTACTGTACCTATATAGCAGCCGCTCCGATTTCAACCAAACGCAAGTAAATGTTTATTCCGCACTCCAGGAAATTGAACGATGCGCCGCCAAAGTGCCATATCCTGTAGTAGGTAGTCGTAGACAGTTTGAGTTGCTCATAGTCACATTATTAGGATTGTGACGTTACACACAATAGCGCATCCATCGAGCGTTTGTTGATCACCTACCCCACCACCAGATTCACAATATCCGCCACTTAAGGCGGGTTTTTTTCAGTCATTTAAAACACCACCTCCACCAGAAGATCGACACCGATATTTATAGGTAAGTATGCTACACTTAAAGACAGAAACTTTTACCGAGAAATCAAAATATAACCATGTCGTGTTCTGGGTATTTCTATTCTTTCACTGTCTCAAATCCAATATCCAAAACGCGTTATGGGCAAACATATCTTCACACATCTGATCTTCCATTTCGGTCTTTCTGCGCTAATGAAAAATACGTAAAACTTTATTCTTAAAATTCTTCTTCGTCAAGAAAATAAATTAACAAAACTCGTAAAATTATAAAATACTAGTTGTTTTACCCGGCTCAAAGTTATTTCTTTGGGTATTACAGGTATGGAACCCTCCACCTAGAAGGTTCAGTCACACATACAGCCACTATTAAAATTCAATTTTCGTCCTGATGACTATAGAAAAATAGGTACGTATTAAGAAAAGTTGAGTTTTTTAGCTTTTGTCATTGACGTCTTTAATATTTTCTTTTGGATTTTCAATCAAAACAATTTTCAGAATAATGGGCAAACTGAAGGAAATTCAAACTGCGGACTACCGATCAAATTATTGCTTTTCCGGTTGACAATAAGAGGGATATGAATTTTAGGTAAATTTCTTATAGAAATGAACCTATTGCGATCGTTCACACTTTTGAATTTCGAAAAAAATTCAAGGGCATGTTGTTATATGTCTATAAGTTAGTCCAAAAAAAACATTTGGTTCAAAAGTTTATATATATATATATATTCGTTGTTGGGCAATATCAGGTAAGTAGTTTCAAAATGGCGACCGTTCAAACATTTCAAAAAATTATCAAAAAAGAGCCTTAGTGTAAATATCATCAAAAATAATTTTAGGTTATAGATATAATCAGTACCTACAACTTTTGTTCAAAGCAATTTTTCATAAAATACACAGGTAAAAAAATAAAAATTAATAAAGAAAAATAACAAATATTGATAAAACATGAACACTCAATATAAATTTTATGTAATTGTACATTTTCTGGAGATCTTGATATAGACCCTGATTAAAAAAATATATAGTATATTTTTTGAAAAGAAATAGGCGAAAAAAAAAATGAAAACAGAAACCTCTAACCGCAAGGCTATGACACATACGAGAATTTTACGTAATAACATTTATGTATACCAATGAAAAGGTTGTTAAAATTTCAATTCAATGAATTTTGAAAAATTGACCTTTTCGCTGGCTACAGGCCGTCGGGATTTTTTAAATAGACATCTGTCATGAGAACTTTTTGCAGTAAAAATGACAAACGTCAAAAAATGTACAATTCAAATGTCGCTACATATAATCTCTTCTTTATTTTGGCGGTCTCATATTTTCAATTTTCGAAAAAACATGACACCACACTACATAACGAAAACACACATATTTCAGACTTTAACACTGCTGTAACTGGGAAATCTATGATTTTTTGAAAGATGTCCAATTTAAACGTTGCTGAGAATGGTTCCTTTTTTAATTTTGCCGTCTTAAATTTCTGATTTTCGAAAGGAGGTGCAAATGTTGGTTTGAAAAAAAATGGATAACTATTTTTGGTATGACCTAACTAACCTAAATAACTTTGTTTCATTTTAAAGCGATTTTTTGGACGCTTCTACTGTCTAAATCGGTACATAGCGCTTTATGACAAAGTCACAGATTTTTTTATGAATTTCTCGAAAATTTTAAACGCAAAAGCATTTTTATTTTTCATTAGGAAAAAGAGCGTGAAAAATTATAGTTAGTGCTGAAAAAAGGAACTCGATATGATTATTCGTTATAGACTTATTTAAAAATATATTTAAACCTTCATTTTACGTAACGAAATTAGAGAACACTTTGAGTATCATCAGTAAAGTTACCTATTTCTTATATAATCTCCTTTATTAATAACAAAAGAAAATATTACCTATGTCGCTGTATACACCTATAGTAATTTGTCAAGTCTAAATAAATGAGAATTAAACACAAATAACTACCCACAGCAGGTTCCAACTTTGAGCAATTAAGGCGTCATTAATATTTTTTTTTTATTTAGCTCTGGTTTTTTTCTAAATTCAGTTCTCTTGAGGACAACTGACATTGTCGAGAAAAAAATTGTAAAATAACTGACTAAGGAAAATAATATGCCAAAGTTTTTGTTATTGTAAGGAAAGATATATTTTATTTTCGAATCGAGGCCTACCGTTGTTGTTACAGTTATTTGTGTTTAATTATTATTTAATTACACTAAACTTAGAGTGACATAGGCAATAGAGTTTTTTTTATTGTTAAAGGAGGTTATATAAAATATATGTAACTTTAATAAAAACTGCTGATACTCAGTGTGTTCTCTAATTTTGTTACGTAAAAATTAAGGTTTAAATAATTTTTTATAGAAGTCATTAAGAAATAATCATATGGAGTTTTTCACGTTCTTTCTTCCTAATGAAAAATAAAAATACCATTGCATTTAAAAATTGTATTCATAAAAATCTACGACTTTGTCATAAAGCACCATCTATCGACTGGGAAAATAATTAAACTAAGAATGTTATTGTTGCAGTAGAAGCGCCCGAAAAAGCACTACAAAATGAATCAAAATAGGTCATACCAAAAAAAAGGTAACCAGTTTTTTTTTTCAAACCAACCTTTGGCCCTCCCTCCACCCATTACACGATAGAGAAAAAAAGTTTAATACAAAAAAGTTGTCTTATTTTCAGTAGGTTCCATTTTTTCTTTCAATATAGGTTAACTTGAGAATGTTCATTAAAACATTGTTTTCTAATTCGCGGTGTGAGTTACGCCCTCTAGCGGTAGACTTAGCAACTTATAAATATTTTCCAGCTTATTCTTTCGGCTGATTTACCCCTAATTTTTTTTCTCATGGTTGTCCGATTAACGGATCCTGAGATATAGCCGGCGTCCTTTATTAATGGGCCACTCAGTATACCTTCTTTGTCATTGTCAAATAAGTATTTTGCGCAAATGAATAAAGAAAAAGTGATAACATTCTATATTACAGTCTTTTATTCACAAAACTTAGCCTAATAATGATTCATTTTATTATAAATAAGAATTTCAAATTCACTCATCTCCATTTCACGATCGTCATATGGTATTGTGAATGTGGTACCAATTTTTCCTAGTACCACTCCATGAGATTTGCTGGCTCTTCCAATATGCAAAATGGTATCATTTTCAGCACCTCCTAATACCGGATTGTTGATTTGTTTGTATTTAGTGATGTCGGTCTTGACCCACTGGAAACCGGTGGGGAACTGACTACATAGCACCTAAAAAAATATAAAAAATTACTCTGTTTCCAATAAGTCGGAACCATATGGAAAACTTTTTTTATTATTGGTTTTATGAAAAAAAGTTATTCTTGATAAAAAGTTCTGCATAGTCCAAAACATTAAATGCAATCATCAGATATCAATTGTTTTCATCCGTATACGAGGTAAGTCAAAAAATATGAATTTAGCTCAAGAGTAAATTACCTTTATTTTTGAAAATATCGAAAGTTTTTATTACAAAAAGTTGATCATAGTCAGATATCCAATATTATTCATCCGCCTTGAAAAAACATATTTTATTATTTTTATTAACTTCTGTGTATTAGCATTGAAAATTTACGTCTACCGATCAACATTTAATCTAGGATGCACTGACTCCAAACGTCAAATCGCTAGTTCGTTTTAGAAAATACAAGAAATGGCGACTCTATTGACTAGTAACTAGAAAATTGAACCAGTTTTTATTGTCGAAGGTAATTATAAAAATCATAGAGAAGCAGCAGCTATTTTTAACAAAACAGACATCCGAATAGAAATATTCAGCCTTCGACAGTTGCAAAAATTCTAAATAAATTCAAGACGTTTGGAAGTGTTCACAAAATAATTTTAATAAATATTTTTTTTTCAATAAAATAGCTGATGTGTAATTTACAAAATCTGCATGTGTAGGTATTTTATTTATACCAAAAATTATTTCTTTTAGCTGATGCATAATATTGGATATCTGATAATAATTTTCAATTATGATTTTTTCAATAAAAACTTTCGATATTTTTAAAAATAAAGGTACTTTACTCTTGAGCAAAATTCATATTTTTCGACTCAACTCGTATACGGACTAAAAAAATGATATCTGATGGTTGCGTTTGAAGTTTTGGACTATGCAGAACTTTTTATCAAGAATAACTTTTTTTCGTAAAACCAATAATTTTCCATATGGTTCCGACTTAATTAGACACAGTGTATACTTCTTTCTTTTAAGTCCCTTAAAATAGATTTTGAACGGCCATAAAATGTTTCATTTCCTACTGTATACATACCTTGATAAAAGTATCAGCTTCTTTGGTTTCATTTTGAGCTGCAAAAACAGCGTACGGTTTCGTCGAGAATACTTCTGCGGGGTAAATACCAGAATCTGGGTAATACACTTGTCCAATATATCCGCAATCACATTCACCCTTTTCCACTTTTATGGCATTCTCTGGTATTTTGCCAGCAACTGTATCCACCCAATAATAGTCTATAATGCAAAAAACAAGAATGATTCTGTTAGTTTAAAAATACAGATACAAAAAATCCAAGGATGAAGCTGAATGCAAAAAAACTTGACAGAATGCTTTGAAAATGTTTTTGTCTTTGACCGACAATACAAACAAAAGTGCTAACCTAACCTAACCTAACCTAACCTAACCTAACCTAAGCTAACCTAACCTAACCTAACCTAACTCTAATCGAGTGTTTAAAAATGTCCGTTTCACACTTTTTCACAAATGATCTCTTCTTCAATGTAGGCCCCTCTACTTCTTTTGAAATCTATTTTTTTGCATCTTTTTTTAAGACCATAAATTAGAAAGTCAAACTATCAAACATCAATCAAATTTTCTGCCACATTGAAGTGAATAATAAAAATATAGAAAAAAATAAGATCGTCTTTATTAGTTGGTGCACCGAAAAATATAAAATAATATGAATTCTATCGGTACTAGTAGATTAGATAATTTTGAAGTTGTGTAGTTGTAGTTAAATTGAAAACTTTTGGTACCAACTTCAAAAGTACGAGAACCAATTGAATTAATATTATTTTGTATTTTTCAGTGCACCAACTAATAAAATCGATCCTAGTTTTTGTAAAAACTTCTTAATCTCCCATTTTTTGTTTAACATCGTTGAATGTTGACTTTATATGCAGACATTTCAAAGAATAACGGTAACACAACATATTTGACACATTACTATTGCTGTAACTCGAAAACCGTTATTTTTTTTACAAAATATCCAATTTAAATGCTGTTTAATTTCCGGTTTCTTTTTTGATTCTACCATGTCATATTTTAGATTTTCGAAAAAATAAAAAATGTCTCCCCCAACCCCCTTTTTCGGATAACGCAGTGTTGAATTTCAAATTTGTTTAATATGAGACCTTTTCTCAGCACTTCACTTTTAAATGAAGCGAAATCATCAAAATCGGAGCACGTTTGCTATACGAAACACGTAAGAATAAAAAGAAAATAGGTACACAGTCGAATTGTATATACACCCTCCGGTTGGGAAGTCGGTCAAAAAGAATGTAAATGAGATACTAAGACTAGGAACATCTCTCAAATCCAATTAATCTCATTTTTGTTCATGGTATGTTTCAAGTCGTAGGTACTTTTTATATGGATCAATGTATAAACGACAAATTTAAATTAATTTTAAAAACTAAATAACAAAGTATTCTTCTTACCTAATTCCACTTCGGCTAGGGCTATTTTAGAAATTAAGAAAAAAATTGTACAAAAAACTAATTTGGCAAACATATTCAACAATTTATTATTTGATACTTAATGATGAACTTACAAAAAATAATACACTGATAATCTCACGACTTACTTATATATACAATTTTATAAATGTGAATAATTAAATATTTTAGATAATATGGTTATTGGGATTTCCAAATCTTGATAACAATAAGATATCTTTCTATTTTTTCTCTTTATCTAAGATGTAATTTTTTTATTGATTGGATAATTATTGTCCACTTAAATGTGTCAACTAACTTATCTTTGATCACATATTATGATAAAAATCAGCTCTTCAATCTCAATAAAATACTCATATGTATCTATTAAATTATTTATCATTGAAATTATTGTACGTTAACACTTCAAAATAATCATAAACATGTTCTTCGTGTCCATTCAGTGGAAATGCAAGGTCATCACCCAACTTTCCCAAATATATTTTTCCATTATCTTTATGTATCCGTCCAATATATAATATTTTGCCTTTTTCAGTTCCACCAGGCACTAGATTTGGAATTGTTTGATATGAACTGGCATTGGTTTTGACCCAGACGAAATGACCTCGAAATTGACTACAAATCACCTGGAAAATATCAATAAATTTTATAGTTAATTTTCTCATGTGTTTAGTTATGTTATATTGTTACTTGTATTTTTACAGGGTGTTTAAAGACCAGACCAGAGCTGAAGCCTTTGAAAATGGTAAGAAGAAGTGAAAAAAGTAATAGTAGGATGATATCCATTGAAAAAGGAAGAGAAAATAACAAAAACGGAAGGCAAAATAATTTACGGGCGATCTGAGGTCGGGAAGAGGAACGGGGTGAGTTTTTAAGGGTAAAAAACTGCTTATCTTGATTTCCGACAAAATTACAAGTCCTATGGAAAAAAAATCTGGTGTGTCCACTCACACGACATTCCTACCGCTCGCAGGCAAATATCAGTGAATAAAAATTTTTACTTTATTACAATACTTTCCTTACATAGCGACGATAATAGCGGTAGTAAAGTAAAAATCCTCTGGTCAAATCGTGCTTCCACTCATTTTTTTCAGCATGTTTAGCCAGAATCTGAACAAACATGTGGAAAATATGTAATTTTATTCAAGCATAACTTTTTTTTGTGCTTTTTCTCTACTACTTTAGGCAAGTTTAATCAAAATCCTTAGTGCCACCGGCGAGTGATATTGGTACCAAACAAAATAAAAAAGAAAGCAACAAAATAAACCGATCCGTTTCCGAGATAATGCTGTCACAGACGGACGGAAAATATGTTTATTAGACTTTGAAAACTCTGAAACGTCAACATTTGTAAAAATCTCGATACCGAAAACTTCACACGATTAGGTACAATACTTTCCTTATACAGCTACTATAGTAGCGCTGAAAGTAAAAATAAATAGGAGAGTTGTAGGTTGTAGGTAATAAAAAGATCTACAACTTCTGTAGTTACATTTTTTCACATAACCTCAAAATTTATATGAAAAATTCAAATATCCATTTTTTTATTTTTATCGTTTACAAAAAAAAATGTTCCACGAAATTTGCTGAAAACTTACTTTCTTATGTCCCAAACACACTGTAATTTTGTTGATTTAAATAATGTATTTTTTCACCTTATTTTGACTTAATATCGAAGAAGCACCCTAATTTTCAATAGAAAATTCTCTCGTCAAAATATCTGGTTTTTTAAAAAAAAGTCGGAGGGCTTTTTGTTCATTAAAATCTACTTTCTGGTGGTGTAAGAAAATAGACATTACTATGATAAATTTAAATCCTATCTTTAATAAAATTTCGAACGACTTTTTTCGCATGTTTTTAGCAAACTTTAGGTTTTATGGATTTGTAATTTTTTTATCAGTGTTACATGGAATCGAGTGATTACTGTAAATTTTAATAAATAGCTCAAAATTGTACATAATGATTTAAAAAAAATCCGATTAAGATTTTTCGTTTTTTGCATTTTCTGAGAAAATTTAACATCAGACTTTTTTTAAAAACCAGATATTTTGATGAGGGAATTTTCGATTGAAAATTAGGGTGCTTTTGTGATATTAAGTAAATCAAAATAAGGTGACAAAAATATTTTTTCAATCAAAAAAAATACAATGTTTGGGACATGAAAAGGTAAGTTTTCACCAAATTTCGTGTAGAAAATGTTTTTTGTAAAAGATAAGAATAAAAAAAATAAAAACTTGATTATTTGAATTCAAAACATAAATTTTGAGGTTATATGAAAAAAGTGTTGATATAAAATTTGTAGATCTTTCTATTACCTACGACTTTATACTTTAACTTTTTTTCATTGGACTTGTAGTTTTTCCGGAAATCGAGATAAGCCCCCTCCACTTCCCGACCTCAGATTGCCCGTAAATTATAATTCCTTTCATTTTTGTTATATTCTCTTCCATTTCCAATGGGTTTTATCTTATATTTTTTTTGGTTTCAAAAATTATCGACCCTGGTCTATAGGTATAGGTCCGGAAATGCATTATTTCCAAAATACAGACTTAATACGAGTGAATGTAATATTATTACTTTCCTACGCTACTATAATAGCTGTATAAGGAAAGTATTGTAATCGTGTGAAATTTGCGGTATCAAGATTTTTACAAATGTTGGCGTTTCAGAGTTTTCTAAGTCTAATAAACATATTTTCAGCCATTGGTCTGTCTGTCTGTCTGTGACAGCATTATCTCGGGAACGGATCGGTGTATTTTGTTGCTTTCTTTTTTATTTTGTTTGGTACTAATATCAGAAGCCGGTAGTACTGCATGAGAATCCTGTATACCCTGGGTGTTGAGCTATAGCCAAAAAAAGTGATTTTCTCAAGACTATAGCGCGAAAACGGCTCTAAGGATTTCGATTAAACTTCCCTAAAGTATTCTTCTGGGAGCCCTCTACCACCCACATATAGCGCTATCTCTGAGAAAAAGCACAAAAAAAGATATGCTTGAATGAAATTCCGTATCTTACACATGTTTCTTCAGATTCTGGCTAAACGTTCCATCTTGCTAAAAAAATATTACATGACCATTGTTGTTTGTCTTGACATGCTGAAAAAAAATGAATGGTAGCACGATTTAACCGGAGGATTTTTACTTTACTACCGCTATTATCGTCGCTATGTAAGGAAAATGTTGTACCTAATAGTGTAAAATTTTTCATTCACTGGAATTTGCCTGCGAACGGTAGGAAAGTCGTGTGAGTGGACACACCAGTTTTTTTTTAGAGCAACCACTAGTTTTTGATAAAAAAAGATTTATTTCTTGAAAACATGCGTTCTTCTTCTTGTTACAACAAGCAGATTTATACAAATAAAAATTCAATTAACAATAGGTTATTACAGAATCAACTATACAGACTTTTTACAAGATAGCATTATTAGAGGTTAGATAAGGATTAAATTAAACTTTTGATAAAACTGCTGATTACATCAACGATATAACATTTCGATGATTTTTGATAAAAAAAAAACTTGAACGTGCTATATTGCTTTTGATGACTGAATATTTTCAATTGCGACGTAGAAAAATGTTTCAATGAAAGGTTATTTGAAGATCAGACATACCTAATGTATAAGTTGGCTCATTGTTATTTGAAAAAAGATAATTTGGATTAGTAAGGTAAGTGAAATCATTTTAATGATTCGTCTATTTTTCCGGTTCTATCAGGTTTAATTTAAAAGTGCAACATATATCGATAAAAAAAAACGAGAAAAAATAATTAGATTTCTTCAAGGCCAAACTCAAAATAATAGACGCGCTTCAAAAAAAGCGCCCACGGATGGAGTTGATAAAGAGTATAACCAGAGAAATTGGGAAAGAAGCAGGAAAACAATGAAGACATAAATAAATAAAAGTCTTCAGAAATCGTAGCCAGCGAAGATTTCACAGTTACTAGTTTTTAATTTTTATTTTTGGGAAAAATGATTTAAAAAAAGTTGTAGAAACAGATCATATCTACAATCAAAAAATATTTTTAATGACATTTAGTCAATGGCTACTTTTTGACCGACGAACCCCGAACGGAGGTTCGTGTGCGCCTTTTATATAGTAAACGAGCTCCGATTTTGATGATTTTGGATTCATTTGAAAGGGGAGGCTTGAGAAATGGTCCCATATTCATAAAAACCCAAATACGAAATCTCCTTTCCTCCGAAAGCCTCCCCCGAAGGAGTGGTGGGGGCGAATTTTCTCGAAAATCCGGAAACATTTAAATCGAACATTTTTTCAAAAGTGTTACGGTTTTCGAGATAGACAATTTCTTTTGAAAATTGAAAATTTTTCGATACTACATGAAAGATATAATTATTTGCAGCAACATTTATAATGAACATTTTTTCCTTAAAGTTACGGTTGTCGAGTTAAATCGTTATTAAAATGGTAACATATAAAATATTCAAGCGTATTTCCGCAGCGATGCGTGGAGATCTCAATAATAATAACTACAAGCAAAGAATATACGTGGGTAATAGGATAAGTACTATCTTCATTGATATGGTATAGTGAACGTTCAACGATTTTCGGGACTAATGTTACACTCAAAAATGTGAAATAAATATTTTTTACAAAAATTGGACCGACGTTATTAGTTGGTGCACTAAAAAGTATAAAATAATATTAATTCTATTGGTGCTGCTACTTGTGAAGTTGGTGCCAAAAGTTATCAATCTAACTGCAACTGCACAACTTCAAAAGTAACAGCACCAATAGAATTAATATTATTTTATACTTTTCAGTGCATCAACTTATAATATATATATAATTTTATGCAAAAAATATTTTTGTGATTTGTTTTTCAATTTTCGAAACTACTGATCCGATTATGCCCGTTAATGAATTTTGATAAATGCAATCTTTATCGTATTTTAAAACTCAATAATAAATTTATAGGTAGGTATAAGCTTTCAAAAATGAAAAACATTTTTAGCTTCTTTTTTGACATATATTCCGTTGAAATTTTCCCGAAATTCGAAAGTGCATTAGGTAGGTAATAGGTATGAAATTTATTACCTAAAATCTTATTTTATTTGATGTGGATTTTTTTAACCTGCAGTCAATGAACAGCTTGTAAATGAACCAACCAACAAGTCATCAGAAATACGTTAATTCAAGATTCCTGATTAATTAGAATTAGAATTAGAATAATTTTTGTCTCAGCAAATAATCAGCTTTCTTCATCTGCACCTAAGTTCATGGAGAGTGTGAAGTCTATTTTTAGGCGATACTTGAGCTAATTTTATATCTGTTCACAAAATCTATATGTATATTTACATTTTTTTGATTGTTATATCAATAAAGAATTATATATCTATACCTTAATGTTTTGTTCAGCAGTTAATGACATATCGTCAGCACTGAATATAGCATGTGGTTTATTTTTATATATACTTGCTGGAAGTAAACCATATTCTTTGGTGAATACTTGGCCGACATAACCACTTTTCATGCTATCCGAATCGATTTTCAATGCGTTTACTGGGATGCCACCATCTCCAATGTAGTCAACCCAATAGTAGCCTATATATTCACAATTATTAGGTATTAAAAAGATATGAAGAATTATAAAAGTTGTATCGTCTTACCCAATTCAACATGAGCAAAAGCTATCGTTGAAATTGAAATAAATACAACAAGAGCACCAAATCTTTCAATCATCTTATGTTTGGGTTACTTAAATGATTTTGTGAAAATGAACTTGGTGCTTCTCTCAAAAATTGTTGTTTGTCAGCTCCAGTCGTTTCCAATTTTCTAAAAAAATATTAAGAAATCTTTGCCAAAGGATTATAGCAATGTTTCTACATATGATTGTTTCACACTTGTTTTTATATATTTTGTTTGGATATTTCATAACAAATGAGTATTTTTATGATATCTCCAACATTGTATAGGCAGATGATAACCAAATGAATGTGAAGTATGATTTAAAAGTTAGTAGGTTGAGGTTGTTGTTTTTTTTTTGGATGCTTCAAACTTCATAGGAGAAGAAGGTGGGTTTGATTCTTTAGGAAATTCTTTGCACGTTTCCAAAACTTCGTATCATCATCAGATAGCGCAATTTTCAAGAATATATCTGTGAGGGTTTTTTTAGGGAAAAGATGATGATAGTCAGATTATTTCTACACGACAACTGAGTTGGTGATTTAAAAAAATTAATGACAGGAAGCGGCGAATGCGAGGTGGGAATCCAGCTAGCGCTTGCGTGTTATAGGTCCTATATCTAGAAGGCTTCTTCAGACTTTCAAAAGTATTTTTGTGTGAATTTCCGTTTATTGAGTAGGAAAAACAGATTTGTCATTACACGATGCAGGAGTGCAGTGCATACTCTTTGCATTTTACTGACGTAAAAAATAATTTTGGTTGATTAATAGATAAACTAACAAGGCAGAGATCAGAATCAAAATATTTTAAACAATTATCTTTATGCAATATTCTTTTTGTTCATAAGACATTAAAAAAATCCCGCTGGCCTGTAGTCAGGGGAAAGGTAAATTTTTCAAAATTCATTGAATTGAAATTTGAACAACCTTTTCATTGGTATACCTACATGTTATTACATAAAATTGTCGTATGTCGTAGGTTTTTGTTTTGGCTGTTGAATATAAAGCAGACAGGGTTCGAGTTCCACTTCACGGCAGATTTTTTTTTTCGCCTATTTCTTTTCAATAAATATACTATATATTTTTTTAATCAGGGTTTATATTAAGATCTCCAGAAAATGTACAATTACATCAAATTTATATTGAGTGTTCATGTTTTATCAATATTTGTTATTTTTATTTATTAATTTTTATTTTCTTACCTGTTTATTTTATGAAAAATTGTTTTGAACAAAAGTTGTAGGTACTGATTATATCTATAACCTAAAATTATTTTTGATGATATTTACACTACGGCTCTTTTTTGATAATTTTTTAAAATGTTTGAACGGTCGCCATTTTGAAACTACTTACCCGATATTGCCCAATAACGAACTCGACCGAGATATTTGAGATATTGATTTTTGTAGAAAATTTGAACTTGATGCCTTCAAAACTTTTGAACCAAATGTTTTTTTGGACTAACTTATAGACATATAACAATATGCCGATGAAACTTTTTCGAAATACAAAATTGTGAACGATCGCAATCGGTACATTTCTATAAGAAATTTACCTAAAATGTCGTTAATAGTAGTATCACCTTGTACCTTATTGGATTATTTTTATCGGTTAAAACTGGTAAAAACCCACACATGTTTGTTTAAACTATACTTATCAATATTTTGCGATCAAGTAAGTAATCGTAGGTAGGTGCCCATATTTGATTGTCAGCTGGAATATGATTATGATTATGACAAATTATTGTAGCTTATCTGAGAATATGAATGAAATATCAATACAAAGATTATTGGCTTGAAAAAACAGTAGTAATAATAATCTATAATAATCTTTATTCAGGTTAACATACAAATCTTGATTTAAAAAATAGTATGCTAATAGATTGTCTGACTTATAAAGTCCAACAAACCCCTACCGAGATGCAAATAGCATCTGTGTGTAGACCTGAACTTAATAATGTATTAAACTCTACAAGCTTAACATAATGTAAATATACATATTAGTATACAATAAATAAACAAATAATAAAATTAAAATGCAACAAAACTATAAATACAACTACAAATGTAAAGAAAGACACATGATATAGGAAGTATTAAATATTAAAACAGATTTTTAAAGTAATATAACAATATCTATGTATATTATAACTTCAAATTATTTAAAATCCAACTCTTAATATGAAATTTAATAAGCCCTCTAGAGAAGTTTATTTTTTAGATTGTTATCTAATCTATTGTAGACAAGTTTGGATCGATATGAACTAGTTTTTTGACCAATATTTAATTTAGTTTTACTTACTGTAAGCGATTTGTGTCTAGAAAATAAACATGCTTCAGCAATAGTATACTCTTCCCGTAGATTACAATAATTATTTATTAGTGCTTCCAAAATATATTTTTGATTGATGTTCAGCAATCGTGACTCACTAAAAAGGTTGTGTTGTTTACCAAAAGTTAAAATTTTGATAGCACGCTTTTGTATTCTTACTATCGGCCCTAATGTATTTGAATAAGCTGAACCCCAACAAATAATTCCATAAAATAGGACGCTACAGAACAAAGCATGGTATAATTTTAATAAATCATTTTTTTCAAGAATATATCTCATTTTATAGAAAACAAAAAGAAGGTATCTTACTTTTTTAACAATACTAAAAATATTTTTCTTCCAATTCCAATTTTCATCTAGTATAACACCAAGGTATTTAACTTCATTTACCCTTTTTATTTTATCACATCCACAGTTTAAGTTATTATAACAAACATCATCATGTATTGCGAGTCCGTCTGTAACAGGGAGCTTATCCGCATATAGAGACACATATAAAACACTGGATTTTGACATATTTAAAGACACTTTGTGATAATTAAACCATTTCCTTATAATTTTTAAAGAATGTTTGGCATTGGCTGTAACTTCATCCCAACTCTCACCACTACAAATAATGACTGTGTCATCCGCAAAAGATACAATAACACCCGGTAAATTAAGATTCAATAACCCATTAATATAGGCATTAAATAATAATGGACCCAAAATTGAACCTTGAGGGACTCCACAAGTAACTAAGCTGTAAGAAGTTTTAACACCATTAATGAGAACACACTGAAATCCATTTGATAGATAGTTACGCATCAAATCATTAACAATCCCTCTTATACCTATATCATTCAATATAATCAATAGAAGTTCATGTACTACCGTGTCAAAAGCCTTCGCTAGATCGAGAAATATTGCTATTACCGATCTGCTATTGTCAAGTTGGTTACATATGAAGTTATTGACATAATTTAAGGCATCATTAGTCGATTTATTCTTTCTGAATCCGAATTGTCTCCCATTTATCATTCCCTCTCCCTCTAGAAAATCATTAAGTCTTTTGTGTATCACTTTTTCAGATATTTTAGCCAAATTTGATAATAAGGATATTGGTCTATAATTACTTGTTGATTTATGATCACCAGCTTTATATATTGGTACAACCTCTGCTCTCTTAAAATGATTAGGCCAAATACCAGATAGCATACATTTATTAATTATTTTTGCCAAGGGTTCAGCTATATCCAAAGCAATACATTTTAAAACAGCGATGGTAATTCCTTCAATCCCACCTACCTTCTTATTTTTCATTGACATAATAATATCTACTATTTCCCCAGCGTTTGTCTCCTCTAAATACAATGACTTATTATTCCAAACTCTAAGTGGAACATACATAGAATCAGACACTATTTTATCCGAAAGACACTTAGCGATCGTGGTAAAATAATTATTGAACTCCTGACCTATCTCAAATCCGTCCTTTAATACTTCTTTGTTAGTGTCAAATATTTCATTTATATTTACCCTATCTTTTTTAATTTTTGCATTTAATTTACTATTTACAAAATTCCACATACTCTTTGCATCATTACAGAATTTTTTGAAATTAGTTTTATCATATTTACACTTTGCTATTTTTAATTTTTTATTAAGAGATTTTACAAAAGCATTATATTCTTCTTTAATATCCAACCTATTTGGGAATCTCTTTTTTAAACTACTCAGTTTCTTTTTTTTATTACAAGCAATTATTAATTCCGGTGTTATCCAGTCAGATCTACTTTTCAAGCGCTTTTTTGGTCTATTTACAAATGTCGAAATCTTAATAAGTGACTTAATTTTATCAACTAATTGATCAGTCATCTCATTTACATTATTGATCATTACGTTCTCTATATATACCAAGTATATTTATTTCGACTAGGAAATAGCAATAAGTTTATTAGTTTTTGGTTAAAATATCGTTTTAGAGCAGTTTTTTGTTAGGTAAAACAAAAAATTATAGGTAGATATATAAAAACAGCTAAAAAGTACGCTTTAATAGCAATCCGAACTGAACAGTAAATAAGAGTGGAGTGTGTTATCAATAGTTTATTGACTTCTATTTATACAAGTAGGTACGTTTCATTTTAGAAACAGTAAATGCAACCCAAGCTTTTTGACCGACGAACCCCGAACGGAGGAGGTATACAATTCGACTGTCAGCTTTATTTTTAATTTTTTTTGGTTCGTGCGCGCCTTTTATATAGTAAACGAGCTCCGATTTTGATGATTTTGTATTCATTTGAAAATGGGGATTGAGAGATGGTCCCATATTCATAAAAACGCAAATCCGAAATCTCCTTCCGTCCGAAAACCGCCCCCGAAGGGGTGGTGGGGGCGAATTTTCTCGAAAATCGAAAATCTGAGTTGGTATAATTAAAGATAGGACAATATCCGGAAACGTTTAAATTGAACATTTTTTCAAAAGTTTTACGGTTTTCGAGATAGACGCATGTTAAATATGTATTTTTGCTATGTGGAGAGGACAATTTCTTTCGAAAATTGAAAATTTTTCGATACTACATGAAAGATATAATTATTTGTAGCAACATTTATAATGAACATTTTTTCCTTAGAGTTACGGTTTTCGAGTTAAATCGCTGTTAAAATGGTAACAACTAAAATATTCAAGCGTATTTCCGCAGCGATGTTCTGAGATCTCAATAATAACAACTACAAGCAAGGAATATACGTGGGTAAAATAGGATAAGTACTATCTTCATTGATATGGTATAGTAAACGTTCAACGATTTTCGGGACTAATGTTACACTCAAAAGTGTGAAATAAATATTTTTTTAAAAAAATTGGACCAACGTTATTAGTTGATGCACTGATAAGTATAAAATAATATTACTTCTATTGGTGATGGTACTTGTGAAGTTGGTGCCAAAAGTTATCAATCTACCTGCAACTGCACAACTTCAAAAGTACCATCACCAATAGAAGTTATATTATTTTATACTTTTCAGTGCATCAACTAATAAAGTCGGTCCAATTTTTTGTAAAAAATATTTATTTACAATAAATTTAAGTTCTCTATATTTCAAAATTATTTTTTCACTTGCTAGTTTGTTTTTTAATTATAATTAATTTTTTATATCTTTCATTCTCTTCGATAGTTCTAAATTCGTTTAATTGCATTCCTCGTAACCTTGCCATCTCATCCAATACCTCTTTATTGGATGGAACTCTCCCTGTATCAAAAAATGTCAATAATGTTCCTTGAAATATAACATTTGATAAGCTGTCAATCAAATTATAAGACTGGTACTTATATCCTTAGGTAATCAGTATGATTAAAGATAAAATTATTTTATTTTATCCTGGTAATCCTGGTTAGAATCCTTGAGTTGATTTTCAAGTCAATAGAATGTCTATGAGTTGTTAAAATTACCTACGTTGAGTTTTTTGAAGTTTTGCACTTGTAGTTAGATTGATAACTTTTGGCACCAACTTCACAAGTACCAGCACCAAGGGAATTAATATTACGGACGTCGGTCCAATTATTTGTAAAAATATTTATTTCAGAATTTTGAGTGTACCTAACATTAGTCACGAAAATCGTTGAGCACACGTATATTCTTTGCTTCTACTTGTTATTATTTAAAGATCTCAAAACATCGCTGCAGAAATAAGCATAGTAGGTATTTCAAATTTTAGATACCTACCATTTTACCACCGCTGTAACTCGAAAACCGTACTAAAATTTTTCAATATGTCTAACTGTTACCAATAATCTGGTCTTTCATGAAGTGCCCTCAGATTTTCAATTTTCGAAAGAAATTGCCCCCTCCACATATCGAAAATACACATGTTTGAGATTTTAATATCGCCGTAAATCGAAAACCGTAACTCTCTTGAAAAAATGTTCAATTTAAATGTTTCCGGATATTGTCCTATTTTCAATTTTCGAAAAAAATTGCCCCAACCACCCCTTCGGGGGCGGTTTTCGGAGGGAAGGAGATTTCGGATTTGCGTTTTTATGAATATGGGACCATTTTTCAAGCCTCCCCTTTCAAATGAATCCAAAATCATCAAAATCGGAGTACGTTTACTATATAAAAGGCGCGCCCAAACCAAAAAAAAAAAACAGACAGTCGAAATTCATTCTATACCTACCTATGTGTTATTATTTTCAGACTCTGAATCTGCCCAGATCTAGGTAAGTTAATTACCTATTATTGAATTGAGATAGCTGAAACATGAAATAAAAGATTTAAAAAAAGTTAACTTACTTACCTATTTATAGATACCTAGGCTGTGTTCGGGGAGTCGCTATCTGCACTATCTCGCACTATCAGCTGTTCACGGAGCTCAATGATAGTACTACAAACGCTATCGTGACGTCATTAATTTTTGTGTGTCACGTCATAAATGAATGCTATCAATGCTATTTCTTCTAAGGTAGTGTATGGATAGTATTTGCGTTTGCAAGCCACAATGACAGAAATTCTGAAAATCTGACATTGACATTATAATGACAGTTCGGACAGTTTTCTAAATCGGAGAAGGATAAGTGTCTACTCATTGGGATAAGTTAACTAAATAATTTAACTAAAATATTTTCACATGATGGGGAAACTCAGGTTCAATAAATATGCAGC
The DNA here is from genome assembly GCA_958507055.1 of Crioceris asparagi. Classification (NCBI taxonomy): domain Eukaryota; kingdom Metazoa; phylum Arthropoda; class Insecta; order Coleoptera; family Chrysomelidae; genus Crioceris; species Crioceris asparagi. The sequence continues at coordinate 96,280,493 of OY293827.1, read as the reverse complement.
GGTCACCAAATTCTTCTGCAAGAGTATACTCGTACATACCAGTATGTAGGAAAAAATAATGAAATAAATGATATTATTTATTTAACCGAAAATTTATTAAAAATTTACATTCGAAGTGGTAATTTTTATTTATAACAATGATATTAGAGTGACCATTCTATGCAAAAACTAACAAGATGCTCACCAATATTGGGGGCTGACACCTACGTCATCAGATGAGATAAGACATAAAAAAAGTGTTAAAAAAGATAGATTTCTATCGTGTTAGGTATAGTTTGAATACCCATCGAATGGGGTTTCGTCATACCTTATTGTCGATCTCTTTTTTTCGTTTGTAAACTAGGTGAAATAAAATTTTAACGCCATAAACAAATGTTTTCTTTGACGTTTGTTCTTGTTCTCTTTGACGTTCAATGTCAAGCATTTCATTTGGAAAGTGATGTAACCCCTTCACAAATATATGTCAGTGTCAGTGTTTTGGGGTTTGGGGAATTAAAATTTAATTTCAATTATACACGACTTGCGTAAAATGGCAGATGACGACAGGAATCGTGACGAAACCCCACTCGATGGGTATTCAAACTATGGGTATGTGTGATTTCTTTTTAGACTCTGAATTTGCCATGATCTAGGTACGTTAGTTACCTGTTACTGAATAGAGATACCTAGCTGAAACATGAAATAAAATATTTAAAAATGTAAACTTACTTATCTAAGTACTCATTTAAGGCGCCGAGACTTGATACTTACGTCATTAGATAAGACATAAAAAGAGAATCAAAATATTACCTCGTATTTGTAATAATCGAAAAAAAAGGTAGATTTCAATCGTGTTAGGTATTACTTTTGTTGCATATTATCATTGGTGACGTCAATCATCGTAGATAGGGGAGACTGGGGCTACAATTTTACAAAAGATATATTTGAGTTGTAGCTTAGAAATTATTCAAAATTTAGAATTGATTTCTAGGATACACGATGATTAATAATTCAGGTATTTATATTATGTAAATAGTTGTTAGTTTGGGGTCATAATTAACAAGTGTAGGGCAGGTATTAACAGAAAGGGTAAAAATTAACATATGTTATGCTGACTGTTACTTACCTAGTTAGCATCGTCTTTAGACTTAAACAACGTGTATAAAATATAGTTTAATACAAAATTAACAAAAATATCAAGGATTAGGAACTATTGTAACGTTTAGGTTTAAAATGAGGTTAAAATATGTTTAAAGCAAGGTTCAAATCAAGGTTAAACCAGATTTAAATTAAGCTTAAACTAGGTTCAAACCAAGGTTGAACTAGGTTCAAACCAAGGTTGAACTAGGTTTAAACAAAGCTTAAACTAGGCTTAAGCCAAGGTTAAACTATGTTTAAGCTAATGTTAAACTTAGGTTAAACTAGGTTTGAACCGAGTTAAACTAGGTTTAAGCTAAGGCTAAATTAGGTTTTAACTAAGGTTAGCTAACCTCACTACCTAACTTCACTAACTTGACTAAATAACGTTAAACTAAGGTAGCTAATCTTAATTTAATTTTAGTTATTTAAGCTAAGTTAATTAACGCTAGTTTAACCATAGGTTAGGTAACTTTAGTTTAAACCTGCGTTAATTAAATGAACTAAAAGAGTATCTATCTATTCGTATTCATCATCTGAATTACAATTCAAACAACAGAATAATGTGATATCGCCTCTGATACATCCTGCTTGGGCACAGTCCTTGCAAGAGGTACATTGGATCCATTCACCAGGTACCTAGGTATCTTTATTATACGATGAACCGCAAATGATACAAAAATAGTCATCGTCATCGTTAGAGCTATTGCTTTCGTTAAGTATCCTTTTCTTCACTATTCCTACTTTTTTGTCCTTTTCTTTAGAATTTCCTCTATATTTGTTGTTTCCTTTTTTTCGTTGTTAATTTTCTCTTTTTCATTTCTCTGATATTACCTACATTCTTCTTCTAGGGATTTTTTTCCGGAGTTGTCAGTGGGAATAGCAGACTTTTTAGCGCGTTTTCTATTAGACGCTTAACATTTGTAGTTGTATTTATAGTTTTGTTGCATTTTAATTTTATTATTTGTTTATTTATTGTATACTAATATGTATATTTAGATTATGTTAAGCTTGTAGATTTTAATACATTATTAAGTTCAGGTCTACACACAGATGCTATTTGCATCTCGGTAGGGGTTTGTTGGACTTTCTAAGTCAGACAATCTATTAGCATACTATTTTTTTAATCAAGATTTGTATGTTAATCTGAATAAAGATTATTATTATTATTATTATTATTATTATTAGGTAGCCTATATTCTAATTAATAAATAACGTAATAAAATATTGGGCAATATCTCTGTCAAATATCAATCGTATAATTGTTAAGTATAGATACAATTTGTAATCAGGAAAACAAAAAACGTAATCATAACACTTTTTATAATTCTTGTGCTAATCAAAAGATCGTGAACTATAAAATGATCGTTACCTACTTAAAAAAATCGACCGGCACCCAAATCACTCAAATGACGCCTATAGTTTTGAATTTGCTTGTATTGTAACGGGAATTTATATTAAAACTGGGTTCGATTTATTTTCACTTATTTATTTATACCAATAACTACAAGACTATAATCACATTTATATTCCTACTTATTTCTTGGACTATAAAGACTTTCTACTGTCTATGTGATCTATGACTCGCTGACTATCTATAACAAAACTAACTAGCTATCCTGTCTATGCCATCAGCCTTATATATCTAACCTAAAAAGCTCTAGATGATTCCAGTGTTGTTTTCGTTGTTTCTGGAGGTTATTTCTCAATATATGGCTTCGAGAATAGACCAGGACTTATTCTCGTTGCCTCTGATGTCTGCCGTGTTTTAAACACTAACGTCACCACCACTGTAAGGACAAGGGAAGGTTGAACAAGTTCGAGTGGTAGGTACTCGAGTATTCTGGCTCCTTCGGATCTGTCACCTGCCTTAAAGTTTAGCTTAAATTGCTAGGGTGAAGGCGTATAAGAGTACGCGTTCTACAAGAGTACTCATTGGAAATTTCGCGGTACCAGAATTACCACGCCATCTGGTTGTGTGATTATTAGAATCTGTTAATACGTTCCTATGTTCGCTAAAAAGAAATCTGCATAACAAGCGTTAGTTCTTCTGTCAGACGCGAAAACTGTTTGCTGCACTGTCAACTATAAGTTCTGAGCGTTGGGAAAAAGGGACGAGATCGTAATTTCTCGAAACTACTTTGGATATTTGTATTTGCAGTTTTCGTGAATATATAAGGTATGTATTGCAATATCAGTCTTTCATGTAGATTATCGATTTCTAAGAAAAATAACTCTAAATTTGTAACAATGACATAACGTACAAGAGTACGCACTGTAAATTTTACAAGAGTACGCATGTGCGTACTCTTGTATCCCTAGATTTCTTCAACTAAGTTCGCACAAACTTTTAGGAAAAATGAGTTGCTACAAGCGGAAAAGTGACAGAAAACTGAGGTTTACGACCACGTTGATGGAGGAGATACAAGAAAAAATCAATAAAAAACAAAGCAAAAGGAGCATTGCAGCTGAATTAGGAATCCCGGAAGCAACTTTACGCAAACGTCTTAAAGTTGGAACTGTACCTGAATCACTGGGACGTTATAAGTGCGTTTTTTCTTCTACTCTTGAAAGAGAATTGGCTAATTATGTGAGAGAAATGGATATAAGATACTATGGTTTGACAATGAACGACCTGACTTCCATAGCCTTCGAATTTGCGCAATCTAATGGTGTAGCCCATAAATTTAATATTGACAAAAAAAAGCTGGGAAAACGTGGGTTAAAGGCTTTTGTCAAAGGCAAAAAATTACTCTCCGACAACCAGAACCATGTTCTTTGGGAAGGATAATAGGTTTCAACAAACCGCAGGTAGACAAATTTTTTGAAAATTTAAAGAATCTTTATGAGAAGTTTCATTTCGGTCCTGGATACATTTATAACATGGATGAAACGGGAATGTCAACTGTCCCGAATCGGAAGCCAAAAACTTTTGCGCAAAAGGGCAAAAGAACTGTTGGAAAAGTTGCAAGTGCAGAAAGAGGCCAGCTCATAACGGCAGTATGTTGTGTTAATGCTCAAGGTTCTTACATCCCTCCAGCGCTAATTTTCCCAAGAAAAAGAATGAATGAGGACTTGTTTCGTGATGCACCGGCTGATACACTGCCATTAGTGTCCGAATCTGGCTTTATTAATACAGATTTGCTTATGAACTGGATTAATCATTTTTGTCACCACGCAAAACCCGCAAAGGACATGCCAGTTCTTCTAATTCTCGATAACCACTCCACTCACAGAAGCCTTGATCTTGTTAATTACTGTAGAGAAAATAATATCCATCTTCTGTCACTACCGCCCCATAGTAGCCATAAGCTTCAGCCCCTGGATAAGTGTTATTGTGGACCTCTGAAAACTGCATTTACTCAAGCAGCAGACAACTGGCTCGTATCCAATCCAGGTAAGGCCATTACCCAAAAGCAGATGGCTGGTCTGTTTAGAACGGCCTACTACAAGGTGTCAAATATTGAAAAGGGTATAAATTCGTTTAAATCCACCGGTATTTATCCTTTTGACCCCACCATACTTTCTGAAGAAGACTTTGCACCATCTCTAGTGACGGACATGCCGGCAGGGAAAGAGCAGTTATATCAATCAAATGAAGGTTTGGATGCTGCAGATGATGCTGGTGAAAATGATAAATCGTCAGGGATACCTGGAGAACCTGCACAACTTCCTACATCCTCATCAGCTCCAGAGCAGGTGTCTTTTAACAATAATCTAGGAAAGAACACTGAAAACCCCCTCCACGAAACCAGCATGAATGCCGTGCTTTTGGAACTAGATTTTGATGCAAATACTGGCTCACCACTGCAAGATGTTACTTTTGCAAATCCTTTCCAAGAAGATGCTAACTCTTCTCAGATCTATTATATTCCTTTGGGAGAATCGACAGTAGTAGATTTTAACGACTCTACACCGAGTACATCTCACAATATCATCAAACCTGCTGAGTTACGACCATATCCTAAAATCCAGACAGACCAAACAAGACGCCGCAGCCAAAAATCAGAAGTCTTAACAAGCACTCCTTTCAAAATTGAACTTGAGGCAAAGGAACAAGAAAAGAACAAAAAAACTGTCGAAAAAACAAAAAGGAAGGTATTTGCAGAAATTAAAAATAAAAAAACGTCTAAAAATGAAAAGAAACCAAAAAAGGTGCCTAAGAAAAAGGTTAACAAGCAGAAAGACGACGACGATGAGGTGCAATGTCCATCCTGTGGCGACTTTTTTGAAGATCCACCGTCTGAAGACTGGATTCAGTGTGCAATATGTCAGAAGTGGTGGCACGAAAACTGTACGTCTTACGAGGGTGGAGAATTTGGGTGCGACAATTGCCAAAAATCCTCAAAATAATGTGCGCACTCTTATAAACAGGTTTGCGTACTCTTGTAAGTAGTGGAGCATAAGAGTACGCATGTGCAGTTCCTTACAGAATGTATCTTTTTTACTTTTTGAGTTGCAATTTGTTATGTTTTTCAGAATTTTATGGAAGAATAAATATTTTATTTTGTCTATGTGTGTTTATTTTTCGCTAAACTCTTGAAAACACGTTAATATGCGGCACTGTTCACTAAGTGCGTACTCTTATACGCCCTTACCCTACTATATTCAATAAGGTCGTGAAGTGAAGTGGTAAAAAAGTGGGTGGAGCTAGATGTTCGTTGATGCTCCTCGTCATACCATACCATTGTTTTTATATTATGGTTTAGCCCAAAAAGTGAACAAATTTGAGATTATCGACGATTTTCCTTTGGAAATTGACTAACAGAACAGAGTTTTTTGGCCGTAACATGATACCAGAGTCTCTAAACTTCACCAAAAAATAAAAAGAGGGCCCCGATAGCAACCAACAGCAAAAAACCTTTGGTCGAAATTCGGTTCCGTTCTTGTCTTTATCGTGCGGATTATTTAACAGACTCATGTTTCTTGCGAATTGAATGACTGATTTTTTTGTTTTTTTACAAACGATAGATACCTAATTTCAGGCACAACATTGGGTACCTGTGTTCAACACTTTTTGATTGAAGTGGTTTTTGTGGATCAAAATTCTAAAGAAATGAGAAACTAATACTTATATCCACATCCTGAAACTGGGTGAATATGATGTTTGTTCTAAAAGCTTCTAAAAACATATACTTAAACTATACTGCAGATGTAAGCAAAGCTTATATATTTGAATACCTATTCTGTATACCTAATTTACGTAAATATTAATTGAATTTATATTCTTTATTAAAAATGTGGAATCCATAGTAACAGTGATGGTTCATTTTGTACCTGATGGATTTCAATTCAGATCACCCCTCTTGTACCTAGTTATGTGGCAGATATATCAAATAATATAAGTATTATGTAATATATTTCACAATGGATTTCCATAGCCAGACTCTTCGTCTATATAAATATCTATATATGCAGGGAACATAATATCATCAACAAAACACAGGGTGGGTGCTAAAAATGGGGATAGCCGTTGACAGGTCACTTTGTGTCATGATTGATGCCTCCTGTTTCGTCCTGAATATTTATATGGACTATATACGCAGACGGCAGGATGTATATATAGGTATGTATCTATAGATAGGTCCTATATAATGATATAGGTAGGTATATTACTAAATTCAACTGATTCGACGAGATCAATCCTACCAGTAGGAGGTACCTATTGGTGCTGTACGGCTTCGAAATAACAATAAGTTGACAATTATGCACTAGAACCAGACGCACAAGCCATTTTTTTAGGTGAAGAGGTAGACATAGGTATACAGGGTGGCCATATGTAGGTAAGCGTTCAAAGTGCGTTATTTCGGAAACTATACTTTGTTTCACGAATGATGGCGTCTGCCTTGAAACACGAAAAATGGATCAATCCACCTGACAGGAGTAAATCAGTAGCGTAACGATTTCGAAATAAGATATGGCATTTAAGGAAGTTCATATAATTAGAGGAAAAAATATCGATTGATTAAATAAGCAAACATAATATGAAAGATTTATTATCAACAATAATGCGCCGAAACACAAAATACAAATTTATTGCTTGAGTTATGACATATAAATTTATGCACCTGAATTATCTGAAATGTCACAATGACTTGGTGACCCCTATGAAATAAAGATTGCGTTGCCTTCGGACATACGTGCAGCGCCCTATCATTGTATGGAAGGACATAAGCTTGACATACTGATGTCGTAGCTTAGATCGACAAACGTAGTAGAGAATTTCACGACTTATTTAACTCATACTTAACTGGCAGAAAACAACAAACAAAAATACAAAACATACCCACACAGCAAAAAAGAAATGATATTACCTATGTGGTGTACCCCAAGGAACAGTATTGGGACCTTTGCTCTTCAATATATAGGTAGGTATCTGAATAGTTTGTTCTCCATAGGAACACAAGGCAGCATCATAAGTTTTGCAGATGATACAGTCATTTTTTTACGAAAGTACCTACCTAGCACCTGGGATGACCTAAAAAATAAAATAGAAATTGATTTTGGTAACCTGAAAAACTAGTTCGATAATATAGACTCCTATCCATGAATCTCAAAAAAAAATCTACTTGCCTTTCTGTAGCTTTTTTTTGTCTTGTGAGCACCTTATTTACCTACCTATTTATTTATTACTAGCTGACCCGACAGACGTTGTCCTGTCTTGACAAAGCAAAAACAATCTTGGTTTTCTAAATTTTCACCCGTGACAACTATAGCAACTTCATCAATTGTTGCCGTATTATAGCGTCTTGCGTGTTGTCCTGCAGGCGTCTTATCGGCTTTGCTGAAAATTTTGTGATAATCAGATGGCTTGCGGTTTAATGCAGTCTTGAATAATACAAACAATTCGTTGTCTGATGGAAAGACATTTGAAGTTGCTCCACGCTTGGTCTGTTCACCGATTTATTGTGTGCATAACGCTGATCGACTTATTTTGGAATCGCCCATGAAATAAATTTGCAAAAAATGTACCACCATGTGACTTTCAAGATACTTTGTCAGCACTGCCATTCCCCCATCAACTTTTGACTGGCTGATTTTGGTTATTCACCTAGCTACAAACCTACTGTACGCTACTTTAATTGATATATGATTTCAATTGAAAATTACCAACGTATTCAGGCACGTGGTGGTAAAAGTTTATTGTTTTACAATATAGTTACCTTGAAAGTTAGCATAAAATTGTCTTGAATAACTTTTGTTGCACCAAATGACTTCATTTGAAAACAATGATTGTATTCCTGTATATGAGTTAAGAATGTATAGAATCTGTTCCATTTCCGTAAACCAATGAATGCAGAGGCTCTAGTGGCAGTACCAATAGCGTCAATTTGACTTTAGGTACTGCCCCCGCAACACACAATCCAGGAGCTTCATTCTTTCAATATTAGGTGTGATTGATTTTAACTTACCGAGATGAATAAACACCTCTCAAAAACTCATACACTTGTATAATAAATTGAAATGAAACTATTACTTATTTATCAACCGATCCATCTATGTTAAATGATATTTGCAGCGCGCGTTCTGTCAATTGCTGACGGTTATTTCAAACAACTGACAGTTGTCAAACAACTGTATGTACTGTATATAAAATTAATATTGTCTTTAAGTTTTCATAAATGTTCTTAAATTTTCTAAAGTTGCGCTCAACTTTCTTAATTTTTTCATTCATAAGAACCTCCTTCTAATAATAATAAACACAACAAAAAAAGAATTAGCGAAATTATGTAATTCTTGGTAGGTAGGTACCAACTCTAACGCATTTAATAAGAGCTCATCAATCCAGATGTAGGTACCTAGGTATCTACCTAGGTAATAACATTTCATAATTGATTGCTGGCAATTAAAATTTCAAAATTACCTGCTCGAAAATAAATCCAGAGAGACACTATATAAAAAAAAACAAAATGAATTAACATCGGAATGAATTTTGTACGCCGTTTTATTAAAACGTTATACGTTTTATTGAAAGTATATCAAAAATAAAATAATATCAATCCGTCCTGCATATACCTATCCATATATACGATGATAAAATCCCCTACAAAACTATAAAATAAACGCAGATAAAGCCGCGGCTATATATATATATATGGTTGAATATGGGTATCTATCTATCTATAATAAAATGCGAAAATGTAATTAACAATAAATCATGGAAAAATGCGCGCTGCTTTCGATCCATCAAAAAATAATAAAACATCGAAATTCAACTACACCAAAAGCGCATCAAAACCAAAACAATAAATAACGTCGAGAACACAACATATATATATCTATATCTATATAGGTACAATATTGGCATCGCCCTCTCAATAATAATATAATGCGATATATTCTGACTATATACTGCGTAGAAGAGTGGGGATGTAGCAGCAACAGCAGCCGAAGAAGTAGGCGTGTCCCAAGCTGCCACCAATCACGACCACGCAACACTGTTGTGGACAGGGTATGGAAGGAAGCTACGCCCCCTCTGCACACCAACGGGCTGGGAATGTTAGTGAACTCGCAGCTCTTCGGCAGTTCGCACACGACTTTCAGAAACATACACATAGGTATGTAACCGAAGAACGTTCCGTTCCATCTATTCTTATAAAGACAACAACAAACACATGCGGACTTGATGATCGCGATCAACGCACGTTTTTTTTCTATTATATAAACTGTGCTTAAGTGACTCTTTTGAAACTCAAATGTAAATGAATCATCGATGAAAAACTGATTTATAATAACTGCGATGCGGTATCGTGTCTAAAAAAAAAAACTGTGTCAGTGCATGTGATTTAGGTATTTACCTAATTGTGTCTGCAAAACAAACATTGCTGTCCCAAAGTGACCACCGACAACAAAATGGTCCTCGAAGGGGGTGTCCTGCCCCCGCCGGCTCTGCAGCTGTATGCCGCGGCGGCGGCTCATCTGGCCCCGCGACACAATCCGCCGCCCTGGGCACCGTTTTTGCAATTTCCCGGTGCTGCCCAGCTGCTCGGCATGCATGGGGCCTTTTCGCCGCTGAATGGCAGGCCACGCTACCCCCATGGAGGATTGGGTGGAGGAATGAATGGGCTACGAGCACCACCAGGTCCACCGTCGGAAGACAGCGGCAGCGAAACTCATGGTAAAGGTACGTTAGTTTTAAGTCGGGGCGGAGGAGGCGGCGACGGCGCGGTTCGTTTAGTGTAGGTAGTCTTTTTTGGTCCTTCGGAGGCCGCATATAAGCTATAAGTAAGCAATTTCCTCTTCAAATTGGTACCTACGTTTGAATAACGCGATGAATGAGTTGATTTTCAAGATGTTTATCGGCGTAAGCTGGCGACTAACCCATAGAAAATAATTCGGATATGCTGAATTGAACCATTTTGGAGGCGCTATGCTCAAAATGTTTTCTTCAGTGATTAAATTTGAACTGGTGCATTTTGAGTGGCAAGTAGCACCATCCTGTTGAAACCACAGCTATTAGGTACATACCGAAATATCAAATAAAATTATAGTTAAGCAGTTAATTAGTTCAAAGTTGTTTGTCTGGGCGATTATGACATGTGTCAAAATACAAAGAGAGCTTTAAAAGCTGCGCAAACTGAATCAGGATATTCGTAAAAAACTTCCGCAATTACCTAACAGAAGTTACTAGGTATTGCTTGGACAAATATAAGTACTTTTGATAAGATGACTAAGTAAGTAAGTGTAGATTTGTCAAATCAAACATTAAAAAAACACCCCTTCACATGTACCTACCTGTCCTATCAAAATAAAGTGATTGTTGCTCTTTTAGGTTAGGTTTAGATACCGAGCAATCCAAAATAGCTCATTCTCAGTAGGCTGTGCGCTGAAAAGTCGCACATGCGCACTTAATTCAGCTGAAATTGAAGGATAGGTAACCTAATGAAACATAATTTTTCCCTTTTATGAACAGAAGTATTCTTCTGAGCGGCATAAAAAATCCTAAATATATAAAATTGTCATTACAATTTCAACTTTAACTCGTTAAACATTCTTAAACTTTTTTTTAAATAGTCAAAAATATAGGTACCTACCTAGATAACTTCTTGGCAATTGAAGCAAATGATTAGTTTCTTGATAGTTTTAAATAGGTATTCTTTATGTCTCATTTCATTTGGATCTTGTGATTATTAAAAAAAACTCCTGAACAGAAATAAATTTGTACCTACTGACACATAAAAGTTTTTTTTTTAAATAGTTGAGGTGTGCAAAATTTGAAAGCTGGTATTGATAGTTTAAGTTTAAACTGATCCAATTAGGATTAATTAATATTATCCATAGAGTAGGTACCTATAGGTAATGTAGGAAATGTTCACTGGAAAATGGAACCATAGTAACTCATATACCTACCTACATCAATGAATGGGCATGGAACAATTAACTCACTAAAATTCTAAGCTCTTTCTAAACACGATAAAGAAAGAATCTGCTGATTTGTAATAGGTATATCAAGTCAACTTCACTTCGTTTGTTTTTTTCCCTATGCGATTTAGGCTTCAATTATAATATTGATAGAGCATTATTTGACCACGTGATGGATTTTTATCAAAATATAACACTTCAATTTTCAATCAATTTCAAAATAGGTACGATGAAACCTTTAATTCATTTAATTATGATAACTTGAAAAAAGAAAGGAAGAATATCAATGCAGGGTTGTTAGTTTTGAATTCTTACTTGATAGAGTGATTAAATATCACATACTTACCTAGACTAAGGTATCTACCAGAAACCGGGCATTTTACTCGACTGCTGATCTGTCCATTATCTTTAGAATCAATCTCCCAAAATAATCTCCACGTTATTTGTTTTAAAAAAAGCAATTAGGTAGTTATTAATCAAATTAAAAAAAAAACTACAACTGTACCTCATATAATAACACTTTGCTTCTACTGTAATATCAATTAACAATTAGGTATTATTTAGCGACTTGGAACATCATTAGTTCCCAATTATTTATTACAAAAGACAGGATGTTGTAGTACCTACGGCTGATCAAGAAAATAACCGAGCCAAGCTAAAATTACAGCTAATGTTGATTGAAACTGTCATGACGAATCCACATGTGATGTGCGATCAATTATATTTTGAAAACGATGATTTAATATGAATAAAATAATAATGAAAGCTTACCACACTACTTTAATAAAGAAATACTTACGTTTATAACATGCCTAATTTACCATGTATAAGATACCAACTGAGTTGGTAGATATACCTACCTAGGTATGAGGTGAATCCTTCCGTCGGCAAAGGTCTCAAAAGTTATTACCTACCAGAATCTTTTTTAAGGTAGGTATAATTTCAGCACAGGTTAACCAAGCATCATCTATCATTGATAAAGTGCAATTAGTGCTTGAATATGAATGTGAAAATAGTAAATGTTGTACCTATGAGAATTCCAAGATCGCCTCGCTTATTGTCAAGAAGTGAATGATTTTTCAAATACGTTCTGTATAATATTGTCTTCATGATGTAACAAATCTTCATCATTCTCAATCCAATTACATAGTTCCACGATCGTGAGATTCTGCTTAGAAAAGCAAGTTATAATTATCTAGAATATGAAGAAGAGAAGAAAAATCTACACTGCTAGAAAGACAGACGAAGACGCATTTGCTGCTCAAATTTATTTATTTATTTATTTATTTATTAGATACACCCTACAAACACTGAAAAAGTAATTACATGTAAGGGGGTGAGAAAATAAAAATTAAAATCTACCACAAAAACTTAACCACCAACACAATACATTGCATTACATATTATCACATCAATTTTCCGGGCGAAAACTATGCGTTTAACATACAAAGAACTTATTCTAGATAACCTTGCATTGTAATAAATTTTAGGGCCCAACAAAACAGATTTTTCTAATTTGGCTAACAGATGTGTTAAAGATATCAAACTTTCTCCCAGCTAATATACAATAATTGCAGTCCGATAGCATCCTCTTTAAAGGAGCGCTAGTTCTAGGACTCGTTTTAAATAAATTGTATTCTCTAAGTCTCAAGTTAACCTAAGGAACATGAGCATTGTATAGATTTATTAAGGTAGGTATTAACATTTTGAAAGTCTTTGCTATTTCTGATTAAGAAGCCCAACATTTTGTACGCTTGTTTCACAATTTGATTGTAATGCAAATTAAAACTTGTACTTAAGTTTGATTGTAGTGTGACTCCGAGATCCCTGCAGTGATCTCTGCTGTTCAGTTTTACGCTGTTCATGCTGTAGGCAAAATTTACCAAGTTCTGCCGTCTAGAAAAGGTTAAGTAAAGCACTTGCCAATATTTAAAAACATCTTGTTCTCTATAAACCATGAATGAACGTTGTTGAGATCATTTTGTAGTTCAATGCTCTCTGAGACTGACGATACCACGCTAACAAAAGACATTCGGACCCTTTGCTGAGACAATCGGGCAGGTCATTTATCAACAATGAGAAAAGCAACGGTGAAATGTTACTACCCTGTGGAACACCAGAGGTCAACTATATGGCCATCTGAAAGCTCCAAAATCGCCGGAAAAACTTACTTCAACGTATGTGACCTCTTTGGGAATACCACACCCCCTCTTCTTTGATTTAAGTTCATAACCCTAGAAATTCGTTCAACAGCAGCTGAATTGTATTTTTCCGAATAGTTACATCACAGATAAAATGATGATAGTCAACTTTATCAAAAAGGACAACAAATAAACATGAAGATAATCCTCCTATAGGCAATAGAATCTACAAGTTCTTATGAAGCTGTTCAATACCTATCTAATTTTTAAATCATATATCTCATGAATTTCAACCTTCTACTCATAGAATACCTTTATAGCTACTGCTCGGTCTTTTCTATTCAATAAATTATGCATTCATAATATACGTAATCAAAAAAAAAAAAAACTTATCACAGATCATTTATAATAATTTATGTCATATAAATTTAATAACTAATCTAATGAAAAGATGCTAGGTATAGGTATATGTGGTACCTCAACGAGCCTCGTTCCTCGGATGCGCTCATTCCAATGCGTGCACAGTTAAATTAGACATAAATATAAACGCTATAATGACATCATCGTAAATCCCAACTCCTGCTTGGCCTTTCTTATGCCTACCTCTACAAAGAGTCAAAGGATGGACGGACTGACTGTGACTGACATCTGCTTCGCGGAATCAGTCAGCGTTAAAACTTGCACCCTGCAACGAGAGCCACGAATTAGTCCACCAATTTATTACAAACTTGTTGTTGTTATGCCAATCTGCTTCTTCTTGGCTAACTAATTAAATTCTTGATGGCAAAAGGAAACTGTTTTGTAGAGGTATAATGTGGAATTAATATTCTTGATGCGCATATGATGGTGGGCGGATGGTGTTAAAGTTTCGCGTCTCTGTCTGGGCATTGAATGCGATGATTGAATTTGCTAGGATATGGCAGGCTCTTAGAAGAATGTTTAAATGGCTAGAAGTCTTTTTAGTTTTGGTAGACCTGTTGTAAACAACTGCATTATTATGAAAGCACGATGAGATTGAGATATTAACTTCATTGAGAAATCTATTATATGTGGACGAAGTCACGGGTCTGTTTCCATTTCTCTTGCACAATACATTCCAAAATAATTCCAAGTTATAATGAAAGAGGTCATGTATCAAAGTATGATTTGATAGGTACCTATGTCTTGAAGTGGAATAGGTACATTTCAAAGTCGTTTTGTTCCCTATGCACAGTGGGAGATGCCTTTGCGAATATTTCAACAATAACACACGAAGTATACATCTCACACGTTGTTCTGGCGTGGTTAGTAGATATAGCAGAACCATGTCCAAGCCAGTGCAGTGGCCAGCGGAATCACCGGACCTCAAGCCTATTGAGAATTAGCGTGGGAAGAAGTTGAACGTCGAATTGGGTCAACTATTTAAATTTCCAAGATGACCAATATTGTTAAGACATTAAAAAAAAATATTTTATCATCAGAAATTGTTCTACTTTTGTTAGTAGATAGTAGCGCTGGCGACGATAACTATTTCCCGCCAAACGCACACCCATTGAAAAGTAGTACGAAGCAAATTTATTGGAGATTAGCCAACATAATAATCTATTACACTATTACAAGACAGTCGAATTGATTTAGATCGCCTGATTAGTAGGTATAAGTTGACTTTTCACGAATATGACATTTGAAATGAGATTTATTATGGCACTGCAATGATGTGAGGCAATTAATTAATTTACAAAAGTGATGGCACTTCTGTATCTGTTGTAAGTATATGATTAAGTGGAATATGTTACTTATTTTAATAATTAGATATTGATATAGGTACCTATGTATTATTAATTTGTAACGCCATGAAAATATCTGTAGATTATTCTAGATTTTGGTATATAAGAAGGATTGCTTATGAATTCGTAACAATTTCTCAAACAGATTTCGTTATGTTGTTATTAATGATGTTAATATATCATATAGTTTGGTCAGTTGTGGAGTCCCTCTAGGTTCAATCTTGGGTCCCATATTATTTGATGTCTAGATTACCTAATGGATCATTGCAACTGAATATACCGGGTGTTGATGTAGCATTTGCGGATGACCAAAGTCATTATAATTTATAGTAGTGACTGTTGTTGAGATGAAGTGACAGCTAATGCTTATCATTCATTACAAATCATAAGAAAAATCGTTTAATTATTATCAAAAAACTAGACTCAAAGCTGCATTCATTTGGGAGAGAATATTGATTATTTAAACTCTATGTTAAGCTAGCAGTGACAAGTTAGCAGAAACTATTGAAAACGACATGGGAATTTGTTGCTAAAATCACGATTTTGTTGCTCGAACCACTTTTGAAAAACACAGGTTATTGTTATCTTAACATGTAAGATAGCAGTGAAGCCACTGAAAATATTTTTTTTAATAACAACACCACCTGAATTTGTAGCTAATTTATTGCTGGAAGATAGTAAAAAAAGAACAAAAAAATCTAAATAAAATAAAATTAAAAGAATATTTCAAAGAAAAAGGCACTTTACAGTATTTCATCCTAATGTTGCGCTAATCCAAAACTCAAAAAATAATAAATAGTTAAAATATCAACTGATTAAGCTGAAATCAAGATTGATAAGTCTTTATTAGTGCTTGAATAACCAGCAAGAAAATTCAAAAAAAGAATATTACCAATAATAAACATGTAATTGTTTTTTTAATGGGGGATTTTAGTTTAATAACCACTGATCTTAACTATTTTTTTTGAGTTTTGAATTAGCGCAGTATTAGGATAAAATACTTTATCTATATTTTATTTTTTTGAGTTTTTTTAAATTTTTCTTTATTTTTTCTTTATAAGTACTATTTGCCAGCAACAAATTCAAATTGAAAAAAAAAAACATTATTTATACTGCTACATTAGGTACCTACAGGTTAAGATAAGTTAGCAACTAATTAGCAACAAATTTGCCATACCGGTTTTAATCGTCCCTGCTTACTTGTCACTGCTAGCTTAACAGAGCTTATTTATTATAAATTATAACATTATACCGTTATGTTATGCAATTGAATAGCAATAATTTAAGGAACACTTCGAGATATGTTGGTTTTGCAATTCAAAAATACCTATACCCCGCCGTTAGGGTCAATTGCATGGTAATAGGGAAACAAGATATGTCCAGGCGCATCACCGATGACGTCAATCCGTGAGAAAAACGTCAGGGGCAACCATAAAACGCATGTTTCAAACATAGCCTCAAAATTTATGTGGTCGAATATGACGATATTTGTGGTCGATTCTGCCGTTTTGTCACAGGGCTGAAAACAGGCAAACAGGTTCACCAACTGAGCATTCCTGGTTTTTCTGGTATTTATCATGGGTCGATGGTAGCAATCATATAAATATATACAACAAATGAATTTCTATAGGGATCATAAAACATAATTTGATGACACTGTTTCCCATTTAGTATCTATCTATATAATTTCCTCGACAAGCCAATTGGAAATGGCATTCAGACTTTTTCATCTCTTCAACATGATGATGATTTCTTTCTCTTTAAAGATGTAGGTTGTCGCCTCTATTTCAAATTAACCTCAGGTCACATTATTATTTGAGATCAACATCAAGAGAGTAGCTAGAGGTAACTGTGATCCAAAGTCGTGATTTATATAACTTGAGCGAGAAGAGTTTAGTTGTTCAACAAATAAGGAATTTATTAAGAAGTATAATAAAATCCATTTCGAGATCAAATTCCTATCACAAAACAACAATCAATAGACACACAAACGTTTTAACACGAAATAGAATCATCATGAGTCGACTGCGAGGCTATTATTAAAACATTCCATCGATTAAAAATCCATCGTTCTCTCTCTTTCTGGCCGGCACGTTTTATTATTATTATTACAATAACAACTTTTATCTATTAATGTTTAACACTTCTTCCCCGGCACTATATAATTTGCAGGATTTCTATCATGCCACAACGTTTCTTGTTTAGTTGTTGTTGTTTTTTTCATCAGTTTTCTGCTTTAAACATTCTCAAAGTCAAATAATAATTATTATATTCTCCAGACCGACAATCTGACACTTTATTGGTTAGAAAAAAAGGCCGACCGGAGGGAATTTCTATTCTATTCCGCATGCAGGGATTTGTTTTAATAATTATTTTGATCTGATGGAAAATAATGAGTTCATTTGCTATATATAGGTATTGTGTTCATTGAAATATTTCAAATATTTGAAAGATTGATATTTAGAATTGGCAGGAGAATGTTTGAATGTTTGAAAGCAAGGAGAAAACCTCAAGTATATATACCGTTTCGTATTTTTTCAATAACCGATTAGTTTTGAAGGCATAGGTATACGTATTTTTAATTTATACTTGCTCAGTTATTGGACAGCTTGTAAATATATAAAGTGAGTCTGTCATCGAACTCACGATTCACAATAGATTGGACCGATTTTATTAGTTGGTGCACTGAGAAATACAAAATGATATTAATTCTATAGGTGCTGGTAATTTTGAAGTTATGCAGTTGTTGTTGGGTAAAAAAGTTTTGATCAACCAACTTCAAAAGTACCAGTATCAATAGAATTGATATTATTTTATATTTTTCATTGCACCAACTAATAATGTTGGTCTAATTTTTTTCAATATTACAGGTATTACACGTATGAGTGTACCATTAGTCACCGTTCACCAAAGAAGATGTTACTTATACCGAGCAGAGTCGATCCGAACGGACAATACATATGTTTGGTGTACATTTGGATTAGACGAAACTGAGGCCGTACAATTTCAGTAATCACATTATAGTGAGCTATATTCTACTATAGTCAAGCCCTTTCATTTGATACCCATAAGATGAAGATGTTGTGAAAACATATGTACTTAATTCGCCATTTTGTTGGCGGCCATATTGGATTTTCATTATTTTTCATAGTGAACTATATTCTACTAGGCAAGCCCTTTTATTTGATACCCATATTGAAGGGATTGTATAACAATATAGGTATAATCCGACATTTTGTCTCAACAATGCCCATCGCGTCTTGAATGTGAATGTGAAGGAATCCTAAGCCCTTAAGACTGACTGCCAGTATCAGTTTCAGAAGCCACAATCACTATGCCCGAATCACCCTATTTGACATATTTTCGGGATATCCTATGGAAGTTTTACACTTGCGTTAAAAATGTAACCAACTCCCCTTATTAGTTATACAAATTGTCAACAGATGACGCCTTCTACATGCTTTAGGTTTGTAAATACGGCTCTTACGTTAATTTTAAAGTAGGTTCCTATATATTATCGTCTACAGTTAATTCAGTTTATTTGCGCGATAAATTATATTTTCCCCAACGAATTTAATTAGCTAAATCTAAAAGCTGTCTTGAATCATGAGTTGTCTACAACTATTGAACAAATAAACAAATTTCCTATAAATAAAATGGTTGATTTGCCTATCTTAAAAATGTTGTCTTTCTACTCTATTGAATTTTATTTCGCTTATGTATATTTCAAAACGCCTACAAAAAAATGCTCGTAGAGAGCGCCATCTCTGAGCTTGAGTTGTTAGATAGGATCAAGCTAATAAAATATATGCAGAGTTCTACATTGACAGGTTTTGGTTGTCTCAAAAGTATTTGAATCATTGTTATTATTTTTCGTCATCAGACGAGAACGGAATCCTCAAACTGCAAACAGTATTTATTGAAATTTTATTATCAGTGATAGAAAAATCTATAGTGGTCAGATTCTATGCATCTAGAATACTAATCGTTGGAGAAAAAGACCAAAATTTTCAATCCAGAACCATTTTGCAATGAGCTTTGCGAATTATCTTCACTATATTCACCAGAGGAAGTGTAAGTACCTTTTAATTTCAGACGTTTGACTTTAAAAACGAACAAGATCCGAAACAAAGACCAAAATAAAAAACAACAACCGACGAACATCACCTTAATGCCTACAAAATACCAACTTTTAAAGAGTTTATATTTTTTTCGCCTAAATGGCTATAATCGCGCCTCAGTTATGGCTCGAAGTAAAAGTATCGGCGTACGTGGACACTGTCATTTACCCACATAATAATAGTAATGGTGATTTTTTCAATTACCACAGATGGTAGGGGTGTTTAAAAAAATGCATCCCGCCGAGAAAGAGAGTCTGTTGGCTCGCAGTAATAGAGATGTTATGGTAATAACATAGTTAGCAAGCGCAGGCCCAGCATCTCATAGCCGTCGATATAATCACTTTCTGAAAGGCATGGCTAAATTTCTTTGTTACAAGACGACAATATCCATCATATTATTATTATTATTATTATCGGTAGTTATCAGTTTTACCTCAATGTACCTAATATTATTTTGATACTTTTCTGTTTGTTTCAAAAATATAGAAAAAGATTTGGAAGTACCTATGCATATGATACAATCAGCTCAGTGGATTTTGTGAATGGTTAGGAACGAATGAGAGTTAAAACAATTCTTAAAAATTTGCTGCAAAACCAAAAAATCTACAAAATCATTGCATTCGTTAAAATCTTGACACTTCTGAAGCGTACCTAAACATGTTTTGAGAACCGAACTACTTCTCACTAGGTTACTTAGATTAGTTCTATGGATACCTACCTAAGGATAGGGATCTGTCAATTTAATTTGTTTCCTCTTAAAATCCTCTGAACCATTTATTTTAGAATTCTGATCAAAATATACTTGAAAGTCATTTCACCCCATAAAATCTGCTCCCAAAATCAAAATTTGTTTATATACACGATACGACTGTGACGCAATCTCATAACACTTTGTAAATACTAAAATTGAACTTTTTCCAGTCAGAAGTCCCAAAAAAAATGACAGACCGATACCAGAATGATTTTATGAGTTCCAATTTTAGATTTATTGAATTTTCAAAAGTATCTACAACGGTAAAAACCTGAAAGTTATCAGATATTAACCCGAAATGTTAAATGATGGTTGAAGAGCAAAAAGGAATAATTCAGAGAAAAGGGCATATCTCAAAATTTAAATGATGATGATTAAAATGATTTAAATCTATAATGCAAATCAAAACAGGATCCATAAACTAAAACAAACATACCATAGACCATTTTTATACATTGCCCTTCTTATGAAGTTGGCCAAAAATAGAATTATCAAAACTGAGAATATAACATGAAGAAGTAAAACAAATGGCAGAAAAAATCCATGTTCTATTTTTGATGGCAACATTTTCCTTTCGTCAGATTCGGCCGCTTTCATTGTTTTGCGTTCCCAGCACCGCTTCATATGCTGTTTTATGGGTATCACAGGATTCCAACCTTCTCTTTTCTCTTTCTCTTTTAGAGACATATCGGTGGTTCGGAGTCCATCTTAAACTGTCGGTCCACTTATCAGTTGCAAAAACAAATTGAGAAGGCAGTGAAGAGGAGGCCTGTTCATTAGTGAACATACTAAAAAGGCTGACGACATGGAAGCAAATTCAATTTCCATGGAACCTATCTACGCTTATGTGTCCTCAAATTTAAGATCTAACAAAACGATATTGGTACCACTATGATCGTCGAGGTACTGCTACTCAGGTAATGATGATGGTCTTCTTAGTTTCAACTATTTCCCTCGTAGACAACATTTTCTTTTTTTTTTTGTTTTGTTTTGTTTTGTTTTTTCTCTTCTTGGGTATCTTCAAGCACCAGATGAATATTTATGCTCGCCTGAACAAATTGCTCTGCCAGTAGAGATAATCTATTAATTAAGTTGCATTTAATTTACGACCATCGAACAGGTTCCGTTTTTGTTGGTAGTATAGTTAGTTAGAGAGGTACCTATATGTAAGCAGAGATGTATTTTATGCACGACGAGACTCAATAGAGTACCAGGACCGTAACAGCCTACATATACCACAGTTGTACATGTAAATAGATGAGGCTGATGGTCATTTAATAAACCTTGATTACTTTTGTTATTTATAAATGGAACCAACAACAATTCAAATTCATCTAAAGTACCTATGTAATTCGTAGCATTTAAAAATTATAAAATGGATTTTTCCTCCTTGGTCCTTGACTGGAAATGATCTTTTTTTTTCACCAACTTTTTTTCTTCATCTTTTCATCTGTGATTGATGGCTATGAAATATTTCCTGTGTTTAGCTAATTTATTCTTTTGCCCTGAAGAAGAACATAAACATTCTCGAAAGCTTGACTCAAATCAAATAATTTAATTGATTATTAATTTGTTTTAATCCGAGATTTCCAGAATGCTTATTCTCTTCGACAGGACAAAACTTTAGAACAAATCAACTACGATCAAAAAATACCTCAATCAGAAATGTCATTTCAAAATTAGTACTGACGGATGAGTTTTAAGACATTAATTCTGAAATTCAGCTGTTTAATGGAAAACGTATAAGGATATCTAGAGAAAAAAAGCATGAATGAACATAATACTTAATTGTAATTGCTTGCAACATGCAAAGCTTTCAAATACATCACAACCATACATATCATGTGAGCTTTAAAGCTCACAATTTGAATTCCGTGAAATGAAAAAGACAGACTGTATAATATATGTCATTATTGTAATTAACTAGTTGCTATATTTAATTAACTCAGCATGATACGTTGTAATTGTGTAATATGTAATTTATATAGCAGATATGATTATATTCTGTCGATGACACAGCGTCTCGATGCTTACATAATCCAGTGGCGTAGCTTGGATACATGTAATAAATATTTTATACTTCACTGTTTGAATATCCGATTTTCAAATGTGTTTAGAGGGCCGAAAATATGTATTTTTGACCGACTTCCAAAACAGGTCGAGGTTGTATTCGGTTGTATGTTTGCTTTTTTATGTATGGCGGTTCGCGCGTTTGTATTGTACCTAAACGTGCTCCGATTTTGATGATTTTTGCTTCATTTGAAAGAAGAGAGTTGAACAATATTTAGAAAAACTGAAAATCTCCTTCCCTCTAAATTTTTTCAGAAAAATGGAAAATCTGAGATGATAGAATTAAAGATAAGATCATATCCGGATGCGTTTAGATACAATGAACATTTTTTCAAAAGAGTTACGGTTTTCGAGTAACAGCAATGCTCAAGACTAGAATATTTGTATTTTTCTTATATGGAGGGGGTAATATTTTGCGGAAATTGAAAATATGAGACGGCCAAATTAAAGAACAGGTTATATTTAGCAACATTTAAATTGTAATTTTTTTTTAAAGAAACTTTCGAGTTATATCAGTGGTGAATTCTGAAATATTTGTTTTTCCGCCGCGAAATTTTGAGATCTTAAGGAATATACAAGAGTTATAGGGTAAGTACTATCTTCTTTGGCATTAATGAACTTTCAACGATTTTCATGACTAATGTTACTGAATGTGCACTGAAAAATACAAAATACAAAATATTATTAATTATATTGATAGAAGACTTTTGGAACCAAATTCAAAAGTTCCTACTAGCACCAAAACCATTATTTCATATTTTTCATTTCACCAAATAATAAAGTCGGTCCAATTTTAGGTAAAACCTAGTTGAAAAATATATAAGTTGTTGCAAGCTTTTTTTCGACCAGTGATGAGCTACCAGAAATATTAGAGATAGAGCCCTAATAAGAGTGATTGAAAGTTTTAAAAGAGTCCAAAGAATGTTTTGGAAAAAAAAAATCAACCCTCTAGGACCTACCATAGCCGAGATATATAAATTCAAAGTCGGACGTTTTTGACTTGATTGAAACTTGTGATAAAATTCAGAAATTCCGTCCCCCAACTTTAGGCGCTCGTAGCGCCCTTATTAAAGGGAAATTTGAAAAATCCAACCTTCGGTAGTTAGAATAATAATACTTTGTCGACTTTACAACGGTTTTTGAAATTTTCAAATTTTCGATAAAATGAAAAAGCCTTATGCTCCCCCAACGGCGCATGTTTTTCGCAACGAAAATTTACCCCCACTCAATTGATCCAGAACGTAGCGGTTTCTATGGGATTCGCGGGGCCGGCGATTTTTTATGTTTAGTCCCATCCATAGGGCTATCTTGTGGTTTTTGAATTTTTTTGATATCACTTTTGGTTCTCTCAAAAAAAAAATCGCAACCCCTAATATCTAAGGGAGGAGAGGGGATGGAACAACAAAAACACGCTGGCTCAACGTAGCCCACCTCAAAGAGTATTTAAGAAAAAATTAACAAAATTCATCAGAAATAAACCAAATGAGAGTGAAATGAAAATTCACATCCTTAACTTCCTTATGCTTTTAGTTTATATTGAATTGAATATTTATTGCATCTAGGAGTGAAAAGCAGTTTTCGTTTTGTACGAACTAGAAGTTGTTCCAAAGAGAACTGATATGAATATTTCTTGACACCAACTTTAAAATCTTTATGATTCCTACAGCATGTGCTATTATTTCATACTTTTCAGTACAATAAAGTCAGTCCTAATTTTTTTTATACTTTTCTAGGATATATAATATAATAAGGAATGTATTGTAATCGTGTGAAATTTTCGGTATCGAGATTTTTACAAATGTTGACGTTTCAGAGTTTTCTAAGTCTAATAAACATATTTTCAGCCATTGGTCTGTCTATCTGTCCTTCAGTCTGTCCGTGTCAGCATTATCTCGGAAACGGATCGGGGTATTTTTTTGTTTTTTTTATTATTTTGTTTAATATCAATACGAGATGGCGATAGATGGCGCCGTATGTGGGTGGTAAAGGGCTCTCAGAAGAATACTTTAGGCAAGTGTAATCAAAATCCTTAGAGCCGTTTTCGCGCTACAGTCTTGAGCAAATCAAGTTTTTGGCTATAGCTCAGCACCCAGAGTATACAGGATTCTCATTCAGTGCCACCGGCGAGTGTTATCGGTACCAAACAAAATAAAAAAGAAAGCAACAAAATACACCGATCCGTTACCGAAATAATGCTGTCACAGACAGACAGCGAAATAGACAGACAGACCAATGGCTGAAAATATGTTTATTAGACTTAGAAAACTCTGAAACGTCAACATTTGAAAAAATGTCGATACCGAAAATTTCACACGATTACAATACTTTCCTTATACAGCTACTATAGTAGCGTCGGAGAATAAAAATCAGTCACTGGTGATCAAGCTAAATTTCTTACCTAGTTCCAGTATGGCGGATGCCGTAAGAGAAGAATACATATCTAGAAAAGTTACTACTACTACTACACTATTTAAAATGAAAAGTTTTAATTTATGCGAGGTAGGAAATAAATTATTTTCGATAGGACATATTCTGCTTAAACCTATATTATTTATAAACAAGATCCAATTCAAATGAAATCGATGAAAACCAACAAAGCCCTCCATCAAAATCGAATCAACTCAAGTTACAACCGCACACAATAGGTAGATACACAACCCCCCAACAGTATACAAAAAACCCCGCGAGGGATGTTCTCCACCAAATCCCTTGCGCTGTTACACATTTTTATTTGTCGATGATTTATATAAGGTACCTACCACCTATATTAGGCCGACTGTGTGCTGCGCTTTAACCATCTCTGATTTGTTCTCTATATATACCTTCTATATGTACAATAATAGAGTCTGGCTGGTTAAATGGGACCCATGGGGGTGATAGCTCAATGGATATGGGGGGTAGACGCGCGCGGTGCAACCCTCTGTTATACTCAATTTACCGCTACATTATAAATACACTGGCATAGAGCATTGGGCAATGCTGCAAGTGAAACAGCGCATGTCATTAACTTATATACCTACCTAGTCTATAGCGTTACATTAACTTTAACTGAAATGTCATCATGATTTGGAGAAAAATAAACAGATCATCTCCAGTACCTTACTCCATTTGTTGTATTGTAGGGGGTGTGTAGGGGATATTCCTGAATATGATGAAAAGGATCTTCAGATTATCAGCCGTGTGTTTTCCAAATGAGCTACTTATGTAAAATAAGAATAATTATAATGCTGAAAACGTTTTTTTCTTGTGAGTGTGAATACAACCAATCGATTCAATACACTTTAGAACCCATACATAGGAATTTTCATCGAAATCGGTAAACCAGATTCCGAGATTGATGAATGGCCGCCTAGAACCCCCGATTTGACTCCTCTCGATTAATTTTTATGCGGTTATTTAAAATCGAAAGTATATTTGAAGGAAGGTTTTTCTAGAAGTTTTATAGAATTTACCATGAAAATTTAACACCAACTAGTTCACCCAAAAATTGCAAACAAGACATCTACTCCAATATAAGTATACAGGGTTTCCGGGAAAATATGGGGAAATCCTCGGATCCAGACAGAACATTAAAAATAAGAGAAAAGTTCCTATAAAAGTTTTCCCTACAGGCGCTCCCTACGGATATATGCGTCCCTGAAGAACACCACTGGAAATTATTGTCGTTTTTATCAAAAAATAAAACATGTTTTTTTTTTTTGAAGCAGTTCATTTTATCGACATTTGAGAGCAGTACCTTTTTTAGTTTAAGGTTCAAGCTATCTAGATTTATATTATTAAAGTCTTTATCATACAGGGTGTTGAAAATTTAGGCATTAAGGTGTGAACCTGAGCCCGCCCCTGGTAAACTAAGAAAGCTAAATATATTTCAAGGACACTTTTATATGAGGTCCTTACTAGTGTCCATCACATTTGGTTTCTATTAAATTATATAAAATTCTTTGAAGATATTTAAGAAAAACCTATTTTCAGCTGCGTTCTGCAGGGACGCAAAAGGATAGTTGTAAACTTTATAGCAACTTGACATCTTATTTTATCATGTTCTATCCGAACCCGAGAGATTTCCCACACTTTCCGTTAATTTCCGTTAATTATCAAAAATAGTATTCAGAAAGCAGAGTATACGATATTTCGAATGTTACTAAAACAAAACTATGACTCTTAGAGCATTCTGAGAAGGTTTATTCATTCGAGATTGCAGACAATACAAATTTAGGGCACCTTTAACAATTCAAATGCTTTAAAACTATGTTACTAGCAATTCCAATGGACCTGAATAGTAATTGCTCTGCACTCTGCATACTTAAATAAATGTGAATATCGATCTGCAAAACTGGGCAAGCAAGTTATCTATCTATGTACCAGGTAGGCAGTTGTTAACAACGTTCCGCCTGTCGTGATTTCCATTTACACACAGTCAGAATACCTAACTTATGCCGCCCGCCATATCTGTTAATTATTTTAAATGATAATGTCACCGTTGCTCATTTGTTATTCCAGCATACACAAGTAATCGAGTTACAAATGAATTATTATCATTTCAATTATAATATACCTACCTTACTCGGGGATAGGTATATGAATGTCAATTTGTTTGTTTGAAGGAAGTTTCACTATCGTCGATAATATTATTTCCATCCAAGTAGGACCGTATTTAGAGGAAATTTATCAGGAATTGACCAAAAATTGTCATGCAGACTATACAGGGTGATTTTTTTTAACATGCCCATTAGAAGATTTTCACTTAAAAATCGAGATAGAAATATGAAAATTCGAACCTGGCTATAATCACCGTTGCCCAATTTATTGAAAATATTTACAAAATTTACGGAAATTGTACTAACTTTGTTTTTTCAAATGGGAACCCCTGTTTTTATTAGTTTTTTGAATTCCGCACATTAAATTAAGTATGAAAAGCCGTACTTATACGTTATAACTTATCTGTCATAGTTTTTGACATATGTCATTTTCACTGTAAAAAATTCTTATGACAGATGTCTATTCAAAAATTCATTTCTCTCCGGAAAAGCAAAAAGTTGCTTTTAATCGGAAGCCCGAAGTAGGAATTTCCTTGTTTGGATACTGATTCATTTGGATTTTTGAAACAGACGTTTTGTACTTCAACCTTCAAAACTATCAATTTGACAGCTAAAATGTGGTATCAGTAACACGATTGTCTTACGTCCAAAGTTACCTAGTTATTCGTAAAAAAAAGACATTCGCGATAGAAGATTTTGCAAAATCTCGAATATCTTTTTTATTATCCGAAAGAAACATAATATAGTGTAATAAACATTCCCTTAAAATTCAATTTTCTATCTGATTACGATAGACAAATCTGTAAGAATGTGCTATTAAGAAAAGTTGAGTATTTCAACTTTGGTCATTGACGTCTTTAATTTTGTTTTCTTTTGGAGTGGTAAACAAGACAATACATACATACTGAAGGAAATTCCAACTTCGGGCTACCGATCAAGAACAACTTTTTGCTTTTCCGGTTTGATGTGAATGTTTAAATAAACATCTGTCATGAGAATTTTTGCAGTAAAAATGACATACGTCAAAAACTATGACAGATAAGTTATAACAACCAGGGCTTTTCATACTTAATTGAATATGCAGGAATCAAATATTTAATAAAAAACAGTGGTTTCCATTCGAAAAAACAATGTTGGTACAATTTCCGGTGTAACCGGAGTGCCACCATTTTGTAAATATTTTTACTAAATTGGGCAACATTGATTATAGCCAGGCTCCAATTTTCATATTTCAATCTCGAATTTAAGTGGAACCTAATGGGCACTTTAAAAAAAACAGCCCGTATAGTTGTAAGTTGCGAAAATAAAACCAACAAGCCAAATGCAAGTCAGACTTGCACACGACGAAGGGTTCCGTATCGCCTGCTGCCAGACGGATGGACTGACACAGGAGGCTTTTTAATAGGATCCCGTTGGCGCCCTTTGAGTGCGAAACGTTTTTTGTGTGTAGAACCCTAAGAAGAATATACAGTGCTTTCGGAAAGTAACGAATAAATTCATTGTTTCTGAAATTAAGAGTCTTTCTTTCTGGCAGGTCGATTTTTGACTTTTTAACACACCTACCACCCATAATGACGTCATCGACATTTTTTTAAATGGCGACAACCAATTTCTACCATGCCATTTGAAAGAACGTGTCATTTTACGAAGGTTAAATAAAAAATGTAAAAAGTATAATTTTTAATTCCACTAAATTCATTGATAATGATTACCTGATTTCACCATTTTTTTATAAAACGACAAAATCACTACTCAATAAACAGTTCAAACAAACAGCTTTTGCCAAACAAAAGAAAAAAATCCCGATGGCCTGTAGTCAGCGGAAAGGTAAATTTTTCAAAATTCATTGAATTGAAATTTGAACAACCTTTTCATTGGTATACTTACATGGTATTACATAAAATTGTCGTATGTGTCATAGCCTTGCGGTTAGAGGTTTTTGTTTTGGCTGTTGAATATAAAGCAGACAGGGTTCGAGTTCCACTTCAAGGCAGAATTTTTTTTTCGCCTATTACTTTTCAATAAATATACTATATATATTTTTAATCAGGGTGTATATTAAGATCTCCAGAAAATGTACAATGACATCAAATTTATATTGAGTGTTCATGTTTTATCAATATTTGTTATTTTTCTTTAATAATTTTTATTTTTTTACCTGTGTATTTTATGAAAAATTGCTTTGAACAAAAGTTGTAGGTACTGATTATATCTACAACCTAAAATTATTTCTGATGATATTTACACTACGGCTCTTTTTTGATATTTTTTTAAAATGTTTGAATGGTCGCCATTTTGAAACTACTTACCCGATATTGCCCAATAACAAACTCGACCGAGATATTTGAGGGATTGATTTTTGTAGCAAATTTGAACTTGATACCTTCAAAACTGCGAGCTCTATCGTGTTAACAAATTTCCTAATATCCCATATATATATATGTATATAAACTTTTGAACCAAATTTTTTTTGGACTAACTTATAGACATATAACAACATGCCGTTGAATTTTGTTCGAAATTCAAAAGTGTGAACGATCGCAATAGGTACATTTCTATAAGAAATTTACCTAAAAATCTATAAGCAATATAAAAAACCAAAAAAGTACGATTTAAAGTTTTTATTTGACAGTATCGCTACCGTTAGACAACGATAATTTTTGACGATGTGTACGGAGAATGACATGCTCTTTCAAATGGAATGATCGAAGTTGGGTGTGGCCTTTTAAAAAAATTGTCGATGACGTCATATCTCGAATAACGGTTACGTCACAAATATGGGAGGTCGTAGATATGACAAAAAGTGCCTTGGTTCACCACAACATCGAGGAGCGAGAGGATTTTTCAGACTAACTCTCAATTTCAGAAATAAGGAGTTTATTTGTTACTTTTCAAAAGCACTGTATAAATATATTAATAATAACGATATAATAAAAAGCATATCTCCGCACATACAATCGAATTTTACACCTCCTCCATGTACTGAAGTCAGTAAAAATTACAAATATCTACACTTATTATTTCCAATACAGCCCTGTTCTTCATCACAGAAAATAAAATCTGTTACAATACGTACATCTACATAATAATCAGTCGATGATACAATTTCCTTTCTGTTATATACGAAATTCGTATCGAATCATTAATAATGTTGTTGGTGACATTGTAGCACTGGGTCAATTTACAACAGAAAACAATTAATAATTATGTCATAGAAAGTTGTTTGCAGTGCACATAATAATCGTTCAACATTGATGCTGATATCTAAGTATCTTAAATTGCATTTGAGAGAGTACATTTGAAAGTTTTATCTTTATTGCAGTAGTCAGAATGTTACAAGTACTTAAAAATCTATAATTTGTAAAAGGATTCGAATCATAAGTACTGCTTAACAACCCTTTATGACAGAAGAACCAAACGGACCGACTGTTGGTCTGCAATCGAGAGTTATTGGTTACATTGAAAAAAAAACGACATTCCACATGTCCTGCCCTCCAACGGGTGAAAATTTTTGACGAAAATAGAAATTTTGAGACCCTTATCCGACAACGACATTTTTCACATATGCTTCTGGATAGGGTTTCATAGAGACGAGAAATCTCGTCTCGAAAGAAATTGCTCGTCTCGTCTCGATCGTCGAGAAATCTAGAAAAAAATCTCGATCTCGAAAAATTTCGAAGTGTAATAAATCTTGATCTCACCTCGAAAAAAAAAATTGAGTCTCGTCTCGATCTCGTCTTGAAATCGAGATGAGACAAGACGAGATATCTTGAATTTCGAGATTCTTGTGTAACCTTACTTCTGAATTACAGCGGTGGAGAAACGTGAAATATGTAATGTGTTTCCGCTATGTGGTGGGGGCATTTTTTTGAAAATTGAAAATTTGAGACGGCTAAATTAAATAACAACAGTTAAATTGAGTCAAGTCTTAATATTTTGAATCCAAGATTTACCAGTTGAAATATTTCCAATTATTAATTACCCTGTATATATGAACTATGTTGAACGTTGACATTTCTTGCCATAAAACTATTTTGGTAGCATTTCTTATACAGGGTGTTTGCTTTTTAATTTGTTATTGTTACAAATTTAGAGAATAATTTATTTATAGTAAAATTACAATGTATTGAAATTTTTAAAAGCAAATAACTCAAAAAACGATCGAGTTACACAAATCAGACAAGAGTGACTTTTCTAGTGAAATCGAACGTTCTTTCATATTTTTGATTGCTTTTCTAATAATTCAAAATAGAAAAAAAACTGTTTTGATTTACTAAAGCAGCAGGGTTTAACTAACGCCCGGTATAAGAAATGCAGAATTAGAAGTCAAATTCGTAATCACCATGTCAAAAAACATAGAACTTCAAATTTTCTAGCAGAAACTATTAAAGCATAAGAAATTATTGCAAAATTCAATTCTGTATCTCAGAAACCTGCAAAATATTTTCATAGGGACTATTCAGCTAAATCATGTATGGTTTGAAGGTTGGACATTCTTAGTGAATCACCCGGTATATATAACAAAGATATTGAATGTAGATATTGGTTATAGTTTCCAAGAAAAAAATGCTGATGGACAAGTCGTTTTTAGATTGACTTTACAATTATTAGTCGAGCACAAGCCAATTTTGAACACGAAACGATGAATATCATATAAGGAACTTCCCAAATTATGGAATAGTAGGTATATTTAAAATTAACTACTCCATCTTCAGCCAACAGCTGCATTTATTCCTTTTGTGACCATTACCCAACTTGCTAAATGTACTTATATCTACTATAAAAATACATTTTCGAGTAATTTAGTTCGAATAGGTATCTAAATGGGACAGAAGAAGTTTTAATCTTTCAAATAACTTGCCTACCTAGTAATTATGTATTATTAGTTAGATATTTATGCATAATATATAGAAGGATGGAGGATGTGGAACTTTTCATTATCTCGATGAATTATTCAAGGGGTCATGGCAATTTTATATTTTAATAGATTTCCATTTGAATGCATAAAATATAGGACTACTGAAACTGAACTGAGAACATAGCTATTATTGTCAAATTAGTTATTATACAGTAGACAAAGATACCTGTACAGGATGTTTCATAATATATGCGCAGGACTTGAGGATGTGATAGCTCGTGCAAAAATATGAAAAAAATTATAACAGAAAACAGCTTTTGTAAGCATTTTCCAAATAAGCTTGAGTTTTGAGTCAGTAAATTTTTTTGTCGTCATCATTGGTGAAGATTTTTAAGAAGAAGTGGGTGTTTTTCTCCCCAATTTCTACGCCAATATAAAAAGTACAGATTTGAGACGCCCATTTGAACCGCCAGTGTTTTCTACTGTTGGTCATGTGCTCTAAAGTCGCCCGTTTTAGAGAAAAATCAACTTCTATATTGAGAAAAATACGGTTTTGTTACTAGTTCTAACGTAAAAAAATTGTATTTCAAAAAATTTACCGTGTTTTTTTCAACATAAAAGTTGATTTTTCTCTAAAATGGTCGATTTTAGACCAAAAGTACCTTTTTTGTGTAGAAAACACTGGCCGT
The DNA here is from genome assembly GCA_958507055.1 of Crioceris asparagi. Taxonomy (NCBI): domain Eukaryota; kingdom Metazoa; phylum Arthropoda; class Insecta; order Coleoptera; family Chrysomelidae; genus Crioceris; species Crioceris asparagi. The sequence continues at coordinate 96,248,081 of OY293827.1, read as the reverse complement.
TCAAATGGGCATTTTTAACTGTAATTTTTCCATTGGCGTAAAAATTGGGGATAAAAACACCCACTACCCCTTCAAAATCTTCACCAATTATGACTTAACAAAAATGTTTTTCTGGCTCAAAGCTTAGCTTATTATGAGTGGAAAATGCTTACAAAAGCTGTTTCCTGTACGATAAACGGTTCCGGAGATATTCACAAAAAACTATTTTATGTTTTCAATTTCAACACCCTGTACATAGAAAATGGTGCATTTTGAGGGTAAGTTAATATAAACTTTTTTTCATATTCTTGGATGAGCTATCACATCCTCAAGTCCTGCGCATATATTATCAAACACCCTGTATAGATTGTGCAAGTTTGCTAATTTTAATAATAACCAAAGATATTAATTACAAATGTTATCAGTTGTTATGTTATATTGATTTATTATGATGCTAAATTGTTCTTAGATATATATGTTGAGAATAATATGAATCATAGCGTAAAATTGGAAATGATTTCAATAATTTCGACAAATATATTGTTATCGCATCCCATAGGGTTATTGATTGATCTGTGTTATGTCTTCCAAAACATTTTTTTTTGTTCATATGTGGTAGAAAAAGTATTTAACATATAATTGTTTATGCAATACTAATAAATTTGACCGACTTTATTAGTTGATATACCTACTGAAAATTACAAAATAATATTAATTGTATAGGTTCAGATGGATTTGAAATTGTGCAGTTGCAATTAGATTGAAAACTTGTGGCACCAACTTCAAAAGTACCAGCACCAATAGAATTAGATAATACAATTTTGTATTTTTCAGTGCACGAGTAATAAAGTCGGTCCAATTTTTTGTAAGAAATTATTATTTAGAATTTAAATACATGAGCTTCTATTGATTTTTTTGAGTGATCTTGGTATTAAAAGTTTTCACAGCTTAGTCTTTTGTGGAGTCCCTCAAGGTTCAATTTTGGGTCCGTTGTTATTCAATGCCTATATTAATGGATTATTGCAACTTAATATACCGGGTGTTATTGTATCATTCGCGGATGACACAGTCATTATGTGTAGTGGTGAGAGTTGGGATGAAGTTACAGCCAAGGCTAAACATTCTTTAAAAAATATATGAAAATGGTTTAATTACCACAGAGTGACTTTAAATAAGTCAAAATCGAGTGTTTCGAGAAGTTAAATACATTGGTGTTATCCTGGATGAAAACTGGATTTGGAAGAAAAATATTTTTAGTATTGTTAAGAAAGTAAGAAACCTTCGTTTTGTTTTCTATAAAATGAGATATATTCTTGAAAAAAATGATTTATTAAAATTATACCATGCTTTGCTCTGTTGTGTCATATTTTATAGGATTATTTATTGGGGTTCAGCTTATTTAGATGAATTAGGATCGGTAGCCAGAATACAAAAGCGTGCTATCAAAATTTTAACGTTTAATAAGCACAACAACCTTTTGAGTGAGAAATATTGTTGAATATCAATCAAAAATATATTTTGGAAGCAATAGTAAATAATTATTATATTCTACGGGAACAGTATACTATTGATGAATTATCTGCATGTTCTAGAAATAAATCGCTTGCAGTAAATAAAATTAAATTAAATATTGGCCAAAAAAACTAGTTTATATCGATCCAAACTTATCTACAATAGATTAGTAATAATCTAATAAGATTAAACTTTTCTAGATTGCATATTAAACTTCATATTAAGAGTTGGATTTTAAATAATTTGAAGTTATAATATATTGTTATAGTACTTGTAAAATTTCTGTATTAATATTTAATATTTTTTTATATCATATGATGATCTTTACATTTGTAGTTGTAGGCATTTATAGTTCTGTTGTATTTTCATTTTATTATTTTTTATTTGTGTTGTATTAGCATGTATATGTAGATGCTGTTAAGGTTGTAGATTTTAAATTATTATTGAGTTCAGTTCACACAGATGCTATTTGCATCTCGGTGAGGGGTTTGTAGGGCTCATAATAATTCAGACAACGTATTAGCATACTATTTTTTTAATCAAGATTTGTATGTTAGCGTGAATAACAAAAATATTATAAAAAAAAACAAAGGAGTACAACAAGATTACTCAATCACTGTAAATTGTAATAGCTTTGGCGGTTTATGGAGAATTCGGTCCCTTTGAATCACTCTGTGTTTTATTCCTATCCAACAATTTACTATTTTTCTCTCATAAACTACTAGGTACATGGAGATAATTGTGTAAATAGTAATTATAAATATCGGAAAATCGTGAATTGAATAAGCGGAAAGTGGTTGATTGTTTAATTACATGTTATTAATGACTTGTTTTTGTAGACTTCTGTAATTACTAGAACCTATTGCAAGAAATTTATTTGATTTACTCATGATTTCAATATAACTGACAATCTATTCCTATAGGTATAATTAACAATACCATAGAGAAATATTCTACTCGAGTTACAATGTGTGTCCAATCGGTTATTTCAAAAAATTACTTTTATAGAATGCAATCTCAAAATGGATGCAATATTTCACCATTTAGTGATTTAGAAAACTAGTTGGTAATAAGTTCATTAATTTTTGTACTCCTATGAATTAAAAAGTATTTCAAATTTTCGTGAGATGTATTGAACATAATTCTCAAATTCAATAAATCTATACAAATAGAAAAAAATATTAATTTATGATGGTTTTTATTTGATCATCTTCTAAATCTATCCACATCCACATCTTATATAATATAAAAATGAATCGCTGAATGTGTTGCTAAGCGCAAATCTCGAGAGCAGCTGAACCGATTTCGCTAATTCCTTTTTTGTTGTGTTCATTATTATCAGAAGAAGGTTCTTACGAACGAAAAAATTAAGAAAGTTGAGCGTAACGTTAGAAAATTTAAGAACATTTATGAAAACTTGTCTTAATTTAACAGACATGACATACAGTTGTTTGACAAATGTCAGTTGTTTGACAACTATCAGTTGTTTGAAACAACTGTCAGCAATTGACAGAACATGCGCAGCAAATATCGTTTAACAAAATAGATGGATCGGTTGATAAATAAGTAATAGGTAGTTTCATTTCAATTTATTATACAAGTGTATGAGTTTTTGAGAGGTGTTTATTCATCTCGGTAAGTTAAAATCAATCACACCTAATATTGAAAGAATGAAGCTTCTGGATTGTGTGTTGCGGGGGCAGTACCTAAAGTCAAATTGACGCTATTGGTACTGCCACTAGAGCCTCTGCATTCATTGGTTTGCGGAAATGGGACAGATTCTAAACATTTTTAACTCATATACAGGAATATAATAATTGTTTTCAAATGAAGTCATTTGGCGCAACAAAAGTTATTCAAGACAATTTTATGCTAACTTTCAAGGTAACTACATTGTAAAAAAATTAACCTTTACCACCACGTGCCTGAATACGTTGGTAATTTTCAATTGAAATCATATATCAATTAAAGTAGCGCACAGTAGGTTTGTAGCCAGGTGAATAACCAAAAGCAGCCAGTCAAAAGTTGATGGGGGAATGGCAGTGCTGACAAAGTATCTTGAAAGTCACATGGTGGTACATTTTTTGCAAATTTATTTCATGGGCGATTCAGCAAAACAAGTCAATCAGCGTTATGCACACAATAAATCGGTGAACAGACCAAGCGTGGAGCAACTTCAAATGTTTTTCCATCAGACAACGAATTGGTTGTATTATTTAAGACTACATAAAACCGCATGCCATCTGATTACCACAAAATTGTCAGCAACAATTGATGAAGTTGCAATAATTGTTGTCATGGGTGAAACTTTAGAATGCCAAGATATGGTTTTTGCTTTTGTTAAGACAGGACAACGTCTGTCGGGTCAGCTAGTATTTAATATTTTTGAGTTATAAGCCAAACATATGTTTGATTTGAATGGAACATATATTTAAAGACTATAACATTTGACTTTTTTCTAAAATTAAATGCATAGAGAAGTTATGGTTTTCGTGTTACAGTAAAGGTAAAGTCTAAATAATAAATAACAAGTACAGGTATCAGTGAGCGTTCAACGATTTTCATGACTAATTTTACACTCGAAAAGTGTGAAATAAATATTTTTTACCAAAAATTGGTGCATCAAGTAACAAAGTCGGACCATTTGATGGTATTTTGTTATGTTTATTATCCTGCTGAAATGAATGATATTTATTTAATAGTACAAATATCATTCATACTCAAATCCTTCTTATTCCTGCGATTATTACAAGGCGATAATGGCAATTTGCTACGCTTTCTTGGGAACAACAATGTCTTCTTCCAAATCATCTCTGGTAATATAATAAATACACTGTGTCTTCGTTTACGTAATAAGATGAAGTCATTAGGGAAAAACCTCATGAATTCATAATCTCATCAAGTCGTTAATTAGAATTTGAACCTATCACACATTTAACAACTATACGGTAGATATACTGAAACAATATTAAAATTCCTTGTTGGTTGTAAGTACCTACGTAATATAATAGATGCTTGAACAAATCCACTAAACATGTAATGTACTGCATTCATGTTCATTGACCAGTGGCGTAGTAAGATGGGTTCCAGCTAACAGTGTTGAAAATAAACTAAGTAATTTATTTTCATTAGAACTCCTAAGACAATAATTTTCTTCTTGATCACAAAAATGCAAAGAACTTCATCAAAAACAAACTATCTAGATGTAGAATTATTCCTAAAGGAGGCAATATTTTTAAAACAATGACTTTTATAATTATGATGATCTGCAAATCGGAGATTTGAAAATTAGATTAGAATGAGAACATGATGCGTAGCGCTAAAAAATGTATAGGTACTTGAGATCCTAATAAAAATTATCTATTTTATTCAAGGTTACTACAATCACTATCTTAGGAAAAAATCACGAAATAGATTCAAAATGCAACTTTTTATCCGACATAATCATTTGCAAACATTTCATATTTATTACATATGACTAGAAGTACTTGAAATTCAATTCTGCTTATAAATCTAAGTATACTATTTCGGCGAAAGCTCATAGAATCGAGCAATAATGGTCTTCCAATTCTATAGGCAGTTATAATTCAATAGACGGCAGTAAAGTGAAATGTTGGAAAATGTATACATAAACGGAAAACAAAAAGTTCCATACGATCCAACACATAACGAAAGCTTCACAACCTGTTGATTTAAAGCCGAAATTGCTCCATTCTATTATTTTTACCGCTATATTTTGACAGCTCTGAATATAAGTGAACGTTAATTGGTGACTAGAAACATTTTATTCCACAAGTTTGCACAGAAAAATACAAAATAATATAAATTAATTACACTGGTGTTAGTACTTTTGAATTTGGTGCAATCTAACCATAACTGCACAGCTTCAAAATCACCAGCACCAATAGAATTTAATACTATTTCGTATTTTTCAGTCCATCAGCAAAAAAAGTCGGTAAAAGATTTTTGCAAAGAAATTAGTTGTTATCGATAGAATTATTACTTTTTACTTTCCTACAGCTACAAAACCTGTCTGTCTGCCTCTATGTCTGCCTATGCCAAGATTATTTTGAAAACACTTGGACCATTCTTGTTGCTTTCTATTTTGTTTTGTAGGGTATTGATACCGCTCGCCGGTGACACTGATGTTCGCATTAAATTGTTAAGCAATACCTACCTGAAATTTTATATTCTATGGAATTTTATTGAAAGCGGTAGGAAAGTCATATGTGTGTGTTTCAGATTTTCTTCAATGTTACTCAATCAAATATGTCTGAGATGTAATTGACCGACTTCAAAAAAAGGAGGAGGCATACAATTCGATTGCAAGTTTGCTTTTTTATGGCTGTTCGCTAGTTTTGCATAGTAAATGTACTCAAATCCGAAATCTCCTTCCCTCCATAAGGGGGTGGAGGGGGCATTTTTTCTGGAAAATCGAAAATCTGAGATGGCAGAATTAAACATGAGACCGGAAATGGTACGATTTTTGAGTTAGAGCAGTTAAGTCTGAAATACATATGTATATTTGCGCCGCGATGATTTGATATCTCTGAATAATATTTTTCAGTGCACAAACTAATAAAGTCGGTCTAATGTTTTGTAAAAAATATTTTATTTCATTAATATTTGACAAGTTGAGATGTGATTTCCGGTGGATTTCAGCAATTTTTTTATGAATTAAAATAGCGATAAGAATATAATCTCGTGACATTTTGTTATTTCAATAACTAATTTGAAATTGATACTAAAGATAAAATCATTATACGCATTATTATCTTTGTCATTGTGATTATTTTTAATTACATCTACTAAATCGGTAGGTATCTCTAATCAAGGTCATTTTGGAATGATGATTTGTTTTTTTTGGTGATGTCATATCCTATCGATGTGATTGGTTTTTATCACAAAAGGAATGATAAGTATTTCAGATAGGTATTTAAACTTATTAGAAACATGATATAAAATTGCACAACAAACTAAGAATTGAGAAAATGCGGTTGGAATATAGTCAGAGGCCGTTTGATTGAGATAAACCAGCAGTGCGGGTGCGACCCACAAGATTCACAAGATACATTTTCATGTAACCCTCAAATTAAATGAGAAAAAATAATTAAATTTACAGACAACAAAACGTGGCAAATACGATTGCAATTTTTATTTTCACGTATTTTCAAGCAATGAGCTGATTGTAAATTATCGAAAGTTTTCTTGATAAATTTACCTAATATAATTAATTAGAACTTGATCAAACTGGCAGAAATGTTCAAACCTTTATTAATGAACAGAAGAGCTAATTCTTATAACATAAAACTAATTCATACTATGCGCTACATATCAATGATAATAATTACACATTAGATGATAATCTAATCATTAAAAAATAATAAAAATGCCCATTTGGGTAATCGTCTCAATGATCAGATCGATGGTTTATCCAGCACCTTAGTGCTTTTCTAATATTATTAAGATTTATGTTAACCATCCTAACTATTTAAGTAGGCACTTAGACTCTTAGAAGATATTTAACACTCACGTTTGCGAAATACACAGTCTTTTACAACACAATTGTCATGTTTAAACAATAATTTGTAATAATTTATTATACAGGGTGGGTCACGGTTGACGGTACCTTATACGTTTATGGAGAACGGGCCTCGTTTTGAAAATTTGGCAATTCAAGAAGTTGCTCTTGATCTATCGCTCTAAATATTTTCAGCGTTGTAGCGTTGCCGCTTATCCCAGAAAATAGCAGCATCTTTGTTATTCCAAATGGGACACTCTATATATTACCGCATTTTTGAATTTGTCATAACTTTCTGATTATTTTTGCTTTATACTGATATATACCTATATCTAACGGTTTTCGAGATAGATATTAATTATTTTCCATATTTTTTATCCAAAACATAGCTCGAATTAAGTGTCTATTTCTGCGATATTTGGATTCCTAGGAAGCTGCAATTGTGTGTTTAATTCATCAGATCATTTATATTGATTCTGTATTCAGAAGTTAGTTCTGTCTTATACAGGGTCGTTCAAAATTCATCATTTTACTGCTAGGTACAAAAAGGGTTCAAAATGCGTTTTTTTAAATGGAACTGTATGAAATATCCTGTAAGGTGGCTTAATTCGGTTGGAATTGATATTTCATGTTCCTATATCTAAATAGCCAAAATTCCAAGATAAAGCAATTATCTAAAAAAAAGCTAATGATGAATTATAGACAAAATTGCAGCTTCCTAGGAATCCAAATACCGTAGAAATAAACATTTCATACGAGTTTTGGATAAAAAATATGGAAAATAATTTATTGATTATTTTCCATAGTCCGAGATATTTTTCGAAAACTGTTTGAGATAGGTATAGGTGAGTATGGGGCAAAAATATTTAGAAAGTAATGACAAATTCAAAAATGCGGTAATATATAGGATGTCCCATTTGAGATAACAAAGAGAGAAAGCCGGCGAGAGATCCTGGGAGCGTAACGCGTGACGATTTCTGCTAGTTTACTTACTTAGGTTCCACAATTAGTATATTCGACTTTGAAATTGATCTATGAACCATAATTTATTGAAACTTTGATTGCCAGAGAGTCCAGATTAATGTCAAATCAAACTTTGAAATAATTAAGACAATCACCTTTATAATTTCACTTATTCCATTAAAATGGACCCGAAAATTCTGGCAGCGATGAGAGATTTACTTATACCAACACCACAACAAAAAAAAACGAGCTTTGAGGTCAGGGTGGAATTAAGCGTAATTTAAAATTTCACGGTCATCGTAAATTTGAAGCGCTCAATTTGCAAACGTCAACCCAAAGAAATTATTATATGTATCTGATAATCAAGCGCAAGCGGCGATTCTCAACATCGTAGTAGTCCACTTCTCTCCAACATCAACAAAATTTATCTCTCCTTTACCAGCCTACTATGAAGTTATTAACTACACATAACTCGAGACGACAGAAAGGAAAAGGGTGGGGGGGGGAGAAGATGAAGTTATAAACATATCCAAGCCGAAATGAATGTGATATTATTATTAAGTATAAATTAGGATTTAATGTGTTTTCGCTCGTTCGATGTATGTATCGGTGCCCTAAGGCGTCCAACCAACTTGTATATAGCTATATATATATATATATATATATATATATATATATATATATATATATATATATATATAGCTATATATATCGACATCAGATTGATGATAATTATTGAATTATTTTATTGGTTAATATGGTCAATAATATTAATAATAATGCGCTCTCAGTGTGACGCAATCGACGGAATATTGTGCAGTGTGAAAGGAACGATTATATTGTAATAATTATATTAACGAATTTCTAAATAAATTTATCACACCTATCAACCTATATTAAACCAGGTACGGACATTATTTGTGTTTTTTCTAATTGAACAAATTTTCTTTTTTATTTAACGATATCAAATTGTCTTGTACCTAAACTATATAATTTCATTCGGTAATGATGGTAGTTATATACGAACTGCAATGTGAATAAATGGGGAAACATGTATCTTTTTCTCTTAGAACTAAAATAGATCGCCTAATGTAGGTACCTATTCATTGTTAACTCTGGACTCTAGAGCATAAGATAAAAGCAAAACTGACAAAGCCAGAAAACCTCCAAAAGCTAAATCAAGTCGTTTGTGAGCAATGTTATCTCAAACAGACAGACAGATACAAAACCGTGCAACTTAAACAAAAGAAACTTAGCTAAAAACACTCTGGACAAAGTCACCTTTTGAACAAAAAAAAACTCAATCAAAATCGGTTCATCCTTTTTCTCAATTTTTGACCGACGAACCGAAACGGAGGATGTATACAATTCGAAGGTGTACTTTTTCTGAAGTACAAACTTCTCTGGGCTACGTTAGGCGTTTTTCGGATGGGTAAAATCTTCCCAGCTCGCGACACCGATGACTTGACCTCAACATGCTTGTGACGTATTGCGCATAGTATAGTGGCCAATATCACGTTGCTCTCTGTGAATACAATTTGAATTGATTAATTGTAGAATTGCTGTGCAGTAGAATAATGAGAACTTGATATATTCATGTAGAAGAATAAATGACAAAAACAAAGTATTTATTGCCGAATATTTACAACATTGTTATTGATATTTGTTAAAAAATATAATAATAATCTTTATTCAGGTTAACATACAAATCTTAATTAAAAAAATAGTATGCTAATAGATTGTCTTACTTATAAAGTCTAACAAACCCCTACCGAGATGCAAATAGCATCTGTGTGTAGACCTGAACTTAATAATGTATTAAAATCTACAAGCTTAACATAATCTAAATATACATATTAATATACTATAAATAAACAAATAATAAAATTAAAATGCAACAGAACTATAAATACAACTACAAATGTAAAGAAAGACACATGATATAGGAAATATTAAATATTAAAACAGATTTTTAAAGTAATATAACAATATCTATGTATATTATAACTTCAAATTATTTAAAATCGAACTTAATATGAAATTTAATAAGCCCTCTAGAGAAGTTTAATTTTTTTAGATTGTTATCTAATCTATTGTAGACAAGTTAAGGATCGATATGAACTAGTTTTTTGACCAATATTTTATTTAGTTTTACTTACTGTAAGCGATTTATGTCTAGAAAATAAACATGCTTCAGCAATAGTATACTCTTCCCGTAGATTACAATAATTATTTATTAGTGCTTCCAAAATATATTTTTGATTGATGTTTAGCAATCGTGTCTCACTAAAAAGGTTGTGTTGTTTACCAAAAGTTAAAATTTTGATAGCACGCTTTTGTATTCTTACTATCGGCCCTAATGTATTTGAATAAGCTGAACCCCAACAAATAATTCCGTAAAATAGGACACTACAGAACAAAGCATGGTATAATTTTAATAAATCATTTTTTTTCAAGAATATATCTCATTTCATAGAAAACAAAAAGAAGGTATTTTACTTTTTTAACAATACTAAAATATTTTTCTTCCAATTCCAATTTTCATCTAGTATAACACCAAGGTATTTAACTTCATTTACCCTTTTTATTTTATCACATCCACAGTTTAAGTTATTATAACAAACATCATCATGTATTGTAAGTCCGTCTGTAACAGGGAGCTTATCCGCATATAGCTACACATATAAAACACTGGATTTTGACATATTTAAAGACACTTTGTGATAATTAAACCATTTCCTTATAATTTTTAAGGAATGTTTGGCATTGGCTGTATCTTCATTCATTATTTTTCTTATATTTGATATCTGCAATACATCTTTCAATGAATATTATATAGATAATATTATGTGGGGACTTCAATATCAACTTTGCAGATGATAAAAACCTACCACCATCTCTCAAATATCTCGGTCGAGTTTGTTATTGGGCAATATCGGGTAAGCAGTTTCAAAATGGCGACCGTTTAAACATTTAAAAAAATTATCAAAAAAGAGCTGTAGTGTAAATATCATCAAAAATATTTTTCATAAAATACACAGGTAAAAAAATAAAAATTAATAAAGAAAAATAACAAACATTGATAAAACATGAACACTCAATATAAATTTGATGTAATTGTACATTTTCTGGAGATCTTAATATAGACCCTGATTAATAAAATATATAGTATATTTATTGAAAAGAAATAGGCGAAAAAAAATTCTGCCTTGAAGTGGAACTCGATCCCTGTCTGCTTTATATTCAACAGCCAAAACAAAAACCTCTAACCGCAAGGCTATGACACATATGACAATATTATGTAATAACATGTAGGTATACCAATGAAAAGGTTGTTCAAATTTCAATTCAATGAATTTTGAAAAATTTACCTTTCCGCTGACTCCAGGCCATCGGGATTTTTTATAGAGTTACGGTTTTCGAGTTACAGCATTGGTAAAGTCTAAAATATGCGTATTGGTGCCGGTACTTGCCAAAAGTTTACAATCTAACTGCAACTGCACAACTTAAAAAAATACGAGTACCAACAGAATTAACATTATTTTGTACCAACTGATGACTTCGATCCAATTTTTTGTAAAAAATATTTGTATGAAATAACGTTGAGTAAACCAATTGAAAAACATCATTATTATGAGGGTTTTATCATTTAATATATTTAAATAATGGTAAAACGGCCAGAACCTAATGACATCGATGAATGAAAATACAATATAGTCTGATTTCTGATTCCAAGATAAATTATTTGACTCTCAAATCCCACACACTAATCCTCTAATAATAATAAGTTCCACTTCTGACAATACCCTCTTTTTATTTACTTCGAAAATGCTTAAGCTCGCAATTCCACTTGACTAATCTGTGGCTAAAGTGTGCAAAAAAAAGAATTTATTATTAGTGTCGAAATAAATTGGTATTCATTTGTCATCAACGCCTTTTATGAAGGGGGGATATGGGGGTCTAGCAAATCATCTACTTATATATACCCAGATAAGTTGACTCTCTCAACGAGTATCAAACACCACCAACACATTACTTGTGGATTATAGCTTGAATCTAATAAGACTACAAACAAGATCTCACTACCAACCAACCCCTCATTTCCGAGACACCCTCCACTACATTCTGCCAGTGTGGCATAATCGGGAATGTTTGTTTCAGCGAGGGGGGTCGGACTGGAAGTAACTAGAAAGTAAATGCCCCACATTGACGGCGCTTCTACATAAATACACTAACTATTACATCGACTCCGAGTCGAGTCTCGAAGATCACACACTTCATCATTTTTTATTACATGTGCAATACATTTAGACCACTTCTCTTCATCTATTTCACTTACGGCATTTTCGAACAGCACCTGAACATCCTTCATTTTAAATCTAGTATTATGTCTTGCCACGTAACCTAAATACAATCACATTGCCATTTCATCGATGACTTTATGGTAAAGTGGTGAGCCTGGACTATTGCAACAAGTTCTTTTTCACCATATTGACTTGAAAATGTATTTCTACTTCCAAAAACCAGCGGATGATGTCTGCTTTTCTCCATGAACTGGTCGGTAACTTTTCGTATGATAGCTGACTGGCATTGTCCATAACTATTACAGAGCCTGAGGGCATTAAATCCAGCTTTTGTTGAAAATATTCTTCAAATAGGTTTGCGTTCATCTCATCATGATAATCAACTGTAAGTTTAGACTGGAATTTCATCAAACTACCTTTCACGAAGCCGTCACTGCTGCTGCCAGTATGTGTAATGATGAGCCTTTTTCCTTTTCCTGAGGGTGTTCTTAGGCCCGAAGATAAATCTTCTATAAAAGCTTGACGAGACGAAGTTTTATTTTTATCTTGCCACTTTTTACGTACATTATAGCAAATATTTAACCAGGTTTCATGTAGATAATATATTTCTCTATTTTCATTTTAGTCCTCTCAATCAGCAGCGATTTCCTATTTTGTTTTTCCGACTTAAAGTTCATTTCCCCTAGAATTTTCCACAACTTATCTCTTCCAGTTTCAGGCACATTTTCATCACTTTTAATGTTTGCTAGGCCTTATCCAAACTCGGGTTTCCTTAATGAAATAAAACGCATGCATTTTTATATTTTGTCTTTGGCCAAGTCGTCGGCAATCACAGTAGGTCTTCCTTCTTCGGTTCCTTAAAATTACCAAACTTTTCTTCACGTAAAAATCTATATTTAGTAGATTTTTCAATCCTTGTCACATTTGAAGTTATTTTCACTAAATTTTCGGCACTAATTCTATGTTTTACACATCGATGAGCTCCGTATACCTAATGTTGAGTATTATAATTTTCTCATTGATGGAAAAAGCACTTATTACTCCTCCTTTAAACTGGGTAGAAATTTGAAATATTTTCCGTTTTAGACAATTTTGAAAAATAACTTGCCGATAATAAAACGACGCGACGTGACAACTCTAAAATCACTTTCAAATTGATAGGTAGGTACTAAAAAGGAAGGTTCTATGAAATATGCGGCTAGTTACAAGACAAAATAAATGAACTGTTCATAAAATTCTAAAATAATTAATACATATATAGAACTGAAAAATATTTTACGATTTTGGAATAAATACATATTTATTGCATGCCTCTGAAACGAGATGTCGAAAATTATTTATCACTCAGTTTTCAGTGCACTTGCCTCTTCCTATTTTTCGTTCAAAATATTTTCGTTCTACCATATAGACCAATCTTAAATCATAACGAAAGGATTTTCCATAGCATGTTTTCATAAATGAAGCAATCTTTTTGGAGCCTTGCAGACTGCTGATTTCAATATAAATATTTATTTAATGATATATGTTTATTATACAAGAACGTTATTATTAAATTTTCCTTGATTATTTGTATATATAGCAGTGATAGTTTTTTTTCTATAAATATATATGAAGGTTTTGAAATTTTTAATTTCTAAAACTGTTCAACTTGCCAAATACCTGTCATTAAAATATGATGGCTTCATTTCTTTACCATATTATCACATTATTTATTCATAAGTTAACATTTGCGCTAATATATGTATGTGCTTACCTATTACGCAGTCATCTTTTGCTGCAGTCCTTATCACAATTTATTATCTTTCTACTTACTTGATTTCAATCCAGTATTATAATCAGATAAGTGTGAAACTGATTCCAAATCAATTATAATAATGAGTATCTATCCCACATCTCTATATTCTGTGAGAAAATCACTCGAGAATTAGTTTTTGATTGAGAAGCAATTCGCCTACATATATCTTAAGCCGGCTACACATTTAGGTAAACTAGGCAAACGTTTGCATTCGCCTAGGTTCGGATAGAAGTCGGTGTAAAAGAGACGCGAGCCAAAGGACTTGTTCGTGATCGATTGTACCACTACACATTAACTTCTGAGGGTATTCACCTAGTTTACCTTGTAGTATGTAGACAACTAACGTAGCAAATGTCATTTGACAAGTACATACAAGCTTTTGTCCGCTTTTGTTCCATTCCTCGTAATAGTTTTTGCGTGGTGCGTGTACAAACATACAGATAGACAGACGAAAATTCTAAAAAACTGTTGTTATAGCTTCTGTTGCTCTAATAAAGGCCCCAATATTATTTTTACTTAAATATCTTTAATGTACATTCAAAACCCTTCTATTACTATAGAAATTTCATATAAACATTGACATCCCTTTTACCGGCCCTTTTTTGGTAATTTCTTAAAATGTTTGAGTGGTCGCCATTTTGAAACTACTTACCCTATAATGCCCAGTAACGAACTCGGCGAGGTATTTAAGAGATTCATTTTTGTACAAAATTTGAACTTGATACTTCCAAAACTGCGACCTCAATCGTGTTAACAAATTTCGTAATATCCCATGTATATAGGGTGGCCAATCTGAAAACGAACAACATCAAAAGAAACATGTTGTTTCGTAGGAAGTATGTTGTAGAGTTAGTACAAAAATTTCAAAGGGAAAGTAGCTTATAAGAAACGAGAAATTGAAAAGCCTGTAGTTAATGAAGCTAGTGAAGTTGCAGTTTTGGGAAATGTTCATCTTGATCCTACTTTAAGTACGAGGCAACTAGCATCTGTGTCTGGGATTAATCGAACTAACATCCAAACCATTTTAAAACAGAACAAATTTTATTCATATGAAATATATTTACTGCAGGAACTTTATGAAGATGATTTTGGCCGCCGTTTACAATTTTGCAAAGTGATGCAGAAGCGAGCAATGAACCATCCACAGTTCCTTTTTAATATCTGCTTTTTCAATGAATGTAACTTTGGTCTGATTAAACTCTAAGAGTTTTCCACGAGGAACATACACAGCAGCCATCAAAATTAAATGTATGGGCTGGAATTTTCGGTGGGTCCTTTTTTTACCTGGTACTTCAGCTGGCGAAATGTATTTGCAATTACTGGATGATGCTATAGATCCTACCTTGAATGATAGTATTGAAAATGATCAGCAAAATGACGATCATTAGCTTTCTCAACAGGACGGTGCTCCTCCGCATTACGGTTTGATTTTTCGTCAGTATTTAGATCAACATTTTCCATAGCATTGGATTGGAAGAAGAGGCAGCGACGGGTCCCTGCTTTTTCCTAAAATAATGGCACACTTCCTGAAAATAGCTCTGTTTTGTTTTCGATTGGCCACCCTGTATTTAAACTTTCGAACAAAATATTTTTTGGTCCTATTTATAGACATAACAGATAACAACATGTCGTTGATTTTTTTTTCGAAATTCAAAAGTGTCAACGATTGCAATAGGTACATTTCAATATAAGAAATTTATCTAAAAACTGAATCAGCTGATACAGTAATTTCTAAAATTAATTAAAAAGTCACTGATCAAAGACGAACTTTCACCAAATTCTGTTGAAGGTTTTATTTGGCCAATACTAAATATTTCAGAATAAATAGCTAAATTTCATATGTGCTATCAGTTTGATATTGATTTTCTATTGTTTTCATGTTCCACCGCGTGTTTGTCCTTGATGATTTATTCAATTTTCAGAATTGTGTGCCCCCCCCCCTGATGCCAAACCGGACAGTGATATACGTTTTTAGATAAAATTTCGTTTTCTCATACACCCACACACAGAGAGAGAGAAACTCACAAGGGACTGTATACGAGAAAAACAAAACAAAATGGCTGCCCGGCAGCACTTTGAATTATGGGGTCGCATCGTGTATGTCTAGCAGAGATGTTAAATTAAAACTTTGCATTTGTTTCTCTCTTCTCGAGTCACACAGAAAAACTTTTATACATTAGATTTATCACAAGCAAGTGAAAATTCGAAGCACAATGTTTCAACTTTATGCTAAATGAATATTTTTGAAAGAAAATTCATCAAATATCACAACATTCTTAATCATATTTATTTTTGACCGACGAACCCCGAACGGAGGAAGTATACAATTCGCCTCTTTTTTAGTAATCGAACTCCGATTTTGATGATTTTTGATTTATTTGAAAGAGGAGGCTTTAGAAATGGTCCCATATTCATAAAAACGGGAATCCGACATCTCGTTCCCTCCGAAAACCGCCCCCGAAGGGGGTGGTGAAGGCAAATTTTCTCGAAAATTGAAAATCTGCGGTGGTATAATTAAAGATAGGATAATACCGGGAAACGTTTGAATTGAACATTTTTTCAAAAGAGTAACGGTTTTCGAGATAGAGGCATGTTAAATTCTCGAATATACCTATTTTCGCTATGTGGAGAGGGCAATTTCTGTCGAAAATTGAAAATCTGTTTGCAGTACATGAAAGATATAATTATTTGTAGCAACATTTATAATGAATATTTTATCCTTAGAGTTACGGTTTTCGAGTTAAATCGGTGTTAAAATGGTAACAACTAAAATGCTTAAGCGTATTTCCGCAGCGATGTTTTAAGATCTCAGTAATAACCACTACAAGCAAAGAATATACGTGAGTAATAGGATAAGTACTGTCTTCATTGGTATTAGTGAACGTTCAACGATTTTCGTGACTAATGTTACACTCAAAAGTGTGAAATGAATATTTTTTACAAAAAATTGGACCGACGTTATCAGTTAGTGCACTGAAAAGTATAAAATAATATTAATTCTATTGGGGCTGGTACTTGTGAAGTTGGTGCCAAAAGTTATCAATCTACCTGCAACTGCACAACTTCAAAAGTAACAGCCCCAATAGAATTAATATTATTTTATACTTTTCAGTGCACTTGCTGATAACGTCAGTCAATTTTTTTTTTAATAATTATATTACTAGACTTCAATTGAAGAAGTTGGTATACAGTCATTGAAGATGATGATATAACATCAGCCGTTTTCTGTTAAATAACTAGATTACGCTAGGACGTCTAGTCTATAAGGCAACCGTTAAAAAATTCCCTGACGTTAATATTCTATATGCTTTTAACGTACGTAATTTGCTATTTTTTATTTAAGTATTTTAAAGCATCCGATAAATTTTCTCCGAGATGTCACAGAACACGCTTTTTGGTATGAAAAGTGATCGCAGTTGCCAAGTTTCTTTGCTTTGATTTTAAGGTTATGTTGAAATAATCTGTGGTTACGATCTACGGTTTTCTTATCATTAAACGAATGATCTGAAGTGATGACAGAACGTAATAAGTAACGGTAAGAGAGTCGTTCGAGTGGACACCCGATTTTTTTCTAACTTCGGTGAGTTTCATACCAAATGCTAAAATTCTACCACCATTTTGTAACTGTACTTTAAGTGAGGAGATATAAAATGCGGAGGCCGTCTCTGTTAAATCAGGCAACAAATTTATTCTAGTCTCGATCTCAAAGAAATTTGCTAACGATGGTTGTTTCGCAACAGTGGTGTAGTTTAAAAACGGCCTTTTTGAGTCGATAAGGGTCAAAATGTATATCTGACGTTGTTATTACGATATATTGTAAACAACTTACATTGTTGCAAATTATGATGGTTCCTTATATTTGATACTCAATAAACAAGATACATTTTGTGATGTTAATTAGCCTTTGTATTTTAGATATAAAACATGTGTAGATAAATCTTTATATAACGGAATAAATTCAAAGAAATAATTTCTAAATAAAATCAATGAACTCTTGAGACGTTATTCTTACTAATCAGTTTTGGTAAGAATAAGCTTTCTCTAGATATCGATAAAATATTTTCCTTCACAATTTTGGCGGGCCTTATTAGGAGAATAGAAAAAAAATCTGTGAAATAAGAACTTACAAAAGACCCAAATGTTAAAAGGCTCTTAGTTACATTCTGGGAATATGAATTCCTATACCTATGTCCTTCTTAGCCCAAAACATTCGTAGTGGTACTACAAAAAAACAACTAAAGCATTGTCGGTCCATCTTGATAACCTGTGTGGTGGGCCTTGTATATTGTAGATTTAAGAGGTTTTCATTGCACTGCGACTTTGAGGTCTATTGTGTCCCCCATCAGAGCTGTTTTCGCCATTACGTAGTCTACAGCTCGCCCTCTATTTCCAGGGTTCTAATGAAATCCGGAATCTGGGCTGGCTGGCTTCAAGGAGGTTACTTTCTCAGTTTTGCATGTTTCTTGTCCAAAGCATTTTTTGCGTTTCCTCTTCTTCCCCACAGAATCTGCCCTCGTCGTTCTTTGCTAGACCCACCCATTCTCGTTAGGTGCTTCCTGAGGCGACAGTGCCCAGTAAGAAATCCAGTGAGGAGGTGTAGCATATTCTTGCTAAGATCCAGACACTTCCTAGATCTTGCAGTATAAAAGCTTCCAAGAAACTTTTTGGAATGATCCAACTCAGGGAGATTCCACCAGAGTGTTTCTCTTTCGTTTTTTTCCTTCCCCTGAAACTCTTTCTTGTAGGTACATTTACCTAGACCACAGAAAGGCTCTGGGCCAATGAAAGAAGTTCGTGCTCCTTTTCTGACAAGTGTGTTGGCCGCTTCATTCCCTTTGATTCCCAAGTGGCCAGGAATCCAGACTAAGCAGACCTTATTTTTTGCCTATTCCGTTGAGTTTTCTTCCGTACCATCCTAGAATCGATGATATGAGAGCTCAGTGCTTTAATCGCAACCTGACTGTCAGAATGTATAGCTATATGACATTTCTGCAAGTTTCTTTCTAAGCTCATTTCCACACATCTTTTGCCAGCCTTCAAAGATATACTAAAAGAAATGTAAATGGTATCACAACAAAAGGAAATAACTACTGTTTTCAGCATATTGTAAGTAACATTTCCAAAGGATTCCATCGGTCAGCTCTTGGACTATATAGAAATAATTGTGGCCAGCTACAAATCTTGTCAACATAATATTATATATTTCGCATAGACATTTCTCTGGGAATATTGATAGCCATATAGCATAAGAAATTGAATCACGATAAAATTTTCTCCCTCCTCTATTAAATGAAGAGCACTATCACAAAATATTAATATTACCTTATATACTATGTTCGCAATATAAATGTAATAATAAATTAGAGCGTGCCATCATTCTATTGTTCAATTTGCCAAGAGAAATTGAATGGAGAGAGACGGCGATAGAGATAAGGAGGTATGGCGAATGGCCATGTAATTTTGTTTGACTATATTTTCTGCGCCCCGGCCCTCTCACAATATATAATATGATATATAGATTCAATCCGTTACGGAAAATAGAATTTTCCAGATAAGTTTAGTGCCATAGCCATATGTATATATATATATATATATATATATATATATACCCTCGGCATGAGAAAGCCGTTTTCCGACGGATAACAACAGGGTGGATTGCCAATTTTTGCTTATTGGGCTGAAAAGAAATGGCAAATATGGGAGATTCAGTTCATATATACAGGGTGTTTTCTTAACATGCGGCAAAAAATTAAAGGGTGATTCTTTGAACTATTTTAAGAATATTTTGTTCTTTGATGCTTGTTGAGAAACCGCTCCATTTCAAAGATATAGGGTGAAAAAAAAAAATGCGAGAGCTACAACATTTTATTATTAAAAAGCACATGGTAAGTTGCTTAATCTACAATAGATGTTCAAAATGATTTCCACCAGCTTGGATACAATAAGTCTCATCAGTGATTGCTGAACTCGTTCAAACGCACCAGGTTCGTTTGTAATGGAGTTACATCATGCAATTATCCGATTTCCAAGTCGTCCAAACTTTCTACTGAAGTAGTTTCAGTGACCGAATATATAATTGATTGATGCTCTCTGCACAAATGTAGGTATATGAATTTCTATGGTTCCATATAAAATATGGAAAAGCTTCAATAACTTCTAAAATAATAACATATAGAGAAAAAGCTCTGACAGGTCGATTTTTGATTTTGATTTTCTACTTTTTTATGCAAACAGCATCATTTTATCCCCTCCACCTTCCAAATTATGACGTCATCATTAATTTTTTTAAAATGGGAAGGCCATAATTTTATATTATAAAAGGCAAACTGGCAATTTTCTGAGCTCAAAAATACCAAATACATGGGTAGTAACTTAGAAATGTATGAAATACAGGGTGCTGAAAAATTAATATGTTTTCATTTGCTGCTTTCAATTTTCAAGGACTTATTAATTGTTGCTAAGGACTCCGATTCAAACGCATACTTGTTTTGATGCATAATTTGTATAAAATTGAAAGCTGCAAATAAAAATATATTAATTTTTAGCACCCTGTATGTAATTTTTTTTTTGTGTTAATACTCATGTATTTGGTATTTTTGAAAATAGAAAATTGACAGTTTTCCGTTCATAATACAAAATGATGGTATTCCCATTTAAAAAAAATAATGATGACGTCATAATATATTAGTAGTTATTGAAGCGTTTCCATACTTTATGAACGCACTGTATAATTTTATATGAATGTTAATCTTGGATGAAACAAGATTTCAATGCTATTGTAAATTTGAAAAAAATGAAAAAATTGAAGAAATTTCCTAAAAATAAAAAATATAAAAATTCCATTGTTATCGAACTCCTAAGAAGTTCGTAGTATGTATGTTCCTCCTGGAGCAATTGATAAAGTCGGTCCTATTTTTGTTTTTCAATAATCTGTCTTGCCTACAGGATTTGAAATCTCCATACATCCATCGCCAACAATTTAAGGGCACACTTTATATTCACAGCAAAATAAATCTTATCAAACTCAAAGACTGTTGGAAAACATTTATCAAATTGGATCTAAAGTTGTCGAGATATAATTCAATTAGCATGGCAACTAAAAGTCGCTTAATCAACAAAGCAATTGAAACAATTAAATCCCGTTCGCCATAGGTAGACTCTGATCAATAGGATAGCTATAGGTATATATATAGAGAGATAGAACACACGAAACCCGTTAATATTGGCATTCGAATTAACGGAGAGAGAGAGAGACAGAGAGAGCGAGAACTGAGCCCGAACAAAACTATTAACGGCTCTAATGACACGTAATAGTTGGACAATTGATAAAGACCGGGCATTAACACAATTCGCACTATCAGCAATGTGATTCTGTTGCACGCTCCTCGTTTGTTGGTAGTTTCTAAAATTGATTGTTTAATTTGATTAACAACAATACTTCTGTTGATAGAATTTATTTACTTCCTCCATAAAATCTGAGAATTGCAAAACTGTTTTGAAAATCTTTTCAACAGATTTCAAAATGTAATGTCTATATACTATGCTACATCAGGAGTACCCCAAGGATCAAACCTAGGACCCTTTTTGTTCTTATTATTTATAAATTACTTTTTTTTGGAGATGATTTGAAGATATTTTCAACTAAGTAATTAGTACATCAATGATTGTATAATGCTACAGAAACATTTTGACCTAGTTCATTCATGGTGGATAAATTGCAACTGAATATAAATAAATGTAATAGGCATTATTAGCTACACTAGAAAACAAAAATAGCTGCCCAGTTACCATGTAAGATTTATCTTGAAACACATCGATGACTCAAAATCCACATTGAACCGTAAGTCCCTTGTATATGTGGCAATACTTTCAAGGCAGAAATATCGCCCACCCTAAAGTACAAAATGCATTGAGCAATCCAACCTAGTGAAATGCAAATTTATGCATGATTCAGGTGTTATCTTCAACATTTACCATAGTATCATAGAAATTGTTTTTTATTTATTTGCATTAGTATTGGACAAACTTATTAAATTTGTTTTCTTTTATTTTTGCAGGCGGTGCTGGAAGTAGTGGAGAAGCTGATTCTGAAAGCGCCGCATCGAAACGAAGAAGAAGTCGAACGAACTTCAATAGCTGGCAGCTGGAAGAATTAGAAAGGGCATTTATAGCCAGTCATTATCCCGATGTTTTTATGAGAGAAGCCCTAGCCATGAGACTGGATCTCAAGGAGAGCCGAGTCGCAGTAAGTGTCAAGGCAAAAAAATTTAAAGATACCTAGTAACCATGTAGGATCCATATTTAGACAAGCACTTGCCAGAAAAATAAAAAATCATTCTATTAGGCGTTAAAGAGTACAACTGGTATTTAGGATTCCGTCTGTCAGCGGGCTTTATCTTATAATTTCTCAGGGAACCGTTTTGAAAGGAAAATTAAATGGAAAAGAACTTATACAGGGTGGCCATAGAAAACAGTTCTTGCACCCTTATTTTTTCAAATAGGAAGGGGTATGGTGAAATTCATCGTTGGAAAGGGCATTGAATTTTATTTCAAATGGCGCTTCGTTTTTTAAATTTGTGGTGCGGATTGCCGAGAAATATTAATTTAATTGTATTGATTATTAGTACTTAGGTACGTGTTATTGTATTAACTATTGAAAATGTCCGACGTTCAGCTCCATATACAGTACAGCAACTGTTCAAAGTGTTGCCGGACATTCTGAAGAATATCGGGGGTAATTTGTATGCATTCATTAGTTATGCAGTTCCGTAAATTTTCTGAGGATTCAAGCTGGGTGGTAGGTAGGTATACATTTTCGATATCAAATGTCCCCACAACAAAATATCAAGGGGAGATAAATCTCGCAGGCCATTTTGCTAGTAATTCTAGGATGTAACCTTGATTTAAGTGTCTATCTTCTTGTCTCTGATTAAAGAAAGCTGCGTTACTCTAGCACATTGATTGCAAAATAATTTCCACTCTCTCCGCAATAGTATTGTAACGTGAAAACTTACCCGAATAATAAACTACACACACAATGCACATTCTGGAAAACACGGGAGACATCAGAGGCAACGAGAATAAGTCCTGGTCTATTCTCGAAGCTATATATTGAGAAATAACCTCCAGAAACAACGAAAACAAACACTGGAACCATCTAGAGCTTCTAGGCTGAAGGCATATACAGAGTTAGTTAGTCATAAAGCACAGTCATTGACAGTTCACATAAATCACATAGAAAGTTGTTATAGTCCAAGGAATATAGTGTGAATATAAATGTGTATATAGACGAGTAGTTATTGGTGTAAATAAATTAGTGAAATTGAACCCAGTTTTAATATAAATTCTCGTTACAGTATGAACCACATTTTATCGAATCGCACAGAAATAACGAAGTAGGTATCCACATCAACTACTTTACTGTAAATAAAGTTGAATTTTCCCTGATATTTGTTCATTTAAAAACATTTTTTTTAACTCAGAAACCTACTTGAAAATACAAGCACCAGTCAAATGTTTTAGATTCCATTGCTCGGTGACGTCTTGCTCAAATTTTAAAAACAAAGCGCCGTTTGAAAGAAAATTTAATGCCTTTTCAAACGATGTATCATACGATACCCCATTGCATTTGAAAAAATGGCTGCAAGCCGCCCCTGCTGAGGGATTGATGTAACAGTGTCGGAATTCATGAGTAAATATTTCCCTCTGAAAACAAAAATATACGGATCTAAGGATTTTTTTTATTTCCACATACAAACCCCTAAACCTTGCTGGACTGTTTTCGATGAGCCACCGTGTATATTTCAAATGATCATACAGTAATTATACAATAGTATTCTATGAAGCAGCTAAGGGCTACCGCAAATGGATCATTTCCAAAAGAATCGTTAGCATTCCATTTAATATATCTAATAAATTCGAAGAAATTACCCTGAAATATATCATGATAACTTTTTAACGAATTTCCAAAGCCTTCTAGATCGTCGAATATCTCCATGGAACTTGGTGAAAAGTCCATTCTCTCAGTATAAGTAGTAAATACCTTTTGGAAATAGCGGTGCCGAGATATATCTAGTGTGTGTTAAATCAATCTATTCCCCTCTAGTTACGACCATAAATCTAAAAGAACACCACCACCGTCCGTGGAAAAGCGCAAATATATATATATATATATATATATATATATATATATATATATACACACAGAGACATAGAAACCACTAACACACACTCAAACTTCCCAATTTCAAGACTCAGATGTGAAAACTTTTGCTGCGCATTTATCTTCAGCCACCACCGCCGCCACCGCCGCCGCCGCTTCTGCTGTTGCTCTGCGCTCTTGCTGCTGACTTTTCAGCTAGTTTTTCCAGTTATTTTTCCTCCCCCGATTCAAAGTCGATAAATCCCACAGCAGTGGCAAACTGCTCGTATGTGTTCGTCGTTTGCTATAGCTACTTTTCTGTTAGCCGGATCACAGTTTGATTAGTTTGGAATTTACCGAAGGCGTGGAAAAGTACGACGAGATTGGATCTTGATTGGTTGAAATGGAAGAGGAACGAACAACTCTCTCTTCGTTTCGTATCTCCTCGCTATGTTTGTTGACGTCGTTTTATTATTTTTCATCGAGTCACACGTCGATAATGTATTGAACTTGAGTAAAGGTACGTTGGGGGGGGTGTAGTTTTCGAGCTTTCAGACTTATATAGTAGATAACACTTCAATCATGTTTAGATGCTAAATCTGGCCGCACCTATGTAGATAAATTATTTTTTACAAAAAACAGGACAAACTTTATTAGTTATAAATATTTCTTACAAAAAATTGGACCGATTTTATCAGTTGTTATCATATTAATTCTATTGGTGCTGGTTCTTTTGGAGTTGTTGTCTACAACATCAAACTACAACGGCACAACTTAAAAATTCCCAGCGCCAATAGAATTAATATTATTTTGTAATGTTCAGTGCAACAACTGATAAAGTCGGTCCAATTGTTTGTAAGAAATATTTATTTCACATTTTTGAGTGTAAAATTAGTCATGAAAATTATTGAACGTTCACTAATACCCAAAAAGTTATAGGTAGGTTTAGTTTATACTCACTTGTTATTTATTATTCAGAGATCTCAAAACATCGCGGCGCAAATATACCTACATATTTCACACTTAACTGCTGTAACTCAATTTAAATGTTGTTACATATAATCTTTTCTTCAATTTGGCCGTATCATATTTTCAATTTTCTAAAAAAAATGCTCGCCACATAGCGGAAATATGCATATCACATATTTCAGACTTTACCATTGCGAAAATCGGAAACCGTAACTCTTTTGAAAAAATGTTCAATTTAAACGTTTCCGGATATGGTCCCCTTTCTAATTTTCAAATCTCGAATTTTCGATTTTCGGAAAAATTTGCCCCTTCCACATAGCTGAAACACATATTTCAGACTGTAACGCGGAAACGTATTGTTACGGGAATTTATATTAAAACTGGATTCGATTTATTTTCACTTATTTATTTACACCAATAACTACACGACTATATACACATTTATATTCACACTTATTTCTCTGACTATATACGACTTTCTACTGTCTATGATCTATGACCGATTGTGGTCTATGACTGACTGTGCCATGTTATTGCCATCAGCATTATATATCTAACCTAAAAAGCTCTAGGTGATTCTAGTGTTGTTTTCGTTGTTTCTGGAAGTTATTTCTCAGTATATGGCTTCGAGAGTAGACCAGGACTTATTCTCGTTGCCTCTGATGTTTCCCGTGTTTTCTGGAATGTGCATTGTGTGTGTAGTTCATTATTCGGGTAAGTCTTCACGTTACAGTATGATTATTTTTAAAAATGTCCAATTTAAACATTTCCGGATATGGAATTTTCATTAATTCTGTCGTCTCGGATTTTCAATTTTCGATAAAAATTGCCCCCTCCTTCTCCTTTGAAGGTGGCGGTTTTTAGAGGAAAGGAGATTTTGGATTTGATTTTTCTCAATATGGGACCATTTCTCAACTCTCTTTTAAATAAAACAAAAATCGTCTAAATCGGTGTACGATTACAATCCAAAACGCACGAACAGCCATAAAAAAAGCAATCTTACAACCAAATTGTATACCTTCTCCTTTTTTTGAAGTCGGTCAAAAATCGATATGCCTTTCCTCTCAAAAACTTCTCCTAAAAGAGATTGGAGGGGGCATTTTTTTTTCGAAAATCGGGAATTTCAGACGACAAAATTGAAGAATAAATTACATGTAGATAGTAACATTTGAATTGGATGTTTTTCAATAAATATTTTGTGCAAAAAATTGGACCGGCGTTATTAGTTGGTGCACCGAAAAATACGAAATAATATTAATTCTATTGGTGCTGTTACTTTTGAATTTGTGCAGTTGCAATGAGATTGATAACTTTTTGCACCAAGTTCACAAGTACCAGCACCAATAGAATTAATATTATTTCGTATTTTTCAGTGCACCAACTAATAACGTCCTTCCATTTTTTTGTAAAAAATATTTATAATCAAAATTATCCCAAGTTAACCTATATTGAAACTATTATTTTTGTAACCTATTGAAAATAAGACAACCTTCTGTATCTGTATCTTGACAAATAAGCGCCCAAAAAAGTGCTTTGAAATTAAATAAATTTCTTCAAAATAGGTCATACCAATAAAAAGTTATTCAGTTTTTTTCAAACCAACATTTGCACCTCCCTCTCTTCCGTTAGTTAACATGATAGAAGAAAAAAATAATACAAAAAAGCTGTCTTATTGTCAGTAGGTTAGAAAAAAAAACATTTTCAATTTACCTAGGTTAACTTGAGATAATTTTAATTAAAACAGTATTTTCGTCCGATTAACGGATCCTGAGATATAGTCGGCGTCCTTTATTAATGGGCCACGCTGTACATTACAAAAACATGCAGACATATAATCGAATTTTATACCTCCTCCGTTTGGGATGTCGATCAAAAATACATACAGTTTGTTTCACGAATTATGGCTATTGTGTGTAATCATTCACGAGCTACGTACATATCGCTATACGTCTCATCGCATCTCATTATCATGAAATTCTCTACTCTACGTTTGTCGATCTAAGCTACGACATCAGTATGTCAAGCTTATGTCCTTTTATACAATGATAGGGCGCTGCACGTACGAAGTCAACGCGATCTTTATTTCATAGGCGTCACAAAGTCATTTTACATTACAGATAATTCAGGTGCACAAATTTATATTTCATAACTCAAGCAATAAATTTGTATTTTGTGTGTCTGCATTATTGTTGATAATAAATCTTTCATATTATGTTTGCTTATTTAATCAATCGATATTTATTCCTCTAATTATATGAACTTCCTTAAATGCCATAATATCTTAGCTCGAAATCGTTACGCCACTGATTTACTCCCGTCAGTTGGATTGATGCATTTTTCGTGTTTTCAAGGCAGACGCCAACATTCGTGAAACAAACTTTAATGGTACTGTTCTCAAAATAGTAATGCTATCCTATACGTATCTTGGACACATTGTATAAATACATTATGAACGAGATAGATGACTGATTCTTTTCATCACCTGTGCCAGTTCCAAAAAAAAAATCGATTTAATCAAGACGTTGCCTAATTGTTTGCAGTAAAATTAATAGACACAGCATTCTTCAACAACAACTTTTCCAATTCAATCAGGAGTAATTTTGTGTAAAGATATGCCTCCAGATAGAGAACCCAACCACCAACAAGCTCGCATTCCAAAGAGTGACTAATTTCACTCTTTACAAGACCACGAAACTTTGCTTCTCTTGCGTCTTTCCCCAAGTTGAGTTCCATCTCTTCTTCGTTCTTCGCTCCTTTCCACCTTATTTATTATGCATACACTTTACGTTTATGTGCGCAGCTAAATGGGTTTTGTTTAAAAACTAATCTACAGAAATCGAGATAATGATCGTCTCTACTTGATGACTTCATAAAAACCGATTTCATTTTAACGGCGCGCCTTTTTTTTTGGAATTTATGTCCAAAACAATAATAGCTGTTAATTTGTTTTAAAGCAAATATATAATAGGTATGCAACTAAAATAATGAAGTATCTATTGTAGCTCTCGGAAAATATCCACTTTTGCACCTATAAGGTAAAAATTAATATTGTTCTCGATATTATACAATACACGTGTAAATCTTCCTTAACAAAGTTTGATCTAGACGTAGACATTTCAATAAAATTTTACATCAGATACCTACTAAACAAATAATACGTTTACAAGATTGTGTGTACTATTTAACTCCAATGATTTTCCACGTTGTTGGAAAACAGAAGTTCATAAAGTTGTCGAAGTTATATACATATTTTTTATCGAAAAAATAAGCTGCCAACACAGACTCTATTGAACTATATCGCCATTATAAAAATAATAAATATTTTTTACAAAAAATTTGACCGACTTTATCAGTTGTTGTACTGAAAAATACAAAATAATATTAATTCTATTGGTTCATTTTTGAGTGTAACATTAGTCATGAAAATTGTTGAACGTTGAATACCCAAAAAGTTATAGGTAGGTTTAGCTTGTACTAGCGAAAATACGCATATCACATATTTCAGACTTTACCATTGCGAAAATTGGAAACCGTAAATCTTTTGAAAAAATGTTCAATTTAAATGTTTCCGGATATGGTCCCCTTTCTAATTTTCAAATTTCGAATTTTCGATTTGCGGAAAAATTTGCCCCTTCCACATAGCTGAAACACATATTTCAGACTGTAGCGCGGAAACATATGATTATTTTTAAAAATGTCCATCTTAAACATTTCCGGATATCGAATTTTCATTAATTCTGTCGTCACGGATTTTCAATTTTCGAGAAAAATTTCCGCGTCCACCCCCTTTGGGGGCGGTTTTTGGAGGGAAGGAGATGTTGGATTTGATTTTTTTCAATATGGGACCATTTCCCAACTCTCCTCTCTCAAATGAAACAAAAATCGCCTAAATCGGAATACGTTTACAATGAAAAACGCGCGAACAGCCATAAAAAAAGAAGCAATCTTACAACCGAATTGTATACCTTCTCCTTTTTTTGAAGTCGGTCAAAAAGAAAACATCCAGCATAATATATCCGAAGTTAACTGTTCAAGTTAATGATATCGACTTGATTTAAGAAACTTCAAATGATTCATTAATCTCAATATAAACGTACCATTATTTCCACCACATATTTCCACATTGTCTTTTTTAACAATATATTATTAACTTGAATAAATGCATACATTCCTCCAATCTAGAGTGCACATTTGATATTAATGCACATATTGATGATGCATCATTCATTAGAAAGTGTACTCCTTGATGATGAATAAAAACCTCAAACAACAAACAGCCTGCTCTTCTTTTTATGCTATACTGCATATTGTATATTGGCATCTAATAGAAAAAATGGAAATGATGACCAACCACAACATAAAAGACAACTTCAAAGCTGCCTCCATCAGTTGTTGTTGTTGTTGCGTTATTATTTTTATTCGATAGAGCCCCGCACACATACATAATATAGGCGGCTGTGCCCGAGATATTTCTCCAATGTTTTACATTATACACCAACAAACAAACAAATTACCGGTGGCTTCATCAGCATGCTGTGGTTGTTATTATTATTATTATTAATCGGGTATAGCCTTTGGTTTGAAATTCACTTGTTTCACTACTATAGCAGTACATATAGGTGTATGAAGGCTATACATATATATATAACAAGTGCCAAGCCAACTAGCTATAATATAGCCGCTCTCTCTGCTGTGATTATTATTGGAGACCAAATGGGCTAATAATCGCCTTGACTGGTTCAGCGTATGAAGTCATCAACCTTAACACAATCAATTTGTATGCATATCGTGTCATTATGGCGTTGTTGTAGGTGAGATATATAGCAAACCCCCTCCCCCCCCTCACCCCCAACTACCTATACAACAGCCACTCTCGGAACATACAAGGGTTGTGAGATAAATACATAGGTACATACCTAAAGTTTCTAGTGTTAATGTTAGCTCTATTATCATCGTTAAGTTCAACAACACTAACAGCCGGTTTCACAAAGCTCTCTTAACAGCTCATCATCGTTGATGAGCTGTTAATAGTCCGTTATCTTAAATTTAAGTTTCACAAGTGAATGTTAACAATCCACTAACAATGCATTAACAATTGACGAGTCATTGATCCTCTGTTGACTAGTTTCTCGGTTTCACAAAGCTCTAACGGCTTGTTAACGATCCGTCAAACTTCTGTTAGATTAATCAGTCGACAAGCTGTGATTAAGCATTCAGTTAAATTGGTTTATATATATATATATATATCATCATCGTTGATGAGCTGTTAATAGTCCGTTATCTTAAATTTAAGTTTCACAAGTGAATGTTAACAATCCACTAACAATGCATTAACAATTGACGAGTCATTGATCCTCTGTTGACTAGTTTCTCGGTTTCACAAAGCTCTAACGGCTTGTTAACGATCCGTCAAACTTCTGTTAGATTAATCAGTCGACAAGCTGTGATTAAGCATTCAGTTAAATTGGTTTATATATATATATATATATATATATATATATATATATATATATATATATATATATTGATTGAGCCCACTGTGTTTCTTTACATAAAAGTATTTTACAGTGTGTCTATAGAATTTTTCACTTCAAAAAAAAATCCAACATTGTAGACGTTCTCCTTTTTTATACTTTTTTGGAAGTCGGTCAAAAATGTTCAACAATCAATTTGAATGATTCGCAAACAAACTTGTCTAGCACCTACCCTCGTAACATCCCATATCAATCCAGTTAGCGCGCGAGTGAGGCCCTAGGCGGGCGGGTGGGGGGCTGGGTAGAACAGGTTGGCCACTACACGCCACCACCAAGACGTACTGCCAACATCCCGCCCCCAAATTACCATGATAATTATAGTGGAGCGGCGATGCCACATGGCGTGACGTGGTGCAATATTTGCAGCAACACCAGGCCGAAAAATATTCACTAATTCTCGCCGCGCAGAGCACCATCAACAGCTCTCTGTCGTCTTCCTACTTTGTTGTTGTTGGTGGTGGTGGTACTGGGCGCAAAGGAGTGCGACAAGGACGCCAACTATGGCTTATGTAGGCCGAGAAACAAGAGCATGGGGATATTTGGAGCTCTTTATCGGATTATACACAAAACAACACGCCGATCGGTGGACGACAGCTGTGCAGTTTTTGTTGCATTCGTGTAACATGTGAAAATTGGTTTGGCTTATAGGTTATTATATGTTCTCTAATCGTGGGAATTAATCAGCGCTTGTTTGAAGAAAAAAAACATAATCAAATATATCAAACTTCATAAATTGATAATCATGACTTTGTTGTAGTTGCTGAATTTCTGGGAATTTTTGTGCAATGATCTTTCCCCAGATTTCTCTGATCTATTGAGACTTTCAATTTAGCATGAGACATAGGTAGTCGCTCTATGAACTCTCCAACATAACTGCAAGATCTAGGGAATAAATATGTTTTTTTTTAAATGTTAACTTGGATATCGGTTTTTTCTTGTTGAAGAAAAAATGGAATTTCCGATTGGATATCGGAGAGCAAGGTGCTGCGTTTCATATTGTGATTTACTCAAGAGGTAGGTATATTAGTTTTACTTTAGTTTAAATCATCTCGAAACACCCTCTTCAAAATCTTCATGTTTCATGTATTACGTGTTGCTTTTATACTTTGTAGTATAAGAAAATGATATTTGTAACCAGGAAGCCATAGATTTTTTTAAGGGAAAACTATAGGCACATTAGACGTTTTTCGGATGGGTAAAATCTTCCCAGCTCGCGACACCGATGACCTCGACATGCTTGTGACGTATTGCGCATAGTATAGTGGCCAGTGTACAGACTGTGCAGAATAAGATTCAATACCCACCTATCTCAGAAACTATGAGAGATACGAAAAAAAGTATAGAGATAAAATATTTGTGAATTTCTTTGAGTTTTTTATTTTTATTGCTGCCATATTCACAGCGTGTTTCATATATTTGATACAGGTATCAACTCTCTTATTTTAAATAGAACACCCTATATATTTTTGGATCTTTGGATTCTTCGTAAAATTTTAGGTTAACTTTGTCTAACAAACCCTATACCTAGTATTTATAGTTTTCGAGATTTTATCATTTTTGTGAAAAAACTGACAGTTGCAGGTGTATGAATAATGCATCATTAGTAGTAATTCATTCGATATCATGAAGAGTAACTATCATAAATTTAACAAGCAGAGGTGAATATTTGTAACCAAACTAGAAACAATCTCTGGCAATATACAGGGTGAGTACGAAAGCGATGAAAACTTTGAATTGAATTTTATCAACTATCTCCGATTCTTTAAATGCATACCCCAATTTTTTTCTGTTGTATTCTACGACTAAAAATAAGGGTACTTTCAGTTTACTTCCCTATACTTAATGTCAAGAGTTTCTCAGATATAAGCCGAAATTTAAAATTCTGCAAAATATGAGGTGCTCATTCGTTAACGTAGTGGTTGCTATGGAAAAAATGACATCTTGTGTGTTTAATTATTTAATGAAATTTGTCAGATGCTCAGTTGTGTAAGCCTTTGTAGAACCTCAGAAGTTTAACATAGTCTTAGAATATGTATTCTGAACAAGAAAAGTTTGATTTGTTTGAACATTTTATTAGAAACAATAGAAGTATTGCCGTAACAAACCTCCCTGAAAGAATTCCAGAAAAATTAATTTTTCGGCGAATCGAACGAGACCTAAGAAATCACAGTGTTCTAAAATATAAAAAGAGAAAACAAATTACCTAATATTTTGACACAAGAAATGCAGCAGAATATATCACTGTATTTTGAAGAAAATCCCGAGAATTCTTTAAATAATGCAAGCAGATATTTGGATGTCGCTAGATCCACGATCCACGCATCGTTAAATATAAACAGATATACGCCGTAAACATTTGCAAAGCTACAAGAGTTGCAGATTTGTGAGTAGGATCGTCGACTGGAATTTGGTTGAATCTTGATGGACCGTCAGTTTCAACACAATGACTTTGCGAGAATCTGTTGGACTGACCCAACTGACAGTCTGACATTTAATTAAACAATCAAGATGTAATTTTTTCCATAGCAACCCCTATGTTAACGAATATGAACCTCATGTTTTGCAGAGTTTTAAATTATGGATAATATCTCAGAAACTCTTGATATTAGTTATAGGGAATTTTACTGAAAGTACCCTTATTTTTAGACGTAGAATACAGTGCAATAGAAACAAATTTGGGTTTGCATTTAAAAAATCGGAGCTAATTGGTAATATTCAATTCAAAGTTTTCATCGCTTTCGTACTCACCCTGTATATTGGCCAGAGATTGTTTCTAGTTTGGTTACAAATATTCGCCTCTGCTTGTTAGATTTATGATAGTGATGAGAGTGACTCTTCAATTTATCGTATGAATTACTACTAATGATGCATTATTCATACACCTGCAACTGTCATTTTTTTCACAAAAATGATAAAATCTCAAAAATTATAAATGCTAGGTATAGGGTTTGTTAGACAAAGTTAATCTAAAATTTTACGAAGAATCTAAAATTCAAAAAACATATAGGGTGTTCCATTTAAAATAAGAGAGTTGATACCTGTATCAGATATATGAAACACCCTGTGAATATGGCAATAATAAAACTAAAAAATTCAAAGAAATTCATAAATATTTTATTTCAATACTTTTTTTCGTATCTCTCATAGTTTCTGAGATAGGGAGGTAGTGAATCTTATTCTGGACAGCCTGTACATGTATTATACACATATATACACTAATACCACGTGTCTCTTCTATGCTAATACAATTTGAATTGATTAGATAATTGTAGAATTACTGTGCAGTACAATGGTGAGAACTTGATATATTTATAAAATTACAAAAACAAAGTATTTATTGTCGAATATTTCCAACATTGGTATTGATATTTGCGTAAAAAATGTTCTACACATTTATGTTTTATTTAGTCGGATACAACCACCCTCTAGAAGCGGATCACGTGATTTCAAGCTTGTTAGCTTTCATCCGACTAAATAAAAGCATAAAGGTGTAGAGCTTCATCTTATTATATATATATATATATATATATATATATATATATATATATATATATATATATATATATATATATATATATATATATTGATTTTCTATTCTTGACTGGTTTTATAATAAATAAAAAGATGTTCTTGGGGATGCAGTCAAATATTAAATAAAATTCTTTGATTAAAGCCGAGCTTTCGAGAATGTTTATTCTCTTCTTCAGGGCATAAATCGTGAATTTAGAATAAATTAGCCAAAAACTGGTAATTGATGGCTATGAAATCTTTCCATTTTTTGGCTAATTTATTCTGAATTCACGATTTTTGCCCTGAAGAAGAGAATAAACATTCTCGAAAGCTCGGCTTTAATCAAAGAATTTTATTTAATATATGACTGCATCCCCAAGAACATCTTTTTAATTATATATATATATATATATATATATATATATATATATATATATAACTTTTTTTGGACTAACTTATAGACATATAACAACATGCCGTTGAAATTTTTTCGAAATTCAAAAGTATGAACGATCGCAATAGGTACATTTCTATAAGAAATTTACCTAATAATTTTATTAAAAGTAATACTTTATCAACAGAGATAAAATGTCAAACTTTTTTCACCTCACAGAAGAAAAGTAATTTTTTCATTAAAATAATCCCATATACCTGTACTATTTTTCTAGCTAATCATAAAAATAAAATTAACTATCTACCCCTATCCAGACTATCAAAAATTTGATTATCAAGCTTTCAGATTGACCTAGCTCGTTTTTTTTTTTCATCAAATAATACCCACATATATAGGTATAAATATCTGAATGGTTCAATTTAACTTCTCAAATAATATATGTACCTAAATCTTCCCGAAAATAAACTACTTTCTAACATGAACTGGCGGCAAAAAATCCAATAAAAAACAACAACAAAAAAAAACGAGAGAGAAAAGGCCAACCCCGGATAATTATTGGTTCGATATCAATATATATATATATATATATACATACATATATGATATGACCTGTGCTGTATATATATATATATGCTCTGGATCTGAACTATATAATTTGTTCCCCCTAAAATGGGGCCGTGTGTAATGTAATGGCATAATGTCAGTTTTTACGGCAGCGAATTAGGCTTAGTAATATGGGTGTTTCAACTTCTTAACTTGAACGATATTAAGTGATTACTTTGGGGGTACGCACCTAAGTTTTTTTTTTGTTTTTCATTCATCGTTCAGTTAATGGTTTATATAACCAAACTCCATTGTATGTATATTAAGGTATGTATACAATTTCGCGTCCGAACTAGGTACGCGTTTTTTGAAAAATTAACGAGATGATACTTATTTATGCGGCCGAATTGGACATTTTACAGTTACTTTTTACTTTCCTACGCTACTAGAACTGTAGCTGTATAAGGAAAGTATTGTAATCGTGTGAAATTTTCGGTATCGAGATTTTTACAAATGTTGACGTTTCAGAGTTTTCTAAGTCTAATAAACATATTTTCAGCCATTGGTCTGTCTGTTTGTCTGTGACAGCATTATCTCGTGTACGGATCGGTGTATTTTATTGCTTTCTTTTTTATTTTGTTTGTGCCCAATATCACTCGCCGGTGGCACTGAATGAGAATCCTGTATACACTGGGTGTTGAGCTATAGCCAAAAAACGAGATTTGCTAAAGACTATAGCGCGAAAACGACTTTAAGGATTTTGATTAAATTTGCTTAAAGTATTCTTCTAAAAGCCCTTCAACACCCACATATAGCGCCATCTCTGAGAAAAAGCACAAAAAAGTTATGCTTGAATAAAATTCCGTATTTTCCACATGTTTCTTCAGATTCTGGCTAAACATTCCATCTTGCGAAAAAATGTTACATGACCATTGTTGTTTGTCTTGACATGCTGAAAAAAATGAGTGGTAGCACGATTTGACCAGAGGATTTTTACTTTAGTACCGCTATTATTATTCACTGGAATTTGCCTGCGAGCGGTAGGAAAATCGTGTGAGTGGGCACACCTGATTTTTTAGTTTCCAATTTACTGTTTGAATCCATTCAGCTTTTTCCATAAAATTGCAAATATATATTTCTTTCATCCAAATAAATATAAGAGGTATAATATTCAGTTGTTTATTAAGCTATACGGTAGCCATATTGGAAGAACACACAATACACACCATTACTGTGAATCAGACAATCTCATGGAGCAAAATAATAGCCCAAAATCCCCAGCGTCTATTTCGCACAGACGATCCCCGATTTCCCGACATTGGCAAAACTCTCAATGTGAAACCACCTACCCTCTAACACCCCCCTTTCCCCGCCTGACCGCACACCACAACCCGAAGCCATCAATTTAAAAACAATAGACAATCCACGAAGCTTATGGTCGGTCCATGTAACCAAGTTATCCTACATCAGGAGCTAATCTTCCGGCCTTCCAATCGATCCTCTGGGACGCACAACCTCTCCCTATTTTTTTTCCATCTTCTCTTTCGTTCCTCCTACTTTCTGACCCGACTGACCTGCGAGATTTCCGGGTGTATTGGTTGTCAGCACGCGTGTGTGGAACATATTCTTTTTTCTCACTCTCTCTCTCTCTCTTTTAAACCCCACATCAAGGAGGCATATATCGAGTCGAGTCGAGTCTGTCGACCCCCTTGAGGATATCAAGGTTAAGAGTTTTGCTTTATTTTTCGTTTAGATCGTTTCCTTTTTCTGGAAAGTTTGATGAGACCCGGCCCGGCGCGTATCTTTATGTAAAAGAGATTTTCGGGTCCATATGCCGACCCAAGTGAATTTAGATCTATTGCCTTCTACAATGTGTGCACTATTTTTTCGCTATCAATTCTAGGAAATGGAGATATGGTTGCAAAATTAACAAAACTCCATTGATTATATAATCAATAAAAAGTAATTAAAGACTTCATTATTGATAATACCCAAAAGACAATACAAAAATATCAATGGTTTCTGATCGAATATTGAAGATACTTTAGAGAAAATTTTAAATCCCCCATAACCAGTTCTA
Source organism: Crioceris asparagi (assembly GCA_958507055.1). Classification (NCBI taxonomy): domain Eukaryota; kingdom Metazoa; phylum Arthropoda; class Insecta; order Coleoptera; family Chrysomelidae; genus Crioceris; species Crioceris asparagi. Next base: position 96,210,836 of record OY293827.1, on the reverse strand, counting down.
ACCCCGAATTACAGAGGAGGAAAGTTGAGCGAAATGATGCTGACTCCTTTTCCTCGTAAAGTACCTAAGACTTCTGAGTCGTAGTCATAATCAATTCATTGGTTTGGGGTTACTTGTCTGACATTTTCTGGACTTGTCGATGTTCAATGTTATTCACTTTGTATTTGTTCTTAGTGTAAATTAAGTTTATCTCTCATATTTTTGACCGACGAACCCAAACAGAGGATTCATTTGAAAGAGGAGACTTGAAAAATGGTCCTATATTCGTTAGAACTCAAATCTGAAATCTCCTTCCCTTCAAAAACTAGGAGGGGACAAAGTTTTCAATCTAACTGCAACTGCACAACTTCAAAAGTACCAATACAAATAGAATTAATATTGTTTTGTATTTTTCATTGCACCAACTAATAACGTTGGTCCAATTTTTTGTAAGAAATATTTATTGAATCAAATAACTTACCCAAGCGAAGCTCGGTCGCCCAAATATATTATATCCTTTATATGAGCAAATCATTGTAACTCCCAATTGACAGCCGTGACTGAACATTGACATTAGCCACTTCTTAGCCATTATCGTAAACTTCTTTCATCAAAAATACTAATCCGTCATCTGTTTGTTCCAGGTATGGTTCCAAAACCGTCGAGCAAAATGGCGCAAGAAGGAGCACACAAAAAAGGGTCCAGGCCGACCGGCTCACAACGCCCACCCCCAATCCTGCTCCGGTGAGCCTATACCACCCGCCGAACTGAGGGCCAGGGAACGTGCGCGCCGAAGGAAAAAGCTCCAGAAAGCTCTGGAGCGCCAGGCGCGAAAGCTGCGCGCCAAAGGTATCGCCGTCGACCTGGTGGCCCTCAAGAGGGAGTACCTGGCGCAAAGGGGTAGCGACACCTTGGACAGCGACAGTGACATCGATGTGGTGGGCGATTCGGGTGCCGAATCGGAAAACTTTAACGGCAGCGAGAGTGGCATGTACAATTCCTCAGTGTCGGAATCCGGAGTGGATCTGACGACAACATCGGCCGGATCACATGACGATAATAAAATCCGACGGCTGAATCCGTTTAGTATAGAATCGCTTTTGAATAATAATACTTGAGCTAAGAAAAATACCATCACCACCACCACCACCACCACCGCGTTTCTTGGCGTGGGACGTGAAGAATAATATTATTGTGCAATAACGAGTCGTTTGTTTGTTTTTTATTTCTTATATATATATTGTTTGAAGGTAGGCAGTGGTGGCATAAACTTATTCAAAATTATCTACCTACTCCCAATCCAGGTTCCAAAGTATCTAGGTAATTTATTCACAAATATCTTTAAAAATCCATTTTACGTCCAAGCGAATCAGACTTTGAAAGTCTGTAGTGAAAATGCTTCTCAGTGAGCAAATACTCCACCCAGTATTGGATTATATCATCGCTGGTAGGTGCAATATGTTATATATTCTATATAAATACTGCAAAAACTTCTTACCCTTTTTGCGCTTCTATTTCATTGGGAAAACATTACAGTTGAATCAAGTGTGGAAAAAATGTTTCATATATTGAATTCATATATTTTTTTTAAATTTCAATTTTGGAAAATCAGACCTATTACTACAATAAATTCCTACTGGGAAGATGAAAAAAACTGGTGTGCAGTATATATCGTCTGGATGGAAAATAAGAGATCAAACTATCCTGATAAATAAACCATAATATATAAGATGCCCCCTCAATATACAGGGTGTTTCATAATATATGCGCAGGACTTGAGTATATGATAGCTCGTCCAAAAATGTGAAAAAAAAAATTAAATTACCCTCTAAAATGCACCATTTTCGAAATACAGGGTGTTGAAATTGAAAAAAGTTTTTTTTTGTTTGTGAATATCCCCGGAACAGTTTATCGTACAGAAAAAGCTTTTGTAAGCATTTTCCGCTCGTAATAAGCTAAGTTTTGAGTCAAAATTTTTTTTGTTAAGTCATAATTGGTGAAGATTTTGAAGGATTATTGGTTGTTTTTCCCCAATTTCTAGGCGAATGGAAAAATTACGGTTTTGAGACGACCATTTGAACCTCCAATGTTTTCTACACAAAAAATGTAATGTTGGTCGTGAGCTCTAAAGTCGACCGTTTTCGAGAAAAATCAACATTTATGTTGAAAAACACAGTAATTTTTTTTTAAATACAATTATTTATTTACTAATTAGACAAAATTTAGAATAAGTAACAAAATCTAAAATTGACCATGTTTTATTCAATACTAAAATTGATTTTTTGACCGACTTCCCAAAAGGAGGAGGTATACAATTCGATTGTGTGCTTTTTTTTTTTTTTTTTGTTTGTGCGCGCCTTTCATATAGTAAACGTACTCCGATTTTGATGATTTTTGATTCATTTGAAAGAGGAGGCTTGAGAAATGGTCCCATATTCATAAAAACGGGAATCCGACATCTCGTTCCCTCCGAAAACCGCCCCCGAAGGGGGTGGAGGGGGCAAATTTTGTCGAAAATTGAAAATCTGCGTTGATATAATTACAGATAGGACAATATCCGGAAACGTTTAAATGGAACATTTTTTCAAAAGAGTAACAGTTTTCGACTTAGAGACATTTTAAATTCTCAAATATACCTATTTTCGCTATGTGGAGAGGGCGATTTCTGTCGAAAATTCAAAATCTCTTTGCAGTACATGAAAGACATAATTATTTGTAGCAACATTTATACTGAACATTTTTCCCTTAGAGTTACGGTTTTCGAGTAAAATCGGTGTTAAAATGGTAACAACTAAAATATTCAAGCGTGTTTCCGCAGCGATGTTCTGAGATCTCAATAATAACAACTACAAGCAAGGAATATACGTGGGTAATAGAATAAGTACTATCTTCATTGGTATTAGTGAACGTTCAACGATTTTCGTGACTAATGTTACACTCAAAAGTGTGAAATAAATATTTTTTACAAAAAATTGGACCGACTTTATTAGTTGGTGCACTGAAAAGTATAAAATAATATTAATTCTATTGGGGCTGGTACTTGTGAAGTTGGTGCCAAAAGTTACCAATCTACCTGCAACTGCACAACTTCAAAAGTAACAGCACCAATAGAATTAATATTATTTTATACTTTTCAGTGCACCAACTAATAAAGTCAGTCCAATTTTTTGTAAAAAATATTTATCTCGAAAACGGTCGACTTTAGAGCTCACTACCAAGCAGTACCTTTTTTGTGTAGAAAACAATGGCGGTTCAAATGGGCGCCTTAAAACTGTACTTTTTCCTTTGGCGTAGAAATCGGGGAGAAAAACAACCACTACTCCTTAAAAATCGTCACCAATTAAGACTTAAAATTTTTTTCTGACTCAAAACTTGGCTTATTATGATATTATGATAAAATGCTTTCAAAAGCCGTTTTTCTACGATAAACGGTTCCGCAGATACAAAAAACGAACTTTTTTCAATTTCAACACCCTTAATCTCGAAAATGTCGCATTCTAGAGGGTAAGTTAATATAATTTTTAATATATTTTTGGACGAGCTATCACATCATCAAATCCTGCGCATATATTATGAAACACCCTGTATATTCCTTCCTTTGTGAATAATAAAACTCCTAAGAAATATACATATCCTTCACAATCACTGCCTACCTTCAAAAAAATAATCTCTATTTATTGTTGTTCCTCTTGTATATAAAATTAAGTACGTACCTTGTGTAAATAGTAGCCCCCCATTGAAAAGAACATTCCATTATATTTTTTTTTTCTATTTAATTTATTCATTTTTAAAATTAGCTTAGTGAGATATTACATATTAGTGCAGCAATACTTCTTCGATCAAGATCAAATTGTTTAGAATAGACCAGACAATTACTTACAAAAAAATCAGAATCAGTAGCATCAACAAAATTACAAACCAACAAACACATAATAAATATATACGATTGTGTCTTCTTTTTCGGAAGACACATAACAAGCATATAGTGTAACGCTACTGATTGAACAAATAATGTATGTTTGTATTTTAGTTGTTGTATAAAGGATTGTGATAACGATATGGATGAACTAATTAAGCCCTTAACACTTAACACTTATCATGGACAATTTTCCGGATGTGACATGGCTTTAAATTTATATTTGTGAGCATTAAGTTGACTGAATTGACCAACAAGTTGGTACGTGTTGAGGGCCCTCAATATCATGTACCACAAGTTTTTGTCACCTACATACTTGTTGGATTGTGAATTTTATATTATACAACGAACATTTGTTTGTTCATATTATTATCATAACTTGAGCAAACAAAAAAAAATGTACTTTTATCATCAGTGATCTGCAGTGCTATTATATCAGATAAAATAATTAATTATAATATAATTTATTCAATACATAATTGGCTTTTAATTTTCCTTGTCTCCCCTTATAAGCTCGCAGCAACCCCGGATGTTCTAAGATATTCTAAGAGACAAATCAAATGGAAAGGTGTTAGACAGGGAGAAGCACCAAGTCCACTTCTCTACAATATCATCATGGAAGGTTTTTTTAAAAATGTTCCATAACTGGAAGGATCTAGAATGAGTGATATAGCGAATAAGATTTTAAGATACGTCGCTGAAAAAATTTTAACTCGAAAACCGTAGCTCTTTTGAAAAAATGTTCAATTTAAATATTTTAGTTATGTTTTCTATTCTTTAATTCTGCCATCTCGGATTTTAGATTTTCGAGAAAATTTGCCCTCTATAACTCGGAAACTCTCACTTTTTTTTGAAAAATTTCCAATTTATATGTTGCTAAATCTGTTCTTCAATTTGTTCGTCTCATATTTTCAATTTTTGAATTTTCCATTGCTGTAACTCGGAAATCTATGATTTTTTTGAAAAATTTCCAATTTAAACGTTGGTCTTTTCTTTAATTCTATATTCATAAATTTTGGATTTTTTTTAAATAGTCCCCCATTCCCTTTGGGATAAGTTTTTAAGGGGAAGGACAGGTTGAATGTCATTTTTGTTAATGGGATCAATTGTCAATAGGCTTCTATCAAATGAATAATAAAAATGAATATTTTAAAAAAATTGGACCCACATTATAAGTTGGTGCAATGAAAAATACAAAATCATATTAATTCTATTGGTGCTGATACATTTGAAGTTGTGCAGTTGCAGTTAAATTGAAAACTTTTGGCACCAACTTCACAAGTACTAGCACCAATAAAATTAATATTATTTTGTATAATAACTAATAACGGCGGTCCGATTTTTTCAAGTATTTATTTAACACTTTTGAGTGTAGCATTAAACACAAAAACAAAAAAGGTTTGCAAATGTGATGTGAATAAAAACGAATTGAAATAGCGCGAATCATCTTAATTTAATTTGCAAACCTCAGATATTAGATGCACATGCAAACAAAAATTTTTCTCGAGAACGGTTCGTTTTAGCGAAAAGACCAAAGAAACCATTTTTGTTTAGAATTAATCAGTATATCTAAATTTATTAACAAAATTACGATAAACCATTGGCGTACAACTTTTTTTATTATTTAAAATAATCAAAATGGTCTTACGAACGCCACTGGTAAAACAAAACCAAATGTTTATCATGATATAAATTTGTTTTTAAGTGGCAATAATACCTAATATGTTTGAAAGCAAAATCTAGAAGAGTTTATTTAAAAATAAGAAAAACACATTTTTTTCGCAATATTTCAACACCCCGTATCTCCAAAACGAAGCGTTTTTGGAGATAACTTTATATAAACATTTTTAATTATTTTTATCTGCTGAATACGCTGTTGAAGTTTCTCCATTATAATTCAGACCAAAATGTATAAAATGGGCGCACAAACCAAAAAAAAATCCCGATGGCCTGTAGTCAGCGGAAAGGTAAATTTTTCAAAATTCATTGAATTGAAATTTTAACAACCTTTTCATTGGTATACCTACATGTTATTAAATAAATTGTCATAGCCTTGCGGTTAGAGGTTTTTGTTTTGGCTGTTGAATATAAATTAGACATGGTTCGAGTCCACATCAAGGCAGATTTTTTTTTCGTCTATTTCTTTTCAATAAATATACTATATATTTTTTTAATCAGGGTCTATATTAAGATCTCCAGAAAATGTACAATTACATCAATTTTATATTGAGTGTTCATGTTTTATCAATATTTGTTATTTTTCTTTATTAATTTTTATTTTTTTACCTGTGTATTTTATGAAAAATTGCTTTGAACAAAAGTTGTAGGTACTGATTATTTCTATAACCTAAAATTATTTTTAATAATATTTACACTACTGCTCTTTTTTGATATTTTTTTTAAATGTTTGAATGGTCGCCATTTTGAAACTACTTACCCGATATTGCCCAATAACGAACTCGACCGAGATATTTGAGAGATTGATTTTTGTAGCAAATTTCAACTTGATACCTTCAAAACAGCGACCTCTATCGTGTTAACAAATTTCGTAATATCCCATATATATATATATATATATATATATATATATATATATATATATATATATATATAAACTTTTGAACCAAATGTTTTTTTGGACTAACTTATAGACATATAACAACATGCCGTTGAAATTTTTTCGAAATTCAAAAGTGTGACCGATCGCAATAGGTATATTTCTATAAGAAATTTACCTAATATAAAGCTTACAGTTGAATTGTATAGGTACCTCCTTCGTTTGAGTTCTTCGGTCAAAAAGAAACATGCAGACAAACAGACGAAATGTATACCTCCTTCAACTGGTTAGTCGGTCAAAAATGAACACTTCCAACGCCTACAAAAAGACAAAAATCGTAAATAGGTACGGAATCCTTTCCGCAAAATCCAAACACCTAATTGTTTTCTACTCTAATAAATACGCACCAACATGGTTTAATGTTTTTAATTGTGTAATTATATACTGGAATGCATTATTTTATACATATTATGTCAGAAGACACTAAATTTATTTGTCAAAACAGCTACAGATGATAAATGAGCAATTAATGAATTCATTTTATTGATTTCCAATTAAAATTCCATAATTATGTCCATGCACAGCGTAATCACAAATCGAAATATCCATATCTAATATCTAATTATCATACGATGTGTGATGGTGGGCGTATAGGTAGGTATTCGCATATCAATAAACATAACAAATCAAAATTAATTACTCAAGACTTAATCGCAGCAGCAATAATTCAAATGAATATAAATTGACTTCTAAATAAAAATCCATCAATAATTTTTGTATAATATTTCCTAGACAACAACAAATATACAGTGACGACCAAAAGTCCGCCCCCCACCGTAACTTCTTTATTTTCAATATTAAAAAAAAATATTGGATACATAAGTTGTAGGGTTTCATTTGACCTTTTCAATAAAATAATTTTAATTTATACAGTGTGTTTCAAAAAAGCCCCCTGACTTATTAGTATATTTTTTCAAATGGAACCCCCTGTATATTATTAGATATTCGAGTTCTACGTGAAATTCTAAGCAGATTTCATGCATCATTTACTATTATCTAAGTTGAAGTGAGTCCCAAAAAATCTTAATACAAACTGATCTGATTTTCGATCCCTTTGGTTAATTCAGTCGGCTGTTTATACTGTGAGTGCCTTAGTAACCATAGCAACAAGTAAATAAATCTTAACTCTGTTGTCAACCATTGTCAAATTAAAGTTAATAAATATTTTGTGATCGTCTTGATTACTTTTTTCATAATTTTTGTCGTTGATTAATATGGCTCGTTCATTAGAAGACAAAGTTTGGTGAAGCTAATCGGAATTTCCACGCTGCTGTTCGCATTTTCAATGAAAGATTTCCCGAACGTCCAATGTGTCAAAAATATATCCGGTCATTGGTGGCAAACTTGTAGTAAAATTCTAAACATATTTTATGTTAGTATTATATCAATAAAATACTATTTCTTGAAATATAAATAGTTCAACATTGTCTTCTAATGAACAAGCTATATTAATCAACGAGAAAAATTATGAAAAAAGTAATCAAGGAGATCACAAAATATTGTTTATTCACTTGTTGCTATGGTTACTAAGGCACTCACAGTATAAACAACCGACTGGATCGAAAATCAGATCAGTTTGGATTAAGATTTTTTGGGACTCATTTCAACTATCTATGAAATCTACTTAGAATTTCACGTAGAACTCGAATATCTAATAATATACAGGGGGTTCCATTTGAAAAAATAAACTAATAAGTCAGTGGGCTTTTTTGAGACACACTGTATAAATTAAAATTATGTTATTGAAAAGGTCAAATGAAATCCTACATTTAATATTTTTAATTATTAATTATATTTTTATTATTGAAACTAAAGAAATTACGGTGGAGGGGGGGGGGCGCACTTTTGGTCCTCACTGTATAATGTGTGTGTGACCAGTGAGCGTTGTGCAGATGATAACAGAATTTGTGCGCGAAAATTAATCTGGAATTCATGGCATAGCTAATAATAATGGAAACGATGAGAACTCGAGACATTCGTCCATCAAAAGCAATTCATAATAAATTTTGATTGATTACACTACTTCTAGCTACTCTTTTGCTTTTCCTCGTTACAAATGGTGTTTTGTTTTGAATAGATATAGCTATCTTTCATCTATTTGTAATACCTTTCGCATTCAGGATCAATGCATTTTCTAACAAGCTTATACCTACATAATTTGTAATCAAATGAGAATAATAATTTTCTCATATACCTGCAAAAGCTTCCTGGTTGTTTTCTTCTTACCAACATATCCGTAGACAGCCCTCAGCAGAATCTATTATTGTAATTTATTTGAATTAGATTGGTTTTTTCAACGTTCATAATAAATTTTATTGAAGAAAATATTGTATATGTACAGGGTGGTCAGATAAGCTGACAAAGTACTGTATCATGGAAACTACCAATGGTAGTGACTTTGGGTAGAAAACTTAATGACTAAAACAAGATGCTGGAAATTATCTTTACAAAAAAAATGGACCAACTTTATTAATTTCGACTGAAAAATATAAAATAATATTAATTCTAGTGGTATTGGTAATTTTAAAGTTGTGCAATTGAAGTTAGATTGAAAACTTTTTCACCAACTTCAAAAGTGCCAGCACCGACAGAATTAATATGATTTTGTATTAGGTAAATTTCTTATAGAAATGTACCTATTGCGATCGTTCACACTTTTGAATTTCGAAAACATTTCAACGGCATGTTGTCATATGTCTATAAGTTAGTCCAAAAAACACTTGGTTCACAAGTTTATATATATATATATATATATATATATAACCAAAGTGACAAACATTCATAGGGTTGCGGCACTATGGGCTGTAGGATAATGAAAACTCTTTTTCAATTACCAACGTTTCGATAGCGGTGGCTATCTTTTTCAAGGCTGTATTAAAATAAAAGAAGGTTACAAAAAAGTACTTAATTAAAAGGATATAAGAATCATCGAAATAATAATCAAGAGAATAGTTATATATAAAAACACGTTATACGAACTCCAACTTACATTGATTTGAGTGTTAAATATAGTTAGGTACATCATTAATTCTTATGTTATCAAAACTAAATTGAATTTCTACATCTCATATTAAAATACTGAACTCAAATGTACGAGAATAAAATGACCATAATATTCTGTTCTACCTTTATTCTCGTACATTTGAGTTCAGTATTTTAATATGAGATGTAGAAATTCAATTTAGTTTTGATAACATAAGAATTAATGATGTACCTAACTATATTTAACACTCAAATCAATGTAAGTTGGAGTTCGTATAACGTGTTTTTATATATAACTATTTTCTTGATTATTATTTCGATGATTCTTATATCCTTTTAATTAAGTACTTTTTTGTAACCTTCTTTTATTTTAATACAGCCTTGAAAAAGATAGCCACCGCTATCGAAACGTTGGTAATTGAAAAAGAGTTTTCATTATCCTACAGCCCATAGTGCCGCAACCCTATGAATGTTTGTCACTTTGGTTATACATTCTCGGCAGTGAATTACTAAAATTATATTATATATATATATATATATATATATATATATATATATATATATATATATATATATATATATATATATATATGGGGTTCAAATTTGCTAAAAAAATCAATCTCTCAAACATCTCGGTCGAGTTCGTTATTGGGCAATATCGGGTAAGTAGTTTCAAAATGGCGACCATTCAAACATTTAAAAAAATTATCAAAAAAGAGCCATAGGGTAAATATTATCAAAAACAATTTTAGGTTATAGATATAATCAGTACCTACAACTTTTGTTCAAAGCAATTTTTCATAAAATATACAGGTAAAAAAATAAAAATTAATAAAGAAAAATAACAAATATTGATAAAACATGAACACAATATAAATTTGATATAATTGTACATTTTCTGGAGATCTTAATATAGACACTGATTAAAAAAATATATAGTATATTTATTGAAAAGAAATAGGCGAAAAAAAAAATTCTGCCTTGAAGTGGAACTCGAACCCTGTCTGCTTTATATTCAAGAGCCAAAACAAAAACCTCTAACCGCAAGGCTATGCCACATACGACAATTTTATGTAATAACATGTAGGTATACCAATGAAAAGGTTGTTCAAATTTCAATTCAATGAATTTTGAAAAATTTACCTTTCCGCTGACTACAGGCCATCGGGATTTTTTTTCAGTGCAACCACTAATAAAGTCGGTCCAATTTCTTGTAAAAAAATATTTCACACTTTTGAATGTAACCTTAGTCGTCAAACTCATTCAACGTATATTTCAGACCTTCCCACTGCTGTAACTCGGAAACCGTAAATTTATTTTAAAAAATTCCAATTTAAATTTTGCTACATATAATGTTGTCTTTAATTTGGTCGTCTCATATTTTCAATTTTGGAAAAAATGCCCCCTCCACATAGCGGAGACAAACATATTTTATGTTTTACCACTGCTGTAACTCGGAAACCTATAATTTTTTTGAAAAATATCTAATTTAAACACTGCCGTGTATGGCCTTCTTTAATTTTGTCGCCTAAAATTTTCAATTTTCGAAAAAAAAATCCCCCTTCACCCCCTTTTGGGAGAAATTTTTGAGGTGGAGGACATATGGAATGTCCTTTTTTTAATGAAATCAATTCTCAAAAGTCAAGGACAGAAATTGCGGAATTGTTGATATTGGTTTATTGCTATAATAGAATCAAAAAAATTATGCCCAAACAAGCTAGTGAAAACCCGCCCTTGATATCTTGCACTTTAACTAAAACATCGGAGAACGAAAATCTAATGAGAAAATTCAATGGACAAAATCTATTTTTTCTTGAAAATTATAATATATTCTGGCACAAGCTAACTCATCAGATACAATTTATTTTATGTTATACCTAAAATAAATCATTAAATCTCCAACAGCTTTTTCTGTTAATAATGGTATAAAAGAAATATCTCAATCGCGTGATGATAGCTTTAAAACGAATCCTGGCGTTAGACTCAGCAGGACTTCAGATTCATCGCCCGCATTGTTGCCACATCTAACTAAACAAACCAAAGTTTTTTAAATAGCATTCATGATTGAGATGAATATTTTCTACAAAAACTTGGACCGACGTTATTAGTTGGTGGTTGGTGCACTGAAAAATACAAAAAAATATTAATTCTATTGGTGCTTTTGGAAGCAACTTCCAAAGAACCAGCACCAATAGAATTATTATTATTTTGTATTTTACAGTGCAGCAACTAATAACGTCGCTCCATTTATTTATTTTTTATTTCACACTTTTGAGTGTAACATTATTAGTCACGAAAATCGTTGAACGTTCACCAATAACAAAGAAGATGGTTACTTATCCTATTATCCATCTATATTAATTGCTTGTACTTGTTATTAGTGAGATCTCAAAACATCGCACCGGAATAACACAATATATCAGACCATTGCTGTAATACAAAACCGTAACTCTTTTAAAAAATGTTCAATTTAAACATTTTCGGATATTTTCGGTTATTGTTTATCTTTAAATCTGCCGTCTCAGATTTTCGAGAGAAATTGCCCACACCAACCCCTTTGGGGGTGGTTTTTGGAGGATAGGAGATTTCGGATTGGAGTTTTTACGAATTTTTTAAGTCTCCTCTTTCAGATGAATCAAAAATCATCAAAATCAGAGCATGTTTACTATGCAAAATGCACAAACAGCCATACATAAGAAAATCGGCCTGTAGCCAGCGGAAAGGTACATTTCTCAAAATTCATTAAATGTTTTCATGATTTACCAATATTTCTTATTTTTTTCTTTATTAATTTTTATTTTTTTCTGTACATTTTATGAAAAATTGCCTTGAACAAAAGTGGTACATTTCTATAAGAAATTCACCCAAAAAGCAAACATTTATGTCCAGCGCATTATAGTCATCGTGACCTTGGGCAGTCGCTTCGACCTCCACGATCGCCGGATTTAACACCACTCGACCACTTCTTTGCTTCGGGAACATTAAAAGACAAAATTCATGCTCCAAATATAAACATTATGATATATCCACGTTGGTAAAATATCGTAACATGGCAACGTTGCACTCAACTTTTCCCAACAAGCAAATAACCCACATAATATTATAATATATAATGATAATTCAATTATGTGGAAATAACGCTGTTGTGTCCCAGTTCAAAAATAAATATATAATAATACCTATGTGTATCGTTGCATGTCAAAAAGTTACCCAAACTATACTCTCAGGTCACGTAGGTACAAACATTCATACTAGAACATTCAACCACAACGAGTTAATGATGGAGTTCATGTGTTACATTAAAATGTAAATCATAGGTTATGTAAGCCTAATGAAGTTATTATAATATATGTGTAAGGAAAAATAGGTAGATACTTTGGAGAATGAGCAAGTGAGACAGCGAACGTGTGTAAGTATAACAACGTTATTTTGATTTAGTTATTTGGAGGGTGTTTTTTTTTCTTCTTCCGAGCCCTTATATGTTTAGATGTTTCTGTTAGATAAGAAAAGGCTAATGTCGATCCGGTCGGTGGGGTGGGGAGGGTTGGGGAAAAATGCGAAATAGAAATAATGTTGTTGTGTAGATGATGTTATTATTAATTTGGACTTTAACGCATTCGACATGCTAGCAAGTGATTTGTGAAAGTGTTGTTGTATGTTGGAAAGTTTTCCGAATTGATTGCAGACGAGAATATTACTGTTTTATACAGGGTGTGATTTTGTTCTGTAATCGGAAGATTACGACTTTATATAATATCAAAAAAAATGTTTTCACTAACTAAATCTGATTTTTTAATTTCTATAATCCCAGAACATTTTCAATTGTACCGGATGCGCCCAAATAGTCGGAATTGCACATAACTTCATTTTTTCTTATGGAACATGTATATTTATATTAATCAGTATTATTCTCTATAAAATTTTAATGCCACTTGTATAACAAAACTTTATAACTATTGTTAATAGATTTCGAGATATAATTGTTTTTCTACAAATTTTGACGGAACAATGGCAATTGAAAAAAATAATATTTTTGGAATTCTATAAGCTTTTTCTTAAGAAACTACAAAATATTTTTGGAAGATCACATGTAGAATTTTCTCCTCTTTCCAGTGAGACAATAACAAATATATCTATCTATTTAAAAAATGACTTTTTCAACTTTTTTAAACTTTCAGAAAATTATTTTTTGTTCACGCCTCGTATAATACAAAGGGAATTTAAGCAATTCATAATAATTAATTAATTAATATTATGTGTGACTCTGAGAAACATTTCATTCTATGCTCTTCTACATGTTCTGAGATATTAATTTTTATAAAGTGTCTTTGTTCTGTCAAATTTAAAAAAAAACATTTATATCTCGAAATCTATTAAAATTAATCATAAAGTTTTGTTGTACAATAAAATGTCATGAAGAATTTAATTAATAAATAAAAATAAAATAAGTTAGGTTCAATTCCGACTATGTGGACGCACCTGGTACAACTGAAAATATTTTTGGATTATAGAACTTAAAAAATCAGATATAGTTAATGAAAACATATTTTTCATATTTTTATCCATAAAGCCGTAATCTTCCAATTACAGAACAAAATCATACTTTATATACTTTTGGATTTGGAGATTAATGTTTGAGAATATTATATCATCTAAGTACAACAATATTATAAAATCGGATAATCGATCAATCGAAATTAATACCTAATTAGGAAGATATTAGATGAGATATTGATGATTAATGAATAACGATCTGCATATAGAAGCATTGCAACAGTAACGACGATTTGCGATTGTGGCAGAACTTGAAAAAAATAGGTGCTCCAAATTATTTGGATAAGTCTTTCACAAAAGATATTGGGTTTGAAAACTAAAATAGGTAAATTTAGCATGAGCATTAAATCAAAAACTCATGCACAGATAATAATTGTAAATCAGGTGTTTCCGCTGGCCAAACTGGACTGTAGAAATTTTCAAACTGTGCGCTACATCTCAGTGATAATAATCACACATTCCATTCAACGATGATAATTTCATACTCTGTCCAGCCTCTTACTGTGTATAAAATTGTTGCCTAATTAGTTTATAATATTTATGTTAACTGTCCTTATAATTTAAGTAGACACTTATCCTTTTACGATTCAATCAATATTCACATTTGAGAAGGCACAGTGTACCGAACAATATATTATTGGAAATATAATATAATGTTTTAATTCTAATTTAGAGATCTAATATTGAGGTTATATAATCAATGCTTGTCTATTCGATTCTAAATACTCGCGCGCACACAAACACACCCGTGGACTGCCGACAAAATGTCTCATAAAGTGGCGTAACGCTTTTTCATTACGTGACGATTTCTAATCGTCAAGACCTACCGCAAGCCGCTTTAAGAAGCTTTGTGCTAAAAATAGTGCCAAAAGTCTACTATTCACAGGTCCGAAGATGATACCTACTTCAAAATGCGAATAATTGTCAATGCGTTCCCTGTCAGTAGAAGAACATGGCTTTATCTTTGTGACGGAGGCGTTTAATACAGTTGTATGTTTGTTTTTCTTTTAATTATGGGCAGTATGCGCGTTTTGCATAGTAAACGTGCTCCGAGTTTGATGGCATTTGAGAAATGGTCGCATATTTAGAAAAACTCAATTCCAAAATCTCCGTCCCTCTTGAAACTTGGGACAATTTTTCACGAAAATCGAAAATCTGAGACTGCAAAATTAAAGATGAGACCATATCTGGAAACATTTAAATTGAACATTTTTTCAATAGACTTACGGTTTTCGAGTTGCAGCAATGGTAAAGAATGAAATATGTCTATTTCCGCTGTTTGGAGGGGCATTTTTGGTTTCGAAAATGATAAATATGCAACGGCCAAATTGAAGAAAGGATTATAAGTAGCATGGATATTTTTCAAAAGAACTAAACACTTTTGAAAACGCTACCGAAAAACTTTGCGAGCGGAAAGAAGTTTTCACATTAAAAGCAAGAAACACATCGAATATCAGATATACATATCCAATGTTTATGTTAATCACAAAATTAACGTCGATGTGATGTCGAGTTTTATTCCCCCCCAGCATCATTGACTTGTTATAAGCTGCGTGCACACGGCACCACTCTGACCCGCTCTAACACGCACCAGTAGGTTAAGGGAATTTCAATGAATAAAAGATCGAAAGAAAGCGTTCTACGATTGCACCACTTCAAAATTACCAGCAGACCAATAGAATTAATATTATTTTGAATTTTTCATAATGAAGTCTAGGGTTTCATCGAGACGAGAAATCTCGTCACAAAGGAAATTTCTGACCGAACACTGTCGTGTCAATTAATACCTAAATTAAGTATATATAATTATCTTTTAATTATTTGTAATGAAGAATCATGAAATAGCATTGTACAAGACATTCAAATATTGTTCTAATGTTTTATGAAAATATTTGTGAACAACTGAAATTTACTGAAATATGAACCAACGCACCGAGAACCACCGAACCCGGGAGTATCGGGATGCAAAAGGACAGTTTGTTTATCTATGAAATTATGTGACGAAAATATTTTTTATAGTTCACAAGCTACTTCAGTGCCTGCCGAAGGACTGTTTTCATGAGCAACACTGACTATACGAAAAGAACGAATCCGATTATCAGGAGAATCGGCTCCATTTTTACTGTGTTTGAATTCTTGGCTGTCTAACAAAGATATATTTACGAGTGTCTAAACAATAATTTTCTTATCCGTTAAAATACTTTTTTATATTAAAAAATCATGTTATCTGTATTTATCTTGTATCTATCATTATTTTTCAAATGTTTTGTTCATTTTTAAGTGTTTAAAGATAGTTTTTGTGTTTAATAGGTTAAGGGTATTTTTAAGGAATATTTTTAATGCTTCGTTAACTTTCTTTTGTTTAAAATAAATTAAAACTACATATTTCCTAACATAGTTTTTTATTTTCGTTTTTTATTTTCGCTTTTCTGATCTAACAAGAGCTGGCGGGGGTCGGAGTGGTGACATGTGCGCGCAGCTTATTTTCCCGACTTCTATACAACGCCATTATCATAAATAATATGCGATATAATGTTACCCAGATAAATATCTCTACACATATAGGCGCGGTTTTGTTCTTCTTATATACTTCGTTCACGCAACTAGGTATATCTACTCTAGCTTCTTTTTATTATTATTAATAATAATTATATAACGTCTTCGGTGTGTGTTAATAAACTAATAAATAATTGAAACTTATAATTAAATGGCTATTACCCTCTACTCTATCGTCTTATAATAAAAACCGCATCAGATATTAAGATCAAATTTATCTTTATACCTGTGTAACTAACGTACGTACGTAACGCCCTATCAAACATACACTCACGAGGCTCTCAAGTTACAAGGATGAAAAATTCTCTAAAGATAATCTTGTAATAAAAAAAACGAGGCAATCATAAGGACTGCCGACAGAAGTGAAAACTTAACACAAAGGAATAACTAAATTATTGAAATTAATTTTTTTAAATGATGTAATTAACATTAGTCTGGTTTCCTCATTTATTGGTAGAAACTCCGAGCAATAATTATTTACATTTTTATACAGTTAATTAATTAATCAAATATATATGATGGACTGGACAAGCTCAATACAAAATATCAATATTGTATGAGTATTAACTAAGTTTTTAATGAACTTTATTTTCATTATTAGCTCTATTATCATCGTTAAGTTGAACAATACTATAGTCAATTTGTACTTTTAATTGTTTCATTTTATTCTAAAGAATATATAATAGGCTCATGGTAAATGGAATAATAAACAAATATGTTAGACTGGAATTTATTTAAGTATTTTGTAAAAACTGCATCGATCGTTGTTTTATATTTTTTAGTAGCTAATTTTCGATCATTAGACATAGTCAAACCTAATGCTTCATTAAGAAATTTAATTAGTGGTAGGTTTTTATCATCTGCAAAGTTGATATTGAAGTTCCCACATAATATCATCGGAATATCTTCAAATTTTTCACCAAATCTTTTTTCGAATAGGTATGTCAGAACCTTCTTTCGAATAAATCTTCAAATTTTCATTAAATATGAAAAAAAATCTTATTAAATACTAACAATTCCATCTATCAGTGCACTATATAACATTCATTTCACGATGTACCTATTGCAGATATCAAATATTAGAAAAATAAATAATATCAAAATTTTCAACGCAAATATCAATACTCAACAATGTTGAAAATATTCGACAATAAATACTTTGCGTCACAAGCATGTCGAGGTCATCGGTGTCGCGAACCCATAAGTTTCTCCCCTACCAAAAATCGATCAAAGCAGCTAGAAAAGTTTTCATTTCAACAATAATAATAATTCACAATTTACTTACGGCTTTAGCTTTTATATTCAATCAATGACGAAATCACGAAAGGTCAAGGTCGACCTTAAATCATCGACCCCTTAAACTTAAATTGTCATTTCTGTTTCAAAGATGCTCCTTGTTTATGAATCCAAACCTAGCATACGGTTTACGTAAGAAGTGACTATGAATATGTAACAAATTATGTATCGATTAAAACCATTTTGACATCAATTTCATTCTTGGAATTGCCCAAAAAATAACCTGTTCATTGATGGTGCCGCTCCACTCTGGCCTCTAAGAAGAATAGGATAAATTTCACCAAATAACTAACGGTAGGTATTTTTATTAATTTCGTTGGTTCTCATTTTTCGAAAGATTTATCAAAAAACTCGGCAAACCAAACGAGCAGTCTTCGAGAATGGAAACTAATAATTAAAGTTATTAAAATCTCATTTTGTCTAATTTCGGATAGAAATATTTTCTCCTCGGTTGAAAGTATAATAATGACGAAATGAAGTTATTAACAACACGGTGGAATATAATCTTTATAACCTAATAGTTACATGACGTCCTAATGAGGTCTTGTTTTTTTTTCGGTTTGATCACTTAGTTAGGAATTTGTTTCTCCTCCTAATTTACGAGAAGAATCAAACGCTTTCGAGAAACCATGATAAAATTCAATTAACCCGAACGAAATTTTCCTTTGATACTCATAAATTAAAATAAAACTTTCAACGAAAAGCTGAGATAGATACAAATGATCAGAAAATAAAACGATCTAATAATAATAAATCTGGTGATCATAAATTACCAAGTATTTGTAGACCAGTATCCTTATTAAATTTTGCCAAGATATCAGAAAAAGTGATTCACAAGAAACTTAATGATTTTCTAGAAGGAGAGGCATTTCGGATACGGAAGAAGTAAAACGACTAAAACGATGCTTTGAGTAAGATATGTCAATCAACAACTTCATGTGTAATAAACTTGATCGGTAATAGCAGCATTTCTGGATCCAGCCAAGGCTTTTGACACAGTAGTACATGAACCTCTATTGATTATTGAGTGTTCTTGCTATAAGAGGAATTGTTAATGATCTGATGCAGAACTATCTTTCAAATAGATTTCAGTGTCTTATCATTATTGGTGGGTAAAAGTTCTTACAGTTTAGTCACTTGTGGTGTCCCTCAAGGTCCAATGTTGAGTCCCTTAATATTTAAAGCCTATATGGATGGATTGCAACTTAATATACCGGCTGTTATTGTAAGGTATCATTTGCAGATCACAGTATAGTGGTGACAGTTGAGACAAAGTTATGCTAAACATTCCTTAAAAATTATAAGAAAAGTAATATATCTACCTTCTTTTTGTTTCTAATAAAATGAGATATATTCCTGACAAAAATGATTGATGAAAATTATATTATGCTTTGTTCTGTAGCGTACTATTTTATGGGATTATTCGTTGGGGTTCAGCTTATTCAAATGCATTAGGGCCGGTAGCAAGAATACAAAAGCGTGCTATCAAAATTTTGACATTAAATAAACAAAACAAACTTTTTAGTGAGAAACCATTGTTAAATATTAATCAAAAATATATTTTGGAAGTACTAATATCTAATTATTTTATTCTACGGGAACAGTATAATATTGCTGAAGCATCTGTATGTTCTAGACATAAATCGCTTGCAGTAAATAAAACTAAATTAAATATTGGCCAAAAAACAAGTTTATATCTATCCAAGTTTATATACAATAAATTAGATAATCATCTAAAAAAATATATTCTACTAGAGGGTGTATTAAACTTCATATTAAGAATTGGATTTTAATTAATTTACTGTTATAATAAAATTATTATTATTATTATTTGACAATTATAAGAGATTCCAAGTAAGACACCACTTTTTATTTTGTGAGGTAAGTAACTATTAAAAATTTTCAATCCGTATGGCTAGTAGGTATGATTTCACAATTAATACAAAATGAGAAAAAACAACTTGCACCACTCAGTGTGAAACCTGTAATAGTACCTGAATATGAAATATAATTAAATTTGCACCTGCCTACCGGAACCAATCTTATACCTCTTTATATATAATAATAATAATATCGAAATGATGCAATCAAATACACATAGGTACCGACTACACCACATATATGATATAAATATATACAGGGTCCTACAGTTCAGCTCCCATCTTCCTATTTTTATTTTCCTATGCTACAATAGTGTAGCTGTATGAGGAAAGTATTGTAATCGTGTGAAATTTTCGGTATTGAGATTTTTACAAATGTTGACGTTTCAGAGTTTTCTAAGTCTAATAAACATATTTTCAGCCAAAGGTCTGTCCATCTGCCTGTCTGTCTGTGACAGCATTATCTCGGGAACGGATCGAGGTATTTTGTTGTTTTCTTTTTTATTTTGTTTGCAATCAATATCACTCGCCGGTGGCACTAAATGAGAATTCTGTATACACTGGGTGTTGAGCTATAGCCAAAAAACGTGATTTTCTCAAGACTGTAGCGCGAAAACGCTAAGGATTTTGATTAAACTTGACTAAAGTATTCTTCTGAGAGCCCTTTACCACACACATATAGCGCCATCTCTGAGACAAAGCACAAAAAAAGTTATGCTTGAATAAAATTCCGTATTTTCCACATGTTTCTTCAGATTCTGGCTAAACATTTCATCTTGCGAAAACATATTACATGACTATTGTTGTTTGTCTTGACATGCTGAAAAAATGAGTCGTAGCACGATTTGACCAGAGGATTTTTACTTTACCACCGCTATTATCGTCGCTATGTAAGGGAAGTATTGTAATACTGTAAAATTTATTAGTGTTATGAGTTTGATACTTTGCAATCAACAGTATTGTAAGGCCGAGATATGCGTAAATTATTTTGGATTTTACAGTGTCCCAAAAGATCTCTGACGGCATATAAATGATTGTTTTTCAATCAATGCCATATGCCATACATTTTGTTGGGTTGATTTGGTAGCTTTTATGGTTACAGGTTGCAGGGTCCAGAAATTTTATTAAAAGCGGCTTAGTGGTAACACAAAAAACTGTTTTACATTACTGATTTAGAAAATTAATGAAAATATAACTAGAACCTCAGTGATAAAATCATTTATAATCAAAAAAAGTCTAAAAGAGTCGCCAATCAAGTTAGATTGACATTAATATTCAGAGTTTTCAAAATTTATCAAATTAATTTAAAATTGGACCCCTGTATATTTTTGAGATTTATTTAGGCAACCGTAAGGGGTACATCAACATGTCCTCATATAATTTTCGGGATACTCTGTATATATAATGCAAAATAATTTCAGCAGATGGGCTGGAATTGACAGTTTTTAAACCTCGAACACACTGCAGAAGTCAATCATTGCTTTGTTTAAAATAACATTTTCCCCAAATCATTAAAAATAGCACCTTGCACCTCAATTTTATTGAAAGTTATGCACAAATACACACCTATTTTTCCAAATACATATTTTGATTTTTGCCGAAAACGGTAGCTGAATTGTTATACCCTGTATATATATAATACCTACTTATATATCTCTATATATAGTACAATCCACACACTTCCAACGACAACAAAGCTTATATACTTATACAATACATACTTCTATATTGATTTCAGGTGTAACAATCGTACCGATGTTTCTTCTTTCTTCTTCAGTGTAACAAGAAGCCAGCCATACATAGTACCAGCCAGCGTCCCAGCCATTCCAGCATCTTCTTCTACTACGCCTAACAACGCAGCGATTCTCCAAACACCTGACTGAGAGATATCTTAATAACTCGGTTTGACAGCTAAATTGCGCTTACCAGAAAAAAGAGAGAAAGAAAGAGAGAGTGAGATAGCCAATAAATAAACTATCTCAAGAAAATTAGTGAGTTAGGCGCTCCAGTCCACAGGAGTACAGGACCTGACTCGACTATTTTCAATATCACACTACTACTGACCGCGGCAACGGTACTAATAAGAATGGAGTAATTTAAAATAAAGTTGGTAAGAAAATATTTTTTAATTACACGGGTTTATTAGAAAAAATAATAATAGTAATGATACAAATAAAATATAATTCGGAAGGTCTTAGGTACCATTCATTACACTACTCTCCTCAACAATTTAGAGCATTGGTCAGACAACAAAAAAAATCTTTGGGCACGTTGAGCCCAAATACTCAACCGCATGGTGTACAGTGCTGCCTTGCATTTTGTGGACAGTGGAAGCCCATGACAAAATTAAAGGCAACATCCTTCTTTCAGCTGACCCATACTTGAACTTTGCTGGAAACTGAATAGCTTTAGATGAACTATATTCTACTATTCAAGCCCTTTCATTCGATACCCATTTTGATGGGGTTGTGCAACAATATATAATCCACCATTTTGTAGCGGTGGCCATCTTGGATTTACAATGATACAGAATGTATTAAATTGTATTGTCATTAGAGCTAAAGGGGTGCACTAAATTTCAGATCAAATTGTCAACAAAAAGGGGGTCAAACATCAAATATTAGATTTGACCCAAATAAATAAATAAAAAGCAAAACAAGCTTAACAAAACGTTACAAAAAAAAAACATATATAGTCAGATGAGTACTATGTCTAATAAATAATAAGTGTATTCGGACGACATGTCGATTCATCAACAGTAGAAATAATAAGGCAAATACGGTGGCACCTATTTTTGACCGACTTCCCAAAAGGAGGAGGTATACAATTCGACTGTGTGTTTTTTTTTGGTTTGTGCGCGCCTTTCATATAGTAAACGTACTCCGATTTTGATGATTTTTGATTCATTTGAAAGAGGAGGCTTGAGAAATGGTCCCATATTCATAAAAACGGGAATCCGACATCTCGTTCCCTCCGAAAACCGCCCCCGAAGGGGGTGGAAGGGGCAAATTTTGTCGAAAATTGAAAATCTGCGTTGATATAATTACAGATAGGACAATATCCGGAAACGTTTAAATGGAACATTTTTTCAAAAGAGTAACGGTTTTCGACATAGAGACATTTTAAATTCTCAAATATAGCTATTTTCGCTATGTGGAGAGGGCGATTTCTGTCGAAAATTGAAAATCTGTTTGCAGTACATGAAAGACATAATTATTTGTAGCAACATTTATACTGAACATTTTTCCCTTAGAGTTACGGTTTTGGAGTAAAATCGGTGTTAAAATGGTAACAACTAAAATATTCAAGCGTATTTCCGCAGCGATGTTCTGATATCTCAATAATAACAACTACAAGCAAGGAATATACGTGGGTAATAGAATAAGTACTATCTTCATTGGTATTAGTGAACGTTCAACGATTTTCGTGACTAATGTTACACTCAAAAGTGTGAAATAAATATTTTTTACAAAAAATTGGACCGACTTTATTAGTTGGTGCACTGAAAAGTATAAAATAATATTAATTCTATTGGGGCTGGTACTTGTGAAGTTGGTGCCAAAAGTTACCAATCTACCTGCAACTGCACAACTTCAAAAGTAACAGCACCAATAGAATTAATATTATTTTATACTTTTCAGTGCACCAACTAATAAAGTCGGTCCAATTTTTTGTAAGAAATATTTATTTTTATAATTTTTTTTAACTTCAAACGTGTCATGATATTTCTGACTTTTTTAAAATAATGCCTTACATCATGAGAGAGCAGTGAACCAAGATCTAGTAGGTATAAATATTTTTTAGCAAAAATCTGACCGACTTTAGTTGGTGCACTAAAAAAATACAAAATAATATCGACTACACTGGTGCTGATACTTTTGGAGTCGTGCCGTTATATGTAGATAGAATACTTTTAACACCAACTTCAAAATTATCAGCACCAATAATAGAATTTATATATATCTATTTATAAAAAAGTACCAAATATTTATTTCACTCTTTTGAGTGTAACATTAGTCATGAAAATCGTTGAACGTTCATTAATACCAAAGAAGATAGTACTTATCCTATTACCCATGTATATTCTTTGCTTGTACTTGTGATCATTCAGAGATCTCAATACACATAATTCAGACTTTACCTTTGCTGTAATTCGAAAACCCCAACTCTTTTGAAAAAATGTTCGATTTAAACATTGCCGGACATGGTCTTATATTTAATTCTGCCGTCTCAGATTTTTGATTTTCGTGAAAAATTGCCAACACCATCCCTTTCGGAAGCGGTTTAAGATTTCGAGTCTAAGTTTTTCTAATATGGGACCATTCTCAACTCGCTTCTTTCAAATGAATCAATAACCACCAAAATCGGACCACCAGACTTATTTGCAAAACCCGCGAAAAGCCATACATAGACAAAGCATACTTAAAGCCGAATTATATACCTCCTTCTTTTTATGAAGTCGGTTAAAAATACAAATTTAATTTGCCAGAATAGGTTCGTCGATACTTAATGTTCAATTCTCCCATTTTGTCACAGACTGACGATATGTGCACAGCGATGCAAAATACGTCCACCAACCAATCATTATTTTTGAACGACGAACCCCGAACGGAGGAAGTATACAATTCAACTGTGCTTTTTTTTGGTTTGTGCGCCCCTTTTATATAGTAATCGTACTCTGATTTTAATAATTTTTGATTCATTTGAAAGAGGAGGCTTGAGAAATCGTCCCATATTCATAAAAACGGGAATCCAACATCTCCTTCCCTCCGAAAACCGCCCCCGAAGGAGGTGGAGGGGGCAAATTTTATCGAAAATTGAAAATCTGAGTTGGTATAATTAAAGACAGGACAATATCCGGAAACGTTTAAATTGAACATTTTTTCAAAAGAGTAACGGTTTTTGAGATAGAGGCATGATAAATTCTCAAATATAATGTATTTTTGCTATGTGGAGAGGGCAATTTCTGTCAAAAATTGTAAATCTGTGGGCAGTACATAAAAAACATAATTATTTGTAGCAACATTTATAATGAACATTTTTTCTTTAGAGTTACAGTTTTCGAGTTAAATCGGTGTTAAAATGGTAACAACTAAAATACTTAAGCGTATTTCCGCAGCGATATTTTGAGATCTCAATAATAACAACTACAAGCAAAGAATATACGTGGGTAATAAGATAAGTACTATATTCTTTGGTATTAGTGAACGTTCAACGATTTTCGTGGCTAATGTTACACTCAAAAGTGTGAAATAAATATTTTTTACAAAAAATTGGACCGACGTTATTAGTTGATGCACTGAAAAATTCAAAATACTATTAATTCTATTGGTGCTAGTACTTGTAAAGTTGGTGCCAAAAGTTATCAATCTAGTTGCAACTGCACAACTTCAAAAGTAGCAGCACCAACAGATTTAATATTATTCTATTCTTTTCTGTGCACCAACTAACAAAGTCGGTGCAATTTTTTGTAGAACATATTTTTTCCATGCCAAAAAAATCCTCTTTTGCTTCTTCCGTCACGTTGAGGAGAATGTTATCAAATTCCGGAGGATATAAAAGTCCATCCCTGTCCAGACATAAACTATCGGCAGAAAATTAGAGTATATTCTTGTTCGGACTTAACACATTCCCACTTTTTAATTAAACTCGTAAACATGTAATACTACACCACGACGTCCAACATTTCCAAAACGAAATCGTATCTACACAAAACAAAAACAACAACTACAACAAAAAAAAAAGATCGGTTGGTGGTACCCCTTTAATAATAATAATACACCTCCGCCCGATCATTCTGATGTGAGAAATATGTATATACCTATGCTTGTTGCTGTTACTCATATAATATGTGGACCGGATGACGTAAACAATATCGTAAATCATCTTAATAACACCTTATTCATATATGAATAGTTTTTTTTTGTAAATATCAATAACGTGATATGCATTTTTCCCACGAATTTAATCATCGAAACCTTAAAATAAGTTAGTTGCTGCTACCTACCAACACAACAAACGAGGAGCTAATTTTAATTTAAATTTTGTTATTTTTATTTTTAATTAAATTCAATCTCCACTGATGAGCGCGGTCGGTCGCGTCAGGTAGATTTTGCCTCTCTGCCAAGACCGTCGTTACTGCACTCACATCATCCACAGGTGTTATTAAAATTTATATTCAATTTCTCTGAAAATGTTTTCGCAACCCAACGAAAAAACAAACAATAAAATCTCTGACGTTATTATAAAGTTAAATGCCAGCGATGCAAAATGATGCAATAATGAGAGTAGAATTTTTTGTCTCACTTGTATATTAATACAGGCTGTTTCAAATTCGACTCTCACCATGTGGATCTCGGAAACTATGGGGAATACAAAGTTGGTTAAATTGTTGGGGCAAAGTTACGAATCTATGTGCTCAAGAATACGCCGTTTAAAAAAATTGAAAATTTCGAGTAGTTCCGGAGATATCCGAAAAAAAAAACAAATTTTCGGAAAATCACTTTATTTTTTGCTGGCTTTATTTCTTAATGAATTTCTAAATAAATAGCACATTTACATTGCCAATTTTTTCACTCTTTCCAATGGTGTTAATAGTTTTGTAACCTGGCGTTTAGTGTAACTATCAAAAACTTTTTCTTTTCTTATGGAAGCCATATTGGCCATATCAATTCTATTGGTGCTGGTACTTTTCAAGTTGTTGCCAAATGTTTTCAATTTAACTACAACTGCACAACTTCAAAATTACCAGTACCAATAAAATTAATAGTATTTTGCTGCAGGAGGACATACTATAAACTCACTTTGAATATGCTAAAAAAACAAACATACAACCGAATTGTATACCTCCTCCTTTTTTGAAGCTGTTAAAAAATGAGTCGACTCTGCATGTCATGTCAATAGTAATCATCCCGAAGAAAAACTACTCCAAAAAATTCATAAAGCTGATAACTTCCCGAACATCTCTACCGTCGATCATAAATAATAAAATAATGATGAACTGCCTGGGGATCACAGCCGACTGAAATTTTTGTAATTTTTTTGATTTGTGCAACGTAAGATGTGTTAATTAAGTTATGGTTGATAATCAACCGTGTGTGAGCCTACATGAACAGCCTACCGGGCTTCACTCCTCCTCCCAATATAATAATAATATTAACTCGACTATATTTCAATCATCGGATCAATTTATCAAGCACATCTTATTATTTTTTTATTATTAATTAAAATACAAGAGAAGGTGTTCGTTTCATTTCTTTAGACAGTTTGATTAACCTATAGACACATCTTGAAGCGATTTGTGTACCTAATCTGATAATTATTATCTACTTAAATTACATTTCTTCATTATCGAGAAAGCTTGCGATGAATTGGTTATCTATGAAATTGTAAAATTATTACATTCGAATTATTTCCATTATATTTTCAAACTTAATAACAACTTTTTAATATGTATTAAGAAATATTTGTGAGCATATGAGAATAATATTGATGATCATACCTAATTACATGTTGGGAAACATGGGAGATTTGTTTCATCTTTTATAAGGTTTTCGATGCGAAATATATTTATCTCCGAACACGAAACACTTACTATTTAATTTGTTTTTTTTTCTTGCCGACGAAGACTGACTTCATTTTGTATTTTATCAAAAATGAGGAATTCAAATCAAATTTTAAAGAAAAAACATCAAAAGTATTTTTTTCCTAATGGAAACTCCCTATTTTTATAATTTCATCATAAAAAGCAGTAGAAAAATAGGTAAGGTTTTCTAAAAATTGTCTTTTCTCATTAGCATTTTAACATTTTCTATGGAAGAACTTTACATAAATTTCAAGTTATCAGAAGTGGGATATGACTGCGTAAATAAGTGTCACACAAATGCAAATACATATTATACTTGTTATTTGATATTTTTCAATAATAATAATGTGAGGACTGGATTATACAAATATAAAAGATATAAATTTATTTGCTATTATTTTCTAATCCTAATTCTAGTGCTACTTTCCATGTAGATATTATTTGATATGCGGCAAAATACCCAAAAAATTGCTGCGAATTCAACATTTTCGATCTTAACAACTGTTTTATTTCGACTGTAAAAGGCTTCCTTAAAGAAAAAATGAAAAAAATTCTTCTATTTCTTTCTGAACTCACAAATCACCACCAGAGATTTATTGCAAAGTTTTACATTTGTGCTGAAATGCTTAGCCATTGGGGACTCATAGTAATATAGCGAAACTTAAGCTATTTGATTGTATCTTTAAAAATATTTGTGTGATTTATTAGCTTATGTCACACTATACAGCCATCTAAGTACAGATATTATAATGTAGACATATTTTTCTGTATGTATATAAATTGTACAAAAACCTATTTATGACCGACTTGAAAAAAGTGAATGCAAACAATTCGATTGTATTTTTCTTTTTTATGTTTATTAATATTTGCTCCAATTCCCATAATTCCTCAGAGGTAAAGGTAAAGTCTAAAATATGTGTGTTTCTGCTATGTAAAGGGGGCAATTTTTTTAAATTGAAAATAAATTTAAAGAAGAGATTATATATAGCAACATTCAAATTGGACATTTCTCACTAAAAAAAATATGGTTTTTTGTAATAAGTTGCTGCGTTTTTCAAAGACCCTGTATATAGAAAGATTAAGTTATTCTGGAATAAAAATACAATTCTACAACTTTTATATACAGTGTGTCCACGTGGAGTTTCACCACGGTTCATTCTAGTGAGGTTCGATACGAGTACCTGTTTATAGTAGAAAATTCCAATTTTTTACAAGTATAATACAACAAATTTAGAAAAAGCCACATACAAAAAAGTTTAGGTTAGGTTAGGTTAGTTTTTTGCCCCAACGAAGCCTTGTTTGATACATCCCTATTTAAAATTTTGAAATTGCTATCATCTTGGTAGTCAAAACATTATTAAATTTCGGTCCATTATCTTCATTAGGTTTGGAAATTTGAATAAAAACCATCTTGAGCCGCGTCCATTAAAAGGCCTGCAACTCCCTTACCGAACATTTTTCGACTTAGGTTTATTGGAATTTTTTGCATCATTTTTAAACTTATAATCGATTTGTTAAGTTTGGCAGGCTAATTTTGGGACACCCTGTATAAATAAAACTGAACGTCTGTGTATGTGCCGTATTGACTCTTTCACTATACGAGATATCCCAACCAAATCTTGCACACGTGTTTCTCACACCTCAAGTAAACGTACTGTCATACTCTCAGTGCCCGTAGATCTCTATGTGGTGGGTTCCGACCTGACAGTCTATTATATATTTCTGAACTCTATGGCTGGATTTTGATAGTCTTTTTACCATATATGTATGTAGAATGTTATAAAAATGATTTGGTAGTGGCTGTAAGTGTGACTGTGCCTCACAGGTGGAGGGTTCCATACTTACAGGTATGGAACCCAAAGAATTATCACTGAGCTCTATGGCAAAATTTTCGTGGATTTTTTGCTATATTTGTAGTATGTCATTGGACTTTCTTATGAGAGTCTATCAGTGCGACTGGAACTTGAAGGTGAAGGGTTCCATACCCGAAAATCCCTAAAGACATATGTAGGAGAAATTCTAATGTTGTTCTCTCTTGATGCATGTCTGTGAATGACTAATTCTACGTCCGAGTAGGATTCTAAGGTAGAAGGGTTCCATACTATTTATGAATTTATGTTTTCGTACCACAATGTACCAATGTGTTTTCCCGGAATGTACCGGGGTAATTTGTACAACAAAGTTTGAGTTATAATGACGAGGGACTTTCCGTGCTCCCTGTATACTTACAATATTTACCATCTTCGTGACAGGAGATTGTTTGATCTACTTAAAAATAATTAAAATGAATACATTTTCTCACAACTTTTAATAAAGACATAAATTTATATTAATCAAAATAAAAATGTGTATATTTATATACATATATATCTATATGTATACATGCTAGAAATAAAATTTACATACTTGGTACATATTTGCAATTACTATAATCAGATCAAAGATCACGAACACGTTATAATAAGAAAACATAAATTGAAGCCTTAATTGCTTTGATATATTGTAACAAGAAGCGCATTTAACATTAATAAATTATAAAGTTTGCCATATATGCAGGACACTATCAGCTACTGAGAAATTTATTATTATTCCAGATATTTATCGGCTTCTCTTCTTTTCCAAGACCGAAATAAGCCGGGTCCTTCGCAAAGGTATTAATTATGTAAAGTTTAATGTAGCTACATCGTCCTTTTTTTAATGATAACAACATAGCGCTTAAAGTTCTTTATTCTTATATTCTCTCTACTCGACATTAAAGCACTTTTTTAAACATTCCAAGGCTAGTTGATAATAGTAATTAAGTGGGATCCCTTCAAGCATGGTATTGTGAATTTTTGTTAGTTTCAATGTGCGTTGCTTCAACATTGCGTTATTCTTATAAAAAAAAATATGTCACTATTTTCCTTCGTTTCTATAAATGCATTAAATGAAACAGCAGATTCAAGTCTTCAGCAAGCACTTTCTAAACCTTAAACCTTAAACTGTTATCACTGTCTTTTAGACCCTTTAGAAGAACCCATTCATATAATAAACCAAATTAAAACTGATAGCATGTTGATTTGCCGAAAACTACTAGATACCTAAATATTGATATTAATTCCGATCAAAATCGTAATAATTTGTTTTATTTCAGTCAAGCCTAGTTCCTAGTGGATGGCAGCACTTTTTGTTAAATAGCATATTGCATACAGTTGACATTTTATGGGGTAAGATAGCCGTGAATTCATAGGTTAACCGCTCAAAGGAGAAGAATAATTATTTCATTTGCTCAATATTGAAACAATGAGAATTTATTTTTTGACCGACGAATGCCGAACGGAGGAGGTACACAATTCGACTGTCTGCGTTTTTTGGTTCGTGCGTGCGTTTTATATAGTAAACAAACTCCGATTTTGATGATTTTTCATTCATTTGAAAGAGGAGACTTTGGAAATAGTCCCATATTCATAAAAACGCAAATCCAAAATCTCCTTCCCTCCGAAAAACGCCCCCGAAAGGGTGGTGTTTTCGAGTTTCTGCGATGTTAAAATTTTAAATATGTGTATTTTCGCTATGTGGAAGAGAGAATTTCATTCAAAAATTGAAAATCTGAAAATGGAAAATTAATAATTAATGATTATTTGTAGCAACATTTATATTGAATATTTTTTCCATGGTGTTACGGTTTTCGAGTTAAAAGAGTAGTACAGTTTAAAATATGCGTATTTCCGCGACGATGTTCTTAGATTTCTGAATAATAGCAAATACAAGCAAAGCATACATGGATAATGGTGAACGAACGTTCAACGACTTCGTGACTAATGTTACACTCAAAAGTGTGAAATAAATATTTTTTACAAAAAATTGGATCGACATTATCAGTTGGTGTACTGAAAAGTACAAAATAATATTAATTGTGTTGGTGCTGGTACTTGTGAAGTTGGTGCCAAAAATGTTCAATCTAACTGCACCTACACAACTTCAAAAGTACCAGCAGCAATAGAATTAATATTATTTTGTACTTTTCAGTGCATCAACTGATAACGTTGGTCCATTTTTTTTTGTAAAAAATATCTATTCACCTTCCAATCATCTCTGAACTCTTTTTAAAATGCATTTTATCATTAACTGAAGTTAACTGTTAATTTCCATACTGTGTTCTTCAATTCAGTTCGTTCTAATCATTGTTATAATAATTAACCTGACAGAAATTTGCATCTATCTTCCTCTGAATATTCTATGTTATTAGGTTCATTTACTTAATGATATAAAACTTGATCAGCAATAGAAATATATTTTTAAATATTTATAAAATCCAATTGAAAATGTATGAATTTACATGAACCATGAATAACAAAATAACATTGTTATAAAAACTGATAACAACTACGCTCGGCAGCCGATGTTGAAATTCCGAATAAAATTACAATAAATAACTTTTTTACAAAACATGCAACGTTTGATTATCTATTAGTAGGTGCACTGGAAAATACAAAATAATATTAATTCTATTGGTGCTGCTAATTTTGAAGTGCAGCAGTTTTATAGGTAAATTATTTTTGTCACCAACTTCAAAGTACCAGCACCAATAAATCAACTAACTAATAAAGTCCCATTTTTTTATAAAAATACACATTTTCAGAATTGCCTATCTATTGAATCGCTCATTTATATTTGAGCTTTTTGAATTGAAAACTTCGATAGGCACGTTAGGCGTTTTTCAGATGGGTAAAATCTTCCCAGCTCGCGACACCGATGACCTCGACATGCTTGTGACGTATTGCGCATAGTATAGCGGCCAGTGTACATGTATTATACACATATATACACGAATACCACGTCTCTCTTATCTTCTAATACAATTAGAATTGAATAATTGTAGAGTTATTGTGCAGTACAATAGTGAGAATTTGATTTATTTATGTAGAAAAATAAATAACAAAAACATTGTCGAATATTTCCATCATTGATATTTGCGTTAAAAAATTGATATTATTTATATTTCTAATATTTGATATCTGCAATACATCTTGGTATGAGTATTATGTATTGTACTGATAGAAGGATTTGTTAGTATTTAATAAGATTTTTTCATATTTAATATCGAAAATTCGATGATTTATACGAAAGAAGGTTTTGACATACATGAAAAAAGATTTGTCGAAAAATTTGACGATATTCCGATGATATTATGTGAGAACTTCAATATCAACTTTGCAGATGATAAAAACCTACCACTAATTGAATTTCTTAATGAAGCATTAGGTTCGACTATATCTAATGATCGAAAATTAAGTACTAAAAAATATAAAACAACGATCGATGCAGTTTTTCCACAATATTTAGATAAATTTCAGTCTAACATATTTGTTTATTATTCCATTTACCATGAGCCTATTATATCTTTTTTAGAATGAAATGAAGGAATTAAAAGTGCAAATGAACTAAGTATTGTTGAACTTAACGATGATAATAGAACTAATAATACAAATAAAGTTCATTAGGAACTATGAAAATACTAATACAATATTGATATTTTGTATTGAATTTTTACAGTCCATCATATGTTTGATTAATTAATAAACTGTATAAAAATTTAAATAATTGTTGCTCGGAGTGCCAATATATGTGAAAAGCAGACTAATGTTGTTAATTTAATTTAAAAACTTTAAAAAAATATTTCAATAGTTTTGTTATTCCTTTGTTTTAAGTTTTCACTTTTGTCGGTACTCCTTATGACTGCCACTAAGATAGTTATTTCGAAATTCCCAATCGTCGGCGCTAGGAAATAATTCTCCAACCCGCATTGCATTACATCAACGCTGGTAGGTGCAATATGATTGAGAATTTATTCAATACAAATATATAGCAAAAACTTCTAACTCATATGCTTTTATTTCATTCGGAACACATCACAGTTGAATCAAGTGTATCATCGACGATTTTGTTCATATTAAGACTCATCAGATACACATATGACCAATGAATGTATCCGAAGAAGACACAAAACCGTCATCACTAGCGCCACCAAACTAGGACTGACTTCCTTAGATGTTGCTAAAAAGTGTAAAATAAATCTCTTGTCTAATATTTCTTGGCACTTTTATGATTCCTACATTCTGTGATCATTCTCTCGAGACATCTGTTTTGGGAAATATTAAAATAAACACCCTGTATAGCTACGTGTAGATTATATATGCGATGGCATAGGTGCGGACATAATCTTCGGCCTTTATAAAGACATTTCGTTATATTATAGATGTGTAACTAACTATATAATATAGTTGGAATGTGTCTCAATACTTTGAGCCAGTATAAGAACCTTTCGAGAATTTGATTTGTATAATGTGGAGCCTTCTCAGTTCAATACGTTTAGATAATGAAGATTTATTTTTATGATCCAGATAATTTATTAGCTTTCTTTAATTTGTAAGCATCTTTTGATGAAAACTGATCCACTCAAATATTTATATACTATGTAGTTTATATTTATTATAACTGAATTTTATTCTTCCGTCAGAATTGTATTGACTCACCCTTTGAAGGGCTGTAGGGCGTAGCCCCTAGGAAAAACGTAAATTTTAAGGACATTCAGTAAACCGATGCATTATCCCCTTTAATTTGACACACAAATCTTGAAGATCGGTTCAGTACTGACCTTTATGAGTGTATTGGAAAGAATTTGTTTGCAAAATTGATTTAACACTGTGTTAGAAAGGGAAGATAGGTATGCGAGGATTATCTCTCTTTCTCTTGGATTCATTCAAGTGCCACGTACATTCGCATGTACCTTATCTTGAGAAAAATTCTGTTCTGTGAGACATCAATCAATGTTTGGGAGACTGAATGCCTACTGTATGATTAGTTCCACAAATAATTTCAAGCATGTAATGAAACGACGCAAACAGGATATGTTTTTTGATAATTTAGATTCATACTGATTCAGACGTACGGAACTGTGTGGTGGCTGCTGTCTTTATCGCTCGAAGGACAATGAAGGGGAGGGTAATGAGAGTGGAAACTTCTATCGAACCATCGTAAAATGAATATTAACTACAACATTGTGGCGAAAAACTTATATTGCAAGTAAAGAAAACGTCTATCTGACAAATGGAAGTGCTCGTTTTGTTTTCATTTGGCAGAGATCAAAGAAGAGATTACTTGCTTCAATTGAACGGAATCTGTTAAACAATAAACTAAAATGATTCAAATATACCAATTTATTTAAAGTTTACTTGGGTAATTTCATGTGATTTCTCCGAAGCATTTTTAAGATCATTACAATTTTGTTCAGGTTTTGATTGGGTATGACTTTTCGATAGAATGCAATTTCTGTTGATGATGCCGGCAAAGACGTTCCATGGCAGAGTGCTGTTGAATTTATTTTCGTATGGCTCGATTTCAAGTTACATCGGGAACGAATATTCCGCCATTTTGGACACAGGTCGCCGCCCCGTTAATAAAAAAAATGCAGTATTCGCGAGCAAAATCTCACGGCGGCCCGGTGTTGCTTTTAATATCTCGACACGATTTGCGATCATCTTAATAACACTCAGCCAGAAGAGAAGATATCTTCTTCTTCTTCTTCTTCTTCTTCCAGCAAGTTAAAGCGCGTTTTGGTCGTAAAGTTTATGTGCTTCTAAAAGAAAGCCGAAGAGGTTGAGACAGAGAGAGTCTTAATAATAATGCTCTGCTGCTCTCATCTCTCGTTCTTTCTCAGGCTCACGAAATGACAAAAACAAATCAACGAGTCAGTCGATGCGATGTTTAATGAAGAAATAAATTTTATTATTATCTGGATCTTTAAGGCCAGTTATACGGTACGAATATAACGGTAATTAGTTTTTTTCTTTCACTCTTGCGAGGTGTTATTTTGTTGTTACATGAGTTGTTCTAAAATGTTACAATAGTTGATCTTTTGTTGTTATAATAGTAATTTACTCCGTACATTTTTCTAAAGCTATGTGCAAGTGACAGATTTTTAAAATCATTTATTTTATTTTGATCTAACTTTTGTAAGTGCAAAATCAAAAAAATCTCGATGGTCTGTAGCCAGCGGAAAGGTAAATTTCTCAAAATTCATTGACTTGAAATTTGAACATCCATAGATTTTCTCTTTATTGATTTAAAAAAAATCTCTAATAATCTCTTCGAACAAGAGTTGTAGGTATTGATTATATCTATAACCTAAAATTATTTTTGATGATATTCACACTATGGCCATTTTTTAAATGTTTGAACGATCGCCATTTTGAAACTACTTATGCGATAATGCCCAATAACGAACTCGGCCGAGATATTCAAGAGATTAATTTTTGTAGCAAATTTGAACTTGATACTTAAAAAACTGTGATCTCTATCGTGTTAAAAAATTATTTCGTAATATTATTTCATATTTATCGGTGCACCAACAAATAAAAAATATATTTCTTAAATTATTTACATATTTCACATTTTTGAATAATAACAGAAAATAAATTAAGTATAAGACTTTCAATAAATGATGCACAAATAAGCTAGTATAAAACGCGTTTGGATAACTTGCACCGAAACTGAAATATATATAAAAGGGTTTCTTTATTGAAACTTTCCACGTCGAATTTCTAGGAATGTGATGAAAAATTACTTTTTTACTCAAATTTGTTTGATCTTTTTTATCCCATGCCCCGAAAAGCCACCCCATTAAAAATCTAAAATGACAAGACGATCTTGAAACACATAAGAGTCTTAGGAAAAATCAAACGTCAAAAGAAAAGAAATGGAGGGAATTATCGTATAAGATTTAACTCGATACCTCCTTATATTTAAGATTATAAAGTTGGTAACTCCTGGGGACACGGGATAAGAAAGGGCCAAAAAAATTTTAGTTGGAAAGTTTTGTCCGTCGATATTAGTTTTTTTTCGAATTTCAGTGATTTTTTTTAAATAACATTTCGAAAAATCCGAGTTGGGACGTCATTAAATAAACACCCTGTAGGTACAGCTATAAATATGTGAATAAATTATAATATTTTTATCAAAAGAGTTACCCCCTAAAATTTATGACGATTCAAGCTGTTTATAATTTTTATCATTCCTATTTAGAGATTTGGGTAAGTAACGCAAAAGAAAATGCTCATTTTCATTTTGATATTTTGGAAACGATTAGCGTTGTTTATTTAATGTCGTTGATTTTGATTTTGATAAATATCAAAATTTTAATCAATAGATTTGAAAAAATATTAAAAAAATCCTTTGAATTTGCTCATTAAAGTTCCATTCTCCGATTTTCTAGGTTAGGTGCAAGAACGCAAAGTGCACCACCTTGTTAGGTTAGGTTAGGTTAGGTTAGGTTAGGTTAGGTTAGGTTAGGTTAGGTTAGGTTAGGTTAGGTTAGGTTAGGTTAGGTTAGGTTAGTTTAGGTTAGGTAAGATATAGAAACCAGACCTTTCTCAGACTATTTTGAGGACATCAGGATTGAAAGATATGACAGGCCAATAAAAAGGAAATGACTTTCAATATACTGCTACAACAGCATGGAAAACGATTTGCCAAGAACAAACAATTGAAGGTTGGAATAGAAAATTTTCCAGCCTATTATTCTCATTCATATGGACATATTTATCGAAGCGTTGAAAAAGGATGAGCAAGAGATAAAGGCTTAGAAGATCAAGTAGCCGGACATCTATAGTGCTTTTAAAACGACGACGGTATCCCAACACAGCAAATAACATAAAGAAGGTAATGTGGATGAGTACAGAACTAGGGACCTGACAGATTACCTTAGGGACATTGGCCATAACTTCGATTGCACTATATTTTTGGTTTTCTGTTTTTTTTTTGTAATTTAATTTGTATTCTATATATTTGTTGACTTTGAGTACCTCAGGAATGCCTGTATTATTTTATTTATTTATTTAATTTACTTTCCTAATAAATTATGCCAAATATATTAGTATTCTTTTCCTAAGGTATACAAATGGAATCTTTATTCATGATATTAGTACAATCAGACGAATATTAAATAATATTTTGAATATGAAACTATTTATAAAGTAATTTTCAATATTTTCATTATAATTATTAAAACATGAAGTAAAGTAAAAGATAATAAGAAACAAAAATGAAACATCTCATGCAGGTTTATTGCTGACGGATATGGCGACATTTTTGTATGGGACATTTTTGTAAGGCGACTTTTTTTTGTTGCAACCTTAATGACGTCAATTTTTTGTTATAACGACATTTGAAGCCGTGCCCATACGCAGACCTAGATCTGTATATGGGCTATTTAGTATACGATAAGTTGTTTTGTCAAAAGTCCAATCTGGTTTTTTTTACTAAAATAAAACTATCAAGTCACACATTTATTATTCAAAATTAATTATAATGAAAAATGCTCCTGCAAACACTCAAAATATACATAGGGACTCTTGAGCCGAATGCATTTCCCATATAACTATATATATATACAGGTCCAGCAATCAATCTCATTAATCTACTCCAATAATTATTATTACAAAAAGATATTCCAACCGGCCACGTATCTACCAATTAAAAGTCAATAACATTTTAATGATACACCGCTTATTAAATATTAAACACTTGCGATTAAACGCCTAACAACAGATAAGTGAAAATACGATTAAAACTCGACGTTTAATTTTTTCTCTTCTTCGTAGTCTTCTTCTTCACACCATCGTTGTACCTAAGTATTCTCTTGTCGGTAAATATAGGTTAGGTTCAAAGCCAACGAAATCGTGAACTTTGATATCATCTACTTTACACTCGAATAAGAAGAAGAAAGAAAAAAAAAACACAGAAAGGGAGAGACTCGAAGAGAGAAGTTTCATTTTTCATTCTACTATTATATCTCCTTGTTGTGGATCTGCGGCTCGTTTTAATTTTGACGGGTTATCTTAATATTATTAACACCCCCTCCCCACTTAACCCCATTGCTCGGTTCACATTGATTCTATCTATATACTGACCATATAATGTAAAAGTATATAAATATATAATATTCGATGATATGCCTGGAGCACAGCATACAGAAAAAAAAAATGATGAAAAGATAAGAGAAGGATGTAAAATATAAAAATATAAGTAAGTGTGGATCGGTGGTACCTCTTTTAAGATGTTTGATTCACTTCAGTATTCACCAGTATAATATATTCAATATGTTCATCGGATAGGTAATAGATTATTTGAGCAGTACCAGTGCGACCCCCGAGGATGGGACTATAAGTACAGAATATATAAGCTTCCGAGTCGTATTTTCATCTAGAACTTCCACATACATTTTTTAGGTAAATTTCATATAGAACGCTTTAATATCTTCTATAAAAAATAAAATATTTAACATATAGATAAGCCACCAAAAGAGACAGAATTAAAAATGCAGATATAAGACAAGATCTAGAAATAAAACCAACCCTAGAATAGGTTGAAAAGATACAACTATTTTGGTGGGGACACTTGCAGAGGATGGGTGAAAACAGACCAGTTAAGCGAGTATGGAGAGCTAGAAAACTAAAGAGTCGTAAAAGGGGCCGACCAAGGAACACCTGGGATAAAATAATCACACAACTGCTGGAGAAGAGCAGGGACGAACTGGAAAGACGACACTGGACTAGCATACGACAGGAAGGAATGGAGGAAATGTGTCTCAAAATCCAGTGTTTTATATGTGTCTCTATATGCGGATAAGCTCCCTGTTACAGACGGACTCACAATACATGATGATGTTTGTTATAATAACTTAAACTGTGGATGTGATAAAATAAAAAGGGTAAATGAAGTTAAATACCTTGGTGTTATACTAGATGAAAATTGGAATTGGAAGAAAAATATTTTTAGTATTGTTAAAAAAGTAAAATACCTTCTTTTTGTTTTCTATAAAATGAGATATATTCTTGAAAAAAATGATTTATTAAAATTATACCATGCTTTGTTCTGTAGTGTTCTATTTTACGGAATTATTTGTTGGGGTTCAGCTTATTCAAATACTTTAGGGCCGATACTAAGAATACAAAAGCGTGCTATCAAAATTTTAATTTTTGGTAAACAACACAACCTTTTTAGAGAGACACGGTTGCTGAACATCAATCAAAAATATATTTAGGAAGCACTAATAAATAATTATTGTAATCTACGGGAAGAGTATACTATTGCTGAAGCATGTTTATTTTCTAGACATAAATCGCTTACAGTAAGTAAAACTAAATTAAATATTGGTCAAAAAACTAGTTCATATCGATCCAAACTTGTCTACAATAGATTAAATAACAATCTAAAAAAAATAAACTTCTCTAGAGGGCGTATTAAATTTCATATTAAAGTTTGGATTTTAAATAATTTGAAGTTATAATATACATAGATATTGTTATATTACTTAAGAAATCTGTTTTAATATTTAATACTTCCTATATCATGTGTCTTTCTTTACATTTGTAATTGTATTTATAGTTTTGTTGCATTTTAATTTTATTATTTGTTTATTTATTGTATACTAATATGTATATTTAGATTATGTTAAGCTTGTAGATTTTAATACATTATTAAGTTCAGGTCTACACACAGATGCTATTTGCATCTTGGTAGGGGTTTGTTGGACTTTATAAGTCAGACAATCTATTAGCATACTATTTTTTAATCAAGATTTGTATGTTAACCTGAATAAAGATTATTATTATAAAAGATTGTAAGCCCTACACCATATATGGAATATACAGGGTGGGGCACCGTATACGACACGGTCTCTCAAGGGGAATCCATACAATATAATGTTTTTGTGATAAACGAAATAGATGCAGAATTTTTCTGGCCACAATCTAAAATTATTTTTATACATACAGGGTGATTCAAAAAAAAGATACATATCAAAGTTATGTTTTTTTAAATTGAATGTCCTATATTTTTTATTATTTTCGGATATAAGAGTCAAAATAAAAGTGAGTTTCTTCAGTATTCCCTATACCTATCTCTTTCCATTTTGAAAATATCCAAAGATTTGTTGAAATGTAAGGTATGAACTATTTTTCTATAATTTCCAAAGTTGCTCATTTTGAACTTGAGCTATACCTTCTATCATATTGATGAAGGTCAAGGTTATAGCCTGTATCATATTTTAATGTCAAAAATCATACAGGGTGTTGGAAAAATATGGTTGTAAAATTTCAATATAAGATATTGAAAAACTTCGTTATCTTAAATGGAACACCCTCTATATTATTACATATTTTAATGCAGAATTGAATCCTCTTTCGAATTGTATAAGGGTTCCCTATAACTAAACTCAACGAATTTCTTCAATTTCGCACTTCTCTAATAATTCTGTCTTATATTCCCAATGCCATTATGATTGGGATGACGTTTTAAAATAATCATTATTATAGTTAAATTCCATTATTATTATTACAGTACTAATTGATTCACGATTATTATCCAATCTCCTAGA
Source organism: Crioceris asparagi (assembly GCA_958507055.1). Classification (NCBI taxonomy): domain Eukaryota; kingdom Metazoa; phylum Arthropoda; class Insecta; order Coleoptera; family Chrysomelidae; genus Crioceris; species Crioceris asparagi. The sequence goes on along the minus strand of OY293827.1, from coordinate 96,170,054 downwards.
ATTTCAAAACTCATATGAAATAATTAACTGACGGGTAATGATACTATACTATTCTATTGCTGTCGGTTTTACCCTTAAAAGACAACTACTCCATTAATATATTTTTTTTTGGAATATCAGCGTTTTACATTTACATAGATACTGTGAAACGTAAAGAAATACCTATAAGTATTTATTGATAACGTATTATTATGAAAGCCCAAGGAAAAATGTGGTAAGTCCACTCACACTTCTTTTCTACCTCTCTCAAACAAATACTGACGAATATGAGAAACATACAGACAGACAGACCAATAGCAAAACATATGTTTGTTGGACTCAAAAAGCCCTGGAACGTAGAAACAGAGTACCGAAAATTTTACACGAATACAATACTTCCCTTACACAGCTACTAGGCGTAGCGGTATAAAAGTATTAAGAACAAGACATTTATTGAATGATATAAAAATAATAACAGTATAAAAATATAATAAAATAAGAAACACTAGAGTAAATGTTCAAAATGTCGTCCATTTTCTTGAATACATAATTGAACTCTCTCTTCAAAAGATCTTTTAACTTTCCTCAACATCTGTGGTGTCACGGATCGAAAAGCGGCTCTTATTCTCTCTTTCATATTTTCAGCTGTTGTGGGCTGGGTGTCATATACAATGTTTTTAATGTATCCCCATAAAAAAAAGTCCACACATGTTAGATCTGGAGATCTTGGTGGCCAATTTTGCGAGCCGCTTCTTCCTATCCATCTGTTTGGGAAACGCCTATCAAGAAATTCTCTAACATTCCTTTGAAAATGGGCTGGAGCACCATCCAACTGCAGCCACATCTGCTGTCTGATATTCAAATGCACATTTTCTAAAAGTTCGGGTAGTTTATCACGTAAGAATCTTAGAAATTTTTGTCCATTTAAAATGCCATCAAAAAAGTAAGGACCTATTAATTGGGACCCTAGAACACCCCCCCATACATTAACTGACCATCTATGTTGGTAATTAGTATTTCGAAAAATTCGAGGATTCTCATCACTATAATAATGGAAATTATGTCTGTTCACCAGGCCGTTATTATGGAAAGTGGATTCATCAGAAAACAGAATTGATTCTAGAAAGAGTTCATTATCGCCTAATCTGTCTAGAGTCCAAACACAAAATTCAAGTCTGTGATTAAAATCCATTTCATAAAGTTCTTGGTGTATCTGAATATGGTAAGGATGAAACCGATATTTTTTCAATATTCTTGAAATGCTTCTCCTACTAATACCTGTTTCTCTTTCTATTTTGCGTTGACTGGTATGAGGGTGTTCTATAACAGATCCTATGACCACAAACTCATTTTCTTCATCATCTACAATAGGTTTTAGCGTAGTTTTTTGTTTGTAGGATACAGTACCAGAATTCCGAAATTCTCTCAGTAACCGTTCAAACACAGCTCTATTTGGATGTGATACGGTTGGATATCTTTCAGCATATACTCTTGAAGCCAATAGGCAATTTTCATGACACTCACCAATTATTAGAAGCATATTTATTCTCTCTTCGATAGGATAAGTCTTCATTTTGCTTTATTTGAATAGTACACTGATTTAAATTGTATTTATAAATTAAACGCTTCAAAACTGTCAGTTATAAAACATTTCCATGGTAACAGCCTCAAAGCTGTCCAGATTAATTGGGTAATGTTCCTACTGTGATAAAGAAGCAAAATTCAAGAAATGCCTTGAGTTTAGTTATAGGGAACCCTTATACAATTCGAAAGAGGATTCAATTCTGCATTAAAATATGTAATAATATAGAGGGTGTTCCATTTAAGATAACGAAGTTTTTCAATATCTTATATTGAAATTTTACAACCATATTTTTCCAACACCCTGTATGATTTTTGACATTAAAATATGATACAGGCTATAACCTTGACCTTCATCAATATGATAGAAGGTATAGCTCAAGTTCAAAATGAGCAACTTTGGAAATTATAGAAAAATAGTTCATACCTTACATTTCAACAAATCTTTGGATATTTTCAAAATGGAAAGAGATAGGTATAGGGAATACTGAAGAAACTCACTTTTATTTTGACTCTTATATCCGAAAATAATAAAAAATATAGGACATTCAATTTAAAAAAACATAACTTTGATATGTATCTTTTTTTGAATCACCCTGTATGTATAAAAATAATTTTAGATTGTGGCCAGAAAAATTCTGCATCTATTTCGTTTATCATAAAAACATTATATTGTATGGATTCCCCTTGAGAGACCGTGTCGTATACGGTGCCCCACCCTGTATATATATATATATATATATATATATAAGGATATTTAAACTTATTAAAAAATGAGCATATTTCTGGTTAAAATGTATTGCGATCGGTAAATACTGCTTTTATTGTTCACATATTCGTAAGTTATAGATCTCAAAATCAATATGAATGTGTAATATGAGTGATAAATAAACCAAAACTCGGCTGCATCTTCAATCGACTTTCAACCCCCAAACACTATACTTCGGTACAGAAACTTTTATCTGCGGAGCCAAAGTTGAAATAGCTAGTGTACACCTCGTGGGTCACACCGATTAAATATGAAAGTATCGTCAATCGATTTATCGACTCCGAAGACCTCTTTTTGGTAATTTTTACCAAAATCTGCTAATCCTTCTTTGAAATAACTAATGTGTACCTTAAGGGTCGCAATATATTAGATATTTACAAATTTTCATTGAACATTTCCTATTAAATTATTAGAAACACATAGTAACATCTTTTGTTAAAAAATGGATTCTGTTAAAAAAAAACTCAAAAGTGAACAGAACCGAGAATCTCTAAGATTTATACCCGGAAGCTTAACCATAGGACTATTTTTCCCTATGATGTCATTGGGTTCATACTGATATCTGAATACAATCTGTAGAACTCGTAAAATGAGAACATAATTGCTGAAAACGATTTTTCTTGTGAATGTGAATACAACCAATCGATTCAATACACTCTAGAACCCATACATGTGAATTTTCATCGAAATCGGTAGACCAGATTCCGAGATAAAATTTGCATATACAAGCATTGGTCATGTAATATAATTAGATAATAAGAACAATATATTGTGTTATTCTTCAATGAAACAATTTTTTTGCTTCAGTAAACAGAGAAAATTGTAGATATTGGGCAACTGAAAGCTGAAAACCCTAACTGCATGATGAAAGTCCATACCTAGTATCAACAAAAAGTAAATGTTTGAGAGCTATCTAGAAATGTTGCGAACATATCTAATTGCATTTTTGGCAGTAACATATCCAAGCAGTCATGAATTTGGTGATAGATCCCAAAATTTGGTTAAAACAAGATATAGCAATTCCTCATTTTGGCCTGTTTGGTAAGTGATTTCCTGAATAAGTTTTTTCCCAATCGCTGGATAGGATAGACGGAGATCTATTGAATGGCCTCCTAGATCTCCAGACCTAACCCTACTTGACTTTTTTTCTTTGGGGTTACTTGAAAAGTAAAGTTTATGTGAGCCAACTCACTAATATTTACGAACTTACGGAAAGAATTCGAGCGGAAATGCAACAAATTACAGCAGAAATGTTGATAAATAAATGTTATTCAGGAATTCTTTGCTCGTATTGGATGCTGTCAAGTCACTCAAGCGCACAATTTGAACATTTATTGTCATATAACTCGCATTTAACTGTTTATTGATTGTTTTTGCTGGGATATTCAAAGACGATTTTAGTGTTGAATAAATAAATGAATTTGTATGAGAAAATTATTAGATTCTAGCCCCCTGTATTTCATTCTTCTTTATGTATTTGCTATTTTTGAACTCAGAAACTTGCAAGTTTTCCATTTATGATATAAAATTATGGCCTTCCCATTTTGAAAAATTAAAGACGACGTCATAATCTGGAAGGACGAGGGGATAAAATGATGAAATTTGCATAAAAAAGTAGAATTTTATATGTAAATATTTTAGAAGATAATGAAGGGTTTCCATACTTCATGAACGCATTGTAGAAGACCCAAATGATTTCAAGTTAAAATTTGTTGTTCACGCGTTTTGCGTAGTAAACTTAAACTTCGATTTAGACAATATTTGCTTCATTTGAAAGAGGAAAGTTGAGAAATGGTCCCGTATTTAAAAAAACGCAAATTCGAAATTTCGTTCCCTCCAAAAACCGTCCCCAAAGCGGGTGGAGGGGGCTATTTTTGTCGAAAATCGAAAATCTGAGAAGGCAGACTTAAAGATGGGACCATATCTGGAAACGTTTAAATTGAAAATTTTTTCAAAATAATTACGGTGTCCGAGTTTCGCAGTGGTAAAGTCTGAAATGTATTATGCGTATTTCCGCTATGTGGAAGAGTCATTTTTTTCGATAATTGAAAATATGAGGCGGCCAAATTAAAGAAAAGAATATATGTAGCACCATTTAAATTGTGCAAATTTTCTCGAAAATCTAAAATCCCAGATGGCCGAGTTAAAGATACCATAATATCCGGAAAAGTTTTTATTGATTTTTTTTAAAGAGTTACGGTTTTTGAGTTTGAGCGATGTTAAAATGTGAAATAAGGGTATTTTTGCTATGTGGCAATTTCTTTCGAAAATTGAAAATCTGAGAATAGAAAATTTATGACCAGATTATTTGTAGCAACATTTATATTGAACATTTTTTCCATAGAGTTACAGTTTTCGAGTTAAAAGAGTGGTGAAGCTTATAATATGCGTATTTCCGTGACGATGTTCTTAATTTCTGAATAAAAGCAAATACAAGCAAAGCATACATGGATAATGGTGAACGTTCAACGATTTTCGTGACAAATGTAACACTCAAAAGTGTGAAATAAATATTTTTTTTTAAAAAATTGGACTGACGTTATCAGTTGGTGCGCTGAAAAATAAAATTGGTGCTGGTACTTGTGAAGATGGTGTCAAAAGCCTTCTATCTAACTACAATTGCACAACTTCAAAAGTACTAGCACTAATAGAATTAATATTATTTTGTGTATCAGTGCACCAACTAATAAATTCTGTCCAGTTTTTTGTAGAAAATATTTATTAATTTCTTAAGACACTATTGAAATTCATGGATCTAAATTTTCAACTGAATTACAATTGAATTGGGTACTTGACAATTTTTTTTAAACAATTTTTATTTTGTAGCTAGACATTCAATTAAAGCAAAAAAAATTACGAGTCTATTTTGAAAAAAAAATACAATTTTTTTTTTTAATTTCCCGCTAGAATTCTAAAAACTGCTGCAACGTCACAATCTCCCTTAGTTAGAGCAGAGAACACTATCTGACCAGAGAGAAGATACAATATTGTATGTTCTCTCTGAGGAGGATTTGTTCATCGACTTGATTACTACGTCACTATTTTGGTCGATTAAGATAGGCGTTCGCAGTCACGTGATAAAGGGTTTGAAATTACAACTATTTAAATTGATTATATTTTAAATTCTAAGAGAAATTTAACCTGCATAATGTGATTTTTGGTATGTTAAGACTACCTAATATCGTCTGAACATCACTTTATATTGAATTTCCATTAATGTCAAGTACCCAATTGTCGGCTATGCCAAAGAGTTCCTAACACTCCTCCCTATAAATATTTTTCCCACTGAAAGTTACCGCACCTCAACAACAAAACGTTGTCTTTTCTCTATTATTGACTATACTATAATATACTGTGTCATTTAACACGCAGTGCCGTAATTTAGGGTCATAAATAATAAACTGGGAGTCCACACAAAACACCTCGTTGATCAAAAAATAAAAAAAATAAAAAAAATTAACCAAAACAATTGATTAAAGTTTTAGTAATTTAAAATTGTGGGCGTATTACGAAATGTTAATATCTACTTGTCGACCAATTGTATAAAAGTTCAACTTTGTAACTTAACAAGGTTCATATTTCTTTGGGCAGGTGTATATACAGCCCAAAGGTAGGTATAATATAATCCAGATGCGTATGCCTAGATAAGGTTGGCCTGAACAGGACCGAACTTTGTGTATAAAGGAGCTAAGAAGGAAATATGATTGAGTAAAGGGTTTGGTTGTTTTTTGACCGCGACTTTAAAAAATGGAGAAGGTATACAATTCGGTTGTAAGATTGCTTTTTTATATTTTTTACTCCGATTTAGACGATTTTTGTTTCATTTGAAAGAGGAGAGTTGAGAAATGGTCCCATTTTGAGAAAAATCAAATCCAAAATCTCTTTCCCTCCAAAAACCAAATTTTCTCGAAAATCGAAGATCTGAGGTGGTATACCTAATTAAAGATAGGACACTATCCGGAAATGTTTAAGTTGAACATTTTTTTAAAATAGTTACGGTTTTCGAGTTAGAGGCATGTTGAATTCTCAAATATGTGTATTTTTGCTAAGTGGAGAGGGCGATTTCTTCCGAAAATTGAAAATCTGTGGGTACTTCATGAAAGACCTAATTTTTTGTAACAACATTTGTAATGAACATTTTTTCCTTAGAGTTACGGTTTTCGAGTTACAGGGGTTGTAAAATGATGATATCTAAAATACTTATTTATATTTCCACAGCGATGTTCTGAGATCTCAATAATAACAACTACGAGCAAAGAATATACGTGGATAATAGGATAAGTATTTACTATCTTCATTGGTATATTAGTGAACGTTCAACGATTTTTGTGACTCAAAAGTGTGAAATAAATATTTTCAACAAAAAATTGGACCGACGTTATTAGCTGGTGCACTGAAAATTACAAAATAATATTAATTCTATTGTGAAATCGGTGCCAAAAGTTATCAATCTAACTGCAACTGCACAACTTCAAAACTGAATTAATATTATTTCGTATTTTTCAGTGCACCAATTAATAGCGTGGGTCCAATTTTTTGTAAAAAAAATTCTATTTAAAACTTCATATTCTCTGAGATCCCTTTAAATCCATTATGAATTTCAAAGTCACTCTTCTAATGACCTATGTATTTTCAATTCATCATTAAACTTGTTATCTCTTTGATCAAATCTATTGATACCTATAGTATCTTTTTACCTATTCAATTTAATTTCTGATTCTATTAGTTCTATATCGAAATAATTTTTGAATCTCTATGTACAGAAGACAATCAATATATATATATATATATATATATATTACTATTGGAATATTAACTATGCGTTAAGGAAAATCTATAGCTGTTAAATGAATATTATAACTCGACTCACGTATGTTGCAACAAGTATAATAAATCAAATTTATAAACTATTGGAAAGTGTTAATTATTAGTTTCTGTTAATAATAATAATAGTTGAATTTATTGTTTTGTAACGTGTTTAGAAATCTAATCATATTCTAATAAAATAAATTGATTTGTTTAATATATGCTAATTGAGTTTGCTAATTATTTTTTACTATCGTTGTATTATTAATAATATATCATAGCATGTAGCAATATTAAGAGATTGAAAAGAGAATACCTATGTAGGTATATAGTATTGGTGAAGGTTATGTTTACATATAATATCTACTGGTATTTTCAAGCGGAACTGACATTTTATAAAGGATGTCTTTGAAAATAATTATATCAAGAATAGTTCCGTAAGAAAAGTCGTTGAGATTTGTTCTTTTTTGATTATTAATCATTCGGAGTAGGTTATTGCAAATAAATAGATTTCTCAGCATGTCTTTGCTTGAGTCAGATGTCAATTATATGTCATCAACTGTCATGTTATAATGAGTGTGTTCGGGTTAAATCAGCGAACGTTCAACGACAGCAAAATAATAATTACAGACATAATTTATGCCTTTTATGTTTAATTTCATGAAAATTCGTCATAGAAAAAGATAACTGTTATTTAATTATCCGTTCTGTGAATATTTGGCACTTGTTTTAGATTCAACTCCAAGTTAAATGTAGCATTTTAATGCTATTTTGTTAATATATCGAACACAATAAGTCTAAAGGTCCAAATAAAAGATTACCTGCTGCAGTGGATCTGACACTGATATGTTACTAACAGACCAAGATATTGTTGCTGAAGCAAATGACGAGATAAATGATGTAAATAACGATTCTTCTTCTATCGAAGACGATGTTCAAATTAATGCGAAAGTTCAACACCAACATGCCGTAAATTTCTTCCAACAATTACATCGAAAAAATGTTACATGACCATTGTTGTTTGTCTTGACATACTGAAAAAAAGGAGTGGTAGCACGATTTGACCAGAGGATTTTTACTTTACTACCGCTATTATCGTCGCTATGTAAGGGAGTATTGTAATAGTGTAAAATTTTTCATTCACTGGAATTTGCTTGCGAGCGGTAGGAAAGTCGTGTGAGTGGACACACCAGATTTTTTTAATTATTGTCGATTTTACTTGTACGAAATTATTATTCACTAATTCGGATATATCACTTATCCGGACAACCCCCTTACCATTGATTTTACGGATTATAGAGGTTATATGAATTCGTTTAGAATTTGGTACTGATTATTTAGACAATTTGTACTTACATATGCAGTATTTTATCTTTTTTTAGGTGCGTTTAAAACAGTTCATAATGATCGAAAGGAAATGAAACTAACAATTGATGAATAGTCCGAAAGTTATCAATTCAATTCAGTTATGTCCAAATCTTATAAGGTTTCCAAAGTAAAGATCGATCAAAAATGATTGTATGGACATATACAGGCTGTTTCCAAATAAGAACGAAAGTTTTTAGGGGGTGAATCCTTGTCGAAAATTAAAGGAGGTTTTTCATCTAAACAAAAGCTCTTAGCCTTTTCCGGAAAAATTACACGCTTCCAAAAATGAGACCGAAAAACCTATTTTCATTTTCATTCTGGAAATTGCTGAAGAGATGAAAGAATTCCATTTTGTGGGCATGATCTACCAATTAAAAATATACCTGTGAATATTTTTCAAAGTTTGTTGTGATTTTTTAAAGGGCTGCAATGCAACCCAAAATTGTGCAAACAAAACATAACAGCCACCTACTAGATTTTTACGATTCCATTTACAGAAGATTGTATTTTATTTTTTTATTAAGAAACTATTAGTTTTACGGACACAACAAAAGAGTTAAAAAAGTTTGGCAATAAATTGTCCTTTTTATTTAATTTATTTCATTTTATTTTATTATTTTTAAATTGATAAATTTTATTTCTTCAAAAAGTTCAGATATAAAATGAAATAGGGGTTGCATGTTTCAACAAACTTTAAAACATATTCATAAGTATCCTTTTTATTGATAGAACATGCCCACAAAATCCCATTCCTTCATCACTTCAGCAATTTCTAGGAAGAAAATAAAAGATTTTTCCTTTTTTATTTTTGGAAGCGTGAAACTTTTCACGGTCTAAGAGCTTTTGTTTACATGAAAAACCCCTTTAATTTTCGACAAGGATTCGACCCCTAAAAACTTTTGCACGTATTTTGAAACACCCTGTAGACATTTTAAATATTTCTTATGATCATTACGCAATTAGTTCAGGTTTGTGTATTTCTTTACCTGTTAATCAATTAATTATGTATTTTTGACTCAAAAAGTGTCAAGCGATATTTCAATATTACGCAGTTTCAGATGATTGAATTAAAGACACGCGAAGATTTGTTCACGGTTTTTATATGGCACATATCGAATTATTCTTTTATTTGGATACAATACATACAGAATTGTTTGAAAGAGTTTTACTCAAATATTCCAACGTTGATAATTTTAATACAACAGTACTTTCCATATCTGTAGTACTTTTGTTTCAACATAAAACATACCATATGTATGTGTATAAATATATCCTCAGTTGTCGTTGCAAACAACAAAGTTATAAATCACAAATCCTGCCAAATACAATAATAACAACTCGATTATAATAACAATAATGACCGCTGGCTATATCGTTCCAATTTACCCAAATCATAAATTTAATCTGCATTCCGTCATAAAACATACATTTGCCATTAGGTTGGCTGCCTGGCCCGCCGCTCTCTCTCGGTGTACATCGACGTATAATTTGATTTGGAGGCATTTAAGCCGGGATGCAATTAGCAGATATTCCCAGCTGGACGGCAGCGATGCCCAGGGCTCTGACGCGCCGCGGCGCTCCGTCCCGCAGATAACAGCGGCGGCGGCGGTGGTGGTGGTGGTGGTGGCCGCCCCCCGAGTTGTGCCTGCCGCCGGCGGGCATCTCTCGCACTTTTTGCGCACCGCCCCGCCGCCAAAACCACAATAGCCTCGACCGGATGCTTGTACATAAATATAACATAGATACACATATATAATTTACGACTAAACTGTTTCCAATCTGCAGATAGTTTGGCAAAAAATTTGGTCGAGCCACTCACAGGTTACACTTTCTAATCGAGGCATTATTCATTTTATCCAAACAACAGAACAGTTTTTTTTTTGTGAGAAATGTCCAATATGACAATCGTTCGATCAACTCGTGTGAAGAAGGCAAAATATTACAATTTGTCGAAACATTTTGGTATCCGGTTTTCAATACATCTTATCTTATCAGTGCTGCCTGAGTCAGCAGCCGCCTAGTCGAAAGCACTGACAAACTACTGATTTCAGCATTTTTTTTCTATATTTCACTTAAAAGTAGCAAAAAAGTATGAGGTCTAGACGCAACTGAGCTTTCGGGTTTAATCAACATCTATGAGAGAACATGGATGTGGGGCATTATGATTTGCTATTCTATAGCAAAGATTTCATTAAGTAAAAATAAAAATATATTATCTATTTAAAATTTAGAAAATAATTGACTTTTAATTTTTCATTATGGATTAATATATACAAAAATAATGAAATAAAAAGGATTTTATTAGATTAGATTTCAGTGTTGTAAAACAATCGGAAAGAAACTCGTGGATGGAAAAAAGAAAATTCTAGTTTGGCAACGTGTGTTCATAAAACAGTATTACGGCACGCCGTTTTGTTATTTAATAGCAAGGATACCATTATGTTAAAATAAAAATGGATTATTTATTGAAAACTTAGATAAGAATTGACTCTTCACATTTTTATTATGCATAAATGTAAAAAATAATAATATTATGACTTATATAAAATGTATTCGGAGTCCGTAGGAGCAGATGAGAAAAACCTCGAATTATTATAATAATTATATAATCATAACATTTAATTCTTTTTACTTCGATGTTGTTTTATGATATGTTCTTATATCATGGCAAAATAATAGAATCAATTGGCTATACTTCGATAGATTACAATATAGTATTCTAGAACTATAATTATTTTGCGATGAAATAAAAATTATTTGTTTATTGAAATATTGGAATCAATTACAAGAGCATGTAAAACTATTCAAAAATCATATGATTTATTATGATGCTTCATAAAATTTTCAATTGGTAGTTTCAGCAATATTCGAGTTCAAAATCAAATCGTTAAAATTACAATTATAAAATGGTGTACATTTTATTTGCAGAAGTCAATTATTATTGTCTCATAGAATTATTTAAAATGAGAGTTTGTATTAAATTTAGGTACCAAAAATGTATCATATTTCCATCATGCAAATAATTTTAGTTCATAAGTTAATCTTATGTACATAATCCTAATTTCTTAATTCTCATTTTTGAATTTGAATTATGAACATAATTTTCATTCCTAATTTTTTATACTTGAATTAAAATTATGTACATAATGGTAATTCGTGAATTTGAATTCTTCAATAAAAATTACATATATAAGATGAAAATTCGGCAACAATATGTACATTATAGGAATATATGAGAGAATTATATAAAATGAGAGTTTGTATTAAATTTAGGTACAAAAAATGTATCATATTTCAATTATGCAAATAATTTTAGTTCATAAATTAATCTTATGTACATAATCCTAATTTCTTAATTCTCATTTTTGAATTTGAATTATGAACATAATTTTAATTCCTAATTTTTTGTACTTGAATTAAAATTATGTACATAATGGTAATTCGTGAATTTGAATTCTTCAATTAAAATTACATATATAAGATGAAAATTCGGCAACAATATGTACATTATAGGAATATATGAGAGAATTATTTAAAATGAGAGTTTGTATTAAATTTAGGTACAAAAAATGTATCATATTTCAATTATGCAAATAAGTTAAGTTCATAAATTAATCTTATGTACATAATCCAAATTTCTTAATTCTCATTTTGAATTTGAATTATGTACATAATGGTAATTCGTGAATTTGAATTCTTCAATTAAAATTACATATATAAGATGGAAATTCGGCAACAATATATACATTATAGGAATAAATGAGTGTTGCCGTATTTTCAATATGCACATAATTTAAATTAATGAATATAGATTTACGAATTAACATTATTTAAAAAAAAATCGAGAATAAATATAGTTCTGAAATAAATTTAATTCTCATATAAGAACAAAAATTCAAGAATTACAATTATGTACATAATTTTAGTTGTAGAATAAAAAATAGGCATATATGTTTAATTTTTTTATTATTTTTTCATCATAACATATTAAGATTAGAATGAATAGTGACTAGAATTTGAATTGAATTGAAGGGACAGATGATTATAACTTATATATAAAAATAATTTTCTGAATTAAAATTCTATAAGAAAGCAAAACAAATCTTTTATTTACACGTTTATTTATGCTTGAATGAGTTTCCTTGTGACTAATTTTCTTTTCCAGATATTTTTGATAATTATTTCTTTTTATGTCATTAAATAGCAAAACGGCTTTCCATGTAGTACTCCGACGGTGTCAGGTTTATTCTTGTAGCATATATAGTAGATTGCAGACAATCTAATAAGGAAGTTAATCATATAAACAACGATTAGAACTCGATTTATAGATACTGCTCATATAATTGAAAATCAATTTTCTCAGAATCCACCATCAAAAATTAACCTTTACTCATTCTTCTATATAAGTGTATAATATAAAATTTAAGGTGTGTTCAACGTTATTAATTATATTGGCTGGAAGCGATATAATTACCTTCGCTTTTTAACCTCTTTAATCTCGTGGCTTATCGTTGTTGGCTGGTGTAATAAATTAAACAACGGCCCGATCTGTTCTTATCTACGTCACATCGTTCACGCATTTCGTATTCTATTATTTCTGATAATTTACAGGCGATATATACTGCGTGAACGACTTTTCCCACAACATCTATTTATTAATATTGCAGATACCTAAAACATAAATCAATATTTTTAACAAGACGAAATGCTATTATGTGTGTGTGTTGAGAATTCGAAATAGTTCCCATATAAAGGGTAAAGGTAGGTACTGAATGTTTAATAACAAAAATATTATTATATAAGTATAGCTAGGGCCAACTGTGTGTAAATTGTAGGTATATTCGTCCGCCATTTTGGATCGTGCTGTCATCTCTGTAATTACTCCTAGCTTATTTGTTAATTATCTTGCTAATATTCGAGATATCCCAACGAAATCTTGCATGCGTGTTTATCATACCTTAAGTAAAAGTACTGTCGTACTTTCAGTGTCCGTGGAAATCTATGTGGTGGGTTCCGTACCTGAAAGTCTATTGTGTATATTTCTGAACTCTATGGCTGCATTTTGATGGTTGTATGTAAATGTTATTAGAATAATCTGGTAGTGGCTGTAAGTGTGACTGGCCTCCTAGGTGCAGGGTTCCATTCCTGTACCTAATACCCAAAGAAGTATCTCTGAGCTCGATGGCTGAATTTACTTGGATTTTCGCTATATTTGTGTGTAGTATTTCACTGGACTGTTTTGTGAAAGTCTGTCAGTGCGACTGGGATATAAAGGCGGAAGGTTCCATACCGGAAAATCCCCAAGACATATGTAGCAGAAATTCTCATGCTGTTCTCTCCTCTTGCATGTCTGTGGTTGGATTTGGTTTGGTGTTCGAACTGGTTCTACGTGGGAGTAGGACTCTGAGGTAGAAGGGTTCCATACTGAAGAATTTTTATGGCTTTATTTCTTCGTACCACAATCTACCAAAGTGTTTGCCAGGGAAGTACTGGGTAAAACAGCTTGTAAAATATAAAAGTCGGACGTCAGACCATTGAGAATAAATAAATGTTATTTATACAAACAAGACAGTATTTTTTCACGACAATTTTGTCGTTATTTTACTCGATTTACCATCACCAATAGAGTTAACGTTATTTTGAATTTCTCAGTGCACCAACTAATAAAGACGGTCCTATTTTTTTTTGTAAAAAAATATGAATTTATGTTCACATTATCACGAAATTATACTACTTTACAAAGTGTGATGGATACCTGGTGTTTATTAAGTTTAAGTTTGGAAATTTATCGTGTGCTATATATAGATATATATTAGTCGTTCACTCTTAATATAAAATGCTTTTCGTGTTATAAAATCCCGTGAAAGCCGAACATCGCGTGTTGATATTTCAATTTGCAAATTCTCTGCGTTTTCTGTTTTGATGTACAGCTCTGGCTCTGAAATATATTTATTATATTGGCCCCCAGACAGCTTTATTCGAGTCGTCCTCCATGCAACGTCATTCTTTCGTCTTCTTCGAACTTTACCTGGGTGATTTTCCCTGTGAAATGTTAATTTTAATTAGAGCTGCACTGCACGAAAGGAAATAGGTACCTACTATCACTATTATTAATGACTGTACAGGTATACTGTATTCACTTTCTCATAATACTGGTAGGTATAACAATCATCTGGAAATTGGATACTATAAAGTTGAGTATGAAAATCACGACTGGCTGGCTGAAAAGCTTTGATATAGTTTTCTTGCCATTCCAATCAAAAACAACTACACTGGAGATTTCTCGTTAACTGCGATTGTCATTGAATATGCAATAGCCGCATAGGTGGTAAATAAAGGCATCTCTGTGGCGAGCCAAGAGAAATCCCACTTCTGACACCACTGAAAGATCATTCTGAAAATTTGTTTACTCATTTGGTTGCTCTTGATCTATCGGTCTAAAATATTTTCAGTGATGCAGCGTTGCCACTTAGACCAGAAAATAGCAGTATCTTTGTTATTATTATATTATATTATAATTTAATTGATTGTTGGTTTCCGCCGCAATCATTCGTTACAAACAATTAGATATTCATAATAAATTATTACATATACATCGGCAAGCAATGAAAACAATATCATTTATATTTATATATATATGTTGAGATAAATAAATGAAGAATGAACACTCTGTCAAATAACAAAAGTTTATTGTAAATTGTTTTTATCGGTAATGTATTGATATACTTACTGACATCATGAATAAACCTTGTCACATGATTGTATATGTCCGTTACTTTGTCGGCGTATTGATGTTTAGAGATTATTATTGCTTGTTTAATATTTTCGTAACAACGTATAATGATGTACAGGGTGATCCAGGGGTGCGTGCGTGTCCTAAAGTAAGATAAGTACCTAATAAAATTTTGTTTTTTCCAAATAGCGGCCCCTTTTTTGGGGACATTTTTTGGTAAGTTTCATGTAGAAGTGTAACTGTTTCGATCGTTTGCACTTTCGAATTTTTAAAGTATATATACGGGGAGGAACAGAGCAAACTACAGGCGTGTATTATACACTTGAAAATAATCTACAATAAGTTACAGGGCAAAACAAAAGTTCATATATCAACATTTTTTTAATCATAGCGTTCTTTTAATAAGTTTTCAAAAATGCCGCCATTGTCCTTTAAATATTTTCCGCTTCATCCAAAAAGAGAGCCTGATGCTCTGCTAATAGGGAAATTGATTTAATTTTTTTAATTTCATTAATATGTGTGCTTATGTATAAAAACACCCTATACCAAATATCAGCCCTTAAATCACATTACTTGTTTGACAATAAATTATTAAAGTTGAAATCCTCGCTAAGCTAATTCAAACGCGCGGGGGCTGGTGTGACGTCACTCCTTGCGTCGAGTCGAGTCGAGCCGCCGCGGCCATGCCATTTGATGCACATTGCTTTTGTATTTTCATGTGATATTTGGTTTGTTTATTCGTTTTTAAAAATTATTATTATAAGTACTTCATTCTGCTACTGTGTTCTGGTACAACCGTGAAAACTCCAAATAAAATTTTTATTCAAATACCTGAAGATTTAAATCGCCGATCAAAATGGCTAAGAGCATGCAGAAGATATATGGGGAATATTTCTTTAAAGAACATTGCTATTTTTACTCTAAAAAATAGAACTGGAAATTCATTTATACGTCTAGGAGATGCTTTTGGCATTAGTGAGGGTAATGATTCTAAAATATTTTTTTAAATCTTGACCAATTATTAATAAATATATAAGAAAATTTATTATAAGGCCTCAAATTTCTTTTATAATTTCAAATCTACCTTTGACTTTTCAGGCTCAATATAGTTGTCTTTTTGTATCATTGATTGCTTGGAAATAGGAATAGAAAAACCATCGGATGCACTAAAACAGTATTTAACATGATCAGAAAATAAGAACTGTAACTCTCTTAAATAATTAATTTTTTGTACTCTCAATGGCAACATATGAATGACGCAGCCATAAACATATTGGCTATAGGTAAATTATCTGATTGTCCTTTTGTAAAACCTGCATCAACCATGTTTAATCAAAGTATTTACCTCACAAACATATAAATAACTAATATAACATCAATACAATGAGATCAAATCACTAAAATAAAATTACAACCACGTTTAAGAATAGCACGTTTATTATGGGCTTTTACCTGCTGAGCTGTCCGCCGTTGTCTGACGTCACAACAACATTTTAAGCCCTTATCTTTAAGGTAAATATTTTATTTTCTAGTTTCTTTCTTGACTATGGGATTTTTTATGATAAAAACTTACGATTTTGACTATTTTTACTAACTTTTTTTTTTGGCAAGTTCTCACAATATCTGCTGCAGTATTTCAAATACGTCGAATTATTGAATTTCGAGTGTCCACTTTTCCTTTTTACACCTCATTAAACAATAATCTACAGGTGTAAGGTCTGGGGATCTTGGATGCCAACTGATACGACCACCTCGACAAATTGAATGTCCTGGAAACCTTTCATTCAAATGTTGCTTAACCAGACGAGCGAAATGTACAGGAGCACCATCGTGCTGATAGGACATTTGTATTCGGATGTTTGTACTAGTAGTTCTTGTACTTCATTTTGTAGAAAATTGAAGTGCTGGCCTCCTGTGAGGCGATTATCCAAAATGAATGGGCCAAGAAAAAATCTAATCGATAGCTTGGATAGAAACAAAGTTCCCTGGATTGACCCTGTATAAATTATGGCGTGCCTTCTTTGCGACCTTTCTTATCTAAATATATATGTTTATGGTGACTTGTACAAAGATATAGATACCATTGAGATGTCGCTCACTTGATTAGTATTAATTACATTGATGTAAATGAAGACACATAATAAAAATGATGGCAAATTGAAAGATAAAAAAATGTATGTTATTCAGAAATATCGAATGATTTACAAGAAATTATTCTCATCTGTGAAATTGTCGTTCAATATTTACCGTCTATCAAAAATAAACAACTTACACGTAATATATTTTAATGTAATTAATTGATATCTAATTATTTAGGTAATAGTAAAACCGTAAATATTTAAAAAAATGTTCAATTTAAAAATTTCGGGAGATGGTTCCATCTCTAACTTTCAAATCTTGAATTTTCGTTTCTCGAAAATATTTGCCCCTTCCTCATAGCTGAAACACATATTTCAGACTGTAACGCGGAAAGCTGTGATTATTTTAAAAACTGTCCAATTTAAACGTGTCCAGATATGGAATTTCCTTTAATTCTGTCGTCGCGGATTTTCAATTTTCTGGAAAAACTGCCCCCACCACCCCTTTGGGGGATGTTTTGAGGGGAAGCGCATGTCTAATATTGATTTTTTGGGATAAATTCTCAATGCTCTTCTCTCAAATGAAATAAAAATCATCAAAATCGGAGCACGTTTACTATGCAAAAGTCGCGAACAAAGATAAAAAAAAAGATGCAGACATACGAATTGTATACCTCCTCCGTTTGGTTCTTCGGTTAAAATGGGAGAAAATGTTGTTATTAGGACTTGCGACTCTTAGCTGAAATTTTTGATTTGGAAGTATCTTTTCAATCCCAAATTGTATATAATCATCCTTGCATTCTGTTTTATACAAACATCCTTGAAAATTAGCAAAAATATGCGTGAAAATAATTAATATAAGTTTGCGAAAAAGTTTGGTTAAATGAATTGATGATTGCTTTGTGTAGTATATTCAAAGTTCAATTGCTGTTAATATCAATGTTGCCGACGCTGCCATTAGATTATTTTATGAATTCCATTTCCAAGAATATTAAAAATAATAAATTACAGACAATAACAACTGAGCTCAACATATTATACAAATTTATAGTTTAACTTTTTTTTATATGGCAAATGTTGGGTGTTCTAGATGCAACTATTGAATATTGAATTTATTCTTTTAAGCGAAAATAAAGACGGATTATTGATTTTTTTAAATAATCATGGTGTCTTAGAGAATTCTACGCTGTCAGAAAGCTGTTTTACTCTAAAGCAAATATTTACGCCTACCGCCTCAATTTTATTGAAAGTTATGCTAAAATACACCTATTTTTGCAGACATTTGATTTTTTAAGTCTTTTATAACAAACGTAGTACGCGATCGTTGCGTACCAGAATAATTACTGTGTACTCACATTTCCCTAATTACATCTTTCGATCCAAACCAATGGCTGAGAAAAAAAAAGAAACAGCGATAGGAACACGTAATAAGCTATTTTATGTATCTATCAAATAATATTCCCGATAGAAAGGAAATTACTTAATCCCTATATAAACGATTCGAATTTTCTCATCAATCACCAGCTATTATATTGATAGGTGCAAATTATACTGTTATATGTATCGTTAATAAATCAAAATGTGGATAACAACTCAATATTAATATATTGAATCCAAGCTTTTATGTAAGCTCGAACGATATATGCTCCCATAATCGTCTTAATGTCAACATCATTTTTCAACTGTCACAGACCAGGCGATACCAATATTTTTTTTTGTCTTCTCATGTTCCAAGGATTATAAGGTAGATAGATTTGATAAGTACCTATAGTAAGTAATCTCATGATTATATCAAAAAGGCATCTGTAATCTATTCTACTTTTCAATAGGCTCTTTATTCTCTTAAGGATTTTCGACCGAAAAACCAAACGGAGGAGGTAATTCGACTGTCGGTATGTTTTTTTTTTATATGGATGTTCGCGTCTTATCTAATTATATTAAACGAGCAGTGCTTGTATATATATATGCAAATTTTATCTCGGAATCTGGTCTACCGATTTCGATGAAAATTCATATGTAGGGATTCTAGAGTCTATTGAATCAATTGTATTCACATTCACAAAAAAAAAACCTTGTCAGCAATTAATATTCTCATTTTACGAGTTCTACAGATTATATATGAGATACCAATATGAACCCGATTACATCATAGGGAAAAATAGTCCTATGGTTGCTTCCAGGTATTAATCTAGAGTTCCTCGGTTCGAATTCTGATCATCTTTGAGTTTTTTTAACAAAACCCATTTTTTAAATAAAAGATGTTAATATGAGTTTCTAATAATTTAATCGGAAATTTTCAATGAAAATTTGTATATATCTGATATATTGCGACCCTTAAGGTACACATTAACTATTTCAAGGAAGAGTTAGCAGATTTTGGAGTCGAGAAATCGATTGACGATAATTTCATATTTAATCGGTGTGACCCTCGAGGTCCACACTAGCTATTTGAAGAATGGCTTCGCAGATAAAAGTTTCAGTATGTATAGTGTTTGGAGGTTGAGAATTCGATTGATGATACAGCTATTTTGGTATATTTATCATTCATATTACACATTCATATTTATTTCGAAATCTATAACTTACGAATATGTGAACAATAAAAGCGGTATTTACCGATCGCAATACATTTTAACCAGAAATATGCGCATTTTTCAATAAGTTTAAATATCCTTCCTTAGTAACTCTTATAGATCCATCGTAAATCCTGTTTTACTCGAGCAAAGGTCGGTCTCCAGATATTTAATATTAAACGTGCTCCGATTCTTTTCCATTGGATAGATGACAATTGAGTGTTGGTTCCATTGAAAAAAATCGACATTCGACATGTCCTTCCCCTCAAAAACTTCTCCTAAAGGGGAGTGGAGGGGGCAGTCTTTTTAAAAAATGGTAAATCTGAGACGACGAAAGTAAAGAAGAGACCATATTCAACAACGTTTGAAATGGACATTTTCCAAAAAAAAAAAGGTTCAATGAACACTCAAAAATGTGAAATAATTTTTTTTTGAAAAAACTGGACCGACTTTATTAGTTGGTGCACTAAAGAATACAAAATAATATGGCTCTGGTACTTTTGAAGTTGGTGCCAAAAGTTTTCAATCTAACTACAATTGCACAACTTCAAAAATACCAGAACCCCTACTGAGATGCAAATAGCATCTGTGTGTAGACCTGAACTCAATAATGATATAAAATCTACAACTTTAACATAATCTAAATGTACATAGATACTAATACAAGACAAATAAACTAATAATAAAAGAAAATAGAACAGAACTATAAAAGCAATTTCAAATGTAATGATCATCATTATAACAATTTACTAGAAATTCAAATTATTTAAAATCCAACTCTTGATATGAAGTATAATACGCCCTCTAGAAAAGTTTAATTTTTTTAGATAATTATCCTATCTATTGTGGATAGTTTAGATCGATATAAACTTGTTTTTTTGGCCAATATTTGATTTAGTTTTATTTACTTTAATTTATTTATATCTAGAATATACAGATACTTCGGCAATAGTACTACTGTTCCCATAGAATACAATAATTATTTATCAGTGCTTCCAAAATATATTTTTGATTGATATTCAACAATTGTTTATCCCTAAAAAGGCTGAGTTGTTTATTAAACGTTAAAAAATAAGCTGAACCCCAACAAATAATTCCATAAAATAGGACTCTACAGAACAAAGCATGGTATAATTTTAATAAATCATTTTTTTCAAGAATATATCTCATTTTTTAAAAAACAAAAAGGAGGTATCTGACTTTTTTAACAATACTAAAAATATTTTTCTTCCAAATCCAGTTTTCTTTCAGTATAACACCAAGGTATTTAGCTTTATTTACTCTTTTTATCAATTTAAATTATTATAACAAACATCATCATGTATTGTCAGTCCGACTGTAACAGGCAGCTTATCCGCGTATAGAGACACATTTAAAACAACCGATTTTGACATATTTAAAGTCACTCTATGAAAATTAAACCATTTTTTAATATTTTTTAAGGAATATTTAGCATAACGTCATCCCAACTGTCACCACTACACTGTCATCCGTAAATAATAACAATATATAACGGTACATTAAGTTGGAATGGTCCATTTATATAGGCATTAAATAATAATGGACCCAAAACTGAACCTTGAGGGACTCCACAAGTGACTAAGCTGAAAGAACTTTTAACACCAATAATGATAATAGATTGAAATCTATTTGAAAGATAGTTCCGCATCAATTCTTTAACAATTTCTCTCATAGCAAGATTACTCAATATAATCAATAGAAGTTCATGTACTACTCTGTCAAAAGGCTCTGTTTTGTATTATATTTATTGAGCGTGTTACGCACGTAAAAACTTTGATGATGATTTGTCCGATTCCATCGAACTCATTCAAGGAAATCAACACGACTAACTACCAAAGACCATACATAGGAGCTGAGATGATGCAAAATTAATATCTTAATTAAGCTGTCGCTGATTTAGAGTTGGAAAGGAAGAAGAAGAAGAAGAAGAAGCAGTTGCAGCATTCGAGAAAATTGATATTACAAGAATCATTCATACATCAATAATAACACGAACATCGATTAGTTAGTTCTTTGGGTAAGTAGTGGTAGCGCTACTAGTGCTATAGCTACCTCCAGAGCAATAATCGTAATTCAGCGGCACATATCCAATTTTACATCCAATTACAGATGTCGAACCGTTCGACTAAGTCCACTTAAGTTATCGTTAAATAAATAATGCATGGATTTAATAAGAGAACACGCTAAAATAGCTACCGACATAAAATTTAAATAATATAATATATATATATAGTTCCTGTTATCGTTTAACTGAGAAAGATAGTAATAAAAAAAGAGAACATGAACAGATTTCTGCACATAACCATGTTCAAAAGTAATTCGGGATGCAATAGGTATATTGAATCAACGTGAATCTTCAGGTTATACATATTTTTTACAATAATATAAAATAATATCAATTCTATAGATGCCTGGTACTTTTGAAGTTGTGCAATTGTTGTTAAATAGAATACTACTACTACTATTTTCATAATATACAACTGTGTCATGAACAAAACAAATAATTTTACTTTTAGTTTTAATTGAGAAAAAATCATTAATATATATATATATAATGAAAAGTCATGGACCCAAAACAGTTCCTTGTAGTATACCACATGATATGATTTTTGTTTTACTTATTGTTTTATTTATTTCAATTTGTTGTTTTCGATTTGATAAATAGGAACAGATAAGATCATAATCCACTCAATAAATGAGGCCAGTTAGATCCTTTATTGTATCTTTAGTTGATTTTTTATTTCTAAAACCATATCGCATATCAGATAATAATTTGTGTTTTTTTGTTTTAAATATATAGAGTTCATTCTTTTCGAATATTTTGGATACATTTGAAGTTAAAGAAATTGGTCTATAATTTGACATATCTGTTTTGTCTCCATGTATGTAAACTGGGTATAACAGTTGATTTCTTGGATTCTTCTGGAAATATTCCAGTAGATAATGATTTTATTAAATATATTGGTGGGTGGTGTAGATTAATTTGTTTCGAAAAACTAATCATTTCAGCGAGATCGATTACATTTAACAATTAGGTGGCTGTTTTGGCACTCGATCGCTTAAATGAAGATATCCAAAAGCTGGTCTGACACGCCACCTGGATAGATATATTAAGAGAATTGTGGTGTGTGTGAGTGTTTGTGATTTATGGAGTGGAAGTGTCGCCCTCCTGCTGGCAGCTCCACACCGATCTGAGACCTGAGCCTTGCCCTTTCTTCACGCATACACCTATATATATATATGTGTGTATGTGTATGTCTGTCGGTCCGATTATCTGCCATGACGGCTTTATTAACACTGCTCCGAGACAGAAAAAAGAAATCGGCCGAGTTATGACGCGGTAAAGTACGAGAGTATGAGGGCCGTGTGTGCGCCGCTGCGTTGATCGGTCGTGCGCTTTGTCGAACCGATGATAAATTGTAACACGGCCATCTTCTGGAATGTGTGGTGTCATGGCGGATTATATGGATTTTGGTCTCGATTTTTCTTTTTCCATCTTCACAGTACCAACCCAATACGAAAATTATTTAATCTCAACATTGCCGGGACATTCGCTCTTTACTTTATTCAATAATAAATATTTTCATATGTCAAACACGATAAAAACATGCCGTATGACTAAAATGTTGCATACATTTCTTTACCGTCATTCGTTTCAGAATTATTCAAGTTTTCAAATTATGCCCTGAAGAAGATTATCCTTGACAGTTCTGAAATGGAGAATACCTACCTTTTTTCTTATTTATTTATAAAATATCTTTTGACTGAGAGGAAAATAAAAAAAAACGTCAGCATAGATATACAGGGGGAAGTGTATTTTCATATTTGATAAAATTTTATCAGTCACCTCCTGACCTCCAGCTAACCTATCTTTAATATGTCAAATGACAGGCTCCATAGAGTGATACGTCATTCTAAAGGGCATACAATTTGTTATCCAACGGTACCAGAAAACATGAAATCGGTGGACGTAGACGCGAAGAAAAAATGTGTGTTAATAATTAAAAGAGTTTATCGAGTTCGAATAATTTATTTTATCAAATGCTCAAAATATTTACAGAAAAGATCAATGTTTGGACAGGTATTTATGGAAACTAAATTATTGGGCCATTCTTTGGGGAAGAAAATTTTACTGGGCAACTGTACCTGAACCCATTAGAAGATACAATAATATACCCTTCAATGGTTCACTCTTTGGAAAATCAATTGGATGAAAATGGCGTTATTGAACTTGAAATGAATATTATTTGCATATCCAGCATGATGGAGCTTCTTCTCACTATGCTTTAGCAGCTCGAGAATGTCTCAATGAACAATTTCCTGGCAAATGGATGGTGCAGTGGAATGGCCCGCACGGTCTCCAGGTTCAAGTCTTCTAGAGTTTTCTCTCTGACGTTATTAAGAAACAAAAGTGTATAGAACTTCACCTGCAAACATTCAAAAACTAAATAGAATAGCACTGGAATGCAGAGGTATTGCCAGACAAGTTTACGCTAACGTTCGTGATGAATTTCAAAACGGGCTTTATTATTTTCTCGCCAATAACGGCGAACATTTTGAGCATTATTAACACACATTTTTTCTACTAATTCACGTCTTCGTCCACTGATTTAATGTTTTTTTGATACCGTTGGATAGAAAATTATATGCCCTTTAAAATGATGTATCACAATATGGGGAGTGCCATTTGCCATATTAAAGTTAGGGTAGCTGGAGGTGAGGAGGTCATTGATAAAAATCTATCAAATATGAAAATACACTTCCCCGTAAACTGACGTGTTTTTACAAATTTCCTCTTAGTCAAAATATATTTAGGATGTTTTTTTTTAAATGAAAGCACTGTATAACCACAGCAACATAGTTTGTTTCCCGAATGATGGCATTTGCCTGAAATCATTCACGAGCTACGTACATCACGCTATACGATCCAAGTTACGACATCAATATTTCAAGCTTATCTCCTCTAATACCATGATAGGGTGCTGTCGTATGTCCAAAGGCAACGCAATCTTTATCATAGGCGTTACAAAGTCAAAGTAACGTTTCAGAGAATTTATATGAATAAATTTCTATTTTATAATTCAAGCAAAAGATTTTATTATGTTATTATGTTTCTGCATAATTGTTAATAATAAATCTTTCATATAATTGCTTATTTAATCAATCGATGCTTTTTTCTCCCTAATTATATGAATTTCCTTAAAGCTTAAAAAAAAATTGAAACACCAGATCTTGTCTCAAAATCGTCACATCACTAATTTTACTCCCCTCGCTTGAATTGATCTGTATCTCGTGTTTTAAAGACATACGCCATCATTCGTGAAAAAAACTATAAGTCAACAGACTGCAAACACCTTTAAACATTTACAATCCTGGAGTTAATTGATATTATTAAGATATAAATAACAGTGGTTCAAGATCATTGCCCTGAGGAACGCCTGAAGTAACCGGCGGCAATTCATCCGAGAATACATTATTTATTTCTAATAACGACCTTGAATATTACTTAAGTTATCGAACAATTAGTATAATATGGAGATTATGAATCCTATCTATGAATATTAGTAATATTTGTAAAGCTCAAGTGAAGAAAAAATGCGATTATCGCCACCAATCTTCTCTTTTGAATTTTGTAAGCGATCCACGAATAAACTATATACAACCGTGTCTTCTCGTATTGTCTTTGGAAAGGATCGAATATCTACACCAACACAACCAGGTGGTAATTACCTCTCCTGCTATATCGAAAAATACGAAAGATGGCCGCATTGTGATAGCACTAGTCCCGGCTTTAGACGAAGAACCACAAGTTGGTCGAACAAAAAAAAAGATAACAAATGAAAAAAAAAACAAAAAAAATGGCACAGAACATCGCGCAAAAGAGGGGCACCATGACGATAATAATAATAAGCGAGAAAACGTGAGCGAGAAAATTAATAAAAGAACGAGCGGCGGCGGCGGCTCGCCGGCTAATCTTCCGCAGATTGAATCGAACCTCCTTGGTCTTCTTGACCAGTAATTAAGCTACACGAGAGCGTAAGGATAATAATTATTAGCAGAGACCAAACGTGTGGTTGTATAAGGATAATTATTAACAGAGCGCTTATTTAAATTTATTAGCTTCGAGCCTTCAAAACACTTTATAGACTGACGCAGCATAATGCACATCTACTACCTATGTATATATATATATATATATATATATATATGTATAAAAGGGGAAACGGAGTTGGTTGTTGGTTGTTCCGTGGTCGATATGATTTATTCACAACGGTGTATGACTCACAAAATTACATATGTAGCATATCCTAAATTATCTATGAATTATTTTTGTCTCATTTTTATTGCTTACCGTTGATTGTTTCATATGTATCTCGGAATCTGGTCTACCGATTTCGATGAAAATTCATATGTATGTGTGTTCTAGAGTGTATTGAATTGATGGGTTGTATTCACATTCACAAGAAAAATCGTTCAGGAATTGATATTCTCATTTTACGAGTTCTACAGATTATATGTGTGAGATGCCAATATGAATCCGATAACATCATAGGGAAAAATAGTCCTATGGTTAAGCTTCCGGTTATGAATCTAGAGTTCCTCGGTTCGAATTATGATAACCTTACGAGTTTTTTTTTTAACAAAACCCATTTTTTTAAATAAAAGATGTTAATATGAGTTTCTAATAATTTAATAGGAAATTTTCAATAAAAATTTGTACATATTTAATATATTGCGACCCTTAAGGTACACATTAGATATTTCCAAGGAAGGGCTAGCAGATTTTGGTAAAAATTAGCAAAAAGGGGTTTTCGGAGTCGAGAAATCGATTGACGATACTTTCATATTTAATCTGTGTGGCCCTCGAGGTCCACACTAGCTATTTGAAGAATGGCTCCGCAGATAAAAGTTTCAGTATGTATATAGGTAGTGTTTGGAGGTTGAGAAGTCGATTGGTGATACAGCTGAGTTTTGGTATATTTAACATTCATATTACACATTCATATTTATTTCGAAATCTATAACTTACGAATATGTGAACAATAAAAGCGATATTTACCGTTCGCAATACATTTTAACCAGAAATATGCACATTTTTCAATAAGTTTAAATATCCTTCCTTAGTAACTATTATAGATCCATCGTAAATCCTGTTTTACCCGAGCAAAGCTCCGTCTCCAGATATTATTTATTTAAATACCAAAATTAGGAGCTGAGTAGGTGCTTGCTAGGTGCCAACCAAAATAAAGTGCTAATTAACCAACAAAATTTATGAGTATGCGCTGAAGTGTTGTGCTAGCTTCCCATCAAACCCTTAAATAAGTCCTAATCATTATACAGGGTGTGGGGCAGCTGGTGGTTCAAGGTTAAATCGACTACAATTTAAAAATATTTTCAAAGTTGGCCGACTTCCGGTTATACCGAACACTGACCATCACTTCGTTATTTTAAATGGAACACCCTGAATTTTTTGACATTTTTGAATTCCTTGTGAAAAATACAAGTCAGTTTGTTGAACATTTGTTGGGTGTCGAAGATATTTTCTGTTTTCTGAAAAAATTACATTTGCAGTATCCTAGAAAACTGGCCACGAAAAGTATGAGAGATTTAATTTAATTAATTAAGGATATTTAATAAAAAATTAAAACTGAATGAATGTTCCTTTTGTTTATGATATAAAATGCTCCATTGAAATAGTTGAGACAATATTGTTTTTGAGTTTTGACATTCTCTGTTCACAACTTCCGCATTAATGTAAAAATAAGTCATTATTACAACAAAAAAAAATAATTGACACATGCAAAAAATAGATAATTTTATCATTTAAGTAATATACAAGAAGTTTAAATCATTGCAATTTTCTGAAAAAATCGATAAAATATAGGATGTTCTATTTAAAAAAAAACATAAGAATGATCTATCACCATCTTAGAAGAACATCCTGTACATTTCTAACTAACTTCAAAATATGGAAATTGAGAGTGCTTTTTTATTTATTCCTGTAACAACGGAGTTATTGACCGCGGACACACTAAAAACTCACCCTGTATATGATAATAATTTATAACTACAGCTCAATACTGTTTTTTTTTTACCCATGTGCATAATATAAAATATTGCTACAGAAAGCTGTAGTAGAGAGTAGGCACCTATGTAGTGTAGTTGGGTGGAACACCACAAAGTTGGCGATTCATATTATAACACACACATACCTCTACACATCTGTTCCGCGCAGTCAGCGGTCTATTTTGGAAAAATTTGGATCGCCCACTGAGAGCACACTGGTAAAGCTGGGTGTGGATTGCAGTTAACATTATTAAAATTAATTAGTTTCTAATTTATAGCCATCATATACACCTGCTTTTGGGGAAAATTATTCATATATATACAGGGTGGTCCGAATTTTAATGGAGAAACTTCAACAGCGTATTAAGCAGATAAAAATAATTAAAAAAGTATCTCCAAAAATGGTTAATACGCGGTAAAAACAAATTTATAGCATAATAAACAATTGTTTTTGTTTTACCAGTGGCGTTCGTGAGACCGTTTTAATTATTTTAAATAAAAAAAGTTTTACACTAATGGTTTATCGCAATTTTATTAAAAAATTTAGATATCTTGATTAATTATAAACAAAAATGGTCTCTTTAGTCTTTTCGCTAAAACCGTTCTCGAGAAAAAAATAATTTTTATTGGCATGTGCACCTAATATCTGAGGTTTGCAAATTAAATTAAGATAAATTCGCGCTATTTCAATTCGATTTTATTTACATCACATTTGCAACCCAAAGATATTAGGTGCACATGCAAACAAAAAATATTTTTTTCCCGAAAACGGTTTGTTTTAGCGAAAAGATTGAAGAAACCATTTTTATTTAGAATGATTCAGGATATATAAATTTGTTAACAAAATTGCGATAAGCCATTGGCGTATAACTTTTTTATTATTTAAATTAATTCAAACGGTCTCACGAACGCCACTGGTAAAACAAAAACAAGTGTTTATTATGCTGTAAATTTGTTTTTAAGTGGCAATAATACCTACTAAGTTTGAAAGCAAAATCTAGTAAAGTTTTTTTAAAAATAAGAAACACCGATCTTTTTTGCAATACCCCGTATCTCCAAAACGAAGCGTTTTTGGAGATCAGTTTATATGAACTTTCTTAATTATTTTTATCTGCTGAATACGCTGTTTAAATTTCTCCATTATAATTCGGACCACCCTGTATACATACATACCTGTACATATTAAAATGTTTTTATTGTATATTTACATAATTTCGTATTAGTAGCTTGCTCCCATTTTAATTATGGCATTAATGATTCAACAGAGGGCAGGGTGCGTCTTCGAATTGCATTTTTAAAGAGAGCATCAAATACGACTCGTGGTCAATGTTAATTAAGTTATTTATGTGTCTGTTTGTTGTGTCAACATATAAGTGACCAGTTATTAATGTACGATCGATCCATTGTCGCAGTCAATGCGTAGATGGAGAGGTATACTACAGTATTTCATTTCATGGTGTAATTAGTTTCTTTTTTTGAATCAATTAGCTGAGCGCCTAGCTGCGGGTTAACATTGACCGACTTCGATCTTCGAAGTTAAGCAGCGCAATATGATGGAAACGGCTTGGACGAGTGACCGTTGAAGCGGGCGCGCGTTCGAGTCTCTGTCGCATTGCATTCTCCTCGTCTCGCAAGGCAACGGGAAACCAGTAAGAGTATATATTCCCTAGTACAGCTCTCTGGAAGGGTGTGCCCTTAAGATTTATCTTGAGACACATCGGTGGTTCGGAATCCACGTTAAACTGTAGGTCCCCTTGTCTGTGGTAACACTTTCAAGGCAGAGAAGCCGCCAATGCTCGGATACGAGTACGGCACTCAAAGAAGAAGCTGTCGAGGATGCAGTAGGTAGTTACTCACTGTTCTATAAAGAGTTTTAATCGGATCTGGTTCATATGAAACAATTTATAAGTTGACATTTGACAGAATGTAGAGCTTATATCAAGCAAACCAAAAAAACGTCATTCGAAGCATGATATAAATATTTTTTACAAAAAATTGGATCGACTTTATCAGTTGTTGCACTGAAAAAAAAATAATATCAATTCTATTGGTGCTGGTTTCCGAGAAGACAGAATTAATGAAAATTCTAATAAATGTTTAAATTGTACATTTTTAAAAATAATCATACGTTTCCGCGGTACAGTCTGAAATATGTGTTTCAGCTATGTAGATGGGGCAAATTTTTCCGGAAATCGAAAATTCGAAAATATCCGGAAATATTTACATTGAACATTTTTTCAAAAGAGTTACGGTTTCCGAATTTCGCAATGGTAAATTCTGAAATATGTGATATGCATATTTCCGGTATGTGGAAGAGTATTTTTTTTCTAAAATTGAAAATATGACAACATTTAAATTGAGTTACGGTTTTTGAGTTACAGCAGTCATGTCTGAAATATGTATGTTTCCGCCGCGATGTTTTTGAGATATCTGAATAATAAATAACAAGTACAAGCTAAACTTACCTATAACTTTTTCGGTATTAATGAACGTTCAACTATTTTCACGACTAATGCAACACTCAAAAATGTGAAATAAGTATTTCTTACAAAAAAAATTGACCGACTTTATCAGTTGTTACACTGAAAAATACAAAATAATATTAATCCTATTGGTGCTGGTAATTTTGAAGTTGTGCCGTTCTAGTTTGTTGTTGTAGGCATCAACTCGAAAAGAGCCAGCACCAATAGCATGAATATTATTTTGTATTTCTCAGTGCAACAACTGATAAAGTCGGTCCAATTTTCTGTAATAAATATTTATTTAGGCCAAAGTTGCACAAACATTTCAGCGGTTATGGTCAAAGTCAGATGAATCTTTTTCTGTTCCATCATAAATTCTGAGGTTTCAGTGAGTCTATAATCGATAACACTGTTGTTACCGGGGAAATAAAAAATAAAAAGAATATATCACAACTACCCAAAATCATTTGGTGAGGTAGGATTGATATTTTCAACAAAGACTCAATGTTTCTTAAGAAAATAAAATTTTGCTGAAAGTATCAACCCTACGTCACCAAATCACCTCAAGACACACCCAACAAGGAGAAATTCATAGAAAAAATAACCAAAATCAATTTTCATTATCATGTAAACCAAGACCATATTATGATATCAACTGTATCGCAAATAGAATTAAATAATTTTCCTTACATCACAATTTCATAGTGTTTGCATTTTGACTGACATTGTGGGAAGGAAACTAAACCTGTGGACTTACAACATCGTAAACGAGTAATACGAATTTTTCATGCAAGCTCAGCTCCATGTCCACTAAATGCCGTTATATGTAAATTAGCTTGCCTTAAAAAGAACAAATAACAATAATAATTTTAAAACAGTGTTATAATAGCGATACCAATTTGAGCGATTTCTTTTCTGAAAACTTGCATAATTTGTAGTACATACCTATATCTTGTGCGATGCCCTCAAAGTGCCAAGATATTATACAGTGTGTCTAAGATGTGATTAAAGGGTCTGGAAAAACTGAAATAGATATGGAGTTGGTTAAATGGGGGGGGGGGAGGGGAAAAGATGAGCAGTTTGATGGTATTCTATTTCGAGCTCTTGAAGAACAACAATGTTGCAGTCTTATTCATAAAATATCCTTAAAATAAGGTTTAACAAGTGAAATTTTTGAAAAAAAATTAAAAATAGTTTTTATTGGGCATTTAAGATTTAAACCGTACCGATGAGTACCTACTATTGCTATCCTTTTCTCGATTTCAACTATACTTATGTATATGTGTTTGCCAGCAACAGCAATTCCATAACAAATTACTGTTTGTCTACCACAACACAAAATTAAACTTTAAATTAACAATAACGTCTGACGTCTGACAATTGCGACATAACCATAGACGATCTTCCAGAAAGTACCTATATACCAGAGAACGAGACGTATATATACGCTCCATGCTCGTGAGTAATTCCAGTGACGGATCCCATTGTCGTTCCATGTCGACAAAATAATGATCTTGGTTGAATGAGATTGAATGAGATAATTATAATTACCAATATTGGATCACACTTGGAGCTTAACAGGCGGCGAGATGTCTAAGTACGAATTCGAAATTTCAAGTCTCTAGACCGTATGGGGCCTGAGAAATCGCTGCGGAGTCCATTGATACAAGAACCGAAAGTAATAAAAACTATTTAAAAATGATCAGTACTTAGACATATCATTCTGCCATATCAGGCGTACCTTACTAAGATGCCTTAATGCAGGTTTGTTAGGTATTTTTTTTCCATTTACTTACTAGCGATCCTTGAACCCCCGGAAATGTTGAACGTTTGTAAGTTAGCACGACCATTCCAACGAAAATAAAAAACAATTGTACCATAATTTTATGTGAAAAAAGGAAATTTACCGCCCCTGTATTTTAGTTGAAAATTCAAGGTCATGCTAATTTTATATAAAGTTAGCGCCGCCATGGCTGTATCTTCCTCAAAAAACAATTGATTTTTTGGGACTACCACCAAAAATTGACGTAAATTAGCCATATAAAAAGAAAATTTAATTTTGAGGAAAATTCTTGTTTTTCCCAAATTACCGCAACTATCACCATATCCTCTTTAAATAACAACCGATTCTTTTGAGGTAACTACCAATTTTAGCTATAAATCAGTTTTAAATTTGCTGTGAAAAAAGAAAATTTGCAGCTATTGTTTTTTTTTTGGAAAATTAATGGTCGTCCTAAATTAACGCTACTATCACCGTATCTTCCTTAAAAACCAACCGATTTTGAGAAAACCACCAATATTTCCCGTAAAGTAACCGTAAACTCACCGTGGAAAAAGAAAGTTTGCAGCTTCTGTTTTTTTGAAAATTTATACGGCACTAAGGTGGTGTAATTTATTAAAAAGAAACAAAACAAAATCATTTTTCTCTAAAAATTGCCCAGTACCATAAAATTTTAATATTTGTAGTTCACAGATCATTTCACGTAAGTTTGTTTGTTCCTTTATCTAGTATAATAACAGGTAGGGGTGAGTGGGAAAGTCAACTCAATAAAATTGTTGTAACTTTTGTACATTTTATGGATTTTGACGAACTTTATATTCTTTGAAAGAAAATCCATTGCTAAAATAATATATTTCATTTGCGTTTCATGCCAGCTGTTTTAGCGAGTGCTAGATGGCGTTATGTGAACAATTCTATATTTTCATATATTTTTGGGATTTTTCAAATGCTATATTTTTTTATCATTTATCTCAAAGGTCATTAAATTTGATAAAAAATAGTCGCATTGCAATTTTCTAAGTGAAATTAGTCAAAATATAGTTATAGGGAATATACCTACTATTGCAATTTGCTATAAATATTTGTTTTTGCATAATCTTAGGTATATAGTAAATACTTAAATTTAAAATACTTTAATTTATTTGATGAATGTTGCTAAAATAGAAGCGAAAAATATGTCATCAAAATACGTAGTAGTTTTATAGGTTATATCACCATTAGACTCAGTTAGCCTAAAATAATTTTTCAATATAGATTACATTTTTGTTGTATTTTAATAAAAATAAAAAAAATAAGTTTCCATCATATCAAAATGAACTGTGAATCCTTCCTTAATATATGAAAACTTCATTCAACATTCGTTTTTACTCAAAGTGAAAAATATCGCGATGAATCTGTTTATATTTATAACACGTAAAATATGGGGGGCCGGGTAGCTTAGTTAAAGAAGAGCCTAATTTAAGTATTTACCATATAAGATTATGAAAAAAATCTATTTAGTTAAGTATATTTATACCAATTGCACGAGTATACTAACTACATGTATACCTATATTTTCTCTTATTTCACTGAGAAAACAGTTATAGATAAAAGATTACAAAATATAGTATTGTATTCGAAAAATACCAAGAAAATATATATGAAAATATAAAATTATTCACATAATGCCATCTAGCGCTCGTTACCACAATTGGCATGGCAGGAAAAATAATTATATTATTGAGCAAAGGCTTCTTTTTTAAACAATGTAAAGTTCGTCAAAATCCATAAGACGGTACAAAAGTTAAACTATTTTAATGAGTTGACTTTCCCACTCACCCCTACCTGTTATTTTAAAGATAGAGGAATCATTATTGGAGCAAACTTACGTGAAATGATCTGTGAATTACAAATATTTAATTTTTTTTGGTACTATTACTGGGGAATTTTTAGAGAAAAATTACACCCCTATGCGGTAGAGAAGGAAACTTGAAAATAATTTCCCCCACTTTCATTTAGGCGAATTTGTCATACCAACAATTTTTTCTCCCTAAGTTGTGGAATATATAGTTTTGGAGATACAGCCGGGTACCTCTTTTAATCAGACACCCGGTACATCCTCACTCAGCTATTTCTATACTGAACGGAATGAGCCGTGAGGTGAGTCGCGAATGCCAGAAGAAGCGAAGGAAGGTCGACTGGCCCAACTACATGCCTTAGTGTCGGTCGAATACCTTGTTGACCGACTTCAAAAAAGGAGAAGGTATACAATACGGTTGTAAGATTGTTTTTTTTTTATGGCTGTTCTACTACTACAAAAAATATTTTTCAATGTAGCTCTCATTATAGTCAATATCTGGAGACCGAGCTTTGCTCGGTTAAAACAGGATTTAAGATGGGTCTATAAGAGTTACTAAGGATATTTAAACTTATTAAAAAATGTGCATATTTCCGGTTAAAATGTATTGCGATCGGTAGATACTGCTTTTATTATTTACATAATCGTAAGTTATAGATTTCGTAATAAATATGAATGTGTAATATGAATGATAAATATACCAAAACTCTTGAAATAGCTAGTGCGGATGGGCCTCGAGGGTCACACCGATTGAATATCCATTTTTGCTAATTTTTACCAAAATCTGCTAACCCTTCCTTGAAATAGCTAATGTATACCTTAAGGGTCGCAATATATTAGATTTTCATTGAAAATTTCCGATTAAATTATTAGAAACTCATATTAACATCTTTTATTTAAAAAATGGGTTTTGTTAAAAAAACTCAAAGGTGATCAGAATTCGAACCGAGGAACTCTAGATTAATACCTGGAAGCAACCATAGGACTATTATTCCCTATGATGTTATTGGGTTCATATTGGTATCTCACATATAATCTGTAGAACTCGTAAAATGAGAATATTAATTGCTGATAACGATTTTTCTTGTGAATGTGAACAAACAAGTCCTTAATTATATCATCGTTAACCAAATCCCGCTGCTATCTCAATCATATCTTGGACAAACTATATAACATAATAAAGAAAAAGAAGATACCAAAAACGACTCACAAAATGATGAAACAAACAACAAAACGTTGATAAACTTAAACACACACCTTTCGCGTACGTTAATAAAATAATTTATAAGGAGTAATTTTCAGCCATTTGTCTTTATTTCTTGGGAACGCGCGACATGGCGTACAGCGATTGCGATACACACCATCGCTCCTTCTCTGTCTTATTCTTTTGATGATCATCATCATCATGATGATGATGATGATGATGAGGATGGCGCTGCCATAAAAACGACACATGGCAACGACCAATCAGATGGGGGTTTTTACACATTACTTGCTGGTTGTAGGAAGAACATTGCTACTGTCTGTCGTCTTTCGTTCCCTGCAAGTGTTAAATAATTATCATGTGTACGATTAAGCTATTAACACCTCTACATGGATACAATGGGTAAGTCAATAATGTTATTAGTACCTGTATGAAGATGTTCTTCCAAGGGTTTTTTTTACTCCAGGAATGTGCTGAATGATAATATATACTGACCATAAGAAACAGAGGCAATCATAAGACTGCCGACAGAAGTGAAAACTTAAAACAAACGAATAACTAAATTATTGAATTAAAAAAAAATCTGATTTTCAGGTCTATTGGTATTCCCAGCAATAATTATTTATATTTTTATACAGTTTATTAATTAATCAAACATATGATGAACTGCACAAGCTCAATACGAAATATCAATATTGTATTAGTATTTTCATAGTTTTTAATAAACCTTATTTTCGTTATTAGCTCTATTATCACCGTTAAGTTCAACAATCCTTAGTCCATTTGTACTTTTAATTATTTCATTTTATTCTAAAAAAGATATAATACGCTTATGGTAACTGGAATAAGAAACAAATATGTTAGACTGGAATTTATCTGTAAGTATTGTGTAAAAACTGCATCGATCGTTGTTTTGTATTTTTTAGTATTTAATTTTCGATCATTAGACAAGTCAAACCTAATGCTTCATTAAGAAATTCAATTAGCGGTAGGTTTTTATCATCTGCAAAGTTGATATTGAAGTCCCCACATACTTAATATCATCAGAATATTGTGAAAATTTTCAAAAAATCTTTTCTCGATTAGGTATGTCAGAACCTTCTTTCGTATAAATCATCTAATCTTCTATATTAAATATGAAAATTTTTTTTATTAAATAGTAACAAATCCTTCTATCAGTTCACTATATAATATTCATTGCAAGATGTCTTGCAGATATCAAATATTAGAAAAATAAATAATATCAACATTTTTTACGCAAATATCAATAACAATGTTGGGATTATTCGACAATAAATACTTTGTTTTTGTCATTTATTTTTCTACATAAATAAATCAAGTTCTCACTATTGTACTGCACAATAACTCTACAATTATTCAATTCTAATTGTATTAGAAGATAAGAGAGACGTGGTATTCGTGTATATATGTGTATAATAAATGTACTCTGGCCGCTATACTATGCGCAGTACGTCACAAGCATGTCGAGGTCATCGGTGTCGCGAGCTGGGAAGATTTTACCCATCCGAAAAACGCCTGATGTGCCTATAGAAGTTTTCAATTTTGAAACGAACACCCTGTATATATATATATATATATATATATATATATATATATATATATATATATATATATGATATGCTCGCATCTCGTGAAGATTATGTTATTATATTATGTTATTAGTCGATGTGACAGTTTAATGTAGTGTGAAATATGAGCCAAGGCATCTCTTTCTGACTTACAAAGTCCGATAGGACTAGAGTTACCATTATTTGTACGCTGTTAAGAAAGCCGTTTAAAGATTATAGCTAACCATCGAACAGATTGTGGGATTTACCGATGGTGTAGGCACATTTATCTAACAACAACAACAACAACATGGTGGAACGTGAAATGAAGAAAAAGAAAAAAAAAAGAGAGACAGAAAACGTCCCATAATTGAAATAACTCGTGGATGATTCGTATATAGGTATGAGAGTCTCTGTGAGAGTGTGAAATGGGACGACAATAAAGCCGACAAAGATTTATCGCCATCGGAGGAGCTAGTAATAGTAGTGCAGCTAAAAAAAAGGATGAGAAAGGATAATTGAGAGATTGAGAGACATGGAATCGTCGGTGTGGTTTATAGATTTGGAAAAATAAACGTGATGATTTGTTAGCTTTTTATAAAGGTACCTATGCGGTTTCATCGGTTGTGTGATGAAGAATTGTGCGACCGCAGAGCACCATTATGATTAATTTCGACAATTTTAAACCACACAGATTGTGTATTATTAGTGTAGAAAATTCCCTATACGCTTCATCTTCATTAACAACTCTGATGTGTCTTTTTGGATTTTTTTTTCTTTTACCTTCAAGAATTCACTATTACAAATTATCTTGTTAACATATTAATATATACATGAGAGGATAAAAAAGAATAAATAATATCGTTAGCATTGAAGATTAGAGAAATATAGTCGTGTATATACAATTTTTCATTCCAATGACATCTGCTTGGTGACTTGTATCACAAAGATCTTAACTTTTAACATTTACGAGTGTAACAGATAAGTTTGAGTAATTTTATCCAAGCTTTTTCGATGATGAGAAGAAAGCTGAAGCATTTCCATTGGGGAGATTCCCTATTGACTCATGCCCCACTCAAAAGTTTTGAAAACACACAAAGCTGAATTTGCACCGCACTGCCTTCATTGCATCTAGAAGGGCAAGGTGAGGCAAGACTAGGTGCTTTCAGAATAAGTAACACAAAAACCATAAAATTCTTTGAAAATACATTCAGGATAAATATACCAAGCAGGACTGAATGATCTGATAATGAGCGCAGCACAATCTTTCAGGGTGAGGTCTGGCACACTGACGGATCCAAAACCGAAAAAGGTGCTGGTTCAGGAGTTTTTTTCTAAGAATTCAAGTGCCCACTTGTATTAACCATGCACGTGGAACCTACACTTCTGTATTTCAATCAGAGGTATATGCAATTCTCGAATGTGCAAGAGAAAACAACGGAAGAGCCGCTGTAAACAAGAAAATCCGTATTATAACAGACAGTCAGGCCTTAAAAAGTCAGCAGGTGACGTCTTAGTTGGTATGGTTTTGCAAGGAGGAACTAAAAACTCTGACGAATTGGAACCACGTAAAACTGTTTTGGACGCCAGGGCATCAGGTTACTGCAGGCAACGAAAAAGCCGACGAACTTGCAAGAAAAGGGGCAGACAACAACCAAAACCAAAGAATGATACTAGGAGTGCCTAAACGCATAGTACGAGTATCAGTCAACCAATGGGTTTTGGAGAAACACTAACAAGACTGAAGCAACAGACCAGGTAACAGTCACGGGAAATAATACATTCCAAGCCCATATCAAAAGAAAGCAAGGGAAATGTTGATATTAAACAGAGACCCGCTTAAAATTGTAACTGGGCTTATGACTTGTCATACACCAGTCAAGGTGCACCTCAACAAAATGACATCATACAACGGTGACTTAAAATGCAGACTATGCGATAAGGAACCCCGAATCCCTAAGCTTATACCCAGCAAAGGAATTGTACAGGCTTGTACCAGATGCAGTTATTCTGTATTGGGTACTTTAAATATCGCAATCTGAGTCACTGGACACGGTCAGAATCTGCCCGACGAAGAATAGGGTTAGATACAATGGGCCAACTGGCCTGAGTGTCGCTGGAGACTAGTAATGGTCAGACAAACCTAGACGGGGAACGAGGTAGAAGTTTTAGTAAGTATACCAGACTATGGAGTGGAGAGCCTCACACTAAGGCTCCACTCGATGTCCATAAGGAGGATTTGCTCCACCTCGTTCAAAAAGAAAGCTAAATTTGCATCAAAAGCATGAAATAATTAGCTTGGTGATTTTCGGGGCAAGTGTCAGATCAGTTGCCAGTAAAGTAAAACCAACATAACGAGTTATGAGGCTAGGGATCGCAATTTAGACAAAAAGAAGACCCTAACGTTAGGACCACATCCAACAATGGAAGAAGCTTTGTATACTTGGTTTGTTCAAAAAAGGGATAGAGGTAAGTAGAAAAATAACATCTAAGCAATTTAGTTCTTCAAAATTCATTTATTTTATCATTCTATTTTTTTGTTATCGGGACCCCATTATTTGTTGAACTTATATGTGAGAAGGCCAAGTTTTTTCAGCAGCGACTAAATTTTAATAACAATTTCAATGCAAGCAGCGGTTGGATGCAAAAATTTAAGGAAATATATAAGATAAGACAGTTGACTATTACTGGTAAAATTCTTTCAAGCAATTTTGACGCAGTGGAACCATTTATAGAAAAGCTACACTCAAAAATCAGAGAAATGGGTCTTGAACATGACGAGAAAAAATGTGGCATCTAGGACTGACATTCCAGCAACCTTAAAGAGCATTAATCTTAAAAATGTAGTTTCTTCGTTACAAGAAGCATAGTACCAAGTGCATCAGGACCTACTAAAAAAGTCATGGAAGCCGTTTTGGAAGAAGATGAAGAAGAAAACATTCCGTTGGGAACTTTAGCTAAGAAAATTGAGAACTTCAAAATTAATTAAATGAGGAAAAAGTTCTTGAATCAAAAGTATTAGATAGATGATATAAAAGCATGGAACAGGGAGTGGCTCTGAGGACTGATATGTTACTAACAGACTAACAGATATTGTTGCTGAAGCAAATGACGAGTCAAATGATATAAATAACGATTCTTCTTCTAGTGACGACGATGTTCAAATTGACAAACAATATACCAGAAAATCAAATTGAGTTACTTTTTGAACAGGAAAATGTTGCTGAACAAAAAGATATTGAGTACAAGTGAAATTTTTGAAAAAAAATTAAAAATAGTTTTTATTGGGCATTTAAGATTTAAACCGTACCGATGAGTACCTACTAATGCTATCCTTTTCTTGATTTTAACTATACTTATGTATATGTGTTTGCCAGCAACAGCAATTTCATAAAAAATTACTGTTTGTCTACCACAACACAAAATTAAACTTTAAATTAACAATAACGTCTGACGTCTGACAATTGCGACATAACCAGAGACGATCTTCCAGAAAGTTCCTATATACCAGAGAACGAGACGTATATATACGCTCCATGCTCGTGTGTAATTCCAGTGACGGATCCCATTGTTCGACATTGTCGTTCCATGTCGAAAAAATAATGATCTTGGTTGAATGAGATTGAATGAGATAATTATAATTACCAATATTGGATCACACTTGGAGCTTAACAGGCGGCGAGATGTCTGCGATCTAAGTACGATTTCTAAATTTCAAGTCTCTAGACCGTATGGGGCCTGAGAAATCGCTGCGGAGTCCATTGATACAAGAACCGAAAGTAATAAAAACTATTTAAAAAAAAGTAGGTATTAATGATTTATTTAAGGTAGTTCAACCGTTAGTTACATTTGTTTGTTCAGATTTTTATTTTTTTAATTATGTACCTATCCAAACTATTTTAGGTTTTTCTGTATAAAAATTTTCGAATTTCGAAAAAACTATAATATATTTAAATCAGACATTACAAAATTTGTAAACAAGATAGAGGTCGCATATTTTAAGATTTCAAGTTCAAATTTGCTACAAAAATCAGGCGTATAAATATCTCGCTTGATTTCGTAAATGGACATGATCGGACAAGTAGTTTCGAAATGGCGGTCGATGAAACTTTAAGGAAAAATCTAAAAAAATATCCGCTGATTCAAATTTATCAAAAATATTTTTAACTTATCGGTATAATCTGTCCTCACAACTTTTGTTTGAAACATTTCTCTCTAAAACTGATAGAAAAAATAATAAAAATTAAAAACCATCATTAAATTTACCTATCCAATTGCTAAGAGCCATCGGGATTTTATCTAACAGAATAAATATGTTTATATCACTTTGTACAGACATTTTCCATAAAACATCAAGAATATATTTGTGGCCGACATGTCGCAGAGATTTGTAATAACAACTTACACGTTCATTGACTCTCTTCATGTACTTATTCAACTCAACTCTTTTCAGCAAATTAACCAGACGCCGCCCTCCATTTTGCAGCATTAACCTGTCACTCTACACAATCTATACCTAGGTAGGTAACATAATATAATATATTTCACTGGAGTATTTCATAAAACCCGTAAATAATGGACATTATGTTTAGCACAATAAAATTATGCCCAATAAAGTATATATGCAAGCGGTAGGTATAGTTATATATGAATATATACTTGACTACGTGTCCAGACAAATAAAAAGAATTGATTCGACCTGGAAATTATACCAGTCTCGAGAGCTAACTCTTTTTTTGACCGATGAACCAAACGGTGGAGGTATATACCTACAATTCGACTGTTTGTCAGCATGTTTTTTGAATAGTAGGTGAACGTGCTCCGATTTTCATGGTTCTGGTTTTTTTCATTTGATGAAGAGGTCTATTGAGAGTTCGCCGATTTGAAGAAAAAAAAATCGATATTCAACATGTTCTTACCCTCAAAAACTTCTCGCAAAAGGAGATGGAGGGGGCAATCTTTTTTCGAAAACCGAAATATTTAGACGACAAAGTTAACGAAGAGGTAAAGTTTAGGTATATTTGACATTTTTCAAAAAAAATCATATGTATGCGAGATACAACAGTGGTAAAATCTGAAATTTGTGTGTGTCCGCTATGTGATGGAGGCACTTGATTACTTGATTTTTTTTAAACACTTACTAGGTATTGTCATTGGTTATGTTTTTAAATAGCTTTTATTACTTTCGGTTCGTGTATCGATGGACTCCGCAGCGATTTCCCAGGCCTCAGTCTAGAGACTTGAAATTTCGAATTCGTACTTAGATCGCAGACATCTCGCCGCCTGTTAAGCTCCAAGTGTGATCCAATATTCACCGATATGGATTAATTATATTATCTCATTCAAGTATCCAAGCAAGATCAAAACTATATCTTCGACATGGAACGACGATGTCGGACAATGAGACCCGTCACTGGAATTACGCACGAGCATGGAGCGTATATATAAGTCTCTGTTCTCTGGTATATAGGTACTCTCTGGCAGATCGTCGTATATATTACCCTATGGTTATGTTGCGCTGTTTACTGTCAGCTGTCGCAATTGTCAGACGTCAGACGTTGATAACACTAATTTAAATTTAATTTTGTGTTGTGGTAAACTACTAGTAATTTGTTATGGAAATGATGAAACAGATATAAATAAGTATAGTTCAAATCAAGAAAAGGAGAGATAGCAATTGTACCTACTCATCGGTACGATTCAAATCTTAAATGCCTAATAAAAACTATTTTTAATTTTTTTTCAATTACGAAGTTTGTTAACACGATAGAGGTCGCAGTTTTGAAGGTATCAAGTTCAAATTTGCTACAAAAATCAATCTCTCAAATATCTCGGTCGAGTTCGTTATTGGGCAATATCGGGTAAGTAGTTTCAAAATGGCGACCATTCAAACATAAAATTTTTTTTTAAAAAAGAGCCGTAGTGTAAATATCATCAAAAATAATTTTAGATTATAGATATAATCAGTACCTACAACTTTTGTTCAAAGCAATTTTTCATAAAATACACAGGTAAGAAAATAAAAATCAATAAAGAAAAATAACAAATATTGATAAAACATGAACACTCAATATAAATTTGATGTAATTGTACATTTTCTGGAGATCTTAATATAGACCCTGATTAAAAAAATATATAGTATATTTATCGAAAAGAAATTGGCGAAAGAAAAAATTCTGCCTTGAAGTGGAACTCGAACCCTGTCTGCTTTATATTCAACAGCCAAACACAAAAACCTCTAACCACAAGACTATGACACATACAACAATTCTATGTACTAACATGTAGGTATACCAATGAAAAGGTTGTTCAAATTTCAATTCAATGAATTTTGAAAAATTTACCTTTCCGCCTTCGCCTTCGGGATTTTTTTTTTCAGAA
This sequence comes from Crioceris asparagi, assembly GCA_958507055.1. NCBI lineage: Eukaryota > Metazoa > Arthropoda > Insecta > Coleoptera > Chrysomelidae > Crioceris > Crioceris asparagi. The sequence goes on along the minus strand of OY293827.1, from coordinate 96,126,847 downwards.
ATTCCTGTTAAGGAAACATAGCCTCAACTTTTGAAGTTATTCAGGGATGCCAGGTAGATACCTATACGTAATTTGCGGTACTATCTCACTGCCCGTTGTGTAGGGGGGCTTAAGCATTATCAAGGACTACAAATTCCCATTATGTTTGCCAGTGGTCATTAAATAGAGAAGTACCTAACTAGTCTCTATAGAGGAGTATAAAATAATAGCAGTAAACACGCGGGGGAGTAGTTCATATTATCGCCATTCTAGTTTTCTTCCCTCTTCTAATAAATGAAGGTCAAATGAAAACAACCACATTAACCCCACTGTTTCAAATGTAGGTGACTTTCAAAACTTCTCCGAATTATAGGTAGGTACCTAGTAAAGTGAGAATTAAAAAAAATATGATGGTATCGTTTGATGTTCATAGAGGCTAAGAATTAAATGATGTCTCAAAATGAATGAATTTGAAATATATAGCCATCAATTATAAATAAAACGTTTCGTGTTTTAGCTAATTTATTCAAAATTCACGACTTTTGCCCTGAAAAAGAGAATAAACAGCCTCGAAAGCTCGGCTCAACTCAAAGAATTTTATTTATTAAATGACTGCACCACCATGAATAATTTTTTTATTGTTTGTACTAGCTAACCAGACGGACGTTGTCCTGTCTTAACAAAAGCAAAAACAATATCTTGGTTTTCTAAATTTTCATCCATGACAACAATAGCAACTTCATCAATTGTTGCCCTATTATAGCGTATTTCGTGTTGTCCCGCAGGCATCTTATCGGCTTGGCTGACAATTTTGTGGTAATCAGATGGCAGGTTTAATGCAGTCTTGAATAATACAACCAATTCGTTGTCTGATGGAAAAACATTTGAAGTTGCTCCACACTTGGTCTGTTCACCAATTTATTTGTGCATAACGGTGATTGACTTGTTTTGCGGAATCGCCCATGAAATAAATTTGCAAAAATTGTACCACCATGTGACTTTCAAGATACTTTGTCAGCACTGCCATTCCCCCATCAACTTTTGACTGGCTGCTTTTGGTTAGTCACCTAGCTACAAACCTACTGTACGCTACTTTAATTGATATATGATTTCAATTGAAAATTACCAACGTATTCAGACACCTGGTGGTAAAAGTTTATTGTTTTACAATATAGTTACCTTGAAAGTTAGCATAAAATTGTCTTGAATAACTTTTGTTGCGCCAAATGACTTTATTTGAAAACAATTATTGTATTCCTGTATATGAGTTAAAAATGTATAGAATCTGTCCCATTTCCGAAAACCAATGAATGCAGAGGCTCTGGATGGCAGTACCAATGGCGTCAATTTGACGTTACCGCTCCCGCAACACAATCCAGGGAATTCATTCTTTCAATATTAGGTGTGATTGATTTTAACTTACCGAGATGAATAAACACTTCTCAAAAACTCACTGTATAATAAATTGAAATGAAACTATTATTTATCAACAAATCCATCTATGTTAAACGATATTTGCAGCGCGCTTTCTGTCAATTGCTGACAGTTATTTCAAACAACTGACAGTTGTCAAACAACTGTATGTACCTACTGTATGTAAAATTAATATTGTCTTTAAGTTTTCATAAATGTTAAATTTTCTAATGTTCCGCTCAACTTTCTTAATGTTTTCGTTCGTAAGAACCTTCTTCTGATAATAATGAACACAACAAAAAAAGAATTAGCGAAATCGGTTCAGCTGCTCTCGAGATTTGGGCTTAGTAACACATTTAGCGATTCATTTTTATATTATAGAAGATATACTATAACTGGGGGTGGATAGATTGATATAGGTGTCGTTAGTAAGATTTTTGAGATAATGTAGGTACCTAATCCAGTGCATAAGTTTATATAATAATATTAATTCTTTGAACTTGTACAACTGCAGTTAGGTTAGGCATCATCGTTATCTTGGTACGTAACTTGCATAAGCAAAATTTCAGCTTTCCTCTCCTTCGATTATCAATTGAGAAAATAAATAAAAAACAAAATCGATGATTTGCAGTTTTTCCCAAGATATTTCAGGAATTTTTGTTTATTTTTTTCAATTTGCAAACCAGAATATTCAAGAGTTCTAAATTACCGACGTAAGTTTTCTCCAATTCAACCATTCTTCGATCTCTTGAAGTTTAAGAAATAGCAAAACGGTCCCTACATATTATCATTTAAGTTTATAGTCTAGTTTGGTTCAGCTGGACTTGCGTGCCAATCATGAACTTTTATATCCATTACGAATAGATTTCCAATTCACTCTGTAGTGTTTGCATTTAAATTCTGAATAAAGTCACTTTAGAATTAAACATCCCTTCTGATCGTGACACAAGCAATCATCAGAAAGTAGGTACCTATACGGTACGCCTATGGAAATCACTTTGAACGAGGAGAGATCTTCTTAACGTGTTTCGCGCGGCATAATTGAACTTTGAAATATTGCCTGGAGCTCCGCCCATTCCACTTGGCCGCGCGGTTTCTTTGGTTTCCACCTTCCGCCCACAACGCAATCATGGACACTATAGATAAAGCCTCTTTAAGTAGGTAGGTATAAGGTATGTTGTTCACTTCTTTACTGTTGAAACTGTGAGACAAGGCAACAGACTATCAGTTGGCATATAGATATATTATTATTAGAATATATTATTATCAAAACATACCTCGATAGGTATTTAAGTATTTCATTAATTTTTTAGCTCAACTAAGGTACTTAAAAAACGTACCGAATTACTAATTACCTAATATAGAGGGTGTTCCTAAAGGTATGGTAGGTACATATTGAAGGAGATCATAGAACATGTGAAAATAAGGCTAGTTTTTCATAAGTATAAAGTTTTGTCGAATACCTACTCGATAGTTTTTGAAATACAGGGGGGTATATGCATGATGGTGCTCCTCCTCACTTGAGTATTCCTGTTAGAGAACACCTTACAAATACATAGGTACCTATAGCAATAGGTGGATTGGTCAAGGAGGGCCCACACTATGGCCAGCAAGATCTCCGGATCTGAATGCTGTTAATTTTTTCTTTTGGGGCCATCTGAACTCCCTCATTCACCAAACACCAATTGTTGTTGATCTGGACGACTTAAGAGAGAGGAGTATAAACGGATGCAAGCTAATAAGAAATACCTACTTCGGGAATTTTTGAGAGAGTACGAAGTTCATTTCCAGCAATTTTTGTAAATTGATTGACAATATTTTCATTTTTTTTTATTTGCAAGTTTGATAATAAATCATTCGAAATAAATTCTAATGCTTATTGCAGAGATTTTTTTTACGTAACAGAAATATATTTATAGGTAAATGTATAAACAATATCTACGATAAAATTACTCTCAAATTACTTAAGTATTAAAATTCATAGATATCCAATTTCTTAGAAGGTCGTGAAAAGATTTTGGTAGACAGTTTTTATGAAAATGCCTAATTAAAATTAAAATAATGCCGTAGGTACCTATACGAACGAGGAAGCTTTTGATATGTTTATTTCGAATGTTTGCAAAATGCCGCTATAACCGAAAGATAATACGTATTTAGATATCCTGCATGACATCATCATTCACGAAATATTTTCAAAAGATTAGCCAAACTATTGAAGGAGACCGGACATGTCCATTCATGCGCAGCCCCAAATATTACGAAGAGCAAAAAACGAAATTAACATTAGATAGATATTTGTTAAGAGATCTCGGATTGACATATTCCTCAATTCAACGTAGGTATATTAAAAAAACAATAAATTATATCCGTACCATGTGAATTTACATCAAGAATTAAAACCAGCCGATTGCGACCATCGATTGGACTTTTGTTGTTGGCTGTTGGGGATGGTTAACGAAAACAAAAATTTTCTATCTCAAATATTATGGAGTGACTAGGCCACTTCTTCCAGCTCAGGAAAAGTTAATAGGTAGGTACTTACTCATAAAATGCACTATTGATCCGAAACAAATCCACACTGATTAAGTTCAATTTCAAAATCGATGGAGCGTAGGTAAGTAAATGTGTGGAGCGGGATTTTGGGTGGAAGAATTATTGGGCCATATTTTTTTGATCATCCTCTAAATGGAGTAACTTATTTACAATTTTTGGAAACCAGTTACCCATACCTACAATTAGAAGATATTCCTCTATGGAGGACAGAATGAACATGTGGTTCCAACAGGATGGATGCCCAGACCATTATGCTTGAAATATTAAAAAAATGAAATAGGCAGTATTCGGATAAATGGACAGATAGGAAAGACATTTTTCCAATTTTTTGTAAAAAATATTTCTAGTCTACGTACTTTTAATTTTTCTTTCGTTTGGTACCCTATACCTAAATTTTATCTACTTGAATAGGTATATGTGTTTAAATATTACTATAAGCGATTGGATGTGAAAAATTAAATATTTGAATGTCACCTAATTAACATTATTCATAATTTAGAAAAGTTATTTTTATACCGTGAAGTGATTTAGTATGTTAGGATACCTTTAATATGAGTAAGTTTTATCAGTAACTCCTAATTCTGTGCTCCGTTTAATTTATTCACTAAGACAGTAAAAAATAAATCCAGCAGAATAGTATTTATTGTATTGTTTTTTTTTATTAAGGACATCTTTCTCATCACTCCTCTCAATCCAATTCACATTTACATGGTTCTACCTCTAATCCATTTACTCAGAAGACTAACTAAATAATACTCCTATCATCTGAAAACATCAAAATATCATACATTATATTATGTAAAATATAACTATAATTTTAAAGTAGTACCTCACCCACAGTGCCATCTTCACAAAAACTGTAGAACAATATCATTTCCTGTAAGTGGATTGTACACGTGAACTGTACATTATCAATGAAACATACTTTGACTTTTCACAAATAGGTGGCGCCTATATATCTACTTAAGTAAAATGCATAAACTACTATACAGATTTCTTTATGACAGAAGCCGTATATTTCCGAACATAACCGAGCTAGCTCCCGATATTCTAATTACCGTACCTGCCAGGTGGCTGTTATTAGCTAAACACCAAAACAGGTGAATGAAACTTATCACTTAACACACACTCAAGAGAGGAGTTGGATATTGCCTCTACTAATGTACAATATCAGAATTTTATGCCAAACTTGATTGAGCAAATGATAATGGATCGATAAAATATTATAGATAAGATGAACTTGCAGTGAATACCAGTTTAAGTTATCAATTGTTCAAATTCGCAATATTAAAGTGTTTGTGTTGTTTATATTATTAGTTGGTTGGTTTATAGTGAGCTGTGCGATTAATAACAATAAACAAATGACAACTAATAGATTTCACAAGTAAGTAGGTGGTAGATCTATCGTTATATTATGGTTGACAGTTGAATTATTGATGGAAAACATAACATAAATATGTATCAGAGACATACATAAAATTATGATTGAAATATATCTGGGTCAGATAATTCTAGAAATTTAAGACATGTACAATTGAAACGGTATCACAATATTATCAATGATATCTATTTTATTTAAATATTTTGTATTTTGATATCGTTCTATGATTGAAAAAAATTATGCCAATAAATCAGAACCTATCTGCGAATCAGATAAGATAAATTAAATATTTCCATAGTAATGTAGTAGTTATTAAATTATTATAATATATTTATATACCCCCTCGTTATATAGGTAGCAATACTTTTGCATTTCGTGATGCGTTAATTTTTCCACAATTAACTATTTTAATTACACATTCAATTAGCAAGTTCTATGGTCTTTTTCAATAATATAAATTGATCTGTTAACGGCATTACTGAGAATGGATTGTAACCTGATTAATTGGATCTTATTTATCTGTTTACCAAATGGTCAAAAAACGACCGTAGATATAATTCATTCAATTATTGAGTTTAAACATAAGTTTTTTTTTAAACAATATACCACTATAATTATTGAATAGCTAAAAGGATCAAAGAACTAGTTACGTCAAGTAGATATAAGGACTTTGAGGCATCGCGCTGCGCAGAGAGAAGTGCCTCCATTTTGAGATCGCAAAGCGGTGCTGGGAACGTGTAAGATTGTAATTACCTATTTGTTTACTTGATTTCTTTCCCGAATGTGACGAAAGGAAAATGTTATCACCATAAGGACTTCCTGGTGTTCAAAAATAATTCATGATACAGATATAATAGGCTCAAATATATATATATTTTAGTTTTACTATTTCTTACATTATTTGTTTTAAAGAGCTGCTAAAGATGGGATGATAGAAGTCCTTAAAGAGGCAACAAAAAGGGACTGTAACTCTAGAGATGAGCAAGGCATGACACCAACCTTATATGCTGCTTTTTACGGTAAACTAGAAGCACTGAGACTCTTATGTGGACGAGGGTAAGTGGATAAGAAATCAATAGTCAATAAAAAAACGTTTCCATTACGTTCGGTTCCGCCTTAAATGACAGCAATTACATCATTTGAAATAAAACACCCTGTAGATTTTTACAATTGTGAATACAAAAAATAAGAGTTTAGATTTAATAATTCTTATATAATTTTCAAATGTTTGATTTTGTTTATCAGTGTCAAATAATTATTAACTATATCGAATCACATACTCGTCCGTGAACGCAATGTACTTAAAAAAAGGGGAGGTCTGAACAAATTAATAGATATAGGTTTCTCCTCCATCTTCTCAATCATTAAATTTTATCAGGGGTAATCCAGACAAGGCTGATCTGTTCGGTAACACGGCCCTACATTTGGCTGCAGCACAAGGTCACAAAGCCGTCGTGACCTTTTTGGTGAATTTTGGTGTGAATATATACGCCATCAATGTGGATGGTAGAACGCCTCAAGAATTGGCCGGCATCAATAATAGAGAAGAAATTCTACGATTCATCGATGGCGTCCATGCTAAACTGGAATTGGCCGATAGGAAAAAGGCGAAAGCCATGCAGGACAAGGCCAAGGAAGATGCTAAAAAAATTATGAAGGTTGGTATACGATGGTTCGCGCATAAAAAGTCACTCGAAACCAGTGTAATTTAAAGAAAAATACCACAGATTTATCAAATCGTTATACTGGCAGTTTTGGCAACATTGGAATTTATAGTTTCTAAACGTCAAACACCCTGCTCAAGTCACTCATCAATTCGTTTAACCATACTTTTTCGTAAATTTATATTTACTATTTTTAGTCATATTTTTGCTAATTTTGAAGGATATTGTTATATATTTTTAAGGCTTTTATAGCAAACTAGACTTTAACCAAAATCTTTGACGGAATACAACTGGAACGTTGACATAATCTACGTTTCTATGACGAAAATTTGGCATCCTTTCGAAAATACCAATTTCTAATTTTCCCTGGGAAGCGAACATTTCGTTCTGATTTCAATCACATTACGACTTTATCATTTCAATGAATTGTTTAGTATTATTATATTGATACTTTCCAATTTAACACTCGTATAATTACCATCAATATAATATAATAAACATTGTGAATCAAAGAACTGTGAAATCATCACTTCTATTTGTCCGTAATATCTGGAGCGGAAATAAATTGGCAATACGGTATGCTTTTTAATGTACCCTATGTATATATAAAAATCATTGAAAGGTCAATAGCGTACATAGCGTAATATAGTTTGAACTGTCCCAAGTCTCATTTCTGCTTTCATCTGTACTAAACTAATAAATGAAATCGAAGTGTCTGTATGTAATATCAAAATAACTGATATGGAAGTATACATGTCACTAATAACAAAAAAGCAATTTTCTCTCCGTAACGGTTAAACCGATTCCGATAGGGTTTTCACTGCCAGGTAGCGTGGAAAAAGCCGCGAGTAACGTCTAGTTTAGAATATTTAAATTAATTCATGTTAATTCGTTGTGTTTTGAAGGAATTCAACACGAGAATCACCAAACAAGAACAGAAAAATGAAAAACTCGAGAAACGCAGATCAGTTCCTCAGAGGCCGTCAATTATAGATACAATAAGATTGAAAATTGGTGTAGGTGGATCAATGTCGAATCTAACGCATGCTGGTAGTAGTTCCACGGACAGAAGACCTACTTACAGTTCCCTCATCAGTGGTGGAACAGTTAGTGGAAAAGGAACAATGACATCTTTACAAAGGAAAATTCTTGCCAACAAAAATAACAGATTAGGCCCATGTGAGGAAGAATTCAAGGTAATTTTATTGGCAATACAAAATTCGTAATGTAACGGGAAACATGAATAAAAATTACAAAGGGAGTACAAACAAATTAAATTTTAATGAATTCCACAACACAAATATTCCATTTAATCCCAAAGATAAGCGGCTTTGAGGACGGAAAACGCACCATAGGCTCCATCCGAGGCATCAGCGCCAATTCGCAAGTCCTTTTCGGTGGTACCTTGGAGGGTTCGCAGTTCCATCGGCGTGGTAGACTCGATGGAATCTTTAATGAAGCTGAACAAGTTGATAGCCCCCTACGCCCACTTCCGCCACCAATGGGCAGATTAGCAAGATCCAAATCGCAGCCAGACTATTTGCAAGAGGTGGGAAAAGAGGGTGGATCAGCAACAGAAGGAGGAGAGGTGATTCAGGAACCGACTTCCAGTATTTTCCAGAGACCAGGAATGGGCAGCATAGTGATAAGGTGAGTTGGAAAAAGTAGTAGCAGATGCTGCTTTATTTTTCTAGACAAGCATATTGTTTGCATGTAAAAAGGTTCTAATAAGGAACATTTTTTTGTACAGTAACCATATCAATATGAATCATGAAATTATTTTTAAAACTTAGTATATTTTAACCTGTACAAAAATAAATTTGTAAAAAACATTTATATCTCGAAATCTATTAACATTAATCTAAAGTTTTGTTATACAACTGGTATTGAAATTTTATGAATAATTTAATTAATAAATAAAAATATACTTACATGTTCCATAAGAGAAAATGAAGTTGAATGCAATTCCGACTATTTGGGCGCCCCTGGTACAATTAAAATTATTTTTGGATTTTAGAGCTTAAAAAACAGATATAGTCAGTGAGAACTTTTTTTTGATATCTTTATCCAAAAAGCTGTAATCTTCCGATTACAGAACAAAATCACACCCTGTATAATCAGGACGCTTGCCATGTGCGCCGATTTTTTGACCGACGAACCCCGAACGGAGGAGGTATACAATTCGACTGTGTGCTTTTTTTTGTTTTGTGCGCGCACCTTTTATATAATAATCTTACTCCGATTTTGATGATTTTTGATTCATTTGAAAGAGGAGGCTTGAGAAATGGTTCCATATTCATAAAAACGGCAATCCGACATTTCCTTCCCTCCGAAGGGGGTGGAGGGGTCAAATTTTCTCGAACATTGAAAACCTGAGGTGGTATAATTAAAGATAGGACAATATCCGGAAAGTTTAAATTGATAATTTTTTCAAAAAAATCACGATTTTCGAGATAGAGGCATGTTGAATTCTCAAATATATGTATTTTTGATATGTGGAGAGGACGATTTCTGTCGAAAATTGAAAATCTGTGGGCAGTACATGAAAGACATAATTATTTGTAGCAACATTTATAATGAACATTTTATCCTTAGAGTTACGGTTTTCGAGTTAAATCGGTGTTAAAATGGTAACAACTAAAATACCTAAGCGTATTTCCGCAGCGATGTTTTGAGATCTTAATAATAACAACTACAAGCAAAGAATATACGTGGGTAATAGGATAAGTACTATCTTCATTGGTATTAGTGAACTTCAACGATTTTCGTGACAAATGTTACACTCAAAAGTGTGAAATAAATATTTTTTTCAAAAAATTGGACCGACCTGTCAAACTTCAAAAGTAACAGCACCAATAGAATTAATATTATTTTATACTTTTCAGTGCACCAACTAACAACGTCGGTTCAATTTTTTGTAAAAAATATTTCGTATGAAGAATTATTACTTTTGTGTTAAATTAATGAACGTTTTATGAATTATTTTGGATTTTACATGCATCAAATTAATATTCAGTAATCCAGATGTATCACTTATCCGGACAACCCTTTTTCCATTAATTGTCCGGATTATAGAGGTTATATTGTATTTCCTAATAAAAGATTTATAATTTCATCCCGTTTACTCGAACAGCCTGATCCTTTTGGCATTCAGCTTTTAGACTATTTAGCAGCACGATATTGTTTTCAGAAAGAGTTTAAACAACACTTTTACTGGCTTCTATGGAACTCATCACGAAGAAAGTTCTATAGGTTCTGGTGAGAGCTACGGTCCCAGGCAAACGACAGATGATGAATTATCCGGTAAGTTGAGACTGAAAACCCACCTCGAATATATTACGTTTCACAGATTATTATTGTCTTCCTTTCCCTTAGAGTCGGAATCAAGCGATGAAGAAGACAGTCCCTATGCTGCCCTCGAAAGATTCCTCACTGCCTTCGGCCTGAGCGAGTATCTGCCAAAGTTCATTGAACAAAAAATCGATCTAGAAACACTTGTAATCTTGACAGAAGATGATTTGAAAGTGCTCAATTTACATGTGGGACCTAATAGAAAACTGATCAATGCTATAAGTGAAAGAAAAGCTGCTCTAGCAAATCCCGGTGAAGTTAAAGATAGCATGTTGTGAGTGAAGATTAATAAGGAAAATTCAAACGCTTAAAATATTTCATAAACAATAAAGTATTGAAAATATTTCACAAATTTTATGACCAAGTCATACATATATTATATATAAAAATGCACTATTTTTCTTAATTGGAAATTTTGTATCATATGAAAATATAAATTTGATACATACCAATTAATATATTCATCAGAACAATCTGATTGTCATTTGCATTTTTTTTTAATGTTTCATCATGTAAAACTTATTTCTATATATCACAGTTATGGAATAAAATATTGTTATAAAACAGCTCCTATTTTTGTGTTGAAACCCGAAGTAATAATAGGTTTGTTCCATCTGCCGGTTTCAGGATCGTCACGAAACGGTGATAGAACCAAAATAGAAACGCTTGGATCATTTTATGCGCATGTGCTGCCTTCACACCGTTCTTGAATGATTCCATGAAAACTCTTGGTTGGAACGAATCTGTGAAGATTATATATCTAGTTTGCTGTCAACTGTTAAAGTTGAATTTTGACATTTGACAATGTTTCGAAGTAGTGTTCTCTGATAACTTTGTATCGGTTTGTATTTTTTGTTTTGTTGTGAGCACCCAAAATTCTTTGAACGGTGAGTAATATCAATTTTGAAAATCTATAAAGAAATAAATATGTAATTAATCATTTATCATTTTTAAGAACTGCAAGAGTTCATCTGCATAAAGGGACCACCTCAGACTCAGAAAATAGAATTTCGTTGGAATATTAATCAGACGAAAATGTTAATTGATTCATATGAAAAGAACCACAAGAAGCTGGGAACATTCCTGATAAAAAACAATAAAATGCTTTGGCAAAAAATTGCAGAGGAATTGAGGATTTATTTCCTCGTTACACCCGAGAATTGTCTCAGTTGATGGAGAGTACTTCTAAGTATTCTAAATGCTACTTACTTGATGCAAGGCAGGTGTATTGCCATATTGTCCTACTTGTTTTTTGTAATATGGGCTTCTTTCGAACATAGAAGCAATTTTATTACAAAGATCTGTGGATATTCTGAAATGCTCGAAAAACACACATTCTGAATACTCTGGTACTATCTCCTCTAGAAAATTTTCATTTTTTTCCTTATCTCAGTCAATTCAAATTCCAAATCGTCTTCACTTTCTGAGAAATCCGATTCAAAATCGCTATCTCCTTGTATACTCATAATTAACGTAAAGGTTGTCTCTGATGTAAATATAACGGAAAAACACAATAATCACTTTTATAATATAAAGCACAACTAAACAATTATGAAATAATTACATGTTATATGAACCTATCACCGATCCGTTCATAGAATTTTAAAATTTTACTTCTAATGCGCATGTCATTCCATTTAGTTTCTACTCTTGGCCATGTACCGAAGTGACCGTTTCAGAACTATCCATAAACTAACACAAAATTGGTTGGAACGCTAATGAAATCGATCGTGAACGATCACATTTTGGTTGGAACACTTTTTTTCTACTGCGCATGGGTGTGATCGTTCTTGAACGGTTTTCATGGTGGATGGAACAAACCTAATATAATAGACATAAATGCGTCATTTCTGAACGCACCGACTATTTCTGAGCGTAACCTATAAAATTCAACTGAATTGTAAGCGAGACTGATTTAAAATGATTAAATAAACTTTATTTACACTCGAAAGTAGAATAATAAAAATTACAACTTCACTTAACTATTGAATATTCTTACTAGCTTACTCTGACTATATTATTGTACACTGTCCCTCATGCCGACACTTCTCCCATATACATACCCGAAAAAGTATCTCCCCAGATCTTTCTAGCCGCCTCTGGTCTTTGGCCACACCAGCCGCCACTGGACTTTTCTCGGAATCCTTTGTCGGCATCCTAGTGAGCACATGCGTCGCACTCTTTGTCAGCGGCCGCTCTCGAAATCCCCTTGGCTCGCGCATAAGCATCAAAAGGACGCCGCCACTTTGGGGCCCAATGCCGGCGGCTGTACCCCTTGCACGTTACACTTTTGTAATATGCTAGGCCACCAATTGGGCGCTAAGCCAAATATCAATAAAAGATAATAATTATTTCAAGTGATTGACGTATGACACAAACATAGTCACGGTCGCATCATATAGAGAAACTTAAGATTATGGTAGGTTATGACCATATAAAGAACAATTGTTTGGACCAGCTTCAAACTGTTCCCAACTGTGTTTGTTCTGTGACTATGAGCATTGACTTTTTTTGTAGACCAAAGACCAACGAAGCTCAGGGTCCGAAAATTGAAATTTCCTCTAAGAATTTTTTTGCGAAATATTACGAGTAATTCACCTACAAAAGCGAAGAAAACAACAACTTCTTCGGCGGGCTATTTTTGGACGAGCTATCACATCCTCAAGTCCTGCGCATATATTATGAAACACCCTTTATATAAATGAGAAAAATATAATATTGAAGGAAAGAAAACAATCTTGAGTAATTTCAATTATTTATTAGAACAATTTTCCGTCTAATGCTTGGTACTGTTACTGTATGGATACAAAGGGAACGTGGAGGAACCTTCTGGTACATCATCATCGGATTCAGTTTCACCATCCGATTCGAAAGTGTTATCAGGAATGTCATACAAACGAATCATCGGCTTGTTGGGATCTTTCATGATCAAATACTTACCGTCCTTTTGTTTTCTAACAATATCAACAATACACCTTAAGATACCTGAAAAATAAAATAAAGCAAACACTTCAATAAACCTGGTATTCTTAAAATGTGTCAAGAAAACAGATTTATCTTTATAACATCTGAAATAAAATACAAAACTACTAACAAGGACATTCGTCAAACAGTTGATACTCGTAGACTTTACAAGTATGTCAAGAAAATACATTTTAAATTCATATAGGTTATGTGCAGAGGGGCGTATCTAGTAAAATCAAATTCAAAACTTATATTGTGAATATGTAACATGTAGGTTTTCTCTCGATAACGCAAATTTTTAGTTAGCTCTAAAACAGCTTTAGATTATTTCCCACTTCTGATTTCGCGTACAAGCGTATGCGCAAATACTGTTATCACATAAAACATTTACTTTGGAAAAATTGTAAATAATCCACATCATGCAGAAATATCAAGAAAGTACATCATCATCTTACCCCAAGCGTTGTCCATATTCAAATTAATCTGAGTGGCAAATTCATTGGGCTTATATTGTTGCGTTCCCAATATAACATGTTTACTATTGTCACGAACATGTGCTCTGGACACATAACCAAATTTAATTTGATCACTGCCAGCCAACAAAGCCTGCACAGTCCATTTGGCCAGCTTGCAGGCATTGTTTCTCAATTCATTGGCCAGAACGGCACCTCTTTGTGTATCCAGTTTTTGACGCCATTCGACACCATTTGCCAATTTGGAGTCCCACTCATTGAGTGCCTTGATCGAGAGGAATTGAAGCTCACCATTTGGAGATTGGACGACTGCATCGTGTTCACAACGTGCCACCAACACCTGAAGTAGAAGACGGAATATATAGAATCCATAAATGCGACCGAAAATATCTATGAATAATGCTTACATAATTTTTATGTTGGGATATACAAACATTACTTAAGATAATAGCATGGCATAACATAAGAAATATATTTTACTCACAATTCCACCACCCAGATCCCATTTTCTGTAACGATAGGCGACACTTGCAACTTCTCCTTCTTCCTCTTCGGATATGAATGGATTCGGCTCATCAAATTTGTAACGCGGCTCATTAGGGCCAGTTTTCAGGACCTAAAATGATTATTAACAATTATTCTCATATTGCAAATAAAATATTATAAGTACTAACTTGTTGGCTGAAGTTGTGATTGATGAATGTTGCTTCCAAGGCCAAATTTCTTGGAGAATTCAAAGAGTTACCATCATCTTGCGGTGGCTCCACTGAGGTCTCATTAACAGTGAGCAAATCGAACTCGGTGTTGTCGCGTTTGTCAAAGAATAGTTTATCGCCAATCTTTTCAATAACAATATCCCACGAGTAGTTTGATCTTGTGCAGCACATGATGGTTGCCAGAATAGCATCTGTGGCATAAACATTGCCCTCATTTTTAGTTAATTTACGAATAACAGGATCGTCAGTAGTAGTAACCTGAAGAAAAGAAAATACATCAGCTATGACTATGACAAGCAAATTTTAGCAAATGCCAATTACTCACGGTATGGAAGATACGATTAACACTTTGTAGAGGCTTCTCACTCTTCACATTGACACGATCGTAGGATTTGTCATAATATTCCAGCTCACCGCAACAGACGATGTCATCACCTAGAAAAAATGTTTGATTAAAACGAAGTTCATAATTATAAACAGAAAAAAATGATTACCGTCTTTGATACCAGGAAGTGACAGCTTTCCTAATCTAGGGAAGTCCATTTCTTCAATAGTCGACCAGTCTGGTCTAACAGTGACTGATGCATCACGAATTTTAATCTGAGGCTGCAAAGTAATGAAATCTCAAAAATGATTACCTCAAGTTCCTCAATGTCTTGATATCTCCAAAGACGTGACATGACTTCATAACAATACAATAACTCATCTGAGTGTTAAAAACTAAATACTTACTCTGCCTTGGCCCCAACGCTTTCCCTGGCCTCTCTTGTAGGCATCTCTTGCCTTCAAGCCCTTACCCAGAGCTTGCATACCACCACCTTGTTGTTGATTACCACTACCACTTCCTCCACGTCCACCTCGTCCTCCACGACTTCCACTCCTGTTGGCCCTGAAACGACCACGTTGATATGGTGGCTTCTGCACTCTAGTGGTATCGACAAGATGGAAAGTACTTTCATCTTCATCATGATAATATGCATACTGACTACCAGAGCCAAACTGTGAAATGTATTTACCTAGAAGAAAAAAACAGTTCAATTAGAAATCCAAACATCCTTAACCTCAATCAATCGCAAGTATATCTAAATCAATCGCTTAACGAGACAAACAGAATTGCACTTACTAGCGTATTTTTTATCTTGGAAAGCAGCTCCAGTCCAATCGCTAATTTTTCCCAAGCGATCTCCTTTGCTGAAAGGTTGATACGGCATGTCTTTGAACTGATCCGGTACCTCACAAGGACCCCATCCTGTGGGATTGTCCTGTATTATTGGAGCACTAAAATGGGACACCTCGCCCCCTGATAAGGCCTCAGTCATATTTAATTGTAACACAAATGTGAAATATAACAAATATTAAATTTTCGATCCAGCAATATGGGCAATGAAATATGTACCGCTAGGATTGACAGTTGACAAGTGTCGAAGTCAAAGTGAAAGTGACAGACGAATACAAAACGTCGTATACGTCATACGTCTTGTGCCAATTATTAATGTGCTATACGCATAGAACGTGAAACGCTTTCATGTACAGTCACGCCAAAATTTATTGCATCTATTGTTTTAAATTTCATGAGTTTTGATCAGTTTCCAACGACGCTTTATCCTAGAAAAATGTAAGGAATTTGTAATTGTATGTTTGTTTGCCTTCTAATTCTATTCCACATAAATAAATACCCTTCGAGATAATCTGTGCGATTACGACAAACCTTCAATGAGTTGCTCTGTGTTCAGTGAGCACTGTCAGAAAACACTTCCTCCGGTAAGGTGCACCCTTCCTGATTCTTGGATGGATGTTTTTCAGTATTTTTAAGTTTGTTGGTGTTCACTTCTTATCCGTTACCTAATAAAGTTGTTATTTACTTCTTTAGATTTGATCCTTTTTCATTAGAGACAAACTCATCATTGCGCAGACGCGAAGGCAAATTTTTAAGCTCGAAAATTTAAACAACTCGGATTAGGGGCTACGTAAATCAACTTGTTTTCATCCCAGAGAAAATTGTAAAGAGTATGTACAATATCTTTTTCAATATTCTCTCAAATATAATTTTCAAGGTTACAATCTTGACAACAGTTACTTCTGTAATCTCTTGTTCAAAAACCAGGTTTCCTCTATTTGAAATTATCTTATTTATTTTCCGCTGGATTATTATCTACAAATTAATTACATATATTATTTATCAAAGTTTACTGGAGAACATAGGCAAAAAAGAAGCTGGAGGGAAGACCAAACAATCACAAAGACAAACAAACACAAACAGCAGATAAATTTCTCCTACGTAACGTTAATTTTCAACCAAATTTACACTAGTCAATAGCAAAATTGAATATTCACCGCTTATACATTATGATAGCTTATGTTAAATATAAACGTTAATAAAATCATTCTTGAGAATCTCAAATATTTGCACTCACTTCCCCGATTTCGATTTCCCGCCATTATTTCCACCCTAAAAAGCAACCCTCGTTTTGTCAGGAACGCGAAAACAAATCCCCTAGATAAACACAATGGCGAATATCAAAAAGAAATGCACAAGTGATTAATGCGGTAAGATTCGAGAAATTGATATAAAATATACTTTCAATTCATTGAAGAATTATATGCAAAATGTATTTTTGTATCTCACAGTTTTGTAAATGGAAGGGTTATGTTTTAGGCATACCTACATTTTAATTCATTTGCTGTAATGTATTAGCACATGTATTTAACAAGTTTATTTTATTAATTTCATCAATTTACATTTGTGAAGAAATTCATGTGATTTATAATACTACTTATATCATCTATTCTATAATACTTTATTGTCAAGATTATAATTAATATAATTCTCTTCAGATAAATCCCCCAGAGGATACCATATATAGGGCCATGAATTTCCCCCCATTTGGAGGGCACTTCTCCACTGCGATACCATCCATACACCAGTTCGCAGCAAAATTCTCTCAGGAATCGGTACCGACTACCACATTGGTGGCCCCAACTCAGGAAAACAACAGCAATAGGTACACGGCCAATGGTGTTCCATCATTCACACAACACCATCATGCCGCAACTACATCGCATCAACATCAAATGTTGAATACACCATCTATCAACAGCAGTACCAGTAGTATTGGTGGCAAATATCACAATAATTCTTATGCCAATCCAATTATTTATGGACAAAATGCCAACAGACATGAGAAAAGGTATGAACAACAAGAGCTGGCTCAGGAATTGTGTGCTGCAATGTTGCAGCAATCACAACAGATGGAAAAACATAATGAAAAGGTAATTTTCTGTGCTCTAGTGGTTGTTATTGAGTGTGACACTTACGTTCAGATGATCAACGCAATTCCACACTATACCACATCACTTCAGAGCCGCTGTGTTGAGTTTAGTTTTTTCATGTCAGCACTTTATAGATTTTATTAACAGACTCTGTTATAACTCTGGCCAGGTATTGATCGTCTGCCTAAAAAGCAAACTAAAACTGTTGGCGGCAAGGCAAGTGGTTTTAATCGTTAATCAAAAATGTTGATCGTCTGAAAATAGCTTCTAAATGATAACAGTCAATTGAGATGCGATCGAATTAATATAGAATAAAAAAAAATGAGTCCAGTTTATTAATTGTACAAAGGTCTGTTGATGTACAGGGTTTTTCATTCATTAATGTTGGAAATCGACCATGGACCATGGGATATTGGTGGAAATTATTTTCAAGTTCCTATCTATACTGCTAGGGGGCGTAACAGCTACGGTCGTGTTTAAAAATGCATTTTCCTTGAACGGCCCAGTATAAGTTGAGAAAAAATATTAACAAAGTAATGCTGTTAGAATTTTGCATCTTTTTGATCTATCACTTTTTATTGAAGGACGTGAAATAAGGGCAGTAGGGAAGAAAGAAGTTTTACTGATTAAAAT
This sequence comes from Crioceris asparagi, assembly GCA_958507055.1. NCBI lineage: Eukaryota > Metazoa > Arthropoda > Insecta > Coleoptera > Chrysomelidae > Crioceris > Crioceris asparagi. The sequence continues at coordinate 96,108,450 of OY293827.1, read as the reverse complement.
GCTTATAATTTTGGTTTGCCTTAGCAGAGTTTAGCATACTGTATCTCGTTATTCTCGTTTAAGAAAGGAAGCTCTGTTGATTGTTAGGAAAATAACCTTGCCATACTGTTTCGTTGCTCACGTTGGAGTTCGTTATTTGGAAACTTTCGGTTTTTTAGTTTTTCTTTGAAAATTTACATAGAATGCTATAATTATTTCAACAAAAAGAAAACGTAAATTAAATTTGCATTTTTTTCATTCCTAAGTTATTACCAAAAGAATGTTTTTTAAAATAAATTTGCAAAAAAAGTTTTTTTTTTCAAGGTGCCGTGATCAAGTATGCTATGATAAATAAAAAAGATTTTAAACTTTATTCTAATAATAATTTATTTAATGATATTAATAAAGAACTCCCATAAAAATAACAATAATGTACAATACAAATTCTAAAAACTTACCTGGGCACAATTTTTTTACAAAGAATGCAACTGCAACTATTTTTTATGACGTAATATTTTTATCATAATTTATGTTTTTGACAGTTGTTCAATTTCATATCTTCCCCATTTGTTTCAAGGCAATCTTTTTCAGAGCTTGCCCGTCGTAATTAAATGTAAAGCAACATTATTTAATAATGTCAATACTGTTGAAAGGTTGTTCAATCATCGTTTTTTACATTATTTCGATTAAAACCTAAACCTACATAAAGTGTGAAGGAAGGCACAAAAAATAAGACGAATTTTTATTATTATGTTATTTCTCATTATTGTTTAAGGGGGTTTTACTATTATTAATATTTAAATTATGATTAAAATAAAGCTTAGAAATATTTTTTATTTGGCATGGCCTGAAAAAATTTTAAAGAATTTATTAAAAAAAACATTCTTTGGGTAATAACTTTGGAACGCAAAAAATATTGCTATGCGATAGAGTTTTTTATTGCAGATTTAATTTACTTTTCGTTTTTTGGGAATAATTGTAATTTAAAATTTCAAAGAAAAATAAAAAACACTAAACTTTTTAAATAGCGACCTCTACCGTTAGCAGCAAAAACCAATAGCAAGGTTATTTTTCTTACTTAATCAGCAATCCTTTCTTATATAGTTTGCTAAATTCTGTCAAGACAATCCAAAATTATAAGCATTTTCATCAGCAAAACTTCTTTCTTTCCTACTGTCCTTACTTAATAATAATAAAAAGTGATAGATCAAAAAGATGTAGAATTCTAGCAGCATTACTTTGATAATATTTTTGTCTTAACTTATATTGGCCCGTCTTCAAGAAAAATGCATTTTTATATACGACTGCAGCTATTACGCCTCCTAGCGGTATAGTTAGGAACTTGAAAATAATTTCCACAATGTCCAATGGTCGATTTCCACGAGAGGATCTTTTCCCTACCATCCTACGCCTTTGTGAGATATGCTACGTGTCCATCTCTTGTATAACGAGCGTTTCAATATGCTGATATTTCTTCACGCCAAACAGGACTTTTTTAGGAACTGACACAAATAATTGTATCATTTCAGTCAAAACACGATATCCAAAACCAAGAACGTCGTACCAGCAACAACAACAACACCAACAGCAGCAATCATCAATCACCATTGCAAAATCATCATCAACCCATTCAAATACCTCAAGCATCTCAGATCAGTCAACATCATCATAACGGTAACCACCATCAACCGCCATCTGTCTCATCGACATGGCAGACCATCGGTAGTTCAACAGTAGCCGATTATCTATCACATCTACCGGCTTCGACTCTTCCATTAAGTCTACATCATTTCCTGAAATACTCAGCGGAAAATATAAAGAAAGATGTCTCTTCACTACCACCACCGCCATCATCACAAAATTCATTATCAGATCATAATAGTAGTTTGAATTTGATACAGAACAATATCAACATCAACAGTTTGTCGAATAATATTGGAAGTATTGCTGCTGCTTCATCGAGTTCATCACTGAGTACAATCAACACTGCCCAACTTCAAAATGGTACTGCATCAACCACACCACCTAAAAAGAAAAAGAAGAAAAAGGTGGAGAAAGAAAAGAAAACCAGACCGAAACCGGGTGAGTAAATGTAGAATGATTGAAATGAAGTTATTCAATAATAGTTATTTCGGTCAAGTGGAAACGGTGGGTCCGATTTCTCAGGTTCCATGCGAGCTGAAGACTTGAAAGTTCGTACTCATAATATGTAGATCGAAGGCATCTCGCTGCCTGTCAAGTCAAATACTGATCCAAAAATATTTTTCAGAAAAAGAATTGGACCGACTTTATTAGTTGGTGCACTGAAAATTACAAAATAATAATTCTATTGGTGCTGTTACTTTTGAAGTTGTGCAGTTGCAGTTAGATTAATAACTTTTGGCACCAACTTCAAAAGTACCAGCACCAATAGAATTAATATTATTTTGTATTTTCCAGTGCACCAGCTAATAAAGTCGGTCCAATTTTTTATTAAAAATATTTATTTCACACTTTTGAGTGTAACAATAGTCATCAAAATCATTGAACGATCACCAAAGCAGATGATACGTTGCTTATATTCAGAGATTTCAAAACATCACGGAAATAGACATATTTCAATCTCTCCCACTGCTGTAACTCAGAATCCGTACATTTTTTGAAAAATGTCCAATCTAAATGTTGCTACATATAATCTCTTCTTTAATGTGGCCGTCTCATATTTTCAATTTTCGATAAAAATTGTCCCCACCACATAGCGGAGACACACATATTTCAGACTTTGCCACTGCTGTAACTCGGAAGCCTAGGATTTGTTTTGAAAAATGTCCAATCTAAACATTGCCGGATAAGTTCTCTTCTTTAATTTTGTCGTCTCGAATTTTCGAGAAAAGTTGCTACCTCCACACCCCCCTCCAAAAAAACGTGCAGACAAACAGTCAAATTGTATCCGTTTGAATCGTCGTTCACTAAAGAATAATTGGTATTATCCATAGAATAATATAAGAAATCTTTATTGAGACATGAAGCAATAGAGACTCGTATACATTTATGCAAAGAACACTAATTGTTTCGGTTAGACTTTGCAAAGTGTGCAATAAAATAGAATCCACGAAAACCCAGAAGTAACTTTTCATAGGTAAGTAGACCGCCTAAGTTAAAATTTGCTAACTTCGATATTTGAATTTTGAAAGAAAATTATTGACATATAAACGTCGGTCATGGGCGTAGTAAAGAAATTATTACCTAATCATTGTTATTTCATTAAAGAGATTTTTATATTGTTTGCGTTTTTATATCATAGACTTAAAACATAGTTATATACACTCGAATAAGATCACTGGAGTGGTGGCGGGGTTTAGTTAAATCGTTGTATCCCCCCTTCTGACCGTTTCCACAGCTCACCCCTCCTGGCCCATAAAGATGTTGTCAACAAACAAAACGTATTTTATCAATGATGTGTTCTGTCTATCTCTGTTAATAGGTCATTGTTCAACCCTGTTTAGAGGGTTAAAAATGAGTCTTTTCTTACCTAGGGCCAAAAATTATTTCGTTTACTAGATGGCGCTCTTCTTTTAATGATGATACAATAAATACTTTCAAAATCTATTATTTTTTTAGTGACAGAAATAAATTTATCCTTATCGAGCACATATTATGATTATTCAGACATTTTCGAAGCGATAATAGTTTCTCCATTTCAATTGTCACTTGTCATATAAACTAAAGCTTAAGCCTGCTACACATTACGCACTACTTGCCACTTGTCAGCAGCAATTGTCAGTACCCCTACATTATCGAAAATTGCCGAATATTGTGTACAGTTTACACGTATACTGTAAATGAGTATAATTGTCTTGTGATTGGCACTTCTTGCCAATTTACCTTTTTCACCTATGAACATGAAATTTTACCATCTGATATTTTTCCCCACCATCCAGGTGAAATTCGTTTGACAACTGCCCTAGATGGTTCCACTCTGTACTGTTGTCCAGAATGTCACATGGCTTATCCGGACAAAGACCTTCTGGAACAACACCTGGTGGGCCATACATTGGAGCGTCGTTTCGTTTGTGACGTATGCGGTGCTGGACTGAAGCGCAAAGACCATCTCACACGTCACAAACAATCTCACAATCCAGAACGACCGTTCGTCTGTACAGTGTGTTTGAAAGCGTTCAAGCGTAAGGAGCAGCTCACCCTGCATTTTGTCATTCATTCGGGTGAGAAGCGGCATATATGTCCGGAATGTGGGAAGGGTTTCTACAGGAAGGATCATCTCAGAAAGCATACCAGGTCGCATATTGCAAGGCGAGTGAAAGCGGAACTATCGCAACAAGGTAAGATTGAAAATAGTTTGTTGATAGTCTAGTGTAGCGGCTTTTGCTATAAAAGCCCTTAAAAATCAAATGTTTGCAAAAATAGATGTATGCTCGCATAACTTTTGATAAAATTGAGACGAAAGATTATGTTTTTTATGAATCGTTAATAAAAAAGGGGAAAATGGTGTTCTTAGGAGCTGGAATTTGATTTGATTTGAAAGTATCTTTTCAATCCCAAATACTATATAATCATCCTTGCATTCTATTAAGTACTAACATCCTTCAAAATTATCAAAAATATGCGTAAAAATAGGAAATATAAGTTCGCGAAAAAAGTAAGGTTAAACGAATTGATGATTGACTTGTTCCGTGTATTTGTTTGACGTTTAAAAGCTGTCAATTCCAATGTTGCCAAAACTGCCAATATAACGTTTGCGATATTGAACATTTTTTTAAATATCCAATAAGGAAAGCACACCTTACCAAACTGAGCTGTGACGAAAGCATAAACCGAATGGTCAGATATCAAGTGTCTGAAGGTATAGTTTCATTTTTAATTCATTACTAAACATTTAATTTTTTACAAATACTTGCTTTAGAGAAAAAATACGATATTATGGCAACTTTTGATGAAAATGTGAATTCACTGATTGTTTTACTAGGAAATATTGTCGTTAATGTTTTCTAAAGCAAATATTAACAGCACTTGAATATATGTATACAGGATGGTCCGAATTATAATGGAGAAACTTTAACAGCGTATTCACCAGATAAAAATAATTAAAAAAGTTCGTATCTCCAAAAACGCTTCGCTTTGGAGATACGGTGTGTTGAAATATTGCGAAAAAAATCTTTTTTTTATTATTTTTAAAGAAACTCTTCTAGATTTTGCTTTCAAACTTAGTAGGTATTATTGCCACTTAAAAACAAATTTATAGCATGATGAACACTTGTTTTTGTTTTACCAGTGGCGTTCGTGAGACTGTTTTAATTAATTTAAATAATAAAAAAAATTACGCCATTGGTTTACGCAATTTCGTTAACAAATTTAGATATCCTGATCAATCAATTCTAAACAAAAATGGTCTCTTTAGTCATTTCGCTAAAACGAGAAAAAATAATTTTTGGTTTGCATGTGCACCTAATATCTTAAGTTTGCAAATGTGATGTAAATAAAAATGAATTGAAATAGCGCGAATTATCTTAATTTAATTTGCAAACCTCACAGATATCTTCATAGTTACAAACCTGACACTATTATAACATCCCCCTAGTTTATTTTGGGAGGTTCATTGAATAAAATGTTTTAATCATCAAATATTATTTCGTCTTTATAGGCACTACCTCACAGGCACTACAAGTTCAAGTACCAGCTCCAACACCATCGAACGCTTCTTCAGGTATTATGTCCTAATAAGTTATATATATATATACAGTTATATAAGTTTTTATGTGTCAGAAAACTCTAGTACACAAATCTCACCAAAATAAATTAAAAAAAAAACATAAATTGGCGTGGTAATTTTTGGCTGTGATAATTTTTAATGAAGATGGATATTTTAGGCTAGGCTGTAGATTTAATCTACTCTAAAACATAATTTGACAACAATTTTGTAGCATTCTTTCAAACACTGTTCGTTCATCGATTATATTTCAAAACTTAGTGAAATAAAAATCAAGAAATTGTGAGAACTGTGAAGATTGCTACATAAATTGATTGAGAAGAAAATAATTTCAAAATTGACTGTGGTTATTTAGAAAGAGAAATGCGCGCTAGAGTTTTCGTGCACGGAGCATGTTTTCTCTAGTCATTTGAAGACTACCTCAACCCTTTTTAATTGTGATACAAAAATTTCAAATGCTCCGTGTATTTTACTTGGATTATGTTATGGTACAAAATTTTTGCTTTAAAGGAAAGAGTACAAAAATACAGTTATATTTTTTTATACATTTTAGCTTTTATGTTTTACCCTCATATATTATGCACATTATGGTTATTTTTTTTCTAAGTTGTGATTTTGATATTTAAGTAGCCATTTTTTTGTAGTTACCATTTTAATAATTATTTTCTCTGAACAGTTTGCATCTGTACCTATTTTTACAGTAACTTTGGTCAGTATATTTTGCTCAGATTTGAATATTATTTGTTTTTTTGTTATGGTGACAGTGCAGAAATTATTTGACAATAGAAATTTTGTCGCTGATCAATATGACGTTTAACGTAATTGACAGCAGCTTACACAAGTACAGGAGTGTAGTATCCTCGTCCAATTTGGAAATTATTCACCTAGTCTAATTACTCCAATATCGGCTCGATATAGTACACGCACCACGTCTTCTCCCTACGGCGGTCGGACATCGAATGCCACCCACTCCCCGCTACCTTTGCGTGGTACGTCACTCGAGACGACAGTATTATTTACATATATCTATACACTACATCTCTTCCCTTTTTTTAAATTGATTGAATTTTATAAAATAAAACAAAACAATACAATGCATGAATTATCATTTATTTATTTTCCCATCATTCAACCTATCAATCACGGTTTAAGTTATTCCTGGTCCTCTTCTCTTGATTCATGATTCAGTACTTGCCATTCACCTTCTACTTTTTTTAGATGAACTACATTTCTTCTGATATGTTGGCCTGTTTCATCGTTTTTTAATTCAATGTCTCCATTATTATTGGATTGAACAGTATGGGTAATAGGGTCGAAATTCAAACTTAGCTTATTATTTTTAGACATATTTTTTACGTAAACTTTGTCACCTACGTTCAAATCACAGCTGATAGCTTGTCTTTTCCTATCTGCATACTCCTTTCCCTTTTCTTTCTGCTCCTTGTCTCTGTCTCTAATCTCTAGATCTTCGGGATTATTTGTCACGTCCCGCACCATTGGCAATTTATCTCTAAATTGTCTCCGAAAGAATAATTCTGATGGAGTTTTACCAGTAACAGTGTGGGGTGTACTATTGTACATGACCAGGTAATCCCGTAGAGCTTCTCTCCAATTTTTCTTCTCAGCTTGGGAAATTTTTAGCCTCTTCAGTATATCCTTATTTTGTCTTTCCACCTCTCCGTTTTGTTGGGGATAATACGGAATAGTGTTATATATTTTTATGTTTCGATCGGCACAAAATTTTTTGAATTCTTGGCTAACAAACTGTTTGCCGTTGTCTGCAGTTATTGATGCAGGATTTCCAAGACGACAAAAAATATCACTCAAGAGAGTAATAATTTCATTGCTGGTTATCGTTCGGCATATTTTGATTTCCTTGTAGCGGGAGAAATAGTCTACTACCACTAAAATATAGTCGTTGCTCGGTAGGGGACCCATAAGATCAACTGCAACGTCCACCCAAGGTTCTGAAGGCAGCTCACGTCTCTTCAATGGATTGGGTGGACTTGGCGCGGATACTAAAATACATCCTTTACAAGATTTACAAAGATTTTCAGCCTCTTTGTCGCATTTAGGCCACCACACTTTGGTCCTCAATCTGGACTTCATCGCTACGATCCCCGGGTGGCCTTCATGGGCAGCTTTTAGAACTCGCTGCCGTAAATTCCCTGGAATTACAATCTTTGTACCTCTTAAAAGCATGTCTTCGTAAAAACATAATTCGTTCTGAAATATCTTAAAAGTTTTAACTGAATCATCCCAATTACCATTATAAAGACCTTCTCTAACTTTTTGGATTTCAGTATCCTTCAGAGACTCTGCCATAATCTCTTGTAAGGATGTTGCAACTGGTGTCATCTGCTCCACTACATTTCGGATATAGCTTTTCTGCTCAGCATTAAATGAGTCTATAGGTAACTTACATAGCCGTGAAAGTGGGTCTGCGATGTTATTTTTTCCAGGGCTGTATTTCACTCGAAATTTGTAAGATTGCAATCGCAGAACCCATCTTTCTATACGAGCACAAGGCCTAGACTTGGGACCAAATATGACCTCCAAAGGTTTATGGTCTGTCACCAGTTCAAATTCTTTTCCATAGAGGAACATATGGAAATGCTCTACCGCCCAAACAAGTGCCAACGCTTCCTTTTCAGTTTGGCAATACCGGCGCTCACACGGAGTAAGTGTCTTATTACCGAAGGCAATGATTCGATGACCCATATCATTGCTCTGTACTAACACAGCGCCTAGAGCTACTGGGCTAGCGTCAGCTATCACCATAGTTTTATCCTCCGGATTATAATATCCCAAATTAGGTATATCGACCAAGGCAGCTTTTAATTTATTAAAAGCATTTTGTTGTCTTTCACCCCACAATTCTTTTATATCGGCATTTCTCCCAGATTTTTGTCGTAAAAGTTCTTTTAGGGGCTCCGTAGTTGTGGCTAAATGGGGAATCCATTTTCCCACATAGTTCACCAGACCCAAAAACTTTGAAGTTCTGACACGTTGGTTGGTGCCCTGAATTCCTTTATGGCTGACATATATTTTTCCAATGGCCGTACTCCTTGTTCTGATAGTTCATGTCCGAGGAACTGTACCTTGTTGAGACGATATTTGCATTTCTCTTTTTTCAAACAAACATTGTGTTGCTTTAGAACTCCCAACACCTTCTGCAGTCTCTCATCGTGTTCTTGTAAGTCCTTACCGTATACAAGTATATCATCAATAAAGTTAATGACGCCGTCGCATTCTATAAGTATAGCTTCCAGTGTTTTTTGAAACACTTCTGGAGCGCAAGTAACCCCAAACATCATCCTTTTATATCTATTTCTAGATTTTCATTAGTTTTTTGATTGAAATTTCCGATTTGTCTATCTACCACTTCTAACGCTTTCGCTTCTGCTATAATGTTGGTTAACGTCATGGAATCACCTGTTTTTAATATTTTCTTTCTTAACTCGTCTGAAGAACACTTCTCTGTGATTTGATCAATAATATTTTCTTCGGCATCGGAAAATTGACATTTGGTGGCTTGCTGTCTTAACCTAACTAAAAATTTTTCAAATTTTTCATCTGTTTCTTGTCTAATTAACCGGAAGACATGTCGCTCAAAAACTTTACTTTGCTTTGGAGCAAAATACTCATCCAATTTGGAAATAGCGATCTCAAACAACTTCCCTTTGTTTTCTTCATTTGCAGTGGCGTGAGCACCCGGAATGTTATAATAAATTTCTTGCAATTCCGGGCCTCCGTAATGTAATAAACACGCTCTTCTTTTAAGATCGGTATCGACCGACGCCGCTTCTAAATAAATATTTAAACTTCTTTTCCAGCGTTCCCATCTTACCGAAACTGAACCAGTCTCCCCATTACAATCGAATTTCTCTAATGTATACGTTGCCATGTCCACATGTAGGTACCTGATAACAATGAAACCCGTTGAATACTAATTATTCGCAATTTAATGCTTTTTTAAAATAATCGCAATTCAATGCTTTTCAAAATAATCGCAATTCAATGCTCTTCAAAATAATCGCAATTTAATGCTTTTACCCAAGTTATCGCAATTTAATGCTTCACTAAATCATCGCAATTGAATGCTTTTCAAAATAATCGCAATTTAATGCTTTTACCCAAGTTATCGCAATTTAATGCTTCACTAAATCATCGCAATTGAATGCTTTTCAATATAATCGCAATTTAATGCTTTTACCCAAGTTATCGCAATTTAATGCTTCACTAAATCATCGCAATTGAATGCTTTTCGAAATAATCGCAATTCAATGCTCTTCAAAATAATCGCAATTTAATGCTTTTACCCAAGTTATCGCAATTTAATGCTTCACTAAATCATCGCAATTGAATGCTTTTCAATATAATCGCAATTTAATGCTTTTACCCAAGTTATCGCAATTTAATGCTTCACTAAATCATCGCAATTGAATGCTTTTCAAAACTAGAGTTGCTAACATTTCTTCAGTGAAATATATTATTTTTCCCATGATTTCTTGTTTAAACCAATTAAATTAGATTCCATCATTGAAAATATAGTATTTTTTGCAAACTATATTTTTCTTTAACCGTTTATAGTACGCAGATCCAAAATATAGTACAATACCATCTGTACAGTTAGCACCCTATACAAAACTTGCCAACTGACTAAGCTCACTCGATTATAATAATAACCAAATACCATATTTTAATACTCCACTTTAAAGAAATAATTGTAAAAATGAAAATGTGTTTATTTCTTTTTATATTTACAGAGTAATTTGTATATGAAAATGCGTATGTTTTATTTGTTAACTTCATTTATAGTTCTAAGATCACATGCAATTCGTGATCATAATATATTTGATACCAAAAGGGGTTAAAAATAATCTGTAGGCAAAGAATAATAACGTATGTAAAACCAAATTTCATTCTGGAATTCATTTATGACAAAGTAAACAATGAATCAAATGCAATAAACAACTCACTCGTATGACTCACACATAAGGTATTTCGTTTAACTACATTCTTTAATATTTAGCGAAATACCACTTAAACAGGGAAAGAAATCATGTAATGGTGGGTATATCTCAGTAATGTTTTATTGTTTATACGATATCAACAACCAATTATCATGCATCCTTAACCCCTCCGTCTTTTCTCAAAGAATAATTATTACAAAAAAAAATTATTTACGCTTTGTTTTCCTCGTCGCCAGTTTATGTAGTATCCTCGTCCAATTTGGAAATTATTCACCTAGTCTAATTACTCCAATATCGGCTCGATATAGTACACGCACCACGTCTTCTCCCTACGGCGGTCGGACATCGAATGCCACCCACTCCCCGCTACCTTTGCGTGGTACGTCACTCGAGACGACAGTATTATTTACATATATCTATACACTACAAGGAGTAAGTCATTTCTATAGTTTTCTGTCCAAATAATTGTCCTATTTGCTATTTCAAGAACTTTCGATTTGGATATGTTACAGAACAAGAAACACTTTTCAGGTTATGTTAAACAGAAATTACTATTTTAGACATATTTTCGTCGTTAAATTCATTTTATAAAAATATATTTGTGCACTGAAATCGTTTGCCTATTATTTTTGCGTTATTATGTTTTTTTATATATATACCAGGGATAAAATGCCAATAATATTGATAAGCAATTGAGAGTCTGCCAAATTTGTAATAAGAAGATTTTCAAAGCTTCCATATTTCACAACTTTTTGCACACTTTTATTATGCTTGTAGAAATACTACTACTTGAATGAGATTTCGGATCTGGTTACTTTTGAAAGAAAAACAAAAAACACTGTCCTGGAAAATTATATTGATGTAAACAAACAAAAAAAAACAATGGCAGGTATTTTGTAATTTGAAAGCATGTGAGTGGCACGTTTTGTGAATTTATTATTGAACATCTGTGCAAGTGGTAACTATAAAATATGAAGTCAATTATATAATGGGCAACATTCAATATTTTTATTTTCGCTATCATTTGAAAGAATTCCATGTAGAATAACGTTGGAGTCTGCTCTCGTGAACCTAGCTTCCATTTTACTATAAAATACAATTAATTTCGTATACCGTCTCACAAGTATAACCTCAAACAAATTATCATAAGTCGTAAGGAGGAAATATGAATGACAGACGTCATCGGAACTGTAGGTTCATTTTCGCGCGAGATTTGAAATAGTCAGCTTAAAACCCAATTCTATTGAGATAAATTATGGTACTTTGATTTTTTAATACGTTTGTGGTCTATTCTACAACGGGATTCTTTAACATGAAATCAAAAAGGCATATTGCCTATTGGGGACATTTTAAAAGAGAGGTAATACAATGATTTCTCAGAAATTACAAGCTAACATTTTTCAATGGTTATGATATCAACAAAACAAAATACGCTTTAGTTTTTTAATCACTCACATTGTTTGGCAGTATCAATAATCTCAAATCTTTTGCAAACGCTCTTTAAGAGCTGAATCACACCTATACAATTTTTTGGTATGTTGTTTTGTATAAGAAGTTTGCTTTAATGGTACATTTTCATCAAATGATTCTATCGCTTCTCGCCGCCCCCAAAATTCCTTCTATGAAATTACAACTTGACGTATTATATTCATGTTTTTTTGGGGATAATAATTACTATAATTATAATTCGATTTCATTTGCAATAATCGCTGGAGCTAAGATTATTATTTTTATAGCTATCAATTGTACAGTGAAAATAATAATAATTGTATGTGTGAAACATTCGATTGCATAACCATGTTATTGCTAATAATATTTTGATAGGTTTATACTACGTATTTTCAATATAAGTGACCCCAAATATTAGTATTAAGAAAACAACAAAATATTTATCCAATTTAATAATGAGTCAAATACAAAGAAATCAGATATTTCTTTTTTTTTGTTGCAGAACAAAAGATCCCCATAGTTTTCAATAATAATTATTCTTATACTCTGATGAATATATTTTGAAAACCAATTTTGCTGGTCATGTTTATTTATTCAGAAATGTCACATATATGCTCTGGTAATCGAGCAATAATATGAAATTCTATGTGAATCTTTTGTTGCATGCAAATCGAGAGAATGATAACAATAAAGTAAATAGTACAAAAAATACATTGCAAAATGTATACAAATACAATAAAATAGTTTGAGCTCGTTTTAGGACTTAGTTTTGTAATAAGGTACTTTCTTTTTCTCTCTCTCTGAAAATTATCAGTGTGGAATATACGATTGATGATTGATACAAAATCCCAATGGGAATATATGCACTTCAAAATTATGTATTATATAATAAGCACAGTTCAGAATTTATAGAACTAGGGCTGACTCCAAAAAAAAACACCGGACCGATGGAGTAACAGGATGGAATAATGCTTTGTTAGATTTCACAGCTGCCTTAAGGAAAATCATGGGATACCTGGGCAGAACTTGTCCACATTTTTTGACTCCTTTCCAAATTTCGTTTTCAGCAACAACACCATAGAATTACTCTTTAGTTACTACTGAATAGAAGATATATATATTTGGGTGCCCCGTTAATTTGTTTATTTGGTCCACAACTGTAAGTACCCATCGAGTATAGAAATATCATACTATGACTAAATTAAAGTTTAAATATTATTTTATTAGAAAAAACATGGATAATGTTATTATTATAAATTTGAAGCTGATTGTCACAATTCGCGCCAAATCAGAGTGACTGTTAGAAATTGACAGTTGATGGTTGGCAGCTTGACAGTTGTCTTGTCAAAACTCATGGAACACAGGGCACCACAACTTCATGATTTTCCTTATGGTACCTGTAAAAACTAATATTTTCAAAGCATTTCGTACTGTTCGTTTCTCAGCTCTTAAATTATTGATTAATAACAATTATACAAAATTTGAACGTAAGTATTGACAATAAACAAAAAAAAAATCACATAAGTAGGTACTGGATTCAAACGAAAGAGATAAAATAAATTGTTTTCATTATTTGACAATAATTGGAATTGAAGTGTGGATATTTTCATTAAGCTTGTAGTGTAAAGCTTCCGATGTATTTGCTTTATAAACCTATTTATCAAAATAAAGAATAAAAACAATACAAGTGATCTATTCGATTTCCTTATACCCTATGTATCTATTATTTTTAATTTCCAATAACCCTATCATGAATTAGATGAAACAAAAATTCACAAAAAATAAAAGTCGATTACAAATCAGAGGTTACGTTAAAATTTGATAGTTCATCATTATATAAAGGCACTAGCTGTTTTCCACCACCAACCCAGATTCATCCACAGACATGCACCAAGAGAGAACAGCATTAGAATTTCCCCTACATGTGTCTGTGGGATTTTACCTTCCTTACCATACAGGGTGTTAAAAATGTCAGCATTAAAATGTACAACCTAGTCCGCCCCTGGTAAACTAAACAAGGTAATAATTATGTTTTAAGGGCAGTATTTTAAGAGGTTCTTACTACTGTTTATCATTTTAAATTTTCATTAAATTATATTAAGTAGTTTGAAAGTTATTCAAGAAAAAGTGTTTTCCAGTGGCGTCTTTTAGGAGGCCACATTTTCCAGGACACCCTGTATATTATATGCCGACTTAAATATATAAAATCCGATCCGTAGTGTATTTGCTTGTGGATGGTGTCGATCAGAGAACATAGAACGTCTCTGTCTCTGTTAAAAAGTTAGGAAAAGATGAGGCTTAAAATTGTAGTACAATGACAAATCTAGGGCGAAATTTAACTTTTAGTTTCACCCGGTATAACAGCAGATACATTTGATATTTTCTAGAGCTCAGTATTAGATCAAATTCAACATGTTGTAGCCTACATTTTGAGCAAAAACCATAGAAAATTTGAAAAGTTATCCAATACTGAATTCGATCAAAATTTTCTTTGGAATTTTTTCTTCAGGAATGTATAGGGATTTCATCTAAGAATCATAATTCATAAATATTCTCAAACTATAATACAACATCAATTTAACAATATTTCCTTAGATCTATATATTCCACAGTAGTATCAGGTATCTCATTACCCAAAACATTGCTAAAAGAATTTCCATTATGGAAAAACTTATCATACCCGATTCGGTTTGCTATTTGCATACTGAGCTTCCTACCGACTTTTTGGGAAATGGGTGAAGTAAATATTGCAGACACCAGATGCGGTCGTACGGATGAAATAATAGATCCTTCACTTATGTTATTGTCATAACAGGTGTCAATACTTTCTCCATTGTACAATTTCTTGGCCAATTTGATGGCATTTTGACAAAGTTTAGTGCATATGTTTCTGCCGCGATATTCAGGCAAAACTGCCATAAACATTATTTCCAGAAGGCAATCAATACTGCAATGTTCGAACAGATCAAATTGTGCATCAGCTTCCTGCATGAACATAACCAAGCTTTTTGATTCGTCATATTTGCATTGTTTTGCAAAGTTTTCAAAAAAAGCTGCTTCAGCCAAGTTACCTTTTCTCTAAAAATAAATTGGTTTTTACAATTGAATACCTGGTCACAGCATAGGTAAAAGATCAAACTGTTGTTTTTTTGTCGTAATTTCAAAACACCCTGTAGGTATATACCTAATTTTGTTTACATATTATTTCTTGTAACCTTTGATGTATTCTAGACATATCTCTTTTTGATTCATTCCATTATCTCATTTCTGCTGAGAGCTGCAATTTTTTTATCAAAATAATGTTATTTTTAGAAAATATACCTCCAGCTTTGGGTTAAAAATTATTAACGTTGGCTAAGGTCACGAATTTTGTAACAGAATGTTTGATAGTGGCAGTTTTATCATTTGTTGTATTTCAATGTGGTATTAACTCCAGTAAAATTATTGTTGCGGATGAATAGTCGGATTCGGAGATAGCTCGATTCAACGATTTTGATCAAATTTGGTATTTAGACCTCCGCAGACCAAGGCCGGAAATCATAGTATACAGATCGGGATCGTTGTAAATCCTAATTGGTAATTAAAGGCTTTGAAAAAAAGTCAAACATTTTGAAAAAAAAATCAGATAAAGTTCGACTACAGCAGTTCATGGCTGAAAATCGTAGTGAAGATCGGGATCGTTGTAAAAACTTATTAATAATTAAAGGCTCTTTAAATGCTTCACGGAAAAGAACAAAATATTTGGAAACAATTTTTTTTTCATAGTTTTTTTTTTTTCAAAATATTTTGCACTTTTCCGTAAATCATTTATTGCGCCTTTAATTATTAATAAGTTTTTACAACAATCCCCATCTGTTTACTACGATTTTCAGCCATCATGTGCTGAGTTCGAACTTTGTAAAAAAAAGTTAAACATTTTTTTTAAACGTTTTGCACTTTACTTAGAACAATTAATGAGCCTTTATTTAATAATTAGGTTTTATAACAATCCCGATCTGAATACTATGATTTCCGGCCTTGAGTTCAAACTTTGTACGAAAAAAATAAAAATATATTTTTTTGTTCTCGAAATGTTTTACACTTTTTCTTAGAGCATTTAATGAGCCTTTGGTTTGCGCAATTAATTAGCATCTAATTAGCCTTTAATTATGACGTTATGAAACCTGTGATCTGCTGACCTTGCTCTGCTAACTTTATGGACATTCAAACTTTTGAATTTGTAAAAAAAATCATCGGCATGGTGTTTAAAGTATATAAGTAAATCTTAAAAAACTTTTGGTTCAAAAGTTTATTATACGGTATATTACGAAATTTATTAACACGATAGAGGTCGCAGTTTTGAAAGTATCAAGTTCAAGATTGCTACAAAAATCAATCTCTTAAATATCTCAGCCGAGTTCGTTATTGGGCATTATCGGGTAAGTAGTTTCAAAATGGTGATCGTTCAAACATTTAGAAGAATTATCAAAAAAGAGACGTAGTATAAATATCATTAAAACTAATTTTGGATTATAGATATAATAAGTAACTACCTACAACTTTTGATGAAGCAATTTTTCATAAAATGCACAGATGAAATAAAAATAATAAAGACAAAAAATAAAGAAAAATCTATGGATGTTCAAATTTCAATTCAATGAATTTTGAGAAATTTATTTTTCCGCTGGCTACAGGCCGTTGGCATTTTTTTTATTTAGACGCATCTCCCAATAATTCAAAAAGCAAGAAAAAATACAATAAACTTTTTCCTCAATCCCAATAATCTTTGGCGCCATAATTGGTATACAGTATAGAGAGTTCTTATGTGATGGTACGGAACCCTTCGTGTGCGAGTCCAACTCGCACGTGGTCGATATATCTAGTGTTTCAGTCTCAATCTTTCGACATAATTGTTCATTTATACAGGGTGTTTCATAAAGAATAGTCATACTCGTAATGGCATATATTCTGTGGCCAATTTTAAGTCTATTTGACAACTTTTATCTACACATAATATATGAGCAGGACTTGAGGATATGGTAGCTCGTCCAAAAATATGAAAAAAGTTAATATCAACTTACCGTCTAAAATGCACCATTTTCGAAATACAGGGTGTTGAAATTGAAAAAAAATAGTTTTTTTGTAAATATCTCTGGAACCGTTTATCGTACAGTAAACGGCTTTTGTAAGCATTTTCCACTTATAGTAAGCTATGTTTAGAGTCAGAAATTTTTTTAAAGTCATAATTGGTGAAGATTTTTAAGGAGTAGTGGGTGTTTTTCTCCCCAATTTCTACGTCAATGGAAAAATTGCAGTTTTGAGCCGCCCATTTGAACCGTCAATGTTTTCTACAGAAAAAAGGTACACTTGGTCGTGAGCTCTAAAGTCGACCATTTTCGAGAAAAATCAACTTTTTTTGTTGACTTTTTCTAATGTTTACATAAATTTTTAAATTGTAAATAAAAAAAAATATTTCAAAAAATTGACCGTGTTTTTTTCAACATAAAAGTTGATATCTCTCGAAAACGGTCGACTTTAGAGCTCACGAGCAGTACCTTTTTTGTGTAGAAAACATTGGCGGTTGAAATGGGCGCCTCAAAACCGATCCATTGGCGTAGAAATTGGGGAGAAAAACAACAGCTACTCCTTCAAAATATTCACCAATTATGACAACCAAAAAAAAATCTGACTCAAAACTTACCGTATTATGAGTGAAAAATGTTTACAAAAGCCGTTTTCTGTACGATAAACGGCGCCGGAGATATTCACAAAAAACGAATTTAATTTCAACACCCTGTATCTCAAAAATGGTGCATTTTAGAGGGTAACTAAATATAAACATTTTTTCATATTTCTGGACGAGCTATCAAATCCTCAAGTCCTGCGCATATATTATGAAACACACTGTATATACAAAAACGTACACTTAAAAGGTTATAGCCCTTCAAAGTTGCATTACATCGATAAGATTTTTGGCTGTAAAATATCCAAGCAGTACAAAATACCTAATAGCTTGAGGTTTTGGTATCTACCATTTCTTAGGTTCAAAAATCGACAAAAAAAGTTTTTTAATTATTTTATGAAAATTTTTAAAAATTTCTAAAAGAAGTTTGTTAGATGTAATGGAAACTAAAAATATAGGGGTTGAAAAGGGGCACAATGCCTTGTCTGGAACGTTTCAAATCTATTTGCAAATGATTTTTGAACCAAAGAAATGGTGGATACCAAAACTTCAAAGTATATCCCTTGTACTGTTTGGATTTTACAGCCAAAAAACTTATCGATATTGTACAACTTTGAAGGGGACTTTAAGAGTATGACCATTCTTTTTAGAAACATCCAATATATTTATAAAATTATTCTCAATCCAGCCTAACCTGCAATTTATTGAAAGCAACACCCACAACTTTACCATCTCTTCTATCAACGGCTACCAAAGATACACCATCCTTGGCTGTACGAATGGACAATTCATTAAGTTCTTGAGCAGCATCAGGCTGTGATGGAACACCTACAGCTCTGCATGCTGATTCAAATGGGTAAAAAGCTAATTCCAAAACATTCAATGCACCTTTAATGTGATCTTTGGTCAACGAGACAATTTCGATGTTATCTAGAAATAATATTCCGGTCAAATTAATATAGATATGGTATGGAAAAAAAATGTGGATAACGTTCAACTCACCATCATCAATAGTCTCCCAGACGGTGGTAGGTGACATGTTTTATCAATATATTATTGACAAAGAAAACAACAAAGTAAGTATATGGTTCTTTCAAATAGTTTAAGCGAAATTCAAGTGAAAATATATTGTCAACAAAGTTTCTTCGAGAATGATATCATACATTTTTTATACCGTATGTTGTTTTCATTATCACATAACGATTGATAATTTGAAACTAAAAATTACCTAACATATATACAGGGTGGTTGTCCGGGATAGACGACGTCGATCGATTGTGAGAAAACGATAACTTCAAACTGCCTGAAAAATTGGTAACATACTAAAGTCTCTTTTCATGTTAGTCGCATTTCCGTTTATACCGGAAGCAGATGCCAACTTTGTTCTTTTTATTGGAATACCATATATCACCACCACATTTTTAGATTTCTTGTACAATTTTGAAAACATCTTATGTATAATGTCCTATACCTAAGTCTAACCGTTTCTGAAATAATTCAAATTTTATGTCAAAAATTAAGTTTCCAGTCCAAAACATAAATTATTACACTTTTTTATGAAGCCTTTAATATTTAATTTGGCTTGATTTTCTTGTAGAAGGAGATCTACTTTATCAGTATTTTAATGATATTTTGATAATGATTTGTACAGAGTGATCAAAAAAGAAGCTTGAAAACTAGTTCCAAAAAACGTCAAAAGTCATTTTTTTCCAAATGGGAAGCCTCATTTTTTATTATTTTATTGCATTAAACAGTCAAAATAAGGAGAACTTTGTATAAGGTTGTCTATACAGAAAATTAATAGTTTTTTTAAATAATTGGCCATTATTTATTTTTCTATGTAAAAATAGTGGGTCATGATTGTATTAGAAAATAATAACAAACGTCAATAAAAGTCAAACAAGCGTCGCAAAAATCAATATAATACTTTTCTTATGCAAATTTTGAGTAGATAATTATTATGTCAAGAGACAAGTGTTATTTCAAGAACATTTAATATGATTAACTTTTATTGACATTTGTTATTATTTTCAAACGCAATCATGGCCCACTTCGAACACAACTTGAAAGATGTGTTGCTTTTTACATAGAAAAATGAAAAAGTGTTAATTATTTAAAAAACTATTGTTCGATATAGACAACCGTATACAAAGATTCTCTCTTTTACCTGCTGAATACAATAAAATAATAAAAAAGGGGGTTTCCGTTTAAAAAACGTTTTTTTGGATCTAGTTTTCAAGCTTCTCTTTTGGTCACTCTGTACAAATCATAATCAAAATATCATAAAAATACTGATAAAGTAGATCTTCTTCTACAAGAAAATCAAGCCAAATTAAATATTAATGGCTTCCTCATAGGAAGGACTGATAATTATGTTTTGGACTGGAAACTTAATTTTTGACATAAAATTTGAAATATGTCAAAAACGGTTAGACTTAGGTATAGGATATTATACATGAAATATTTTCAAAATTTTACAAGAAATCCAAAAAATGTGGTAATACTCAGGGTATTCCATTAAAAATAACAAAGCTGGCATCTACTTCCGGTATGACGGGAAATACGACTAACATGAAAATATTTTAGACGTATGTCCCCCAGTGACTTTAGTATGTCACCAAATTTTCAGATTGTTTGTAATTATCGTTTGCCCACAATCGATCGATGTATTTCACGGAGAACGACCCTGTATAGTTGGACCTTTTAAATATAACAAAACCATAATATGTAAACTAAAATTGTTATTTAAATATTTGGTCAAAATATTATATAAGTCTTAAGAGCTGAGTGCGAAATAGGTACTGGACCGATCGAATAAGTAAGAACAGGATGCTTTGGAATTGTTCCATAAATATTTCTTTAAAAAAATGGACCTCGACGTTATTAGTTGGTGCACTGAAAATACAAAATAATATTCATTATATTGGTACTGGTACTTTTGAAGTTGTGCAGCTGCAGTTAGATTTATAACTTTTGGCACCAACTTCACAAGTACCAGCACCAATAGAATTAATATTATTTCGTATTTTTCAGTGCACCAACTGATAACGTCGGACCAATTTTTGGTACGAAATATTTATTTCACACTTTTGAGTGTAACATTAGTCACGAAAATCGTTGAACGTTCACTAATACCAAAGAAGATAGTACTTGTCCGATTACCCACGTATATTCTTTGCTTGTACTTGTTATTATTTACAGATCTCAAAACATCGCGACGGAAATACGCATAAGTATTTTAGATTTAACCATTTTACCAACGCAGTCACTCGATAATCGTAACTCAAAGCAAAAAATATTCATTATAATTGTTTCTACAAATAGTCTTGTCTTTCATGTGGTACCCTCAAATTTTCAGTTTTCGAAAAAATCGCCCCCTCCACATACACACACAAATACACATATGTGAGATTTTAACATCTATGTAACTCGAAACCCGTAACTTTTGAGACCCCTCCCAAAATCCTCACTGACCCTGCACTGAAAACTGAATAAAAACAATGTAGAAAATGTTCTTCAACTATTTTATCCATTATACAAATTGGGCAAAAAATAATTGACTGGTTAGGTTACTAGCGAAGACCAATTGAATGTCTCCCTCGTTTATTATGGTCAGTTTTTCAATTCATCGTAATTAAAAATGAGGTTGATAAATGGCGGACCTAAAAACAAGAAGTTGGTGTCAAAAGTCTAAGTAGGCACTATGTACATACAACTGCATGGCTCCAAAAGTATCAGCATCAGTGGAATTAATATTATTTTGTATTTTTCAGGGCACCAACTAATAAAAAGTCGGTCCAAAAATACTCATCAATATCTTTCGTAGAAATAATAATATCTTGAAATTTAAAAAGAAATGTTTATTATAATGCACAAATTTTCATGCTGAACTGTCCTAAAAACAAATTTAACATTTTTCATTAAAGCTCACTTCACTAATTAGGTATTGCACAGCAATATACTTTATCCGTTGTCCGTTTTAAATCGCATGCGCAGTAGTGCTGAAGTAAGGGAAAACCTATATAGTCTGTTCTCTGATATTGATTTACGTTTTGAAAGAATAAATAATCTCTAAAATGACGAGTTCAAGAGAATTTTGAATATTTTAGGTAGCAGCATTATAAACTCTTTATGGCTAAAACCCATAACTATGTTAAACAAAACAAGTAGTGTGTTTCCAGTATTTTGAGATGCGAGGGAGACCAAATTTATCCATTCGAATCCTAGGATTGGAAACGTTTTTTTTTTCGTACCATCTGTATCTGTTTGTTTTTCTTTGTTAATTCGAGAGCATGTGTGTTGTGAGTTGATATGTAGGAGAGTTTTGGTCAAATTGTGAATTATGACGACGAAGATGCAAAATAACCTTCACTTTTATTATTAGCAAAAGTTTCACTTATTTTGCAGAAGTACCTGCGGAAAGAGAAAATGGTGCGATCCCTGAAAATTATCTATAACTGAGTGGCCAAAAATACATAATCAAATCTACCCCTTATAGTTTATTCTTACTCTTACCTTTTAGGGGAACAAGTGCGCTCTGCAAACCTGCAACAATAAAAAAGAACTTGAATAAATATAGATAAGTACACTAAATAAGCATTTATGTAGTTGTTTTAAAAAAATCTAATTGTTTTTGGAATACTTATAGGTATAGGTATTACACCCACCTCAAGATAATTCAAAATTGTTATTAACAACTAACATTTATAAACAAAAATGTTATGGATGAGTCATCTGTCCTAAAATTCCAACAGCAGATTTAAAACCGAGTCGTCTGTGTCTGTTTAAAATACGGTGGTAAACACAAATCTCATGGCAGGCATGGAATTTTACGTGAAACTTTCCACAAATAATCATAGAAGTGATCACTCATTAGGTAGGTACCTCAAAATAAAACAAATTGAAACTACCTAAAAGAAGAAATTTCTGGTAACATGGAACCTCTTTAGTTTTCAACTCAGAAAATTTGATTTGACTTTATTTTTAAATTATATCACAATCGCAATCTCGTCTCAATAATGATAACTGGATGAATGTAAGACGAAAAAACTAAGCAATAACTAACGCCGACAGAAAAGTAGGCTCTGGAAGAGCTCTAAGGGACAAACTGAACACTGATAAAAATGTTTTTTCTACTTACAGTTTTTACCCCTTGCCAATGCTCCAGACATTGATTCAGTTCACCAAACAAGCACTGAAAGTCTCATTAAATTCATTTTGCACCAATTTACAAGTCAGTAAACACTTTTTTACCGAATTTCATCTTAAAACGACGCACCAAAGAAAACTGAAATAATTTTCTGCTATTATTTTCTTGCTTCCAAAATCATATCACTCTAGATTTGTTTTCTAGTTGACAACCAATCAGATGCAAGACGATCTTGCTTTTGATTGGTTGTCACTCAAATTCACTTATAAAAACCACGACACTTGTTTTTATATATCATGATAAAACTATAAACAATTCATTTTGGCAGTGAAATTTAAATTTAAGTACCTATGATAATATATTTTGAATTTATAAGGATAAAATAATACCTATTGGTATGTAAATCCAGTTTTCACATCACAAAATACAAAATAAATATCTTTGAAGTTTATAGGTGTTCAAGAAATATGTAGATCTATTTGTTTTTTTATGAAAAAAAAACTCCATCGATCCTTTTCTTAATCCGAATGACTTTATTTGCTCTATGGATAAATCTTTTTCCATTTATTCAACGCAATGGCTATCGCTTTATTTCGAAAAGAATAATCGATTTGGTATAAGATAATTGGGAGATTTTAAGCCACCTATTTGAACAACTACATTATCCGTTATAAATCGCATGCGCAGTAGTGCTGAAATAAGGGAAAACCGCTATTGTCTGTTCTCTGATATTGCTTTACGTTTTTAAAAAAAAAATAATTCGTCTAAAATGAAGAGTTCAACAGAATTTTGAATATTCATTAGGTACCTGCATTATAAAATCTTTATTTGGTTAAAACCCGTAACTATGTTTAGCAAAACAAGTAGTGTTTCCTTTCCAGTATTTTGAGATGCGACAAAAGTATCCATTAGAATCTGGGGATTGGAAACGTTGTTTTCGTATCGTCTGTTTGTTTTTCTTTGTTAATTAGAGAAGCATGCCGTATGTACAATACTGTAATAATTTTTTATCAAACCAAAGATGCCATAGACAGCACTGACCCTTGACTCTTTTCCGCTTCCGTAATAATACAGAGTGGAAATACAAAATTTCAGAGTTCCAATATTTTTGGACACGACACGAAATAATATTTGTTCCGATGGAGCACCGTGTTTCTAATGCCAATTTCGAAAATGTAAAATCTGTGGGTACAACATGAAAGAACCTAATTATTTGTAGCAACATTTATAATGAAAATGTTTTCCTTAGAGTTACGGTTTTCGAGTTACAGCGGTGGTAAGATGGTAACATCTAAAATTCTTATGCATATTTCCGAAGCGATTTTTTGAGATCTCATATAAGCAAATAATATACGTGGAAAATAGCATAAGTACTATCTTCATTGATATTGGTGAATGTCCAACGATTTTCGTGACTAATCTTACACTCAAAAGTGTGAAATTTTTTTACAAAAAAATGGACCGACGTTATTAGTTGGTGCACTGGAAAATACAAAATAATATTAATTCTATTGGTGCTGGTACTTGTGAAGGTGGTGCCAAAAGTTATCAATCTAACTGCAACTTCAAAAGTAACAACACCAATAGAATTATTATTTTGTATTTTTCATTGCCCCAACTAATAAGGTCGGTCCAATTTTTTTTAAGAAAATATTTATTTAGCTTTCAGATTAACTGTTTGGATATGAAGACTCATCCTCAAACTAAATTACTTTGTTGTTTCATATAATAACGTTGAAAAACGCTATTATATGATATTAATTTCAAGAGAGGCATTATAATTCTATGGTGTAAAAAATCTGCATCCCATTCAGTAGATAACTGCTTGAATTATAGCTGTCATATTTTTTGTTTGTATCGTATAATGTAGTTTCTAAAAAATTCCCCGTCAGGGAACAAAGGGAATAAATAAATGAAATATCAAAAGACATACCTACACTTTTTATTAGTCATGATTTTTCTACAATTTTTTTTTTGACAAACCACAAAAACAAAGTTAATAAATATTCGCCTAAACTGGACCGTATGAAAAATTATCTAACTATTGTCAATTGCATAAAACTTTTTTTAGTGCTACACAATCACATCTTCCAACAAGGAAAAAAATAATAAAAAACATTAAATGAAGTGATGTACAAATTAAAATTACTTAATAATAATAAATAGCAATAATGAAAGCGCATTTTCCATAAATATGTGTTTACTTATGAGTGAAATTATATATGAGCACAGAATTTACTGATAAACTGTCGAGATAATAAATATTTAAGAATCAAGAATATCATTGACTATTACTTCCAAGACACTAAAACATCTTCTAAATAAAAAAATATTTAAATAAATCTACATAAAATTCACTGTTCTATCGAGTATATCAAAGAATATAGAAATTGAAAAAGTGCCCTAGTGTCTTAAAATTGCAATTAATTAATTATTTCTCAAATATATGAACTCACTCGGGATAAATCTCGGTCACTAAACACTAAACCTAATAAAAACAAATAAAATATATTTACAAGAAACTAATCAAGTCGATTTCTACTATAGGGGATTCTTAAACACTAATTACGGCCAAAATATTTGGAGATGATTGTGTAATGTTCATTAGCTGCAAAATAAAAAAATATACATGCATGCTTCAAACTTGTCATGATAAAAATTTTTAGTTCACCAATCCAAGAGAGAATTTTCAGAAGCACAGGAATTTCAAAGAGCGAACATTCTAAGATGCTACGAAAATAATTGTATCCCCCGAAAAAATCTAGCTAAGGCTAAATGAAGCATTATTATTTTATTTTAAGTGTACTTCAGAAAATTTTCAAAATATGGCGAGTCAACATAAAATTTGATTTGCTTCCAGATGCTGCTTGTGATTCATTGAACTGAATTTAAATCGATTCCACTCATAAACACATAAGAGAATGAATGGGAATCAAAGAATTTGGGAAATAAAATATGGACCTTAGAAAAATCACACTTTTAATAGGTATTTGGGTCATCATATACCTAGATAAAATAATGTATACATAAAAAGTTCACCACTTAAAATGGACCACCAAATTTCCGATATCATCTGATTATTGTGTAAAACCATTTGAGACAGAAATTCCATCTTAGATAGTTGAATAATTTTGGATATATTTCAGCCGAAGAAATTGTTCTATGGAAGCTCTGTTCTATACCGAGACTATTTGGCGGGAAAATATTGAATATCGTGAAGCGTTGCATTTCTATTTACGATAAACCCTTAGCCTAGACAGCTAGGTAATCTAGTTTCGATGCAATAATTGGAAGGGCTGGGTAGCAAAAAATATGTTTGATACCATAATGCGTGTAGAGGCATTTGAATTTGAAGTGTCGCGAATGAAATCCATTGTACAATTATTATTAATCCACGATTGTCGCTACCCCATGCCTCGCATTGGAGGCAAGGAGAATAAACTAGCTAGAATGTAAAAAATAAAGAGAAATATATACATTATTATAATATAAACAACACTCCACAAATATTTAACCTACCACTAATTCTTTGAAAAAAAAAATATCATAGTGGTAAGTTTTTGCAAAAAAAAAAGAATATTATTCAAATTATCTCCTCCTCCATTCAAACACACCCACACACACAATCTTCTTGCCCTATTAAGTTTTAACATCACAATAATTATACAATGAATAATAATTATAATAATAAAATGGTATGAAGTATTGTGTATTGTAATTTCGTGGTCAAGAAATCGTCAATTATTATATTGTTGTTGAGATTGTGCCTATACAGTATGAAAAAATCATCGCAATAATTCAAAGAGAGAGCACTAATGGATGATAGCAAAATGCATAAAAATGTGATGGTTTATGGTGCCAAAAACAGTATTTGTCGCATATTTTTTTTTATTTATAGTCTAATTTTCATATTTTTTTTTAGCAAATGGTTGATAAAATGAGTAATTTAGTCTTATATTTACAGTCTTTGGTTAAATTCTATCGTTCTGGTTATTGTACAGGGGGCAAGTAAAAGGTTGTTATGTAATCCTAATTTTAAAACAACTTGTTCAGTAATTTCGTGGACAATTTCTTTCAAAATATCAAGTTTTGTTAAGAACTATCCCGTTGCTGTACTTTGTTATTAGTTCACTTTATTTAAAAAAGGAACTAATCCATCTAAAAACATGAACCAAAAAATTAAGTACATACAGGAAAGGAATAGTTCTTAACAAAAAATGAAGAAGAATTTGGTAACGAAGCTAATACACTGGTTGTTTTGAAAATAGGGTTATCCAACAATCTTTTAGTTCCCCCTGTATACTAATTAGAACGATAGCATTTAACTAACGAATGCAAGATTAAATTAGTGATTTCATCTACTATTTGCTACAAAAAATATGAAAATTTGACAATAAATAAAAGAGTTATGCATCTTCGAAATTTACCAAATGTTAACTCGTTGCGTTTTTGTACAGTTGACTGTTTTTTTTCTCAGGTGTTAAAAGTCACAAAACAATAATACCAAATGCAAAATAAAAAATACAGTTCGTACCGAAATATGAGCTGGATGTATTCGTATCTTGATACATATTTGAGTTACGGAGAATATTATACGGGAAAAGTCAAGTTAACTATTTTTGAAAATTATAAATAAAATGGAAAGTAATTTTTTTATCCTTCCTCGCAGTTTATCATGAAAAAAATTAAGCATTAAAGAATATTTCATTCTTGAGACACTTTTTCAATAAGAATTCAAAATTGCACATCCAAAAATATTCGAATTCGTTAACTACTGTTTTAAAGAAAATATACATAAAGGAAAATCTGTTTTTAAAGTAGTATTTTTGTGAGAATGATAAACCGAACAGTGCTATAGTAAATAACATTGGTTAGATTCTTATTAAATAAAGTGTCCAGCGAGTCTGATAAATTTAAATCCAGTACGCATCTTTTTGCACTTTTTTATGACTTTCTCATTCTTTATCCAGATAAACAATAAATCCAGCTCAATTATGGAGCACCCTGTATGTATATTTAGGAAGCTATTATCGAAAAATTGCAACATTCAGATTCAATAATTGGTTATCCTATTAACTTGCGAAAAATATGGACGGATTCATGGATGCATCAGAAGAAGAAGAAAAAACTACCATTGCATATTTGCACTTGGAATTATTGCTGAAACTACTGATAGATATAGAAAAGAAAAATAGAGTCAATAAGCTAAAACATATTAAGGCAGGCATTTTCATTTATATCAGTCATCTTTAGGTAATCGTATACAGACATGATCAGTCGACTATGTAGCTTGTTCATTAACGTATACCGGGTGGTCCTTTTAAAGTATTACAAGGTAATTTCTAGAAAATTGCTGATTTAAAAAAAAATGGAGTGATGCAACGGGACGTTTGGGGGCACAATTTGGAAGCATCAGTAATTTTCAAACTAACACCCATTCTTTGGGGTGGGGGGTAACTTTTAAAAATTAAATAGAAAGGGGTAGTTTTCTTGTCATATTCGTAATCTCCAGAGAAAACTACGTTTAAATCAAAACATAATTTAATGTCAATATGTTAATAACAAATTGAAATGAACATTAATTATCAAAGGACACACCAAAATAACTCTCGAAATGCGGACACAATTTACGAAAATTGTTACAGATGTCAAAATATGTCAGCGGAGCATTACCATGACAACGGCTCGTATACCACTGCTTACTGTTATGCTATTATATAACTTTTTTAATTTGTTATTAATTTATTGACATTGACATTGAATTATGTTTTGATTTAATTGTAGTGTTTTTCTGAACATTACGAATTTGAAAAGAAAACTACACCTTTCCATTTAATTTTTAAAAGTTACCCCCCACCCCTAAAAAGTGGTGAGAGTTACAAAACCACTGATGCTTCCAAATGGTGCCCCCCAATGTCCCGTTGCATCACTACAAATTTTATTCTTTTTGAATTATCAGTTTTCTACATATTACCTTGTAACACTTTAAAAGGTACCACCCGGTATACTAATTATTGGGATCCTGGTCGACTGATTTCATTTGTATATTGAATGAAATGTGTTACTTCACTAAATGAAGCATTAAATTTAAAAAAAAATCATTACAAGCTAATAACAATCCAAAGATATTTCGTTATATGAATATAGCTTTTCCAATGTTTACGAATTTATTCCAAAAAATGCAGGTTAGGTTAGTTTAATAATAAGCATTTTTTTGCTTTAATACGTTAAGATACCTATTCTAATCTTTGGAAATCGATTTTTTTCAAGTAATTCTTCTATTGAATTCGAACGCTTCACATTATTCTCAAAACGTGTCAGATTTCAACATGAATGCTCTCCCTTTTTTTGATATTATATTGCTACTTATATCTCTAGCAGCCATTTTATTATGTATATATACATACATATATATGAGCTTTCTAAGAATACCATGACAAGCATAGAGGGTTATAGACTGCGTGATCATCATATCCACTTAGGAAGTGAGTAGTACATAGTAGTAGTAAAATATCAGTCTTTGTGAATACAGGCTCAATTATTGATCCTATAAAAGTTAAGATAATATTAAATACAATATTGTTATTTTCTATTGCACCTAAATTATTCGTCGATCTGTGGCATTTCCACAATGTAAAAAATACATAACCAGATAATTTACATTAATAATTTCCTTGAACAATTTATAGTGATAATTAGGTATTTATACAGGGGGTGACTGGTAAGTGGACGTATTCCTCTAAGTAGGTGAAAGTATGGTGCTTAGTTTCTTCCGATTAAAAAGTATTTACCTCAATACCATTCTTAACGGTTTTCGATATATTTCCTTTTTTTTTAATTTTCAAGAAATTCTTTGCAAAGCAAATATTGAAAATCAACAAGTATAATAAGAGCCTTTCTAAATGTCGCTTTTCAAATTATAAGCTGACAGACATACCGAGAATATTAGCAGTGAAAATTATCGAAATAGGTACTAATGTTAACTATAAATTATTTCGGTTTAAACTCAACTTTCCCTTCCCAGTTTTTAACTAATAATTCCTTCATGCTGAAAAAATTGAAAATATAATACATCAAACGTTAAAATTATTGTTAAAGGTTCTCTATTTTATTGTCTTCAAAATAAGGTATATTATTTATGAATCAGCTTTTTGTTTTATTTTTAACTAAATAATTTTTATTCGCAACTACTGGTTTTATTTTCGCATTTATAAGAAATAAGTCACACTGCAACACTATTTTGCATTTTTTTCTATCGCATTTTGGTGTGATACTCGCTTAATAATGTTGGTATTTATCAATAAACCATATTTATTTATACGATTGGAAAACAATGCAAAATAGTGCTGCAGTGTGACTTATTTCATATAAATGCGAAAATAAAACCAGTAGTTTTTTTACAGGGTCTTTGATTATATTTACGTTGCTATCTGGATCTTTTATTTTTGAAGATAGTTTTTTTTTATATAAAAATTGTAGTTTGTTTTTCATATTATCTTTTAAAATTATTAGTAAAAAATATCGCATTTAAGAAATGGAAAAATATAGACAACATTGTTTTAAATGGAACACCCTGTATATTATGCGCTACAACGAAATATCTTTTTTTCTGATTCCAAATATATATATATATATACTGATGATATTTAGGTGAACCATTTTCGAGATATTTTAGCTTTATAAATTTATTTATTTTATATAATCTGTTTATGATTTATTTATTTTATTATTTATATTTTATTTTCATTGTTTCCTTGGCTTTCTTGGTTCACCTAAATATCATCCATATATATATATATATATATATATATATATATATATATTTATTTGAAATCAGAAAAAAAAGATGTTTCGTGGTAGCGCATAATATACAAGGTGTTCCATTAAAAAAATAAATGCGATATTTTTTTACTGATAATTCCAAAAGATAATATAAAGTTGAGTCTAAACCTAAGTAATTTATAGTTAACATTAGTATTTTAATAATTTTCACTGCTGATATTTTGGGTATGTGTGTCATCTTATAATTTATTATTTATTATTATTTTCGTTGATTTTAAATATTTGCTTCGCAAAGAACTGAATTTCTTGAATTTAAAAAAAAAATTAAATATCTAGAAAACCGTTAAGAATGTTATAGAGGTAAATAACGTTCAATCGGTAGCAACTAAGCTCTACTTTCACCTCACCTCAAAGGAATACGTCCACTTACCAGTCACCTCCTGTATAATATAATAAGCTGATAACCGAGGCAAAAAACTGAGATTCAAATAATTGGAATTCTATGAAACCAAAAATATTCTAAAAGTTCGCATAAAATATGTAATTTGAATTAACCACAGTTTCTCACTTTTAACACTATTTCTAATATAATCACAATATTGAAGAAAAAAAAAATTAAATCAATAAGTTATCATTACATCAAACGCAGCCTATACCCCCGTGAAACAAATAATGAATTAAAATAATTCACCATGTATGTGTATTATTATAGTCTTAGATCCACATCCCCAGAATGCACGCACAAACTCACTTGTATAATATTATGTAAATATATATGAACTAAAAAATTATTACTGTCTATACATGACTCCATTGCCAGGTTTGACGTAATCACCAATCATCAAATTCGGACTGACTGGATAGTTGGCCATGACTAGAGGTTGTTGTTGCTGTTGCTGCTGACCTGCAGCCATTCCACCACCACCACCTTGATGATGATGCACTGCGACGGCTGGTGATGTGAATAGTGATGGTGAGACAGCGCCACCTATCAGCTGGGCGGTCTGTGTGGATGTGGGACTGGCAGCTACACGACCTCGGCCTGTGCTCGGAATGCATCCTGGATGAATGTTGGGATGTTGTGGAACTTCTGGAGGAATATTTAGAAGAGATAATGAATGAAAAAAAATATGAGCGTATTCAGTGATTGAGAATATTGTCAAAGAGAGATCGATGAAAATTTAAACATTTATATACTCTGACATTGGATAAAATAAGGATTCAGAAGAAATTATCATAAAACACGATATAAATGTTAGCTTAAGGTATCATTTTCGACAAAAAAAGATCTGTATAGTCCCAACTAATTTCAAAATCTGGGGCTTGTGTTCCCTTCCAACTTTTATATTTACATAATTTTATAATAATTGAAAATAGAAAAGTTATTCTACTTTGTCGAACTAATTGGACACCCTGTATAAGATCAAAAGTATATTCCAATAGACCAGACGATATTGCAGAATTAAAAGTTATGAGAACGAAAGAAATCAACTACATAACCTCCGAGTTCCTACAAAATGTACAAGAATTCCAAGATCGCCTTGCTTATTGTCAAGAAGTGAATGCTGATCATTTTGAACATTTAATTGTAAAATAGATGAAAAAATATTTCCTAAACATTATGTAATATTATTTAAAAATAATCAAAACAGCGTACAAAATTGAACGAGTTTACTTTGTCCGGTTTTTTACCAGTATTGTAGCATCTAAAATCTAAAGTTTAACTACTTTCTACATTAAACATGCAGGAACTAATTCTATATATAAATAATCACCCAAAAAAAATTTACCTGAAGCACTAACCTGCCATATGCTGTGGATCGACAAGTGCAATCAAATTACTTGCCATTAAATTATTATTAATAAGTGTTTGTGTCGTATCCATTGAAACTTCACCCAAACCATTTACCGACATACCATTTACCATATTTACAGCATTTCGTACTCCTTGCGCGTCAAGTTGACTCCAATAACTTTCGCTGGGCGAAACATTCGCGACACCTGCAAGAATTCAGTATTTTCAAAGCTCTTTGAATATAAAATGATATGGAAATCAAAGCAATTATTTGGTATTTACAGAAGTTTGATGAAAGCGTTGAATAGTGGCTCCTCTTGCGATGAACTTAACAATAGCAAGGAAAAAACTGAAAGGAGTCTTGATGGATTGAGTCAATTTTCGATTAAATGTATAAACATTCATTTAGAGTCACGATAATAAAAAAACACATAAGGAAAAATTACTGCGTAAGGAATCCTTACCTGGAGGTGGCTGTACAGGAGCCCCAGTGTACCTAAAATACGGATTCTTCAAATCCAACGTATTCCTTGACGTCAGCGTTGTTCCTTCCACTGTCAATTCCATTGTTACATCGTAACTTTGTCTCTTATTGGCTATCAGCAATACACGTCCAGTCAATACCTGACCTTGTTTGAGTAGAAGGGGTTGTTCAAGTAAACATCGCACTTGATACCAATGCGTCAATGGTTCCGTGGGTGCTGTACTCAACCATATAGTTTGCTGTGAACCGGCAAATGCTACATCAAACCAAAATGCCAGTCCATGACATGTACCAGATTCCAAAATGTGGAACTCCAATGGTATATCGATGGTATGTAAATCAGTCTCGTCAGCTTCGAGAAAATCAATTACATGTCTAATTGATTTACTCATACAAATTCTAACATCGAATGTGTCAACAATGGGTTGGCGGAAGTACTCTTTGACTGCACAGTTTTGTAAGGCGGATAAATTCACGCCATGGAAGCACGTTTGAAACCAAAAGTTAGCTTTGCTATATTGCTCCATGTAGAGCGCATCGTCTGTGAATGGAGCTATATGTAAATCACCCCTAGATGGGTACATTTTTCCACCGGGCCTTAACCATCGTTTTGCATTCAAATATGATTCCAACATACGTTCATTGTAGAGCATGTAACCCATGGGTTCGGAAATTATAACGTCGACCTTTTCAGGTAATTCAATTTCTTCTATTTTACCAGGAATAACTTTTATATTATTTGATAGACTGTTGGCTTCAACGAGTTTCTGAGCATAATGGGCCATAGTCGAGGCTTCCACGGCATAGATTCGCTGGGCTCCGGCTTGAGCAGCAAAAAATGACAATATGCCAGATCCTGCTCCTACATCTAATACTACCTTATCTTTGAAATCGTCTAAGTTACATAATATTGCTCTTTGATACGTGTACGTTCTAACAAAGTCTTGTAGCATGTTTTGTTGCTGCGAGAGGTAACCATAAAATTGAAAATACTGTGTGGCTGATGAATCTTCGGTTCTGACTGAGAATACGGAAGCATCTCTACCTGACTTTACTTTTGTTATTGCTATTGTAAAGTGCCTTGCGTCTTCCTTATTGTTAAACTTGATTAAAATATTATCGTTGTCAATGTTGAATAGATAGGAAAGGATTCCTACTTTGCAACACTCCGTGCTAGAGTCTACTGGAAATTCTAATAGCTGATTAGACTCATCTACTTCTAAAATTCTCAAACTTATTCCTTGTGGATCGTAGTCTGCTCTCAATTTCACTTTTCTGTTATATTTAGGAACTGTTTTGTTGTCTTCATTCAAGTTATATACATCAACAATCCAAACTTTATGCGCCATACCGC
Organism: Crioceris asparagi; assembly: GCA_958507055.1. NCBI lineage: Eukaryota > Metazoa > Arthropoda > Insecta > Coleoptera > Chrysomelidae > Crioceris > Crioceris asparagi. Next base: position 96,074,116 of record OY293827.1, on the reverse strand, counting down.
CGCCAATTTGTAACAATCTCGAAAACAATGGTTGCAACACTTATAGGACTTGCTGACTTCAAACACTTAATTACAAAGATCACCAATAATTACGTATATACTAATTATTTTTCCACGAAAACCACGTTTTCGTAAATAACGTCAAGTAAACTACAACATCTACAACCCACAGAGGGAAGAGGGACAAGAAGCAAGAAGAGAAGATAGATGCAGATTGAGATTTGAGATCAAGATCAAGCACAAAGCATTTTAAACATAAGGCATAAAACATAAGACGTATGAAAAAAAATGACAGCTGCAGGGATTCATAAAGGAAATAAGAAAAAAATAATGAGTTCTGTATTTTATTATTAACAAATTGCGAGAGAGGGTTCTGTTTTATCAGCAATCAAATTATTTATAATAATCTATTTGAATTTATGAATTGTGCGTAGGATTATCTTTCCTTGCGTTGTATTTCATGATCCATAGTACATCATAGTATATTTTATGTTCCCTGGTTCCATGCCAGTTGTGGACCAACATTGAAAAGAAAAATATAACTATAAACCACTAGCTCTTCTTTTAAAGATTTTTGACAATTAGTTTTCTATGTTCGCAGGCTGTAAATGTCCATGCCCTTTCGTTTCAATTTCAATCAGTAAATTATCATTGACGAGAAATATCAACTACATGTAACGTTCACAATCAAATCTTTAGACTTTTAAAGATAAATTGAGAATCATGACATCACCTCAGAATAGGTAAGCTGCATTTTGTATTTATCATAAAAATTATCAACCTGTCTTGAAATTGCATTTTTTGTAGGAAACGGGGGCGGAATACTCATGAAGATGAAGTGGAATTTATGCCATTATCCAAAAGAATAAATAATCTTCACATCAATAACAGTATGCTGATGGAAGGTCCGAATAATCATCAATCATCTATGAATTCAATAGAATGGGGCCCTGGTCCACCAAATTTCTCAAATCACTTACCCGATTCACCACCGAGCTCTGAACAAAGCCTGGATTGGAATAGTGTGCCCCAGTATCCACCCGAGTATTCGCCTGATTTGTCAGAGAATCAAAATCCTCATTATTTCTCTATAAATAAGTTATTGTTCGAGATGTATATTCAGAGGTTACAACGGGGCTGTCACCAAATTTAAAAGCAACATGATTAAGATGATTACTTTGGTGTTGTTCTCTAACTATCACTTGCATCAATGTGAGATTTATATGCTAGATACATGAAGTATTGTGTTCTACATTTGTATTTATTTTGTACTCTTATTATATATATTTTAGACATGTTTAATAGTTAGTTTCGCATGTCTTCTAATATCTAGATATTATATACATATTTTTATGAACTTAGGCGTTGAATTGGCATCAGAAATGCTTGTAGTTTGTTGTGGATATTCCTTCAACAAAAATATACATGTTTATATCTTTATTATAAGGATCAAATGTTAAATTCTAGTATATATTTATCTAAATAATTGAGATGGTTTCGGCTGTCTTCGATAATACTGAATGAACTTATGATTGAAATTTAATAGAATTTGAAGCAACCTGTAAAACTCGAATGCGTTTGTAAATATATTGAATTTATGGTCACTGAAATCCAAATGGTATATACCTATAAATAATATAATGAGTAATCTTCAAATCAAACTTTGTTTTCGAACTTCATACATCCAATTGCCTATGCTATCGGTATTTTTAATGTATTATTTCTATATAAGGCTCACGTATATTTATATTAGTTTCATCATTATAAGATTACATAGGTACCTTAGTATCGTTTACTCAAACATTGATTAAAAATTACATAATACCAAACTGTGCGAGATAAATAAAATGGAATGCATTTAAAATAAAAATTCATTATGATATTTGGCTAACAATTCTTTGTTAATTAAACAGATTCTTTTTCAACATTTCCAATATAGAGCGTAATAATAATTGAAATGATAAATACTTGATGACTTTTTTCTTCTAGAAAAACAAAAACAATTTGTTTTGACGAGCTCCAAAATCTATATCTGATTTATCTTGAAAATCTAGGTAATTCTGACTGATTATTTCACGTATTTGTACTAGAAATAAGTTACTATCATTTTTTGAATAAATTTCTGTAAAAAAATATTTGGTATTTCAACTCAAGACTCCTCTCCCAGTCTAGAAAAATTTCATTTTATATGAATAACGCCGATTGGCTCGTGCAAACATATATGAAACTTATTATTATATTATTCTTGAAGAATTTAATCAATATACGTATAGGTGTTTTCGCACTACAATCTTGACCAATTTCGACCTATATAAATATATTCTCATATATTAGGATTGAAGTATCCCTTCGTACGCATCATAGGCGTGCATGTGAGGATTTTCTTGAAATATGTATGTAGCCCCATACATTGGAATATTAAGATCTGTCCTACCTTTTGTTATTATCGACAAATAAATTGCATTCAAGATACTTTAAAACTGAAATAATTATTCACCTTCCGACGATGTTCCTCAGAGTTTCAATTCTTAATAAAAAGCATAATAAAATTTTGAAAAAGAATGTGGGGCGAGTACAAAAGATTGTCCTATCCGAGCAGGTTCTGAATATTTTGTTTAAGTGAAAACATTATTGTATTAGTATTATTCTTTATACTGTGGTATTATTACAGATTACAGCGCTCTATTATTACCAGAGAACACTATCTTTCACCTATGCTGTACTACCTCTATTATTACTATTCTGAAACATAACCTAGAAAACAAAAAATAATCAACCAAATACGTAGTATCTGTCATAATTTTCCGCTTTTTTCTGTAATTGTCTTGACAACGAAAATTTTACAATTACAAGATCATACCAGAGAAAACGTTTTCTACTACGTTTTCTATGAATCTACTGAACGAAAAAAAAAGAAAGTCTAAGTTTAACACTAATAGATGACCCGGAGATTTGTCAAAATTACAATTTTGGAACCCATTATAATAATAATAAATAAAAAGTTCTAATAAATTACAGTAACTAATTTCTGGGACGTTAAACATTTGAGATACATATATCAAATGAAAAAAAATATATTTTTTTTTGAAGATATTAAGGGATATTTCAAAAATCTAAAGTTTAAAGAAAAACCATAAGTAAAAACACTTAATTTGATTCGCGTGATATATCGAATTTAATATTTTACCAATATAATGTATTTTTTGAGTTATCAACTTCCCAGTATATTTTAATGAGTTAGAGTTTTTTGGACTTCTATGAAAATGCTGATTTCATTTATTGTTATCAAGTGTTTTATGATAAACTGAAAAATTTCACTTATTGGAAATTACGGTCAGTCAAATATAACTTATCTCTGTTATAAGTAATATTATACATACCGCAATCGTGAATGTCGCAACTACAGTTCTCAATTGTACTGTAAATTATCAACTATTTTAGTACCTAAAAGCATGTAGCATATGTATAGAATTAAATTTCAGCCTTAAAACATTCAACTAGTAAGTTATGGATCATCCAACATTTATTGGCGCTAAATTTCAAATAAGCGCCCTCTTCCGCCCTTCAAAAACATTAAATAAGTTAACTTCTTGGCAAGCCATACGCATCTAGCTTAGGCAACAACAACGGCAAAGTGACGTGAACCCGTTTGATGACGACGTTGTGCTTTGTGTATGTTAAAAAACCATCGCAGATGCATTTCTTTTGGCAATTAAAAGGTAAGTTTGCAAGATTACCCAATAAATTCCACCTCAAAAGGGTGACACACGACGTGCTGGCGAACCTTTTCGCGGTTCGTGGGTGTTTTGGGGTAGGGAGCTTCGCCGCTGTGATGTAGAGTTTTGTGGAAGGGGTGCTCATAGTGTATTCTGGTAGGATATATTCATCCCCACATTCTTCCGAAACCACCACCACCACCACCACTTTCCTCCACCACGTTAGACAGCGTCATCGCCATAGATACGCGGATCTCCCATTATTCCCAAGACTTTGCTCATTTTAGTCCAAGGTCGTTAACCTAACTGTAAAATTGCTTATTATTCGAATAAGACCACCGCCCTTTATTAATCATCGTCGTTCAAGTGTTTCTATGCTAGTTTGCTTATAATATTTAGCCATTATATTGTATAAATTTTGAAACAGTCAAATGTTATCTAGATATTGCGTATCAAATAAATGTGGATACCTACCAATTATAAAAATTTACGGTCTCGTGCACATCTTGGAATGGGTATTCTCTACTAATACAGCTATGAAAAATTAACATTTCCGTGTACATAAATAGCGTAACGATTATTGAATACTATAATGATGTTTTTTATCAATATACCTATTTGTATAAAATTCATGGTTATTAAGGTCTACAAACATTTTTTTTCTGAAATTATAACTAGTTCTATTGAATTCTGAACAAACACATTTTATTTATACCTAGTAGTTTTTGCATTATAGGTACTAGGAATGGGTTTTTTTCAGCGCTAACCTCACTGTAATGATGGTTGTGGGATATTTTTGTAGCTGGATAATGAGAAAAAACAAAACAATTCCAAAAATGGAAAAATCTCACTATTATATTTGACATTTCCCGAAAATATAGTTCTGATTTTCTATAATTTATTACATTTTTTATATGTTACTATTTCATTTAATTTAAATCGATGAAAATCTGAATTTTATTATGAATCGCTTGAATGAAACTTTGACCCATAGATTAGGTATAATAAAGATGGCGCATGCATAGGCACTTTGATTCATTTATTTGTTAAATTTATTCCATCTATTTTTATTTAATATTAGAGATGCAGCTCAATTGGTGTTCATCGTTCTGTTCGCCGCCTCTCATTTACTACAAAATATAAACAAAACTAAAATTAGGACCAACTTGATTTGATAAAAAATACAAAATAATATTTATTCCATTGCCTGATCCTTTTAAAGAAGGTACCTAATACATATTTAAAATATAAAGCATTGCCAATTATTCAAGTAAACAAACTTCTAACTTCGTAAACGCCTTTTATTTATCACCGTGATTGTGAAGTACCTTGTAAATAAGTCTATTTTTGAGAATATAGTGAGTTTGGATAATATTCGTTTGTCACTAAACAGTGTTGATTTTAATGTGAATTCCAACTTTTTGATAACTCTACTGATTACTATAATTATCATAAATTATTGGTCGTACATATTGAAAAATATTTTTTGAAAACAACGTAAGGACAGAAATTTTGTTCTGCGGAAAAAATAGAGATTTGTGGGTTCCGTACCATCGTGAAAGCAAAGTCTATCTAAGGACTTTGGTAAAAGATTCAACAGTATGTAATTTTGCATAGAGATGGGCGAATCAGCTTTCATAGAAACTTATATTTTTTGAGTCATCCCCAACTTTTAATAAATTATCTATTATAGTTATTGACATATGTATACCTATGTCATTTTTTTTAATTACCGCTGTTGCATTTTATGAAAAACTTTGAATCTTGCAAACTGTTCAAAATTGGAAAACCTTATTTGGGAAGCTGTTAGGTGAAAGTCCAAGCTAACTTTTGATATTCCATCGATGCTCCCATTTTGTACCATATGGACGCAAGCGACTTTCAAACTTAACATTTACAAAAATTGTCAACAACTCGTTTTTTTTTTAATTATACTACAATTTTTTTCATTTAAATGAACATTGATTTTTAACATGAGTTTCTTAAACCTTCCCTATACCTAAACTCAACATTTATCAAGATATTCAATAGAAATCAAGATCTACTTTAGCCTGTCTAGATATTCTAAGCTTTTTCAAGTTGCTGAATAGATTTAATATTTTTTTTATCCTATCGACGTTTGCTGTAGTATTTTTTTATCGCCGCAATTTCCCCTCCACACCTGTCCCACCTTTAAAAAGTGGGGCTATGCCCTGCATTGAAACCCTATCAGCTGTTCTCCGACCAATTTTATATTGGTGTCCGACAGCTTCCACCGCCCCTTTTATAATTAATTGAATATAAGTTGATGCTGCTTTGTTGACAAGCTTTACAATTTCGGATTGATATTTTGTTTTTGTTGTGAGAAAAATCTATTTTTTTTTTCTCATTGGTGGGTGATAGGTTGTTGGTTGAGTATCGGTAAAAAGGCATTTCTTCGAAAGTTGTATTTCTAGTATTGTGATAAATAATTTGAATAGATCGCGTATATAGCATTAAGCATAAAAGTTTTTTTTTTCAAAATGGTGACTAAAGCCTTGCTTTGACGAAAATGCAAACAACCTACTATCCAGACTTGGGTCGAATACTGGAATCCGGTATTCGAATACGAATCCTGAATACTTTATTCTAAATTGTATTCGAATAATCCAGATTCGAATACAACGAAAAAAAAGTATTTGAATACCGCTGTATTTGAATACGTGGATTCGTTGACATATGAATATCTATGCGCACATAAAGCTTGTTTTTTCTATGTTCTGTTTAGAAAAATATATAACAAAAATAAGAAATCTATAATAAAACTTAAAATATATTTTTCTGATACACAGTGTCACCAGAGATTAAATGCATTAATTTTTATTTCTTAAAGTTTCAATAAAAAAGATTTGAACAACAATATTAAAGTTATGAATAAAACATAAAATGCTTTGGTACACGCTTCAGTTGCGTTAAGCGTAACGATTATTAGGATTCGAATAGTGGGTATTCGAATACTGGGTTTCAAAAACGGTATTCAGAATCCAGAATACCGAGTACTGTGCAAATAAGTATTCAGTCGAATAACAAATACCTAATACACAAATGTATTCGAATAGTATTCGAATACCAGCCAAATGTATTCTGAATAGGATTCAGAATACCGGGTATTCGAATACTACCCATGTCTGCTACTATCGAATTAAAGAATAAATAAATCTAGTCTAACAAACTTTTCGATCGATCTCTAAATGCATATAGGACTAAAAAAAGGAAATTTTAGAATAAACATCTTTCTTTTATTAAGAGTAGGTGTATTTGATGAAATCTTCAATTATTTTCGAATTGCTCAAGTGTTCTTAGCGTTCCATACATTCATTGGACAAAAGGAACGCTTATTTCAATCTGTTTGAGTTTATTTTAATTATGGAAAAAGAAACGGTTTCTTAATATACATTTATTAGAATGTGGATTGACGTGCGTCTCTTTTTCTGGGACAACCACTACTCACAGATGACCGTATTAGCAAGTTTAAAGAGCACTTCAAGGTAGTTTTGTTACATCGTGATGTTTTGCATCATTATGAAGGTTTCTATTCGCTTGGACTTAGATTAATTATTGCTCATCAACAGGGTTATACAACAGCTTAGTGTGGGCGGTTTTTCGTTTATTTATTTTTTTACCTTACCTCAGAAAATTAACCTGCAGAATATTCGTAAAAAAGTTACTTATGTCAGCCGTTGTCGTCTAACTGTATTTTTGACTGACGACCTCAAACGGAGGAGGAATACAATTCGACTGTCTGTCGTTTTTTTGGTTTGTGCGCGCGCTTTATATAGTAAACGTACTCGGATTTTGATGATTTTCGATTTATTTGAAATAGGAGACTTGGGAAATGGTCACATATTCATAAAAACTCAAATCCCAAATCTCCTTTCCTCCGAAAACCGCCCCTGAAGAGGGTGGTGGGGGACAAATTTTCTCGAAAATCGAAAATCTGAGATGGCAGAATTAAAGATAAGAAAATATCCGGAAATGTTTAATTTGTACATTGTTTCAAAAAAGCTACGGTTTTCGAGTTTCAGCCTTGTTAAAATTTGAAATATACGTATTTTCGCTATGTGGAATAGGTCTGAGAATGACAAATCAAAGACCAGGTTATTTGTAGCAACATTTATATTGAACATTTTTTCTATTGAGTTACGGTTTTCGAGTAACAAAGTAAACAGAGTAAACAGTCTAAAATATTTCTGAATAATAGTACAAGCAAAGTATACATGGGTATGGGTAATAATGGTATTAGTGAACGTTCAACGATTTTCGTGACTGATGTAATACTCAAAATTGTGAAATAATTTTTTTTTACAAAAAATTGGACCGACGTTATTAGTTGGTGCACTGAAAAATACAAAATAATATTAATTCCACTGTTGGTGCCAAAAGTTTTCGATCTACTGCGTTTTCAGTGATAACGTCGGTCCAATTTTTTGTAAAAAAAATTATTAAGGTAAATTGATTTGTAATTTTTATATCAGTGTACATATTGAAATGAGTTCATTGAAGCTTTATTAACTTCCCAGAGGAAGTTAATTTAATGGGGCTGATTTTGTGAATCCCCAGCTTTAAATTATCTCCACGAATCGGAGGTACAAGAATTCAAATTCAACGTTTTTATCGAGACGTCTGTCACCATTATCTCGCGAATCAATGACGATATTAATATGGGGGTGGGCTCATTCGACGCGTAATTATGTATTCAAGAACTGAAAAAGTTTCTAGCCGAGTCAGGTTACCTGATTTTTCGCACAGCAATTCAAAAACTAAGAGAAATCCGATAGCCTGTAGCTAGCGGAAAGTTAGATACACGTCTTTTTGAAAGTGTGCGATAGCCTAGTGGGTAGAGCATCGTACCGATAGGCAAGCGTCATAGTGGAGAGACGGGTTCAAATCCGCCTGGGCAGGTTTTTTTTTTGCTTGTTTTCTAATCAATCTAATATTTTTATATACAATTTTGGAAATCAAGATCAACTAACAACTACTGACAATTCGTATTGAGTTTTTATGTTCGTCTGAATATTTTCAAATCTAATGGGAAGTTCATCGTGTGGACCTTTTGGGTCACACTCATTCAGCTCGTTTTCATATGTGATTTAAACTAATTTAAACATTTAACTCGAGTTTTTGGTTGTGGATTTCAATAGATTTACATAAATTAATTAAATCTGTACATTTAAAGCTTTTTGAAACACATAGAGGTATGTATTTGCGAAAACAGGGATTTTATTTCATTATCATAATTAATTTTATTTCTGTGTACTTGAAGCAACGCTACCTGATTAAGAATCTTGTTTGGTAGATATTATACCTTTAAGAGAGAGGGAATACTTTCATTTCCTGTAATATATAGTTTATTATAAGGAAGTGTAAGATAAGCGTAACAACAGAAATTTGCTTTATATTTAGTACGGGTGATGTGAATGAAATGAAAGTCCTCGGTTCCCAGATCTAAAATGTTTCATTGAAAATCGCGTTGTCTTTTGCAACTTTATATAACGGCTTCATAATGTTAAGTAGAACAACTTTCTTTTTTGCAAAAATCTGGGGAATGGAGCATGAAGTAAGACAATCACAGTCCGAAAGACCTGTTTTAATTCTGCAATATACATAATATTATTCTTCCGGTAAATTTAATGTTAAAATTTACAAATTTTCTTCGAAAACAACTGAAGAACATTATGCATGTCAGAAGCTATGATTTAAGAAACTTGGTATCCAGTTAGTTCACACTCCGGTTTTTTCTGTTATGAACTTTGCTTTCTTCCACATTCTTCAATTCTGTCAGATAAATTTTCGATAAGAATTGCTCGCTGCATCGATTTTGAGAAATTTATAGCTCTGTTAAGCTAGCAGTGACAAGTTAGCAGAAACAATCGGAACCAGCATGGGAATTTGTTGCTAAATCCCGATTTCTTTGCTCGAACCAGTTTTGAAATAATCAAGCTACTGCTACCTACGTGTAAGATTGCAGTGAAACCACTGAAAACATTTTTTAATATTAACGCCACCTGAATTTGTTGCAGGAAGATAGTATAAAGAAGAAAAAAATAATAAAAAAATCCTAACAAACTTTTTTTTTAAATATTTAAAAGAAAAACGTACTTTACCGTATTTCATCCTAATGCTAATCCAAAACTCAAAAAAATAAGAAATAGTCAAAATATCCTGATTAACCTGAAATCAAGTTTTTTTGTTGAATAAATCCATTTTCCCTCTTAATTATAATTTCCAGCATAAATTTTGTTGCTTATTCGATAAGTCTTTATTAGTGCTTGAATAACGAGCAACAATATTTTTTACAAAAAATTGGACCGACGTTATTAGTTGGTGCACTGAAAAGTATAAAATAATATTAAGTCTATTGATGCTGGTACTTTTGAAGTTGTGCAGTTGCAGTTAGATTGTTAACTTTTGGCACCAACTTCACAAGTACCAGCATCAATAGAATTAATATTATTTTGTATTTTTCCGTGCACCAACTAATAACGTTGGTTCAATTTTTTGTTAAAAATATTTATTTCTCACACTTTTGAGTGTAATATTAGTCACGAAAATCGTTGAACGTTCACTAATACCAAAGATGATAGTTCTTATTATATTACCCATGTATATTCTTTGCTTGTAGTTGCTATTATTGAGATCTCAAAACATCGCTGCGGAAATACGTAGTAGTACCTACAGATTTTCAATTTTCGAAAGAAATCACCTTCTCCACATAGCAAAAATACACATATAAGAGATTTTAACATGCCTCTAACTCGAAAACCGCAACTCTTTTGCAAAAATGTTCAACTCAAACGTTTCCGGATATTGTCCTATCTTTGATTGTACCACCTCAGATTTTCGATTTTCGAGAAAATTTGCACCATACACCCCCTTCGGGGGCGGTTTTCGGAGGGAAGGAGATTTCGGATTGCCTTTTTATAAATATGGGACCAGATTTCAAGTTTCCTCTTTCATATGAATCAAATATTATCAAAATGGGAGTACGTTTACTATATACAACGGGCGAACAAACCAAAAAAAAAAAAGGCAGGCAGTCGAATTGTATACCTGATACCTCATCAGTTCGGCCCCCGTATCATGTAAAATTTAACAACTAGTTGCAATCGCGTTGTTGTCTCAGTGTTGCCACAGTCTAGTATACGATGTCTATATAAAATATTAGATATAAAAGAGAGAATAGCAATTTCATTGGAAACATGTTGAAAATAATTTATTATTCACAAATACATGCAATCAACCTCACTTTGATAATTTTTACTCGAGTATCAGTTTAGGCTCAAGACTGACAGAGCAACAACACTGTACCAAATTGATGTTTTGACAGCGACGATTGTGCGATAGTCGCGGTCGCGTTGCTCTAGTTATTTACGTGATAAAGCCCCGGGGTTCGTCGATCAAAAAAATGTTTTCAGTGGTTTCTCTACTATCTTACACGTTAAGATAGCAGTTACTAGATTTTTTTCAAAACTGGTTCATGCAATAAAATCGGGATTTTAGCAACTAAATAGCAACAAATTCCCAAATGTCGGTTTCGATTGTTTCTGCTAACTTGTCACTGCTAGCTTAACAGAGCTAAAAGTTATGCAGTTATGGGTAGTTAGTAGTTAGAAAACTTTCGTATTATTCAGTGCACTAGCTTAATTATCTCACACTTTTGAGTGTAATAATTAGTCATGAAAATCGTCGAACGTTCACTAATACCAAAGAAAATTGTGTACTTATTCTATTACCCATGCATATTCTTTGCTTGTACTTGTTATTATTCTGAGATTTTACAACATCACGGCGGAAATACATATATTTCAGACTTTATCACTGCTGTAACTGGAAAACCGTAACTTCTTTTGAGACATGTCCAATTTAAATGTTGGTACATATAATCTCTTCTTTAATTTGGCTGCCTCATACATTCAATTTTCGAAAAAAAGTGCACCATCCACATAGCGAAAATACTCATATTTCAGTCTTTACCATTGCAGTAACTCGAAAACCGTAACTCTTTTGAAATAATGTTCAATTTAAATGTTTCCGGATATGGTCTTATCTTTAATTCTGCCGCTTAGATTTTTGAGAAAAATTTACCATCCACCTCCTTATGGGGGGCGGTTTTGGGAACTAAGGCGATTTCGCATTTGAGTTTTTCTAAACTTCTAACACTCCTCTTTCAAATGAATCACAGAAAAAAAAAAGAAAAACATACAACCGAATCCATTGGGAAGTCGGTCAAAAAAAGTATATATGGCTTCTCTCAAAATTTACAGGAAAACCTAAGCAAAACTCCTTAGATTTATTTTTATTTCCATCCATTACTATTTGAACTATTATCTTTTGTTCATTCCTACCTATGTAATAATAATTTATCTCTATCAATAAGCAAGAAGTTTCACTTCTGTCGTGCGTAGAAAACCAGACACGTATGTATATATATATTGTTCACCTTTATTCAGGATAAATGTCCATACAAAAAAATATCAAATTTCACAAGACTTCCATAACCTACTCCACTGGTTTAACCAGCTCCTATAATAATAGTCCTTTATATAAAATATACCTCTTTCACAATTGCACAAGCGCGCAACTTTCACACGAATGCCACTATGAATGACGTCACCACTGGTAATTCTCATCTACAGATAGAAACTTGAAGCTAGGTGTATATGATCTCTTCATGTCGTAGTTATATCAGAACAAAAATTAGACGATATGCCATCATCACTCCAAAATGATTCTTGAACATGTCCTCAAGTCGCCAAAGTTTTGTGTTTTTTTTTTTTTTGAAAAATGTTTCGGCCGTCCCATCTCGAGAATCTTTTAGCAATACTCGCCCGAACTAAATCCATCATCAGCCATCATCATCATGATCATGATCAAAAGCCAACAACAGTTACAAACAACTAAAAGTCGTGTATATGTAGGTATACGACGTAGAAGTTACTGACGGCAGGTGAAAGTATACCCACAAGAAGTAGGTAACTAGGTGCTATTACTGAATCCCCTTGCTTCTTGGATTTCACTGCTGGTCGCTGGTATACTCTGGTGTACGTACATACTACTACTGCAGTCTTCGTCACACCAATGCAGTAAAAGCGCCGACTGACTGAGCTAGCTTCAGGGTCACGTGATCGTTTTCTAGCTAGCGCTGCTCGTTACCCCACTTTCTAGTCCACTGAGTTCTTATTTTCTTACCACTTTACTACTACTTTACTCTACTAGTTCTTCACGTACCCACTCTCGGAAAGTGTACCTTTACACCACTACTATTTTGTTGCACACTCCACAGGTGTGTACCTTTTTGATCATCATCATCATCCCCTCTTGTAAAGGTTTTTTTCGGGGGTACTACTGCTGCTGCTGCTTGCTGTGCGAAGGCGAGTCAAGGACGTTCCTGTCAATTTTTTTTTTGTTGTCGTGAGTGTTTTTTTTTTGTTCCGGTTTTATTTCCCCGCTAATTTGTGCGTTTTCCTCCTTTGATACGAGGGTGTTGTGCTATATTATACTTCTTGCTACTACGATGTCACTGTGATCTATTATTTAAGTGAGTATATTGTGTGAAAATTTGTGTTGGTTCACTTTTATTTATTTTATAAAATTGTAGAATGAGGTAAGCTTTCTATTTAATATTCCTGCAATAATTGTTGTGGATGGTTTCAGTGCAAATTTTGATATTTGAAAGAAACCAGTCGCTGAAATTACATATAGTCGCTAATTGCGAACATTTTTGACTGACGAACCAAAGGAGGAGGTATACAATTCGACTATTTGTCTGCATTTTTTTATATATATATATATGTTCGTGCCTTATGAATAGCGTGCTCCAATTTTTGACCGACGAACACCGAACGGAGGCGGACTAGGTATACAATTCGACAGTGTGCTTTTTTTTTATTCGTGCGCGTTCTATATAATAACCGTACGCTGATTTTGATGATTTTTGATTCAAATGAAAGAGAAGGTTTGAGAAATGGTCCCGTATTCACAAAAACGCAGATCTAAAATCTCCTTCTCTCCAAAAACAGCTCCCGAAGGCTTTCTCGAAAATCTAAAATGTCTGGTGGTATAATTAAAGATAGGACAATATCCGGAAACGTTTAAATTGAACAGTTTTGCAAAAGAGTTGCGGTTTTCGAGTTAGAGGCATGTTAAAATCTCTTATGTGTGTATTTTCGCTATGTGAAGAGGGCGATTTCTTTCGAAAATTGAAAATCTGTGGGTTCCACATGAAAAACCAAATTATTTGTAGCAACATTAATAAAGAACAGTTTTTCCTTAGAGTTACGGTTTTCGAGTTACAGCGGTGGTAAAATACTTATGCATATTTCCGTAGGGATGTTTTGAGATCTCAATAATAACAACTGCAAGCAAAGAATATACGTGGATAATAGGATAAGTACTATCTCCATTGGTTATTAGTGGACGTTCAAAGATTTTCGTGACTAATGTTACACTCAAAAGTGTGAAATAAATATTTTTTTACAAAAAATTGTATCGATGTTATTAGTTGGTGCACTGAAAAATACAAAATAATATCAATTCTATTGGTCCTGGTACTTTTGGAATTGGTGCCAAAAGTTTTCAATCTAACTAGACAACTGCACAACTTGAAAAGTACCAGCACCAATAGAATTAATATTATTTTGTATTTTTCAATGCACTAACTAATAAAGTCGGTCCAATTTATTGTAAAAATTGATTATTTCATGATATTGAAATGATTCTAATTCACAGCATTTTTTTCAGCGAAACATGCAATTATGAATTCACAAATTTGTGATATTTAAGATTGATATGAGAAAATTGATGAAGATAAATACTAAATATCATTTTTGCAAACCTTTAATTGAAGATTAACTTCAATGGTCTCCGAGTTGAAGCCTCTGAGAAGGGAGAGGTTTATTATATTTTCATGTATTTTGTTGCCACAAAAAAAACATTGAGTAACTTTTAAGGATTCCGTACCAAACTTGGTACAAGAATCAGGTGTACCTGCATAAAACAAATTTCGATAATTTGTATTATTGATAAAATGTGGAGTTTCAAAATAACAGTTCTAAAAAAATTAAAGAATTTTTAAAAAGTTCTCATGTCATAGTTAATTTCTAATAACAATTTTCGTCGATTTTTTTTTGAAAAATATCCAGAAACAACTATAAAATTAAAATGCAGAAATTTATTCAACTCTTGCCGTCAGCTTATTTCCTTGTTTCATTGACATAAATACTGTTTTAATTATAGATAAGTAACTGAACCTAGCTTAATCGTTTTGCTCCTAACTAGGGTTTTTCCTTGATTTTCTCTAATTAAAGATGGCTACCTGTACTGTCAAAATAATTGCATCGACTTACAGACTTTATTACAAGAGATCAAGAGATTCATTTAGGTGATGAGGGATCATTGGTAACGATATTTTAATGAGGGTAAGAAAGCTATAAATAATTCAAATGCAAAATGTTTTGCTTAGATTTGTTTCGAGTTTTTCAGTAGTTATCGTGTAAAATAAAAAGGATCGTGTGAAAGTATTGGATGATTTTTAAGTACCTATTGTGAGAAAAAGGTTCTTAAAGAGGTGATTGTTCTAGACACGTAAACAATGTTTTTGCATTAGGTGATTTCCTGAAAAGAAGTTGTACAATTTTTTTTAAATAGTTTTTATTACTTTCGGTTCTTGTATCAATGGACTCCGCAGCGATTTCTCAGGCCCCATACGGTCTAGAGACTTGAAATTTCGAATTCGTACTTAGATCGCAGACATCTCGCCGCCTGTTAAGCTCCAAGTGTGATCCAATATTGGTAATTATAATTATCTCATTCAATCAAGATCATTATTTTGTCGACATGGAACGACAATGGGATCCGTCACTGGAATTACGCACGAGCATGGAGCGTATATATACGTCTCGTTCTCTGGTATATAGGTACTTTCTGGAAGATCGTCTATGGTTATGTCGCAATTGTCAGACGTCAGACGTTATTGTTAATTTAAAGTTTAATTTTGTGTTGTGGTAGGCAAACAGTAATTTGTTATGGAATTGCTGTTGCTGGCAAACACATATACATAAGTATAGTTAAAATCGAGAAAAGGATAGCAATAGTAGGTACTCATCGGTACGGTTTAAATCTTAAATGCCCAATAAAAACTATTTTTAATTTTTTTTTTTAAATTTCACTTGTTAATTTTTTATATCTGGAATACAATCCCGAAGAGGTATACAGGATACCTGTGCATGGGTCCAGTTTACAAAAAGCCATGGCTTAGGCGGGATTCGAACCCGCGCTCACGATGAGCTGTGGCAAGCTACGAACGCTCTTCCAACAAAATTATAGCAACTAACGTTATGGATTTTAAGTAAGCCTTGAAAAATTATCGGATGCCTATTTAGCTTTAAGGTCCGTTATTTTTTTAACGGGTCTTAAAAATGAACGTTTTTCCTCTATAGGCGATAAATAAATCTGAAAACTACTAAACTAAATTATTATATGTATATGTACCCGATAAAAAAATAAATGGGATACGAGTTGAAATCATAGACTTCCTGTTAGGTTAAAATTTACTATCTTTATTGTTTTTCAAATGACAAATTCTGTTCTGTTGAATAATGCTCTATTCTTATTAAATCGATGAATTTCTTTAGTCACGTAGGCGATATTTGAATGAGTTAATATAAAAAAGTTTTAATACAATCTTCTATTTTATCGCACATCGAGGTGACGCATCTTCAACAAACGCAAAACTAGAGAGTCAAGTTATGTGACATTTCTTCTACTGAAGGTCTGCGATTCGCATGTACGTTATTATTTATTCTCTTTGGTTGAACACAATAAAATCTGCATTCCCATAATTTGTTACGGATAACGGTGCATATATACATATAGTGATGTTTCATTAAGATAAAGCCGTTTCTTAATTATTAACACTACGAAGGTCTTAGTTATTTGTTGGGAAACAGTTATAGGAGTAGTTTAAATTATTATGCGAGAAATATTTTTTTAATTAGAATGTAGCGGATTTTCCCAAAAGTTCTTACCTACCTATGTAAATAAGTATGATGTCTTTAAATTATTGTGTTGAATATAAAAATGGAACCTTACAAAGTCACCTTTGTGTCTTGTCTGTCCCTCTGTCTCCGAATCTAATGAGGGAATACACTAAAATCGAGATTCTATAAGATGCCACACTGCATTTTTAGTTTGAAACGCATTAATAGTAACAAAGTTTCAGGTCAGAAATTCCGGTTGTACTTACCGTTTATAAGATCACTATGTTGTCCAATTGCCTGTCTGTTAGTCTGTAACAGACTATGATTTCTAAATCTTCTCAATGAGAAACATTTCAAGTGTGTTCAATGTTTCTTATTCAGGTGATCCAGTATGGATATTATATCTAATTCTGGAGATTACTTTCATATTACTTTTGTTAGTCAAATTTTGGAAATTGAAAGAAATTTTTCCTCAGTATATCATTTGACATAAGTCAGCACAGCCTATTTCTATGGTTTTTTGAAAAATGGTTGCATTGCTGACTTGAAGTGCTGTATTCCGAAATTAATTTCTTTTGGGATCGATTTTTGAGGGAACTTGGAATATACAGGGTGGTCCGAATGATAATGGAGAAACTTCAACAGCGTATTGGTTTATGCTTTCGATATAAAAAACTTTAAAAAACGTTCAATATCGCAAACGTTATATTGGCAGTTTTGGCAACATTGGAATTTTTTAAACGTCAAACACACTGCACAAGTCAGTCATCAATTCGTTTAACCTTACTTTTCGCGAACTTATATTTACTATTTTTTCGCATATTTGTACTAATTTTGAAGGATGTTAGTGTTTAATGGAATGCAAGGATGAATATAATATATTATTTGGGATTGAAAAGATACTTCCAAGTCGAAAATTCCAGCTAAAAGTCGTTAGTCCTAAGAACACCATTTTTTTCTTTATTTTATTAACAAATCATTGAAGACAGCGTCTTCTGTCTCAATTTTATTAAAAATTATGCTAACTTAAATCGAAACCGTTAAACTAGACTATTCGTATTATATTCTTTCGTGAACGTTGAATGATAATGATAAAAAATACAAATACAAAATAATATTAATTCTATTGGTTCTGGTACTTTTGAAGTTTGTGCCAAAAGTTATGAATCTAACTACAACTGTACAACTTTAAAATTACCTGCATCAATAGAATTATTATTTTGTATTTTTCTGTGCACCAACTAATAAGATCGTGTCATTTTTTTGTAAAAAGTATTGATTATGGAGATGGAATCCTAAAAACTTAAAAAGTACTTAACCTAAATCTTTGAACGTCAATCGGATTTGCACATTTTTTTCCAATATTTCTATAAAACAAATTCGATAAATTTCTATAGAACAAATTCGATAAAAGATCAGGTACTTTTTCAAAACTACATATCTATATTTTTAATAAAATTCTATAAAATTATTTGTACTTTATTATTATATCTACATATAAAATAATTACAAAATGTTTTTCTTGTAATTTACAGGGTAGTTTTGTGAGAAAATGAATTTCTCTCAGTTCGGAGTGCCTCTGTCAGCTGCTCTTCCAGTTGCAACGCAATTTTCAGCTGGAAAAATTACTCAAAGTGTCACGACACCCAATGGTCAAGTTGTTGGAGTTCTTCAAGGCGGCGAAAATGGAGTTCACTACATCAGACCTTTGGATGCAAACTCATTTACAACAGCAAATACGCAACAAAATCAAGTAAGTTACAAAAGTCCTAAGAAGAAAATTAGAGAAACACCAGCTTTTTATCACTTCACTTCATTTGAACTTGAACCATATTTATTTTTGGTATAACTTATGTTTGCAATCTATTACTGTTAATAGAACATTGGTAAAGAACCACAGATTTATCAAATATACGCACACGAATATTGGTGACGTTTAATTTATTTATTGACTTGACATAATGAATAAAAAACTTCCCATAAAGGGAATGGACAGGGAAGTTTTTTGCCGGTAAGTTATGAATCTGCTAAATAGTTGAATATAAGTAAACGTTCAACAATTTTGATAACCATTTAAAACTGTGCACTGAAAAATAAAAAATAACATTAATGCTTCTCAGTCTTAAATTGAAAAATATCTATCAATATTTCAAATGAAATTTTTACGTGTTTCTTTATTTTCCACAGGCTTCCTTCCAAGGACCCCAAATCTTCACCTTGCCGATAACGATGCCTGGCGCCAAGCCAGGAGATCCTCAACAAACAGTGCAAATTCAGGTGGTGAATCCCCAATCCAATCCCGTATCGGTGGCTGTGAGTCAGGCAAGTCCTGCCAGCTCACCCAAATACCAGATCTCCCAAATACCAATTCAAGCTTTCGGGCAAGGTGCTACCGTTCTAACTGTCGCCTACAATTCCAATCAGGAGGGGATCCAGATAGTGAGTATAACTTCTATATTATACATATTTTATTACGATTATGTACAGGGTGTCCCATTTTGGGTATACTTTTGCTTGGTATCTCCGTTATTCTTATAGATAGAAAGCTGCAGATTTCGCAACAGTGTGCGCAAAAGTACCCAAAATGGGACACCCTGTACTTTGACATCAAGAAATAATTCTATAGAAAAAAAACTGTAAGATTATTACTTGAAGGTTTACCCACCAAATCTAATCTTCGAGTTTGGGAACAATTCACCCAAGTGGCTCTATTGAATAACAAAGAACATGACTAATTTTACTTTAGAGCAGCTGAAGAACGTTACGCATTTTTTCATTTTTTTTTCTTACAGTTGGATGGCCAGAATGGCATGCCAGAAGGTATGACGGTGGTAGCTGCACTCCAACCCCAAGACATACAGCTAATCCAAGCACAGGTGGAACCCGATAAAAATGATCATCGAGACGGATCGCCTGCGCCAATAATCAAAACAGAAATGAACAAAGATGATGATCAACCCGTCCAAACTGCCATCTCGATACCAGCTCACTATCTACAACAGCCCACATCCAGTTTACAAGAGTATCTGCAAAAAATGCAAAACACTTCGTTGCCAGTCAGCTTACAACAATTTCTCAAATTTAATACGTCAGACATCAAAAGGGAGCAGATAACAGACGAAGGTCTCATTGAGACAGTCAGTATTCAAACGTCCGATGGACAGCTGATTATGCAAGAAGTTCAACAAGAAAATGAGGAATCAGTCGACGATCCCAGCGATAAGAAGAAGAAGAAGAGGTACAAGAAGAAACCACCCAAGCCGAAAAAACCTAAACCAGGTAAGTCAAAATATTATTATTTGACCGAGGAACCCCGAACGGAGGAGGTATACAATTCGACTGTCTGCTTTTTTTTTGTTTGGGGATGGAGGGTGCAAATTTTCTCGAAAATCAAAAATCATCAAGGTGGTATAATTGAAGATAGGACAATATCAGGAAACGATTAAATTGAACATTTTTTCAAAAAAGTTGCGGTTTTCGAGGTAGAGGCAAATATGTGTATTTTTTGCTATGTGGAGAGGGCGATTTCTTTCGAAAATTGAAAATCTGTGGGCATGAGCATGAAAGACCTAATTAATTGTAGCAACATTTATAATGAACATTTTTTCCTTAGAGTTACGGTTTACGAGTTACAGCGGTAGTAAAATGGTGACATCTAAAATACTTATGCGTATTTCCGCAGCGATGTTTTGAGATCTCAATAATGACAACTACATGCAAAGATTATACGTGGATAATAGAATAAGTATTATCTTCATTGATATTAGTGAACGTTCAACGATTTTCGTGACTAATATTTCACACAAAAGTGTGAAATAAATATAAAAAAAAATTGGACCGACGTTATTAGTTGGTGCACTGAAAAATATAAAATAATATTAATTCTATTGGTGCTGGTACTTGTGAAGTTGATGCCAAAAGTTATTAATCTAACTGCAACTCCACAACTTCAAAAGTAACAGCACCAATAGAATTAATATTATTTTGCATTTTTTAGTGCACCAACTAATAACGTCGGTCCAATTTTTTGTAAAAAATATTTATTTAAATTTAATCTATCTTTTTTGTGAAATGCAAATATAGTAATGGATTCGTTTGATCGCGGGAATATTCATGAACAACGATAGGTACGTTATTCAACCCTAAATTTTGATTTGACGTTTGAAGATTACGATTATGACGCCATCTGTTAGAAAGTAGCTAACTCAACTTGCTGGTGCAAGTACTTATTTGCATTGTTGCCGTATTTCCATTATGTACATAAGTTTAAATTGTGAATTTTTATTTTTGAACTAAAATTAATTCATTTAATTCAAGAATAAAAAATCACGATTTATACGTATATACATAATTCAATTATATAATTATTCTAATATACGTATAGAAATATAAGAACTAAGATAATGAGTATAATTTTAATTCAAAAATTCAAATAAGGTATATAAGTTAAATTTTCTAGTATGCTTTACCATCATTTAAATAGAATGGAATGATTATTAACAAGGATTTGAAATAATTAACAGTTCAAATGATTCTGATTTGAAAATATATATAATTTTCTTAATATCAATGTTATTACCGAGCAAAACAAATTATTTATTTACAATTATTTCATGGAGGACTTTAAATATGCTTTAATATAATTGGCATATATTTCTATGGTCACGAATTTCTTTGTGAATATTTTATTGCTTTAATACTTTTGATTTATACCTAATTTGTTTTATGTTATTAAATAGCAATACAGAGCATGCCTTTCTTTGAAATATATTATTTATAACATTTTTAAATAAGTACAATCTATTAGGTATTTTTTTCAAACGTTAAGTGATAACAAATTTTAAAACTGCTCTCAGATCTATTATCATTTCTCCAGAATACTGCAGGACCAAAAAGAACCGACAAATAATGGTCAACAACAATTAACTGCGCTAAGAAACATATCCTTCGACGGAACTGTCTTTAGCGCACACCTTTTTTCTTCCTCTAAATATTCATTCATGTTTTTTTAATATAAACAATTATTTGTTTCAGGCCAAGTTCACATAGCCACTGCTTTGGATGGAACAACACTATTCTGTTGTCCCGAATGTCACATGGCTTATCCGGAAAAACAATTACTCGAACAACATCTCGTCGGTCACAAAATCGAAAGGCGTTTCATTTGTGACATCTGCGGCGCCGGCTTGAAACGCAAAGAACACTTGGAACGTCACAAACTGGGTCACAATCCAGAACGACCATTTGTATGCACCGTATGCATGAAAGGTATACATAATTTTCCACCTAGCTTTTAACCGGATGATAATTTGATTATTGTTTCAGGTTTCAAAAGAAAAGAGCACCTCAACCTCCACTTTGTCATACATTCTGGTGAAAAGACAGAGATCTGTGGTGAATGTGGCAAAGGTTTCTATCGCAAAGATCATCTCCGCAAACATGCCAGATCACATATCACACGACGAGCCAAGGAATTGGCTGAACAAGCATCGGATCGGGCCTTAGGATTGAACTCCAAAGATATGGCTAATGGATCTAGTACAGCTCAAGTTACCATCAGTGTTGGAGGAGTGAGTATCTTCATTAATAATAATAATATGTGTGAATAAGATAGGCAAAAGACTCGATAAAACATCCTAAATACAAACCATTAGCATGGCCCGGGTAAATTATGTCATCAGTCAATGTCATATTCCTATATTGAGTCCGTATATCTGTCAATTTTCGACGGCCATTTAAACCTTGGCCCGGCTAATGGTTGGTATTTCGGAACAGTCTTTGTTAGAATGAGATGAGAATTAGTGGTCATGTCATAAACATTGGGTGTATTTAATCTTTGCATTGGGTGTGTTCGGATGATCATTTAAATGAGTCAACGGTCGATGGCAAGAATAATTATAAAAAAAATATTGAGAGATTGTTTATAAATTGAACATAAACATAATGTAAGTGTACTGTACAGGGTGGTGCTCTGGGAAAGACATGGGTCGATTGTCCTATATCTAAGTCTAACAGTTTTTGACATATTTCAAATTTTATGTCAAAAATTAAATTTGCAGTCCAAAACATAATGATTATTTTTTTTGATTTTCTTGTAGAAGAAGATCTACTTTATCAGTATTTCTATGATATTTTGATAATGATTTGTATAGAGTGATCAAAAAAGAAGCTTAAAAACTAGATCCAAAAAACGTAATTTTTTCAAATGGAGACCCCAATTTTTTATTATTTTATTGTATTAAGCAGCAAAAATAAGAGGAGCTTTTATATAAGGTTGTCTATACCGAAAATTAGTAGTTTTTTGATAGTTGACAATTTTTATTTTTTCTATGTAAAAATGCTACACATGTTTAAAGTTCTGTTAGAAGTGGGCCATGATTGCAATAACAAATGTCAATAAAAGTCAAACAAGCCTCAAAAAATTCAATATAATACTTCCCATTTGCAAATTTTGAGTAATTATCATGCCAAGAAGACTTAATAATACAAATGAAGATTATTTGAATTTATTTATTATTTATGGAGAATGTGATAAAGTGATTTAAAGAACATGTCATACATTCGCTATACGATATCCACAGAAACAGCAACTAACACCGAAATCTGTTAAGAAAATTATAAAAAACTTTGAAACTATAAAGTACGTAGAAATAAACCAAATGTTAAAAATGAAAATATTGTGGAATATTGTGCCACATATCCAACAAATTCTGCAAGGCAAGAGACTGATTTCCCACGAAGAATGGAGTGGAGTGAATTTATTATACTTAATTCGCAAGAAAATCCTTTAAAATATATTTAATAATTATCATTATTAACAATTCCTGCTTAGGTGCGAGAAATGTCTGAAGATCAAGAGCGTCATTTTGAACATTTACTAGAATACATTTTTATTTTTTTTACATAGAAAAATGATAATTTGCCAATTATTTCAAAAACGATGATTTTAATATTCTTCTTGAGGTTTTCTATAATTTTCTATTTTGGTGTTGGTTGCTGTTTCTGTGGATATTGCATAGCGATTGTATTATATGTTCCTGAAATAAAAATATCATTAAAAATATTGATAGACTAGATCTTATAAAAGAAAAACAACCCAAATTAAATATGAAAGGGTCCCTCATAGGAAATATTGTTAAATATGTTTTGGACTTCCAACTCTATTTTTGACAAAAATTTGAAATAAGTTTGTCAAAAATGTTTAGACTTAGTTATAGAATATTTTGCATAAAATGTTTTCAAATTTGTACAAGAAATCTAAAAATGTGGTATTATACAGGGTATTCTATTAAAAATAACAAAATTGTCATCTACTTCCGGTATAACCGGAAATGCGACTAACATAAAAATATTTTAGACGTATGTCTCCCAGTGACTTTAGTAAGTCACCAAACATTCAGACATTTTGTGGTTATTGTTTGTCCACAATCGATCGATGTCTCTCCCAGAGAACTACCCTGTATAAA
The DNA here is from genome assembly GCA_958507055.1 of Crioceris asparagi. Classification (NCBI taxonomy): domain Eukaryota; kingdom Metazoa; phylum Arthropoda; class Insecta; order Coleoptera; family Chrysomelidae; genus Crioceris; species Crioceris asparagi. The sequence goes on along the minus strand of OY293827.1, from coordinate 96,049,939 downwards.
TGTGTTCTATATTGAAAATAATTGCGATTTTTTTATAATCATGTAAAATGTCATTATAACATTGTTGCATACTGTGTGAGTCATGGCACTTTTTGAATGTTTTTATTATTAATCGCTCAATACATAAATTATGATTTCACAAGTAGCTTTAATTATTCAAGTTTTCGGAAATGTTCGATTTCTTCTTCAAGGCAAAATGGCGAATCTAAAATACGGAAGAAAGGAACCGGACAAAGAAAAAATGGTTTCAAGTTCAAGAAAAGCCACTCGATGATTTTGAATAGTTCATGGTTTGGCATTTAGACATTTAAGGACAAGCTTCTTATACGACTCGGTTTAAATCAGGGCTTCGTGGAGGCCAATCTATCAAATCTTTGAATGTCCTTTATTTAATGATAACTTCTACAACTTTAGGCTTGGCATTATCGTCCATTCCAAAAATAAAATCTCTACCAACAAATGAAGCGTAAGGAATGACGTTTCGATTAAAACAATGTCTGTATTTTCTGTTATTGTTGAAAACTGTTTTTTTTAAGTCTTGTTAACAATTATGTTATAGATTGCAATCAACAATAGAAATTTAACCGGAAATGATCAAAAAACATACAAAATTCAATGAACAAAATATTTTCTTGATCCTATTTGTTTTTGGTCCAGGAGTGTATATTTGAAGTTATGCTATATAATAAATAATTATTGATTTCGTAATCATATTTTAGGTTCCAAACACACAAATTCAAATACCCGTTCAAATCCAAGTGCCCCAACATCATATTGAAGTGTCTCAAACGAATGAAGAGGATAGTGAAGGTATGAGCACCGTCGTGCTGCCGACATCAAACGAAGGACTCTCTATACTACCAAACTGATTGAGTGTGTGAAATAGAATTCTCTTTGCAATATGTTATTATGGCAGATATCTTCTTCTTCTTGTCAATTTCTCCTTCAAAGTGAAACAAGTGAAGGGGATATATACTACTCTCTAGGTATAAATTAAATTATACTAACACCTCACATTTAGATTTTTTTGAAATCTTTATATTATTACAGATATTACTCGAATTGTGGAATATTCTTTATTGATTAGGTGACGAATTGGTTTTTTTAATAGAATTTTTTCATTTTATATAAGCACATATAAGCATAAGATGCTTTTTAACACACTTTGATGATCCAATTCAGCTTTTTATGATCGTGTTCCTGAGGTGTTGTGTGAAATCAACAATGAGTTCTTGGGAATTGGACATGCTAAAAATAGATTTAATCTAAGTTGAAAAATTCGAAATTTATGTTGGCCATAAAAATTACAGCATTAAAAAAACTTTCATCATTGGGTGTCTTTGAAGATTAAACATTTTTCTTGGATTCTTTAATAATATAAAGGGTGTCCAGGAATTAAGGATTGAGTAAAAAAAGGTCGATCAAATGGGCCGTTAGAAAATTGAAAACAGAAAAGCGATCCTAAAATTGCATCTTTGGAAATGAAATGTTAATATTATTTTTGCTCTCGACTTTTTTTTCCATTAGTTCTGGGACACCCTGTATAATGAATGTCTGTGATTGACTTGAATCTATAGTCTAAAGCAATAAATAATACAAATAAACAAATTATATAATGTGTACGGAATCACTTTGAAGGGAAAAAGAACAACAATATTTTTATATAAAATAGCGCGTTATATATACATACAAACATACATATATGTATATATATATGAATTCTTCTCAACTTTTGTACATAATATTTATTCGAAGTAAAATTGTTTTTTTTGCTCTTTTATTTTGGTTTTTATAGTTGTTCTGATCTGCTTTACTTTGCAAAATAATATTTATTGTGAAAATGAATCTAGGTAAAAGTCTATATTCGTGGCGTTTGTTATGAAAGGACTAAGGAAAATATGAGTATTTTAGCATAACTTTTTATAAAATTTAGGCAATTTTCAATAATTTGTTAATAAAAAAGGGAAAAATATTGTTCTTAGGACTTACGACTTTTAGCTGAAATTTTCGATTTGGAAGTATCTTTTCAATCCCAAATAGTATACAGTTAATACTACTACTGTAGAGTACTAATAATACAGCATTCTATTAAACGCTAACATCCTTCAAAATTAGCTAAAATATGCGTGAAAATAGTGAATATAAGTTCGCAAAAAAGTGAGGTTAAACGAAGCGATGATTGACTTGTGCATTTTGTTCGACGTTTGAAAGCTGTCAATTCCAATGTTGCTAGAACTGCCAATGTAACGTATGCGATATTGAAGATATTCTTAAATATTCGATTACAAAAGCATAAGACAAGTGGTGAGATTTTAAATGTCTAAAGGTATAGTTTCATGTTTAAAATTTACTAAATTATTTTTTACAAATACAGCATCTATTGCCATTCTCAGATAATGTCGTGTTATTACCACAATTCTTGGAATTCACGAAATCACCATGATTATTTAAAAAATTTAATAGTTCGCCTTCATTTTCAGTTGAAAGTATACAATTAATATATGAAAAATTGCAGAACACCCAACACTTGGTATTTAAAAAAAAGTTTAACTATAAATTTGTATAATATCTTAATTTTACCTAAAGCAAATATTCTTGGAAATTTAATTCATGAAATAATCCAATGCTGCGAAAGTTATACTGGCAGCGTTGGCAACATTGATATTAACAGCACTTGAATGTTGCATATATACTGCACAAGTCAATCATCAATTCGTTTAATCTAATTGTTTCTGAACTTTCATTTTTCCTTTTTTTGACCGAAACCGCCCCTGGAAGGGGTGGAGTTGGCAAATTTTCTCGAAAATCTGAGGTGGTATAATCAATGATAGGACAATATCCGGAAACGTTTAAATTGTACATTTTTTCAAAAGGGTTACGGTTTTCGAGATAGACGCATGTTAAATTCTCAAATATGTGTATTTTGCTATGTGGAGAGGGCGATTTCTTTCGAAAATTGAAAATCTGTGGGCACTACATGAAATACATAATTATTTGTAGCAACATTTATAATGAACATTTTTTTCTGTGAGTTACGGTTTTCGAGTTAAATCGTTGTTAAAATGGTAACATCTAAAATACTTGAGCGATGTTTTGAGATTTCAATAATAACAACTACAAGCAAAGAATATACATGGGGTGATAGGATAAATACTATCTTCATTGGTATAAATGAAGTTTAACGATTTTCGTGAGTAATGTTACACGCAAAAGTGTGAAATAAATATTTTTTACAAAAAATTGGACTGACGGTATTAGTTGGTGCATTGAAAAATATAAAATAATATTAATCCTATTGGTGCCGGTACTTGTGAAGTTGGTGCAAAAAGTTATCAATCTTATTGCAACTGCACATCTTCAAAAAGTACCAGCACCAATAGAATTAAAATTATTTTATATTTTTCAGTGCACCAACTAACAACGTCGGTCCAATTTTTTTATATTTATTCATTCACAAATCGTGCAAAATAGCTTCTTCCGGCGGCCTAATTTCATTAAACAATTTTTAGGGCTTTTATAACAAAAGCTGCTAAAATAGACTATTACCTAAATCTGATCTGTTATGAATTTAATTCGACCGAAAAAAAAAAAAATTGTCTGGATTTATTTTGCGATTTCCCTTTTTATTATTCATTTGGCCAAAAAAAAATTGACAATATAGAACAACTTCTTCTCGTAGTTTCGCAATTTTCTGGGGCTTGTGTTATCGTTAATTAGAGCATTATATATTGTATATCATTTCGAGCCTTGGAAATGGCAATTTTTTCTGTTTTTCTTTTTGAATCAATAAACTAGAAATAGGGTTTGGGGTATGTATTATTTAATTTTTTTGCGAGTATTATATTTTTTTACAAAGTTTTAGTGTTATTATATTAGTAATTTGACCAATAGAGAGCTCTCATTGAAATTTGTATAGATGATGATTCGAATGAAATAAATTAAAAAAAAAATATATATATTATATTTTTACACTACTAATGTAGGTTTAGAAAACTTTGGAAAATCTACAGACAAACACACATACCTACATTTATATAAGAATATTGTAATATATAATTATCAATTTGTTAATGATGTAAATCAACTGTAAAAGAAATGTGATTAATTAAAATGATATATGAGTAGAATCAGTTCTTTCATCTTGGAAATATTGTGGTGTAAATATCTTTAAATATATATATATATATATATATAATATTTCTAAAACGAATACAGAATATTAATTAGTTAGGGGTAAAGTTTTTATACTATCTAAATTACTTTATAATTAACTAATAAAATATTGTTTTTTATCTGTTTTTTATTTTTATTATTTCTTCTATATAACCGCAGGCGGATATACGTTTTTAAATGACTAGCACAAGATTGTCAAATGGGGGGGGGGTAGTAGGTACTATTTAAAATTCTACTATAAATATCAAAATATGAGGGTAATAAGCTGAAAATATTATCTGATATGAAATCTAGTAGACCTTCAGTCCACTTATAGAAATATATGATAAAGTCAGGTTCCAGAAAGAAAGTCTAATTTTCATATTTTATGAAATGGTAGATAAAATGAATAATTTCATTATGAATATACGGTCTTTAAATAAATGTTATTTCTTAGTTATTATATAGAGGGAATTTTCAACAACCTTTGGACTAATTTCTTTTTCAAATACTTTCAAAATTCCAACTTTTGTTAAAAACCAACTCTTTTCTATACTTTGTTTTTGGTACATTTTTTGAAGTGAAAACTTCTATAGGGGTACGTTAGGCGTTTTTCGGATGGGTAAAATCTTCCCAGCTCGCGACACCGATGATCTTGACATGCTTGTGACGTATTGCGCATAGTAAAGCGGCCATATACATGTATTATACCCATATATAGGTACACTAATACCACGTCTCTCTTCTCTACTGATACAATTTGAATTGATTAATTGTAGAATTACTGTGCAGTTACAATAGTGAGAACTTGTTGATATTTTCGTAAAAAAATTTGATATTTATTTTTTTAATATTTTATATCTGCAATACATTTCGCAATGAATATTATATAGTGCGCTGATAGGAGGATGTGTTAGTATTTAATAAGATTTTTTCATATTTAATATCGAAAATTTGATGATTTATACTTTATACGAAAGAACGTTCTGACATATACTCGAAAAAAGATTTGGTGAAAAATTTTACGATATTCCGATGATATTATGTGGGGAATGCAATATCAACTTTGCAGATGATAAAAATCTACCACTAATTGAATTTCTTAATGAAGCATTAGGTTTGACTATGTCTAATGATCGAAAATTAAGTACCAAAAAATATAAAAAACGATCGTTGCAGTTTTTATACAATCATTAGATAAATTCCAGTCTAACATATTTGTTTCTTATCCCAGTTACCATAAGCCGATTATAGATAGATATATTTTAGAAGAAAATGAAATGATTAAAAGTACAAATGGACTAAGTATTGTTGAACTTCACGATGGTAATAGAGCTAATAATGAAAATAAAGTTCATTAAAAACTATGTAAATACGAATGCAATATTGATATTTTGTATTGAGCGTGTGCAGTCCATCGTATGTTTGATTAATTAATAAACTATATAAAAATGTAAATAATTATTGCACGAAGTGCCAATAGAAAAAAACAATAATTTAGTTATTACTTTGTTTTAAATTTTCACTTCTGTCGGCAGTCTCTATGACTGCATCTGTTATTATTTTTGGAACAAAATGAATGTAGTAGATTCTAAGAAAATAGACTCTGATAGAGTTTATCAGAGTGATCTTATAAAACGGATATCTTGAACCTTAAAAAATAGCTAACAACACCCAGGACCTACCCATTTTTCTAACAAAAAGAACTAAATCAGTTTGCATTGGAGGGTTAAAAAAGGTTCAATAAGAGATAAGGTTTTTTACCAAACGTACCCCAAACGCTATGTTTCCAGAATGGTATTACGGAAGCTGTACATCAAAATATTGTTGCGTATGCGGGTTCGCAGATAAGTGAGACTAATTTAGAGTTATTAAATTAACTTTATTTACACTCAAAATAATATAAATTACAACTTAACTTTACTATATTCTCTCTAACTTACTCGGACTATTCTATTTATTCACACTGCCTTTTTCATTCTGTCTTCTTGCCGAAAATTCTCCCATATATATACCCGATAAAGGATCCAGAGCATTCGGTATCAAAGACCAGAAGCCGCCACTATACGCTTCTCGAAATTCGTTTGTCGGCAGCTTAACAGAAGATGCCGACACTGCCGTCGCTCTCTTTGTTGACGCCGCTTTTGGTATGTCCAACCACAGCAGAGAGAGAATTTGGTTGATATAACGTATAGGTCTTTCTACATTTTTGCTCAGTTATGTATATTAAAAGCTGGATTAAGGGTATGGAATAATTGAACAACCTGAAATCATTTTTTAGCGTCACAAAAACAAAATTTTAATTAACTAAATGAACCTAATATACCTAAATTTTACTATAGTTTATTTTTAATTTCATTTAATCCTTCATCAGCCTCTCGAATAACTAATCGAAACTTTTCAATAGCTAAATCCACATCTTCACTTGTAATCTCCCAGTACGTTACAAATCTAGCCATGTCTGGACTTCTGGATGAACCCTTAACACAAACTTTGACAGGGTCGGATTCTTTCACTTCAGCCATTCTTACGACAAAGTCTTTTCCTGTCAATTTTTTTGCATCCAGAGAAATTACAATTATGTTGGAGTGGACTGTATCGGGATCGAGTTTGACAATTGTTGAATTCATTTCAGATATAGCTGGAAAAATAAAAAATATTACTTATTATATTAAATAGACCTTTTTTCAAATACGCCATCATTTATTTTTTCAATTCCATCTGCTTATATATTTATTTGACCTCATCACTTTTGGTACACCACTTACGTATAAAATTAAGCTTTCAAAATAACCCAATTAGGATAACCAGTTTCTTCTTAACAATCATCAATTATTGGGAAACATGTTTATATCATATTATTGCATTATAATAACTTAAACAACCATCATCTAGTTCAAACCAGATTTTTTTTACTAAAGTTAAAAGGGTCTGACCTCTTGTAAATTAGATAAATAAATAGATGTTTTTGATTATTTTATCGTGCTTTGTTTTTCTCACCAAATATTTGGTAAACCAGGTCATTTGAAAACTGATCTTCAATTTGAGCGTCAGCAATAATTGTGACGCGTGGTTAAAGGCAACTTAACATATTTTTGTATTTTGTGCATAACTGTTCTCCTATTTTTCTCAGAGACATGGCATTTTCAAGGGCTACCAGGTGATAGCAAGTTGTAAGGTCTGGAATATACTCACGGAAATATAGTGTTTATTATACTTACGTAAAATGATTCGTCATCACTAAACAATTTGGATTTAGATTTATCAGAGCTTGAACCCCCACCAAGTATTCACAAAGTACCTATTTCTTTATTAAGTCATTGTTTAATATAAGAACATACCTACTAAAGCTTCCATGGAAAAAATTATTATCGTTAAATATTCTCTCAATTTTAAAGGCATGGAAAAAGAAAATAAAACGAAATTTTCTAGTTCTTTATTAATTTGTCACAAAAAATATAACATCGTGTTATCACAGATTATAAATTCTTCTTCATAAAAACAGTTATTTGATAAATCAACTAATCGATTCGAAAAAAAAAATGAATAATGAAGTTTGAAAGGTTTAAATAACATTTCCTAATAACCTAAGATACAATATATCATGCAATTGCTATACATTTATCATAAACCTATAAAATAATCTATAAAAATAAAGAATATTATAACCAAAATTATCTTATTATAGCTGCTATCCATTATAGTTAATATTTGTGTTAAATATATATTTACAAACAAATAGTCTGTATTAATATTTAAAACTTGTGTGTTAAATAATAGAAAACACTAATAAATATAATCATTTAGTTCAACAAGATGTATCCACATTTTTCCAGATATTAACAAATCATACATTTTTATATAATAATGTGCCGTGAGACGCCATTTTGTCGACACTATCCCAAGATCAAAGGTATCAGCTACGTATACCTAATTCAAAAAAAAAGCTGCCTTGTGCAAGGCTAATATAAGATTGTTTAAGGTAAAAATTCGAAAAGTATCGTGACGTCATCGGTACTCTAATAACATAACCAATAAACGATGCGCGCATTTTATTCATTCCTGCATCTCACTGAGTACACCACTGACTGTGATATTCCTTGATTACCAGCTGGATTTTGTCGCACACCAATTGAACATCCTCATCGCTTATTTCATGATAGAGGACGAAACGGACACAATTCCAATTCAATGAGGAACATCTTACACTAGCCTTAACACTATCTGTTTGCAAAACTGTCTGCAGACGACGTTGTAGCTCTTTGATTTGCACCTTGTTGCGATCGATGTACATGAGTAGTATGTTGGTCTGTACTGTGTTGAGATCAACTTTGAAAATGGGTGATTTTGTGGCATAGATTGCTGCAAAAATGATCAAAATGAACGAATAATCAGATGAGGTTATTTAAACAAATTTTATTAATATTATTACAAATACATTTCCTCTCCCTTCATGCTAAATCTGTTATAAATAAAATAATCTCAAGATTGGAACCAATAAAAAATGTTTTCCCTAATAGTATCACTGCATTCTCTGTTTAAAACGCACTGATAGGTCCCATAACCCAAAGTTCATTTACTTAGATCTTGGATCGTATATTTTTTCATTCTAAGAAAAAATGCCAACATTTTAAAATGTATTAAAATGCTAGTTTAGATCAAATTATTAAGTCCACAGTTATTTTTTTTCAAAATGTTCGAATGTTTCCAAGTTCAATTATTCTAAATTTCAACAATCTTGAAGGAAGATAATAATAAATATCTTACAAGATAGTACCATGAACTTCTATTGATTATATTGAGTGATCTTATAGTACAAAAGGGATCGTTAATGATTTGTTGCGGAACTATATCTCAAACTGATTTCAGTGTTTTTTCATTAATGGTGTTAAAAGTTCTTGAAGCTTAGTCACTTGTGGAGTCCCGCAAGGTTCAATTTTGGGTCCTCTATTATTTAATGCCTATACAGATTAATGGATTGTGTTATTGTTTTATTTGCGGATGACACAGTCATTATGTGATAGTTGGGATGAAGTTACAGCCAATACTAAACATTCCTTAGAATTTATAAAAAAAATGGTTTAATTACCACCGAGTGACTTTAAATATGTCGAAATCGAGTGTTTTAAATATGTCTCTATACGCGGATAAGCTCCTTGTTACAGACGGACTGACAATACATGATGATGTTTGTTATAATAATTTAAATTATAAATGTGATAAAATAAGAAGAGTAAATGAAAAATACCTTGGTGTTATACTGGATGAAAATTGAAATTGGGAGAAAAATATTTTAGGTATTGTTAAAAAACGTAAGACACCTTCTTTTTGTTTTCTATAAAATGAGATATATTGTTGACAAAAATGATTTATTAAAATTATATCATGCCCTGTTCTGTTCTATTTTATCACTTAAAAATTACCAGCACCAATAGAATTAACCATATTTTAGATTTTCATTGCACCAACTAATAAAATGGGTAATATTTTTTGTAAAAAATATTCATCAATGTTCCGATCTTAAGATAACTCTACTAATAATAGTAAAAAATGTCCCAATTCGAAAAATAATAACATTTGTCTGGTACTTACCTTGCAAAATATTTAGTCACATGCATGCACTTATAATAAATCTTCGGCTAAACATAAATAGGTATAACACCTAATTTTCAATGTTTATAGCGATTTGAACTGTATGAATATCGTAACCCAATAGCATATTCCATTAAAAAGATTCAATGATATTGTTAGTAGATTTTTTTCTGATGTATATAAACATGCCAGTATTATAATCGTTACAATTCCAAAAGAATAGCAGTTTTTAATCAACCAATTGCAGCATTCAGTAATAGTAATAATTTAATTTAATATAAAGCATTATTTTCCCTTATACTATTTTTGAAATGAGGTCAAATAAATGAAATACTATTTTGTTCATGCCCCAATATTAGTATCTAACATTGTTATATCATTATATACTTAGATACAATTGGAACTTTCATGCACAATTATTGAATAAATTGATAAATTATAGCCTTGAAAAAACGAATGAGAAGCATATATCCAGCTGAACAAATGTTTGTCCTAAAGAAGAATGGCCGTGTCCATAGACGGGACTGATCTGATAACCAATCGCTTTGTAATCATTAATAACTAATCATATTCTTGTGGACACGATGCATCGCCCATTTGTCAAACTGACGTCTGTCAAAAGAATTGAAATAATTTAATTCGACAATTACACATATTAGAGAAAATGAAAATGGAAAAAGAAACAATATTTTCTGTTCAATATATTTATAGTGAAAAAGATTATGTGGTAAACGAAAAAATAGATGTCCATAATAGAATTGGAAAATAGCAGAAACAACAGATAGGTTATGTTGCACTATTGTTTACTGATAGCTGCTATATAAAAGACGTCAACTTTCTGATTACTTAGCAAAGCGAACCACTACAAGAAGCGAAGGGAGGTGCTGGAGTGGAGCACCCGCTAGGACGAAGCTTCGAAGCCTTGGACAAGGCGAAGCAGAGTAGGTATAAGGGTTTGTGAGTTTTAGTCAGTAAGAATCTGACAGTCCCCTCATGTGCGCAATCCATGAGGGACTCTCCTAGGCCAGTGGGCTATAGGCGGTTTGGGCGGACTCTCACGAGTTAACCCAAACTGATGCAAGATTTCTCACAGTTTCCCACGTAAAAAAAAAAAAAAAAAAAAAAAAAAAAAAAATGATTACTTAGCGAATGGTAATCAGACACTGCTGTGGACACGATCAATGATTAGAATGTTTCATGTTTCAGAAATACGAAAATAAATATTTTGGACCTCGTTATAGAAAGTAGAAAAAACAAAGTTTACGTTCAAAATATTGCATCTAGAAATTCAATACTTCAACAATACATTCCAGGAAGCCAGAGACTTTTTGTTGGCTATCCAGTAGAAACTAATAGCCACTGCTGCAATCTAACTAACCTAACCTTAAATTAGGTTAATGACTCTTATGTCAGTGTTATGGTGGGATAGTGTTTTGTTTTTTTTTTAATACGGGTATTAGCTAGTACCGAACTAAGATTGGATTATGAATACGGTTGAATTCATTTAATAAAATTTTAATTGATTCCCAGATAAAACCCATAATAAGCCCAAAATATTATCCAATTCAAAGTTGGGTTTCCTACCTTTAGCAATACGATAGGTATGTTCATGATCTATTTGTAATCTGTCAATCATGTTGTCCAATGCAACTAATCCAGCAGCTGCTAGTACCCCAGCTTGCCTCCATCCACCGCCCAACACTTTTCTGACTCGCTTCGCCCTAAAAAAAACATCCAAATAACCAAATGGTTGGATGTAACCTGATATATATAGTCTTCAGGTTTACATGAAAAGCCCTAAAAAATCAAATGTTTGCAAAAATAGGGGTATTCTACAATAATTTTTCGTAAAATTGAGGCGCTAATTTTAATGATTTGTTAATAAAAAAGGGAGGACTTTAAGCGGGAATTTTCGATTTGGAAGTTCCTTTTCAATGTCAAAAATATAATCATCTTTGCATTCCATTAAACGCTAACATCCTTCAAAATTAGCAAAAATATGCATGAATTATATCTCCATCAGGTCTCCCATTGGAATCTTATTTCTACTGATATAAATACTTTTGTATATAGTATAAATATAAGCTTGTTAACAATTAGAATAGTCCTGTAGTAACCTTTGTAGCATAAACATTGTAAATTTAGTTAATAAATTAGTTTTAAAAAGGCAATCTCGAGGATCGAAATTATTTTTCATGAAAATAATAAACATGAGTTAACGAAAAAGTGAGGTTAAACGAAGTGATGATTGACTTATTGACTTGTGCAGTATATTCAAAATTCAAGTGCTGTTGATATCAATGTTGCCAACGCTGTCAGTATAACTTTCGCAGCATTAGATTATTTCAGGAATTACATTTCCAAGAATATTTGGTTTAGAAAATATTAACGACAATAACAACTGTGCATAACATATTACACAAATAGTTTAACTTTATTTTAAACGGGAAGTGTTGGGTGTTCTGGATGCAACTTTTCATACATTGAATTTATTCTTTTAAGTGAAAATGAAGACGAACTATTGAATGTTTTAAATAACCATGGTGTTAGACACTTAAAATCTCATAACTTGGTTTCGTTATCGAATATTTAAGAATATGTTCAATATCGCAAACGTTATATTGGGAGTTTTGGCAACATTGGAATTGACAGTGTTTTAAACGTCGCACACACTGCACAAGTCAATCATCGCTTCGTTTAACCTCACTTTTTCGTCGTAAGTCCTAAGAACAACATTTTTGCAAACATTTGATTTTTAGGGCTTTTATAACAAAAGCCGCTAAATCACTAAACTAGACTTTTACCCAAACAAATTCCATAGAATATAAAAATCGTCTGATCAGGTCGTGCAATGATTCATTATTCATTTTACAAGTCAAGACAAATAACAATAGTCTTAAGGTGAGTTTATACAGTAAATAAAATAAAATAAGAAACAAATTAAGATAAAATAAGAAAGTTGAACATGGTCATTTCCATGGAAGCATGTATACACGAAATAAGCTAGATTAAGAAGAATCTTTATTTCTTATTTTATTTTATTTTGTTTGGAAATTGATAATGCGCATGATCAACCACCAGAGAACACGTCAAAAAGCTATGATTTGATTGGTTCATTCTTATTTCTTATTTTATTTTCGTCATCTGTATAAACCAATCTTTTTTTAAAGATATTCTAATTTCAATTTTAATTTGTTTCTTATTTTATTTTATATACTGTATAAACTCACCTTTATTCAATTTTGAGCCAAATATTTGAAGTAAGTAATAAATAACTTAAAAAATCATAATACATACTGTGAGACAAAGTTCTTTGATCCAGCTAGAAGGGCACCCACAGGACAACCCAAACCCTTGCTCAGACAGAAGCATACCGTATCGACATCTCTTACAACTCGACGTGGAGTAACTTTGAGGTAGACAGCAGCATTCATCAACCTGGCACCGTCCATGTGCACCGGAATGTTATGTTCACTTGCAATGTTGCTTACTTTTTCCAACCAATCAAGTGGTAGAACCTGCGCAGAAGAAAATATCACATCATATTTCAAAGATCTATCTATATAGGTTAAAAGTACTATGATGATAAATAATATTCGAAATAAAAATAAACCCTAGTGCTGGTGCTGATCACCATCACTTGTTTAACAGTTTATAATCTTCTGTCAGATTCAAAGATCAAAATATTTGGCATAAATAAACGGTATTGACAAGTAACATCATAATTAAATACAAAACATAACCTACAAAAATGACATATGGGGCATATTATACGTCAATAATGAACACATTTGACAATTGTGTGCTATATACTATTCAAACTGATATATTTAATTATAATCAAGGCATTCTCAAGGTGAAATGATGTTGAAAAATCAACAACAACTGCCTATCTGTGATGACAATTACATTGCCCATTTAAATAAACTTATATATTAAAAAAAACATCTAACAGTATCCAAAAATAAAATACAAAGTCTTTTTTCCGGATATTTATCATTTCATCTTTGATCCGTTAAAAGTTTAATTGGTTTTATTAGAAGTTCAATATAATTATTAATTTTATGTTACTGATTTTCCCGAACTTTTCCTAAATTATAGATTTATATTTTATTTATTTATTTATTTAGTGTCCGTCGAGCTGATATCTATCCTCTTCCTTATTTGAGTTTGTCGATATAATCTACAGAAAATTAAGGTGGTAGGAAACTATATTGTGAAATTATAATAATAACATAGAACAATCAGCAATGGGGTCTGTGTTCCGTAATATATGTCTAATTATATGTTTCAATATATAATTATTCATTATAATATGGAATGTGTATTAAGGTGAGGTTGGTTATAATCGACAGCTTTTTTTGTCCCATATGAACTAGTGAATAATTACTACTATATATTCCATCGAATTATAATATAAAAACCAAGATATTTAATATTTACTTTCACTTTTATTCTTTGGTAAAGAATTATATGAATTAATAAATATTTTTAATGATCAAAGAGAAGGTACCTAATATCCTTAAAACTTTACAACAAACGGATAGTAAGAAATAAAATAAAAACTAACTGCCGTATTCAAAATCTACATTAGATAAAGAAAATAAATAAAAAGCAATGTTATCATCATAGTAAATGCTGAAATGATACAATATTGTGCAATAAAAATATTATGACAAGGACTTCCTAATATAATCCTGATGACAAATCAGGATAGAAATGAAGATAATGCTAGAGTTTGCCGTATCAAAAATAATCAAAGACTCAAAGGTGAAAATATGTATAAAAACACAGGAAAATGTAGATAAAGTAAATAAAACTTTGCACTAATTTTAAATAGTATTACATTGTAGTCTCTTTCACGTTTATAGTCAGGAAGACATAACTGCTTTAAAAGATTAAATTAAATTTGATAAGCAACAAAATTTTTTCTGAAAAGTATTTCTCAGTATGTACTTCAGAATAAATTCCATTGAACTGAATAACAAAAACCCACAGATAATTCATAAATAATATAAACTCAAAAATAATTATAAAACATTATTCTTCTTTAGCTTTTTTTATTATATTTCTGATTTCATTGCTTATTCTAATACTTACGTAATTATTATTATTATATTATTATATTATTATTAACTAATTACGCGTTGTATAATAATATACATAGATGCGTCATCGTTTCTGAAAGCACTGACTATTTCCGAACATACCCTATAATATGTCAACTGTATGCAATATGCCATTTGACATGTGTGCTGCCATCTATTAGGAGCTAGGCCTAATAGAAATAAAAACATTACGTTTTTGAATATGGTTAATCAACAATCAAGATTATATCTGTGGGTTTTCTTTTAACAAGGGGTCTAAAACAGTTTAAGGCTTATAAAGTTTTAATAATATAATAGATAAATGCATACCTTTCCGCCACACAAATTGTGTGTATTCTCCACCACAATCAAAGAAGTTATCGGCTCATGGCTGTCTGGACTCTTTCTGATGGCATCTCTTAAATCATCCAAATTAAATGTACCATCCTCATTGTTTTTCAGCACACTAGTTTGGACACCGGCAATCTGTGATGGACCACCTTGTTCAAATCGGAAGGTATGTCCTTTGTCGCCAGAGATTATCTCACAACCTCTTTGATTACAATGTACCATGACTGAATATGGAAATTTTAAAAAATGTATCAATAGGTAGGGTAGGTACATATACCTGCTTGAAAATCAAAAAAGAGATGGAAGAAAGAAAATCCAAAATTACAGCATGTTTAAATGTAGAAGAAAAAGTAAATTGTACGCCACTGGTGGAATTTTCATTTCAATATAAATTTAAAATTCTCTAGTACTTTGTATAGGCAGGTATAAATAACCTACGCTCTTTATGAAATAAAGAAGGGAGAAAAGAAAAGTAGTATATACTTTAATTTCATGAAAATCAATCCGGGTTTCGTGGACTCATTAAAAATAATGTGATAAGGAAAACTTCAAGTCATTACCCTTAATATAAATTCCTATCATATTGGACCTCAAAAAATACAAAGAATATGTAATTTTATCAGAGATTCCGTGGATATTTGGATGACATGATTTACATGGATACAAAAAATCCATATGGACGCCCAATCATATCATTGAACTTCAAAACTATCAATAAGGCAACAATAATGTTTCATCATAATTGGATTTTGAAAAAAAAATAACGACTGATACAATATCTCACTTCAATAACAATTACATATTTAGCATCACTGATTAAACAGTTCAATAAAAATGAGAAATGAAGATTTCCTAACACTGATATTATAAATAACTTGATAAATGATATTTGGAAAAGTTATCGTAATATGTTTATTATTGATTATAAACAGTAATTAAATATGTAAGCGGTTTCTTTGCCTGTATTATCGTGTTTTGCAATTCTTTCCTTACAGTTCACATAAACAGATTTATTGCATAAATTAATGTACCATTACTTAAGAGCACTTACAGAGTCTTACGTAGGAGCTGATATTTTCAAATAATCTTTAAAGGCATCAACAATATCTTGATTGAAATAAGGTGAATCGTATCCACAGCTCTAACTGAAAGTTGGAAATATGTTCCCAGAATATAAATCATTTTTTAATTATATTGTTGGTTCTGAATTTAAAATAATGATTAAGACATTTTTTTTATTGAATACCTAATTCAAGTATATTTTGTATATTTTTTTTAATTTCAGTTGAAAAACCAAAGCTTTCTATATAGCAAAATCACCTTATTTATCATGATTGAACAGAATTGTTAAGTATATCGGTCGTTCTGAATTTAAAATAATGATTGAAACATTTTTTTTATTTTCATTGATTATCTACTTAATTTAAATATTTTTTGTGCAAACATTTTTCAATTTCAATTGAAAAACCAAAACTCGAACCGAATTTATCACAATTGAAAAAAATACTCACTTGCAATAAGATTGGCCATTGTACCACTGCAAACAAAGACGGCATCTTCTTTGCCCAAAAGTTCAGCAGCCCTTTGTTCGAGTTCATCCACTGTAGGATCCTCCCCGTAAACATTGTCTCCCACAGCAGCTGTGTACATGGCTTCACGCATCTCTTGGGTTGGTTTACTGATTGTATCACTTCTTAAATCGATTATTCTAACATCCCCATTCAGGTCGGAATTGATTATTTTCTCGTACATCTTCCAGTGGTTATTGGTTCACAGTTCCTTCTTGAAATTTTGAGCACAACAAACAATATCTCTAATATCTGGTAGACTCGACTCGAAGGAATATTTAGAGAGCTTGATACATAGACTTATTACCCATATACTACTGAATTGTTAGGTATAAAGCTGTGCTACTGATATGTAGAAGATAGTTGATTTGCCAGTGTCTTGAGATAGTTTATGAGCTTATCAGACTCTGGTCCGTTTATATACTGGTAGTCAGCAATGGAATTGTGAAATATCCTACGTTTTTTGCCTTGCCTTCTTTAATAACACTATAACGTGGGTCGGTGAATACAGTGTCTGTCCCTAGAATGTTTACGACACTAGGTTTACTAACAAAATAGATGCTGTTTAGGAGACTTACGTAAAATGGAGCTATATTTACTCCAAATTCATAATATAAATTGATTGGTAATTGCTATAAAGAGGATCATATGAGGACGCCAAATTTCAGGTTACTTTTATCATTTATTACGTCACATCTGTTAGCTGGACGTATATATTTTGATTGTACCTATTCATTTAATTTACCGCCATATGGTTGTGTCTGCCAGGATTAATTTCGTGAAATTTGTTCAAGTTTAAAAGAGAATAGGTACAGTATAGGTACCTACATAATGCATATAAATTTGAATTTTCATGTCAACAGAATTTTTTTAAAATTCAAACCTCCAACGCTGGCAACCCGCCTTACACCAGATAAATGATTGAAATGATTTCAAGGAATCACATCGCGAAAGCTACATAATACATAATTATCAGGAGTAGGTTTATTTTGTAATTAAGATTTGTGATAGAATAAGTATTATTTTTAAAATAAACATTCCAATATAATAAATTGAGTTTGAAATATTTTTAATTTGATATGATTAGACATAGAACATACTCGTTCAACAACCTGTTTGTCGAAGGCCGCAGAGTATCATGGAATGAATTAACTAACATGTGTGCTCTACTTGTTTCTGTTTGTCTCACTCTAAACGTCAGCTTTAGCTATCAATCTATCTCGCTCTTGTCCAAAGAAATCAAATTTGATAAGAGGTGATCTATTTTATTTGTTTTGAAATTTCAGTTATTTTCCATGAAGAATTTTGTTGTCTGTTCCGGTGATTAAATTGTAGGTTCTCGAATCGTTTTTTTAATTAATCGTAAAATACAAAAATGGCAGATGAGATTAAATTAAGAGAATTTGCCAAAGAATTGTATCGCATAGATGCAATTAAATTTGGTGAATTTAAAACCAAAGTGGGACTGATGACACCAGTTTATTGTGATCTTAGAGTAATTGTTAGTTACCCTAAATTGATGGTAAGTCATCGTTGATTTTATAATACCTAATTCTGGATTTGTTTTCAAATCATACTACACTTGCTCGACGCTAAGTATATAAGTGCTTCCTGATTTAGAACAATTGCTCTCAATGTCAATAATCGAAGGTAGTTTGTGTTTTACTTTCAACTCAATAATGTTACGGTATATCTTATTATTTTTGATTAATTTGTGCTACTTTATCTATGTAAGTTACACATAATTGAAGGCAATGCCTCAATGTTGATGTACACACTATTGGGATAAATATACAGGGCAATAGAAATAAGAAACTTAAATATAATTCCAGACTCATTCTTTTCCATCTATGAATATTTATGTATTAGTTAGGTTTGGGAATGATTCAAAATTGATGTATTTACACATTATTTCACAGGAAACGCTTGCGGAACTATTGATGCAATATTTGGAAAAGTTGAAACAAATTGATGTAATATGTGGTGTCCCATATACAGCCCTTCCCATAGCAACTGTGGTATCTGTGAAAACCTCCATACCAATGGTGATGAGAAGAAAAGAAGCCAAAGATTATGGTACGAAAAAACTCATTGAAGGTGTTTTCAAAGAAGGCGACAAATGTCTCATTGTTGAGGATGTTGTAACATCCGGTAGCAGTATACTGGAAACGGTTCGAGATCTAAATGGGGCCGGTTTAAAATGCAGCGATGCCATTGTGCTGTTGAATCGAGAACAAGGTGGTGCTGATTTTTTGAAAACGAATGGCATTCAAATGCATGCTCTTCTCAGTTTGTCTCAGTTGATGAAGTATTTGAAGGATGCAGGTTATGTAGATGATAAGACTGTTGTGCGGGTCAAGGAGTATTTGTCCTGCACTCAGATTGATAAGACTTCCTTGTCTAAGACTATAGCTGATGGTATGTTGAGGAAAATCCTCTACTCTAGAACATTATTTTTATTTTTACATGATATATATTTTCCACAGATAGACTGAAGTTATCTTTCCAATCTCGAGCAAAATTGGCAAAGAATCCAGTAGCTATGGAACTTTTCACGAAAATGATAGCCAAAAAATCCACTCTTTGTGTAGCAGCTGATGTGACAGATAGCACAACTCTTTTGAATTTGGCTGAAGAAGTTGGACCTCATATTTGTGTTTTGAAGACACATATAGATATCCTTGAAGATTTCCACCCTAACCTAATAAAACCTCTGATGGTAATAAAACATTTCATATCTTTTTTCTTTTCTCAAGTTTACTTCCTTTGTAGGAAATTGCTGAACGTCATAACTTTCTGCTGTTTGAGGATAGAAAATTTGCTGATATTGGCAAAACTGTCGAACTTCAATATGGCAAAGGCGTCTACAAGATATCATCGTGGGCCAATTTGGTAACCGTTCATTCGCTTCTGGGGCGTAGTGTTTTGGATGGTATCCGACAAACTGAAGGTTTGGATAATAGAGGCGTTTTTATATTGGCCGAAACAAGTGCAGAGGGCAGCCTTATAGGTGATGCATATGTTAAAGAAACCTTGAAAATGGCTGAAGACTATCCAGACCTGATTGCTGGTAAGCTTCTTGAACGATCGTTGAAATCACTTGTCAATAGAAATTATAATGGGCTACATTTTTCATTTGGTTTATGATTGAAATAATTTTGTAGGAATCGTTTGCCAGAATCCTCTATTTCTCAATAACCCGGGACTCATTCAACTAACCCCAGGAGTTCAGTTAGGATCTAAAACCGATAATTTAGGCCAGCAGTATAATACACCGGATACAGTTGTACAGAATGGTGCTGATATAGCTGTAGTTGGAAGAGGTATCACAAAAGCGGCAGATGCTGGTCACGCTGCACAAGAATACAAAAAACTCTTATGGGATGCTTATAGTCGAAGAATCAGTGAATAATTTTAAGTTGTCGAAGCACTCTGATAAATTTTTTGAACGTTGAATTCTTGTTAATAAAAATAGACTTTTTCAAAGTATTCTATTATTGAATCCACACTATAATGATATGGGATTCTTTTTCCCAGCCCTTCATTCATTCAGTATCATTTATTAACTGTATTTGGAATCTTCTTCAACCAATCGTTGAGTTCTATTTAGGTATATATTCTCTGGTTCTATTCGAGAAACAATTAATTCCAACATGCGACAATCACTTATCTATGATTAATTCAAATAAAAAATAATTGTATACTTATACTTTATATATAGCCAAGAATTTTGACAAAGGCACAGATTAAACTTTCTAATCTGTGACAAACGTAGATATTTTGATATATAGATAAACTATTTATATACGGAGGGTAGATGAACATTTGAACTATTTGGTTCGTGTTGTACAGTACACAGAAAAGTATTTATGGTGATTTATGTTTAGCGAGGCCAATCGAAACCTGCCGAACTTTGAGACACACAAATTTTGTGTGCTATGTCAAACTGTCAAAATTTAGCGCCAGAAGTCTCAACTGTCAAAATCTGAGTTTCCTTCAAGCCTTCAACACTTCAACCGGCATTTTATTAAAAAAATTGCCATCATCCATCCAACACAAATAAAAAAGTGTTAATTGTTCTTCATCTATTTTAAATCCGTGTAGGTTCTGTCCATTCAAGAAGGAATTAAAGGTAAGTCAATTAAAAATCATTGGTGAAGGACTAACATTTTATTTCACATAATGTAATTGTAAATTCTTGTATGGTATATGTACAATGTGGCCAGAAAGCAATAGCAAAATTTTAGCTTGTCAAACCAACCGTTATGGCAAGGTAACAGGAAGATAAGGAAGTACTAATTTCCCAAATTTTATCATCTATCTCCTTATAGTATGCCCCTTTTGAACACTAATTTGGGTACACGCTACATCTTATTATTTGTTCCCATTTTCAAATTGCCAATAGCATTTATATAATATACAAAATATATTTATAATAGTTGCAAAAATATAGGCCTTGCTTAACCTTAATAAATCAGTCATTTGTAATAAACCTCTAAGTAATTCATTTTTATATTAAGTGAATTGGATTTTTTTTTCTAAAGCATAAATTCAAAATATTACATGGACGGTGTAAGCTTTTTTGCTCTATTTAACATGTGTTTTCTGCAGCAACCAGCCCATATTACTCTAATTAAATTAGAAGTAATAAAAAGGTGTAGGTACAATTCTCATTTAGAATATAAAAAATTATCCATTATGCTAGCAGTGTCCGGCGTAACATCCCTTTCCTAAGTACTTATAGATAATATAGATCGAGATCAAGTTTTTTGAAAAACAATATAATCTGAAGACAGATTTCCAAAGACTTAGGTATTTCAGAGGTTATATATTTAGTTTAAATTTAAAATTGAAATGCTTAAAAAAACAATAGTTTATTCGTCATTGTCATATGTTTCTATAAACTTTCGAAGTAAAGAGAATTTTTGATACATACAGTATTTAGGAATTATCTTCTCAGGAACATATTTCAATGAGTTGATCAGGATAGAAACAAATCCCCGCTTACCTAGATTTGAAATTTGTAAGATGATAATAATAATAATTACTTAATGATACAATATGATGTTTTTGTCTATATAGAATGTAATGATGTTTTTAAATCGATAATATATTATTACTACTATTCAATTAGAAGTGCGTAAACTTGTTGGAAGTTTGCTGAAATTTTTGACAACAAAAGTTATATTTTAAATCTTCCATATAAACCCTGTTCGTGATGTTTGTTTCTTGTGAATTAATTTTTTTTGTACATTAATAATTGTGCCAGACTGGAGAAATATGTACCAACGTTGATAAGAGGATCCAACTGTTATAATTTAGAATATTCTTAATAACAATGGGTGTTTCCGAAGGAACCAATTCAATTGTTTGTATTTTTTAAAAATTGGAGTGACATATCGCATCAAATCGAGAGTTTTGTAGTGTGGCTTTTATAGGTATGTTTTTCAAAAAAATAGTTGTTTCCAACATTTGAATTTTAATCCAAAAGGGCCGAATGCCGAAAAATCTTATTTCATACTATCGAAACCAAACTTGGTACAAACGTTTTTTTTTTTCAATCCATATCAATTGATGTTTTTTCACCTGCCTAATAATTTATCATGCTGGATATGGGATTGAACCTCATTATTTTGCTTAATAATATCCATAAAACTGATGTCATGACGCACAACATAACGCCACCCCAGCCCAGGTCCAAGGACCAGGAAGTGGTGAAATTCCGCGCCTGCAGTAAATTTCTGATGTACCTTCCGCTGCCTGGTATGATGCCAATAACGCCATCTGTGGCCGCCATGCCAGTTTCGATGATGTCGGGTCGGTTGTGGACACGTTTAAAGTGAATTATGGTGAGGGTGAAGAGGGCAAAGCTTGCTGAAATGAAAAAAAGAATAGGTATTTCTTGTCTGCTGTTATATCTTTTGTGTCTATTTTATTTATATTTTTCTTTCTCATAATGCCGTATGAACAAAGAAACGTACATGCTTTTGAACCAATATTTTTCTATTAAAACCGAATTTAGGCATTTTATTATCTCTACCTTTTAAATATGCAGTGTCATTCTAGATAATAATATAAAGATATTGCATTTTTTGTCAGTTATGGTTTCCAAAAAATCTTACATAGACATCTCTTACCAATATTGCATTCTTATTCTGTAGAACCTAAACTACGCTCACCTGCCAACAAATACATCACCCCCGTAACCAATACGGCACTGATCTGATGTTGAAAAACACCGAAGGCGCCCACAAGGGCAGCACTTCCCAGTATTATAAGACAGACCAGGGCGCAGGATATCGATAAATTCTGCATTCCTGCAAAGTCAACAAACCCATAACGTTTTCAATATTGAAATTTATTATTGATATATTTGTTCATGGAAATACTTTTTTTTTTTTTGGAAGTGGGTAAAGATAAAATTTATGAATTGAGGAAAATGGAATATTTTTTTTGACAGTGATATGAAAAAGTGATTTTGCATTTTTTCTTTCAATACCTCATAGGTCTTATCGAAAATAGAATATTTTAATCATTTTACGGTACTCACTGTGTTGCCAGTCTGCTCTAGGTTCATAACCTCTAACGCCATCTTCCCCTCCAGAAAGATAGTTAACGCATGGCTGAACAGTTGGAAATCCTACTCTGCTTAGTAGGGATAATTCTTCTTCTGAAAAATTTGTCGTCGATTAGTGACGTCTTGACAATTTAAGAAAAAAATAGGTATGCGAGGGTTGTTGTTCGACAACAGAACTGCATGTCTGATAAAAAAATCTTTTATAGCCTTTATTTAAGCCCTAAGACCTTATACTTTGCTCGACACGTATATCAATGAATTTTTCATAAATTATATTTTTAACGGAGCAGGTAAATGCCCCTATCCCTATATCAAAAGAAAGGACTCAATAATTATAACATATCTTTATATACAGGGTGTTCCTAAATATCATGTAAATACGCAAGTGAGTAATTCTTTAGCTCATTTAATGACTAGAGGTTTATATAAACATAGGTCCGCAAGTGCTTCTTTACTGATCAGCAAGGTGTTGGAATTTTGAAGTTTTAAAAAAATATTTTTTAATATATTTTATAAAATTTTGGAATGTTTAGTCTATAAGACCTTAATTGGGTTGAGTAACCGTCCCCTTCTGTACCTACGATACTAAGAGCTTCAAATTTTGAAATAATTACAGAACGAAACTCAATTGACAATCCAAAGTGTTACCCTTTCTATGAGATCCTGACTTTCACAATTTTCCCGCGTCTTTTTAAAAATGTATTAAGCAACTTTATCTCTACAATAAAATCGACCTAATTCGGATCTAGAAAGCAGGAATGAGTAGCCAGGATAATCAAAAAAATATTACGCGCTCACTAAATATTTGAAGTTGCAATTTGGTAATTTTTCACAATCAAAATATTGAGATTAAAGTTGCCCAGCGCTGGCTCATTCTCGGATACGAAGATAAAAAGATACTCGAATATTCATGGAAAAATTAATTGTATATAAGGTGAGGGAATAAAAGAAAGAAAGATGTGAAGATTTCTACAGTGAAATATATTATCTCATCGGAATGAGCAAATACTCCACTCCTCATTGGATTACATCATCGCTGGCAGGCACAATATGATATTATATTTCATTCGGAACACATCAGTCGTACTGACAGACTCTCACAAAACAGTCCAGTGAAATACTACACACAAATATAGCGAAAAATCTACGAACATTCAGCCAGAGAGTGAGCTCGGAGATATTTCTTGGGGTATTAGAGGTTAGAATCCTCCACCTAGGAGACCTAGTTACACTTACAGCCACTACCAGATCATTCCTATAAATTCTACAAACATACATGGTAAAAAAACCATCAAAATCCAGCCGTAGAGTTCAGAAATATATAACTTTGAGGTACGGAACCCACCACCTAGAGTCCTACGGGCAATAAAAGGTAGGTAGTCCTTTCCCAAGGTCTAGTCCATCTCTGTACCGAATTTCATCAAAATTAGTTCAGTGGTTTAGGCGTGGAAGCGTAACAAAAAACAAGCTCTCTTTCGCATTTATAATATTAGTTAGGATACTTGATGTTCTGCTTCTGAAGTCAGCTTGTTGGTTTCTGAATACAGGGTGTGTCGGGAAAATACGCGGACAACAGGTAATGGCGGATTTCTGGAAGTTCTGGATGCAAAAATAGATCGAATTACCCTAACTTACTTATCTCTGAAAGTGTTTCGTTTTGTCTTCAGAGGGCTTTCAAGATTTCTTGTCTCTCCACCAAACCGGTTCCATTCTTTTCTAGACTATTCGAAAGAAAGTTGATGTTATTTTCCAACTCACCTGTTAAACTTACACATAGAGTCCATATACCGCCATGAAAGGGTACCAAAAAGGCTACTGTTCTATCTCTGAGATCATTCGTCGATACACGGGCCACAGTCTTGTCCAGTAGCCATTGCAGTCTGACTGTGCTGTTGGCCAATACTTCCAGGTTATCCTTTTGCCATGTTACCTCTTCCCAGTGATCAGTCATGATGGCAGCACAAAGCATACCAGTGGCGCAGGTGGTCAGGACCAGAGTTCCTATTTTTTTTGTTGTCAAATAATTAAAAATTATATTAACAAATTAAAAAGGAGGCCATAACCGGCAACGTTTTAATTGGACATTTTTCTAAAAAGTTTTAAATTTCCGAGTTACAGCAATGGTAATGAACTAAATTTGTGTGTGGTGGGGGATTTTTTTTATTTTTTTTTTTTAATATATGAGACTGCCAAATTAAAGAAGAGATTATATGTAGCAACATTTAAATTGGACATTTTTCAAAAAAAAAATTATCGTTTCCGAATTACAGCAGTGAGAAAGTCTGAAATCTGTGTATTTACTATGCGATGTTGTGACATCTCTGAATAAATACAAGCAACGTATTATCTTCTTTGTTGAGAATGATTTTTATGACAATTGTTTAATATTACACTCAAAAGTGTGAAAAAAAATGTTTTACACAAACATTTATCGACTTTATTAGTTAGTTTAACTTGAAATATGGCTTGCTGCCGAGATATGAATTTAAAATTATCTTCCCTAATTCATAGCGTTAATGTTTTATTTTTTGGATTAATTAGATGAAGAAAGACCACAAAAAATATTTCGCTCTGTTATTTCCCTATTAAAAAAAAACACTTACCCAATAGAAAGAAGACGCTGGGGTGAACGCTGCAATTCCAACCCGACTCGTCCTCTGGCTCGGTGTTCTCCATCAGCAGAGGGTCGTAGTCGACAATGAGCAGGTCGTAATCCTTGTCGTGTTGCTTCAGCTTGACGGTGGGATGTCGCAGTGAGCGCCAGTTGATCAGGATAGATGGGAACGACGTCGTGACGACGTTGTCGCGTACAGGCGGCGCAATAATAAATACGAATCTGCAATAAATACTGTTGTTTTTTTGACCGATTTTCAAATACGAAGGAGGAGAGTTCTTCGATTTTGGATTCATTTGAAAGAGGAAGGTTGCGAAATAGTCCCATATTTAGAAAAATTCAAATCTGACATGCCCTTCCCTCCGAAAACTGCTCCAGAAAGAGGTGGAGGGGTTAGTTTTTCTCGAAAAATCTGAGACGACATAATTAAAGATACCAAAATATCCGGAAACGTTTAAATTGAACATTGAACGGTTTTCGAGTTTCTACGATGTTAAAATTTGAAATATGTGTAATTTTGCTATGTGTAAGAGGCAATTTCTTTCGAAAATTGAAAATCTGAGAATAGAAAATTTATGACCAGATTATTTGTAGCAACATTTATATTGAACATTTTTTCCATAGAGTTACAGTTTTCGAGTTAAAAGAGTAGTGAAGCTTATAATATGCGTATTTCCTCGACGATGTTCTTAGATTTCTGAATAATAGCAAATACAAGCAAAGTATACATGGATAATGGTGAACGTTCAATGATTTTCGTGACAAATGTAACACTCAAAAGTGTAAAATAAAATATTTTTTAGAAAGAATTGGACCGACGTTATTAGTTGGTGCACTGAAAACTACAAAATAATATTAATTCTAACATTGGTGCTGGTACTTATGAAGTTGGTACCCAAAGTTTTCAATCTAACTGCAATTGCACAACTTCAAAAGTACCAGCACCAATAGAATGAATATTACTGATAACGTCGGTACAATTTTTTGTAAAAATTTATTCAAATTAAAATCAACATTTTTAGCACAGTATTGTTACAGATTAATTGACCTACAGTTTCGAAAAAAAAAAGAATTTGAAATAGCCAATTTTGGAAATATGTTTGCACACATACCTTCAAACTTTACCACCCCTCAATAACTCCTCCATGACAGAACCATTAAATAGCAGCACACTTCAACTGCACAGTAGTTCAATCGCATGTGTGCACACCTGGTTGTTTTTCCTTTGTGAATAATGTAATGTTATATAATCCTGTCTGTGTGAAATGTCGATGTCGATGCACCCTACTTGGAATCCTGAATCCTGTAAATAGATTATAAATGTTAGGAATGGCATGGAAAACGCATCATGGATATGTCTATTCAACATGAATTACTATTTTTATGCCTAACCAGCACTTTGTGGTATTTTTAGAATACAAATTGAGATTCATGATTGAAATATCGAATATTCTCGATTCCTGGACGTTATGTTTTTTTTTTTTGTTTTATCCCTGTCATTTGTTTCGACTTTCCAACCATACACATCTAAAATAATATGTATAACTAGCTTTTGTCCGCGACTTCGTGCGCGTGAAAACTGCATTCAATTCCATTCCATTCCTTGGAGTATTTTTTGCGTGATGCGTGTACAAACCTACAGAAAGACAGACAGACGCGATAAAATGTAGCCTATGTTTTAAGTTATACCTCTAGTAATATATCGGTGAAAACTGCATTCAATTCCATGCAGTAGTTTTTGCGTGATGGGCGTACAAACATACAGACAGATAAAAATTCTAAGAAACTTGTTTTGGCTTCTGTTGCTCTAATAAAGGTTCCCGTATTATTTTTTCAAAACCCTACTATTAGA
This sequence comes from Crioceris asparagi, assembly GCA_958507055.1. Classification (NCBI taxonomy): domain Eukaryota; kingdom Metazoa; phylum Arthropoda; class Insecta; order Coleoptera; family Chrysomelidae; genus Crioceris; species Crioceris asparagi. The sequence goes on along the minus strand of OY293827.1, from coordinate 96,022,146 downwards.
ACTATAGAAACTTCATACAAACATAGACGCCCCTTTTTACTCCCTTAGGGGTTGAATTTTGCGAAATCCCGTCTTAGTGAGCACCCATGTTCTAAAAGGAACCCCCATGCGAAATTTGAGACTTCTAGCACTCACATTTTAAAGTAATTTCCATCCTGAAGAAGATTAGCGATTCCACAAAAAGAATAAAAAACACGTGTAATTTAAAAATAACTATACAAAAAGTAGTTTTTCATTAGGCATTAATGGTTTTAAAGAAAAGGCTGCCAAAGGGTACCTACATTTGTTTTTTGACCGACGAACCAAACGGAGAAGGTATACAATACTGTTTTTCTGTCCGTTATCTATAAATAGTGTAACGGGTATATAAAAATGACTGGAAATTATTAATTTTCAAAGTTTTTTTTTATTTACACACTATTTATATAACTGTCTATTAATTTACACTATCGACAACTATGTTCAATTTATATTTACTATTTACAACCGAGCGTTACTTATTTCTGTTGTCGGACTAAACCGTACACTCGGGTCTCTACTGTCCAACACCATAATGCCGGTCTCCAACATGACCGTACTCCGTTCTCCACAGTATTCACCGGGCTGACTCACTCGATTGTACTATCTAACTGACTCGACTCCCCGAACCGACTCGACTGCGCCGGACTGACACGACTCCGCAGCAAATACTTTCCAATATATAGGCAAGCCCCTCCTTCTCGAACCTTCTACAGACATCTTCTAACGCCACGCGAACTAGCGCGAACTCACTAGATGCTTCGGAATATCATCTTGACCCTAGCATGCTTTGCTGACCAATAGCAGCGTGCCCCACACTCACACCACCCGCGCCCCTACCAACGTCCGTATTTGTCAAGGTGCTCCGCCCTCTGACGAATTGCACACTACTACCTCCATCCCGAACGGCGCCGACACTACATCGCAAGTTCGTTACAATAGTAAACGTGCTCCGATTTTCATGATTCTTGGTTTCATTTGATAGATGACTATCGAGAGTTGGTCTCATTGAAAAAAAATCGATATTTAACATGTCCTTCCCCTCAAAAACTTGCAATTCTGTTCAAAAATTGAAAATTTGAGACGACAAAATTTAAGAAGATACCATAACCGGCAACATTTAAATTGGAAATTTTTCAAAAAAATCATAGGTTTCCAGGTTACAGCAGTGATAAAGTCTGAAATATGTGTATCTCCGATATGTGGTGGGACCATTTTTTTACGAAAATTGAAAATATGAATCCGCCAAATTGAAGAAGAGATTATTTGTAGCAACATTTAAATTGGACATTTAAAAAAATGGACGGTTTTTGACTCCGAGTTACAGCAGTGGAAAAGTCTTAAATATGTGAATTTCCGCGATTTTTTGAAATCTCTGAATAAGTATTAGGGACGTATTATCTTTGGTTAACGTTCAATGTTTTGGATGACTTATATCATTGCACCGACTTTATTAGTTGGTGCACTGAAAAAAACAAAATAATATTAATTCTATTGGAATTGGTACTTTTGAAGTTGATGGCAAAAACCAATCTAACTGCAAATGCACAACTTCAAAATTGTAAAATTTTCGGTTTCCGGTACTTGAATAAAAACATATTCCAGCCATAGCTCTCCTGTCTGTGCCAAAATTATCTAGGGAACGAATGGACTGATTTTGTTTGTTTTTATTTACTAGGATATCGCTAGGGCTTGTTGCACAAAACTGTAGCACGAAAACGGCTCTAATGATTTTTATAGAAACAATCTTCTTGGAACTTTTTACCACACTATCTCAAGAGACATCTCTGAAAATAGAACAAGAAATAAGTCATGCTCAAACGAATTGTCAAATTTTCAAACTGTTCAAAAATGTTGCTGTACCTAATAATAAACAATCACACTCCAGTAAAGCTGGATTGTAAATGGTGAAATTGCAGCATGTTTATTTTCCTTCACTTCGCAATATTATGACGTGGGTATATAGAAAATAGGTCAGTGTGTCGGATTAAAATTCACAGCGATTTTCAAATACATATATGTTTATATTATATATATATTATTATATGAAATTATTGTATATATGTAGAGATTGTTTGACGAATGATGGCGATTGCCTGTAATCATTCACGAGCTACATTCATCATGATATACTTCTCATCGCATCTCATTCATTATCATGAAATTCTCTACTACGTTTGTCGATCTAAGCTACGACTTCAGCATTTCAAGCTTATCTCCTTCAATACAATGATAGGGTGCTACCAGTATGTCCGAAGGCATCGCAATCTTTATTTCATAGGCGTCACAAAGTCAAAGTGACATTTCAGAGAATTCAGATGAATAAATTTACATTTGATAACTCAAAAGATTTTGTTTTTATTGCTCTGCATTTTTTTTTAATAATAAAGCTTTCAAGTAATCGCTTATTTAATCAATCGATGCTTCTTTCTCCCTAATTACATATATGAATTTCCTTAAAGGGTATAAAAAAAACGAAAATACCAGATCTTACCTCAAAATCAGCACGCCACTGATTCACTACCCTCGGTTAAATTGATCCGTTTCTCGTGTTTTCAAGACAGAAGCCATGATTCGTGAAACAAACCGTATGTAAATTTTATCTCGGAAACGGCTTTAACGATTTTGATCAAATTTATTATATAGATAAGGTTTTAATGTTTAAGAGTATCTATATAAGCTCGAGGTCCATGAACATTTCCTTGAATAGTTCGTCAGATTTAAAAAAAAATGCAAAAAGGGGTTTTTGAAGTCGAGAAATTGATGGTTGATACTTTCATATTTAATGGGTGCGACCCTCGAGGCCCACACTAGCTATTTTGAGAATGGCTGCGCAGATTGCCATATTTCAGGATGGAGTTTGGGGTCCAGAAGTCGATTTGGACACATTCAAGTTCTGGTATGTCTCACATTCACATTGCACTTTCATATTAATTTCGAGCTCTCTAAATTAATTTGAGCTATGTGAACGACAAAGGCGATATTTACCGATCTATTGATCGCAACACATTTTGACTAAAAATATGCAGATTTTTAAATAGTTTTTATTACTTTCGGTTCTTGTATCAATGGACTCCGCAGCGATTTCTCAGGCCCCATACGGTCTAGAGACTTGAAATTTCGAATTCGTACTTAGATCGCAGACATCTCGCCGCCTGTTAAGCTCCAAGTGCGATCCAAAATTGGTAATTATAATTATCTCATTCAACAGAGATCATTATTTTGTCGACATGGAACAACAATGGGATCCGTCACTGGAATTACGCACGAGCATGGAGCGTATATATACTTCTCGTTCTCTGGTATATAAGTACTTTCTGGAAGATCGTCTATGGTTATGTCGCATTTGTCAGACGTTGTTAATTTGAAGTTTAATTTTATGTTGTGGTAGACAAACAGTAATTTGTTATGGAATTGCTGTTGCTGGCAAACACATATACATAAGTATAGTTAAAATCGAGAAAAGGATAGCAATAGTAGGTACTCATCGGTACGGCTTAAATCTTAAATGCCCAATAAAAACTATTTTTAATTTTTTTTCAAAAATTTCACTTGTTGAACTAAGTAACTCATACACATCCACCCTAAATCTTGCGTTACTCCAGCAAAGCTCGGTCGCCCTGATATTCTTGATAATCTATCAGATTTCCCAGATTTTGTTACAATAGTTTCCTATTGCTCTATTCAAAATATGTATATCTAAATAATAAGTAGCTTACAGATAAAAATGTATCCGAGTGCGAGTAGAACTCTTACACGAAGGATTCCGTAAAACCAAAATTCCACTGTCCACTTTTGTTTGAAGTTGTCTGACTTTTTAATTTTAGTCAGGATCATTTCGGCTGAAATCTCTGGAATATGTGATAGCATTTTGTCAAAATCTTGAAAATCAAGAAAACGCAAATGAGTATTAATAAAAAACAATCAATAACTTAATAATTCAAATAAGAAATTATTATTTACTCAATGATTTTATTTTCTACAAGAAAAAAATATCTTTTATGTTATGTTTTTATTAATTTGTACAGAGCATGAAAAAAAGTGAGTAAAACAGGCGCGTTTTGACCGAAACTGCATCATTGGGTATATATCATACACCTTAACCGCATCACCACAGTGACCGTTTGTTTTGAGATAATGAATTATTTACTTCGATATAAAGAAAACATATTAGTCAGATTTTTTGAAGCGCCCTTACCTCAGAAATTGGATTATTAATGAGAAGTCAATTCTTTCAGCATTCTTTTAGAATTTATATACAACTTTATTATAAAAATATTTTAAATTATAAACAGCTATTTCTGAAATTTAGTAAAATACATTTTAGACCTTCTCAGAGCCCTAACTACAAATCCGTTAATTGAGACGTTTTCAAGTAAAACAGACTAACTCCAATACCTGTTATAACCTTCTCACCCGACAATTGTTTCGACAACAAAGTTGGCATCCTCAGGGGTCGTCAGTCAATGTTGTTGATATTGCTCACAAATTATTTCATTTCGCAGATAAAGATATATAAAACTCACTTGAAGATCTTCAATCAATATCACGTTTGAATAGACAGTGCTTCTAAATGTTTCTCATATTTTTCTCTACAAAGTATCTATCGAAAAAAGCATTCAACTATAGGTTAGCGCTAAAGGCGATAAGACAAAAATGATAAAAGTTGAATCGATTTCACTTAACCGTGGGAAATTCGAGTTCTCGTCAGGTTGTTGGAAAAGCATATTTATATATACAGGGTGTCCCTTAACTAATGTTACATACACCAGCGGTAGGTTGGCAAAGTCAAGCAAATACGATTAAACAACTTTTCGATTCTCGTTAGAAAGTTATATGTTCTTGAAGGTAGTTTTTTACTTTAATTTTTTTAGAATATCTTCGAAAGTACATAAGTCAAATATCTCAATGAAATTTGGTACAGGGAAGTTTGTATTGGAGAAGAACAAAATTATTATTTAAATTTTTCGCTACATTGTAGAGGGCGCTGTTTTATCTACGACCACTGTGTCTTTTCTTGTTCTAAGTCTTTTATACAAATGAGTTTCAACTTTTTCATTCAAAATAAAAATGAGGAATTTTATATTAAATAATAAAGGTTTACTTGTACAATATCCAGAAAAGCAGAATGCTTTTTAGTATTCAGAAAAACTATTTTAATAATATGCTCTATCATAAAACTATAAATGAATATTTATTTATGCTATAATTATTATAGTAATTATTGCTCATAACTGTTTAGAATAAAACACGTATTATTTCAATTAACACATAATGAAGAAACTAAACAAACATAAGAAAACTAAATCTAATTTGAAAGATTAATAATTTAAGAAATTTGAAAAATAATTATAATAAATTTTCAAAGTGGCCCCCATTTACACATTTTCTTGTACGTTTAATAAAATTTTGAAGAACTGGAAAATGCATGAAATTGCTCCTTAATTTGTCGACTAGCTTCTTTTATTCTTCCTAGAAGTTCTTCCTGTGTATTTCGAGGAACTGCACCATACTCTATTTATTTTATGTGACTCGAGAAATAAAAATCAAGAGGGTTCAAATCGGGACTGCGAGCGGGCCATGGAAATTGACTTCCACGTCCAATCCAACGTCTTGGATATTCTTGGTTCAAATGAGCCCTAACTATATTGGTGTAATGCGGTGGTGCACGGTCATGTAAAAACCACATACAGGGGCATCAGTTCAGAGAAAGTTCGTACAAGAATTTAGTAAATTCTTAACTATTGAACTCGCAGTACATTATTTGTGAATTTTTACCATTTGTAATTTATTAATTATTTTCTTCAGAAATACGCATTTTGCAGATATACCTTTTCTGTTATATTCAAAATTAATTTTGAATAAAAGAGTTGACACTCATTTGAATACAAAAATGGGACAAGAAATGACACAGTGGTCGTAGAGAACACAGCGCCCTCTACAATGTAGCGAAAAATTAAAATGATAATTTTGTTCTTATCTAATACAAACTTTCCTGTACCCAATTTCATTGAAATATTTTAATTACTTTCGAAGATATTCAAAAAAAAATAAAAAAAATACTTTCAAGAACCTATAACTTCATATTCATAATCGAAACTTAGTATGGTGTTTTGTTTTTTATTTTAATACGGTACTAGCGTGTATCGAACTAAGATTGGATTATGAATACGCATGTAGTTTAATCGTATTTGCTTGACTTGCCAAATCTACCCCTGGAGTATGTAACATTAGTTATTGGGCACCCTGTATGGGCTTGCACAAGATGAGGAAATTAATGGAAAATCGTCACGAGGAAATTGACGTTGTTCGCTTCCAGGCAGCCACGGACTACACACTCGGAATCTGTGAAATATGTTGGGTTTGGGGGAAGGTTGGAAGTTCCGGACTTTTAGATTGTTCTGGCTTTTGCGGAAGCTTCTCCACATAATAGGCACATTGATTTTTGTTTGACATCATAAAAAAGGGGAATGAGGTATAAAATTGGTCTATATTTATTTTGGCCTAAGACCGATTCACATTAGTCTTCTTTCAAATGAAAATCGGAGCACGCATACTGTTTAAAAGACGCCAACATCCATAAAAAAAAACATGCAGATAAACAGTCGAATTGTAGATATACCTCCTCTGTTTGGTTCGTCGGTCCAAAATAGTACTAACTAATTAAAAAAATACAGTTTAGAATATTTTATTCAAAGACAGTAGGTATAAAACTCAAAAATCTGTTACCATCGTATATCATTAACACTACCTCAAACACTGTATGTTAGATCGGTACGATTTACTACGAGTAGCCGCATTGCAGTGCAAATAACTTTCACACGTACTTACATTGTTTTTGTTTGCCTACGGCCAACCGGACGGCTGGCCGCAATGATAGTAACCGGACAGTCCATAGGAGCCCTAAATGGATTTATCGAGGCGAGCGTATTTGCTGAAAGAAAATGCTAATGTAACATGGCATTGGAAAATTTAATGGATCCTTTCGTAGAAAAAGAAAATATGAAAAACAAGTTATTTCTGTAATATATTGTAGTGTTCGCTGATGAAGTAAAAATATAAATTTCAACAAGCTAATTATGCAGTACCATCCCCCGCATATTAGCAAACAAGTGAGTTAATGGACGCGTGGGATGATGTAGTGTGAAATTACTTTTATTGATCCTTGTTTTTTTTTTTAACAAAAGGCCATTAGAATTTTCTACAAAATTAGTCACCATGCCTGATTGACGATCTGCCTACCACTTTTTATGAAAAGATATTATTTTCATGACTGAGTTCCTGACCATCAATAGAGCAGTAGTTCATTCGCATTTAGACAGTAAATTTCCTGATATATGGCTGGATTTTGGGGCCTCCTAGGTGGAGAGCTCCATACCTGTAAAACCCTTAGAAGTATCTCTGAGCTCTATGGCTGAATTTCCGTGGATTTTTCGCTAAATTTGTATGTAGCACTGTGCTGTTAGTCTGCGAGTGCGACTGGGACTGGAAGGTGGAGGATTCCATACTAGAAAATCCCTAAGACATATGTAGGAGGAATTCTAATGCTGTTCTCTCTTGATGCATGTTTATGGATGGATCTGTGTTGATCTGAGGTACAAGGGCTCCATACTTGATACGTTTTATGTTTTCAAAATGCTGGATAACTACATATTATTATTTTTAAATCATTAAAAACTTATATATCAGGATATCAGCGTATATTAGTTTTCAGTCAAAATATGAACAAATAGGCTCAAGAGTCTGAAATTCTTGAGCAACATTTACGTTGATAAGCAGATTTTAAACTTCCAGAATACATTATTTGAAGTTTCATCAAAACCTAAGTAGGGTACTTTGGTTTTACCGAGATTGTTGTATCAACTCGGTTTTGCTGCTGAACTTTCTTGAATTTGTAACAGATTGGCTAAACTTATGAGCGAGTTGATGTGAAAATAAGCCAGAAAGTTCATGTTGAGCAGGGTCTCTACCCATACAGGAGTTCGTAAACTAGCGAAGATAAATTGAATGAAGATACAATGTAGAACTATAAACGAAACCGCTCGAACCCCCCCCCGTCTATTTTTGTTTATTTCTTGAGAGTTTTTATTATGTGGGTACCTCAGAAAAAAGATTGACGTACCTACGAAAAGGTAAATACGAATGATTGTCACACAAGCAAATTGTGAAGGAAAATTAAAAATGCAAAGTGTGCGAGGAGGCAATCAAAAACGGCCAAATGCGAGTAAGACTCGCACACGAATTGTTCCATACCATAGTACAAGAATTGTCTACTTATTACAGTTAAAATATACACAAATAATAACAAAAGTTAAATTTTTAACTTGATTTTATTTTTATTATTTGTTATTATAGCAGCAAAGTTTCAGATAGCGACCCTTTGACCATCTATTCGGATAGGGAACCCTAAAAAGCCGAAACACAATCATATTGTAATTAATTCCTCCTCCTTTTTGGTGAGATGGTAGAATACAATATACATTAACTAAATATTTATCATAAATAAAAATATCAGTTTAACTATGTTCAGATTTTAGCCGGCCATAAATTTTTGCATTTATAGTTGGGATAGAATGGGAGATGTCCTTTTTATTTCTCTATGGACGGCTTATTCAAGGTCGTAGGCTGTATTAATAAAAACGAAGCTCAAGGTTAATGCAGAAAAAGAGGAAGGAAGGGTCGTCGTCTCGTGACTATCCGTGACAGGAGTTCGTTGATTGCCATTTTGGTATTATGTATTTGGTATACCTATCCCGGATTCGGAGCGAAAAAAAGCTCGACCCTGAACTAGTTGTTGTAAAATGAAACGATGGAAAATTGGGGCGAGTACATTACCCAAATAACCAATTTTCATTGCATAAAGGAGAAATAATAGAATGTATTTTGGGTGATACACTTTTTGACAAAAAATTGGACCGACGTTATTAGTTGATGCACTGAAAAATACAAAATAATATTAATTATATTGATGTTGTTACCTTTGAAGTTGTGCATTTGCATTTAGATTGATAACTTTTGGCACCAACTTCACAAGTACCAGCACCAATAGGATTAATATTATTTGAGTGTAACATTAGTCATCTTTGAACGTTCACTAAGGGCCGATTTCATAATGAATCCTTAATGGGAGATTAGTTAATTCTCCAATTTGTTTAAGTCATATCTCGATAACGGAATAAAAATTTTGCATTTTTCAATAACTTCTACAACGTTAGTTACCATCTCTTTCGTTTTTCTAAAGTAACATTGAATTATATGTCCAACCAAAAAAATATGAAATTTTTAATCTAGGATTAAAATTAATAAGAGATTAAAATTGATAATAAAATCAGCCCTAATACTAATGAAGATAGTACTTATCCTATTACCCACGTATATTCTTTACTTGTAGTTGTTATTATTGAGTTTTCAATACATCGCTGCGAAAATACGCATGAGAATTTTAGATGTTACCATTTTACCACCGTTGTAACTCGAAAACAGTAACCTTAAGGGAAAAAATGTTCACCGTAAATGTTGCTATAAATAATTAGATCTTTCATGTAGTACCTACAAATTTTCAATTTTCGCCCTCTCCACAAAGCAAAAATATACATATATTTGAGAATTTAACATGCCTCTATCTCGAAAACCTTAACTCTTTTGAAAAAAATTTCAATTTAAACTTTTCCGGATATTGTCCTATCTTTAATTAAACCAACTCAGATTTTTGATTATGGAGAAAATTTGCCCCCTCCATCACCTTCGGGGGCGGTTTTCGGAGGAAAGGAGATTTCGGATTTGAGTTTTTATGAATATGAAGCCTCCTCTTTCAAATGAATCAAAAATTATCAAAATCGGAGCTCGTTTATTATATAAAACGCGCATACGAACCAAAAAAAAAATAGAATTAATATTATTTTGTATCTTTCAAAGTACTAACTGATAAAGTCAGACCAATTTTCTCATTTTTGTTATTTAAATTCAAATAGTTTATATTTTTTTTAGATCGCTCAATACATTCTTTTATTACATTCAAACAAAATTATAATCAACAAATTAATTAATTTAATTAAATAATTTATTGCTGTAAACGTTCGCTTCAAACCATGCGAATGAAAGTCATCATAAAATAATAATGTAACGTTTAACCCTGTGCTAAACGTTGTGGGGTGAGTTCACTTGCGTAATACACAAAGTTCGCGGATTGCTTCCAATGGTTTATTTCCAAACACTGTGTACACGACCTTCTGTTGTAGTACAACTGTCACCACTTCTTGTCACCTTGGCAAACTATACTGTCACTGTCTTCACCGACAGAACTACTATTAACATCTGATTCCACAGACTGACTGTTATCAACTGACTTTATAAGAATCACAGACTTCATAAGACTGACTCTGTCCCGTGATCGACACGGCTTTATATACCTGAATCATGACATGACATTCATCGAGAATGTTCTATGATTATCTAGACGCACATAATAATGTTCTAGAGCCTTGTCAGACTGACAAAAGTGTGACAAATTGTACCTCACAGATAGTTTCTGGAAGGATCGAGAAGAAATCTACTATAATTCTAGAACTACATAATGAAATACACAAGCAACAACTATTGTAAGCAAGGTAGTAGAATAAATATCTAATAAACGAATTACAACCGTAAGTATATGACTATCTATCCACGTTACAATAATATATAATAACAAACGATCGATAAAACAATCTGCTCTATCATAAATCGTGACATTCGCTCCAAATTCTATGTCTAAATTTGACCGCTGATAGTGTTCCACCACAATTCACATTGTCGGGGTAATTTACATAAGAAATCCAACCGTATGACCTTTACGGAATAATATTATAAAGATCGATCGCCACAAGTTGTTCAAAAAAAAAGAAGGTTGGCTGTGTGTCATCTGTGATGTCGGGGGTGATAACGTTCTTCTAAAATAATCAATTTCTCAATTAGCCCATTTCAAGAAAAAAAATTATCTTACCAATAGTAAGCACCATAAATTCTCCATTGCAAAAGGTGGACAAAAATATAACGCGAAAATAATATAACCGACAGTAGAAAAAGCCAATTCTTATATATAAAAAAAAAATTGGAACGACTTTATTAGTTGGTGCACTGAAAAATAGTTGTGCAGTTGCAGTTAGATTGAATTAATATTATTTTGTATTTTTCAGCGCACCAACTAATAAAGTCGGCCGAATTTTTGGTAAAAAATATTTAGCTCACACATTTGAGTGTAACAGTAGTCACGAAAATATTTATTATATCGGTTGTAGTACTCTACTGCGTGTACTGCGATTCGATTTCTCCAGATTATGTGTGTAAGTAAATGTAGTGAGTAGTCAATATTAAGTTCTAGTAATGCGATGTAATCTCAATATAACATTTTACTTGAATTGAATCCTTACAATGGAAGTACTCTTCTCTCTTTCAATATTAAGACATGAGAATTGTAAAATATTAGTTTCTGGTCTGGATATCATTTTTCTTCTGTCGTTCCAAATTTAGTGGTTATTGAGGCTAATTTCTGTAAGCAAAACGTACCTTAAATATCTAAATAGCTATTTTGTAACCGGCGTTCGATAATTTTGTGGACGGTTGATTAAAATCCATAATGTTAATTGCTATTCTGTGAGTCACAACCAGGCTTTAAATTTAATCTATATTAAGAAACATTTTTCAGGCTTGCGTATTTCTTGGTCTTGATATTTTCTATGGGACTATAGTTTTCTACTCATTAAAATACAAATTATGGTATTGGATTAATATAATTGGTCTTTATATATGAAATTTTGGTTAGGAACTTGACAAATGGTTGAAAAATTATCAAAATTACCCAATTGTCCTACATGAATTACTCAAAATTTTCTCAAAGCGAGCGATCAAATTGTATAGGGTAGGCACATAGTCATTATCAATTAAAATGAAAAAGAATATAGTAGATAGACAAGTAATCATTAAGTAAATAGAATCAATTTTTAAAATATTGTTGCGTATGTGGGTTCGCAGATAAGTGAGACTAATTTAGAGTTATTAAATTAACTTTATTTACACTCGAAATAATATAAATTACAACTTAACTTTACTATATTCTCTCTAACTTACTCGGACTATTCTATTTATTCACACTATCTTTTTACATTCTGTCTTCATGCGGACAATTATCCCATATATATATCCGACAAAGGTTCCAGATCGTTCGAGCGGCTTCTGGTCTTTGATTCGTAAGCCGCCACTAGACGTTTCTCTAAATTCCTTTGTCAGCATTTTAGGAGTAGATGCCGACTGCTGCCGTCGCTCTCTATGTCAACGCCGCTTTCGATATTTCCAACCACAGCATAGATCTCGCGCTTTCTTCAAAAGGATGCCGCCACTTTGTAGCAAATACCGGCGGCTGTTCCCCATGCACTTTACAATATACTTATTACTTATCACTTAATGAAACAACAACAGACAACTAAATTCTTAAAAGAACCTCTCTTTCCACAATTGTCAAGTCCATTATCTATATTTTTCAAATTTGATAAAATATATGATAGAAAAAAAAGAGTAGATCGTAAATCGTAACCACAGATTATTTCAACATAACCTCAAAATAAACACAAGACTCGAAAACAGTGATCGTTTTCCATACAAAACAGCGTGTAAGAAAAAAATACAACACTAACAATTCATATATTTTTGACCGACGAACCCAAACGGAGGAGGTATACAATTCGACTGTTCACTGGGGGGTGAAAGTAAATTTTTTTCTCGAAAATCAACAATCTGAGGTCTTATTATTAAAATTCGGAAAAGTTTAAATTCAACATTTTCTCAAAAGAGTTACGGCGATATTAAAATCTCAAACATGTGTATTTTCGCAGTGTGGGGGGGGGGGCAATCTCTTTCGATTAAAATTGAAAATCTGAGAGCACTACATGAAAGACGTGAACATTCAACGATTCTCGTGACTAATAATACACTAAAAACTGTGAAATAAATATTTTTTACAAAAAATTGGAGCCACGTTATTGGCTGGTGTGCTGGTGTTCTAAAAAATACAAAATAATATTAATTCTGTTGGTGCTGGTACTTGTCAAGTTGGTGCCAAAATTTATCAATCTAACTGCACCTGCACAACTTCAAAAGTAACAGCACCAATAGAATTAATATTATTTTATATATTTTTCACCAACTAATAACGTCGGTCCAATTTTTATAAAAAATATTAATATATTAAATTCAGCTTCTCACAATGTTTTGTATCCATCTAATTTGAAGTGTTGACTTACTGGAGGAGGAGTTTGGTGTTCACATTGTGGACCTCGAGGGTCACATCAAGAGAGCTGGTCTATTTTATTAAATTCAAATTTAATTCTCTCAAATAACTTCGTAAATGAAGCAAAGTTGTTATTTTTACAACAGTACAAAAACTTTAATCAGTAATGCAATCTCGAAAAACAATTTCAATTATCCAGAAATATATAGAAATAAATATTTTTTATAAAAAATTGGACCGACTTTATCAGTTGTTGCAATGAAAAATACAAAATAATATTAATTCTATTGGTGCTGGTTCTTTTGGAATTGGTGCCTACAACAACAAACTACAACGGCACAACTTCAAAATTACCAGCACCGATAGAATTAATATTATTTTGTATTTTTCAGTGCAACAACTGATAAAGTCGTTCCAATTTTTTGTAAAAAATATTTATTTCACATTTTTCAGTGTAATATTAGTCATGAAAATTGTTCAACGTTCACTAATACCCAAAATGTTTAGGTAGGTTTAACTAGGTACTTGTTATTTATTATTCATAGATCTCAAAACATCGCGGCGCAAAAATACATATTTCTATTTCTATACTTTACTGCTGTAACTCGAAAACCGTAACTCAATTTAAATGTTGCTACATATAATCTGTTCTTTAATTTGGCCGTGTCATATTTTCAATTTTCGAAAAAAATGCTCTTCCACATAGCGGAAATACGCATATCACATATTTCAGACTTTACCATTGCGAAACTCGGACATCGTAACTCTTTTGAAAAAATGTTCAATTTAAACGTTTCCGGATATGGTCCCCTTTCTAATTTTCAAATCTCGAATTTTCGGAAAAATTTCCACATAGCTGAAACACATATTTCAGACTGTAGCGCGGAAACGTATGATTATTTTAAAAAATGTCCGATTTAATTATTTCCAGATATGGAATTTTCATTAATTCTCTCGTCTCAGATTTTCAATTTTCGAGAAAAATTGCCCCTTCCACCCCCTTTGGGGGCGATTATTGGAGGGAAGGAGATTTTGGATTTGATTTTTCTCAATATGGGACCATTTCCCAACTCTCCTCTTTCAAATGAAACAAAAATCGTCTAAATCGGAGTACGTTTACTATGCAAAACGCGCGAACAGACATAAAAAAGCAATCTTACAAACGAATTGTATACCTTCTTCTTTTTTTGAAGTCGGTCAAAAAGCTTTAACAATTTCAATAATGACATTCATTATTTTATAAATACCTTTTTTGCCGCATTACACCAACGTTGAATATTTCATTGAGCAAAAATAGTTTTGATTTGAGAAGATATATAACAATTATTGTTGTTTTGTTGATTATTTGTTTATGCTGCAATTCACTTGACAACATATTTATAATTTGTACACAATGTTTAACACATCACAGTTTGTTTATTCGCGATCAATAAATAGCCCTTAGTTAGGTTTGGGAGAACAAGGAGCTCGGGATTTCATATTTTATCACTGCGGATATGATGTCATACATATATACAATTTTTTGTCATTACACTTATCGGCCATGGAATCATTCTGATACTTGTAGTATTACATGATGTTTTCTCAAGAATGATATCTATCTGAACCTTTCATAGCCCGCGCTTGTTATATCAAAAGTGCTTTTGTTTTGTTGCACTTACCTGCTTTAGACTACTTTTCTACTAAAGCTCCTGCATTCCGAAAAAAATCGCATAAAGCTGTTGAGGCACTGTAGTTGTTGCAAATTTTTAACTTTGACTTTTCGACGTATAAAGCACTAGATTGTTGAAAAATAATTGACTTTTCCCGTTTGCACGATTTGTTCTGTAATAGTAGTTATTTTAGTTAGTAGAGGTGTCTCTTCTTTTTTGTTGCTTTGCGTGAAAAATCACGCCGTATTCGCATAGTCTTCACATTTCCTGCGTCGCGACTTTTATCGTCCTTCCGCCGAGCTTTCGACCGGCGCTTCTACTACAAGACTACCGAGATACTCTAGCTACATTCAGGACTGACGTTTGTCTGCGTTGCGTCCCAACGAACAACAAGGACGACGACGACGGCGGGCGTCATAAGCCAGGGGCGTAACACATCAGGTTGGTGACCCCTAAAAGTGCCCCCGGTCTCAAAATTATTGCTGTGAGGTCATGATTACTATAGTCAGTCCAAAACGAGGTGAAAAAATTGCATTTATGCCTAGGTTATTTAATTGACAAAAAATAAAAAAAATGGTCAAGCTAACGACGAAAAATAAAAAAAATATATATTAAAAACTTCTAAATGACAAGAGAACAATTTCCAATAATAATAAATATTTTCTACAAAAAATTGGACCGACTTTATTAGTTGTTGCACCGAAAAATATAGAATAATATTAATTCTTTTGGTGCTAGTACTTTTGAAGTTGTGCCATTGTAGTTAAATAGAAGACTCTTGACACCAACTTCAGTACCAGCACCAATCGATTTTTTTTCAGTACACCACCTAATAAAGTTTTTATTAGCACAGCCTAGTTGCATTCCTTAATTATGTAATACTTAACTTCAACTTTCTCTATTAGTTTCCCTCAATCCTATCCTGTGTTGTTCCTCGATACTTGGAGCAAGCGTCGTATCGACGAGTTGTGAGTCTCCTTATTCCACAACTTTATCGAGTGCAATTCCTTTTTTTTTCCGAAAATAGATCGCAATGTTTACTATAAGTAATATCTCATTGAGTTTCACTCTTATTTTCTAAAGATACTACTTTTATTTCAACTATCTCAGGTTAGTTTTCTTTAATCTTTCTAATGGTTTAACCTGTAACTTCACTTTTTATCACAATCTCTTGTTATTCAGTTGATTTACAAACACTAATCATACAATATGTCAGCCTTTGTTTTGTAACTTACAATTATATAATTATAAACGTGAACCAATGCATAGAATTTGTTATTAATTTTGACTATTCTTGTTCTCCCCAGATGGCTGATGTTGTTGTAAACACTGAAACCAAGGACCCCAAAGATTTGATGGGTCAAGGAATCCGAGCCTTTATCCTTCAAGATTTTAATACAGCTGTATCAGCCCTTGGAAAGGTCTGCGAGTTGCTGCAAACTGAACATGGTGATGATCTGCATGATTCGCTTGCCGAAGTCTACTTGTATTATGGCAAAGCCCTGTTGGGTTTATCAAGAGAAGAAGCTGAACCATTGGGTAAGTCATAAACATTGACAGAATACCCCCATTGCCTTCTCGGTATTTCTATTCCGACACTGTCTGAAATAAAAAAAACCCAGAACGCTTGTGGGCAAAACACATTTTGTCAATCACCATGACCAAAAAAAAAACCTCATTGTGCCATTAAAGTGTTAGGAAATCTCGGGCGAGATGCAACATTTCGTTCTATCCTTCATTCCACCAGGTTCATTCGATGTTTTCTTGAACTTAGTATTAGATCAAGTTCAAGATGATATGGCCCAGATCTTGACCAAAAACGATCAAAAACCATACAAAATTGAAAAAGTTATCCAAAACACTGACTGATCAAAATTTTATTAAAGAATATCCTCTTTAATTTCTCTTCAAGGTGATGCAGTTCCTAAGAATGAATCTGATGATGATGAAGATGATGAAGGTGTAGTAGACAGTGCAGAACCAGCTGATGGAGATGAAGCAGCTGCAGATGATAAGGCAGCAGGAGCTACTGCTTCTGCAGCAACGGAAGCTGAAGATGCAGATAACAAACAAAATGATGCTGCTGAAAAAGAAAATGGCTCTACCAAGGAACCAGAAATTGCTGTTGCAGGAACTGCAAATGGAACTGAAGAAGGCGATTCAGGTACATATATTACTGAATATTTTCTGTAAATACTTGTTATTATTTGCAAATACTGAGCGTTTGTATGTTATTCAAATTAAAATTAAGAATAATTAATATTTTATTTTTAAGCTGCCGACACTGCAGAGGATAAGACTGAGGATGAGGAACCATCCGATCTGCAAGTAGCTTGGGAAGTCTTGGAACTGGCAAAGAAAATCTTCCAACGACAAGGTGAAAAAGCCAAAAAAGATCTCGCCGAAACACTTATCGTCTTGGGTGAGATATCATTGGAGAGTGAAAACTTCGAGGCGGCCATCAATGATATCAAAGAAGGCCTAACCATCCAAACGAGCCTCTTTGGCAACGATAGTCGCACATTGGCTGAAAGTCATTACAAACTTGGCATTGCATATTCGACCGATTCACAAATCGATGAAGCTATCAACAGCTTCAGTCATGCTTTGGAATATCTCAACAATAGAATTGCAAGTCTGGAGAAAATTGAAGAGAAGAAGACTGAAATCGAGGAGGAAATCAAAGAGATTAAGAATCTTATACCAGATGTCGAAGAGAAAATTGCTGATATGAAGAGCTACAAAGATGAGGTATGTCAATGTGATATAAGAACCACTATTAAAAACATGGTCACCAGACCAGACTTTGTGAAAGATGCAAAGGCACATGTCAATGTTTTAAGTGTCAAAAGAAAACCCACCATTGAATCAGCAATGGAAAAAGTCACCTTGTAATAACTTTTTTCTAAAATAAGTAAAAAAGACTGATGTGCTCAGTGAAACTTTCGGCTGTTTTTTTGATATTTTTTTGTACTTCTGTATTGAAATAAATTACTTTTTTAAATTGTGTTATTATTTCCCCCGACCCCTGTCTACACTTTTTAGGTTTTATATTTTTTTTCTTCAATTTTTCATCACAATATGAATTCTCCATTTTCTTTCAGGCGCTCAAAAAGCTTGTTTCTGCTGTAACTAGCCAAAATGTCTCGACGAATGTTAAAGCGGCGGCGACGGCGCCGACGACGGCTGCAGCAGGTAATGCTTCTACCTCCTCCTCGTCCTCTAGTTCTTCTGCACCAGTTAACAATATATCTCATCTGGTGAAAAGAAAAAGGAAAATCGATGAGGTAGTTGATAAAAACGAGTCAGCTGAAGAAAGCCCTGCTAAAAAAACACCAGCTTGAACGAATTAACTAAGATGGATGTTATATATTTTTTATAAGCTTATAAGTTAACTTTATATATATTTTTATTTCGATTTATAAGTTTAAAGAGACCTCGTAACATTCTGAATAATATTATTGTTTTTAGACTTGTTTGAATATGAATTTCAATATACATGTGTTTATTTTGCGTATGAAATTTACTTTACTATTAATTATTTTTTTAAATCATTCCTCGTTAATATAAGAGTCAACAGCATGACAATGTCTCCTACATATGCCTTAGGGATTTTCCGGAATGGAACACTCCATCTTTAAGTGTCAGTCGCACTGGCAGACTCGCAAAACGTTCCAGTGATATACTACACACAAACATAGCGAAAAATCCACGAAAATTCAGCCATAGAGCTCAGAGATGTTTCTTTGGGTATTACCGGTATAGAACCCTCCACCTAGGAGGCCCAGTTACACTTACAGCCACAACCAGATCATTCCAATAAATTCCACAAACAAACTTTATAAAAAGAACATCAAAATCCAGCCATACAGTTCAGAAATACACAACTGTCAGGTACGGAACCCACCACATAGAGTCCCACGGGCAATAGAAGGTAGCCTATGTTCTTTCCCAAGGGCTTGTCTATCTCTGTACCAAATTTCATCAAAATCAGTGGATTAGGCGTAAAATCGTAACAAACAACCTTTCGCATTTATGATATTAGTTAGGATAGTATATTCTTTGATACAATGATCCACAGTGCGTTTCAATGTAAGAATGCAGTATGCAGTTTTATGATGAATTATAGAAGAAAATATTACCAGTAAATTCAAAGAATGGCAACATTCTGTGCCATTTTCACATTTGAAACAGATATCCTATACCCGGGCACACTGAGTTCTCAGTGTGGAACGTGACATAATGTGAATATACGATTTTCGATTTAGACGTGGTAGAATGGCATAACGAAAGAATTTGATCAAGTACGAGTCTGGACTCGATAAATCTAAAACGTACTGGGTGGCCCATTAATGAAGGACGCGGGCTATATCTCAGGATCCGTTAATCGGAAGACTCTAAGAAAAACATTTCTAGAAATAAATCGGCCTAAAAGAAAAGGCTGGATAATATTTATAAGTTGCTAAGTCTACTGCTAGAGGGCGTAACTCACACTGCGAAATAAAAAAACACTCAATCAAAATTATCTCATGTTAACCTATATTAAATATACTTTATTCAAGTTGAGATATTCTTAAATAAATTTTTTCTTTGTATAGTATTTTTTTCATTTCCACATTTTTTGTTGGCAGCCAGAGGCTTAGAACCTCTGTATGTGCTGAAAATATTATTATTGTAACCTACTGGAAATAAAACTTTTGTATTAATGTTTCTTCTCTATCTTGGCAAATATAACTTTATTTTGGTACGATATATTTTCAATAACTTTGTTTCATTTCAAACCACTTTTTTGGGCGCTTTTGATGGAATAACAACATTTTGAGTATTTTCCGAGTCGGTAGATAGCGCTTTTTGACAAAGTCGCAGATTTTTATGATTTTTTCGAAAATTTCAAATGTAATGGTATATTTATTTTGAAATAAGAAGAGCGTGAAAAATTCTAGTTACTGGTGAAAACCTCAACTCGATACGATTATTCCTTATAGATTTATTTAAAAATATATTTAAACCTTCATTTTTACGTAACAAAATTTGAGAGCACTTCAGTAATCAGTAATTTCTATTAAAGTTGCCTATACACTTTTATGTGTGGATTGGACATATTATACCTTGTTTAGTCATATAATGCTGAAAACAGACATTTTAGAAGAAGTCATGAGCTAAAAATATTAAATAATCTTATTTTCCGATTTAAAGTTTTTGTTCAATTTCTGCCCTTTTATATGTGGATTGGACATATTATACCTTATTTAGTCATAAAATGCTGAAAACAGACATTTTAGAAGAAGTTATGAGCAAAAAATATTAAATAATGTTATTTTCCGATTTAAAGTTTTTGTTTTTTGTGAGTCACTTGGCTTTAGGCATGTATATGTTTCATTTTTCGGAATTGAAAAAGTTCTAACAAGAGAAATCGAAAAGTCGGAGGTTATTAGAGTCGCACCTCTTCTGCCATATTCATTTAAATGCTCCTGTTACGAAATTATACACTATAACTTTTTCGTTTTACATAATTCATAAAAAATATGCCTTTCGTTTATATAAAAAAAAATATGATCCGATTCAAGTAGAGCTAAGACATAAAATTCCATAGTGCAGTTTGAAATCTGAGGATGGATAGCTGGTTACTAAAGAAAATAAGTGACAAATTCTATATACAAGTTTTATTCACATTTAAATATCACATCTTGTCATAACTCGGCAGAATGTACAGAACACAGTCAGCCAATTGTATATAACAAACATTGACATTACAAGTCCCCATTTATTAAAGTCTAAACCTTCAATGAATGCTCTCACGAAAAATATCACAGATTCCATTAGAATAATCACTGCATATAACAGCAGAAATGGTAGAAAGAATATTGGATTGTTCTGGAAAAAAAAACGTTATGTGTTTTTTATACGGTTATGTTATTTTCACAGCTACCATAAGAAAAATCATGCCTGGGCAGAATTTGTCCAATTTGTGTACGGAATATTTTTTGTTCAACAAATAATAATACCAGAAAAGTAACAGCCTGAAGTTAATCTTGAATCCTATTGAGTAGACAAGAAGGTACATAATAGTTTAGACTAGAGGATTTTATTATAAAAGCCATAAAAACTCAAATGTTTGCAAAAGTTGTTGTATTTTAGCATAACTTTTAATAAAATTAAAGTGAAATGTGCGATTTTGAATGATTTGTTAAAGAAAAAGGAAAAGTGTTCTTATAACTTACGATTATTATTATAATTATCTATGGATATACGCTAATATCCTTCAAAATTAGCAAAACTATGCGTGAAACGAAAATTCGCCAGAAAGTGAGGTTAAACGAAGCGATGAGTGACTTGTGCAGTGTGTTGACGTTTAAAACCTGTCAATTCCAATGTTGCCGGAACTGCTAATATAACGTTTGCGATATTGAACATATTCTTAAATATTCGAAAACTGAAAGTATAAACAAAGTGATGAGATTTTAAGTGTCTAAAGGTAAAGTTTCATGTTTAAACTTTACTAAAAAAATATTTTATACAAATTCTTCTCGTAGAGCAAAAGAGATTTCTAACAGCGACACATACCTAGTGCCATTCTCAGATAATTACCAGAATTTTTTCAATTTTTGAAATTCACTAAAACACCCTGATTATCTAAGAAATTCAATAGTTCGTCTTTATTTTCACCTATGAAAGTAAATTCAATATATAAAAATTTGCATCCAGAACACCCAACTATAAATTTGTATCATATTTTAAGCTCATTTTGTTATTGTTGTTAATTTTTCAAAAGCAAAGATTCTTGAAAAATGAATTCATAAAATAATCTAATGCTGCGAAAGTTATACTGGCAGCATTGGCAACATTGATATTAACAGCACTTGAATGTTGAATACACCGTACAAATCAATCATCAATTCGTTCAACCTTACTTTTTCGCAAACTGATGTTTAAAATTTTCCCAAATTTTTTTGCTACTTTTGAAGGATGTTACCATTCAATAGACTCTAATTGGCACTCTACTTTTTATACTTTTTTGCCCACTATCTCAACTATGACTTAGTTTTTTATTGAGATATCTCATAATGTTCCTTATGGTGTCACTGCGTATAAACAGATTCAAATTCAGCAACCTGTCGGGGCCAATAATGTCGTATATACTTACTGTAGTCAGCCCAACTAGAAGAAACAAATAATATTCTGTTGATAGAACAAGACTGATCAATTTGCAATCTCTTTCGGCTTCCGGTGTTAGGGGTGAACCACTTTTTAATCTCTCCCTCCACAAATAACCCGGCAATACTGGCCCACATTTGATCACGCGCACCATATCGAATATACTGAGAGCCTAAAAAAATACACTTACACTTTTCATAATATATTTCTTAGAATGTTATATGCCAGTTAACTAACCACTCCAAGAATACCCAAAATCATGACATAGAAAGGCGATATTCTGAATGTGGGATGGGAGCAGAAATTTTGAATATATTTCTGATTCTTTCTCAGCACTGGTCCTATGAAAGTGCTGAATGGTAATTTCATTTTGAATTTATTATTTTACATCCTTGAACATCTTAGCTGGTTTATAATAATCCATTCCGCAAAATTTCAATGGCTATAAGTACAAATGATTATGACATCAGGACTGTGATTGATGGCTATATTTGTCTGATTGACGTTGAATAATTTGGATGGAGTTGTGTAAAACGGAAGCTGGAAAATATAAGAACTAAAATTTTACTCTATTCTATTACTGATACTTTTTAATTCTTTTTTGTTTCTAATTTCTAAATTTAAACTAGCTAATTCTTCAATATTGCTTGCTTGAAGCATTCTATGTGACATTTCCTTTTTGTATCACACCATACACGTATAAATTTTGATGTTCATGTGACAATCAGAGATGAGAGTTCTTTCTCTTCATCATGATTTTTAAATATTCCCATCTATAAAATTCGGTGTCAAACATGAGCTCAAGTACTATTGCGTTGAAAAATTCCAGTCCCACATATCTGGACAGTATTTTGAAAAATCAACATCAAATTGAAGAATTTCAAACACCTAAATTGTTATTGATATTTCTGTGGTTATTTGCATCAATTTTTTCAGCTGCCAAAGTAGATCTGAGTGCTAATGCTACAGGTATGAGAAACACATCCACATTAAGCAGTTGGGTTAAAATTCCTCTTTTTTTTATAGGCATTGCCGTTGCTTTCAACATGCAAGATGTGGCTCTAACAACTTTAACATCATGGCTCTTGCATAGAAGTTTTGATGATGTGTGATTATATTTTGATCAATTTTTATTTACCAGATAATGATATCCAATTCTTTTTTTTTTTTAGAGAAGTGTATCTCAGATAATTCCATCTGTTATTGTATCGTTTTACAGTCTGTATTATAACCATTACCGAAATTTGAAGAAAATGGTCACTGTTTTAAGACATGTCAGACATACTACGGCTCTTCCATGGATTGCTATCTTTATTACTACTTGTGGAGTGGGTAAGAGTGGCAGTTTTTTTTGCTATATGTGATATGAATTTTGTATCATTGAACTGACTGTATTATTTTTTTTAGTATTAAAACTGCTGCTGACCTTGAGGCTTATACAACTGATGGCAAATCTTTGGTATAGAAAAAAACTGGAAAGAGAGATATATGATTCTGTACACTGAAAGTGAAATTTTTGAGATTACATTTATTTTGAAGTAACATGTTTGCGTTTTACTTTTATCTTTCTGTAATTTATCCTATTCACACCGTTTCACGATGTGAATATAGTACTTTTGTTTTTTGGAATTTTGACCCACAAAAACCACTCCAATAAATATATGTTGAATATACCCAATGTTTTGCCTGAAATTATCTATCGTTTGTAAAAACTAAAAAAATCACGTTGTTCCCGTTCGAGATATTCGCAAAAAACATGAGTCTGTAGGCAAGCAGGGCAAGAAAGTTAATCCGCACGATAGCTCAAGAACGGAACCGAATTTCGACCAAGGGTTTTTTGTCTTTAGACCATTTTCTAAGGAAAATCGTTGAAAATGTGAAATTTCTTCACTTTTTTGGGTTAATCAGAATTCAAAATTGTATAATTTAGCTAAATATATCAAAATAAGATTAAATATAACATTTTTCGCAGATCAAATTTTAAACTGTTACGCTAATAGTTGTCACTATGCCCATGAAGGCTTACTGCCTATGTTACTAGTTTTTTTTTGTTATTTTCATAGTTTCGTCCGCTCCGTTATCAACGGGGTGTATCTCATGTTTTCATGAACCGATAGTTGAAATCAAAGAATAAAATGTTTTGTTTTTATTGTTTGCTTGAAATATTCAGAGAACTCTAACCAGAGACAACCATCCCTAACCTAACTTAAGTAACTTTACTCGGTCCATGGTACATTAAGAACTATATTCGTACCATGACTCGATCCATTCATTCGTCCGGTGACAAGATCCAAATTAGGTAAGTATAATAAGTCTATAATGAGTCAATGTTCTATTGAATAAAAATATCCTGAAAATAAAAAGTTTATTTTAAAAATAATATAAAAATACCAATGTATAAATTCATGACAGTGTATCACAATAGTTTTTGTTGGCCGAAAAATGTTTACAAAATACTCTAATAGAAGCTTTCATTATGTCCTTGACAGTGGTATGTTTCTGTGCTTTACGCAAATTCATCAATATTTGCCCAAAGAATGCATGACATGGCACTTTACTCTCCAAATGTAGAGCTTCATCATCAACAACAACAATTCCAATTGGTAGCAGATCCTCATAGTTTTTCTTCTCGGATATCACAAATTTCACTACTTTTGGATTGAATACATCGCTTGAATTATTATTATTATTATTGTTCGAAGCAATATTATTATTGTTATGGTGTGGCTGTAAATCAAAACTTAAGCCACCATATTGCCACAGCTGTAGTACTCGAATTGCAAATATCTTGAGATCGTCATTCAGATACGGCCAGTACGCATATAGGGGTGAATTGAAGAAAGCTTGATGGTATGTGGTATTGTCTAATACTATATTCGGGTATCGCCTTTGAATATCTTCGACTGATGTAACTGGTTTGATAGTAGTTGGAGAAATCGAAGTTGTTATCGAAGTAGCTTTTGTATTGACTGTTTTCAGATTCTTTGATTCGGTATCAGCTAGCTTACCATTGAGTATCATGTCCAATATACGTTTTGCATCGTAATTGATCATCATCTGCATGTTATCGTCTATTTTACGTTTCTTCCGTCTCAACGTTACCTTCTTGTGCCAAGTCGTCGTCGTTTTCGGCATTTCAGTACTACCACTTTTAGTACTGCTGCTACTCAATTTGCTTGCAACAGCTTCACTAACACTGGTCAAATGTCTGGAGATACTTCTTCTATAGCGACCTGCTGAGCTATCTTCTGGCTGAACTACAATCAGCCGAATTGTATATCCTGGGTATTTTTCGTAAATTTTATCGATTATCTCCAATGCCTCTGTATCCTTCCAGTGATTATTATTAATTGAGATGTGTTGGTGTACCAAATGAATAGTCTGATTGCTGAATTGATCTAAGGATGATGCGGCGCATCTTGGTACTCGAATGCTGTTATTTGTAACGGTGGAACATATCAAAAGGACCGTCATAAAGAATAGGAGACCACAAATGGCTGTTGTTATCCAGCATGTGCCGATAACATCTGAAATGAGAGACGTAGGTGTTTTGAGAAATTTAAAAATATTACCTATATGTAACAATAACATCCTTTGAGTGAAATAATTTGAACAAGAATGAATTGATCCATTCAGATTACTTCTCTACTTCTGCTAATTTTATTTGGAATACTATATTTTCGAGTTCCAAATATGTTTGCTATTTTTTTTAAAGCAACTCAAAAATGTATTGAAAATGGATAATTTCCAACATATATTGATATAGATATTTACCTAAGAATAAGTGAAAGAAATTACGAATTACGTTCAAAATTTTACCAAATTATATTCTTGCGATTGTATCGAAACAATTAAAACAAATTTGTTACACAGTTGTTTTCGTCGATTATGTTATAAAATAAAGATACATACCATATTTTATTTCAGAATAATACTTGCAGTATGATATTTTGATCATTTTTGGAACCTACATCAAAGGAGAGCTGCACATCTGTTTATTCATATTGAAATATAAATGATAAATTATTTTGATCTATCACATTATTATATCATCGCAATTAAAAATAAATACTTCCGGAATTAAGTACTTTACCTTTAGAAAGGCTTGAAATATTCTGAATTTATTTTATATACCTAATATGAAATTAAAAAAAATATATTTGCGTAGATGAATCACATCAGAAATCAAAAAAAAAATATTGAAGCTGTCTCAGAGTTTTTTTCATTGATTATTAAAAAACAGACTTTGCAGCATCTTTTATATACCTTCTCAATTTAAGTAACCATTCGTGTCACTGTTGGTATGCCTGAGATTACCAACGTTGTAGAATCGTAAAATTGATACTGATTAAAATCAAAATGTATCAAAAATAGGTGTGTTTCACCGAGTATTTAAAAAAAAAATAGCCAATTTTAAACATGAAACTATACCTTTAGATACTTAAAATCTCACCCACTTGGTTTATGCTCTCGTTATCTAATATCGCAAACGTTATATTGGCTGTTTTGGCAACATTGAAATTGAATTTTTAAACTTCGAACATACTGCACAAGTCTATCATCGCTTCGTTTAACCTCACTTTTCTGCGAATTTATCTTTACTACTTTCACGCCTTTTTTGCTAACTTAGTTTAATAGAATGCAAGTATGATTTGTATACTATTTGGGATTGAAAAACTAGATCCAAATCAAAAATTCCAGCTAAAAGACGTAAGTCCTAAGAACAACATTTTTCCCTTTTTTATTTATTAATCACTAAAAATAATGCCTTCCGCTTCGATTTTATTAAAATGTATGCTTAAATACACCTGTTTTTGCAAATATTTGAGTTTCTGAGGGCTTTTTTAACAACACTAAATTATTAAATGTTCTAATTTTTGTACTCAACCAGCAAACATACAGATGAGATGTATATCTCCTCCGTTTTTCGAAGTCGGTCAACAAAAAAATATGAATTAGGTAGGTACTGGTAAGTTTAAAGTTATGCTGTTATCGTTAAGAATTTAGTTATTTAACATTTTTGAGTGTTTCATAAGACTTTAAAATAGTTTTAAAAAATGCTCCCTTTGACCCGTTTGGCGGATTCTTTCCGGTTGAAGGACTTAGGACTTATTATATTTGAATTTGAAAAGTTTCTTACTTGAAAAATTTGTGAAAATAACATTGGCCCCATTGACAATCCCACTAAATCTTCCTTCGCCGAAATAATACTTCTGTTTTGGCTTTAGTATTTCTTCACTATTTTCAATACCAAATAATAGCGGAGATTTCTCTTCATTGCCATCATTTTGGGCCATATTAATACTGACTGCTTATGTACACGTTGCGATCATGCTGAAAAAAGAAAATGATTCACCTTAAGAACTCAATCGATATAAACTAGAGAGAGAGCAGTTCACTCACAATGTAGGTATATTACGTTGCCCTTTTAAGGGGTGCTGAACTGCCAAGTGACATTAAAAATATTATTTTGACTTGGTGTAAAAATGTCACAGGCACATTTCTATTTAGCGTTCAGTTAAGACATAGTGTGTGCTAAAGCTACGTAGTAAGTTCAACAGTGTGGAGTAATTATTAATTTTCTTTCAGTTTTCGCAGAAAAAACAAACAGATGTTTCATAGTGCAAAACACATATTAACAACATTGGTTTGTTTGTTTGTACCAAGATTATTACGGGAAAGGTTTGACCAAATAATAAAGATGGAAGTGAAAGTCTGAATTTATGGAGTTTTTTTTTATTTCAAGGTCCAAAATTAAGGAATGAAATTAATAACATGGACTCTAATTTTATAAAAACAAAATAATTCCTTAAGAATTATCGAAACGGATGAAAATGGCCTCCTCGTGCCGTAATAATATCAGGAACATGCATAGATCTAACCGAGCTTCAGACTGTTTCCTTTGGAACATTGAGTTATTCTTGTTCTGACACAATAAAAGATCTGGTATTGATTGACTTTGCTCCCTGAATTATATCTCGGATTTTCTGTTCTAGCTCATTCAACAAACGTTCAATTGGATTTAAATCCGGAATGCTGCAGGCTTATAATAATAGAAAAGATGTAAGGTACTTATCACATGAATTTCTACAACTTGTAACGAGTTCATAATATATGGCCTTGCGATGTGAAAAAGATAAGATGATAGGTACTTCCATCGAAATTGCATTTCAGATCTCATACCTACATGAACCGTTTCTTATGCAACCTTCTTCTCAATTTAGTAGTTTGCAATGAACAATTACAAACTAAGTAAGTCGTCTATTGTACATGTCTGGTTATTTTTATTTTAGGTGTCACAGTTAATGCTTGAAACACACAAATTTTAATGTATATAGAAGTCCATTCTCAAAGTGGAGTGAAGTGGTAAGATGAAAAGGAAACGTGAAGTCTTCTCCACAGCTTCGAGATTGTACAAACTTATTTTCAATCAAAAAATGTTCAAAGTTATGGAGATGATAAAATTGAAATTTTAAGAAACTAGAAAAACTGAAAAAATGGATCCCAAATCAGTGAAAATTAAAAATTTCTTACTTAAAAATAAAAATAATTGATTATCCCATTATAAAAATAATAAAAAATTAAGTTACCATCAGCTGACCATAACTATGTAGTCACTGGGCACGGGCACCCACACATTGTGACTTTGGAATTTTCGTGTTTTTTAGTTTTTTGTTTTAGAATTTAACTATATTTTTTATTATTTTTATAATAGGATAATCAATTATTTTTATTTTCAAGTATTAATGTTTTAATTTTCAATGGTTCGGGATCCATTTTTACATTTATTCTAGTTTCTTAAAATTTTTATTCCATCATCTCCATAACTTTGAACATTTTTTGATTGAAAATCAAATTGTTTAATCTCGAAACATGACTCAATTAACCTTTTAACAATAAACTCTGGAGAAGACTTTGTGTTTCTTTTTCATCTTTACACAAATTTTGTCGATGGTTTATTAATATAAATAGTTTTTACCCATTAACAATAAAAACTTCTCAAAATCATCTAGTGGGCCAATTTATATAGTTCCGTGTTTAAGATTCCTCAATTTATAGAACTTAAGTAACATTAGTATTAACTTACCGTTTTTACATTTTTGTGTTGTTAATTTTTAACTGTTCACTAATAATTATGTTCAACATATGTTTTTCTTTTTTGATACAATATAATTTACACTTAGATACGTGCCCGTGGACAACAGTTTGTTTGATCAAATTGATAATATTTTTTTTAATTCGGATAAATATTTCTTCATCAGGTGTATTTCGCAAAGTTCAAGTACGTTTATTATTTATTAATTATTAATTGTATAATAAACATAAGTTTGTAATAATGATGTATTTTTAGATATGTTGTTGTTCTATTACATTTGCAGCATCTCGTCATTCCGATATAAACAAAGGTAGTCAAATGCGAGTCGAACTCGCATGGAAATGGTTCCGTGCTGAGGAGATGAGAGCTCGGTATAAAAACCAAATTCCAACTTTTATTTGTTCAGTAGTAAATGGTTGAGAAGGTCGATTAAGATTAAATTTGTGAAATTAAAAGTTTTGTATCAGGCACATATGTTCCATCTATGTTTTTTTCAATAGTATAATGTTTAAATTTTAATTCATATTTCATAGTTTGATACCACATACCGAATAGCCAACCGGAATTGGAAAAAAAAATATTTCTAAATTTCTATTTATACAGAACGTTTGTGACTCAATTTTTAATGAGTTATTAGATTGTTAAATAATTAACACCGATTAGCCAACACTCTTGAAAATAGACCTTACATTCTCTATTTTTTACCCAATTTATCAGAAATCGTTTGTGAACCACAATTATAATGAAATCGCTTGTGACTTTTTTGTTTTATAAAAATCTAAATTGATTTCAAAATTTGTAGGTTCAGGCAACTAACTATATATCACTTTTAAATCGTCAATAATTTATATAATTTGTGTATGGAACGTCACACGTCACACGTCTGTACCAATACAAATTTAAAAATTTCAATTTTTCAAACTCCTGTGGGCTTTTTATCGGTTCATGGTATTTTCAGGTTAATCCGTCTAGTGTTAGACCACAGCATAAAAAATCCCGATGGCCTATAGTCAGCGGAACGGTAAATTTTTCAAAATTCATTGAATTGAAATTTGAACAACCTTTTCATTGGTATAGCTACATGTTATTACATAAAATTGTCGTATGTGTCATAGCCTTGCGGTTAGAGGTTTTTGTTTTGGCTGTAAAATATAAAGCAGACAGGGTTCGCATTCCACTTCAAGGCAGAATTTTTTTTAGCCTTTTTTTTTCAATAAATATACTATATATTTTTTTAATCAGGGTCTATATTAAGATCTCCAGAAAATGTACAATTACATCAAATTTATATTGAGTGTTCATGTTTTATCAATACTTCTTATTCTTCCTTATTAATTTTTATTTTTTTATCTGGGCATTTTATGAGAAATAGCTTTGCATAAAAGTTGTAGGTACTGATTATATCTATAACCTAAAATTATTTTTGATGATATTTACACTACGGCTCTTTTTGATAATTTTCTTAAATCTTTGAACGGTCGCCATTTCGAAACTACTTACCCGATATTGCCCAATAACGAACTCGGCCGAGATATTTGAGAGATTGATTTTTGTAGCAAATCTGAACTTGATACCTCCAAAACTGCGACCTCTATCGTGTTAACAAATTTCGTAATATCCCATATATATATATATATATATATATATATATATATATATATATATATATATATATATATATATATATATATATATATATATATAACATTTTTGAACCAAATGTTTTTTGGACTAACTTATAGACATATAACAACATGCCGTTGAAATTTTTTCGAAATTCAAAAATGTGAACGATCGCAATAGGTACATTTCTATAAGAAATTTACCTAAAAATATAGACAATATTGAACACAGATCGACACATCAACTTTTTTATATACCTATGGATTTCAAAATTGACATCCTAATTTTTATTAATACCATATTTGAGATTTGTATAAAATTCTAAGTTAGTTTTAAACTCATAACATTTATTTTTCGTTTATGGCTATAGGTATATTTCTTTTCATTCTGCATAAAGAATTCATCTTTGTTGTCGAAATTAGTATCTTAATTAATTAGTCCTGCATGTTGTTGAATAATTTTAAATAATTTGTTCTTCTATTGGCTTCCCAAGGTAGATGTAATAATCAACTTTAGAATGTATAAATCAAAACTCTAGATGTTATTCATTTAAATCTATTTATTCACATTAATCATTACAAATTACTATTTTGTTATATTGCTTACAAAAAATTAATGTACATAGTGCTAATCTAATTAGTAATAATAATGGAATGTTGAAAAATAAATAACCATTCACCGTAAACCCAAAACGATTTCCAAGTTAATTTAAACTTGTAAATCGTCAAATTCAATGTTAACTTTTCAAAACGTTTAACTTTATTGCAGTCTTGCTTTTCTATTGCGCTTAATCCATGATTGAAAGAAATCTCATCAATACTTGGTTAGTTTAACCAAGTACTAATTACAAATAATTGTTCATCATAGTATGCTTCAAGGCAAGGATTAAGGGCAATATTAATTAGGTAATTAATATATATATACTGGCAAAGTATTATTCTTAATAACTTAAATAGGCACTTTTTCTACGTCTTAGCGATATATTACGAGTTTCGATAGGTATTTGCCATCGCGTTTTGTTAATCTCATATCCACTACAGTCTATAAGTCTTGAGGTTCTCTCACATCTTCTGCTGATCTGCCAATAGGCAAATCCTTCCGGACATTGGTAAAGGTATCCCTCCAATTTATTTGGCAATGATGATGATCGTCTTTGACATCGTACAAAATTGGTGGTACATGTGGCTGGTTCCAATTCATGGAATCCTTCAGCTGGGCAAAGTGTATTTCGATTTTTCACTTGTACCTATAAAGAATAAATTAATGATGATTCCTTTGTTTACGTTACCTATTAAAAAAATGGTTGAAACACTTACTGGAGGTATTGAATTATCATCAAGCCGTCTGTAGAGCGAGCTACTTGCAATTTCACCAGAGCAAGTTTGTGTCTCATTTTGTGGCAGACATTGTATCTTATCGTTGTCATAAATTAACCCATCTGGACAGCTGAGAACAATAATTTTGTAGTCGTGGCTACTTTGAGCACCTTTAGTGCATTGGTAGAATAGGTTACAATATTTTGGATGTCGCCTGAAGCCTGTCGGACACACCAATGCTATTTGATCACCTTCGAGCTGCCCAATAGGACAAGGTTCCATTGAAGATCCTCCAGGTGTTTGGTTATTATCTATTGTAGATGTTTCACTTGTTGTTGGACTTTCAGTAGCTAATGGAGTACTAGAAGTGAATGCTGGTGTTGTTGTAGGTGTGTTTGTACTTCCAAGAGTAGTACTCTGTTGGGTTGTTGACTCTGTCGTAGGAATACTTGCTTCGGTTAATGGAGAGGAATTACCAGCAGTGGTAGTGGTTGTAGGTGTATTTGCAACTTCAGTTGAGGATGCAGATGGTGTGCTCTCTGAAGCAGAAGTACTTTCCGTAGGGGTAGTACTAGGTCCTTCAGTGGTTGGTGAGTTATTCGGGACAGTATTTACACCTTCTGTTGTCGATGGTGAAAGTGTACTTTCTGAGGGAGAGCTAGATGTGGTGGTTGTGGTACTCGGGACTTCTGTCGTTTGGGAGTTATTGGGGACAGTTGATGTTGAACTTACTCTCTCCGTCGTGGATCCTGTACTTTCTGGCATCGATGTTGTCGTACTTTTCTAAAAGGAAGATATAGGTTTTGAATGAAGATTTACACTGATTTGGTTGGTACCACTCACCGGTGTTGTTGTTGTTGTATTTCCAGCGCTACCACATCTTCCCGATACTGCCCAAGGATAGTTGCAGGTTACTGTATCTGGATCCCAAACTGTATCTTTTCCACATGAAAATTCGTACCTTATGTATCCACCTTGGCCATTATTAACACATCTGTAAAATTTAGAGCAGTTCCAGTTATCGTGTATGAATCCGTCCGATGTACACTGTGTTGATGATGAAATGTTTGCATGGATTATAGATTGTGATGATGAAGATGATGAATGAGATGATAATGAACAGTTACTACGATTTGCATCTTTGGGATAATTGCAAGTGACTAATGATACATCCCAAACTGTGCCCGGACCGCAAATGAATTCGTATCTAATGAAGTTATCAGCATTTCCAGGAACACACCTGTAAAATCTTCTACAGTCACCTGGATCACCTAAGAAACCTTCTGTTTGGCAGTTTGTTCCGATGCCGCTTGTAATATTAACCTAAAAGATATATTGCATAAGAAATTAAGTTCGGAATTTTGAGTGGTATGTATAAATATATTTATTTTTACCTGAGTATTGCCACTTTGGGTACAATTTGGTGAAATTTGAGGTGTTGTACTTCCTTGATTATTCTCAGGAACAGCTGTTGTTACTGAAGTTTGATCGGTGGGCGTATTTGATGAAGGTGTGGATGTTGGCAATGTGGTCGAAGCGCCAACTGTTGTGATGGAATTTGTCGTGCTGTCTGTTGTTGGACTCTGCGTTGATGGTTCATATCCACTAGTGCTAGGCTCAGATGTTGGTATTGAATTATTTGTAGTCTCATCAACCTTAATATAAGATATACAACCATTATCAGAACTTCTATTATTGTTATTATAATGAAAAACTCACTTTCACCGTGGTACTTTCTGGCCCAGGATTAGTAACAGAACATTTTCCAGATACAGCCCAAGGGTAGTTACAAGTAGATAGTTCATTATCCCAGACAGTGTCATTTCCACAAGTGAACTCATATTTTGTGTATCCACTCTGGCCATTATTAACACATCTGTAAATATATTTATAGATTGAAATTATTTTCATTCGTATACAACTCAAGTTGAAGGTTTTTGCCAAGTAATTTTTAACAAATACTATATTTTGTGCCATTATCATTGTAGGGAAGTATCTGATTTTAAAAATACATACCTATAAAATTTCTTGCAATCTTGATTATCTCCAATAAAACCTTCCTTTGTACACATTGCTCCAGTTTGTACTCCTAATGCTTCTGATCCCGGGTTTGATTCTCCACCTGGCTTACCAGGAATACCTGGTCCTCCTGGACCACCTGGTCCTCCAGGACCACCTGGTCCTCCTGGACCACCTGGTCCACCTGGTCCTCCTGGACTACCTGCTCCTCCTGGTACACCTGGCCCTCCAGAACCACTGGGGCTTGTTGTTCCAGCTGTGTTACTTGGTGCATTTGATCCATCTGGACTACCTGATTCTCCTGGTACACCTGGCAAGCCAGGACTACTGGGTTCTCCCGATCCAGCTGGACCTCCTGGTCCACCAGACCCTCCTGGTCCACCGGATCCTCCTGGTCCACCGGGTCCTCCTGGTCCACCGGCTCCTCCGGGACTACCTGATCCTCCTGGTACACCTGGCCCTCCAGAACCACTGGGGCTTGTTGTTTCAGCTGTGCTACTTGGTGCATTTGATCCATCTGGACCAACTGGTCCGGTAGGACCTGTTGGTCCACCAGGACTACCTGATTCTCCTGGTACACCTGGCAAGCCAGGACTACCTGGTTCTCCCGATTCACCTGGACCCCCTGGTCCACCAGACCCTCCTGGTCCACCAGACCCTCCTGGTCCACCAGGCCCTCCTTGTCCACCTGGCCCGCCAGGACTACTTGGTCCTACTGAACCACTTGGGTTTGTTCCAGCTGGATTAATTGGTGCATTTGTGCCATCTGGAACAACTGGTCCTGCAGGTTCTCCTGATCCACTTGGTCCGCCAATACTACCTGGTTTCCCTGGTCCTCCAGAACCACCTGGGTTTATCGTTCCTGTACCTCCAGGGCCTCCTGGACCTTCAGGTCCACCTGGTCCTCCTGGTCCACCTGGCTCTCCAGGCCCACCAGGACTACTTGGTTCTACCGAACCACTTGGGCTTGTAGCTGGATTACTTGGTGCATTTGTGCCATCTGGACCATCTGGTCCTGTAGGTCCTCCTGATCCACCTGGGCTTGTCGTTCCAGATGGACTACTTGAAGGATTTGTACTATCTGGACCACCTACGCTCCCAGGTCTATCTGGCCCTTCTGGTCCACCTGGCCCTCCTGGTCCACCTGGCCCTCCTGGTCCACCTGGCCC
The DNA here is from genome assembly GCA_958507055.1 of Crioceris asparagi. NCBI lineage: Eukaryota > Metazoa > Arthropoda > Insecta > Coleoptera > Chrysomelidae > Crioceris > Crioceris asparagi. The sequence goes on along the minus strand of OY293827.1, from coordinate 95,986,837 downwards.
TCCTGGTCCACCTGGCCCTCCTGGTCCACCAGGACCACCTGATCCCCCTGAACTATCTGGACTACTTGGTTCTCCTGATCCACCTGGGCTTGTCGTTCCAGATGGACTACTTGGTGGATTTGTACTATCTGGACCACCTACACCTCCAGGTCCATCTGGCCCGCCTGGTCCACCTGGCCCTCCTGCTCCTCCTTGCTCTCCTGGTCCACCTGACCCTCCTGGCCCTCCTGGTCCTCCTGGCCCACCAGGACCACCTGATCCCCCTGAACTACCTGGTTCTCCTGATCCACCTGGACTTGTCGTTCCAGATGGACTACTTGGTAGATTTGTACTATCTGGACCACCTACGCTCCCAGGTCCATCTAGCCCTTCTGGTCCAACTGGCCCTCCTGGTCCAGCTGGCCCTCCTGGTCCTCCTGGCCCACCAGGACCACCTGATCCTCCTGAACTACCTGGACTACCTGGTTCTCCTGATCCACCTGGGCTTGTCGTTCCAGATGGACTACTTGGTGGATTTGTACTATCTGGACTACCTACACCCCCAGGTCCATAAGGCCCGCCTGGTCCACCTGGCCCTCCAGATCCACCTGGCCCTCCTGATCCTCCTGGCCCTCCTGATCCGCCTGGCCCTCCTGGCCCACCAGGACCACCTGATCCTCCTGAACTACCTGGACTACCTGGTTCTCCTGATCCACCTGGGCTTGTCGTTCCAGATGGACTACTTGGTGGATTTGTACTATCTGGACTACCTACACCGCCAGGTCCATAAGGCTCGCCTGGTCCACCTGACCCTCCAGATCCACCTGGCCCTCCTGATCCTCCTGGCCCTCCTGATCCGCCTGGCCCTACTGATCCTCCTGGCCCTCCGGGTCCTCCTGATCCTCCTGGCCCACCAGGGCCACCTGATCCCCCTGAACTACCTGGGCTTGTCGTTCCAGCTGGATTACTTGGTAAATTTGGTCCACCTACTTCAGGTATACCCGGTGTGCCAGAACTACCTGGGCTTCCGGGTCCTCCAGAACCTCCTGGGCTTCCTGGTTCTCCCGGACCTCCTGTACCGCCTGGGCTTGTCGTTCCAGCTGGATTATTTGGTGGATTTGTACTATCTGGACCACCTGGTCCTCCCGGTTCACCTGTTCCTCCTGGTCCACCTGGCCCTCCTGGTCCACCTGGCCCTCCTGGTCCACCTGGCCCTCCTGGCCCGCCTGGACCTCCTGGTCTACTTGGCCCTCCCGGTCCATCGCCAGGACTAGCTGGTCCTCCAGGTCCGCCAGGACCATCTGGTCCTCCGGGTCCGCCCGGACTACCTGGTCCTCCTGAACCTCCTGGCCCTCCTGAACCACCTGGCCCTCCTTGTTCCACTGGGCCCTCTGAACCATCTGGTCCAGTTGAACCTTGTTGATCTATAGGTCTTTCTGGGCCTACAGGCGTATTTGAATTACCGCATATACCTTGCATTGAAAATGGATGATTGCAAGATAAGCTTTGTTGATCCCAAACTGTTCCTTGTCCACAATTGAACTCATATTTATTGTATCCACCCTTTCCATTATCTACACATCTGTAGAATCTTCTACAGTCTTTCTCGTCGCCAGTAAAACCGGGTTTAACACACTTATTATCAATTATCTGACCTTCACCACCTGGAGCAGCTGCCTGTCCTTGTCCACCAGGAACTCCATTTGAACCACTTGGTCCTTCTACAGTCCCGGGTCCATTTGGATTTTCAGGTTGATTTATACTTCCAGTTTGACCTGGTACTTCTTGTCCACTAGATCCCCCTGGCCCTTCTGACCCTCCAGGACCACCTGGTCCGCCAGGACCACCTGGCCCGCCAGGACCACCTGGTCCGCCAGGACTACCTGGTCCCCCAGAAACACCTGGGCTTATCGTTCCGGGTGGACTACTTGGTTGATTTGTCCCATCTGGACCATCAGGTCCATTTGGTCCTCCTGGTCCACCAGGACTACCTGGTCCACCTGGACTACCTGGTCCACCTGGCCCACCAGGACTACCTGGTCCACCAGAACTACCTGCTCCTCCTGGCCCGCCAGAACTACCTGGTCCTCCCGGTTCTGCAGAACCACCTGGACTTGTTGTACCAGCTGGATTACTTGGTGCATTTGTCCCATCAGGACCACCTATGCCTCCTGGTCCACCTGTGTTGTTTGGTCCTACTGGTTTACTCGGTTGATTCGTTTGTAAATTGTTTGAACACTTTCCATTTATCGCATATGGATGATTGCATGAAAGATTTGCTTCATCCCAAACAGTTCCTTCACCACATGAAAAATCATACTTTATGAGGTTGCCTTTACCACTGTCAACACATCGATAGAATTTTCTGCAATCGTTTTCATCTCCAATGAATCCAGGTGACACACATTGATTATTGATTACTTGTCCAACGGATGTCTGATTTGACGGATTAGTTGGTTTCTCGGTGCCCATTAGTACTGTTGACCCTTCGGTAACTTCTGGTGAGGCAGTAGTAGTGCCTGTAGGTCCTGTTGATGTTGGTTCTGTAACGGTTGACATTTGTGGCTGTGTGGTTGTACTCGCATTACCAGTACCACATTTGCCTACGACAGCGCTCGGATAATTACATGATACATTTATTTCATCCCAAACTGTTCCATCGCCACATGTGAATTCATAATTTATAAATCCGCCTTTTCCATTCTCTACACATCTGTGGAATTTCTTGCAATCATTATTATCAGCCACAAAACCTTCGGATACACATTTATTACCAATAATTTGTCCAATAGGTGCAGTTTGATTATTTTGATTGGATGGTTTTTCTGTGGAAGTAGAATTTCCTGGAACATTAGTGGTCAGTGGTATCTCCGAACTACTTGGAGTAACTCCTTCGCTAGTCACACCAGACTGACTAGGAGTTTGTGTACCAGTCGGAATAGTTGATGCTTCGGGTGTTTGGTTCTCTCCGGTTGTGCTTGCTGTTGCTGGAATCTCGGTTGTTGATGGTTTTTCATTTATTACATTATTATTATTATTAGATCCACAATTTCCGTTGACTGCATATGGGTGATTGCAGGTCAATAATTGCTGATCCCATACTGTGCCATTCGTACAAGAGAACTCGTATTGAATAAAACCACCTTGGCCATTGTTTACACATCTATAGAACTTGCTGCAGTTTTTCGCATCTCCTATAAAACCTTCCATATTACATAATGTCTGTTGACCTTGTGTTGAATTTGAAGAAGAACTTTGTTGATTTTGATTATTATTTACATTGTTCTGTTCACTGGTACTTGCAGATCCTTGCTGGTTTTGAGAACTAGTTGAGCCATTCTGCTGATTTTGTTGATTTGAGTTTGTATTTTCTTGTGAGGTTCCTTGGGTACCTGTTGAACCGCTTTGCTGGTTTTGTTGATTGGAAGACGAAGATGATCCCTGTTGATTTTGCTGGTTAGAAGTGGAAGATCCCTGTTGATTGGAAGTTGAGGAGCCTTGTTGATTTTGCTGATTGGAATTTGAGGATCCCTGTTGATTCTGTTGGTTGGAAGTCGAAGAGGATCCCTGTTGGTTTTGTTGATTGGCATTTGAAGAACCTTGTTGGTTTTCTTGATTGGATGTTGTTGAGCCCTGTTGATTTTGTTCATTGGTATTTGATGATCCTTGTTGGTTGGAAGTCGAAGAGGATCCCTGTTGATTTTGTTGATTGTTATTTGAAGAACCTTGTTGATTGGATGCTGTTGAGCTTTGTTGATTTTGTTCATTGGTATTTGATGATCCTTGTTGGTTTTGTTGGTTGGAAGTTGAAGAGGATCCCTGTTGATTTTGTTGATTGGTATTCGAAGAACCTTGTTGATTGGATGTTGTTGAGCTTTGTTGATTTTGCTCATTGGTATTTGATGATCCCTGTTGGTTGGAAGTCGAAGAGGATCCCTGTTGATTTTGTTGATTGTTATTTGAAGAACCTTGTTGATTGGATGCTGTTGAGCTTTGTTGATTTTGTTCATTGGTATTTGATGATCCTTGTTGGTTTTGTTGGTTGGAAGTTGAAGAGGATCCCTGTTGATTTTGTTGATTGGTATTCGAAGAACCTTGTTGATTGGATGTTGTTGAGCTTTGTTGATTTTGCTCATTGGTATTTGATGATCCCTGTTGGTTGGAAGTCGAAGAGGATCCCTGTTGATTTTGTTGATTGTTATTTGAAGAACCTTGTTGATTGGATGCTGTTGAGCTTTGTTGATTTTGTTCATTGGTATTTGATGATCCTTGTTGGTTTTGTTGGTTGGAAGTTGAAGAGGATCCCTGTTGATTTTGTTGATTGGTATTCGAAGAACCTTGTTGATTGGATGTTGTTGAGCTTTGTTGATTTTGCTCATTGGTATTTGATGATCCCTGTTGGTTGGAAGTCGAAGAGGATCCCTGTTGATTTTGTTGATTGTTATTTGAAGAACCTTGTTGATTGGATGCTGTTGAGCTTTGTTGATTTTGTTCATTGGTATTTGATAATCCTTGTTGGTTTTGTTGGTTGGAAGTTGAAGAGGATCCCTGTTGATTTTGTTGATTGGTATTCGAAGAACCTTGTTGATTGGATGTTGTTGAGCTTTGTTGATTTTGCTCATTGGTATTTGATGATCCCTGTTGGTTGGAAGTCGAAGAGGATCCCTGTTGATTTTGTTGATTGTTATTTGAAGAACCTTGTTGATTGGATGCTGTTGAGCTTTGTTGATTTTGTTCATTGGTATTTGATGATCCTTGTTGGTTTTGTTGGTTGGAAGTTGAAGAGGATCCCTGTTGATTTTGTTGATTGGTATTCGAAGAACCTTGTTGATTGGATGTTGTTGAGCTTTGTTGATTTTGCTCATTGGTATTTGATGATCCCTGTTGGTTGGAAGTCGAAGAGGATCCTTGTTGATTCTGCTGATCGGTATTCGAAGATCCTTGTTGATTTTGTTGAGATGATGTTGAACCTTGTGAATTAGAGCCGGTAGTTCCTTGTTGGTTTGAAGTTGTCGATCCCTGTTGATTTTGCTGATTGGCATTGGTGGATCCTTGTTGATTGGAAGTTGATGAGCCTTGCTGAGATGAGGTTGAAGACGTTTGTGAAGTAGAACCTTGTTGATTGGAAGTTGATCCCTGTTGATTCTGCTGATTGGAATTGGATGATCCTTGTTGATTTGAAGTTGATGATCCTTGTTGAGCTGAGGTTGAAGAACTTCCTGAATTTGAACTTGTTGAACCTTGTTGATTCTGTTGGTTGGAATTAGACGATGATCCTTGTTGATTATTACTGGAGGTAGCCTGTTGATTTGAGGCAGACGAGCCTTGTTGGTTTTGTTGATTTGAACTTGAGGAACCTTGTTGATTTGTATTTGATGATCCCTGTTGATTTTGTTGGTTAGAAGTGGATGATGAGCCTTGTTGGTTAGACGAGGAAGATGAACCTTGCTGATTTTGTTGAGATGAGCCCGAAGTGGCTTGGGAAGTTGAATTCGAATTCTGTTGATTGATATTTGAAGATCCTTGTTGATTAGAAGCTGAATTTGAACTTCCTGATGAAGAGCTCTGTTGATTATTTGAAGATCCTACGGAAGAATTCGAATTTTGCATGGAAGAATTTCCATATGTGGAAGAGCTGGAGGAGAAAGTACTCTGGGAAGAAGAGGAACTACTACTACTACTCATGCTGCTGTTACTACTACTGGAAGATGAATTTGTGAAACTGGATTGTGCTGAGGAACTGTTAGACGATGAAGAATTTGTGACTTGTATCACTTCATCTTCACTAACTTTGACTACCGGTGTTTCAGGGTTACCTTCTGTCCATGTACAATCATCTCTCTTTGTAATCCAGTTATAGTTGCAAGACAATTCTGATGGGTCCCAAATTGTGCCTGTACCACATGTGAACTCATACTTTAAGAAACCTCCTTGACCATTGTTAACACATCTATAGAATTTCTTGCAGTCTTTTGGATCTCCCAGAAAACCTTCCATAGTACATGTATTGCCAATTGTACTAGATATATTAGCATTGGATGTTGAAGATACTGTTGTTGTTGTTGTTGATGTAACTGTAGAGCTGGAAGTACTTTCACTTATTGCTGGTTTACTTGTGGTACGATCTTGAGATTGAACTTCATTAGAACTGCTGTCTGATATGCCATTTCCGCCACATTCTATTCGGCTACTGGCATAGGCATAGTTGCAACTGTTTATTGCAGGATCAAATATTGTTCCTTCACTGCACTCGAATCGTATTGCATTGAGGTTATTACGGCCATCGGGTACGCATCTGTAGAAGCCTCTGCAATTCTGCGGATCGGCATGGTAGCCTTCATTCGGACAACGGAAAGTGGAAATTTGTTTGGCTTGACGTGTTGGTAGAAGCAGGTCGAATTCTGGAAGAGATACAGGATTTATTAGAGCTCAGTGATCTAAAATGAGTAATACTTAGCAGATAAATGATAATGATGATACATGAGAATAAAAATAGTAGATACTTAATAAAAAAATGTTTGGGATTATTTTTATCCTTAGTTTTAGTTTATGCGCATGAACTGAGTTCTTTATTGTAAGATAGTCACCAAATCTTTACTATATTATAGTCATAAATACAGCTCAAAGATGTAAAGAAGCTTTCGAGAATTATCTCTTGTCAAGGTCGTTAAAAATAATGCATAATATTCTTGCACGCTTAGTTCTGGTTATTCCTTAAAAAATATGATTGTTTTTCACAAAAGCACTTGGCAAAATAAATACAATTGCCTTGTTAAGGGTCAGGTATAAGTTATTGTGTTACAGAACGTTTATTATCTTGAAATAAATAAATAATATTAATCAGACTCTAACAATGCCCTCAGGAGTTATTGAGATTTAATGCCCAATAAATTGAATGTACTGAATAACATTGGCGTCTTGTGAATAGAAGTCAGAAATCATTTGCTGTTCTGACATTTTATTGCAAACATATATTTCATTCAAAAGCTTGGTAATGACAGTATATAGTCAGTAGACAGTATGTAGTTAAAATGAATTTGAATTGGTTAGAACAGGTTTATTCTATAAAAAAAATGTTATTTTTAACATACCAACGTCTGATTGAGGCAACCTAGGTCCCAAATGGATGTACCGATTGTGATATAACTTTTTTTTGTTTGAAAGGTGTTCTGATTGTGTTCTTGTCGGTTTTCGTGTTACGTCACAAAACGAAAGTGCAATATTGTTACAGAAATATTTTGAAATCCCTGTGTACGTTCAACAATTTTCATGACAAATGAAAAACTCCAAAATATGAAATAAATATATTTTACAAAAAGTAGGACCAGCTTGAATAGTACAAAATAATGTTAATTCTATTGATGCTGGTACTTTTGAAATTGTTTTCTTCTTAAAAAGTATTTAAATACTATTCTTCAGTCAATCTGATCAAAAATGCAAAAATCGTTGCTAGATCACATAAAATAGTACATTATCTAAAACAAGAAATCTCTAGGTACCTGAACAAAAGAGCATATCTTAACACAAGATTTAAGTACTACTTGGTGTATTTGAATAGAGCGCCCATCTTTGGCATATATAAGAAACGAACGTATATATAAAATGAACCAATAAACATTATTTTGAAAGCCTGCTACGGACCATTATCCTTGATAGTACCACGTTTTTAATGGTACTGCTTGCATGTTGTCTTTGAACTTATTACCTACTGTGTTTATATGTGCGTGTATCTCCAGGGCCGTGGACATTGAGAAAATAAAATTCATTCAGAATAAACTGAGATGGGTTGTGAATTATAGAAAATCTTTTTGTATTTTCAAAATAATCATAGCTATGTAAACATATTTGATGTTGTATCTATTTATGATTTTTAACATGTCAACTATACACAAAAAAAACCGGTGTGTCCCTCCCCTTAAACGACTTCTTCAGCTGTAAAACAAATGCCACTGAATCTGAAACATTTTGAATCAAGTTATGTGACCATTTTTTTTTCAGTTTGCCAATGGCCGTTTCCACAGCAGACACCTGCTAGCTAGCAGGTTAGCGGAGCAATTTGGCGGCATATCTGACAGCTACCAAGAAACTTAAACTATATTCACCAGATACAATTTCAGAATTACCTTTTATAATTTGATTTGTGAACATATTATATCACTGTCGTTTCGTATACGATTCCTCTATTCGTATAGTGAATTGAAATCAAATATTCCGCCTTTTTCTTGTTATTTTCGAATTTCAATTGTTAATATGACAGTTAGCTTAGCGTAAAACACGGTCGTATAATATAAGGTCTTGCATCTCCACTTAAAAAACTGTCACACTTATTTAAGGCGTTTTTCGTAATTCTAAGTTTGACCGCGCAAGTCGCTGTAATCTAGTGTCGTTGCCAATTTCTTAAATAAGATTCTTGATTTGTACTGTACTGAATTCAAATTAATTTCAGAAAGGGTAGGCGAATTATTTATTATATAATAAAAGCGATTAAACGAAAGATTGTCTCTGATATTAATTTTAAACATATACCAGCCACTGACACATTGACACTAGTGACTAGCGCCACATCCAAAATGGCTATAATGCAAACTAAAAATATCTTCAATATCCATGACAATTTGCCCTACCCAAACTCCGTGGTGTTGCGAGACCTTATATTATACGACCGTGGTCTATTGTTAATATGCCAGCTAGCTTAGCGCAAAACAAAGTTGTGTCCAAGACTTGTAGTCTTAGATTTCCGCTAACCCGTTTGCTAGCATTAGCTGTGCTGTGGATACGGCCATTACAAATAACAAGAGTCACATGTCATATTCAATTTTGACATGGAACGGTTTAGCCAGAATATGAGTAAGCAGCATGATACTTATCTATATTCTATATTCTATACTATCATGAGTGAGCAGTTTGAAATTTTGACATTTCATTTGTTCATGAATTTTTTTCTGAGAAACATCTCAGAAGTGCTTGTTGAGGTGGTGGTGAAAACTTAAAAGACAGCAACAAAATCGGCACATCCGTTCCAAAGATGATTTTGTCATAGAAAGACGGATAGACCAATGACTGAAAATATATTTCTTTTGGTTCAGAGGATGTCGAGAATGCAAACATCATGAACATGAACCGAAAATTGTGTACTGTCACAATAATTTCTTTACTATTGTTAATTAATTTTATATAGTCTTAGTATGGAGTCGTGTACAGATGATCATGAATAAGGTGGTGTCAAAATGTGGCCGTGGAAAAATTAAACTTTTGACTTTACATTATTTCCTGTTATGTTACTGTAGCACAGAACCCTTATGTATCGCCTTATGTAAACATTACTGGAAATAATTGCAAACATGTGTAAAGCATAGTTTTTCGCACGAAAGCTTCAACTAATATGATATCTTGGGTACTTTTTGCATACACCACTGTCTTTTGAAAAACGACAAGTGTAAGATCTTTTTCTCAGTACGTAAAACCGCAACTACTATCATCATACGAGTAAAGTTACTTACATGTTTTCTCCGTTGATGTCGAGAAGAACCCATACATAAGTTACGCTATTTTTATCGATAAATCAGCGAGTGCCTGTTCTTTCAACTTTAGCAGGAAACTAAATAAGTTATTAAAAGATAGTCCTATATGCTGCAATATGATATAGTCTGCGAGACGAAGAAGCTTTTTTTGTTGGTTATTTTATCATGGTTGGTCAAGGCTCTTCATACCTATAACTAACAACAACCACCTGCAGTTTATTTTATGAGATGTATGGACTGTGTTTAAAATTATAGGTTCCGATGAAATTAATATTGAATAAATTTCTCATAAATGGTCTACTAAGTACGTGTCGGTACACATCGTTGATTTATATTGACATGTCATCAAGAATATATATTTTATCAATTATTCACTAATGAAAATGACGATAAAATTATGTATGATTATTTTTTGTTTCTTTAATGTAAATTGAAGATAAAATATATGTATATTTTGCTATTGACTCTAGCGTTCATACAATAATGACAAAGAATTATTCATTTTAAACGTTTTATCTTCGATAAAGGATATGTCATCCTTGATTCCAGCATAATTGCAATAATATATAGGTACATATGGAGTCGGGTGAGGATATTAATAAAGTTGAACAGTCAGCTGTTGAAAGACATCGAATTTATCATTCTTATACAAAGCCCAAGATTGCATAATTAATCACACTTGGTTCTGTTAAAAGCAGCTATTACTTTCCACTTGTATTTTCATCAGATCAGGAAGATGGATATTTACCTATATAATTTGGATGTTTTTCTCTGTCAGCTCTAGTACGAAAAAAAAAATTTTGTGATTGCATTTGAATTATGAAAGCTCTAGTAGGAAAAAAATTTCGTGATTGCATTTGAATTATGAAAGAATAAAATTGCTGGTTCTTTAATAATTGCACAATTTGAAAATTACCAGCTCCAAGCTCCAATAGAATATATTAATGTTATTCTTTATTAGCAACCTTGTGGGAAAACATGTTAATAAGATTCCGGATTCAACTGGCGCTATCTAGCGAGCGCCTTCTAAACTTCTCGGAGAGTTGACTTCTCTATGGATTGATTGGATTGACGTCTTCAATCAAAAATCAAAAGTTTGCTTTTGTTTACATTCCCTAAAACTTGAAAAGAAAGAAGAGAGTCCCTGAGAAATAAATACCAACTAGCCCACTGAGTTATTCCGTATGGCAGAAGTAAAAAAAAACGCGAAGGACTTTCAACTTTCTTGACTAACTTGACTTTCCAAGTGACCAAGTGATAGTAGTAGAGTAGTAAATGTGAAAAAAGTGGTTTGATACTTTTAGAATGAGGGGTGAGTTTAATATTGTTTTGATTATACATAATTTAATACTCTATTGTACTTTTTGGGTTACATTACTATTACCTATGACTTTTTGAATCATAACTGAAACATGAAACATTACAATTCAGTAATAAATGTTTTACTGTGTGTGTTACTATTTCACAATTATTTAGGTATAAACTATCTGTTTGGAGTTACAATTTTTCGCCCTTGGATAAAATTTATCATAATCTTGATTGTATGGAGTTTTTTGAATACAATATCATCTTTCAGTGACGTTTTCAAAACCTTTTTTCAATGAAACCATCAATAAAATCTTAGCATCTTGTCATTTTTAATTACTAATCTACCTTTAAGTCCACCAATTTTTTTAATGCTCCTCCCATTTGAAATGTAAAATATTTATATAAGTCTAGATTTTATTATGGAAAAAAATACAGAAATTCTTTCAAGTACTGCTCTAGAACATAATAAATTGCTAATAAACTTAATAAACAATCTCATATTTTAAATGAGATAAAACTCTGCATTTATTTCATGAATGTATTCATACTGTCTGGAATTGTATCCAGATATAATGGGGGCAAACAGCTATGGATATTATATGATTCACTATTATTTATCATTCACATTCACAAGGTAGGTATTTTTGAAGATGAAATCTGACACTAATATTATGAATGGGTCGGCTGCCACTAAATCCTTGTATCACATGCTTAAGGAATTCCAATTTATATTGAAGAAAATAATTGCGGATTGAATATACAATTATGTACACAGGATTCCATAAATTCACTGCAAATTCTTCAGTACTGTGCTTATAATATGAGAAAAAAAATTAAGGAATAAGGAGGCTTTGTGATTGTTGTTTTTGCGTCAGAATATCCGGATGGTAATAATTAATATTTGTTGTCTTCCTAGTATTGATGTTCTTGTCAAAATGAAAATTTATAATCTTTGTGATATACGGGATGTCAGTTAATACTCCTTAAATGCAAGAACTTGGTCACAATGACTGGGAGAGAAGAATTATTTATTTTTGTAAAATAATGCCAAACAGAATTACTGCGGAACCTCGACTCGTTAAATATAATATTTGCGTCATTTAAATGTGTAAGTTGATGAACAAAACTTCCGTCACTGGAATGACGAAAACCGAAGCATATTTAAAGAAGGACATGCTTAGTACTTACCCCCAAAAACATAATGTGGATGGTAAATTGAGAGGGGGGATTATTAGCCCTTTATTTCTACTGGGAAATTTAAATGGCGAAAATGTATGCTATAGAGATCTATCGAACTGTTGATAGTTCATAGATTTGAGAATCAGAGAGACGCACTTGGAAAGTTATCTTTGAAAAAAACTAAATTTCCAACAGGAGGTGCTCTATCGCATCTATTCATTATGTAATTACGGTTAAGTAATCAGCATCGCAATCAGCGGATGGATTGAAGGAAGAGATCCTGTTTAATGGCCACCTAGATGACCGGATCTAACGTCTCTTGATTTCTTGCTGTGAGGTCACCGAAAGTCCGTTGTAAACAAAACTCACAGAGTCAGTGAAGCTAATTTAGGAAAGAAAAGGGAATTCAAGAGTGCTGAGCTTTTTTCAGAGATAGATATTCACGATTTTCAAATGTTTGTTAAGGGTTTGAAGAAACAGGAGGTGCTCCATCTTATCTTCTCATTATGTAATTTTGGTTAGATGATGAATATCCCAACCAGTAGAGAAATTGAAAGATGAGGTCTTGTTGAATGTCCACCAAGTTATCCGGATCTAGCGTCTCTCGATTTCTTGTTGTGAGGTCACCTGAAGTCCGTTGTAATCAAAACTCATCCAGAGTTAATAAAGCAACTTTACGAAAGAATAGGTAATTCAAGAATGCTGAGCTTTTTCCAGAGATAGATTTTCACGATTTTCAAATGTTTGTTAAGGGTTTGAAGAAATAGGAGATGCTCCATCTTATCTTCTCATTATGTAATTTTGGTTAGATGATGAATATCCCAACCAGTAGAGAAATTGAAAGATGAGGTCTTGTTGAATGTCCACCAAGTTATCCGGATCTAGCGTCTCTCGATTTCTTGTTGTGAGCTCACCTGAAGTCCGTTGTATTCAAAACTCATCCAGAGTTAATAAAGCAACTTTAGAAAAGAATAGGTAATTCAAGAATGCTGAGCTTGTTCCAGAGATAGATTTTCAAATGTTTGTCATGGGTTTGATGGAATAGTATCGTATGTTTTCATTATGTAATCAGGGTTAGATGATGAATACCCCAATCATTGGATGAATTGGAAGATGTGAATGGTCACCAAGATATCCGGACCTAACGTTTCTTGATTTCTTGTTGTGAGGTCACCTAAAGACTGTTGTATGCAAAATTCAACCAGTGTCAATAAAGCAACTTGAGGAAAGAACAGGTAATTCAAGAATGCTGAGCTTTTTCCAGAGATATATTTTCAAATGTTTGTCAACGATATCAGTCACACATATTTAAGTTTTTACCATTACCAAAACTCGAAAACCGTAAGTCTTTTGAAAAAATGTTCAATTTAAACGTTTCCGGATATTGTCTCATCCAATTCTGCCGTCTCAGATTTTAGATTTTCGAGAAAAATTAGAATTAGTTTCAAGCGCTTATTGACATTTGAATTGGTTCCTCAGATATTAGTTATTGTAATTTTTTAAGTCTACGCCCTGTTTATTAGAAATCATTATAATCTACTTGGCAAGTTGAATAATAATATCTTGAATAATTGAATAGTGCAGTGTTATTTGTTTTTTTTTAATATAATACCCGTATCATATCATATTATTGCATTCAAACAAATTCAAGTGAAATCAGAGGAAAAATGTTGGAATAGCATCATCATCATTCGAGTTCTAGCAAAACAGGTTTCAGTTATTTGGGCTTCCCTTCTTTTATCGGAAACGGCCACAAAGGTAGGTATTTTATTCTGTGTATGTATTATACCTACGACTTGCCCGAGATGTACGAAAAGAAACAAAAATAAAAAAAAAAACAAAAAACTTCACACATTAACCTTGAGCTTTTTGTGCGTTTATTGAACCTACATGAGTTATATACACATACATAATATATATGTTAAAGAACATAATAAATATTAATTAGTAGAGAAGATATCAGTGAAATAATTAAATGAGACATCAAAGCAATGGCGTGACCGCGAAAAAAATAAATAAAAGGAAGATCGTTGCCATTGTTATAATGAGATGAATGAATTAGTGGATTATAACTTAATAATACAGATTATTTAGTTTTAAAATGAATAAAAAAAACGATGGCTACTATAGATAAATTTAACTGTTTTGAATTTTTATTATTTTTTTTCCTACACTTTTAGGGAAAAATGTTTCCCACAAAAATTGCAGGCACATATCATATCTATAATATAAAAGTAATTTTATTGACATTTAGTCTATGGCTATTTTTTTAGATTTTTTTAAAACTTTGTTCGGCCACCATATTGAAACTACTAGTCCGATCATGTCCGTTAACGAACTAATCCGAGATATTTGTACGATCGATTTTCACAGCGATTTGATATCTGAAAATTTCTTATTTAATTTTGTCGTGTCAAATTTACAATATTCGAAAAAAAAATCCCCTCCATCCCCTTTGGGATAATTTTTGAAGGGAAGGACACGTTGAATGTCAATTTTTTTGTCAATGGGACCTTTTCTCAATAGTCCTCTGTAAAATGAAAAAAAATCATAAAAATCGGAGCACGTTTTCTATTTATAAGGCACGAACATCCATAAAAAAACTTGCAGACAAACACTCGCATTGTATTCTTCCTCCGTTTGTTTCGTCGGTCAATCAAAAGATAAAAAGATGATTCTTGGGATGCAGTCATTGAATAAATATAATTCTTTCCTGTAAAGTCGAGATTTCGAGAGTGTTTATTCTTTTCGTCAGGGCAAAATTCGTGAATTCAGAAAAAAATATCTACGAAATGTCATTAGTTATTCGATTGGTATTTTTAAATGGTTTTTTGATCCACTACGATACATATAGTAACAGTGTCAAGTTATGAGTAAATTAAAGACCTTTCAACTTTTCTCTTTTATTTAACAAATTTGAAAAGTTTTGAAAAAACACCTCCAGCAATCACCCAAGTAGAAGTTTACCTTCAAAAATTGTCTTATAAAACGAAATTTTAGAATGATTACATGAAGCAAATTTCAATAAGTTACAAAAAAATAAAAGTAAATTGAAAAATGCTTACCTTCACAACTTATGGTCGTCCAGCACAAAAAGCCTATCAGGAGTGCTTTGACTCCTTTCTGATCCATAATTCCTGTCTTAGAGAGACATCTGTCTCACCTGTAACATAAATAAATACATTTTAGTGAGTTCTTCACATAATCATCACAGTAGTACCCCCTACAGAAACAGATTTATACAGATAAATAATATTGAAGAATCCGTCATTTTGAAATACAGGCGTCATATTGAGCTTATATGGATATATTTGTAAAAAAAACAACTTTTGTTTGTATGTTTGTTTAGGATAATTTTTCAAGAGGCTGAACCGATTTGGACATGTAATAGAAATATCAGAAAAAAATAGGGTACTTTTTAATAGTTAGAGTAAAACCAATCCTAAGAATCATAGTTTGATGCAGCCTAGTTAACCCAGTCTGGTCAAACTGAAATGTGGATATAAGTAAACAGAACCAAACTTGGACTTTGGTAAATCGGACTCAATACAGTGCCTAAAAGTAAGCCCTATATTAGAAAAAAACTGAAGTTGAACTCGCGTTCATGTTTTTGTTTTTAAATCTGACCAAAATTTGTCAATATTGAGTTATATACCATGTTATTCTAATATTATGGACTTCTTATAGATTTTCCTATAATCTATAAGTGGAAAACTAATCCCTGTATTTTTTTTTTTCAACATTTTAGGTTCAGTAGCATCGGAGATGAGTGGGAGGGAATGATCAATTTTCGCCTATTTCCTTGAATAACTTGGAAACTATTTATTTTAAAATTAGAAAAAAATACATACAAGATCTTCACAGCAAGACCTTCCATTTTCAAGTCACACATCTGCGTTTGGGTCACATGAATTGATATCTGTAGAAAATTTCAATTCAATCGGTCGAGTAGATTCGGAGATAATTGACTTTGAACAACGGACAGACGGACACACGAGTGATCCTATAAGTGTTCCATTTTTTTCGGACGTACGGAACTCTAAAAATCAACCTGATTCAAGTGGTGTCTATTTAACTGTACAAAATTACACCAAAATATCATCATTCACTTGTAAAAAAATATCTGTTTATCGAGCCCGTTTTTTATAAATATACTGCTCATGCATAATTCAAAAAATCATTTGGAAAAGTACTGGACATATATTATTGAAATAATGAAGTTGAGAGATAAAGTCACATTGCTTGAGTCTACATGGTGCTTTTCTGTATCAGATAAGTACTCAATTAAGGGATCACGTTGCACTGTATTCAAAAAATAAAAAAATATAAACGACAGACAACCATGATAAATCATTGCCGAATCGAATCATTAAGAATGATTTATAATATATTGAAAAATGGTCCAAGAGTCCAGCTGCACGATTGACTGGACTAATCTGATCTATATTTAAATGTAACTTATTTTTAGAAAAAAAAAAAGAATGCAAGTAACAAGTAACTGAAATATACGGAATAATTTAATGCTAATTATTATTTTGTATTTTTTACCGACTTCCCAAACGGAGGAGGTATACAATTCGACTGTGCATTTTTTTTAGTTGTTTATAGTAAACGTACTCCGATTTTGAGGATTTCGGATTTATTTGAAAGAGGAGAATTGAGAAATTGTCCAATTTTAAAAAAAAATCAAATCTGAAATATCTTTCTTTCCAAAACCCGCCCTCGAATGGGGTCGAGGGTACGATAATTTTTCGCGAAAATTGAAAATATTAGACAGTCAAATTAAGGAAGAGATTATATGTAGCAACATTTAATTTGGATATTTTTCAAATGAAGCTACGATTTTCGAGTTACAGTACACCAACTAATAAAATCTGTTAAAGTTTTTGTGAAAAATATCTATCATGACTCCTGTTAATAAAATCAGTCCTATCTTTAACCGACTTCCAAATGAAGGAGGTTTACAATTCGACTGTTTACTTATTAAAATCTTCTTATAAAGTGTGTAAGTTTTGGAAATCTTTTTTATTATTTTTTTTAAGAAAAAAATATTTCTGATCAATGTCTTACATGAGCTTGAATCCACAATGTAATATGATTTTTATTATGTGTCCATCAATAAGAATCAACATTTCTTACTAAAGATTGTCGATATTTTGAAAAATAAAGGTACTTTTGGGCAATGTTTACATCTTTCGACAAAACTCGTATACGAATGAAAAAAAAAACTGATAACGGAATATTTAATTTTGGGTTTAACGCCATTCAGAATTTTTTCCAAAAGTAACTTTCGTAAAACAAATAATAAAAAAAGTTTTCCATATTGTGCATATTGTAAAAGTGCTCCTGACTTTTTAGTTGAACAATTCTTAATAAGTTCAACGGTTTTCGAAAGTAAAAGTCGATCCTATTTTTTGTTAGAAATATTTGTTGGCGTCTAAAGAATATTTGTTTGTCATTTTTGAGTATTCCATTATTCAGTATGAAAATTCTTGAACTTATTCAGAGATTTTAAGATATAGCGGGAACAGTTGTTGTTGTCCCCTAGGAGGATCGCATTCGCCATTAATGAAACTGGCGGAAACAATACCTAACTGAAAGTCAGGATTATCCATACACGTCTGGATGTCTAGAGGAATATCTTCTTAATATGGTATAAAACAAAGTCGCTATGCATGTCTGTCTGTTCGCATTCCGCGCGGTTACTTCTTCTAAAGCCCACAACGGATTTTGATACGGTTTTCACCATCGTTTTAGAGAATATTTTACAGATAGATGGTTTATATGTAAAGGGTGTGCCATTTTCGATTACTTTTTTAGGGTTTTTGCTTAACTATTGTTGGTACTAAACATGCCATGTGTCCTTTTGACGAATAGTACTGAATGGTGAAGCCAAAATGAAAAAAAATTAGGAGACACATTGGAACAACGAAAAATTTACATTATTAAAATGACCCAATAACTTCTTAAAACTGATAAATGTAATATTTATGAGTGTATCTTTGGAACGATTTAGGAGTATGTACTATATGCCGTTCAAAGAGTTTTATTTTTTTAATTGAGACACCCTGTGTATTTTTTTCTTAGGTCCCATTTAATTAGTTGGGACAATTGAAAATACAAAATAATTTTAATTCGGCTCGCACCAACTACAAAAGTACTTGCACCAACAGAATTAACATAACCTTAAAGATAAAACCCAGAGAAATAATTTTTATTTACTCCTTTTTATCTAGCAAAAGCTAGTCTACAATATACAGGGTGGTCCGAATTATAATGGAGGGTATACAGCAGATAAAAATAATTAAAAAAGCTCATATAACTCATCTCCAAAAACCTTTCGTTTTGGAGATACGGGTTTTTCTCATTTAAAAAAAAACTCTTCTAGATTTCGCTTTCAACTTTAGTAGGTATTATTGCCACTTAAAAACAAATTTATAGCATGATAAACACGTGTTTTTGTTTTACCAGTGGCGTGCGTTAGACCGTTTTAATTAATTTAAATAATAAAAAAGTAGTCCGCCAATGGTTTATCGCAATTTTGTTAACAAATTTGGATATTCTGATCAAGTCTAAACAAAAATGGTCTTTTTGCTAAAACGAACCGTTTTCGAGAAAAAATATATTTTTGTTTGCATATGCACCTAATATCTTAGGTTTGTAAATGTGATGTAAATAAAAACGATTTGAAATAGCGCGAATTATCTTAATTTAATTTGCAAACCTCACATATTAGGTGCACATTCAAACAAAAATTATTTTTTTCTCGAAAACGGTTCGTTTTAGCGAAAAGACTAAAGAAATCATTTTTGTTTAGAATTGATCAGGATATCTAAATTTTTTAACAAAAATGCGATAAATCATTGGTGTAAAACTTTTTTTTATTTAAAATACTTAAAACGGTCTCACGAACGGCACTGGTAAAACAAAAACAAGTATTTATCATGCTATACATTTGTTTTTAACTGGCAATAATACCTACTAAATTTGAAAGCAAAATCTGGAAGAGTTTCTTTAAAAATAAGAAAAAACGATTTTTTTCGCAATATTTCAACACCCCGTATCTCCAAAACGAAGTATTTTTGGAGATAAGATTATATGAACTTTTTAAATTATTTTTATCTACTGAATACGCTGTTAAAGTTTCTCCATTATAATTCGGACCAACCTGTATAATGCATTCCACAGTTTAGGTAAAATTTTACAACTTAAATCTTAAAGACCTTACCAGAGTCATTAACGTTTCAATTAATTCAATTTAATATCAGTACGATTAACAAATCCTTGACACAAAACGTCCTTCACATTCAATATTAAAGGTATACTTACGTGTGTGCCATGTTTTTGCACATACGACGACGGTGTACGATTGCATTTATATGCTAGCTGGTGCATATCAATTATGCCATCGCTTGCATCTCATTAAAAATCACGGTATGCTGCGTTCAATTAATCGAAATGATTGTTAATTAAGTTTGTATGTCCGATGCATTAGCGCCATATTTGAGTTGACACATGAATTTATTAACAGGCACAATGTATAATGTCTGGAGACCGAGCTTTGCTGGGGTAAAACAGGATTTAAGATGGGTCTATAAGAGTTACTAAGGATATTTAAACTTATTGAAAAATGTGCATATTTCTGTTTAAAATGTATTGCGATCGGTAAATAATGCTTTTATTGTTCACATAATCGTAAATTATAGATTTCGAAATAAATATGAATGTGTAATATGAATGATAAATATACCAAAACTCATTCTTGAAATAGCTAGTGTGGACCTCGAGGGTCACACCGATTAAAAATGAAAGTATCGTCAATTGATTTCTGGACTCCCAAAATCCCTTTTCGCTAATTATTACCAAAATCTGTTAACCCTTCCTTGAAATAGCAAAGTTGTACCTTAAGGGTAGCAATATATTAGATATGTACAAATTTTCATTGAAAATTTCCGATTAAATTATTAGAAACTCATAATAACATCTTTTATTTAAAAAAAAACTTTAAGGTGATCAGAATTCGAACCGAGGAACTCCAGATTAATACCCGGAAGCTTAATCATAGGACTATTTTTCCTTATGATGTTATCTGGTTCATATTGGTATCTCACATATAATCTATAGATTTCGAGATAAAATTTGCATGTATATATATATATATATATATATATATATATATATATATATATATATATATATGTATATATATATATAAATAAAAAGATGTTCTTGGGGATGCAGTCATATATTCAATAAAATTCTTTGATTGAAGCCGAGCTTTCGAGAATGTTTATTCTCTTCTTCAGGGCAAAAATCGTGAATTTAAAATAAATTAGCCAAAAACAGGAAAGATTTCATAGCCATCAATTACAAATGTCATTATTTATATATTGAATATATGACTGCATCCCCAAGAACATCTTTTTATTTATTATAAAACCAGTCAAGAATACAAAATCAATATATATATATATATAAGCATTGCTCGTTTAATATAATTAGATGACGGATAACACACAATTGAGACTTTATTTAAACATTGTCGCTGCTTTTCTATTTATTAAGATCTATTCTTGATGATTTATGTTTTACAGCATCGATACAAGTTATATAAATTGATACAAGCGATTTTGATAATTTAAATAAGGTAGACGTGTTTTATTCACATGTAAGACATCACATTTCCCTAATGGTATCGAGAAAAAAGTTCGGTACATCCAAGAAAAATATCTAGGTTCATTTCTTAAAACTTTAGCACCATGTAGTTCAAAAGTTTAAACCTTTAGGATATAATGGCTTTGTTCCTAAAATTTACCCAATAATAACATCCTTGAAAGCATGTTATCAAGAAATACCCATAAGTACTTTCTTGTTCCAATCACCACCCTGTATATGTCGGTGACAAATTATCTTTTGCATTTTCAATACCCTGCCTCATGTATCCATTATAAAAATATCAATTCCTGCAACAACACAGCAGGAGTCCAAACATTATAAATAACTTGGGGAACTTTACATTTTCCATAGCAAAGTCGAATGTTTTTTTTGTTGTTATAATGTACTACTTACGTGTCTTGCTTATTCATATATTTGACCGAAGAACCAACCGGAGGAGGTATACAATTCGACTGTTTGTCTCCTTTTTTTTATAAAGATGTTCGCGCCTTGTAAATAGTAAATGTGCTCCGATTTGCATGATTCTTTCTTTCATTTTAGAAAGAACTATTAAGAGATGGTCCCATATAAAAAATAGATATTCAACATGTCCATTACCTAAAAAAAATCGAAGGGGTGGAAGGGGATACTTTGCTCGAAACTCGAAAATCTGAGACGGCAGAAATAAAGATGAGACCGGAATCGTTTGAATTGAACATTTCAAAAGAGGTTTTCGAGTTAAAGCAATGCTAAGTATTGGAATGTGTGTATTTCCGCTTTGTGGTGGTGGAAGTTTTTTCGAAAACTGAAAATATAAGACTGCCGAATTAAAGAGCAGATTATATGTAGAAACTTTTAAATTGCACATTTATCACAAAAAGGTACGGTTTTTGACGTACTCGAAAGTGTGAAATAAATATTTTTTTCAAAAAAAATAGACCCTTGTTACCGGTTGGTGCAATGAAAAGTACAAAATAATATAATTCTATTGTTGCTTCTACTTTTGAAGTTGGTCTTCTATCTAAACACGAGTACATAACTTCAAAAATACCAGCAGCAAAATAATAATTATTTTTTATTCAGTGCACCAACTAATAAAGTTCGTCCAATTTTTGGTAAAAAATGTTCGTATTCTTTCCAAATATTCTAAACTCAATAAGGTAAAGAATATAACTTTACTTCAAATATTGATGGATATCAGAAAATAATTTTCATAAGGAATTTTTGAGCAGATTCCCATGATTATTTTTTCAAGGGTTTGGCCCACCTACATTTTTTGAATTTCAATTAATTAATTGGCATTATAATTAATATCATTAACATTCAATCCATTGTCCTTATAGGTAGTACATGAATTGTTAATAAATTCGTCATTATTTTGCTGAAGGATTCTCTCAAAAGTTATTTTCAATAGCCACTTTCCTCAGTTCTATAGATTAGAAGATAAATTTGATAAATAAATTCACAATATATATGACGGAAGACTTGAAAAATATTTTTTTCTACATGTTGAATCTTTGATATCATTCAGAAACTACCAAAAAAGCCACTAAAGCAGGGAGTCCCTCAGGGTAGTGTCTTAAGACCTCTAATCTTTAATATACACCTACATAAATGATCTAGTATCGGTTATAGATATTGATCAAAATCTAAAAGATTATGTCGATGATAGCACATTATTTAAAAGGGAATAAATATTTCTTACAAACAATTGGACTGACGTTATTAGATGGTGCACTGAAAAATACAAAATAATATTAATTCTATTGGTGCTGATACTTTTGAAATTGTGCAGTTGCACTTAGATAGAAAACATTTGGCACCAACTTCACAAGTTCCAGCACCAGTAGAATTAATATTATTTTATATTTTTCAGTGAACCAAATATTAACGTCGATCCGTTTTTTGTAAAAAAAATTATTTTAAACTTTTGAGTGTAACATTAGTCACGAAAATCGTTGAACGTTCACTTATACCGCTTCCCATGTATATTCTTTGCTTGTAGGTACTTGTTATTATTCAGTAACCTAAAAACATTGTCTTGGAAATACGTAATTTTTTTACTTTACTACCGTTGTAACTTCAAAACCAGAACTGTATGAAAAAAATGTTCAACATAGATGTTGCTACAAATAATCTGGTCTTTAATGTGGTTGCCTCAGATTTTCAGTTTTCGAAAAATTACCCCCCCACCACATGGCGAAAATATACATATATGAGATTTTAACATCGCTGTAACTCAAAAACCGTATTATTAGTATTATATTATTAAAAAAAAAAACAATGTAAACGTTTCCGGATATTGTCCTATCTTTAATTCTGCCGTCTCAGATTTTCGATGACCCCCTCCTTATTTTGGATTTGAGTTTTTACGAATATAGGACCATTTGTCAAGTCTCCTCTTTCAAATGAAGCAAAAATCATCAAAATCGGATTACCGAGAGCTAAAATCTAATAATTTTCCAGTTTATAATACAATATTTTTTTCTGTGTCGGGAAAAAGGATGATATTCAAAATTTAATACAATATTCGAAGTGAAATTTGAGGTCTTAAACTGGTTTGGCTGTTGTAATTTCGAATTTGTTAGTACATTTTCAAAGAAGTTTTATGTGATATTTCCACGAAATGGGCAGAATAGTAACGATGAAATATTTTCCGGAACACGACTAGAAATTTTGAAAGCAGCAGAAGATGCAAAATCAAGTTTATTGAAAATGTATTTTTTTTAATTAATTTGATGAAATCCCCTAAAAATATGCTTGTGGGGTGCCAATGGTATTTTTAAGATCCAAGTAGGTGTGGGTATGAGAGTACCTACTTCACGTATATCTCTTTTATTTTGTACAATATCCAAGTTTACACTGCATTATCACAATGTTTCTCATTTGTTCTGGTATTGGAGTATTTGTTGTCTTCTAGGTACATTCGAGCTTAGTATATATATCTGGTAAGAATCATGTAATAAATACGGCGCTATCAAACGGGTTTTAACGCAGGGAAATTTTTATATTTCTTTTTTTTTCGGTTTGTTTCTTCTTGACTGCTCTATAAGGATTCTCGAGTGTAAATTGCAACTGATATGCGTAGAAAAGAGGATTATTATCTGGAAACAAGACTTGACGATTAAATTTTGCATGCATATTATACAGGGTACCTAAACGTGCATAAAGCTGGCCAAGCCGGATTTGTTCGGTTGATTATTTTATTTGGTTTAATAATAATAAATGATTATTATCTGTTGTATCTTCCCTTATGCTGAACAGGTTAAGTTCTTTATAACGTATTTAACTTTTAGAAGTTTATAAATGATCAATTTCTTATCTTTACATAAATAATAAATATTAAAAAATAAACTGGACCGACCTCATTAGTTGGTAGACTGAAAAATACAAAATAATATTAATTTTATTGGTTCGGATCATTTTGAAGTTTTGCAGTTGTAATTATATATAACTTTTGACACCAACTTCAAAAGTAACAGCACCAATAGAATTAAGATTATTTTGTATTTTTCAGTTCAACAACTAATACAGCCGGTTCAATTGTCTGTAAAAAATATTTATTTCACACTTTTGAGTGTAACATTAATCATCAAAATCATTCAAATTCACCAACGAAGATACTACGTTGCTTATCCTTATTCAGAGATTTCAAAATATCGCGGAAATACACATATTTCAGACTTTATCACTGCTATTACTCGAAAACCTATGACTTTTTTAAAAAATGTCCAACTTAAACGTTGCCGGATATGGTCCCATCTTCAATTTTGTCCTCTCAAATTTTCGATTTTTGAAAAACTTTTCTTTGTGCTTTTTCTCAGAGATGGCGCTATATGTGGGTGATAGAGGGCTCTCAGAAGAATACTTTAGGCAAGTTTAATCAAAATCCTGCTTGAATAAAATTCCATATTTTCCACATGTTTCCTCAGATTCTAGCTAAACGTTTCATCTTGCGAAAAAATGTTACATGACCATTGTTGTTTGTCTTGACATACTGAAGAAAATTGAGTGGTAGCACGATTTGACCGGAGGATTTTTACTTTCCTACCGCTATTATCGTCGCTATGTAAGGAGAGTATTGTAATAGTGTAAAATTTTTCATTCACTGGAATTTGCCTGCGAGCGGTAGGAAAGTCGTGTGAGTGGACACACCAGATATTTTTATGTTTGATTAAGTTAGAATAAGGTAGTTGATTGTTGTATGTTATTTTTGGGATACCCTGTCATATGAATTTACCATAAAAACGAACGATTTTAAATTTAATTTTAAATGAATTTAGACGCATTCATTCTGAGACTCACCGTAATAGTTTTATTTCGAGAATAAATTAACATCAACAAAAACATTAACATTACAGAATCTTAAACCATTTGCGATGAAATTAATATAATAATCGATAATATTTCGATTGTGCATTGTCATACAACAAAATTGGTCGGCTTCCTGTAAACAGCGCAGATTATTATCGCATGAAAGACAATCGTTAACTGTTGTTCATATTTTTTTTTTGTTGTAATCATAAAATAAAGAATCATCACCAAGTATAACGGTTTTTTGTTCGAGGTGTGCCAAAATCGGTACGATTGCTCGGATAAAAATTCGCATATTTGAATAAGTTTAAATGTAGCGGAATGGACTGGATTGGACTGGAGAGTCCTTCCTAACAAGGCCATCTCGAAGAAGTGTTCATCATTTTAAGAATTCTCGATACGTATTGTGGGTTACAAGGGGCTGGGTCTATTATTGCTTGTTTACATCACTTGTTCGACGTGTACGTCTTTTGCATATTTTATATTTTCGAGATGTTGTTGTCGGCTTGTTGATCCGTGTCCATCATACGTGAAGGTAATAATTACTATTATCCTGACTGTAATGAGAGACATGCCCACTATCTTGTATACATATATATTTTTGGACATAATGATACCATTTAACGCTCTTCCGTTTTTTGTTTCATACCTTCTATATTATATTTATACTTCAAATTTAGCTTAATGAATGCTTTTTTTCACGTTTACTCAGCAGCTACCTGAGAATATTTGATTTGAAAATGAAGGGTCATTATTTAAATAAATTCGAAATAAATATTTTTTACAAAAAAATGGAAAATTAAAAAATAATATTAATTCTATTGGTGCTCGTACTTTTGAAGTTGTGCAGTTGCAGTTAGACCGAAAACTTTTGGCATTCTCAGATTTTCAATTTTCGAAAGAAATTCCACATATTTCAATTTTAACATCGCTGAAACTCGAAAACCGTAGCTCTTTTAAAAAATGTTCAATTTAAACGTTTCCGGATATTTTCTTATCTTTAATTCTGTCGTCTCAGATTTTCGATTTTCGAGAAAATTTGCCCCATCCATCCCATTCAGGGGCAGTTGGAGAGAAGAGAAGGAGATTTCGGATTTGAGTTTTTATGAATATGGGACCGTTTCTCAAGTCTCCTAATCAAAAAAAGCAGACAGTCAAATTGAATTCCTCCTCCGTTTGGCTTTCTTGGTCACCATTATTTTATTAAACGATTTTGAATTAAGTAAAAATATCTGGGAGACCGAGCTTTGCTCGGCTAAAACAGGATTTAAGATGGGTCTATAAGAGTTACTAAGATATTTAAACTTATTAAAAAATGTGCATATCTCTGGTTAAAGTGTATTGCGATCGGTAAATACTGCTTTTATTGTTCACATGTTCGTAAGTTACAGATTTCGAAATAAATATGAATGTGTAATATGAATGATAAATATACCAAAACTCAGCTGTATCACCAATCGACTTCTCAACCCCCAAACACTATATATACTGAAACTTTTGCGGAGCTAATCTTGCAATAGCTAGTGTGAACCTCGAGGGTCACACCGATAAAATATGAAAGGATCGTCAATCGATTTCTCGACTCCGAAAACCCCTTTTTGCTAATTTTTACCGAAATCTGCTAACCCTTCCTTGAAATAGCTAATGTGTACCTTAAGGGTCGCAATATATTATATATGTACAAATTTTGATTGAACATTTCCGATTAAATTATTAGGAACACATATAGACATCTTTTATTAAATAAAATGGATTTTGTTAGAAAAAAAAAATCAAAAGTGAACAGAATTTCAACCGAGGATCTCTAGATTGATACCCGGAAGCTTAACCACAGGATTATTTCTCCCTATGATGTTTTCGGTTTCATATTGCTATCGCATCTATAATCTATAGAAGTCGTAAAATGAGAATATTAATTGCTGAAAACGATTTTTCTTGTGAATGTGATTGCTCGTTTAATATAATTAATATACGACAGCATGAAACATTGGCGGATCACTAGTCGACTTAATTAGAAGGTCATACAATATTGTCGTGATTATACAAAAAGGATCCTTAACTCATGAATTAATATATTAGGTATTAGATTGGTAGCTTTTATTTTTAAACACAACATGATTGTGCAAATATTTCAATTTATTGACAGGAGATTTCGAAATTCCACCTTCTAGTGGTTCTTACAACAAAACCGTGAAACTTTTCAAGACATTTCCAACTATTGAGAGTTGGTTCCATTGAAAAACAAATCGCCATTTTATTCGAAAAACAAAAATTTGAGACGGAATAATTAAAGAAGAGACCATATATGGCAACTTTTTAATTGGAAATTTTTCAAAATAATCATAGGTTTCCGAGTTACAGCCGTGGTAAAGTCTGAAATATGTGTGTTTCCGCTATGTGGAGGGTAGGTAGCAACATTTGAATTGGATATTTTTCAAAAAAATGCACGGTTTCCGAGTTGGTGTAGGTACTTTTGAAGTTGTTGCCAAAAATCTTCTAACTACAACTGCTATTACATATGAAGTATCTCAACTAAGGAATCATACTTGATATTTATAAACTACAAAAGAACATAAACAATAATTATTATTATCCTAACAGAAAAGCTTCATTGCACGATAAATTATTTAAGAATGAATTTACAGCGTATACTTCAAGCTATGATATTAATAGATCCTGTCCCAACAACTATTCTAAGTAGTAACTAGTAGTAAGTAGTACGTCAACGTTTCATGAATGAACGTGAAAGTTGTGACGATAATAATGCAACCAACGACAAAGGTTATAATAACTATAGTTGATTCATTCATTCTCTTACAGCATCACCAACGACTATTACTATTAATGTAAACAAAAACGTCCTTGATCATTGTGTTGATGTAATAACGAGTCAATGTCATTGTTTATTCGTTTAATAATAGTTAAATGTTACACGACGGTATTTTTAGGTAAATTTCTCATAGAAATGTATAACTAGGTATTATTGCAATCGATCGCACTTTCAAATTTCAAAAAAGTTTCAACGGCATGGTTTTATACCTATATAACAATAAAAAAGACCAAAATCTTTTTTTAGTTTATATATTTTTTGGTTTTATATTCTTGACTGGTTTTATACCCATTTCAAAAAAAAAAATTCTTATGTCTTGGGGATGCAGTCATTTAATAGATAAAATTCCTTGAGTTAAGCCAAGCTTTCGAGATTGTTTATTCTCTTCCTCAGGGCAAACGTCGTGAATCTAGAGTTAAGATTTTTCAATTGATGGCTATGCAATCTTTCCTGTTTTTGGCTAATTTATTCTAAATTCCCTTACAACTATACTATTTACTCATACATATTCTAAAGATCGATTACTATTGGTCCTATTTCATACTCTAGGTTTTCTATTGGAAAGATCTCTCGAGAGGTACTCTGATCCATATTTGTCATTCATAGAACTTCTATGAGACCACACTTGTACCTACTTAAATAGACCAAGTGATTCTGTGGGATTGAATCAATAAAATAGCTATGAACAATTAAAATATCATTCTGCTGACTACTAGAAGATAAGTGGTAATCATCTTCATAACTCATTCTGCATTGCAATTCGACTTGAGCCATGCATTTTCTTGCAATATCCAGCAATCCAGTAATCAGTTGCGCAATTTAATGACAGACATAATTTTGGTTATTCATACTACATGTGAAATGTTTTTCTTCTTCTTCTTCTTCGCTCAACTCATCTTTTTGTAGAAAATGTAGGTATACAACTTCGTTAAACACAAGTTAGGTAATATAACCCCGTAGATATGTTATATGTGTCGCATCGTAAAATCTGCCATTTTATATCGGACTGGTTTTTCGAAATTATTGCGTTACGAGTTGCAACTCGCATCGACCTTCAGATAGTCGAGTGTGTGACTGAATTAAGTGTATACCTATAGAGCGAGGACTGACACCAAAAACAACTGGACAATTAAGTTAACAAAAATATACTTTGAGTTTAAACATTTTGATATTAGAAAATAACATGGGTGCCAAGGATTTGTCTTGCACGAAACTATTTTACTCGGTTTCTTCTATACAACGGTTTTTTTTGCGGACATTATCTATAAATTAATACGTGATTGTAGATGATTTTTAAAGCATAAAACGTGCCCGGAAGAGCATGAGATTTGGCTTTGTGAAAATTTATGTGGTGAAATAGTGAATACAGCTAAAATTTTGATGTATTATTATGCGTTAATATTTAAAATATGGTTTTCGTGGTAGAAGTGTATTGTGTGTTGCATAATGAAACCATTTGTAAAGTGAAGTCAACGATTCAGGGCTGTCAGATTGTTTTATTCGTGAATTACAACCCTGGTCAAACGCAAATTAAAGTATTGTGAATAGTTTATACAATGTGATGTAATTATTTTGAGACATACATTTAAATGCACACTTAATGTCATTTCAAGAAATTCTAATAGGTATTTTTGATAGACGCTTAAGTCTCTTTTGTGAAAGGACTGCATTCCCTTCATTTTGTCATAAGGGTAAAGTAATATTATCGGCGTTAAGTCGAAAAATTACAATGCACTGTATAATGAAATAAATAGCTAGCTGTCATTGTTAGTAACATAAATTTTAAATTACATATGTATTTTAAGGAATTAGGCAAACAACACATGCTAATGCCTTTTTGTACAAGCTTGCAGCTGACGTAATAGAACAAAAATTGTATGCAATTGTTATATCATTGACAAAAAAATCTCAATAGCGTTTGCATTTAAAAAATAATGAATTCCGGTCGAATTTCGACCACTGGGCGACCACTAGTAGGGATAGTTTGTTGATATTGCGTAATTTTTACACGTAGGTATACTGTGGATGTACAGCCGGCTTAAGCTGCCAAAACATAATATAACAATTGACAAGAGACAGTTGAACGTACTGGAGACATTGGAAACTGCATTATCGCCTCAAAAATATGAAATTTAATATCTGAATAAACCTACTCTATGCTCGATAAATGCAAAGAACGATAAATATATTAGATTCAGATATTTCTATCATTTCAATAAATAATAGATCCTGGAACAATAAATATTATGGTTATTAATTAAAGAGTGCCATCTAATAGGACAAAACAAATACTGGTTTTCAACCCTAGGTAGAAAAAGAATCACGTTCGGCCCTTTAAAAAGGACCGAAAGTCGGGTTTTTTAATTGTGAAGTAGAAAAAATATCATTTCTACTCAGTAAAGTAATTTTCAGCTGTTTTTTTAACCTGTTACTTGATCGGGTTTTTTACAATCAGCTCCTGGACTAATATTTTCTTCTGTCTCTCCCGACAAAAGTTGTTCTGCTGTACAAAAAATAAACCCACAATCAATCGGCAAAGGTTCTTCACCTTTTTCGAGAGCATCTTTTGGTTGCTCCTATCGCGTCGATTCGGCACCAAAAAAAACACAGCTTTTTTCATGTTTTTTGTTTGGTGACCATTAATTAAACGGCATCAACAGGTTGACAGCTCTTGCGGTTTGAAAATGCATTGTCTCTTTAATTATGTACGAAATTAATTTTAAGTATTCTGGTCAAAATTTTGCAGTCATGGTACTTTAATGTCTGACATGGTATTATTTAATAACAGCTACCAAAAATGTTAAATGCCATAACACTTTATCGACGAAAGCTCTTAAAATAATAAATATTTGTTTGTAAAAAATGTTTCTTTCACACTTTTGAGTGTATCATTAGTCATCAAAATCATTCAACGTTAACCAAAGAAGATAATACGTTACTCAGAGATTTCAAAACATCGTGGAAACAAATATTTGAGTTTACCACTGCTGTAACTCGGAAACCTAGGCATTTCTTTCGAAAATCAAAAATTTTAGACGACAAAATTAAAGAAGAGACTATATCCGGCAACGTTTAAATTGGACATTTTTCAAAAAAAACATGGCTTTCCATGTTACAGTAGTGTTAAAGTCTGAAATATGTGGCCCCCCGTTATCTGATGTGGGCTTTTTAAAAAATTGATGCCGCCAAATTACAGAAGACATTATATACAGCAACTTTAAATGGGAGACTTTTCAAAAAAATGTAGGGCTTTCTAGTTAAAGCTGTGGAAAAGTCTGAAATATAGCACCGTATTATCTTCTTTGGTGAACGATTAATGATTTTTTTTTACAAAAAAATGTTGCACTGAAAAATACAAAATAATTTTGATTCTATTGGTTCTGGGACGGTTGGTGTCAGAATTTTTAAATTTAACTACAACTGCACAACTTCAAAATTACTAGTAATTAAAATGAATAACAGTTATTCTATTGGTATTAATATTATATTTTTTTTCAAAATGCTCTATAGTTCATCTCCAGCATCAAAAATATCATCGTGAAAACTTTTGATTGATAATCAAAAATCCTATTGTCATCGAAAATGTCACATCAACTGTTCTTGTAGATAGTTAATTAATCAGAGTCTAGCGTAAATCAAAAATTTCGCTATAAATACTTAATAACTCAATAATAACGTGATAACACATGATCTTGGCGCTGCTGGTTTTTATACACGTAATGAATAAATTTACATTATAATATCGACAACGTTTGATTAACAAATTAAATTAAATGTAGACAAGTTTAACATCCGCTTGTCAGCAAAGTCATAATATGTATTTGGAATTGGAATCATGTTTTTTCTATGAAAAGGAAGTTTTCTTTCTAATGGGTAATGCTGAAGATCTTGACATCTTTTTCTTTGGAAAGAAAATGAATGTTATTTATAAGTTATTTATCAAATGTAACGATATCTTATTCTTAAAAAATTTCATTATATGGAGCTTGAAAATATTGTATGTAAAATAATAAAAAAATATATTATCCACCAAAAATTTGACCGACTTTATAAGTTGGTGCACTGAAAAATACAAAATAATATTAATTCTATTGGTGCTGGTACTTTTGAAGTTGTGGCCAAAAGTTTTCTATCTAAATACAATTGGACAACTTCAAAAGTACCAGCACCAATAGAATTAATATTATTTTGTATTTTTGAGTGCACCAACTTATGAAGTCGGTCCAATTTTTGGTAAAAAGTATTTATTTCACGCTTTTGAGTTTAGTCATGAAAATCGTTGAACGTTTACCAAAGAAGATAGTACTTATCCTATTACCCATAATATATGGGCATTACATATATTGTACTTGTTATTATTGGGATACCTCAAAACATCTTGGCGAAAATACACATATTTCGGACTTTACCACTGCTGTAACTCGAAAACCGTAGCTTCTTTTGAAAAATGTCCAATTTAAATGTTGCTACTTATAATCTCTTCTTTAATTTGGCCGTCTCATATTTTCAATTTTCGAGAAAATAAAGCCCCCACCACATGGCGGAAATACAAATAAGTATTTCAGTCGTTGCTGTAATTCGAAAACCGTACCTCTAAACAAAATTAAACGTTTCTGATTATGGTTTCATCTTTAATTCGGCCGTTTCATATTCTCGATTTTCAAAAAATTATTGTCCCCTCCATCGGTTTTCCAGTATTTAGAGGGAAGGAGATTTTGGATTTGAGTTTTTCTAAATATCAAATGAATCAATAATCTTCAAAATTCTGATTCCGTTTACTATATAAAATGGGCACGATTAAGAAAAAAGTAGACTGTCGAACTGTATCCATCCTCCGTTCGGGGGTCGTCGGTCAAAAACACACACAACCTTCGGTTCATTGTAGTTGAACCAGGCATGTAGGGATATCTAAGTTGGTAGGTACCTACATTTCTGCGATGTTCTCTCTTCTTCAAAGCAATTCTCTTGCAAGGCAACAAGGTGCGTCTTCTGTTAGTTTGCACATTCAGATATATGAACGTATATATATTTATTACAGCGGAGCTATAAAACGCAACGACATGCTTGCGCTAAAAAACTCACATGTCCACATTGACAGACCAGAGATCAAGTTTGTTCACTTTTTTTCCAAACAAGATTTTCAACAGCAAGTGAGAGTTATAAATATTTTATTTGCGAAAGAATGAACCAAAGGGAATATTGCTTGTATTTTTAACCGAGTTACTAAAAGAAGGAAGTATGCAATTCGACTGTATGTTTTTTTATGTATGTAACCTTGGTTTGCTTAGTAAACGTCCACCGATTTTGATGATTGTTTTTTTTTAATTGAAAGAGAAACCATTTAGAGAAGGTCCAGTATTCAAATTTTCAGGTTTTCGTTAGGCTCATCCCTTTCTAGAAAGCCTTTCGAATTCAAAAATTTAAACTTTCTTTGTTACATCTTGTAGAATTTATGAAATTTTTTAAACATTTTTACTAGAAAACTTCTTTAAGAACAACCTATACCCTTTATGGTCGAGTGGTACAGGTATCCACTTCATATACGCGGAGTCGTAGGTTCGATTCCAACTGTATTTGCTTTACACACATCATTTTTCTATCATCTTTAATATATTATAAAAAGAATAAACATTATTTGAATAAATTGTGTAGATTTCCATTAAACATAGCTAAGAACCTATTAAGAGCCATAAAATACGTGGCTTTCGTGTTTCGGAGGATTATCTGTCTGAATTCTTCTTCTTTATATAATTAACAGTTTTACAAAACACATAATTGTAAGCCAAGCACGCGTCAGGGTAGTGCCGCAGGAATGTCCTTTGAGATTATCCGTGAGGTTATCCTTCTTCACGATACCACGTGATTTTAACCTCAAACCGCAAATAGGAAGGAAGGATAATGTCGTATAAAATCCTACATACATCATACACCGTTCGTACAAAATCACACAGAGATCTTCGTGTGGGAATTTTTCAAAATTACTTTCACGGAAAATAGGACCTATTAAAATATCTTCCTATTGGAGCATTAAAAATGATTAGAAATTCATTCAAAGAACGTGTTCATACTTAGTGAAGGTAACAAGAACTATAAACAATCTATACATGTAATAAAATTATTGGAAGGTCAATTCTGGTCATGGAATAATTAAAAGTCTTATTTTACTATGTCCAAAAGTACCAGCACCCATAGAATTGAAATTATTTTGAAGTTTTCAGTGCACCAACTAATAAAGAATGGTTCTATTTTTATATTCAAGTGTCTCTATTAACAAAAAACTGAAACATGTCTGCCTCAAAAAATTATCCATGTCCATCATCAGTGACATTTTGCTTTTCTTTCTCAGAACTATTTATACCTTTCTAGTTTAGTAACCAGCTTTGCTTACCCAACGTGGGCGTGAATGGCATGTCCGTTTGGAGATGAAATTTATGCAGAGCTTCTTTTTTTTTGGTTTTCTTTCTCTTGTACAAATTCATTTGTTTGCAGCCAACCAAACAACTGGGCGGCTATGCACATTTGATTTTTGATGATGATAACTCAACCATATTATACAAGGAGTGTTAGAACGAACTGTCGAGATGAGTATTCGATACATTTAAAGACGCTGATTTAGTGGTGATTCTAGTCTTTCAGAGGGTGATTCATTAAGTTATTTGTATAAGAACTTTTGGGTGCCTCAAAACGTTGAATTTTCAAATCTTGTTATCATTCCTGTTGCAAGAACTATCATGAAGTGTATATTCAAGAAAAAAAAAATTGAAAATGTATTTATTTCTTATAAAAAAACTTCCGGAATTACATTCCACAAATGTAAACAAACGTCAAACTACAAATTTTGGTATAGATAACCTTATACAATGTTTACCTTATATTCGCTGCTTAATACAATAGAATAATAAAAAAACAGGAGTGTCTATTTGTTAAAATGGACTTCATCAAGTTTTCAAGCTTCTTTTTTGATCAATCTGTACAAAGTATTATGAAAATATCATACAAATACTGAGAAAGTAGATCTTTTTCAACAAGAAAACCAAAAAAAAAAAATATGTTTTGGACTGCAAATTTAATTTTTGACATAAAATTTGGAATATGTCAAAACCGACATGAGATGTTTTAAAAATAGTTCGAGAAATCTAAAAAAGCCTTGATATATAGAGTATTCTATTTAAAATAACAAAGTTGGCATATAGTTCCGGTATAGCATGAAAATATTTTTGACGTATGTTTCCATGAAAAAAAACAACGGCCAAGGGCAGGTTGGGTTCGCACACGATGGGCTCCGTACCATTGTACAAAAACACACACACTGTTACGTTTCAAAATATTCAAAATACTGTCATTATTAGGTAAAAACGATCAAACACAAAAGTTTATTAAATGGGGACTCCCTTTAATTTAAAAAAATATTTAATTTTCATAATATAGCAGCTAATTATTACTTACTTTGAAAATTTCACTTACGGTTGTTGTTAAGGTTTAGCCAAAAACGCCGAAAAATTACGTACTAACTGTACATACTACCTAATAAAAGTCGGCCATATTTAAAAAATATATATTCATTATTTATATTGATGGATTGATGGAGATATACAAAACACGCGAATAAATATAGAAAAAACAAATATACAATCGGAATTTATTTTGAATTCGTTTAAAAACAGTAAATTTTCGAATATGCAAGTTTTTATTGTAACGGTACGCGAAAAATTGTATAAATTTTATATAAATTATCGAATTAACCGTTATACCGCAGCAGATAGTCTCTCACAAGATTCGCATGTACCATTGCCATAAAAGTGACATTTTATGTGATGATAACCAAAAAAAAACAGCTGATGGCGTTACAATATACATATATCTACATGTAACATAATTTGCGTAATCATAAAGGCGATCAACCTATATTATATTAATAAATTTGGTATGCGAAAACATAATGACCATTTAATATGTTGGTAAACAAAAACAGTTATAAGAGATTTAATAATTATGCTAAATGCTTTTTTGATATAGGTGTATATGTATTAGCTTCGTGAGAAATGGGATAAGGAATAAATTTGAATTTATTGATATATATTTATGGTATAAATAAAAACACATTTGAAATTGACAAGGAACCTCTCAATCTAAGACACGTTTTTTCAATCGAATCATTATTATTTCATTATGATTTCCTCAAAAATATGCATCCTAATTAGTCTAGTAGAAGTAGAAATAAAAGAATTATTTTACCAAAAATGAAAAAAATGATCAGCAATAAAATTAGCTTCACTGAGGCTATAAAAACATATAATTTATTTCCCAATGTGTTGAAAAATTTATCGTTACGTAAGAAAATGATTAAATGAAAAATATCCAAATGGTTGAAACAAGATGTATAATGGTAACCTAGGCATTTTTGGATTTTGTTATAACTATTATTAATTTTAATTTTATTTCAATTCTTAAGAACTCTTTATTTAGTTTTTATTTTTTTAGTTTCAGTCACCAGTCCATGTACAGGGAAATATTTTCCTCTGTGGTTCAATAAATGAATGTAATATTTATACTAGTTAAATAAATAAATGGTCTCCTTCCCATATTCATACCGTTTCACGATGTGAATATATGGATTACTTTTGGTTTTTTTAAAAAACAGTTTTTTGGGAATTTTGACCCACCAAAACCATTCCAATCAAAAAGTGTTGAAAATACCCAATGTTGTGCCTGAAATTATCTATCGTTTGTAAAAAACCCCAAAAAATCACGTCATTCCCGTTGGAGATATTCGCAAATGTAGGCAATCAAGCAAGAAAGTTAATCCGCAGGATAACTCAAGAACGGAACCGAATTCCGACCAAGGGTTTTTTGTTCTGTTGGTTGATACCGGCCTAAGGAAGAGCCCGATTGTTTTTGGTGAAGTTTAGATACTCTGGTGTCCAGTTACGGCCGAAAAACCCTGTTTTTGACAATTTTTTAAAGAAAATCGTCGTAAATCTTAAATTTCTGTATTTTTTTAGTCTAAACAAAAGTCAAAATGGTATAATTTAGCTAAATATACCAAATAAGAGTAAATATAACATTTTCGTCATATAAAATTTAAAATTGTTGGTACAAGGAGTATGCTGATCGGTGTGAACATGCCAAGAAGGCTTGATGCCTTCGTTACTAGTTTATTGACCAAGTTCTAAAAATGGAGGACATATATAATTTTTCTAATGTATGTTTGAATTTTTTTTATTCTTATGTAAGTATCAACGTGAGTTCGGCAAACTAAACTTGCTCCATTTTCTTTATCCACTGAATAGATCAAATTCAAAAAAACTTCAACAGTTACAGAGGTAGAGCAGTTGGAAGGAGAAATTTTCGAGAGAGAGAAAAAAAGTACTTACGTACTTACATATTTATTGAAAGTTTGAAATTTGATATATTTTCAATTGACATTCAAAAATTATGACAGAATTTTTAGTTGTTGTAATGGAAGTGTATTAATATTGGAGAACTGTAGTTCGAAGAGGTTATAAGTTATAATTATCTATAGACAAGATCATTGAAGACCTGGGGAAGATAAGTCATAGGAAAGCCGGGTTATTCTTCATCACAAAAAGTATCATATAATTTTGAAGAAGAATCAAAATGAGCTTAGACTATTAATAATAATTTTAGCTTTCTTTATTCCTTCTCCATATAAACTTCAACAACTTATTCAAATCACATATTCTTTCATGAACTCAATATACTTTTAAACGGTGTCTAAATATTAATAAAGAGATAAAAAAGCAGTTTTGACTTCATCAAGTTCTTCAAATGGACTAAAAAATAATTTTAATTCGAAAAACTATGAGATAATTTAATTGATGCATGACTATTATGTGCCCCACGTTTTTGAATGACTTCCCAAATGGAGGAGGTAATATAATTGCATAGTAAACGTGCTGCGATTTTGATGATTTTTTTTTTCATTTGAGAGAGGAGTAGTGAATGAAAAAAAAAACAATATTAGACATCCCCTTTCCCTCAAAAACTTCCTCCAAAGGGGGTGGTGGGGCAATTTTTCCCAAAAATTGAAAATCCGAGATGGCAGAAGAAAATTCCATATCCGGAAACGTTTAAATTTGACATTTTTAAAAATAATCAAGGGTTTCCACGTTTCAGTCTGAAATATGTGTTTCAGTTATGTGGCAGGGGCAAATTTTTCCGAGAATCGAAAATTTAAGATTGTAAAATTAGAAAGGGGACTATATCCGACAACGTTTAGAAAAAATTATAGGTTTTCAGCAGTGGGAAATATGTGTATTTCCGCGATGTTTTGATATTCCTGAATGAGTTTGAGTAAAGCATTATCTTCTTTCTATAACGTTAAATGATTTTGTTGAAATTAAAAATTGTTATTTTCTCAACGAATTATGCTTTTGACCTTTCTCCTCATTCAATTGTGAGTTACGTTTAAAGTTTTATCGGTAAGTTAGTTTGAAATCGATTTCAAAATTTGTAACGAACAGGCTAACAGACAGACGGACAAGATAAGAGTTTAAGTGAATCTCAAAATGTTTTTAAGAGAGTAGTTATATGGCAGATAATTTATTTATTGCCATGAAAAGATTTAGTGGTGTTTTAGATTTTATCATTTAAATAAATTAATAGATTTCTATTAATTTATTTAAACTAGAAATGTTTTTCATTGAAAAAATATTCAAGGATTTGTGATCCAGCTATAACATTTTTTTTTTTGGAAAACATTTTACTGAATCTTAAAAAGTACCTTCTCATTTACTCTTATTAAATTATATATTAATTAATGAAATTGGGTCATTTATTTTCCATTCTATATTACTTTGTAGTTTAATTAATAAATTTTAGGTATTTAATAATATTTAACTTAGTTTTTCTGTGTAAAAATTTTAAAAAATATATCTTAAAAAATGATTATAATTTTTTGAATAAAATCTTATTTTAGATACACATCTATATAAGATTTGCCAATATTTTTTTTCTTATATTTTTAAAAAATATATATATATCACTTACCAAGCAAATATCACAAAAATATTACAGCAACTTGGGCTTTTCTTCAGTCTCTTTTTTCGATGAAAATTCTGTCCTTTCTCACCCTCACTTCTTATATACTAGATACAAAAAAAAAATGTTTTCCTCACACTGTTGTGGAATTCTTCTATTATTCTATTTTTTTTTTCGCAAGGTTGCGAAGATGTCACAGCACATACGGATACACTTGAAGTTCGCAATCGGCCATCTGATATACTTATAGGATCCCCCTCCTTTTTGTTGTGTTTGTCTTCGCGGAGGAACCACCGTCGATGACGCCCAAGAAGAAGAAGCAGAAGAAGATGCCATCCTCATGAGCCATTTTGCAAATTCCTTACATATTATTGTTTTTTTTTTTTCGTCTTCCGAATTGATGTCGAAGAATCTATGTAATGCAGCACATAGGTACCATGGCATTAAATTCGAATTTGTTGATAGTACCCAAAGAAGATTCTAAATTATTATTATTATTATTATCATTTATATACATTTTTACGCATGATGAAGGTGATATCCATCAAAATCAATGAACATTTTTACATTGCACTATATTAGAAATGGAACTGTTTTTTTGAAGCTTTCATAAAAAAAATTATAATATTATGAGATTAGTTAATTTTTGACCGATTTCATAATAAACATTTTTTACAATAAATATTTTTTACAAAAAATTGGACCGACATTATCAGTTGTTGCTCTGGAAAATACAAAATAATATTAATTCTATTGGTGCTGGTAATTTTGAAGTTGTTCCGTTGTAGTTTGTAGTTGTAGGCACCAACTCCAAAAGAACCAGTACCAATAGAATTAATATTATTTTGTATTTTCCAGTGCAACAACTGATAAAGTCGGTCCAATTTTTTGTAAAAATATTTATTTCACATTTTTTAGTGTAAAATTAGTCATGAAAATGGTTGAACATTCACTAATACCCAAAAAGTTATAGGTAGGTTTAGCTTGTACTAGCGAAAATACGAATATCACATATTTCAGACTTTACCATTGCGAAACTGGGAAACCGTAAATCTTTTGAAAAAATGTTCAATATAAATGTTTCCGGATATGGTCCCCTTTGTAATTTTCAAATCTCGAATTTTCGATTTTCAGAAAAATTTGCCCCTTCCACATAGCTGAAACACATATTTCAGACTGTAGCGCGGAAACATATGATTATTTTCAAAAATGTCCAATTCAAACATTTCCGGATATGGAATTTTAGTTAATTCTGTCGTCTCACATTTTCAATTTTTGAGAAAAATTGCCCCCTCCACCCCCTTTGGGAGCGGTTTTTGGAGGGAAGGAGATTTTGGATTTGATCAAAAACTTCTTCTTTAATTTGATCGTCTCATATTTCCAATTTTTTTTTAAATGCCACATATCGGATACATACATATTTCAAACTTTGCTGTAACCCGGAAAAAAAGATTTTTTTGAAAAATGTCCAATTGAAACGTTGCCGAATATGGTAACTTGTTTAATTTTGGCGTTTTAGATTTTTGAAAAAAATGTCCCCTCTACATCTTTTGGGGGCAGTTTTCTGGGAGACGCACATATTGGATTTTGAATTTCTTTATTATGGAACCATTTCTGAAATCTCTTGTCTCAAATAAAAAAGATCAAAATCGGAATACGCTTTATGAAGCATCATACGAACAAAAAAAACTGACAGTCGAATTGTACACCTCCTCCGTGTGGGAAATTGGTCAATAATAGTACCGAGTTTATAAGTTGAACTCTAAAAACTACAGATTAATATTTTCTAGTTTTGAATGCACTAACTAATAAAAATATTTGACATTTAAGATTTCCGCACCTTAAACCATTAATAGGTAGATATTGTTTGAGGGAATTTTACAAAAAAAAGCGATTAAACTAAATGTGAACGAACATGTTAGAATTGCGTTAATTCGAACTGAATTAGTATCTACTGCAGTCACTGCACTCGATAATTGAGAAGAAAAACATTAACTCATTAGAAGAGCAATAACGTTCCTCGTAGATGACAACAAAATTGCCACAGAGGTCAATGGAGGTATTTTTGTAAATTTATTCAGTAATCGATTTGATTACAACAAATATAAGGAACTTTTATATTGGCTATAACTTGAAAACAAAAATAGAAATCATCAAATACAGTTTGTTTCACGAATGTTGGTGTCTGCCTTGAAAACACGAAAAATTGATCAATCCAACTGACGGGAGTAAATCAGTAACGATTTCGAGCTAAGATATGGCATTTACGGAAGTTCATATAATTAGAGGAAAAAATATCGATTGATTAAATAAGCAAACATAATATGAAAGATTTATTATCAACAATAATGCAGACACACAAAATACAAATTTATTGCTTGAGTTATGAAATAAAAATTTTAGGCACCTGAATTATCTGAAATGTCACAATGACTTTGTGACGCCTATGAAATAAAGATTTCGTTGCCTTCGAACATACGTGCAGCGCCCTATCATTGTATAAAAGGACATAAGCTTGACATACTGATGTCGTAGCTTAGATCGACAAAGGTATTAGAGAATTTCATGATAATGAGATGCGATGAGACGTATAGCGATATGTACGTAGCTCGTGAATGATTACACACAATAGCCATGATTCGTGAAACAAACTGTATGTATTTTTGATCGACTTTATAACAATATGGATGAAGGTGAGTTTCGGATAGTAAATCAACGGTTTCAGTATTCGAGCTCACAGAAAAATATAAATCTTGGTATATATATATATTTACTAGCTGTTTTGCCCGGCACTTCCTGGGCAAACACTTTCGTATATTGTGCTGCGAAAACATAATGCCATTAAAAGTCTTGAGTATGTAACCCTTCTTGAGACCTACTCGCACGTAGAACCAGTCCGAATACCAACCCAGATCATTCCGCAGATATGCACCAAGAAAGAAGAACATGCTAATTTTTTCTACATATGTCTTGAGGATTTTGCGGTATGAACCCTCCACCTTTAAATTCCAGTCGCACTGACAGACCTTCCCAAAACAGTCCAGTGATTTACTACACAAATATATGCCGAAAAATCCACGAAAATTCAGCCATAGTGTTCAGAGATACTTCTTTGGGAATTACAGATATGGAACCCTCAACCTAGGAGGCCCAGGCACATATAAAATATAACCTATGTCACCGGCGCAAATAGAAAAGATTCAATAATTTTTTTTTGTCGAAATCGTATAAGTAGTTTTCAAGATTTTTGTGGACATACAAAAAGTCGTTACTCGTAATGTCTTAAGGATTTTCCGGTATGGAACCCTCCACCTTTAAATTCCAGTCGTACTAACAGACTCTCTCAAAACAGTCCAGTGGCATACTACACAAAAATATAGACCGAAAAATCCAAGAAAATTCAGCCATAGAGCTCAGAGATTCTTCTCTGGGAATTACGGATATGGAACCCTCAACCTAGGTGGCCTAGACACACATAAAATATAATCTATGTCACTCGCGCAAAGTCTTTTTTTGTCCAAGTGCATCCAGAGGTTTCACTTTCAATGTGAATTCAGTTAAGCTTCAACTGTTCTTTGTTCCTTTTAGCAGCAAGATAAAGAAAATGTGATTTCACAGCAAGACGTTGCTCCGCTTTGCTGGTGGATCAATTCCATGGCCCGCAGATTCTACGGATCTTACGCCCCTTGTGTTTTTTGTATGGGTTATATGAAAAACATTCTCAGTTAAATCATATATGGCAATCAGTCTCTACATACAGTCTCTCAGCAACCCTTATCCAAATGAAAAAAGAATCTTCAAAATCGGAGCACGTTTACTATGCGATCATAAGAGAAGGTCAACAATCGCTCCCTTCGTCTGGGATGTCGATCAAAAATGTTTATCATAATATCTTCAAACTGCTTGTTCAGTCATGCCTACTAAAGGACTTAACCGAGATCTTCGAAATGTTTGCATTAATGATTTTGAAACAATACCTTTGCATTTCTTGTCGCATCATCAATTGAAATATTTATAATAATTGTATTTACTACTTGACAAACCGAACAAATTCCAAATTTAATAGCCATTTATTCCTTGTATTTATATACCTGGGTATACAAGTCAAGTTCATTGTACATTGAATGACAAGTTCAAGAATTATTGCGGCAATAATAATAACAATACAAGAATGGTTGAATAGTGGAATTCACACATCCATTTATTTCCTCTTATACCAACAATAATTACTATTACAAATCCTTTTAATGCACGTAACACAACACTATCGCTTTTACCAGCACTCGTCTCACCAAATAGATCATTCAGAATGGAAGTGGAACGATTAAGATTATTGCAGCATTAGTGCAGTGATATAGTCACCCATTGTAAATTTTGTATAAGTAGATATTGGTGTAATGTCATGTACGTATTCTAATAGATGATTCTTGGGCTAATTTTCAGTCGAAAAATTCATATAAAGGCATGTCCTCAAAAGCATGGTTTCCGATATACAGGGTTTTAAAGTTTTACTTTTATTTACGTTTTTTCGGAATAATTCATAAACCGTTTGCGATATTAGATGAAACTCCCGGATCAAATATGGTCACATAAATACGTATTTTCTAAAAAAAAATTTCTAATTTAACCAGTGGCGTAGATATGGGTATGCCTTTTTTAACCAAAAAAGTAGTATGCCACTGTTTTTTTTGCAACTTTATATTGAAAATTATTGATACCCATTTAATTTTAAACAAAAAAAGTTTCTTGAGTTTATGCCGTAGAACTAATCATTTTAAAGAAAATAATTAAAAACTAGCACATGGATTTCGGCAATTTGAGTAAATTCTTTATATCGAATCAAGTTAGTAAGTGTCATTCATGAGTTATAAGTGCTACTTTGTTGATTTATTAGTTTGTTTGGTTATTTCCATTTGCTATAAGCAATATTTTAGTTAAAAAAATGTTGTATCTTTACCATATTCAAAGAGTTCAGGCACTCCTACCACGAGATTTTTCACCCCGCATGGAATTTTCTCGATAGTATATTTCGTGTTTCTAGCTAATTTATTATAAATTCACGATTTTTGCCCTGAAGAAGAGAATAAACATTCTCGAAAGCTCGGCTCAAATCAAAGAATTTTATTCATTACATGACTGCATCCACAAGAACATCTTTTTATTTAATTTTTATATAAATATTATTCCAATATAAAAAAGAATAGAAATTTAAGAATTAAGATTATGTAGATAATTCAAAAATAGAAATGGCATATAAGTTTAATGTTCTAGTATTCTTTACCGTCATATAAATCGAATGGGATGAAAAGTAAAAATTTAAAAAAATTGATGGTTCAAATGATTATGATTTGAAAATATAACAATAATTTTTTCAAATTTTTCAGTTAGGAATCTTCTTCAAACTTACATAAGAATTGAATTGAA
Organism: Crioceris asparagi; assembly: GCA_958507055.1. NCBI lineage: Eukaryota > Metazoa > Arthropoda > Insecta > Coleoptera > Chrysomelidae > Crioceris > Crioceris asparagi. Next base: position 95,942,626 of record OY293827.1, on the reverse strand, counting down.
CACCCCCTCTTTTTGTGAAGTCGAACAAAACGTAATTACACAATCTGTGCAAGGACAACTTAAATGTTTTAATCTAAAAATTGTACCTATAGTGAAAAAAAGGTGCAGATATTAATAATACGTTTACGTTTCCTTTCCTTCGATATTTGAAAGTTTCTTGACCTCACTACATAATAATTGAAGGAGGAGGAAGTACCTCATTAATATAATGTCATAGATGATGAATTAGGTATTTTTTATGATGCCGTCATTTATTCATGACAAACATTTTTGCGAAAACTCTATCTAGAGATACTCATATTTCGGTAGTTAGAGCATTTTATAACATCTGCAGTGGACGAGAAAAGCATATTTCTCGATTTTTTTAAACTTCAATCGAATCTTATCAGCTCTTAGAGTTTTTTTCACAGACAAAACTAGGAGAATAGGGGTTCCACTTGTTTTTAAGCAGAATTGTAATCGGATAATAGTATTAAGTAAATTTCTTATAGAAATGTACCTATTGCAATCGTTCACACTTTTGAATTTCGAAAAAATTTCAACGGCATGTTGTTATATGTCTATAAGTTAGTCCAAAAAAACATTTGGTTCAAAAGTATATATATATATATATATATATATATATATATATATATATATATATATATATATATATATAAATAAAAAGATGTTCTTGGGGATGCAGTCATATATTCAATAAAATTCTTTGACTGAAGCCGAGCTTTCGAGAATGTTTATTCTCTTCTTCAGGGCAAAAATCGTGAATTTAGAATAAATTAACCAAGAACATCTTTTTATTTATTATAAATCCAGTCAAGAATACAAAATCAATATATATATATATATATATATATATATATATATATATATATATACATATATGGGATATTACGAAATTTGTTAACACGATAGAGGTCGCAGTTTTGAAGGTATTAAGCTCAAATTTGCTACAAAAATCAATCTCTCAAATATCTCGGTCGAGTTCGTTATTGGGCAATATCGGGTAAGTATTTCCAAAATGGCGACCGTTCAAACATTTAAAAAAATTGTCAAAAAAGAGCGGTAGTGTAAATATCATCAAAAATAAATTTAGGTTATAGATATAATCAGTACCTGCAACTTTTGTTCAAAGCAATTTTTCATAAAATACACAGGTAAAAAAATAAAAATTAATAAAGAAAAATAACAAATATTGATAAAACATGAACACTCAATATAAATTTGATGTAATTGTACATTTTCTGGAGATCTTAATATAGACCCTGATTCAAAAAATATATAGTATATTTATTGAAAAAAAAATCTGCCTTGAAGTGGAACTCGAACCCTGTCTGCTTTATATTCAACAGCCAAAACAAAAACCTCTAACCGCAAGGCTATGACACATACGACAATTTTATGTAATAACCTCATACCAATGAAAAGGTTGTTCAAATTTCACTTCAATGAATTTTGAAAAATTCACGTTTCCGCTGACTACAGGCCATCGGGATTTTTTTCTACGAAATTAACGGATTTGCAAATTGATATAAAACGTCATTTTCATTATATTAACGATGTTTTCGTACCAACTTCGTGAAGATGTGGAAACCTTCACAGAACATATTACATTTGAATTTACACCTGCTGATGCAAATCTTCGCCGGACAGCAGCTAATTGCAGAAGTTTGAATTTATGTTTATTATTAGGTTTATTTAGTAGTACATAGCAGATACCAGCAATGCCTTGGATGAACGTTGAGATGGCATTTTTTATCCCGGCTTTATATAATTAGGTAAATTTCTTATAGAAATATACCTATTGCGATCGTTCACACTTTTGAATTTCGAAAAAATTTCAACGGCATGTTGTTATATGTCTATAAGTTAGTCTAAAAAAACATTTGGTTCAAAAGTTTATATATATATATATATATATATATATATATATATATATATATATATATATATGGGATATTACGAAATTTGTTAACACGATAGAGGTCGCAGTTTTGAAGGTATCAAGTTCAAATTTGCTACAAAAATCAATCTCTCAAATATCTCGGTCGAGTTCGTTATTGGGCAATATCGGGTAAGTAGTTTCAAAATGGCGACCATTCAAACATTTTAAAAAAATATCAAAAAAGAGCAGTAGTGTAAATATTATTAAAAATAATTTTAGGTTTTAGATATAATCAGTATTTACAACTTTTGTTCAAAGCAATTTTTCATAAAATAAACAGGTAAAAAAATAAAAATTAATAAAGAAAAATAACAAATATTGATAAAACATGAACACTCAATATAAATTTGATGTAATTGTACATTTTCTGGAGATCTTAATATAGACCCTGATTAAAAAAATATATAGTATATTTATTGAAAAGAAATAGACGAAAAAAAAATCTGCCTTGAAGTGGACTCGAACCCTGTCTGCTTTATATTCAACAGCCAAAACAAAAACCTCTAACCGCAAGGCTATGACAATTTTATTTAATAACATGTAGGTATACCAATGAAAAGGTTGTTAAAATTTCAATTCAATGAATTTTGAAAAATTTACCTTTCCGCTGACTACAGGCCATCGGGATTTTTATATTTTCCGATAAGAAACAATAAAAAAACTATTCTTCATGGATTTGAAAGATTTATCTTGAATTATTGTCAATCTGAAATTATGGATAGGAAAAGAGGAAAAGGCTTATTTAATGCTGTCACAATTATATTTCTCAATTCAAGTATGTTTTCTTTTTATTTGAGAAATCATTTTTTTATTATATCTGAAAAAATACGGGATATTTCTTTAAATAAATAAAAATAACCTTTATTTTCTTCAGTGGCCGATGCTTCCATATCAAAATACATAAAATTATTTCTAGAAATTTACATTTCAAGTGGTTTACCAATGTTTATCGAGATAAAATGATCCATTTATTTTTTTGACCGACGACCGAACCGGAGGAGGTATACAATTTGACTTTTGTCTGGATGATTTTTATATGGATATTCGCGCCATACAAACAGTAACTGTGTTCTGATTTTCATGATTATTTTTTTCATTTTAAAGAGGACTTTTGAGAGATGATCCCATTGAGAAAAAGTTTTCATTCAACATGTCTTTACTCCGGAAAAATCCGGAAACATTTGAATTAAACGTTGTTTCAATAGAGTTACGGTTTTCGAGTTAAAGCAATGGTAAAAACTGAAAGATGTGTATTTCCGCGATGTTTCGAAATCTCTGGATAATTACAAGTACAAGCAAATAATATACATGGGTAATAAGTACAGGGTGTTCCATTTTGGGTAAATTTACGGAGTATCTCCGTTATTCTTATAGATAGAAAGTTGCGGTTTTCGTAAAACTAAAGATGCCGTTAACGAAATGTTCATAGCCTTCTTAGTTTTTAAGATACAGGGCGTTATTGAAAACGTTGCATTTTGCGACCCCCTCGTATCTCCGTTATCCTTCAACTTATCGAAAAGGTAAAATAACATTCTTATAGATTTTTTTCTGTAGAATGCAGTGGTGTAAATAATTTTTGTGGACGATTTTCATGCCTAATGTTACCGTCAAAAGTGTGAAATAAATATTTAAAAAAAAATTGGACCGACGTTATTAGTTGGTGCACCAAAAAATACAAAATAACATTAATTCTACTGGTGCTGGTACATTCGAAGTTGGTGCCAAAAGTCTTCAATCTAACTACAATACTTGCACAACTTCAAAAGTAACAGCTCCAATAAAATTAATATTATTTTGTATTTTTCAGTGCACCAACTAATAAAATCTCCCAATTTTTGGTAAAAAATATTTATTTAGGTCTTTTTTCTCCCCTACAGCTTTAATCTGTCTACCAGATATGTTAAAAGTTTTTTGCTATTCAGATGTTCATTTCCAAGATCTGACCTTAAATTTTCTCACGTGATTATTTTGCTCTATTAGCTGACCTAAATGTAGAATATTTTTCCTTTTGCTCATCAAATTTCCCACACTGTCGTTTAGGTCGGTGTCACCAAATTGTGATGATGATGGTCTTGATATCATAATAATATTATGTGAGTGCTTCTTCTTCCTAAAGAGAACAACCTTGACATTACCTTGATTGATGATCAAATTTCAATCACACAATCATGTAAATACAAACTTTTGCATGGTACGCATAATAAACACCTTTAGGTATTGCGAATGGCAAAAGTTATTTCGGCCTGCCTGTTCTCACCTAATGGCACCGCAAATATTATCTAGGAGAGTGGATATAGGTACATAGCTTTTTACGAGACTCTCGAAATTTGATTGATTTCTCGTCTCGATTTAAAGTCAAGATCGAGACGAGACTGATTTTTTTTTTTCGAGACAAAATCAAGAATTACATTTCGAGATTTTGCGATATCGAGAAATTTTATCGACATTTCTCGATCTCGAAAAAAATGCAGCTTCTTCAATAGCTCGCAGCTCTTGTTAGGTCAGAAAAGCGAAAATAAAAATCTGTGTTTGGCAATATGTAGTTTTAATTTATTTTAAACAAAAGAAAATTAGCCAAGCATAAAAATAGCAAATATAACAAAGCAAATATCAAAGGTTGAAATAAATATTTTTATATTCTTGAAAAAAGACCCTTAAACTATTAAACACAAAAACTAACTTTAAATACTTGAAAATGAAAAAAACATGAGAAAATAATGATATACATGATAAAAATACAGATAACATGATTTAATATAAAAAAGTATAACATATAAGAAAATTATTGCATAGACACTCGTATGGTATATCTTTGTTACACAGCCAAGAATTCAAAAACAGTAAAAATATTTTTTACAAAAAATTGCACCGACGTTATAGTTGATGCACTGAAAAGTATAAAATAATATTACTTCTATTGGTGATAGTACTTTTGAAGTTGTGCAGTTGCAGTTAGATTGATAGCTTTTGGCACCAACTTCACAAGTACCATCACCAATAGAAGTAATATTATTTTATACTTTTCAGTGCATCAACTATAACGTCGGTCCAATTTTTCGTAAAAAATATTTATTTCACACTTTTGAGTGTAACATTAGTCCCGAAAATCGTTGAACGTTCACTATACCATATCAATGAAGATAATACTTATCCTATTACCCACGTATATTCCTTGCTTGTAGTGGTTATTATTGAGATCTCAGAACATCGCTGCGGAAATACGCTTGAATATTTTAGTTGTTACCATTTAACACCGATTTAACTCGAAAACCGTAACTCTAAGGAAAAAATGTTCATTATAAATGTTGCTACAAATAATTATATCTTTCATGTAGTATCGAAAAATTTTCAATTTTCGAAAGAAATTGTCCTCTCCACATAGCAATAATACATATTTAACATGCGTCTATCTCGAAAACCGTAACACTTTTGAAAAAATCTTCAATTTAAACGTTTCCGGATATTGTCCTATCTTTAATTATACCAACTCAGATTTTCGATTTTCGAGAAAATTCGGCCCCTCCACCCCTTCGGGGGCGGTTTTCGGAGGTAAGGAGATTTCGGATTTGGGTTTTTATGAATATGGGACCATTTCTCAATCCCCTTCTTTCAAATGAATCCAAAATCATCAAAATCGGAGATCGTCTACTATATAAAAGGCGCGCACGAACCAAAAAAAAATTACATTTCTATTAGATTTAAACAATATTTTCATTTGTCTTGTACAATGCTATTTTATGATTCTTTATTACAAATAATTGAAAGATAATTATTAATACTTACTTTAAATATTAATTGACACGACACTGTTCGGTTAGTCTGCCATATAGTGCCACAATTTGAACTTTATTCCTATTGTATTCTTGAAAAATGTTCAAGTTTATATATTATTTCCAAGGATATTCTTATGACACCATTTTTGCATGGATAAAAAATTAAATTAAAAGATAAAGAATTTGTGTAATAGCATTGTATTTTAACATATTTTTTTAATAGAAAAAAATTAACCCTATCTTTTGGTGCAGACTTGATATTATATTTTAATAATTTTTAATAACATTCTATTTTTGTTTTCGAGACTCTCTAAATTTCGAGAATCACGAACCGAGATCGAGAAATTGTCCCCAAAAAAACATCAAGGCGAGAGTTTGTTAATTTCTCGTCTCGTTTGTCGAGACTAAACGAGAAAATTTCGCGTCTCGATGAAACCTTAGATATACAAGGTGTCCAGAAGCTATTCCACTATAAGGAAAGCCCAACAAATAGACACAAATAGACAATAGTGCTTCGTCTTCTGCTTTAATCCTAGAATACTTCCTGAAAAATAAACATCATTATGGTTTTTTTGTCTGTCATACTTGAAGTTGCCCGTGATTTCCTCCACGGATACTGTTTGTAGCGCTTGTCGTTTGTGTATGAATTTATTTTGACAAATTTATAGCCTCAATTTTATCTATAAGCATTATGTGTGTTGATAAAAATCCATAGTGTGAAATCAAATGTTGCTGCACCTTTAATATTTTGTCAGCTGACTATTCAGCGATAGATGTCGCCAGCGGTAACATTCTTTCGGGATTTGAACTGAATATTTTTGAAAAAAAATATCAAAAGTTATATGTGTATAATATATGTGCAATGGCCGCTATACTATGCGCAAACGTCACAAGCATGTCGAAGTCATCAGTGTCGCAAGCTTGAACATTTTTACCTATCTGAAAAACGCCTAACGTGCCTATACAAGCTTTCACTTCAAAAAAGCAATCATATACAACCGAATTGTATACCTCCTCTTTTTTCGGAAGTCCGTCAATAAAATACACAAAAACACACACCTTGGACTTGACCTATTTCCCCGATAAAGATGTAGCTATTTATTTTAATCATTTGAATGAAAATGGCTGCCTGATATTTTAAGAGAACCAATGATAAATTTAATATATAAATTAAATCAGCGAATGCACAGTTATAATCATTTTGTCGCTATGATAATGAACTATATTTTTTTGTGTTCCATTACCAATTTATTACCAGTACGTCCCAGATTAGATTATCAGACGACAAGGTAGATGACGCGAGACAATATTTTATTGTTGCTGTTTGAATAATAATGTGATTATAACGGCACAAATACTAAGAAAAATCTAAATAATCTTTTCGACGATGAAATATTTTGACATATTTTGATACAACGTATACAACAAATACAATGATTTATTAATAATTCAAATTATGACAAAATAAATCATCATTTATGAGGTGAAAAATTAAACTGTTACTGAATATGTATGTTATCTAATATCTAATAGAAGATAATGAAGAGGAATTTGCATTTCATATTTTATTTTCCACTAGCTTTTGGCCGCTACTTCGCCTGCGGAAAATAAGGAATCTTTCTCCTGCGTGAGGTTTGGTATATATAGGGTGTTCCTAGATATCTTGTACATAGAGTGTCGGGTAAATCTTTGGCTTATTTCTCGATTTTATATAAGCATAGGCAGTGTTGAAATTTGAATGGTTTTTTCTACATAGCTCTTGTAGTTTTTGAGATATTTAGGTCAAATGATTGTGACAATCTTCAGGAAGATATTTTTTCACGAGGCATGCCTTTTTTTCGTCCCTCTGTACTCTTGCGATATGCTGCTGATAGATTCCGAAATACAATATGAATTTTCTGTTGTGTTTAGAAACTTTTTGGTCTCTTCTTGTATAACTAGGCATCATTACTCTTAGTAGGTTTTGAATGCTGTCCACAAGATAGCCATTGTACAGCTTCGTGAAGACTAAATATACAGCCTGTTCCTAAATACAAACAATCAGCATGGCCAGGCCTGAATTATGTCATCTCTGTCAATGTCATATTCCTATATTGAGCCCATATATATCTGTCAATTTTCGACGGCCAATTTAACCCTGGCGCTAATGGTTTGGAATTCGGAACAGGCTTAAAATGTCTTGTAACTTTTTGTACCTTCTACCCTAACTAAGTAGCAATTTAAGGGTGGGTACGGATATAGTGCGTCCACTTGCGTGACCAGCTTAAATTAATTCTGGGTTCAGGGTACCCCATACAATAGAGGATTTCGTCTGGTTCCTCCTCAAGGCCGGTCGTTCATTTGGGCGGGAAATAGGCATGAGCAATCTTAAGAACATTCAATTATCTATGAGTTAATAACACAAGGAATATTAGACGTTATTAAACATATCCGTAAAACAATTCTTCACATTCTAACGGTTGTTCCTCCAGACCTGTGTACAATTAACATTGAATCTAAGCTATGAAATCCATCTTCGAGCATAGATAAAACAAAAATGCTTTGTTTTTTTAAATCTGTACCATACAATCATGGTAAATTAAAATCTACTAATTACCTAATTAATATATTCAAATTAAAGGTTGTATATATGGAAATTATTGTTTGGATATAAAATGAAGCGGTATTCTTTCTATTAGTTTTATTAACGGATATGATTTTTTTTTATTCATCTGACTCAATTTTACTACTTCGATTGTCATAAAATCCAGATGAAGTGATAGGATATTGAAGAAAACTGTAAATAAAAATAAAATTGGCGCAGATACTTGGAATCGTAATCGTGATGGTTCCGTAGATACTGTTAAGAGACTAGTCACATTTTATTAATATCTAAACTATTCATTAATTAAAAATAAATAATGTCCTCAGATTCGGGATGTTAAACGTGCTACCAAAATATAATTTCCTGTAGAATGTTCGTAGGTGCAATGAATATTGAAAATCTTTATCTATATAAAAAAAGAGCATTCAGTCGAATTGTAGTATACTTCCTCCGTTCGGGGTTCGTCGGTCAAAAATGTATAAAATTGAACGTCTGTGGAATTGTGTATGTGCCAAATGGGCTCTTACACTATTCGACATATCCAAACCCGCTTTTATCTTACATCAGTAAAAGTACTTTCAAACTATCAGGGTCCGTGGGACTCTATGAGGTGGGTTCCGTCCCTGAAAGCCTGCTGTATATTTCTTACCTATATGCACCTTTTCATAAAAATTGTACTTGTTCCGTACATTATTCGATGCTCTGTCCCATTTATGTACGATAACTTATTTATTGCTAAATTGTTTATTCCACCATTATAATACCACCAGTTATTATCAATTTTGTGAAACAAAATAACCAGTAACGCAATGGATGTAATATCAACAGTATTAATAATAAATTAGCATATACTAGTCCGGAGGCATTTCAATAAATTTTGTTTTATCATGTCAAGTATCTTTGAAATTATTGCATTTCCTATTTTTCTCTAGTCAAAAATCAATAATATGTCCGTGAATAACAAATTCTCGTTTTACCGGGAATCATCCCTACAAGATTACGTACATCAAAATGACTTATTACTACTTGAGCTGTTCTTGGTGCAAATATATCGAAATCGTTCCTAATAAAGTGTATACAGCTAGTTATTTTAAAAGAATAGCGGCCATTTTTCACAAACAAGGAGGAGTTATACAATTCGGTTGAGTGTTTGCTTTATTTATGTATGGCTGTTCCGAATTTGATGATTTTTGATTAGTTTGAAAGAAGAGTTGAGAAATGTTCTTTTATTTAGAAAAATTCAAATCAAAAATATTTTTTCCCACTAAAAACGAACCCTTGATGGGGGTGGAGTGGGGCAATTTTTCTCAGAAATCGAAAATCTGATACTGCAGAATTAAAGATGAGATCATATCCGGAAACGTTTAAATTGAACATTTTTTAAAAGAAGTTAAGGTTTTCGAGTTACAGCAGTGGTAAAGACTGAAATATGTGTATTTCCGCTATGTGGAGGGGGTATTTTTTTGCGAAAATTAAGATTATGAGACGGTTAAGTTTTTCAATAACAGCCATATCTGACAATCATCACGGCAACCTTTCAAATATGGACAGACTTATATGTGTATTTTATTTTACATGCGAGGGACTTTTTGTCCCGAATATAATCAATTTTTTTTTTATAAATAGAAATCATCATAGATAGCATATATTTGGTATTTTTTAAATTAGTTACAATAAAAACATTAACATTTTATGACTTATTATCTTTATCTTTATATTATATTTATCTTTATTATCTAATTATCCTTAAAAAAAATAAAAAATTACCTCCGCCCATGATCTTAAAAACTTAAAACCGAGGCATTTTATGTTATAGAAATTCATATTTTATTCGTATTATAAACATCAATCATTTGCATCGGTTTGCAGTTTTTAAATATACAGGGTGTTTCATAATATATGCGCAGGACTTGAGGTTGTGATAGCTTGTCCAAAAGTATGAAAAAAAGTTTATATTAACTTACCCTCTAAAATTCACCATTTTAGAAATACAGGGTGTTGAAATTAAAAAAAAATGTTTTTGTGAATATCTCCGGAACCGTTCGTATCGTACAGAAAACAGCTTTTGCAAGCAATTTCCTCTTATAATAAGCTAATTTTTGAGTCAGAAAAAAAATGTTTTAAGTCATAATTGGTGTATAGTTTGAAGGAGTAGTGGGTGTTTTTCTCCCTAATTTCTAAGCCAATGGGAAAATTGCGCCCATTTGAACCGAAATGTTTTCTACACAAAAAAGGTACTGTTGGTCGTGAGATCTAAAGTCGACCGTTTTCGAGAAAAATAAAATTTTATGTTGAAAAAACACGGTAATTTTTTTTAAATACAATTTTCTATTTACTAATTAAACAAAATATATGTACCTAAACGTTGGAACAAGTAACAAAAGCTAAATTTGACCGTGTTTTTCTCAACATAAAAGTTGATTTTTCTCGAAAACGGTCAACTTTTGAGCTCACGACCAACAGTACCTTTTCTGAGTAGAAAACATTGGCGGTTCCAATGGGCGCCTGAAAACCGTACTTTTTCCATTGGCGTAGAAATTGGGGAGAAAAACAACTACTACTCTTTCAAAATCTTCACCAATTATGATTTAACAAAACTGACTCAAAACTTAGCTTATTATATGTTCAAAATTCTTACAAAAGCCATTTTCTGTACGATTAACGGTTCCGGAGATATTCAAAAAAACATTTTTTTTCACAACACGCTGAATTTCGAAAATAAAAAACTTTTTTCTCATATTTTTGGACGAGCTATCACATCCTCAAGTCCTCCGCATATTTTTTGAAACACCCTGCATGGGCGGAGGCAATTTTTAATTTTTATAAGCATAAATAACGTACGAAATTCAAGAAATGTTATTGTTTTTGTTGTTAAATGTTATATCATGGTATTCCAAATAAAAAATGACACGCAATTTTCGATGGCGATATACAGGGATGCCGTTCGAAAATAAAAAGTGAGGGGTAGCTACTACAGGGCTGTCAAATGTAACATTTTTTAATATGTAGTTAGGAAGGCATTTTGATGCTACTCAAAGCAGTTTTTTAATTTTTTCATTATCTTGTCAAATAAGCGAGATATTGCCTGTATACGATGCTTTATTGATACACCCAGTATATAATATATATAATATACATGATATATTACGTGTAGAATAATTGCTAAGCATTTATTATTTTTTAATGTACTGTTGATATAGTCACGATATTAATTCTCGTCAATTATATTGAGGTGCTTGTTGTGATAATTTCATTTCATTTATTTTTGCAGCATTATGACCAGGAAATTTTCAATTTACCAGAATGCATTTCTGGATATTGTTCAACAGAACGATGATTATAAATTTCTCCTAACTATGCTCACATGCAGCAAATATATTGGACTAGCAGCACCCTATAATGAAAATGTGCTCAATCTTAGAGTTAAAACTGTATCTATAACATTCTCCATTTTATTTATAATTTTTATGTGCTATTGTTTTTTTGCTATAATATGTGATCCTCATCACAGTCAACAATTATCTTACGTTGATGTGATTATTTATTGCATTTTTTTCATGTGTCAAGGTATATTTGTTTTAAACATTACAAGAAATTTTCTCACCAACATCAATGAATGGCGTATCATTTTTATTCTATTAGAAAACATCGAGAACCTTTTTAGAATTTATAATTTTAGAGTGTTGGTAAATTTAAAAAAATATTATTTTTATTTTGTATTGTTATTCTCTATAAATATTTCAATCATTTTATTAGAAATCTCCATGTACAAACATCTCAGTGATTTATGTTTCTCCTTATGGCACATAACCTCAATTTATGTCGTGTTCATTGTCGGTATTGTTGTGGCATTTGGCAAATTGCTGGAGAATAGATACAAATTTTTAGCTAGACTTTTGATAAAGACTACTTTTTCGAAATACTTTTTTGAAGATATGCTCAATATTTGGAAAATTATGAAACAGCTGAATTTGTTGTTGGGTACATTTAATGCATTATTTGGTTGTTCAGTATTTTTTCTTGTTTTATTTGGAATTGTAGCTGGAATTCAATCGACTGAATACGTGTTGGATTATTACAAACATGGTGATAGATCTAATGTAATGACAGCTATCTATTTGGTTCAACCGCTTGTTGTACGAGCCGTAAGTATATAATTAATATTTTTTCTTTGATGAAACGTATTTATTCCTTATTCTTCTGTGACTGCCGTACTCGTATTCGAGCATTGGTGGCTTCCATGCCTTGAAAGTTTCACCACAGTCAAGGGGACGACCTATAGTTTGACGAAAGTGGACCTACTTTGAGTTGTTGGAAGATGCTCTCAATCCGGCGCTGATCGAAATTATGGAAAACGACCAACGTTACCATGAAAACAATCTGATATTTTAGCAAGACGGGACTCCTCCCCATAATACATTACATGTACGGCAGTTTCTGAACGATACGTTTCCCGGTAGATGGATTGGGACGAGAGGTGCTATCGAATGGCCTGCGAGATCGCCCGATTTATCTCCGCTTGATCTCTTTTAATTGGGACATCTGAAATCGAAAATTTATTCCACCCAGCTTGAATCCTTAGAATGAATGCTAACAAATTACTGCCGATATTCTTCACAATGTCACAGTTGCTGTTATACGCTGTACTGTATGGAGGTGAACGGTGGACATTTTCAACAATTTACAATTAAATTAATATTTCTCGGCAAACCTTGCTGGACTGTTTTCGATGGGCCACCCTGTATATGAACCAAACGGACATATTTAACGATGAATCGATTTAAATTTAATCCTTCAGTTACAATTACCTGATATTATATATATGTTGATAACATATTGCAGCCATGTTATTTTTGAAAGGTCACAATTATCGAGCTTGTTGAAATATCATTTTTTTACATTCAATGGTGCATTTTCCATAAAACAAGTAGGTAGGTACCTATCTGCAGAAAAAACACGTTACAAAATGGTCTATACTGTAAGAAAAATCAAAAATATATCAAATAGATACCATAACAAAATGCGAAATACGAACCACGATATGGGAGGAATAATAAAAATCTTTACCATTGGAAAATATTTGGGATTGGTTCCATTTTCCTTGTCAAACACCTCCATCTTTTACATTATTTTTTATCTGGCATATGCCATTCTCCTTGGAATGAATACCTTCATTTTAATCAATACCTTTTACAAATTGGATCTTACAAGGGCAACCATTATTCCCGATACTTTGATATTGTTACGATATATCTTAACATTTCTGTCAATAGCTGTTTGTCCTTTAATTTCCAACATCATTTACAATGCAAACTGGATGGAATTCGACAATATTCTGCGAAATATCATTGAAGGCAAGCTGAGATGGGACAGTTTGAGAAATAAACATCAAAATCGTAACTACACGTTCATTTTAATAATAATTTATACGATTTTCATCGGCAGATCATTTCTGATTAATTTTCATTTTGAAAATCTAACAAATGCAATAACAAATATTTCCTTTATGATAACGAATTTGTATTTTGAAAATTTCATAGCGCTACAAATATATCTTTCCCATTTTCTTCGTAATTGTTATGATACCATCAACAGCGAAGTGAATTTTATTTGTAGAGACCTGAATGAAAACAAAAAAATTCTCTCGCATTTCGATCAAACGATAGATTTGATGAAATTACAGCTCAAATTGGTAACGCTGAATAATTTATTATTTGGATGGCATTTTTTCTTTGTCATTATACGGAAAGTTTCCAGTATTTTGGATATAATCTCCTTGGCGGTGATACTTGATTTGCCAGATAAAATTTTCGAAGGCGTAGTAGCTTCAGGATTATCGGTAAGTCTTGTCTTTTTCTTATAAATGCCTTTAGTCACAAGTTCAAACCAGCCGGTGCGAAAATTCGATTGGTAGTAAGTAAAACAGAAATATATTTTACAAAAAATTGGACCGACGTTATTAGTTGATGCACTGAAAAATACAAAATAATATGAATTCGATTGGTGCTGTTACTTTTGAAGTTGTGCAGTTGCAGGTAGATTGATAACTTTTGGCACCAACTTCACAAGTACCAGCACCAATAGAATTAATATTATTTTGTATTTTTCAGTGCACCAACTAATAACGTCGGTCCAGTTTTTTTGTAAAAAACATTAGTCACGAAAATCGTTGAACGTTCACTAATACCACAGAATAACTAACTATGGTTGGTTGGTTATATATTCTGTGCTAATACGAATGAAGATAATACTTATCCTATTACCCACGTATATTATTTGCTTGTAGTTGATATTATTGAAATTTCAATACATCGCTGCGGAACTACTCATAAGTATTTTAGATGTTACGATTTTACCACTCGAAAACGGTAACTGTAAGGAAAAAATGTTCATTATAAATGTTGCTACAAATAATTAGGTCTTTCATGTAGTTCCCACAAATTTTTAATTTTCGAAATAGATCGCCCTCTGCACATAGCAAAAATCTACATATTTGAGAATATAACATGCCTCTATCTCGAAAACCGTAACTCTTTTGAAAAAATGTTCAATTTAAACGTTTCCGGATATTATCCTATCTTTAATTATACCACCTCAGATTTTCAATTTTCGAGAAAATTTGCCCCCTCCACCTCCTTCGGCGGTTTTCGGAGGGAAGGAGATTTCGGATTTGCGTTTCTTCTCTCTTCTTTTAAATTAATCAAAAATCATCAAAATCGCAGTACGTTTAGGTACTATATAAAACGCGCGAACAAACAAATATAAAAAAAGCAGACAGTGGAATTGAATACCTCCTCCGTTCGGGGTTCGTCGGTCAAAAAGGGATAAATTTATTAATTTTAGAGTCATCTATGCAAAATATTTAAAAAATAAATAACTTTCAGAAACAATGTTATAGTAAAAAGTTGAAGTATATATCAAAATTTGTACTTGAAGTTATATTTTTATTTATATCTATTCTTATTAATATACAGTGAAGTGTATAAATGAATAAAATATTGTATGATATGAAAGAAACCAGATCAATAGATGATGAAAAAACATTGTTATTGTCACAGTTTATATCATTATACAAGATTTTCTTCACAAGGCCTTGTTAGCATATTATTATACAGAATTGAGCTCAGAACTCGACTAGAGGTATTTTTGTTCCAACAAGACGGTGCTAGGTGCCATACCGACACCACGAAACCATGCTATTGTTGCTAGTGATGCGCGAAGCAAGACGAAGGTCTTGGTTTTGGTCTTGGAGAAGAACTCTGCAATATGCATCGGCAGTACCTATCTAATTGATAATCTTATCAGATTGCATATAGTTATATTATCATTCACAATGGATTGATATAGACCGAATGAAAAAAATCGGTCATTGTCCAGAACAAGCACCCCTGGTATTGTAATGGTATCAAACCATTCTAGAGTTAGTACTGAGAATAAAACTGGGTGCGTAGAATCAATTTAGAGCAAGGAAGATGCGCAATTGATTAATAAAGTTTTTATTCACTAGTTGCACATGAAAATTGTAACTTACCGGCGCTACGTTGTCTGCTTTGTTGGTATCTTCCGTACAAAAGTCATTCTACAATGGTTTTGAAATTTTCTTGGAAAAAAATAGAAAAAATTTCTCAAAATTGCCATTGAGTGAAAGCGATCAGTATTTCTGGTTTATAGATATAGTTTGTATCTTCAACTTTTGTATAAAGCTTTTTCCTAAAAAAATAATATTAAAAATTCAAAACGGGTAAGAGGTTTGTTAATAGGCGCATCTATAATAAGGGCAATCTAAACTCAGAAGAATCTCAAAAAGTGGCTACTGTATAAATGTCATCAAAAATATCAGATTTATAGATGTTTTGTAATGTTTGTTTAAAACATTCTGCGTGAATAATAAAAATAAAAAACCGTGTAATTTACTTATCTTTCCCTGGCTACGAGCAGTCGGGATTCTTTGAAATCAGCTCATTAAGAAAAATCCTAGAAGTGTTGAAATGAACTTGCTTTTCACACAACATCTATTAATTCAATATTTCTAGAATCTGTAAAACAAAGTTCTATAATGAAGGAGAGCCAAGGTTAAATTGATTAGATAATTTACCATTACCATCGTTTTTTCTATAATCATTGAGCAAGAAAATAAGTTTTCCTACCAATTTGCTATTTGGTTACGGAACTGCGAGAATCTTGCAGCAAGAACAATACCAGGTTAGTCTTAGTATTGTTCTTGCATCACAGTATTGATCTTGGTCTTTCATAGACGGTCTTGGTCTCGGTCATGGTCTTGCAATTGAGCAAGACCAAGACCAGTCTCGCAGCATCACTAATTGTTGTTGAAGCGATTTGGTGATAATGTTATTTCCAGGTACCGGTCCTGTGAAGTAACCAGCAACAGCTTCTGATTTGACGCCGTGTGACTTTTTCCTATGCCATATTGCTCCGAATGTCTGAAAACGTAACGAAAAATTGGAATCAATAGTCAACAATGTCGCGTAGGTCATTTGACCGCTTTTATTTTTCAGATATAATTGTAATTAGTTGGTATTTCAAGTAAAATGGAAACAGTTTTTTTTTAAATGGGATCAATCAAGGAAAATATATTTTTGACCAAAAATTGGACCGATTTTATCAGTAGGTGCACTGAAAAAAAAATAATATTAATTCTATTGGTACTGGTAATTTTAAAGTTGTGCAGCGGTACTTAGATTGCAAACTTTTGGCATCAACTTTAAAAGTACCAGCACCAATAGAATTAATATTATTTGGATTTTCAGTGCACTAAAATAAAAAAAATAACTAAAATAAAGTCGGTCCAATATTTTGTAAAAAAAGTGTAACATTAGTCACGAAAATCGTGGAACGTTCACTTATACCATTACCCATATCTATTTTTTGCTTGTCTTTGTTATTATTCAGAGATCTCAAAACATCGCGGCGGAATAACACATATTTCATACTTTCCCAAAGCTATAACTCGAAAACCGTATTTTTTTAAAATGTTCAATTTAAATGTTGCTAAATATGATATCTTCTTTAATTTGGCCAACTCATATTTTCAATTTTCGAGGGAAATTGCCCCCTCCATCCCTTCGAGGCCGGTTTTTAGAGGGAAGGAGATTTCGGATTTTAGTTTTTATAAATCTGGGACCATTTCTCAATTGTCTCCTTTCAGATGAATAAAAAAATCATCAAAATCGGAACATGTTTACGATGCCAAACGCGCGAACAGTCATCCATAAAAAAAGCAAACATACATTCGAATTGTATACCACCTCTTTTTTTCAAAGACGGTCAAATACAGTATTTGAGTATTGAGTACCCAATCCTGTAAAATTTTCAACATATTTTTGCGTTTTAGGATCCCCTAATTTCCATGATGGTAAATACAAATATTTTGTAAATAATAGGTACATAATGGATGTTCCATGTTCCTAATCTAAACCGAAAACTTTTACATATATTTTCAATAAATAAAATGCATAATCTTCCATGTTTTGAAAGTAAGTGAGAATCGTTTAAATTTCATTATAACTAAATGCGTAGCATTTTTTGATTTAAAATCAATATAAATAGTATATTTTGAATTATTCTTACCTACACATTCGATGCAGTTTATAACCAATTAGATGTGATATCTCATAAAATCATACCCAAAAATAAAATTATGGTTTATACTATAAAAATCCCCAAATCAAATAGTTCCAAGGAATCTTTCCAGATAAAATTCAATGAATATGACATGAAAATGTTGGCTTTCTTTCTAGTAATTGGCAAATTCTTCGGATTCATTCCATTATCCATGCGAAAATCAACACTAATATCCATCATATTTTCCATTCAATACACGACAATAGTTCTATTTAATATTTACACAATAGTTGTTACATACATGGCATTCGAATTGAGCCGTGAAACCATTCTAATTGACATATCAGATCTGATCCGTCTGTCGCTCAGTTTTCTGACAATGTCTGTGTGTCCGCTTGTGTCGCTTATCATCAACAAAAATGAATGGTATCCATTTTATCAAGTGTTGAAAGAAATCAGCGAAAACAGCAAACCATGCAGAAGTATGAAGCATAGAGCGATCTATTTTGGTTGTATCATTTTCTCATTGTTACATGTCTATAATAATTGCAATCAGTATTATCAATTTGTATTATATTTTGATCCTATAGGTGATTTCTTAATGACTGGCGCCACGAATATATCGAATTTTTATTTAGACAGTTTTATACCGTTCTTTGTGTGCTTGTTGTTTTTCTTGAACAGCCGCTACCATTACTATATGGAATTTTTGAGGCTGATTACACGGGAAACAGATCAAGAGAAGCTTCTGTTGAATTTCGATAGAGCATTACATTTGCTGAAACTCTTACGTTCAGCCAACAATTGTATGAACAAGTTATTTGGATGGACGCTATTTATTACAATATTCATTAGATCGACAGGTGTTATGGATACAATTTCCTTTACAGTTATCTACGATTATCCAGATAAGATTGCAATGATTTCAATTTCAATGGGGGCATTTGTAAGTAGATTTTTTGATTCGATAATATACTAGATTATATCTAGAATCGGTATGGCGCCGGTATGTATAGTTGAGAATATAGAATATCCCTTCATTTTCTACGAAACGCGAAGTAAATCAACCATAATATTTATAAGGAATTGTCGGAAATGTTGATTATTCTCAGTAGTTTAAAGTAAAAATATGAACATAATTATGAATTTTTACCATAGTGTTTTTCTCTAAATATTTTTCCCAGAAAGCTAGAAACTCAATATGGTGAAGTATAAAAAAGAAAAGATCTAATGCTATATTCTTATTCAACCACTAAAAAAAAATCTGGTGTGTCCACTCACACGATTTTCCTGCCGCTCGCAGGCAAATTCCAGTAAATAGAAAATCGTCCAATCAAAACGAACAACAATGGTCATAAAACATTTATTCGCAAGATAAAACGTTTAGCCAGCATCTGAAGAAACATGTGGAAAATATGGAATTTTATTCAAGCATAACATTTTTTTTGTGCTTTGTCTCAGATATGGCGCTGTATGTGGTTGGTAAAGGGCTCTCAGAAGAAGACTTCAGACAAGTTTAATCAAAATACTTAGAGCCGTTTTCGCGCTATAGTCTTGAGCAAATCGAGATTTTGGGCTATAGCTCAACACCCAGTGTATACAGGATTCTCATCCAGTGCCACCGGCGAGTGATATTGGTGCCAAACAAATTATAAAAGAAAGCAACAAAATACACAGATCCGTTCCCGAGACAATGCTGTCACAGACAGACAGACGGGCAGGCAGACAGACGGACCAATGGCTGAAAATATGTTTATTAGTCTTAAAAAACTGTGAAACGTCAACACTTGTAAAAATCTCGATACCAAAAATTTCACACGATTACAATACTTTCCTTATACAGCTACTATTATAGTATTGTCTACCAAATATAACCTCACTTGTCAAATGTAAAGGAAATAAAAAAAAATGTCCCATAAAGTTGTTTTAATGTCACAAAATGAGACAAAAAAGCAAATTAAGGTGCTGGGTGTTTCTAAATCAGAATTTGCCAAACTTTTAAATGTAAACTAATTTTATTTTTGATTGAAGAAAAAACTTATGTTTTTCAGCGATTCAAAAGTATCTATATAATAACAAATAAAATTGAAGGGTCTGTACGTTTTATCAAAATCATAACAAAAAATCATCAATTTTTATAATTCTTGTCTGTATGTCCGTCTATCTGTTTGTTCCGGCAAATCTCCGCAACGGCTGAACCGATTCCTACGGAATTTTCACTGGCAGGTGGCTTACGTTATAAGGAATAACTTAGGCTGTTTTATTTCAAAAAAAATCTATACAAATAGATAAAATCGGGTTGTGTTTTTTATATCAAAATAACAGGTTTTAACTAATTACATTTAGAAGTACTTACCTATATATGTGTCACAAATAAGAAAACAACATTTTTCATAATTTTTCTCTATATGTATCTGTCTGTCTGTCGGTTCCGGCTAATCTGCGTACCGGCTAAATCGTAGCGCGGACGAAGACCCGAATAACGGCTAGCACTAGATATAAAAATAAGATAGTCTTTTTGAACAATTATAATTACTTTACATATTGAATTTTGCAAATTTTGATTGAAAAAAACTCTGTATATCACCCTGCTTTAGAATTAGATGCATTCAGCCGACTTAAAGCCTCTGAGCATTTTCTGCCTCTTTGAAATTAAGTATGAAAAAGATAGATGTGTGCTGATGTTTGGTGATAGAGTTATTTCCAGGAATCGGCCCTGTGAAGTATCCAGCAAGATCTTCGAATTTGACGCCATGTGAATTTTTCCTATGCGATATTATTGGTTCAAATGTCTGAAAACGTAACGATAAATTGGAATCAATTGTCGAGAAAGTCGCGTAGGTCATTTGACCGCTATTATTTTTCAGGCATAATTGTAATTAGTTGGTATTTCAAGTAAAATGAAATCATTTTTAAAATCATAAAGCACTAAAATTGGATCCATCAAAGAAAATATTTTTTTTTTCTGTGACGGGAAAAAATTTTGACATTTCATATCTGTTGACAGGTAACAAAGTATCACTTTTTTCCCCATGGAAAAAAGTGAGTACTTTTTCTCGGGCAGATATATATACACATAAAAATATAAATGAAAACACAGAATTAAATTGACAGATATTTGATTACGTTAAAAGTTTCCTTAGCAGCGTAGGTCTAATAATTGTCACCTATCACTTTAAAACTTCAAATTTCACTTCGATAATTTTCTGACTTTAATATATTGTAATACTAGCTGACCCGACAGACGTTGTCCTGTCTTAGCAAAACCAAATACAATATCTTGGTTTTCTAAATTTTCACCCATGACAACAATAGCAACTTCATCAATTGTTGCCGTATTATAGCGTCTTGCGTGTTGTCCTGCAGGCGTCTTATCGGCTTTGCTGAAAATTTTGTGATAATCAGATGGCTTGCGGTTTAATGCAGTCTTGAATATTACAACCAATTCGTTTTCTGATGGAAAAACATTTGAAGTTGCTCCACACTTGGTCTGTTCACCAATTTATTTGTGCATAACGCTGATTGACTTGTTTTGCGGAATCGCCCATGAAATAAATTTGCAAAAATTGTACCACCATGTGACTTTCAAAATACTTTGTCAGCACTGCCATTCCCCCATCAACTTTAGACTGGCTGCTTTTGGTTATTCACCTAGCAACAAACCTACTGTACGCTACTTTAATTGATATATGATTTCAATTGAAAATTTCCAACGTATTCAGACACGTGGTGGTAAAAGTTTATTGTTTTACAATATAGTTACCTTGAAAGTTAGCATAAAATTGTCTTGAATAACTTTTGTTGCGCCAAATGACTTCATTTGAAAACAATTATTGTATTCCTGTATATGAGTTGAAAATGTATAGAATCTGTCCCATTTCCGCAAACCAATGAATGCAGAGACTTTGGTGGCAGTACCAATGGCATCAATTTGACTTTACCGCTCCTGCAACACAATCCAGGGGTTTCATTTTTTCAATATTAGGTGTGATTGATTTTAACTTACCGAGATGAATAAACCCTTCTCAAAAATTCACTGTATAATAAATTGAAATGAACCTATTATTTATCAACCGCTCCATCTATGTTAAACGATATTTGCAGCGCGCGTTCTGTCAATTGCTGACAGTTGTTTCAAACAACTGTCAGTTTTCAAACAACTGTATGTACTGTATGTAAAATTAATATTGTCTTTAAGTTTTCATATATGTTCTTAAATTTTCTAATGTTCCGCTCAACTTTCTTAATTTTTTCATTCATAAGAACCTTCTTCTGATAATAATGAACACAACAAAAAAGGGATTAGCAAAATCGGTTCAGCTGCTCTCGAGATTTGCGCTTAGCAACACATTCAGCAATTCATTTTTATATTATAGATAAAATAAAATATTAAATCATAGTTTTGCCCGTCACAGAAAAAAATAGAGTATTATACACGGGAAGAAAATAAGATTTTAGTTCTCGTTTTTTTTCTCCCACCGCTTCGCGTCTGTCAACCTCGAGCAAAAATCTAGTACTTTTCCCTTGCATAATAAATGATATTTTTACCAAAAATTGGACCGACTTATTAGTTGGTGCACTGAGAAATACAAAATAGTATATTAATTCTATTGGTACTGGTAATTTTGAAGTTGTGCAGTTTTAGTTATATTAAAAACTTTTGGGCAACAAATTTAAAAGTACCAGTACCAGTAGAATTGATATTATTTGGATTTTTCAGTGCACCAACTAATAAAGTCGGTCCAATTTTTGGTAAATAATATTAATTTCACACTAGTGAATGTATCATTAGTCATGAAAATCATCCAACGTTCACTAATACCAAAGAAAGTAGTACTAATTCTATTACCCATGCATATTCTTTGCTTGTCTTTGTTACCTATTATACAGAGATCTCAAAACATTGCGGCGGAAATTCACATATTTCAAACTTTACCACTGCTGTAACCTGTAACTCGAAAACCATTATTTTTTTTGAATAATTACCAATTGAAATGTTGCTACATATATTTTTCGCAAAAAATTCCCACCTCCACATAGCTGAAATACACATATTTCAGTTTTCAGCCCTGCTGAAAAAATGTTCGACTTAAACGTTTCCTGATTTGTTCTTTAATTCTGCCGTCTCAGATTTTCAATTTTCGAGAAAAATTTCCCCCTCCATCCCTTCGAGGGCGATTTTTAGAGGGCAGGAGATTTTGAATTTGAGCTTTTATAAATCTGGGACCATTTCTCAACTCTTTTCTTTCAAATGAATCAAAACTCATCAAAATCGGATCATGTTTAATTACTATGCCAAACGCGCGAACAGCCATACATAAAAAAGCAAACATACATTCGAATTGTATACCTCCTCTTTCTTTCGAAGACGGACAAATACAGTATTTTAATATAAAGTACCCAATCGTGTCAAATTTTCAACATATTTCTACCTTTTAGGATCCCCTAATTTCCATGAAAGTAAATACAAATATTTCGTAAATAATAAATAATGGATGTTCCATGTTCCCTATCTAAACCGAAAATTTTTACATATATTTTCAATAAATCAATTGCATAATCTTCCATGTTTTAAAAGTAAGTGAGAGTGAATTTCATTATAACTAAATTCGTAGCATTTTTTTATTTAAAATCAATACAAATATTATATTTTAAAGTATTCTTACTTTCACATTCGATTCAGTTTATAACCAGTAGATGTGATATCTCATAAAATCATACCCAAAAATAAAATTATGGTTTATACTATAAAAATCCCCAAATCAAATAGTTCCAAGGAATATTTCCAGATAAAATTCAATGAATATGACATGAAAATGTTGGCTTTCTATCTAGTAATTGGCAAATTCTTCGGATTCATTCCATTATCCATGAGAAAATCCACACTCATATCCATCATATTTTCCATTCAATACACCATAATAGTTCTATTTAATATTTACACAATATTGGTTACATTCATGGCATTCGAATTGAGCCGTGAAACCATTCTAATTGACATATCAGATCTGATCCGTCTGTCGCTCAGTTTTCTGACAATGTCTGTGTGTCCGCTTGTGTCGCTTATCATCAACAAAAATGAATGGTATCCATTTTATCAAGTGTTGAAAGAAATCAGCGAAAACAGCAAACCATGCAGAAGTATGAAGCATAGAGCGATCTATTTTGGTTGTATCATTTTCTCATTGTTACATGTCTATAATAATTGCAATCAGTATTCTCAATATGTTTTGTATTTTGATCCCTTAGCTGATCTAATAATGATCAGCACCACGATTATATCGAATTTTTATTTAGACAGTTTTATACCGTTCTTTGTGTGCCTGTCGTTTTTCTTGAATAGCCGCTACCATTACTATGTGGAATTTTTGAGGCAAATTACACGAGAAACGGAACAAGAGAAGCTTCTATTGAATTTCGATAGAGCATTACATTTGCTGAAACTCTTACGTTCAGCCAACAATTGTATGAACAAGTTATTTGGATGGACGCTATTTATTACTACGGTCATTAGAACGACAGGTGTTATGGATACAATTTCCTATACTGTAATCTACGATTATCCAGATAAGATTGCAATGATTTTAATCTCGATGGGGGCATTTGTAAGTAGATTTTATATACAAAATTATACCTAGAACACCCGACAAAAATACTAATAATACTCTCGATTAGATAAACAGATGAAAAAGGTTAGACATAAACGAAAAAAAAAACCCGATGGCCTGTAGTCAGCGGAAAGGTATTTTTTTTTCGCCTATTTCTTTTCAATAAATATGCTATATATTTTTCTAATCAGGGTCTATATTAAGATCCCCAGAAAATGTACAATTACATCAAATTTATATTGAGTGTTCATGTTTTATCAATATTTCTTATTTTTTCTTTATTAATTTTTATTTTTTTATCTGTGCATTTTATGGAAAATTGCTTCGAACAAAAGTTGTAGGTACTGATTATATCTATAACCTAAAATTATTTTTGATGATATTTACACTACGGCTCTTTTTTGATATTTTTTTAAATGTTTGAACGGTCGTCATTTTGAAACTACTTACCCGATATTGCCCAATAACGAACTCGGCCGAGATATTTGACAGATTGATTTTTGTAGCAAATTTGAACTTGATACCTCCAAAACTGCGACCTCTATCGTGTTAACAAATTTCGTAATATCCCATATATATATATATATATATATATATATATATATATATATATATATATATATATATATATATATAAACTTTTGAACCAAATGTTTTTTTGAACTAACTTATAGACATCATGCCGTTGAAATTTTTTCGAAATTCAAAAGTGTGAACGATCGCAATAGGTACATTTCTATAAGAAATTTACCTAATATGGTGTGTCCACTCACACGAGATTCCTACCGCTCACAGGCAAATTCCACTATTACAATACTTTCCTTACATAGCGACGATAATAGCGGTAGTAAAGTAAAAATCCTCTGGTCAAATCGTGCTACCACTCATTTTTTTCAGCATGTCAAGACAAACAACAATGGTCATGTAACATTTTTTCGCAAGATGAAACGTTTAGCCACAATCTGAAGAAACATGTGGAAAATATGGAATTTTATTCAAGCATAACTTTTTTGTGCTTTTTCTCAGAGATGGCGCTGTGTGTGGGTGGTTAAGGGCTCTCAGAGAATACGTTAGGCAAGTTTAATCAAAATCCTTAGAGCCGTTTTCGAACTATAGTCTTGAGCAAATCACGTTTTTTGGCTATAGCTCAACACCCAGTGTATACAGGATTCTCATCCAGTGCCACCGGCGAGTGATATTGGTACCAAACAAAATAAAAAAGGAAGCAACAAATACACCGATCCGTTTCCGAGATAATGCTGTCACAGACAGACAGGCAGACAGACCAATGACCGAAAATATGTTTATTAGACTTAAAATCTCTGAAACGTCAACAACAAATCTTGATACCGGAAATGTCACACGATTACAATACTTTCCTTATACAGCTACTATAGTAGCGTTGGAAAGTAACTAGTCCGGAACAGTCTCGATCATGTAACCTATCAAAAATTAAAACACGCCTGAGGTGTGTTGGACAACGTCCCCGATATGTGTGTATAGTGTATAAGAGTTTCAGGAGAAGGTAAAAACCGAAAGAGAAATACTCTGACAGAATCTCCCTGAGTTGGATCACTCCAAAAGTTTTTTGGAAGCCTTAACACTGCAATATCTAAGAAGTATCTACATCTTAGCAAGAATATGCTACACCTCCTCACTGGATTTCTTACTGGGCACTGTCGCCTCAGAAAGCACCTAACGTGAATGGGCTTAGCAGAGAACGACGAGTGCAGATTCTGTGGGGAGGAGGAAACTCCGGATCCCTATGTGACAGAATACCTCGCCATTGCTAGCCAACGCAACAAATTCCTTGGACAAGAAACATGCAGAAATGTGGAAATAACCTCCTTGAAGCCATCCCAGATTCTGGATTTCATTAGAAACTAGGAACTGGAGGGCGAGCTGTAGACTACGTAATGGTGAGCACAGCTCTGATGGGGGGCACAGTAGACCTCAAGGTTGCAGTACTATGAAAACCCCCTAAATCTACAATCTACAATATACGTCAATTATCAAACCCATTTGACTTGGAACAGAAACTAGAACCAAAATAGACCCCCTTGCGCAAGCACATCTTCCAGCACATTCAAAAAATATGGCTACGGGTACGAATATTACATCTATTATCAGTGAAAATGAATGAATAAATCATCGATCGATGGTCGTTTATCAGAATAAGTCAAACAATAGAAGAACATATTTGTGTTCAATAAAGAAGACGCCTGGAATAAGATGCATTTTTTGAGTGGTTATGATATATCGTTTTTTTTTTGTATTGGACGTAAATAAATTACTTCTCAGTGTTTTTTTTTGATGTGTTGTTGCATTAAGGAACAGCACACCACTTTACAATTCATATTCCACCTCAAAAAAAAAAACAATTTATTGCAATGTTTCCAAGTTGACAAACATAGACAGAGACGTGACGTCACTAGCAGACGCCATGACAATGGTGTTTTGGCGCCAACAGGAAATCGCATTGAAATACTAAAACATCCTGTAGATAGACACAATACTTTCATTCGACGTGGAAAATAATGAGATCATTATCAGAAAAATTATAGTGGACTAAATTATTAACACTACAACAATATTAGGTGATGAATAATAAATGGAATAAATATAATAATTGGAATAAATACAGCTTGTCAATTTATACCAATATTTGAATTTTGAAGTTTAGAGAACAATGTCGATCAAATATTCAAAATCTCTTCCTCCTAATATTTTTGCAGGTAGATCAAGCCCAATAACAAAACCACAAACTGACTCTGATTTTATCTTTTCGTTTCTCAACTTTGGAGCCTCTATTGGCATAATAAATAAAGACAATCGACAGTTTGGCATCTTTCATAAAACCTTAATAACAACTGTTCTACTTTTTTATGGTTGCTTCGAGTTTTTCTGCACGTATATCGTATGGCAACCTAACTACGACTATTTGACGGGAGTGGAAAAAATAATGAACGACATTTTTTTCATATCACAATTGCTGTTTATTTTGCTGGTTGCACAGACATATTTTTGCAAGAGAAAATACTGGAAGCAGCTTTTCGATTTGTTACATCTTATTAGAAGCAAAATGCACATACAACAAAGATTTAGCGTTGACAAGATGAAAATCTTGTACTACATAGAAGCTGTGACTCTGTGGATTTATCCATGTTTGATTGCGATGACGGATTATTTTTCATATACAGCTTACACTGACATTGCGTACGCGCAGTGGACGATCACTAAAGCATTGACAATGTATTTTTTCATTCTTATCGTGAACCTTGCAAAATTTATGAAAAGAAGATACACTTTCATCAATGAAGACATTTCAGCCACAGTCAGTGTAAATAATGTTGCAGTGATTGTTAAGAGGTTTGAAGAGCTTAGAAATCTTATAGATATTCTGTCAAATTTAATGTTTTCCATTAACAGTCTATTTGGAAGACACTTATTGTTTGTGATTATATTTAATATCATTTACAATATAGAAAATGTTCTGTATTGTTTGTATTATAAGCCACCTGCAGGAATGTCGAAGATTTACATGCTTTATGCATATATTTCTAGCTTCTCTTATGAAAATGTAAGTGGATTCAAATACATTAATTAAATCTAAATATTGTAAGTAAAAGTCCATGATCTCAAAGTGGAGTAGAATTTAAGTTGGAAAAGAAGAAACTCCAAGTCATCTCCACATTTTATTGTATTTTAATTAAGTTGTGGGACATGTTTCGGTGTTGTACAACACCATTATCAATAACATAAAGGTTATGAATTAATGTTTTTTTTTATAATTTAATCCATAGACCAGAAATTCCTTATTAAAATGCAAAAATTAAATTAACGTTTGTCCATAATACCCCAAAAATACCCAAATTGAGTAATTAAATAATTGAAAATAAAATAAAATTCTAAAAAAAATAAAAATAAAAAATAAAAATAAAAATTGTTTTCGTTGGTGAAAATTTCATTTTTATTTTTATTTTTTATTTTTAGTTTTTTTTAGAATTTTATTTTATTTTCAATTATTTAATTACTTGATTTGGATATTTTTGGGGTATTATGGACAAACGTTAATTTAATTTTTGCATTTTAATAAGGAATTTCTGGTTTATGGATTAAATTATAAAAAAAACATTAATTCATAACCTAAACATGTCTCACGACTTAATTAAAATACAAGACAATGTGGAGATGACTTGGAGTTTCTTCTTTTTCAAATTAAATCTAATTATTGCATTCGTTGCTAGACTCAAGCACTTGCATAAGAATAGTCTGGTCTAGAATTTAAGATAGTTCAGCACTCATTTTCTAGAAAAACGAATAATTTTACAAAAAGCTCTGACAGGTCGATTTTTGATTTTGATTTTCAACTTTTCTATGTAAACAGCATCATTATTTTTTTAAATGGGAAGGTCATAATTTTATATTATAAACAGTAAACTGGCTATTTTCTGACCTCAAAAATACCAAATACATGGGTATTATCATAAAAATATATGAAATACAGGGTGTTAAAAAATTAATATATTTTCATTTGCTGCGTTCAATTTTCAATAATAACAATAATATTAATATGCAGGGGTAACTAAGAACTTATTAATTGTTGCTAAAGACTCCGATTCAAACGCATACTTGTTTTTATGCATAATTTGTACCTATAAACTTGAAAGCAGCAAATAAAAATATATTAATTTTTAGCACTCTGTATTTAATATTTTTTCTATGTTAATACCCATGTATTTGATATTTTTGAACACAGAAAAATGCCAGTTTTCCGTTTATAATATAAAATTATGGTATTCCCTTCTTAAAAAATTAACGATGACGTCATAACTTGGAAGCGTTTCCATACTTTATGAACGCACTGTATATTGGTACAACATCCGCTCTCTTAAAACGATTAGGCCAAATACCAGATAACATACAATTAATAATTACTAGCTATTGCCCGCAACGTAAGAACTGCATTCAACTCCATAGTAGTTTTTGCATGATTCATGTACAAACATACAAACACACAGACGCGGTAAAATGAAACCTAAATTTGATAGAATTGTATAGATTATTGCCAACTGTTCAGCTATATAAAAAAAAACAAATAATAGCGTGTAATTTTTTAATCAAAATTTCATAATTATTCAACTAATTTGATCAAATAACGCAATGGATATAAAAAAAAAACGTATTAATAATAAATTAGGTAAATGCTGTAACATTTATTACGGCACCTATTTGTTCTCATTTCCATATACTTCGAGCATGTTTCGTTTTTCTCTATTCCCAAAATGGCATCGAATAAATTTCTGATTTACAAGAAATCATTCATAGATGATCAAGTACAACAAAATGATTACAAATTTTTACTAAAATTGTTCAAATGGAGTAAATATATCGGAATTGTTCCTTATAAACTGTATTCAGTCAGCTTCTGCAAGAGATTAGCTGCCATTTCGTTTATAATATTTATAATTATTTACATAAGCTTCTCAATAACAGCCATATTCAATGATTACTTCCACTTCCTTTCATCTGTGGACAAATTAACATATTCCATTTATTTTATATGCCAAGGAATTTTTGTCATGAATATAATCAAAAATTTTCTTACAAACAGGAATCATTGGATCGATTTTTTCACTTTCCTGATGAAAATGGATAAAATTATCGCAACAAGGGGCTTTATAACACATAAAAGCTTAACCATTTACTATATAGAATTCCTTGCTTTTTTCACAATCAACCATTTCACCAATTGTATGGGATTATTTTTATACAAAAGTTATCTTGACTTGTGTTTCTCATTGTGGCATCTGGTATCGATTTTCTTCGTTTTCATCGTAAGTATTGGTATCAATTTGGCCAAAATGTTGAAAGCAAGATACACATTTCTGAATCACATACTGATTGAAAAGCTTCATTCAGAAGCAATTATTGATATTGCTGAAGCAATTGGTGATGTTATCAAATTATTAAAGCTGCTCCATGGCATGGTGGAGAAATTCAATGTTCTATTTCGTTGGTCGATATTCTATACAATCATTTTAGGCATCTTTATTGCGATACAGTCAGTGGTGTTTTGTTTGCAATATGCGACGACAGAAAATTCAAATAACATTTTAGTAATTTGCTATCTAATTGCCCTTGCCGCCTTGAGAAATGTAAGTATATGTAATTAATTATTATAGTTTTATTAACCAATAACTTTTCTTAATTTTTCTTTATTATGTATTTCCCAAACTTGAAAACTAAACTGGTGGACAGTTGTTGCTTTGCGAACATGGAAATTTTTACCCAGATTCAAACCTCGATATTTTCGGAACGGAAAGAGATATCGAGTTACGGTATTCGGGTGATTTTTGACCAACTCTTTGAGAATACGTGCAGTGTTCGACCGGTTTATATTTTTTTTATTAATCCACTTATACAGGGTGAGCAAAGGAAGTCATGTTTTTTTTATTGAAGTTTGGGGCTATGTCAAATATTTTTGATCTTGTATGTTTTTCTATGCATCTTTGATCTTTGAATTATTATAAAAAAAAGTAATTTCTCAAATTTTTCGATAGTTGGCTATAACTCAAATTATGGAATTTCTTAAAAAGGTCTACATTTATCCCTAAAAAAGGGACTTTTCCGGGGTTTCCTTTGAGAATGGGTATATTTTCTCATACTTTTGCATAAATCCAAGTTACCACTCTTAATATAGGGTTGTATTCCCGTGGCGTAACACCAAAGGCGTTTTTTGGTTTGGCTATTAACATAAAAATTGTTATTTTTCAAAATGCTACGATGCTGAAAAACACTGCTATTTATTTAGGTATAAATACTTATATAAACTCTTCTTTAATTTTTAAAAATAATTACCCCCTCCACATAACGTAAATACACATATTTCAATCTTTCTCATTCCTGTAACTCGAGAACCATAACTCTTTTGAAAAAATATCCATATGGTCTCATCTTCAATTGTGTCATCTCAGATTTTAGATTAACCGTTTTCGACATATTTCAAATTTTATGTCAAAAATTAAGTTGGCAGTCCAAAACATAATTATCAGTCTTTCCTATGAGGAAGCCTTCAATATTTAAGATCTAATTTATTAGTATTTTTATGATATTTTGATAAAAAAATGTACAGAATGATCAAAAAAGAAGCTTGAAAACTAGATCCAAAGAAACGTCAAAAATCTTTTTTTTAATGGAAACCCCCATTTTTTATTATTTAATCGTATTAAGCAGCAAAAATAAGGGGAACTTGTATAAAATTAGTATTTTTTAAAATAATTGACAATTTTCCATTTTTAAAGTTGTGTTAGAAGTGGGCCATGATTGCATTAGAAAATAATAAGAAATGTTAATAAAAGTCAAACATACGTCAAAAAAGTCAATATAATACTTTTCATTTACAAATTTTGAGTTATTATTATGTCCAGATGACTTAATTATACAAATCAAGATTATTTGAATTTATTTATTATTTATGGAGAGTGTGATAAAGTTATTTCAAGAACATATTATACATTCGCAACGCTATATCCACATAAACACAAACCAACACCAAAATCTGTTGAGAAAATTATAGAAGACTTCAAGAACTTTGGTACTATAAAGCCTAAAGTGCGTAGAAATCAACCAATTGTTAACAATGAAAATATTGAATTCGCAATTTTGAGATATTTTGCCGCATATCCAACAATTTCTACAAGGCAAGTAGGATGCGAATTAGGAATATCTAGTTCTAAGAATTTTATGAAAACACGAGTTTCATCCACTCTCATTTTCGGTAGTTCAGCATATGAAACAGTAAAGAAACTGATTTCTCACCAAGAATGAAGTTCTTCTCGGCATACTAATTACTCAAAATTTGCAAATAAAAAGCATTATGTCGACTTTCCTGACGCTTGTTTCAATTTTATTGACATTTGTTATACTTTTCTAATGCAATCATGGCCCACTTCTAACACAGCTTTAAAGATATGCAGCATTTTTACATAGAAAAATGGAAAATCGCCAATTATTTTAAAAACTACTAATTTTTTATATGGAACATCTTATAGAAAGTTCCCTTTATTTCTGCTGCATAATACAATAAAATGACAAAAAACGGGGGTTTCCATTTAAAAAATACTTTTGAAGTTTTTTTGGATCTAGTTTTTTAGCTTCCTTTTTGATCACCCTTTTTAAATTATTATCAAAATATCATAAGAATACTGATACAGTAGATCTTCTTATACATGAAAATCAGCCAAAATTAAATATTAAAGGCTTCCTCATGGGAAAGGTTGATAATTATGTTTTGGACTGCAAACTTAATTTTTGACATAAAATTTTAAATATGTCAAAAATGGTTGGACTTAGATATAGGACATATGCATAAAATATTTTCAAAATTATACAAGAAATCTAAAAATGCGATAATATACAGGGTATTCTATTTAAAACAACAAAGTTGACATATAATATACTTATGTATAACCGGAAATGCGACAAACATGAAAACATTTTAGATGTATGTCTCCTATGTCCCCCAGCGACATTAGTATTTCACCATATTTTCAGATTGTTTGTTCTTATAGTTTGACCATAATCAATCGATGTCGTTCCCGGAGAACTACCCTGTATATATAAAAGCGAAAGTTCACTCCACTCATATCACGAAATCTAAAAAACTACAAGTGCTAGAAATCTCAAATTTTGCGTGGGGGTTCCTTTTAGAGCATAGGTGCTCACTAAGACAGGATTTTGCAAAATTCAACCCCTAACGGGGTAAAAAAGGATATCAATGTTTGTATGAAATTTATATGATTTTAATAGTAGGGTTTTGACTATACATTAAAGCTATTTAAGGAAAAATAATATGGGGGGTCTTTATTAGAGCAACAGAAGCCAAAACAACAGTTTTTTGTCTGTCTGTCTGTGTTTGTACGGGCATCACGCAAAAACTACTGCAAGGAATGGAATTGAATTGAATGCAGTTTTCTACGCGCACGAAGTCGCGGGCAAAAGCTATTTTCTAACATAAAAAAAGTATCTCAACAGATAAGAAAATTATTCAGAACTTACAACCATAGCACAAAACTTCTCTTCCACCAACGTTCGTCGTCGTATGATATGTGTCGCTTCCACCAAAGGCTGTTAAGACATCCTCTATTACTTTTCCTTATTTCAGTTTTGATCTTTCTCTTTTTATAAACCTTCCTTATTGCTAATTACTGCTCCCAAGTAAGTGAAGCTCTTGACTTGCTTAATCTCCAAATCTTCATTAATCAATACATCGAAGTTAGGTGCGGTGTTCACTCCCAAATTTTTTGAAGCTGACCTGAATCAACATCAAAATTTATGGTGGAACACCTTGTATGTTCAACTTACAGATAAACAAATTACTTTGGAATAATTTGGTCAAACAATAATAGGGTATTATTTGCTCATAAACATGCTCAGTGATTCAGATATGGGTCAACAAAATAAAATGACATAATAAATGGGTATTTTACAGAACATGTGTATAGTATGCTTAAAGGTCAATCGATTGAGCATTTACGTTGGATTAACTAACTAAATACGCACTACCTAAGTTTCGTTATTCAATAAACAACAATCTTCAACACCATGACCATAAATAATAGGGTGCATTTCAAACATGGCGCCTCTGCAAAACAAAGCGACTTTAAATATTTCCAGTTTACATTATTGATGTGCGTCTATTTTGGCATTGCCCCACTTCGATATCAAAATCAACAGCAATGCAACAATCGCAAACGCTCACTTTTCATCGGTGTCATACTGTCAGTGTTGCTTCTGAGTTTTATTTTCTCAACACTGGAATCATTCAAGACTTTGACAAACAATTTACAAATTACCCAACGCATGTTGTACTCGTTTCAACTACTAACAATCGTTGTGTTCCTCCTGTTTATTTTCTTACATCAAAATGTACTGCAGCACGAGCACTGTAAAATATTTTCATTGTTGGTGGGGAAATTGGAAAAGCAAATGTCCCCTTTGAATGATCTTCCAGGTACATTGCCAAAGGGTACTTATTCCCAATTGGTGTTTCTTTGCTTGTCATTTCTTCTGCTGATCATATCCACTGCACAAGGCTTCTACAATGGATGGACCATAGAGGCCATTGAAATGTTTATATTGATGTTTATCAATTACTTTTATGTGAACTTGATTACTTTGTTATTTATTATTGTTATGGCTTGGCTGAAGAGAAGATATGATTTGTTGCATCAGAAAACTATCTCGGCTTCTGCTTTGAGTCCAAAGGATTGTCTACCAATACTGGAGCAAGTTACTGGATGGATTATGCTTAATCATAATATCTTTAAGAGATGGTGTTTGATATTTGGACGTCTTATATTTGGTCTGATATGTATGCTGGTGATAAATATACTATTTGTTGTTATTTTTATATTGGGTTATACAGGACAAGATCTCAGGCCGGCATTGTTATCAGAAATAGTCATAGACATTGTAAGTGATAGGTAAAACTGTTTATATATTTAGATCTCGTAAGTTTCGTGGAAGCTAGCACCAAGTATTTTTGTATATTAGGAGGATTATGGACGATTTATGTGTTTCTTACAAGCCAAACTCAATATCAGAGCTCATTGCTAAGTGCTAACCAAAGTTACTCAAATTGTTGCAGCGGTTTGGTTCAACCATAGTTTATTTTCTGATATAAGTTTTGTATTTACCACAGAAGCTGTATGTCAGAAACTTCCAACTTTGTCAATAGGTTATGATACACTTCCTTTTGTCACATTCAGCGTTCAATTTATTTGACATTATGGATTTTGATAAAAATTGAGTTGTTTTTTGGTTTGTTTCAGGTATCACTGATGGTTTTGATCATGTCTTGCGATGCAGTTGAGAAAAGCGGCTTACAAATCATCAAAACTTGCTACATTTTACATGAAAGTGTCGATAATGAACTGGTGAAGGAACAGCTTCTGTTACTGGCCAATTATGCAGAACAATGGAGACCTGTATTTTCAGCTGCTGGTTTTTATGATGTTAATCAACGTTGCTTATCTGCCATATTTTCGGCTATCATCAACTATCTAGTGATAATTATACAATTTAATATGGTTCTGAAAGACACCTAAATAAAGAATGTTTTTATTTTTTAAGCTGGTGGAATATCTACTACAAAAAGCTTTTGTTCGTTGGGTATGAATAAATACTAAAACTCAATGTACTATACTATGATAAATTGAAATTATTTTGAAATCTAGCAATGTCCCAGAAAAAAATCCCAAACAATCTGCTGCCATTTCAATTTGGAGCTACTAGATCGCTTGACTGGAAGAAACATTAAATTAAATTTGCTCTAGACTGTCCTAAAACACTTGTTACATTTTATATGTAATCTTTACGTGACCAGAATGGCAACTGCTATAAGAATCGACAACTAACTATCAAAAATCTATAAAATTTTAAAAGGTGTCCGACAGGGATGTATCATGTCACCCATTCTGTTTAACATATATGGGGAATTTATGAGAAAGGTGACAGAGCTGGATGAATGGGTTAACCAGCGTTCACTACCTTATGGCGATCTTGCATAAACTGGAAGTGGAAACCATAGAAGATAATCCTAGCCTAGATATCAACTAGTCAAGAACCAAAGTAATGATCATTCATAGAGCTCAGAATAACCTGGCAGATATTCCACTACCAGGACATTGTACGTCCATCCAGGAGCATAGCCATTTTTATAATCTTTACTCGGCTTTATGCAGTGAGAAATATATAATAATAAATTTTATATCCAAACAGAAAGGCAGACACGGTTTCATGATTGTTTTTAGAACAAGACCACCCAAAGTATTCTTATCTAGTTAAATGTAAATGCAGGAGCACATAAAAGGATAGCTACCACCATATTTCAGATAAAACAAAACAAAGTCTGATTCAAATTTATGATCAACAATCAGAGATAATAAATTTTGTTTGGAGAACATAATTTGGCAAATGATATCATCACCCTTAATGCGATGAACAGATTCATTTGGGTCTCCGTAGTCCACATAATAATCGAAAAAGAAGCAGAGTCGCATCAGTCTGATATATATAAAGAAGTCGGTGAAATTCGTACGACTTAATTTCTAGGGGTAGTTTTAAAGCAAAAATTGAAAGGGGCGAATTTCAACCCCCAGAAACCAAGCTCTTAAAGGTCCTTTTAAATATTTTCTTTGGGTGTTTGATTTTTCTTAAATCAGGCTATTCGTTGTTTGAAAAAACTAAAAAACTGAAATTCCAGATTCGTTATATGGGTGTCCGTGGCTAAAAAAGGCCATAATTGAAATGATAGCTAATGAATTATTTTTGGACAGAAAAAAGCAAAAAGAGGATAAATAGAAGAATAAAAAAATCAAAAAACTAAACTTGAAGTAAATTCTACGCCACTGCTATTTTGAGGTATTTACCAACAACATGTATAGTCCATTAGCCATCCAATTCATTTCAGAGCTGTCACATTATCATGAAAAATGTTGAAAAGTTATCACTTTTGGTAATAAAACACCAATCAACATCCATTATTTTTGAGAGAACCTTTTTGTTCAATCCTCTATACAGAGAACTCTTTTCTCCAAATATATTTATGTATATAATATCAGGTGAGGTATCTTTAATAAATATCCAGTGGGTTTCTTCGATATTCCTACCCTACTGCTTTCATGTAAGTCAATAAGAAAGATTAAAAAAACTATTTGAACTGTGATATTTTAAACCACTTCTATTTAATACCGACATGCGTAGTTGAGATATTAAATAAATAATAGTTTAAAAAACTAAAAAACACGCTTTAATAGCAAACCAAACTAAAAATTTGAAAATAAATAAGATATAATGTAAAAAAGCGTGGGGTGCTTGATGTCCATTGATATAAATATTTTATGTTGATAGATACTGCTATAAGTAGTCATTATAAAATTAACTTAGAAAGTACCCCACCCTTCTTTACATTAAAATGATATCTTATTTATTTTCAAATTTTTAGTTTGGTTTTCTATTAAAGCGTGTTTTTTAGTTTATTAAACTATTATTTATTTTATAATTTTTAGTACGGTTTGCTATTAAAGCGATGCCCGAATGTAGGGAGTGAGTTATAGACAACCATAATCATATAGCTATAAGAAGACGGTATGAAACCCTTCACTAAATAGTCCCACTTTTAAACTCCATCGCAAATCCACATATTCATATCGGATATTCTACAAAAATCCATCCATAAAGCTCCGAGAGGTATAGGTATGAAACCCTTCATCAAAAAATCCTACTCGCACGTACACAACTATAAGTATGAAACCGTTCATCGAAATATGCCACTCGCACGTACACAACATCACAAAACATCCCAACCCACATACAGATAGAAATTTACACAAAAATTTATCCAGACATCAAAAACACCCATAGATATGGAACCCTCCACCAAAGAGTCCCACTCGCACTTACGCACAATCACATATCCTACCAACCCACATGCATATTGAAAACTCCACGAGAATCCATTCATAGAGCTCAGAGATATAGGTATGGAACCCCCTATCAAGGAGTCGCACTCATACCTACACATGAAATTATTGCATTGTCACCAGTCATTGATAGGTGTGCAAAGTTTAAAGAAAATCGGATCGCTCAAAGTAGTCAAAATCGAGCTCAAGGACTTTGATTACATGCAAACAAACATACAATTGTGTTAAAAATAACATATTGCGCATGGCTTTTAACGCACATTGAGTAAGAAATTAGCAAATCGTATAATCTGTTCAAGCGACTATTTTTTCAGTCTAGCGTAACGACAGCAGTGGTCCTATTTTCTAAGGATAATCAAAACTATTTCAATGACCTAATATAGTTTGGTATTGCACATGACAGAGGGAAATGCGCCGCCATTTTGAGGTCATTTTACTGCGTCACATAATTTTTGTTCAGTTAGTATAAGTCAAGATGTATCGATTGCGTAAATAAAACTTTGGTATCAAATAATTATATTGTGAATATCTAAGGTATTCAATAACGCAACGTCGGCCTATATACTCGTCAGAAGGCCCAATCAAAATATTGAGATCGTGAGGGCTTCTCAAGAGCGAAGAGATACCCTTGAAACACCAAATGACGAAGTGAAGCGGTGCCGGGAACGTAAAAGAATAGGGGCGTCCGAGCTTATATGTAATAGCTTCGTTCCTTCATCGGACTGTATAGATTTGTAATTGTTTGTTTACTTGATTTCATTCCTGAACCTGACAAAAGGGAAATAATGCCATCACAAATAAAACATGGAAATTCGAAGGACTTCTTACATGCACATAAAAATGAAGGATCGATTTTAAGCATTGAAGAACAGTATAGGAGGGCGCTTGGTATAATTTATCCTAGATTCCAAACCTACCTTGATTGTGTTTTTTTTATTATGTTTATTAGTAAACATCCATTTATAAAGCAGATAACCATATAAATATATGAATTTAGTTTACTGGACATCTTACCAGCCTTAATGCACACTAAATATCTTTGCCAAATTACCAACATATTTTATTTTTGACTCTAGCACCTAAATCTGTGTGTCGAAATTACTGGGTATTTCCCGAGCTGAATTTATGCGAAACGCGCTTCAGGGTCGGTTTTAACCAGACAACCCAGTTATGGTCAAACAAACAAGACAACAGCAACGGCGGCGCTACGATGCTGCTGCACAAGAGAGGACAAACATATATGAACGTGCGTCTATATTCATATATACTTATGCGACTGTCAAGTTTATGGTTATGGCCAAGGTAGAAGTAGAAGGTTGGTCATCCACGATTCGCG
Source organism: Crioceris asparagi (assembly GCA_958507055.1). NCBI lineage: Eukaryota > Metazoa > Arthropoda > Insecta > Coleoptera > Chrysomelidae > Crioceris > Crioceris asparagi. The sequence continues at coordinate 95,903,314 of OY293827.1, read as the reverse complement.
CGTATCTTATTAGAATATTTTGCGTTCATTTTTCATTCGGATACAAGAACGTTATAGCATGTGGGTTTTATACCATCTTAAGAGTTCTGGGTCATTGCTATTACGAATTCACTGAAACACGAAGGAACCTATATAATAGCAAGCATAAGAAGTATCGTAAGATCACTTAGATTCAAGTATTTGAAGGCAATTACAAAACCAGTATCGACCATTTGCATTAAAATCTTTAGAATCATTTCCCCGCAATACGGTCTTCGCTAATAAAAGAGGTGTTAGGTCTAACTGAGTTACAGAGGTGGTAAAATGGTAAAATCTAAAATAGTTATGCGTTTTGAGATCTCTAAATAATAACAAGTACAAGTAAAGAGTGTACGTGGGTAATAGGATAAGTACTATCTTCTTTGGTAAGTGAACGATTTTCGTGACTAATGTTACACTCAAAAGAGTAAAGTAAATATTTTTTTACAAAATATTGGACCAACGTTATTAGTTGGTGCACTGAAAATTACAAAATAATATTAATTCTATTGGTGCTGGTACTTGTGAATTTGTTGTCAAAAGTTAACAATCTAATTGCAACTGCACAACTTCAAAAGTAACAACACCAATAGAATTAATACTATTTAGTAATTTTTAGTGCACCAACTAATAACGTCGGTCCAATTGATTAAAAAAAATATTTTTTGAAAAAAACCCATTGCAGTTCAAGATCAAATATCCTGGATTTAAACCCCAAATATAAAGGGTAAACTTTTTATAGAAATTGCAACATGAAAAAACCCTTGAATAGATCTTTGTCAATAAAATAGCTACATGACTTAGTTGTTCTCAAAGTTGAAGAAAGAGTTTGGGGGGTAAAAACTTACCAATTACCAAGTCGTATTATGAAGTAATAAGGAACATGATAAGTTGTCTTTTAAATTAACGTATGGATGTCTGGAGCTTGGAAAGAACTTGGTATCCAGCATTTATTAACGAAGTTGCTATGCAAGTACTTTTTTTCTAATAATTGAAGTACATATTCCCGAAGGAAGTATAGAGATACCTGTGCACGGGTCCAGTACAAACAACAACCATGGCACTAGCGGGACTCGAATCCGCGCCCACGATGTGCTCTCGCAAACTACGAACGCATTTCCAGCGCCATCGTGATCTTGTAGGTTTATTGGCTTTCAGTTAAATTTACGTTTTTGCCTTTTATCTAAACAGCACAACTCCAAAAGTATCAGCACTATTTAGTAATGCGCCGATATGGTCTTGGTCTTGTCTCAAATCCTTAGTCTTGATATTGGTCTTTGTCTTGGTATTGGTCTTTGTCTTGGTATTGGTCTTGCATCACAGTATTGGCTTGGTCTTGGTCTTGCAATTTTACAAGACCAAGACCAGTCTCGCAGCATCACTAGCACTATGTAGTGAAATTAATATTATATTTCGTATGTTTCAGTGTACCAACTAATAAAGCCTGTCCTAGCCTTTGTTAAAAGTTAGTTTTCGTTTCTTTCTAATGATATTTTGAAGTTTGACTTGAACTTTAAATTAAATACTTGAACTTAATGACCGAATATAGGTGGTATGTGAATATTTAGAAAAATGAAAAAGTATTTTCAGTAAAGATTTTGTTTAAATACTATGAATTGAGTTTCTTAAAGCCAGAAATCGATTTATAACAGTCCCCGAAACTCAATGGACAGTGATTTTAATGTCTTTTATAAGAGACCATTGCCGAATATACATATAGCAATTTAAATGACTTTATGGTGGTTATCATAATAATTATCATTTATACAGAATTTTAATAAGCTACGGACAAGACGAGTACCTTTTCAATCATCAAGCAGATATGAATCTGACACTGTCATGGTCAAGACAAATGCGTGAAATGAGTTATCCCTCATCCTCCAGTCTCCAGACATATAAAATATGTACTGCATGGAAAATAACCTCAGAGGAAGACTTCAAGCATTATTGTGATAATGAACTTTACTTTATGAGGCAGTGAATTCTTCCGTAAAGGAGAAATATTTATTGCAACTTTATTCTCGATAACCCATTAGTTAGTCTGTAGGGTTCCATCAATATTAACAATAGATAATAAAATATAGGCAAGCTATTGAGAATTAGCAGCAATGTGAAGAAAAGAAAAATACTAGAACTAGCGAGTATTTTTTTATATTAGCCGAATTCACATACAATTAACGTGGAACAAATTGGCGACATTGCTGAATTCAAATTATCAACTGTCGCTTAGATTACCAAAGATAAAGAATAAACTTAATCATACATTCCTGTCCAAACATTAATCTCCGGCATGTAATCAAACATAATCTCTCTGCTCATGGTAAGTTAGAACACATGAAGTGATATTTTCATACTGGAGCCTGGGCATGCAAACAGGCGTGGCGCCTAGTGAATCTATCGTTCAAAAGAAGAGAAAGCGGAATGATTTTTACAGTTGTTTCAGATGAATAGTTAAAATCATCGGTGGGACTCTGTTTACTGTACTGAACTGGCTGAAATGCCCGATTGAATCTCTTTCTAAATCCCATTTCATAAAGGTGGTAAAGTTGATAACAAAATGAAGTTGACTCTCGGTTACAAATTCAAAGTAAATTTTTAATTGTTTTTTGTCTTCATTTGCAAAAAAATATTAACACAACCTGATCAGACGATTTTTATATTCTTTGGAATTCGTTTGAGCGGTATGAAAGTCCTGTTAGTAAACAAACCATTGTTTTGGGTTCTACATAGACTTCTAAAATAAAAAAATATGTTTATTTGGGGTTCCAGGTTAACCAAGCTTTTCTACCTCCTATTACAATGAATGGATTTATACCGTCTACAAAAATAAATCGCTCAAGTTACCACAGTAATAATATAAGGTCTTAAGTATCCTTTTAACGGCCTTCAGAGAGAATATTAATGAACTATTATTAATAGCTCCTGATAAAAGAGGCTTTTATCTCTTGTTTAATTCATTTGAAAACCAGTTCAATATATTTAAAATTGAGACCTAGGTACTACTCTCCGGTTGTATCGCTCTCAGATATTAAATGAATCCTGACGTGAAGTTGATAACAAATTTAATAATTGAATTAAATTTGTATGAGACAATAAATTGATGTATTTTGTTAGTAAATGGTCAATTTAATTTGTTCAGAAGGACATTGTAGGCTGTTTGTTTATTTTATTAATTTATCCAATAGTCAACTGTAAGATTATAGGACAGATAAATTTATTAATATGTAAGTTAGTAGAATGGCTTTGTTAGATGAGGCACTGAGTGCTTAGAGGACACAGACAGACAGACAAATGCCCATGATAAACTCAACTAACTAGAAAATACTCTCGATCAGGTCACCTGTTACCATTTTCATAAAACAAGATGATATAATAATATACGAAAACATGAAGAAGCAGTGATTTTAGTTCACTTTATACTTGATTTTGAACTGAAAATATATATTCTAGATCCAGGAAGGAAAGGAAAGGAATACTCGTTTAAAAATCATGTGTTACAAAATTTTAATCGATAATAGTATCTAGGAAATAAAGGAGAGTCAATCGATGACTGATCAATTTAGTAATGTGTTGATAATAGCTGAATGTGTCTTTTCCTAAGAATGAGCCTAACATCATCTAGCGGGTGCTGAGGAAAGGCATCTGCCTGAAGGTCATACATAAGTACCTGTTACTCAGAATTTTAGTTTGCACTGAAAACTGCAGTGATATCGTAAAAGACGTCGAAAGAAATATAAAGATTATGGGATGATTACGAGGATTATTATCTACGTTCAAAGCAGCATGGTAGATTAGTCAAATAAATGATGGAATGTATTTGAAAGTTAATTTTGAAATGAGGAAGTAGAGAATCGGAGATTTTTTGTTATAATATATGTTTATCATTTGTTCGGAATTGCAAAAAATCCGAGAAAGTACCTTAAAAACTGTCGCAATAGTTATACATATAAATTTTGTTAACCGCCTGAAAATTGTAGTTAAATAGAAGACTTTTGGCACCAACTTCAAAAGTACCAGCACCAATAGAATTAATATTATTTTGTAATTTTTAGTGCCCCAACCAATAAATTCGGTTCATTTTTTCTTAAGAAATATTTATTTCACAGTTTTGAGTGTAGCATTAGTCATGAAAATCATTTAATGTTGAACATTCACTAATATCGAAGAAGATAGTACTTATCCTATTACCATCTATATTCTTTGCTTGTCCTTGTTATTATTCAGAGATCTCAAAAGATCGCAACCGAAATATATATATTTCAGAGTTTATCGCTGCTGTAAATCGATTTACATTTAAAAAATGTCCAATTGAAATGTTGCTACATATTGTAACGTTTAACCCTGTGCTAAACGTTGTGGGGTGAGTTCACTAGCGTAATAGTCAAAAGTTAGCCAATGGCTTCCAATGGTTTATTTTTAACACTCTGTACACGACCTTCTGTTGTAGTACATGGTAGTACAACTGTCAACTGACAATCTAAACTGTCAATGACTTTAACGACTGTACCAAGACTCTGTTATCAACTGACTGTGTCCCGTGATCATCTCGGCTTTATATACCTGAATCATGACATGACATTCATCGAGAATGTTCTATGATTATCTAAACGCACATAATAATGATCTAGAGGCTAGTCAGACTGACAATATTGTGACAAACTGTACCTATCCTTCTGGAAGGATCGAGAATAAATCTACGAACTCTAGAACTAATCAATGACATATACATGATACAACTATAGCAAATAAGGAAATGGAACAAATACATACTAAATGAATAGCAAATAAGGAATTCGAACAAATACATACTGTAACGTGCAAAGGGAACAGCCGCCGGCCACAAAGTCGCGGCAGCCTTTTGAGGCAAGCGCGAGATCTATACTGTGGTTGGAAATATCGAGAGCGGCGTTGACAAAGAGAGCGACGGCAGCATGTCGGCATCTACTCCTAGAATGCCGACAAAGGGATCTCGAGAAAAGTCCAGTGGCGGCTGGCAAATCAAAGACCAGAAGCCGCTCGAATGATCTGGAGCCTTTGTCGGATATATATATATATATATATGGGAGAATTGTCGGCAGGAGAGACAGCATGTAAAAGACAGTGTGAATAATAGAATAGTTCGATTAAGCTAGTGAGAATATAGTAAAGTTGTAATTTTTATTATTTCGAGTATAAATAAAGTTTATTTAACAATTGTAAATTAGTCTCACATATCTGCGAACCCACATACGCAACAATACTAAAAGAAATAATAACCGTAAGCACATGATAAACCTATACACGTTACAATATAATCTCTTCTTTAATTAGGACGTCTCATATTTTCAATTTTCGCAAAAAATTGCTCCTCCACATAGCGGAACTGCACATATTACAGACTTTACCGTTGCTGTAACTCGAAAACCGTAACTCCTGTGAAAAAATCTTCAGTTTAAACGTATCTGGATTTTGTCCCATCTGTAATTCTGTCTCAAATTTTCGATTTTCGAGAAAAATTGACTCATCCATCCCCTTCGGGTTGGGGGGCTGGAGGAGAGCAAATTCCGGATTTGAATTTTTCTGGATATGAAACCATTTCTCAATTCTTCTCTTTCAAATAGTCGAAGACAGTCGAATTGTTTTGGAAGTCGGTCAAAAAATAGGTGTTTCAGCTGTTGTTTCGTGGAAAAGATCGTATATATGTGTTTAAGAAAAAATATTTATTTCGAAATCACAGGACAACATTCAAATTCATTCATTTGTAATTAGAAAAACTATTATATCACCAAATTAATAACCAAAATCACGTTAATCACTTTGTGGAATTTATTAGAGATATCCAAAAAATTATAACGGGAATTGGAAGACTCTTTTTATATGCATATTTATCTGAAACAAACAAAAAAATATGGTAAAATAATACTTGACCTAGAATTTTCTCGTGCACTTTGCATTTTGCTGAGTCAGCTACCTTTTGAGAAGTTGCAAGCCTGAAAAAAAAACAAAAAAGAAATGCGAATGCATGTGCATTGTAATGGGCCCTTGTCGATCTCAATCAGCATGACTTTGCAAATAAATTGATAAGGTAGCTGGACTAACTGTAAATATGGCGGGAGAATTTTGTATCAACTCGCGCGCAAAGAAAGGTCGTCGTCAACAGCATCTTATTTGCGAATGTTCCGTTACTGTAAAGGTGTATCTCCACTCGATGATGATGATGATGATGAAGATGGAATGTCGTCCCATTTTGCCGAAAAACATACGGTATAACGAAGCGATCCACACGGTTTTCTGAAAAAAAAGACAAAATATTATAGTTTTTTTTTTGTTTGTAATATCATCAATTAACAAAATTACCGCAAGTGTGTCCATACACACCTGAATTACAATTAGATAATTCAATGATCAGATCGATAGTACTTCCAGCCCCTTACTATACAGGGTGGTTCTTCGGGAAAGACATCCATTGATTGTGGGCAAACGATAACAACTACAAACAGACTGAAAATTTGGTGACATATTAAAGTCACTAGGGGACATGCGTCTTAAATATTTTCTTGTCAGTAACGTTTCAGGTTATTTCAGGTTATATCCGAAATAGATGCCAAATTTGTTATTTTAAATCGAATGCACTGTGTATTTTTGATTTCTCGTATAATTTTGAAAATATTTTATGTATAATGTCCTATAAATAAGTCAAAAAAAATCTTTCGTATGAGGAAGCCTTTAATATTTAATTTGGGTTGATTTTCTTGTAGAACAAGATCTACTTTATCAGTATGCTTATAATATTTTGATAATAATTTATACAGAGTGATCAAAAAAGAAGCTTGAAAACTAGATCCAAAAAAACGTCAAAAGTCATTTTTTTCAAATGGAAACCCCCGTTTTTATTAATTTTATTTAGCATCAATTAGCAGCTTTTAAAATAATTGGCAATTTTCCATTTAGCCGTGTAAAAATGCTACACATATTTAAAGTTGTGTTAGAAGTGGGCCATGATTGCATTAGAAAATAATAACAAATGTCAATAAAAGTCAAACAAGCGTCAAAAAAGTCAACATAATACTTTTTATTTGCAAATTTTGAGTAATTAGTATGCCGAGAAGAACTTCATTCTTGGTGAGAAATCAGTTTCTTTACTCTTTCATATTCTGAACTACCGAAAATGAGTATGGATGAAACTCGTGTTTTCATAAAATTCTTAGAACTAGATATTCCTAATTCGCATCCTACTTGCCTTGTAGAAATTGTTGGATATGCGGCAAAATATCTCAAAATTGCGATTTCAATATTTTCATTGTTAACAATTGGTTTATTTCTACGAACTTTAGGCTTTATAGTACCAAAGTTCTTGAAGTCTTCTATAATTTTCTCAACAGATTTTGGTGTTGGTTTGTGTTTATGTGAATATAGCGTTGCGAATGTATAATATGTTCTTGAAATAATTTTATCACATTCTCCATAATAATAAATAAACTCAAATAATCTTTACTTGTATTATTAAGTCTTCTTGGCTTGATAATTACTCAAAATTTGCAAATGAAAAGTATTATATTGACTTGTTTGACGCATGTTGGATTTTTATTGACATTTGTTATTATTTTCTAATGCAATCATGGCCCACTTCTTACACAACTTTAAAGATGTGTAGCATTTTTATAAAGAACAATGGAAAATTGTCAATTATTTTATGAACTACTAATTTCTGTTATGTACAACCATATACAAAGTTCCCCTTATTTTAGCTGCTTAATACAATAAAATAATAAAAAACGGGGGTTTCCATTCCAAAAAATGACTTTTGATGTTTTTTTGGATCTAGTTTTCAAGCTTCTATTTTGAGCACTGTATAAATTATTATCCAAATATCATAAGAATATCGACAAAGTAAATCTTCTTCTACAAGAAAATCAACCAAAAATAAATATTAAAGGCTTCCTCATAGAAAAGATTGATATCTATGTTTTGGACTGTAAACTTAATTTTTAACATAAAATTTGTAATATGTCAAAAATTTTTAGACTTAGGTATAGGACATTATACATAAAATATCATCAAAATTATACAAGAAATATAAAAATGCGGTAATATACAGGGTATTCCACTGATTATAAATGTAAGAAACGACGAAAGTTCCTCAGTTTGAAATACCTATAATATTTTTTTAAATAGACGTTTCTAACATAAAATCTACTTTTATTTTTAATAAATTCATAATTTATAATCAATTCTTCAATTCAAATTAATTGATTATATTCCTGAGGTTCATTTAGTTATTATATCCTAAAAGTTAAATAAATTCATTATTCACTGCCCTTACCTGAAGGTACGCTTATGACCTTTTTTACATTTAATATAATTAACGATTCCCATTGTATTTCAACACTTAACGACTCCTAACAAGGTGATCTAGACTGTTCACATAAACAAAACCATTACCTAAAGGTATTTAAAACTTATTCAAAAGTTCCAAAAATTATTAGGACCACCTTGTTCAGGTGCTTTGCATATTTAATTAGGGATTATTACTTTCCATCTTTTTCAAATAAACGATAATTAATTTTATAATATTAGTCAATAACATTCATATTAACCATCCTTATTATTCAAATAGGCAGTGGTCCTCTTAAATTTGAGTTAATTCTTATTTTGTAGAAGACACCGGAACAAAAACAAATATGTTTAAACAATATATCTATCTATAAATTTACTATGGATTTCCTATATCAAATGAAATTTGGAATTTCTTCTTATTTACACGAAGATCCTTAACGGATGATGCATTTAAGAGCATGAGTGATTTTTTACTGAATATTTTCTCTAAAAATAGCAAAACAATAAAATCATGATGATGATATCAATTTAGCGCCCGTGTAGCCACTCCTGCAAGATTAAGGTTACGGTCAAATACCTGTTGTTACGGTAACCTAGAATTGATATTGTCACCTTGGCCGGCCTCCAAATATTTCACCACGCAATTTTTTTTTGATTGTTTTCCTGATGAACGTAACGGAATAAGCAGATTTTTAGCATTGACACCTGAGTGGATTTGATAGTAGGTATTTCTTCAATATTTTATAAACACAATAAAATTCCTAAGCAAATGTTTTCTTAAAACAACATTTTTAATTCATCATGCAAAAATGATTACATTCATCAAAAAGCTAATTATTTACACCTTTATAACAAAATTTGGAGGACGTTCCCACCGTTCTCAAACTAATTTCCTTTAATAGAAAAATCGTCTGATCTGAACTGTTCGGCCAGAATATGAGTCCTGACGGCGCTTGCGCGTCCACAGTCCAGCATCTAGTGATTCGCCAACAGAAGAAATAGTTATTGCATCATCAGCGTGGAGGGTCAAGAATTCACATACATATTGATGTATATTAAGCAGAGAAAAGGGCCCAAAATGGAACCCTGTGGAACACCTGTATGTTCACAACCCTTTCGAAAAATGTCACATAATCGTAACTTCTATTTTGTAAGCTAAGTATATTATGATCAACACGTGCCTTGCCGAATTTGGGAGTCATAACAACAGTTATCCAAATCTCGGAATCTTATATACATACTAATATTTATGTCATATTCAAAATACAAAACAAAAAAGTGGAATAAACGGCACTCGGCAATTAGAATTGTAAGAATAATTCTCCCATCAGAATAATAATTTCAAAGGAAACAGTATTTCGCGAATATCAACATTATTTCTGCAACGGTGTTTTCTTGCATTATCATTCTAACGTTATAAGGTAAAAAGATTTATGTAGGTATGACCGTAGTTGAAGCGGTAGTAGTATATCTAGGTACGTGACAGAGATTGCAAAGAAAGATTGTTGGAAGAAGTGTATCATAAGTACACAAATAATATTAATATTAAAGCGCTCGCATTTTCTTTATGCGATGCAACAAGATCTGTCTGTTGTGTATATCGTATGAATGTACCTAGTATGTACATATAATATGTATGTTCATGCCAGACAGATTTGTGGACAACATGGAACATCAAACATTCTTATTGCTGTCTGGAATTATTTATGACCAATTGAGATGGCAAAAAAAGGAATTTAGAAGAAGCCATGTAGAAGGTAGGTTTATAGGTTTCAAATCGACATGAAGCTTTGAATAGATCTTAAAATAAATAGGTTTTTCAAAACGTAATATAGGTCAGATTTTATTAGTTGGTGCAATGAAAAATTTAAATTTTTAGGTATATTTACATAAATATAAAATAGCAGATGCATTTCCATGAATACTTATTTTGAAAGCCTTCTTCCCCAGTATGGGGTCGAGCCATTCAAAAAAATCTGATGTGTCCACTCACACGACTTTCCTACCGCTCGCAGGCAAATTCCAGTGAATAATAATAGCAGTAGTGAAGTAAAAATTCTCTGGCCAAATCGTGCTATCACTCATTTTTTCCAGCATGTCAAGACAAACAACAATGGTCATGTAACATTTTTTCTCAAAATAAAACGAAGAAGAATCTGAAACAACATGTGAAAAATATGGAATTTTATTCAAGCATAACTTTTGTTTGTGCTTTTTCTCAGAGATGGCGCTGTATGTGGGTGGTAGAGGGCTCTCAGAAGAATACTTTTGGCAAGTTTAATCAAAATCCTTTTTTGCGCTACAGTCTTGAGCAAATCACGTTTTTTTGGCTATAGCTCAGCACCCATTGTATACAGGATTCTCATACATTGCCACCGGCGAGTGGTATTGGTACCAAACAAAATAAGAAAGAAAGCAACAAAATACATCGATCCGTTCCCGAGATAATACTGTCACAGACAGACAGATGGACAGACAGACCAATGGCTGAAAATATGTTTATTCGACTTGAAAAACTCTGAAACTTCAACATTTGTAAAAATCTCGATACCAGAATTGAATTTGAATCATCCTCCGACATCTTCAAGTTCTTATATAATTCCAAAATGGTTTGATGATATATAGGGTGATTCAAAAAGACGAACATAAAATTGCTATATTGCCTGCACTATATTATGTAGTACGTAAATTCTGTGAGGTATATTTGACAGAGGATGCGCTCTAAAGTTTAGAGTACTACGTTCGATGGATAATTCACAGGGCGAATGAGGACTTAGCATTTCAGTTCTGGCCACCAAGGTCTCCTGATCTCACACCCTGCGATTGTTTTTGTCGCGGTTTGCAAAAGATGCTGGTTACGTTACACCTCTTCCCACAGATTTGAACTAACATATATGACATTTATATCACCTGTAATTTACAGAATCGAGGTACAATGTAGGGTGCAGGAAATATAGCAATTTTAAATTGTGTCCATCTTTTATGTATTATGTTAACATTTATTAAAATTAAAATACAATTCAAATATAAGGGCACATAATCTTCGTTTCAAGCAAATAAAAGACACGGAAAGTTGTCAAATTTTATCCACAGTAACTTGATACATATTCAACCTAAACAATTTCCAAAAATTCCTCCAGTCTGTATAAAATGTCGTTAAATCTGGAAAAACTTCCGTACTAATATGTGGAAAAAAGCTTTCCAGCAATGAAAAGCTCAAATTATCTTTATCTGTAAAATAATTCAGCTTATAAGCTAAGCTGCTCGGTATCAAAAGATAAACCTTTTTGTTCCTTTTTTGATTCACATCCGTTGTTGTTAAAATCTTGTTTAATAACACCTTCAACTGCTCCAAATCCTTGGAGCCTTCTTCGTACAAATGCACCCACCGACTGCTCGATTTCTGCATGAAAAATGACTCAGGCACTGAATAAATATGACTAGTTACGACATGAAAGTCTATCGTTGACGGCGTAAGTCTCATATGCTGGCTGAGGTGAGCTGTTGCTTGGTACACGCCTCCTTGATGGAAGAAACCAAAGAATATCGTCATCACAGCATTCACGATCAACCACAAAGACAAACAACCATGTTGAGTGGTGATGGATGATCTAGCAGCTGAGCCTTGGTCGTGTAGTCTGGCCTTTGCTTCAGCAAGAGTTGAATCTCTTTCAAGGTAGATATCATCCGCATGAAGATAGGCGAGGGGAAAGAGAATTGGTATCAAGAAACGAGGCTCTTGGTGTGGGAAGATGGACAATAAGGCAGTCGGTACTATAAACGATAAGGTCATAAGACATCTAATGCTATTCACTGATGGGAGTAGATGGAACTGTTTCTTGCAGCTGCTGGAAAATCAAAAAAAATAAAACATTCTAAAAACACTTGTTACTTCAAAATACTTACAAAAATGCATACTTGACTGGCATAATCAATGCAAACATGCCCAGAACGTTGAAAAGTAGCGGAATGTTGACTAAAATATGTAAGAATCTTGGATGTAATCCATGTTGTGCAAGATTACTTGCATTCGTATTATATATCAAAAAGTTTAACGGTGTAAATACAAAACTACTGATGGAAACATCCAACACACCCAATTTTCTCCATGTTATACGACCGTAGAAGAAGGAATCCACCGATACGATGAAAATCAACGTTGGTATCGCACATACAACAAGTACAAGTATTCGCTTGAAAAATTGAGAAACTGTAACCGTCTTGCAACCCAATCTATTATTATTATTTACTCGACGACACAACCAGAATAAAACTGGCATAGCTGCATAGCCGAGAAATGTTGGTCTGTTGAAAAATCCAATGACAGTTATTGTACTGATACACATACAATTTCTATACATATCTGATGACATCATAAATTTGTGGTAACTTAGGCTCATCTCAGCTTGAGGAATAATTGTATCGCCTCTTTTCTTTCTCAATACTTTATTGGAAAATGTCACACTTTCACATACATAATACAACAAAATTGAGAACAATACTAGCTCCATTGAATTGGAAAATGTTCTGGTTGCATATACCAACATTACATATGAACTACTCAGGATTACCAGGCGTGATTTGTAATTTTGATTGTTGTTGAAACATATTTTGTACAGACAATAATCAATGACAAATGAAAAGATGCACATCAAAATTCTCGGCGTGATTAATATAATGTAGGGTGTCAGAAGTGTTAAGTTTAGAGGAAATAAATACTCGCTGGTTAGATTATCAAAAGCTTTAAGATACTTGTAGCACAAGCCTGTCGTGAAATAGGGTAGTGCTATACTTCGAACAGGAAATGTCGCATTGAATTCCCATGGTGGATTACATTTGACATTCAAAAATTTACCTAAAATTAAATATATGTGTAATAAATTTAAAAGTTTTAAAGTTATATATAATATTATTTGCTTATGCTCACCACTTACCAGCTAAAATATCGACAGACTGCAAAAACTCATCAGGATGTATGTAACCCACTTGGGGTGCAAAAACAAGAAGGATACGTAAAAATAATAGAAATAAATAGAAAGATGCCATAGCCTATATGATGATTAGGATTGACCCATTTATTATATACCTAACAAAATTATCTTCAAAACTAGAGATTCTCACAGTTCTGTTTGAACAGATAAGCAAAATATATAGATAAATAATATTTATCATATTATGTACCTATTTTTTCACCGACGAATCCCGAACGGAGGAGGTATACAATTCGACTGTCTGTTTTTTTGCGCGTTTGATATAGATAGTAATTATACTCTGATTTTGATGATTTATGATTCATTTGAAAGAGGAGGCTGGAGAAATAGTCTCATATTCATGAAAACGCAAATCCGAAATCCCCTTCCCTCCGAAAACCGCCTACGAAAGTAGTGGAGGAGGCAAATTTTCTCGAAAATCGAAAATCTGAGGTAGTATAATTAAAGATGGGACAATATCCTTAAACTTTTAAATTGAATTTTATTATTTTTATTATTTGTAGCAACATTTATAATGAACATTTTTTCATTGGTATTAGTACACGTTCAACGATTTTCATGACTAATGTTACACTTATAAGTGTGAAATAAATATTTTTCTACCAAAGATTGGACCGACTCTAATAGTTGATGCACTGAAAAATACAAAATAATATTAATTCTATTGGTGCTGGTACTTGTGAAGTTGGTGCCAAAAGTTATCAATCTAACTGCAGCTGCACAACTTCAGAAGTACCAGCACCAATAAAATTAATATTATTCTGTACTTTTCAGTGCACCAACTTATAACGTCGGTCCAATTTTTTGTAAAAAAGATTTATTATTTTATATAGTGCTTATAATTTCTCTCTACAAGTTTGGCAGTAAGATACTGCGTAATTTTGAATAAAAAACATTCCTTATGATTTGGAGTATTCTTCTAGATACATATAGGTGAACTCAGAGTCGAAGTTCTGTCGCCTGCTATGATGTTTTTGAAGTCAAAATACTAGATATTGTAGTAACTAATCATTCAAATGCAACTCCCTCTACTTAATTGAATCATTAGATATAATTTTCTAAGAGGTTTTTGCCCATTTAGGGTTTGTGTGGTCTACTTTGAGAAGTATCACGAGAGAAGGAGAAGGATTTTTTTATGTACTGACTTTATTAGTTGATGCACTGGAACATATAAAATAATATTAATTCGATAGGTGCTGGTACTTTTGGAGTTGGTGCCTACAACAAGTGACTACAACTGCACAACTTCGAAATTTTGAAGTTGTCCAATTGTAATTAGATAAAAGACTTTCTGCACCAACTTCAAAAGTACCAGCACCTATAGAAGTAATATTATTTTTTCATTTTCTAGTGCATCAACTAATAAAGTCGGTCCAGTTTTGGTAAGAAATATTTATTTCACAATTTTGAGTGTAACATTAGTCATGAAAATCGTTGAACGTTCGTTAATATCAGAGAAGATAGTACATATTCCCATGTATATTCTTAGCTTGTCTTGTTTTTATTCAGAGTTCTCAAAACATCGCGTTGGAAATTCACATATTTTGAACTTACTATTAAAAAAAATCACAAAAAGTTACCATTGACTAAATGTATTCGAAAATCTTTTTAAACTTTAGATACAATATGTACCTACAACTTTTATTTGAAATATTTTCTCCTAAAATTGATAGATAAAAAAATAAAAATGAATAATCAAAAATTATTTTTAATATTGTTAGTAACATGGAAGCTCAATATGAAATTAGTAAAAATTGTATATTTCCTAGGGTTGGTAATAAAGACTTTGGTATTGAAAATTTTATTTATAAAAAAGATATTTATATTAAGAAATAAGCAAGAAGAGATGTTCAGCCACGTAGATTCAAAATTCGAACCTGGCTTCCGCGCGTTTCATTCAGCTACCCAAGCCGATGAGCCATCCTGACAACGATTGTATAATTATCATTTGCAGATCTTCAATGTAAATTGAACACACGTGGTGTTAAAAATATATTTGTTAAAGAAAGCGATAGTTTACTCCAGATTCATATATAATCAAACGATACACAATTTTATTGATGTAGTTTGAAAATCAATAATGCGAAATTTACCTTTCCTCTGGCTACAGGCCATCGGGATTTTTTATCTTTAATGATTCCGAAGTTATGAATTTTTCTGTTGGTCTATGCAACGAGCTGTTTAGACACAAAAATTATCATAAGTAGGTAAATCAAAAACTCACAGATAAGTGTAACAAACCTTGGTGCGTTATATTGAAAAATCTAAAAACGGAGGATGGCATTTAAAAAAAACAAAATGTAATTGCTTATCCTAGTTTTCGACACCCTGTATATAAAAAGGTCACTCCTGAATCTTTTTATTTTTTATTTACTATTAATTGCTCAATGTGAAATATGATTTTTGCTCAATTTACAATATTGACAAAAAATATTGCGCGGTTTTAAGCCCTGCAGATAGACAGTTAACATTACATTTCTCGGAATTTTAGACTTGAGAAACTTATAGTTCTATGCTCTGTTTCTGTGTCATGTCACAGTCAAGTGTCAGTGTGTCAGGGTTCTCAAAAGCAAAGTTCAAAGTGTTCTCTGGTTGTTACTCAGCTTTATTTGGTTTTAGTTTATAATAACGATTGAATAATATTTATTTCTGATTTCAGAATATTCTTTACAATCAAAACCAAGGAATTCTATAATTTATATCCAAGAAAATAATAATAATAACACAAGCATTGTGAATGTTTATGTCCAAATTTTAAATAAAAAGGTTCTGCAATTTTTGTTCTGACATAAAAGACAATACATCAAATGTCAAAACAAGAAGTAAAAGTAAAAACCAGACATTAATGAGAGAAACTGTAAAAAGCTGAAAAAACTGAGCACATTTACCAGATTGCATACCATATTCTAACAGAGTTTCTGTTTTCAACCGAAATCATACGTATCGTTCAGATTAAGGTATTAGTGAAGAAAGAATGTCAATCGCTGACAAGGAATTTTATATAAACGATATCGTTTACCGGTTTGATAAGAACAAGCGAATCCTCTTTGGTGTAGTAGTAGATAGTTATGAAGCTTCATCTGATGTTGATGACAACTATACTTTGCAAAAAGGTCAGATTCGGGTGCTCTGGAATAGTAGTTCCAGGGAACAGGTATGGAGACAGAGAAAAGTTCACCTAATCAGTAGGGGCATCATGCCTGGTGATATTGTTCGCAGGCTGGAAAAGGGGCGAGAAACCCAAAGGGGTTATTGCAAAGAAGCAAAGCAAATTGCTACAATTCAGATTGTAGGTACTGATAAAGTCATTGAGAATGTAGACAGTAATAGATTACATTGCGTTCGGCCATATGATCTTGAATATGCTGTATGCTTAGGAGACAAGTTTGGACGTATAGAGGTAAAATATAGAATAATTTATTAAATATTCCGTTCAAATTAATGTTTTCTAGGCACTGGAACAAATGATAACTATGCAATCAAAATGCGGATCCGTTGTTAACATTCTAACTAGTATAAACCATGATTTAGAGGATTATTGGTTATCTAAACGCAATAGAATATCTTTCCATGCTTACTATCCCGGACAAGAAGTGGTGAGTATTAAAAAAACAATATTTAAGGTGTGAATCGTTAATAAGTCCTTCGCATTAATTATCTAAAAATATCTTACTTCTGGAAAAGGGTTGCCTTTTTATTTTAACATTACTCACTTACTCTTATAAATATATTAAATAGCCTCATCCTGGTATTTCCAGATATGTACACCCAGCAATCTTGAACAGCCTGAATGGATTAAAAAATCTAAAACTATGAAAAGGAATATACAATCAAGACAGCGATTTACTGTACAAACTGTTGAAGATGTGCAAGTTGAGGTATCTTGGTATAACAGTAGCTCTGGCAATTCCAACTTTACTGATATTGCGCCTTCTGACATTAAAAAGCAAGTTTTCTAAGCTCTAAGATTACATTTTAAATCACACAAAGTTTCTTGTACAATTTTCTGTAAATGTTGACATATTTTAGATTGAAAGTCCTGGAACATTCTAGTAGTACTTGTTTGGAATTATCAGAACGTAGGTTATTGAGGTTGTCTGCTCATGATGTTTTGCTCAAGAAAAAAGACTGGATCCGTAAATTGTCTGTACAATATAGACCTGATGTGTCTCGACCACCTCGAATAATCTTCAATTGCAGTTCTAAAATGTATGTCGAGAGAAAAAAAAATGGTCAGAGAACACATTTAACTGATTGTTAATAATTATATTGTAGTATACCAAGAGTTCCTAGGACAAGAAGTTCATCAATAGTTTACCCTACTGAAACGATAGATAGTAGAAATGTTAGTCTAGATAATCATGAAGAAGAAGAAGATGCTGAATGGTGGACTGAAGAAGGAGAAGAGTCAGATGATAATGAAAGTTATTCCTCTCCAAATACTTCTATACCAAAATCAAAGCGGAAGCATTATCCACCTAAACCACAGGAACTTGTACCTGGACATACACTTCCTGTTGAGGTGAGAACACTTTATCTTTTTTCTTTTTAGTGTTTCAGGTTTAGTCTACAAAACATTTTGGGCATTTGTAATCTCTAAACATAATCTAACCTAAAACTTGATGCTTGTTATCATATCATAGGTAAACTTCTGTTCAGTATGTCAGATGACAAATTCAACTTTTTTTCGTTCAACACATGATATAAAAAAATGTATGTGTATCGTGAATCGTGGTTCAACACAGTTATTGATAATTTATTGAATAAATGATGCTTCACAATGTAAAACCATACGATTATGTCCACAAAATTTGCGTAAATTTGACAAAATCAAAAAGGTCTATTCCGATTTCAATGGACATTTTCTAATTTATCTTTCGACTTGGTACGGATCGTCGAATTTTTATAATATAAATAATCTCCACAGGTTATCTACGTGGAATCGAAAATCACAGTTGTATGGCAAGATGGTACTGAGGAGAAGGATATACCATCAACTCAGTTGTACTATTCGATTTCATTGGATGATCATGAGTTCTTTCCTGGCGAATGGGTCGTTAATGATACATCTAAAGATGAAGACACCAAATATGGCGTGGTGCAATCTGTCAATTATATCGAAAGAACGGCTACTGTAAGCAAAAACCAAAGTTTATTGATTCAATCTTAATCTTTACAAATATAAGAATAACAATGATATACACTTCTGAACAAAAGAAATGGATAAAGATAGTTTGGTTCAAATTCAATTTTGCATGTTTTTTGATCATTTTTATTCTCAAGATTTAGTGATATCAACTAGAATGTGATCTACAGGCTGGAATCAAAAGTTGTGTTTCATCCTAGATTTGTAAAAAATGAAAAAAATCAGTGACGCAATGATTTGTATTTTTGCGACATTTTTAAGCCTGCTTTTTTCGTTGGCAGTTAGGTTAAGTTAGGTTACAAGCATCTTCAACATGTCCCGCACATTGTCGATCCGGTTTAGATCAGGGCTTCGTGGAGATCAATCTTCATCCAGATATCCATTTCAAACCGGTGCAATATGAGCCTGCTTGGCATTATCGTACACTAAGAATCATTTTTCTGTTTTTTTGTTCAGAAGTGTAAAACAATCTTTTTCATAGGTTAAATGGTTCGATAAAATTCCAAAAGAAATTTCTGCAACTGAAGTTAGCGTCTATGATTTGAAGAAACATTCGAAATATGTATTCCGTCCTGGTAGCATAGTTAAGTCTAAACCTACTGTAGCTGAGAAGATGGGAAAAGTTATTGATAGCTGTACTCAGGTATTTACATAAAATAATAACATAATACCAAGATATCCGAAAAGTAACTTATGGAATTTAATAGTTTTGATTTGTTTTGAACATTATTATAGTAGGTATTAATATTATAAAGGCTGTTCGAGCAGCATTTCAAACCAAACTCAAACCGTCAGAGAAATACGCATTTCAATTTTGAGGAGATCGAAATTGAAATGCGCACGCCTCACAATCACAGAACACAGTTTGAAACTGGTCCAAATTGCTGCTCGAACCATAGATAAGTGATTGTTGCACCCTCACAGATATCTGTCACATTCTACAACGCGATCCTATAATATAAGGTCTTGCACCTCCGGTAGCAGGAGACGAGACGTCTTGAAGACGTTTTTCATAATTGAAGGTCTGGCCGCACTGGGCGCTGTAATGAAGTGTCGTTGCCTATTTCTCAAAATAATGATTCATGGCTTTCTTTATTAGTAGTTCATTTGCACTGAAAAGAATTCCTTAAAAAGTAAATAAAAAACAAAGAAGATTAATAATTGTAAACAGTAAATACCCACAGAAGAACTAAAAACGGCTTCAGTATGCAGAACACCTTGGCCTACCCCCAACTCCATGGTGTTGCAAAACCTTTTTTATACGATCATCATCATATGTGACAATTGACAAAGTCAAACGTCAGTACATCATTCAATTGAAAACAACCAACTTCTGGATCATGGAATACAAAATTTCGTATTGTTTTCTTGGAACATGTATAATTAGATTAATTTATACATATATTCAGGGTTATGTGAAAGTCCAATGGCTGGATGGTAGTGAGGAGAACTGTTGGCCGCGCGATATCGAATTGATACCAGAGTCTTCGGACTATGACGATTTAGATGAGGAATCATCGGATGATGAAGGCAATGGAGGTGGTGCAGCTTCGTGGGAAACGGAGAGTGTCGAATTTCAAGTTGGTGATCTGAATGATGAGACTGTGTTGCAAACGGTGGCAACTCGTCTAGACTTTGTTCGTAATAGAATTGTCTATTTGAGAGAGGCGTTTAGACAGCATGCAATAACTGAGAATTTTTCGGTAAGAATAATTTCAATTTTATATGGTTACACAATATATGAAAAGTTGCATCCTGAACACCCAACACTTGCCATTTAAAAAAACGTTAAACTACACAATTTGTATAATATGCTAAACTCAATTTTTACTGTCGTTAATTTACTTTGAAGCAAATATCCTTGGAAATGTAATTCATGAAATAATCTATGCTATGACTGGCAGCGTTGGCAACATTGATATTAACAGCACTTGAAAGTTAAACATTCTGCACAAGTCAATCATCAATTCATTTAACCTTATTTTTTCGCGAACTTATATTTACTATTTTACGCATATTTTTGCAAATTTTGAAGGACTTTGGTGTTATATAGAATTCATGGATGATTATATACTTTTTGGCACACACACACATATATTTTAACAAAAACCGCTAACTAGACTTTTACCATTTCTCTTACTAATCTTTTTCGCATAATCTTCACTAATTTTTGTTTCATTACTTTTTTTTCAGTTTTTGAAAGATTTGTTACTCGTCTATGAGAATTCCAGCTATTTGGATAAATTACTTGGCACATCGATATTCAGCCTTAAGAGCAAACATTTCCAGGCTCTTGTGATGCAAGCCAAAGAAAAAGCCAAATCTCTTGGTGTCGAACTAAGAGGAAGATTATTTTCCAGTGACAATCTGTGTCCGTCCATTTCGAAAATTAAAGTTGCCGAAAAAGAAAATATCAATAAAATGATTCGATTAGAGAACAAAATTAATGCACAAATTGAGAAGAAGGAGAGTGGAAAAGATACTGAAGGTAAGAAAGAAAAAAATAAGGTAATAAATCTATAGTCAACAATATTATCGTTAATTTATAAGAAACAAATTAAACCTGTTAAGAAATACATAAATATAACAAAGTTCATGTAATATTTTCAGAGACAAATATGTAATCATGATATAATTGTTCATATTTGACCATGAACAATAAAAAATAGAACTCTAAAATATTTTATATTAGTTATTTATGATATTGACATATTTTCTTTGCGCATGCGCTAATTCCACTGTTTTTTGATAATGTATTAATTCAATCGCACTGAAAATAAAGGTAATAACCATGAGTATATATGGTAATAACCATCGTACCCGCAGCCATATTTTTGAAATGGGTTTCGACGTTCACGGTGGTGAACAAGTCTATATTCAAATAAACATTAAACCACCTTTTAGTGTCAAAAATAGCAAAATCTACAGAAAAGATATAAGATCAAAATTTGTCATCAATAATTATTATATTACGTTCTTTCAGCTCCTACAACTCCTCTTACACCGGACAGTGTTACCGAAATAAATTATGTATCACAAGACAATTTGTGTGTGGAATTGTTGTCAATGTTGAAATTGCGCATGGACCTTGCATACGCCGAAATAATAAGTCGTATCGGCGGCACTCAGGCCCTTTCGGTGCTGACAAAGGCTCAAGAAAGTGTCGCCCTGCCCTCACCAATGACATCGACAATGACGCCATCTATAGCCATTCCGACGACACCACTGGCCACACCGGATAATTCATTTTCCGCTCTAAGTGGTAGTCCATTGAAAGGTATTACTACTACTGGTATGCAGGATAAAATTGTTGTTGATGGTGATGATTTTCTGAAAGGGGACGGAGATTTGGTGTACATGACGATGGAAGAGGCGCCCGTGAGTACTTGATTGTAATTTAGTTTCTTTATATAATGAAGTAACATAGCTACCACTAGATGCACTCGACGTTGACATTATTCACAAAATTTAACGGTTTCCGAGTTATAGCAAAGTTTACAGAATACTATTGTTGGATTTGATATCCGATATTTGCCGCTTGTTTCGTTCAGGAGGAAAGATGAATAACACACATCTATACTTTACAAGAGCTGGTCACCTGGTTCAAAATCAAAATTCAAAAATGATTTTTATTTTCATTGATATGACAATTATGACATGACAGTATTGACTGACAATTGACATTTATCGTACCATGGACATAAACAAAAGATTCTCAACAACTATAAATTGGGTCACTTTTGAAACTTATTTTATCGACAGCTCAATAGTACGATTTTTTGCTTTCTGCATAAATCATGCTCGTAGTTCCAGATATATTGCCGGAGGCAATAATATCAGTTTCAAACCGAAGCAATGGAACCTACAAGGGACGTCATATATTTATACAAGAGAAATAATAACATATTTTTAGAATTGCCCATTTTCTGATCATACTTAGTTTGTATCTAATATCATTATAGGTTAATTAATCAATGTGTAATTGATAATTTCAGAGAATGTTTTAAAATCTATAAGTATAATTTCTATTACAGGTGAAGGTTGTGTAGAAGAGTATATGGTATTGTCATTATTGAATTTAATTTGGTTTTTTAAATCAGTAGATATATTTTTTCTGACTATAAAAGTGAAAGATGATCATACTAATTCTAATTTCTTGTATATTAATTCCACTATATATTATAGCAGCAAACAAATTTATTTTTCCATTCATTTTACTTACCAACGAATTTATATACATGAGAAAAAGAACTGGTCCCACGATAGACCCTTGTGGAACACCACATAATACGTTTTATTTCTTCTACACTCTAGACACTCGCTGAGCTTGGCGTATTTTTTAGATGTACGTTTTGGTGAAAGTGACTCAGCTTCTACTATTCTGTAAACTTTGGTTATATAGCAATAGTTAATTCTGAAGTAAATGTGATTCCGTAATATTTTGAAATCTCTCTAGGTGACACACCATTATTATGCCAACAAATTCGAGCCGAATGACTATCAACACTTTCTCAAAGCTGTGCATCGTGAATACAAACTGCTAAAAGAATCACTGCCCAGTGGTGTATGGGTGCGATTGTATGGTAATCGTATCGATCTTCTATCTGTGATGATTCGCGGCCCTGCCAAAACACCCTACGAAGATGGACTATTTCTGTTCG
This sequence comes from Crioceris asparagi, assembly GCA_958507055.1. Taxonomy (NCBI): domain Eukaryota; kingdom Metazoa; phylum Arthropoda; class Insecta; order Coleoptera; family Chrysomelidae; genus Crioceris; species Crioceris asparagi. The sequence goes on along the minus strand of OY293827.1, from coordinate 95,880,182 downwards.
ACATTCAATTGAGTGCCGACTATCCGAGATCACCACCAGTTGTTCACTACATCAGCTATAGCACCGAACGATTGAATCCGAATCTCTATGTTGAAGGAAAAGTATGCGTCTCGCTGCTTGGAACATGGATGGGTCGTGGTACTGAAGTATGGGGACCAGATAGCACATTGTTGCAGTTGATTGTATCCATACAGGTAAGAATTATTGAGCAAAAATAAATTTTATTAAGTTTATACCTTTTACCCAGAGTAGTTATGTAAGGAAAGTAGTAAACAGGTTCCTTCTGTTGCTCAGTTGTTAAGTTATGATTTATAGTATATCGGTGATAATATCATACATTATACTTTTTGCAAAACGGTCTTACAGATTCGTTAAAGCGGGGATTTTCGTGCTTGAATTTACCGCTAGGTTCGCTAAGGTGTCAAATGTCACTGGACGTCTTCTGACATGGAGATAAACAGAAACGACATTGGCAACAATGACATTTGACATTGTCAGATGTCATTTTAACCTAAAACTTTTGACAACGAAAGTGACAGGAGTAAAAATATTCTTTTTTATTTCTCCCGTTTAGGGTCTGATTCTGGTGAATGAACCCTACTACAATGAAGCCGGTTACGAAAAGCAGACGGAAACTCAACAAGGCTACGAGAACTCTCGCACATACAATGAATTAGTCATCTTAAAATTGGTTCAGTCGATGAGGGAAATGTTACTTTCACCGCCGGAAATTTTCAAACGTGAAGTGTTACACCACTTTAGACAAAACGGTAAGGCTATGTGTGAACGTTTCCGAAGATATTGCAGCGATACTGACCCCCTGATACCGGATTTCCCATTAAGGCCTGTTAGTAAAGGACTGAAATTATCCTTTACAGCAGCTTTGAATTCATTTCAAGAAGTGCTTTCGAAAATAAGTGATACAAGTGATAATTCTGAAGGGAATAATGCTTAACAATTATTTCACTTTCTTGTCGTTCAGATGTTATTTTTGATGCACCTTATTTATTAATAATGCTTTAGAATAAAAATGGAGATTATTTTTTAGGTTGTTTATCGTTGGCTGTTATTTCAGTTTTTTTTCTACTTCCCTTGAATATGTATAGATGCTAGTCTATGAAAGTGAAGCATTCCGGATTGCTTACTTTAGATGTTGAATCTCAACTTAAAAAGTATTACTTGGCTTTAAGAGTATTATTTATTTTAGTTTTAAGCCTTCGCATGCGCGAAAATCTTGTTATTGATGAATCTCACATTATTTCATCAACGAACTATGAGAAAGTTTGAGTATTTTTTCATGTATTTTGTGATTATATAAATTACCTTGTTAAATTCATGCAATAATGATTACTGTTTACTAATATAGCTGTATAAAAGTAGTCAATTTTATTATTCTTGTCCCAATAATGCTACACTAACTTGAACTGCTGATTGCTGATGAATGAAGTAATTTCATTATTAATATGGCTTATTTGAGATAGAAAACGATCATTTTTTGTATTTAATTTTATCTCAGGGAATTTATTTCTTCGCACAATTATTTAAATAATATATATATATATATATAGCGCACAATATTGATAATTCATAAAAATTGTTGTTGTTGATAATTGTTTGAAAATATACCTTAATAATTTGTATATCCATTTTTTAGATTTGAATAAAAAATGTTATTGTTGCATCTTAGGTTTTTTAGTCATTAACCTTTAGCAATAACTTTTGAGTCCAAGATAACTGGAATAAAATGCGGTAAGTTCGAGTAAAACGGGTTACCCCTAGGGTTCCGTACATTTATATTAAGTGAATACAAATGTGTAGTCATAAAGAATGAAGAAATATACAATAAAAATCAACCGCAGGAATCTATTCAATTCGCATAATTTTTTCGTCATTATTTATGTTTCTGCTTAGGTATATATTTGTCGAAATAGATATACTGAAATTAAAAGCGTTTTTATTAAAGAGATCATTTTATCTTTCCAGCAACATACATTAAAAAAGCAAGGTAACCTGCTTATATTTCGTTTCCTGATGGGTTTACAGATAAAGGTTTCATATAGCACACCCTGTATACTTTTTCGGTTTCTCATATATTCTATTACATTAAAATATAACTGGTAAAACCTCATAAAATATTATTAACGAAACTTGATAATCTGGAAGAACTTACAAATACAAAACTGTCTAACTTTTGTAGCAGACTCAGATATTACCAAATATAGAACAAAGACATTTTGAGCATATTTGATTTTTTTTCAAAGGCTAGGTATGTCAAAACCTTAGATCATGGAATTACCAAGGAGACACCGCATTTGAAGAGCTAGTGAGAACTAAATCAATGGACGTAACTCACAGATCCTCGCATTCCACCACTGTGTTAAGAAGCAAAAATCGTTGTTTTCATTAAAAAATAGCACAAAAAATGAAAATCAGAATAATTTGTAAACACCAAGGTGATCACGAAACTAATGGCGTCCGGCTATACAGAGCAGCATCTCCTGTCGTGTAGTGTACGCACTACGCACGACATTTCCCTACTCTAAGGTTTTTGTCGTCAGTGTTTTGTTGTTTTTTGAGCATGAAACTAGAACATTGAATTATTTTTGTATTTCCAAGAAGACCATACATATGTATAGTCATGCACAAATATAGGGAGGACGAGTCGAGTAACACGAGTAGTGGGAGTAGCACAAAAAACATTGAATTATCGTATGTCCAGTGTTGCCAGATCCCAGATATGTGATTACCAGAATATTACTCTGAAATTACCAGAATTTAGGGAAAATTACCAGATTTATTTTTATATACAATATATACGTACAAAAAATGAATAATTCACCTGCAAAGGCAACTTGCCCGTAATCTATGTTACAGAAAAGATAAAAAGAAAAAGGATCATACTCTTAAAATATTATAACTTTAATTATCATATATTAATCAAAACAAATAAATATGGTAATAGTCTAGTTTAGGGGCTTTTGCTATAAAAGTCCTAAAAAATCAAATGTTACTAAAAATACATATATGGTAACATAACTTTTAATAAAATTGAGGCGGAAGACGCTATTTTTAATGATTTATTACAAAAAATAGCAAAATATGGTGGTTTTGGTACTTACGACTTTTAGCAGAAATTTTCGATTTGGAATTTTCGTTTCAATCCCAAATAGTATATAACCATCCTTGTATTCTATTTAATACTAAAATTGTTTAAAATAAGCAAAAATATGCGTGAAAATAGTAAATATAAGTTCACATAAAAAGGATTGACGGTTGATTTATGTAGTATGTTTGACGACACGACTTGACGTTAACAGCATTGATATACGACTATTCCAACGTTGCCAAAACTAATGTTTATGATATTGAACTATTGAACATCTTTAAAAATATTCGATAACGAAAGCATAAACTAAGTAGTAAGATTTTAAATGTCTGAAGGTTTAGTTCTATGTTTAAAATTTACTAAAAATAAATTTTTCATAAATACTTGCTTTAGAGCAAAAATACGATACATATCATGGCAACTTTTGATGCTGAAGGTGACGAGTTTTGTCTTCAGGCTTTTGAAAATATGAATTCATTGATTGCTTTACGACAAGATATTGAGAAAGAAAGAAGAGCTCAGTACTTGTCATTTTAGAAAACGTTAAACTATACAAGACAAATTCGTATAATATACTAAATTCTGTTGTTATTGTTGTTAGCTTTTCTAAAGCAAGTATTATTGGAAATGAAATTCAAATCATAGAATACATATTTATAAAATAATTTCATAGTACAAAAGTTATACTGACAGAGTATTTCATAGTACAAAAGTTATACTGACAGAGTTGGCAACATTGATATTAATAGAACTTGGTAGTTCAGGATGTACTACATAAGACAACCGTCAATTCGTTTTACTTCACTTTTTTGTGAACTTATATTTTATATGTAGTTTGGACGAAGGAAGCTTAAATACAACAGTAGACACTCAGTGAAATACTGCGCAACATACCAAATTGACAATCACGGGACGTTATTTCAGCCACTTCTGCTTATAGAACAGGATACAGAGTTAGTTATCCTTCCTTTATATATTCTTGTGTATAGTCTTCTTGTGTATTTCTTTGTAAAAAAGCTCGGAACATTGACTTTCAGCCGAGACAACCATGACCATAACTTTCAGATAGTGACGATAGTGTTCTCTGACATAGACATAGAATTTCAATTGACTTATGGCTGGCGTTGAGATCATAGAGAAATATTAATGTTAATAATTATCTCTATGATCGAGATTTCACTTCACTTCAGAGAACACTATTTCCAACTTCAGTTGACTGTTGACTTCAGACGTCTATCTTCTCTGACTTCAGTACTTTTTCGACCTTTTCTTTTGACAAATGGCAAATGGCGGATTTTGACATTCATCGGTAGCGCGTCATGGCTAAGCTCGTATTTGTTATTATGTCGTAGCTCTTATAAAACTATTAAAAATATGTTGTGATGTGTGATAGTGTTAAGTTTTTAGTGATAAAATCTAGTTCAACTGGCAAATTGAATAGCAACGAAATGACACTTCTACCAGAAGCTAATCTTCAATCTAACGAACACTCCAAACTAAAACGGACCTTCACCCTACCCAGAAACCCTTTTAACAATACTAGAATGTCGAAAAGGAAACCCAAAACGAAAGACGAACATGATTTGAAGATTGACACTGAAGTAAATAAGAAGGTTTTCAGACGTCCATCAATTAGAAAGTTCATCAACAAAATAGCACAGCATATTAGTGGAGTACCAGGCATAAACCAAAGCATAGAAAACAATAGAGTACCTCCGGTAGGTCTTCAAACTTGGGGTCCGAACGATACACCTGGAGTAACTGGTTTAAAAAACCATGGCAATACTTGCTTCATCAATGCAGTTTTACAATGCATCTCTCATACTGATGTACTAGCCGAATACTTTGTATTGGACAGATATAAAGTTGATTTATCTAGACGAAATAAACTGAATTCTAAAAAATTTGGGACCAAAGGAGAAGTTACTGAACAACTTGCTCTGCTATTGAAAGCCTTATGGGCATGCCAATACAGCCCCGAACTTAGTACTACTTTTAAGCAAGTGGTCGAGCGTCATGGTGCTCAATATAAAGGAACACAACAACACGATGCCTTGGAGTTTTTGCAGTGGCTTCTCGACAAAGTTCATGAGGATTTGAATACAGCCTCAAAGAAGAAATTCAAGTCAATAAAGGTCAGTTCCTATTCATTATTATTATTGTCAAGTATAAATTGGTTACCAAATCAATTAGATATCTACCTATGTCTTTTCCATGTTCAAGCATTTTTATCTTTTTTATTGTTAAGTATCTCAGAGCAGATTCGTCTAGACATAGGTACAATTACAAAAAATATTGTCCCCGAATTCTAGAGTAAAATGAAATTCTCTCAATCTTTCGTAAGATTTCAAGTTTACTAATAAATTAAGATAAAAGATAGCGTTTAACCTACGGGATCATAGGTCACGTCCAAATAAGAGACAATTATTATATTGAATATCTCACACATATAAATATGGTTTGTTATTTTATTATGGAATATTTTTAATATAGGTACATGTGGGTAGTTAATGACTGTCAAATAACGTTAAACTCTTGGTACAGACAGCTTGAGCCTGAACTCCTCCCACCTATGCAAACATCAAAAAAAATATTGCTAAGTTGATGGAGCTTTCCAGGTACTTAATTGTCATTGTTATCTTGACGTCAGATCGGTAAACATATGTATTATATAAATACCGGTAAACAATTGTATATCTGTGTGCCTACTTTCATCTAATAAAAGTTTAGATTAATTAAACTATTTATTCTTATTAGTAAAGCTGGTGACCCGATTTCGCACCCGAAGAATTATTGAAATACTTGCAAATGACTGGTTCCCAATAATTAATTTCTATAATTTACACCTTTTTTGTCATTATTGCAACACCTAAGTAAATCTTTTCTTGAGTTCATGATAGCAAATTAATTGAATTTTTCGTAGGGCTCTTCCTTTTAGAAATTTTCGTGCTTTCAAGTTACGCCCTGAAGGAGAATTTTCCTTTATAGTTCCGAAATAGTGAAATCAATGTTTATAAATTTTGGATAGTATACCCATGGTATAAGTACTGGTAATAGGAAATTATAGCAATATTTGAATCTAATCTTGGAAGCCCGGGGCGGACCACCCCTAACCACCATTCAAATATCTCCCGACACTTTTTCTTTGACATCCTGTATATAAATAATAGACTAATGGATACTTAGCTAGGTATATTGTTTTCTAATTACTTCATTAAAGTATGTGTAATTAGTAATTACTGTATCGATCACTTCCTGTATAATCGATTATTGCATCATATTTGCATGCTTGTCTTCATTCGGGCATCTCTATTTCTTTATTGACTCTTATAGGATATTTTATAATAATACACTTAATTTTAGCTATATTTGTATTAAAATTAGATAGTTTCTGGTTGTAAAAATTTCTGACATTCAAAAGTAAAAGTGATAAACTATAATAATAATCATCAATGTTGAACATTGGATTTTTAATACAAACTAAACATTGGATACCGACAAACACTGGCTGTATTTTTAGTAACATTATCTTTTATTAATTATTATTATTATATTCTGCAATGCTGTAGGTTGAACTTGAGCTTGTCTTCTTATCAGTAATGTTTGCCAGTCGTCCATAAATAAAAGCAGCATCATAAATTTGAATTGATAAATCCCGACTCGCTTGATGTCATTTTGGTTGATCAAGGCAATGATTATTGAATAAGGCAGTCTGTCAATATTATATAATTTTTTCATTCATATTTTATTTTACCTTTGTTAATTAAAGTACACAATAAAAAGTGAAAATAAAGAGTTTTTATAGTAAATTTTATTATACTTTAAAGAGAAAACTGCTTTCCACTACTTTACCGAAAGTTATAAAAACGGTTAAAAATTTTGATACAATTATGCAGGTACCTATGCTTTTTATTTAAAATCGAATTACATTAAATCTTTATCTTATATATATATATATATATATATATATATATATATATATATATATATATATATATATTTCTCTTCAACGAGATAAACCTGGCAGGCATCCAATTTTTTTGCGGAAAATTATTACAATCTTCTGTGCCAACTTTACTGGTATTATAGGTATGTATTTGGTATATATCGACATTTCGCTGTTTTATTATCTTGACTAATGTTGCTTTTTGAGATTAAGGGTAAAAATAAATTTTCATTACGACTAAGATCGTAGAAACTTCATTCAAACATACTTTAACAAATAAATTATTCTTACTATAGTCCGTTTGAAAAAGGTAGAGAGTAATAAACAATAAACCCTAATTAAATACGCAAAACTTGTACTAGGTGGTCGTAATAATTCTTGGAAATTTTGAAAAAGTTTTAAATACCTTTAAGTAATGGTTTTGTTTGTTTGACCAGTCAACTCACCCTGTTTAGGCTCCTTAAGGGCCGCAATACAATAGAAATCGTTCATCATATTGCTTGTAAATAAGGTAATAAGCGTAACTTGAGGTAAGGGCAGTGAATAATGAATTTATTTAACTTTTATGATAGAGTTGCTAAGTGAACCTCCGGAATATAATTAAAACTACTTACAGTGAATTGATTATAAATTATGAATTTATTAAAAATAAAAGTTGATTTTATGTTAGAAACATCTGTTTAAAAAATATTATATTTTGTAAACATAGAAAGATTCATTCTTGGTCGTTATCGGAAAGAAACCAATCGGAGGGACTTTCGTCGTTTCCTACGTTTATAATCAGTGGTTTGATCGTATCATCTGGGCCCCACATATTTTCCTCAAGTATATTATTACATGTGAAATACATCTAGAGCTCATTTCTCCATTCACTTACGGCCTTTTTCAAGAGCACCTGAACATCATTCATTTTAAATGTGGTCTTATGATCGATAACGTATTTGGTAAAGTATGTTCCTTAGTTCTAAGGAAATCCAGACTCTGGGAAGGCTTCAAGGAGGTTACTTCCTCATTTCTGCATGTTTCATGTCCAAAGCATTTTTCGTGTAGACTAGCAACGGCGAGGCATTCTGTCACGAGGTGATCCGGAGTTTCCTCCTCCTCCCCCCACTCGTTGTTCTCTGCTATAGACGCATTCTCGTTAGGTGCTTCCTGAGGCTACAATGCCTAGTAAGGAATCCAGTGAGGTCGTGTAGCATATTCTTGCTAAGATCCCGATACTGCTTAGTATTGCAGTATTAAAGCTTCCAAGAAATTTTTAGAACGATATAACTCAGGGAAATTCCGCCAGAGTGTTTCTACTCTTGTAGGTATATTTACCTGTACCACAGAAGGGTTCTGGGCCAATGAAAGGAGTTCGTGCTCTTTTTCTGGTAAGTTTGTTGGCCTCTTCATTTCCTATGATTCCCGAGTGGCCGGGAATCCAGACTAAACAGACCTTGTTTTTCTTGCCTATTCCATTGAATTTTCTTCGGCACTCCCATACCAGTAGAATCGATGATATGAGAGCTCAGTACTTTAATCGCAGCCTGACTGTTAAAATCTATAGCTATATCCCATTTCTGATAGTTTCTTTCTATGTTCATTTCCACACATCTTTCGATTGCGAGCACTTCTGCCTGAAAGACGCTTGGACAGCGACTTAACTATAGTGAGCATTTGGTTGGCCAGGCCCGGAATACTCCAGCGCCAGTTTCCGTCGTGGTTTTAGAACCATCTGTGTACCATTTGATGTCATTCTTTTCGAGAGCTTGGATTGTGGGCTCCCTTTTCCAATCTTCTTTTCATCATAATAAAAGCTTTCTCGATGCTAATTTTCCCTATCATCTCGTCACTGGGAAGGTTAGCTGATGGGATATATTTGGTCAAACAGGACCAGGCTTCTTTCCGATTACTAATTTCCTCATTGCCAATACCTTCCCTGGCTAGTCTTAGAATGACCTAATGGGCTAGTCTATTTATCACAAGATGTGGAGGTGTGAGATCTGTGATGATCTCCCATGCCCTAGTTGCGCACGTTTTCATAGCTCGGGTGATACAGACTCAGGCCAACCTTTGTATTCTATCGAGGGTTTTCCTCGTAATGTCCTGGCTTGTCTTGGCCTGCCAGACTATTGCCTCATAAGTTATTAATATATATATATATATATATATATATATATATATATATATATATATATATATATATATATATATATATATATAGAACTACAAAATATTTTACGATTTTTGAATAAATATTTACTCTATTTAATTATTAATTATATATTAATCTCAGCTTTGACCACTCCATATAAACTTTAACCATGCCAAATCACATATTCCTCCGTGAATGCAATATGCTTAAAAAGAGGTCCAAATTTAAAAAAAGTTAATCTCTTATTTATTATTTATTCGAGAATCGCTTGTGTTTTTTAACAATTTCTCGATCATTACCTCCACAATTAAGTATTTTTGATCAAAAACAAATAGTGATTGTCATTATTCATTTGGTGATTGTTTTTTCTTTGTTCTGCACGATTTGTTGTTTGTGTATAGGTTCACTTTCGACTCTGTTGGTATTTTTAATATAATATCGAGAGACCAACCAAAAAATAGATGATGCAATAAAAAATATAAAATAGTATAGGTATTATATGTATAAACAAACTGTGATTCATGTTGATAGTATTCGTATTTTTTATCTACCATCTACATTTTATGAATCAATCCATGACTTCACTATCGATACAGAAAAAGAAGAAAAAAACATTCGCAACGTATCATGTGACATGTGACCTACATATTCATTATATAAATCTCATGTTAATGTTCACGAAGCTGGCAACATCATCTGATTTTGTTGTTCTTTCTTTTGATCAGTGTCTCTTGATAGGCAAGCGCGAGAAAGACAGTGAATCTCAACAAGGTCACACCACACGGTCTCTGTGTGTCCCACAAGGTATAAAAATACTGCTGCTAAATACTAATAATAATTATTATTGCAGCAATTGAAGGAATCGAGTTCGATATCCATGGCCAAATGATGCCAATGATAATATATATATGTCAACTATGTTACGTTCCTAGCGCTGCTCTAAAGTAAGGAAAATACTGTAATCGTGTAATTTTTTGTAGGTAGGTATATAACTTTCAGTTGAATTTACCTTCCAGTGCGTAAAAAGATGTGCCCTTTCGAATTCTACAATGGAAACTCGGCATTACCATTTAAAAACATATCGTTGACTTCATATAATTTTCTTTATTTACCCTGTATATTTAATTTTATCCATACAAACTCTGAAACAAATACAAAAATCTAAACGTTGTGTGGTACTCTAAAGTTCGCACTTTGCTCAATCGAAGAGAAGTCGTATGGCAATTCCATTAAGCAAATTATTAAAATGTTACAAAAACTGGATGGGCAAACAACTAAACAAAGAACTCAGACTTCGTGCTGGAATTGTGGACAAGAAGGACATATGCATACAGAAGATTTTCCAAAGCTTCAAACTAGCAATGTGCAGGAAAACTCCAGTTAGCAGCCAGTTTGGTGGGGCGAAGTCTGGTTTATTCCAACCAAGCCCCAACATCATTAAAAATCAAAATTTCTCGACTAAGTCATGAAGACTCCAGCTTGGTTGTGAAAGGAAAAATATGCGGTCGTGATTGTAATATTGTTATTGATACTGGTTCACGTTCTACTTATGTGCGAGCTGATGTTATTCCTGCTTGCAACATTGACCATCCCACTTCTGATACCAATTTAGTTCGCACATTGCTTCTAAAACGTTTATTTTCAACACCTTGTACACGACCTTCCGTAGTAGTAGAACAACTGTCACAACTTGTCACTTTGACTATCGCGTTTCAACTATTATCGCCTTATGACTCTAATTCAATGATTCAATAAAATGACTGTCTGACCCGTGATCGACACGGCTTTATATATATGAATCTTGACATGACATTCATCGAGAATGTTTTATGATTATTCTAGGACCATGTCAGACTGACAATACTGTGACAATATAGTCTCTTCTTTAATGTTTTCCTCTAAAATTTTCGAAAAAAAATGTTTCCTCCATCCCTTCGGGAGAATTTTTTGAGTATTGATTTTTTTCTAATGGGACCAACTCTCAATAATTTATCAAATGAAAAAAGAATCATGAAAATCGGTGCAAACATAAAAAATATGCAAACTGTAGAATTATTGTGTACCTCCTTCGTTTGGTTCGTCGGTCAGTAAAAGGCCTTTAGTTTACCGAACGGAAATACAGCTGAAGCTGTTTTCCAAATGAGATCTAGTATCCGTTCTATACAGAATCTTTTATTAATTTATTAATAGAACTATCAGTAAATGTAAAGAAATATATATAATTTTTAAATACTTTGGGCCTGTTTTTATGCATATTGCGTTCACGGACGAATATCTGATTTAGCATATCGGAGAACCTCATTAATGTTCAAACTTAAAGTTGACTTTCAACCAATGGAAAATTACTAGTTTTCTATTAAATCGCCAAATAAAACATACTCATGTTGATTTGATTATCTCCATCGAATTTGAAGTGTAGAAGATCTACTAGGAATTTTAAACTTGTGTGAACTTCGAGGTTCACACCCATACAGCTGGTTTATATTGTAAGAAATTGACACGAAAACATCAAGATGAATTAAATATACATCCTGCTTCAAAAAGCATTTCTACAAACATCAAGTAAGGTGTATCATTTCCACGACATCTTCCGGTGTTATTTGTTATTGGATATGTGTTAAATACTTCATGGTTGAATGCATAAAAGTGTTGTGATATTTCCAGAAACTAATTAATTATCATGTTATATATTCGATGACACAAAAGCGTATGTTTGATGGACCATTTCAACCGTAACTTATTGACAATAATATTAAACCAATAATAAATGATGATATCCATATTGTTGTTGTTTCGAAACATATACTTTCAATTGTATTTTCATTGTGACCGACTTTTTATCAGTTTTCTATGAAATGATATTGTGGGAATCCTAATATCAGGTCGGTATAATAATTAATTATAAACTTACCTGTTCGCATGTTTTGGTGATTTTGAACCGGAACGTGACCTCGAAAAAATGTCAATCTGTGTCGATTGACTGATCATTAAGGTCAAAGAAAATTGTTCACGTAAACTTCAGTACATACTTGATGTTTTTTAAAGGAATGTAGAAGATTGTTTATATATACATGGCAAATATTATTTTTGTGTATTCATGGTGATAGTTGGTTGAGTATTATATCTGAAGGAAAATATTTCTTTGTACTAATTTATACCATTAACGCCATTTTTGACCGACTTCAAAAAAGGATGTGGTACCTATACAATTCTGTTGTATGTTTCCTTTTTTTATTTTTTGCATATAGTAAACGTGCTCCGATTTTGATGGTTTGTGATTCATTTGAAAGAGGAGAGTGTTCGAATGTTCCCATATTTAGAAAAACTCAATCCGAAATCTCCTTCCCTCCTAAAACCGTCCCTGATAGGGTGGAGGGGTCAATTTTTTTTGAAAAAAAACGAAAATCTGAGATTGCAGAATTACAGATGAGACCATATCCGGAAACGATTGAATTGAACATTTCGGTTTTTGAGTAACAGCAATGGTAAACACTGAAATACATATGTGTATTTCAGCCATGTGGAAGGGATAGTTTTTTCGAAAATTGAAAACATGATACGGCCAAATGAAAGAAGAGGTTATATAAATTTTACGGTTTTGAAGTTACAACAGTGGTTTTCTCTGAATAATAACACATACAAGCAATGAATATACCTACAAGGGTAATACAATAAGTACTATCTTCTTTGTTATTAGTGAACGTTCAACGATTTTCATGACTAATGGAAAGGTGTATTTCAAAAAATTTATTGAAGTGATATTTGAACATCCATTGATTTTTTTTATTAATATTTTTTTTTATTATTATTATTTTTTCTGTGCATTTTATGAAAAATTGTTTCGAACAAAAGTTGTAGGTACTGATTATATCTATAACCCAAAATTATTTTTGATGATTTACACTACGGCCCATACTAGTCTATCCTAGTTTTTTGTCAAAAAAAGTTAATTATTTTCCACACTGTATAATAGAAAGGTCTTTATTTCCTCTTGAGGTAATAGCTTCGCATAAAAAAACACGTGCCACTTACTTAGGACTACTTTAGGGGTTGGCGAACATCCCCCCCTTCCCAAATGCAGTAGGTAGATGGAATAAACGAAACCTTATACTTTAGTCAAAGCTTAAAAGCTACCCTTTACCCTTCAGTGTATATTGAGTGAGGGTGTGCCTTAATTGGTAACAGATATCTCTTGCTATCAGTGCCAAGACAAGACGGGCGTCGGCGTCGGACTGGTTTCATTCACAAGAAAAAACTTGGAATTTAAATTACGTATTAAAACATTGAGCGAACACTAGGCAAATTGTGGATAAATTCCAAAAAAATCATATTCATTTCGCCTCTTGAGTTTAAATTTTTATATTCAATAATATCAATAGTAATAAACAATCTCAAAATTACAGAAGAAAATATTACAGATAAATTCAAAGAACGGCAACACTGTGCGCCATTTTCCCATTTAAAATATATTGCCCATACGCTTCCACACTGCATTCTTACTGTGAAATGAAGTCAATATAGTTATATACCTAATTGTAAATTTATGCATATAGGATTAGATATTCCTTTATCTTGACGCATACTATATAATAGAAAGAAATATAAAGAAACTGGAAAATAAAAATAAGTAACCACATTTTATTGTTTTTTATGCGATTGTGGTTATTCCTGAAAAAAAAAACGTTTCTCTAATTTGAAATTCTTGTTGTAAATATTTTCAGAAAAATGTTTTAAATTCACACACGCATTGCATACTGAAATTACTTAATAATTCCACTTGAATAACAATAAGGATGATCTTTCCTCCAATCTTGGAAATAGGTGTGTATTAGATTCATAGAGTCTCGGAAAAAATATTTTAGTGACTAGATCTCAAATATTCTCCATATAAGTCATATAATGTAAAGTACATAAATATTTTTAACAAAAACTGACTTTATTAGTTGATGCAGTTGTAAGTTAAATTGAGAACTTTTGACTCCAACTTCAAAACTACTAGAACCATTAGAATTATTTTTGTGTTTAGGTACTTCACATTTTTGAGTGTAACTTTCGTCACATATTCAGAGATTTCAAAACACCGCGGAAATACACATATGTATTTTATACTTTCCCATTGCTGCAACTCGGAAACCTATGATTTTTTTTGAAAAATGTCCAATTTGGTCGGATATGGTCTCTTCTTTAGTTTTGGCGCCTCAAATTTTCGATTTTATAAAAAAAAATGTTCCTAGGACTGGAATTTTCGATTTGAAAGTATCTTTTCAATCCCAAATAGTTTATAATCATCGCTTGAATTATATTAAACAATTCTTCAAAATTAGCAAAAATATGCCTAAAAATATTAAATAGAAGTTCACGGAAAAGTGAGGTTGAACGAATTGATGATTGACTTGTGCAGTATATTTAACTTTCAAGTGCTGTTCATATCAATGTTGCCAACTATGACAGAAAATTAACGACAATAACAACTGAGTTTAGCATATTATACAAATTGTATAGTTTAACGTTTTTTTTTTAAATGGCAAGTGTTGGGTATTCCGAATGAAACTTCATATACCTATTGAATTTATTCTCTTAAGTGAAAATGAATACAAACTATTGAATTTTTTAAATAATCATGGTGTCTTAGTAAATTTCAAAAACTGTGAGAATGGCAATAAATGGCGCTCTCAGAAATATGTTTTGCTCTAAAGCAAGTATTTGTAAAAAAACACCCTTTTTTAGTAAATTACTATATCTTTAGACACTTAAATTCTCACCACTTGGTTTAAGCTTTCGTTATGGAATATTTAAAAAAATGTTCAATATCGCAAACTTTATATTGTCAGTTTTGGAAACATTGGAATCGACAGTTTTTGATCGTCAAACACACTGCCCAAGTCAATCATCAATTCGTTAAACATTACTTTTTCACGAATTTATATTTTACTGTTTCTAAGCATATTTTTGCTAATTTTGAAAGAAGTTAGTGTTCAATAGAATTCAAAGATGATTATATATTATTTGGGATTGAAAAGATACTTCAAAATCGAAAATTCCAGCTAAAAGTCGTAAGGCCTAAGAAAACCATTTTTCCATTTTTTTATTAACAAATCTTTAAAAATGTCCTATTCCGCCTCAATTTTCTTGTAAGTTTTGCTAGCATTGCTAACATTATCACCTGTTTTAATTATACTTAAATATAATCTATACCTACAAATTTTATTTGAAGCATTTTTTTTTCTTCTAAAGGTGATGAAAAAAAAATAATAAAAAATAAAAACCATGAAACTACCTATCGTAATAAAAAATATATTTCCTATTTTATTGCCTTATATCAGATTTGATAAAATTATTAATTATCCAGACTATTTTTCTTTATAAATTATTGCAATATTCTGTTTATATAGGAGTGTACAATTTTTATATTCCTTTTGCACAATTCTGTAGGTCAGTTGATTGGAATATCAAAGTCAAACTATTTATTCCATTGTTATCTTTATATATATATATATATATATATATAATATATGAGTCATGTTGTCGAAATGTATTTTTCAATGCAATTAAGCAATTTTTGGTAATGTACATTACGATGAGTGGGTGCGTGGATATAGGTTTAATTTTTTTCAATGTCATCGCTAGAATTCCAAATGTTACATAAGCTGATCATTATCAGCCTTATGTAGTGTTGATATCAATTATTTACTCATTCTGTTTATATACAGGGTGTTTCCAAATAAGTGCGAAAGTTTTTAGCGGTCGAATCCGTATTGTCGAAAATTAAAGGGGTTTTTTCATGTATACAAAAGCTCGTAGACCTTTCCCTGTATGGTTACACGCTGGGAAAGAAATGGAAAAGAAAAATCTGTAAGTTTGTTGTGTAAGGGTTAAAACATTGCCACCCCTATTCCATTTTTTATCAGAAGTTTTTGAAGAAGAAATAAAATTTATCAATTTAAAAATATGTGTTGAAAAGGATACTTTATTGCAAAACTTTTTTAACTCTTTTGTTGTGTCCGTAAAACCAATTGTTTCTCAGTAAAAAAATAAAATACAATCTTCTGTAAATGGAATCGAAACAATCTAGTAGGTGCTGTTATGTTTTGTTTGCACAATTTGTGACTTCAATCGTAGTATTTCAAAATTATGCTCACAAAATGCCATTCCTTCATCTCTTCAGCAATTTCCAGAAAGAAAGATTTTTCTTTCTCATTTTTGTAAGCGTGAATCTTTTCAGGGAAAGGTCTAAGAGCTTTTGTTTACATGAAAGACCCCCTTTAATACTCTACAAGGATTCACCCCCTAAAAACTTATATGGAAACACCCTGTATATATCCATCATTGTCAAGATCTGTAGTCAGTTAATGAGTTCTCGTTTTTTTTTGTCTTCTTTAATTTCTAATAGAAATATTATGACTGACAAAGTAAATAATGTTGAAGAACAAAAAATATATGATCATGTTGCGTGCAGACATTCTACTAGTCTAGTTCTTATCAATCATTGTCTATATAATATACAGGGTTATTCACGCGTGAGTGGCCTGCTAGAAGTATTGAGAGGACTGCTAAAATTTTAGTTCTGAAAATTTCCAGTAGGGGCTTCAGGAGACCGCTCGGTTTGTTGTACTGGAAGTAGACAGTAGCTTTTTTTATTTTAAATTGAATAATATATTTTTTATTGACCGACGAACTCAAAACGGAGGAGGAGGTATACAATTCGACCGTCTGCTTTTTTTGCGCGCGCTCTATTCAATAAACTCGCAATAAACGTACTCCGATTTTGATGATTCATTTTAAAGAGGAGGCTTGAGAAATGGTCCCTTATTCATAAAAACTCTAATCCGAAATCTCCTTCCCTCCAAAAACCGCTCCTACAGAATGTGGAGGGGGTAATTTCTCTCGAAAATCTGAGACGGCAGAATTAAAGATAACACAATATTCGGAAATGTTTAAATTGAACATTTTTTCAAAAGTGTTACAGTTTTCAAATTACGGCAATGTTAAAATATTAAATGTGTATATTTCAGCAATTTCTTTCGAAAATTGAAAAATTAAGGAACAGATTATTTGTAGCAACATTTTTTGTAAAAAAAAAATTATTACAAGGCAACTTCAATGGTAAGTCTCTATCTCAAAAATCAATACTGTAATTTGATTTTATTAAAAACTAGCAGTACCCGACGCATTGCTGCCGTAGCAGTAAAAATTTGAAATAAATAGTTATGTTGGTGATTGGCCATGTACAGTCCAATAGAAAAAATGAATAAACAAAACGAATTTCAGAGTAATCACTTTAATTATTAATTTATTATCTCAATTTTAAATGACGATTACTTACAAAAATAAATTCCTGTTTTTGTACACTTCAGTAATAATATAATATTTTTATTGTAATGCTTTATGGTACACGATATTTTTTACTTGCTTAATTATTTTAAATAATTCACTTCTATCACCTATATTTTCACAGTGTTAGATGGCGTAGGTTTATTATTTGTCCCTGTCCCTACGAGAAGTGCTGCCCTCTCGTAGCGAAAGGCCACACTCTTCTCAGGGGAAAAAGAATCATTGTTCCAGATAATATAGGTGTTCTTTGGATAATGGTTCCTGACGTGTATGACATATCTGACACCACACTAAGAAAGCGTATGGGAAAAGTAGTGTTTTCATTATTTTCCATACAATTATTACGATTTTTCTCTCCATAAGAACCTTAACGAAAATATTAAAACAAAAATTATTCGAATTGGTCAAGCTGTTCTCGAGTTTTGCGCTTACCAACGCATTTGGCGATTCATTTTTATTTATATAGATGTTGACAAAAATTGGTTTATATGATAGAATTATCAATAAAATAAAAAAAATGACACAAATTTCATTATTAATAGTGTGTCATGTGAATAAAATTATGCTATTGTATTTTAAATGGAGTACATATTTATATTCAATTTATGTTCATTGTCAATATTTTTATTATTATTTACTATTTTTCTCTATATTATATCAAAATTAACTTTCATCTAAAACATGTATTGATCTTAATTTATATTTTACCATTCCAACGTCTCAACAGAGACATCAATATCAATCTTTCGACGCATGATTTCCGGAAGGAAGCAAAATAGCGGCTTCCTCACTTACATTCTTCAGCCATCTGTCATTGGGATTTGTTTATTTTTAGTCTCGTGATCATAATAGAATTGAACAATAATTATTGTGGTATTTAATATATTTTATTTATAGAACAAACACAAATAATTATTTCTCATCACTTGATATGTTGAAAAGCATAAATACGTTTATGTATATTTTAGGAACTAGAATAATTTAATTTTAGCTTTCTACTTTCCTAGCGCTAGATACCCCAAGTATCTATTTTGTAAGAAAACTAATCGGTGTTCGTTTTCCAATGTTTCGTCTCCTGATCCTGAGTCTAAAGAAATTGTTTTTTTTTCAACAATTAATCCATTTTTGCCAAAATTATCTCACAATTGAATAGACCAGTTTTATTGCTTTATTTTGTTTATTTTTTGTTATGTAGGGTACCGATGCTGCACGCGTGTGACTCAAGTTAGGCACCTGGTTTGATATTGTAGTTTATTGCTGAAGACTAAAGAAATTGTTTTTTAACAATTAATCCATTTTTGCCAAAATTATCTCACAATTGAATAGACCAGTTTTATTGCTTTATTTTGTTTATTTTTTGTTATGTAGGGTACCGATGCTGCACGCGTGTGACTCAAGTTAGGCACCTGGTTTGATATTGTAGTTTATTGCTGAAGACTGTAGCGTAAAAACGGCTCTGAGTGTTGGTTTTGATGAATCTTGCTTTAAGTATTCTTCTGGATATCCTGGATTTTTTTTTCAGGGCGCCTCTCCGGGAAAAAAGCTATGCTGAAATGGAAAAATTGCATATTTTTTCAACTGTCAAATTTTTAAACTGTCTGTTAATATTCTGCCTAAACGGTTCTCCCTACTACAGATAGTTGAATTCGTTTGAGAGCAGTAGGAAAGTCAAATGAGTGGACAGATATTTTTTCTGCTTTTTCGTTTGCAACAATCCTATGCTGTTAAGTTTCCGGTATAGGTTCAATGAGTAGTGGAAAGCATTAATAATTATTTCCTCATGCATATTTAGCTATGTCACGCTCACGTGAATGCTATTTCATAAATAGAATATTTACCTTTTTGACCGACAAACCAAACGGAGGAGGTAGATATACAGTTCGACTATTTGTCTGCATGATTTTTTTTATTGATATTCGCACTTTATAAATAGTAAACGTGCTACGATTTTGATGATTCTTTTTTTTTTCATTTGATAGAGGACTTTTGAGAATCTGTCGCCGTAAAAAAAATAGACATCCAACATGTCCTATCCGTCAAAAACTTTTCCCAAAGAGGGTGGAGGGGAAATTTTTTCGAACATCGAAAATTTGAGACGACAAAATTAAAGAAGAGATCATATCTGGCAACGTTTAAAGTGGTTATTTTTCAAAAAAATCATAGGTTTCCGAGTTACAGCAGTGGTAAAGTCTAAAATACGTGTGCATCCGCATTTTTTTTTTTCGAAAATTAAAAATATGATACGGCCAAATAAAAATGTAACAGCATTTTAATTGGACATTTTTCATCAAAAAAACATGTTGGCCTGTCAAATTTGTGTATTTCAGCGACGTTTTGAAATCTCTGAATAAGTATAAGCAAAGTATTATCTTCTTTGGTGATCGCTGAATGATTTTTATGACTAATATTACACTCAAATTGTGAAATAAATATTTTTTACCAAATATTAGACCGACTTTATTGGTGAAGTTGGTACCAAAAGTCTTGTATCTAACTACAATTATTGCAGAAATATGATTATCAAATATGATCTAAAGCCAAAGATAATGGAGGTCCATTATCTTTGCTAAAGCCGAATAATGTCCTGAAACTAAAAACAAACTTCATAGATATGTCGAAAATATCGAATACTTATTTATAAAAACCTAAGGTGACATATTTGAATTTAGCTTTTAAAATTATGTTATGATAAAGGAAATTTACGAAGATCTTTTCTTGAATTTTAAATATAATGTTCTGGAAATTTTACATTCGATTATCGATCAACATTTTATACAAAGTATTTAATAAACAATGATTTCAATTATTATAAAAAGATATTCAGAATGGCTGAACGGTTTTTATTATACACAGTATTTGAAAAATGACGGATAAATTCCATAAATATGTTTTACAAAAAAATGGACCGACTTTATTAGTTGGTGCACAGAAAAATACTAAATAATATTAATTCTATTACTGCTGGAAATTTTGAAGTTGTGCCGTTGTAGTTTGTGTTGTTGTAGGCACCAACTCCAAACGTACCAGCACCAGAGATCCCAAAACATCGCTGCGCAGATATACTTATTTCAGACTTTACTGCTGTACTCGAAAAGCCGTAGCTCTTTTGCTATATATAATATTTTCTTTAATTTGGCCGTCTTATATTTTCAATTAAAAAAATGCCCCTCCACATAACAGAAATACACATATTTTCAGTCTTTACCATATTGCTGTAACTCGAAAATCGTAACTCTTTTAAAAAAATGTTCAACTTAAACGTTTCCGGATATGGTCTCATCTTTAATTCTACCGTCTCAAATTTTTGATTTTCAAGAAAAATTGCTCTCTCCACTTCCTTCGGGACGCTTTTTGAGGGAAGGAGATTTCGGATTTGAGTTTTTCTAAATATGGGACCATTTATTAATAATCCTTTTTCAAATGAAACAAAAATCGTATGGAAGTACGTGAGAAAAACGCTAGGACCAGTCAATTATTGTTTTTGTTTTATATGTAAACCTGAAATATACAGGGTGAAAAGATACTCTTATTGTAGTGTTTACAGAATTCACGAGTCTCCGCTCGTTACTTGGACAGCATTTGTATTAAACAGAAAAGTTCCTTTTTGGTTTACAAATTTCATGTTGATTATTTGCTTTAGATTTATTCCTATATATTATATACTTAGAAAGAATCTCATGAAACTTGGTGAAAATAACAATTGAAATTGAAGTTTTCTTTTGTACGGTTTCTTTGTAAATATTCTCCTACATAATATTATTATTAAATCATTTTGACAAATTATCTGTTAATATCACTCTCTATTGCGGCATCTTCAACATAATTTGCAGAACATGCGTGTGTGCGTATTTGTTGTAATTTATCAATGCCCACATAGTTAATATTTGTATTTGCTTGAAGTAGTTAAGTGCTTATTAAGGCGAATTCGAATTTCCGTCTTCCATTCTACTTTCAATAAATATAAATAATAATGCTTCTTCCTTCTTTAGTATATGTATAACTGACGTGTGTAGATTGTTTGATATTACATAACTTGCTAAGTTTCCACTATTCACATGAGATAACGTTAAGGAAAAGACAAATAATTTAGAGATATTATGAACTTGTATTTTCAAATAGTTTTTATTACTTTCGGTTCTTATATAGATGGACTACGCAGCGATTTCTCAGGCCCCATACGGTCAAGAGACTTGAAATTTCGATTTGTTACTTAGATCGCAGACATCTCGCCGCCTGTTGAGCTCCAAGTGTGATCCAATATTGATTAATTATATTATCTCATTCAAGTATTCAAGCAAGATCAAAACTATATCTTCGACATGGAACGACAATGTCGGACAATGGGATCCGTCACTGGAATTACGCACGAGCATGGAGCGTACATATATATGTCTCTGTTCTCTGGTAGATAGGTACTCTCTGGCAGATAGTCGTGGTTATGTCGCGCTGTTTACTGTCAGCTGTCGTAATTGTCATGGACATGGAATTTTCTATTCGCTCATTATATTGCTTTTCCAATGAAAATTCTTGAGTGACAAAATACATAGATCGATTTAGCCTAACTTACAGCTCTGTTAACCTAGCAGAAACAATCGAAACCGGCATGGGAATTTGTTGCTAAATAGTTGCTAAAAGTGTAAGATAGCAGTGAAACCATTGAAAAAAAAATGGAGGTATTCTGATAGCATCAAGAACAAAACTTGATTTTAGGTTTATTAGTGGATATCTTAACTATTTATTATTTATTTTTTACACGTTAAGATAGTAGTAACTCGATTTTTTCAAAACTGGTTCGAGCAACAAAATCGGGATCTTAGCAACTAACAAATTCCCTTGCCGGTTTCGATTGTTTCTGCTAACTTGTCACTGCTAGCTTAACTAAGCTAGTTACTTATATCCAAAAGTGCTTTATTTGACCGTCAGAGGGCCTTGAAGATTCAAGCTTACGCGGGAGTAGAGAATGACTCATTCCAGGTGAAAAAAAGGTGTTAGACAAGGCTGCATACTAAGCCCTATCTTGTTAAACATCACGAAATCTCTTTGGCAACAAAAACAAGATTAGTAAGGAGCTGATATTCTGCATTTTTTTATATAGATCCGAGTCTTGTATAGATCAGAGTAGATGGCATAGTATCTGGCAAAATATTACGACAAAGATCTCCCACAGGATAAAACTGACTTCATTATAAACAATAATGACAAAGTCTAACATGTACATACACATACCGATTCCATATTTTTATTTATGGAGTGTATTTTATTTCTTTGTTATTTTGACCGTGTAACCGCACGAAGTATATGATTCATTTTTTTATTTTTGCAAGAAATTCTCGATAACATTATATTTGTTTGTTTTGCTCAATAAAATTGGTCATAATACCGATTTGTCATTGATAAGTAGTTGGAGAAAATAAATAACTGATAAGCAAGTATTGCCAAATATTTTTTTCGAAAAAACAAGAGTTGTTTCCTAAAATTTATGGAATTTTGAATAGTTTTATCAACAATGAGATAATATTCAACAAAACCAAATAGATCATGGAATTTATTTTCATTTTTGCAATATAACTGACGATTTTTTCATATTTATGGTGATTTCTTGAAACATAAAAAAAGAAATGGCTGAAATACGTACAAAATAATACTTTTTAATAAAAACTTTTTAACCAAAAATATGTGCCTTGGGCTGAAAAAAACATCATTGGCAAATCATAGAAACATTATGGGACCATTATGTTAATCGAGAATTTTATTTCGTTTTCCAGACATCTGGTCGGCCCGATGAAGTCATCGCCGCTGAAACATTGGAAAACTACAAAAGGTGCAATAACTCATTCATACAGGGCGTCTTCCAGGCGCAATACAGGTCATCGTTGAGCTGCTCCAGATGCCGAACCCAATCAAATACCTTCGATCCCTTCCAGTGCATTTCTGTACAGCTTCCACAATTCCATAAACATTCGATATATGTTACTGTGAGTATGAATTATAATTTTATTCAGATTCAAGTCTACCCAAAAAAAAGCAGTAGATTTGTCAAGTTGCAAAATTGCAATTGATTAGAATCACCTGATTACCTGTCATACTTGGTTATTATGTCAACTATCATATTATTTATTTTTAGATATACAGAGTTAGTGAAAAGTACCGGAACTCTTGAATATCTTCAATATATTCAACTATGATATCGGCACTGATGCCAATAGTTATTTTGTTTTCTTAAATAGAACACAAAAAAACACACAAAATGTTATCGCCACTAGTTGCTGAAATATGACAACAACGCATTTTCAGGATAACTACCGGAACACTTACAAAATTTGGTATTCGAAGATTTCTCAGAACGAGGAATTAAAAAAAATTGGCACTGCTACTAGATTTACCGCGCCAGTAGTACCCATGGGACCATTTCTCAAGCTTCCTCTTTCAAATAAATCAAAATCAGAGTACGATTACTATATAAAACTCGCGAACGAATAAAAAAGCAGACAGTCGAATTGTATACCTCCTCCGTTCGGGGTTCGTCGGTCAAAAACATCTCTATCAGTTGTTGATACTTGACATTTTTAGGTAAAAGTACTGGAATGTAGCTTAAATAAATTTCATCATATTTATGTAATATTTGTAATCAAAATTTTAGTTGCTTATATAAATTTTATATCCTAGAAACCATTGAGGACTACTTATAAAAATAATAATAACAGTTGAAAGCAGAAACGCATAATAATAATTTTATTCTATTTAAGGAAATAAAATAAATACTTCTGGCATAAAAGTGGTAGATCTGGCACCAATGCCGATATCTTAGTTCAATTCTGCAGGCTCAAAAACCTCCGAATACCAAATTTTGTGCTTGCAACTGAAGCGGTTTTGAAATCAAATATTTTTACCAGGTACTGTACACCTCGCAGCAACCACGTCAAGTGCGACTCGGTCTCGCTGTACCATCCGGTGCCACAATATCCGAGCTGCGAGAGTTCCTCTCATCGGACACGTCCATCGAAAATGATCGTATGCTCTTGACCGAAATCGGTCCAGAGGGATTTCGAAGAACATTTGCCGATCAACAGCTGGCCAATGCTATACGGGACAGTGATCCGTTCTACTGCATAGAAACACCAATTCTCGGTCAAGGTAATAGTATCGATGGTGAAGTTGAGGCTACCAGTGCGTACGTTTTGTTGTGTTGGATCAATGTTGAGATTGATGATGATGAAGAAGAGATATGTCGCAGATTTGGTAAGTAAACCAACATTATAATAGATGTGACTGTAGTCGTGGTACAGGCGAAAATAAATGATCTCATAAGTCATTCAGACGTTTTTTTGTATTTGGTGGCATTTGCATGAGAGCGGTAGGAATTTCGTGTCAATGGACACTCCAGATTTTTATATGTGGAATTTAGAAAATAAATTCAGTTGTTGGCTAAATTGTTGACAAAACTAATCTAGTCTTCAGTTGATCTAAATCACATTAAAACCCTTTTTTTCATTTTGTACGCTTTTAAATTACACAAATACCATCTAGTGTTCCGCCCATTGCGATGTGTAATAATTAGGGGCCAAGAGAATCTCCTTGTCGAATACCATTATTTAAAAAATGTTCTCTATTGATTCTGGTTTCCAGATCGATAAATCCTATTTAATTAAAAGACTACATAAAACCTTTCCAATTCTGAAATTGTTGAAATTTTTAAAAAATTTCAACAAATGTTTCTAAAAATGATATTTTCTTCAATTTTGTCTTAACCAATTTTCGATTTTTTGAGAATATTTTGGGAGGTGTGACAATATATAGGTGGTGACATTTGAAAATATAAAATGAAGGGTAACTACTACAGGGCTGTCAAATGTAATATTTTTTTAATGAGTCATTAAGAAGGTATTCTGATGTCATTCGAAGCTGTTTTTCATTTTTTTTGTCAAATAAGCGAGATATTGCCTGTATACGACAACTTATAACCCCGTATATAAATTCAAAACTTATATATTCATTCACCTTATCAAAAATAATTTTGAATATTTAAAATTAATTTTTTTTTAGTGAATTGTGATCAAAATAATTTAATTTAGATGTTCAGATAATCTTGTATCAATAAAAAAATTAAAATTGCCAATCAATTCTTTACAGTGGTATAAAACTTTATAATTATTTACCGAAGAAAAATGGCAAAATGTGATTCAAAAATAGTTTTAAAAATATTTATTTTTAATGTAAACAACTCTTGTATCGTTTTTTTTAATCCCATTACTGATTTCATTGTTCATTCTAATACTTATGTAATTTATTAAATAAAATTTCAAATATTTTTCTGTTATAAACATTTATGTAGTCCTGTGAAGTTGGCACGAAAATTGAATATTTTATCGGAGTTCTATGGAAACGCAAAATAACATGTTTCTGTAGATTTAATAATTCAGAAGATATAAAAAAAGAAAATATTCAGGACTGTTTTTTTCTCATATCCTTGAATAATGGAAAAAAATATAATATTTTTGTTTTTTTTCTATATCTTATAAAAGTGGTATTGTGATTTTCAATAGAACTCTAGAGTTCTAGCGAGAACTGCATACAGAACTGTTGTGTGAATTTTTTGTTTTTAAAAAATTTAGTTATTTTCGAATATTTTATGACCTCCTATATCCAGAGACAACCACTACTTCCAGAGAAAAGTGTTACAAATATTTTCGATATAACTCTTAGAATACTAAAAAGAACTCCGAATCGAACTGTTGTGAGATTTTTTATTTTTTCTATGTTTTTCGCAAAAATGGTTTTTATTGTTTTTATCCTCATTTTAGTACTTTCTACTATCTACCAGGAACCCCGATAAAATATTTAGTTTTCGCAAATGTGTTTGCTAACTTCACAGGACTCTGTTTGGAAAGTTTCTTTGCACCCTGTATAATTATTTGCATCTTATATTATTTTTCATTAATTTTACAGGTAGCCCTTATACTATGCAAGTCTCTCGAGAAACATCCTACGATGATTTGCAGAAATTAATACTAAAAGAAATGAATCCAATACTTCATGATGATATTCTTACTTCTTCACAACCTCGCGGGGTAAGTTAGGGCCTTAAATTTAACAAACAATTTTATAACAACAATATACGTTTGTGTTTTCAGATTTTTAAAATGCGAATCTCGAGTCCAGCCTGGAAAGATTCCGATCTGGATCCACCATACTATTTGGAGCCTGACGTCGAGCACCCATTGTTCACTGAAGCCATCGATCAAGCCCTTGCCCTTTGCGGTGACGATTGTGGTCCTCCACATGTCAAATTAGTCTTGGAATGGTATGCAGATGTCAAGGCCAGTATAATTGCTGATGACGATGATATTGTCGAAGAACATTCTAGCGTAAAGACATTGCGAGTGCAGGCACTGAATGGTAAGTTGTTGTTTTTGGATTGATGGCATATTTCTAAGGGTAATTTTCCTTTTTGTTGATAGGTGGTGCACCATTGACACTGGAAGAATGCTTGAGAGATTATACTGAAGCTGAAACATTGACGGATGCATGGAGGTGTCCTCATTGTCAACAGTATCAGCCGGTTGTGAAAACATTGGATATGTGGTCGTTACCAGACATACTTATTGTGCATTTCAAACGATTCAGGCAGTAAGTGAATAATATAAATGTGTGAATATTTGTATCAATTCGTCTGTTCCATTTTTCGTTTTTTCTTCATTCATTTTAACATGGATATTTTCTATGACAAAGTTTTGGTATTATTCCGAGTCGCATTATTGAAATACATTGAAAGAAATGTACAAAATACATAGAAATAAAGATCGCTAGATTTGAAGTTGCCGCCATTTTCTTTGCGTTGATAGCTTCATGTTTTTTTATTGACAGCTATCGTGTACAAACCACGCGATAAGAGTTATGGAGCGTTATTCAAACGAGCAACGTTTAATTATTGTGAAAACACTATAAAAATGGGGAAAGTGTCACGAAAACAATGCCCCAAATGAGTCGACAGTTCATCATTTAAATTATCCGACATGGACATTTGTATTCATAATCAATTTTACTATACAGGGTATTTCTTGATAATATGCTATTATTTAAAAAGATGTTATTAAGAAAAAACTTTAAATAAACATATGTTGTAAAGGTCTGAATTTTTACACTACAGCGTGCTCAAATGTTAAGAAATCTAGCTCCCTTTAAGAAATGAATGTTACTTTCTGCAGGCAAGGCTTCCGTGGTGGTAATAGTGCCAAACTGACAACCATGGTGGACTTTCCTGTGTATAGCCTGGATATGACACCACATTTGGCTGCTAAACGGAATGCCTCATCAACAACAACAACAAACAACAAGGACGACACCCATCATCACCATCATCACCACCATCACCACTCGGATTCTAATGACAGTTGGTCGCCATGGAAAAGATCACGCAAGCCATCCCATGTCAATGATAATATATACGATTTGTATGCCATTTGCTATCACCATGGCACTGATTTGGAGACAGGTCATTATACGGCGGCATGTAAAAATCCCTACGATAGTCTATGGTAAGTACATGGAAAATCACACTCTCAACCATGGTACCATTGGTAGTGTAGCAGTAGATCTAGAGAATATGCTTATTGGTATAAATATTTTTTGCTATTTCGCCTGCAAAAACCGTATTATGTGGTGTTCCACAAGGGTCTTTACTGGGACCAGTTCTTTTTCTCATCTATGTAAACTCGAGGACAAGTATGGAATTGAATGGAGAAATAAATTTCTTTGCTGAAGATATTACTATAGTATATAGTGGAAGTAATTTGCAAGAAATCAAAATTTGTATGATGCATGAACTCAGCAGAATCGGCAATTGGTTAAAATGTCATAAAAATTACATCTCTAAAAAAACAATTTATTCAAGCTCTAGGGAGATTATAAGTGATAAATGGTAATCAATCATTTCTTTACAATCGTATAAAACTATATAATGATTTACGGAATAAAAAAAATACAAAACAAGATTCAAAAATAGTTTAAGAAATATTCATTGTTAATACATATAATAAATAACTCTCATACAGTTCCTTTAATCACATTTATTGCTTATTCCATTACTTATGTATTTTTTAGTCGGTTTTTTTCCCTATTATAAAAAACAATTCCTTCAAGATTGGTAACTTTTATTGTGTTGCTTCAGGTACCTGTACGATGATTCGAGCGTGGTCAATCTCAGCAATCAAACCAGCGACGTCGGCTCATTACTCGTCAACAATAGTGCCTACATACTTTTCTATCAACGAAGAAATGGCATCTACTCTGCCAGCTCATCGAGCAGCAGTGCAGCCAGTACCAGTTCAGTGGGTTCGAGTCAAGAACATTGGACATGTCGTATGCCGAAATTCGTGCCACCAAAGAAGGCCATCGTAAACAACATCAATAACAGTAGCGATACAAAACAACAAACGGCTGCTCCAACACCGGTTATAACAAAGGAGATGGCCCCGAAAGAGGATATTTTCGAGGAGAGGCGGCATCACCATGAAGAAAATGCAGAAGCTGAAAGAACTGCTAAAGAGGTGAGGAGAAAGTTTACTTGTGTGGGTGTTAGACTTTTTATACAGGGTGTTTCATAATATATGCGCTGGATCGGAGGATGTGATAGCTTGTCCAAAAATATTAAAAAGTTTATATTAATTTACCTTCTAAAATGCACCATTTTCGAAATACAGAGTATTGAGATAAAAAAAAAACGTTTTTTGTGAATATCTCCGGAACCGTTTATCGTACAGAAAACGGCTTTTGTAAGCAACTTCTACTCATAAGTTTTGAGACAGGAATTGTTTTTTGTTAAGTCATAATGGGTGAAGATTTTGAAGGAGTAGCGGTTGTTTTTCTCCCCAATTTCTACGCCAATGGAAAAATTACGGTTTTGAGACGCCCATTTGAACCGCCAATGTTTTCTACACAAAAAAGGTACTGTTGTGAATGTCTCGAACTCTAGTCGACCGTCGTCGAGAAAAATCAACTTTTATATATAAAAAACACGGTCAATTTTAGTTTCTATTAATTGTTCTAACTTTTACATAAATTTTGATTAATTAGTAAATAAAAATTTGTGTTTTTTCAACATAAAAGTTGATTTTTATCGAAAACGGTCGACCTTAGAGCTCACGACCAACAGTACCTTTTTTATGTAGAAAACATTGACGGTTCAAATATGTGTCTCAAAAGCGTAATTCTTCCATTGGCGTAGAAATTGGGGAGAAAAACACTCACTACTCCTTCAAAATCTTCACCAATTATGACTTAACAAAAATATTTTTCTGACTCAAAACTTAGCTTATTATGAGTGGAAAATGTTTACAAAAGCTTTTTTCTGTACGATAAACGGTTTCGGAGATATACACAAACTTTTTTTCAATTTCAACACCCTCTATGTCGAAAATTTTGAGGGTAAGTTAATATAAACTTTTTTTGATATTTTTGAACGAGCTATCACATCCTCAAGTCCTGCGCATATAACTACTATTCAAGTTAATTGATTATGCTGATTGAGATCTCTGTAATGTTCCATCAGAAACAGTTTCTTTAAATTTGGCGTTTCATATTTTGGGAGGAATGACATGTTGAATGTTGATTTTTTTTTCAATGGTACCAACTGTCAATAGTTCACTTTTAAATTAAAAAAAATCATGAAAATCGGAGCATGTTTACTATGTAGAAAAGGTGCGAACAAACAAACAGCAGATAAACAGTCGAATTGTATACAATCCTCCGTTTGGAAGTCGATAGAGACACCAATAAAACTCTATTGCAATTTTTTACCGCGAAAATATTGTCCACTATTTGCTACTTCGTTTTATGTTAGACAGGCCTTATACAGTGCGGTTCATAGGTATAGATCATTATTAGCATTATTATGTATTTGTTTAAAAAAACCTGAAACAGGTCGATTTCTATTCTCAAACAAATTAAAGTATGAAAATATTTCCCCCTTCTTGCACCACCTCTGAATTATGAGCACCCCCCTTAAAAATTATAAATGAGAAGTGAGGTCATTCCAAAGTAATTGAAATTTCCGTACAACATTTTGTAGGACCTCAAGGGTTATGTTGTTAATTTCTTCCATAATCCTAACTTTTAAATCTGCAATATTGTCTGGTCTATACTTATATAATTTTGATTTTAAATAACACCATAAGAAGTAATCGAGAGGAGTCAAATCGGGGGATCTAGGCGGCCATTCAATCGTCCCATATCCTCTAATCTACCCATTGGGAAAAACTTATTTCAAATAATCTCAATACGTGTGTGAAGCGGTGGAGTTTCGTCTTGTTAGAACCAAATTGATCTATCTGTTGCAGTAAAAAATCGTCAAAAAACCTAGATAAATCTCACCATTAATTTTACCTTCAAAAAAATTTGGACCAATAATTTGTTTTAATGATGCCAGCTGAAACCTTCATTTATTTGGCATATTGTGTGTGATGATTTTCTCTGCTCCAATATCTACAGTTTTGTCTATTCCGTTCCATTTAAATGAAAAGTAGCTTCATCAGAAAACACAATTTTGTTTATGAACTGCAAATCTGCATCCATTCTGTCTATTATCAGTTCACAGAATTGTTGCCTTCTATCAGAATCATCCTCATTTTTAACTCCGGAACCAACTAAAGTTTATAAGGATGGTAATTTTCTTTATGTAAAACTCTCAGTTTGTCTACTTGTCATATGCGGATTTTCCTCAATCGCTAAAAATACATCTTACTTTTTTCCTCATCCAATTTAACATTTCGACCTGGTTTTTGAATAGTTGTTACATATCCAGTTTCACGAAATTTTGTTTCTATTTTGCTGACTGTAGATTGTGAGACTTGTTGACCTGGGTATTTATTATTGAATATTTCACAAACTTCCTTTTGTGTTCTTATTTTATTACCGCATCCAATCATAATTAGAATATCTATTCTTTGAGTTTCGAATAAATGAGCCATAGTTAAATCAAATACAGACACAAATATTTTTTAATACATCGATGTCTGTCAGCAACTTACAAATATAAAAATAACAGTAGCCTACTAGATTGACAAATTGTTGTACGAGAATGCCAAGATCGCCTTGCTTATTATTAAGAAGTGAATGCTGGTCATTTTGAAAATTTAATTTAATTGTAAAATAAATTGAAAAATACTTCCCAAACATTATGTATCATTATTTGAAGAACTTAGTATTGCTGAACACGACCTCTTACTCATTTAAAATGTTTCACAATAACAATTAATGAGAAGCATATAAATAATTATTATTCTACACATTTTCTTTATAGGTGGCACTTCGCAACTCCCAAAATGCCCTCTACACATCAACAAATAGCATCAAAAGAGCCCTTGAAATGGCGAAACAAAAACAACAACAACAACTACAGCATAGCTCTCACGAAGAAAATAACACAAATTCCACCTCCCAACCACAATCCTCATTGATTTCGACCACACCAGCGAGCACTCAAACACCTTCACCGCACCTCAAATCGAATGTTGATGAGCTGCTGAAGAAGCCACCACCGACACCATTGTACACGACCAGCATCTACATCAATGCGGCTGGTGAGGTGGACATTGAAACCACCCGGCAAGATGTTGACGACGAAGATGACGGTGCCTCGCCTGTCCTCAGTGCCCATCGTGTGAATGGTATCAAAGAAGATGCTGAATTAGAAGCAGGAGGAGAAGAAGAAGATGTTGACGATGATGTTGATGATGATGATGATGATGAGGTAGTTGTTGTAAGGAGAAAGTTTGATGGCTGGGGGGCGACGACGACGAAGAAAAGGGATACAACATTGTATCGTACCACAGCATCTGTGCATCGATACTCGGACGGTTTAGATCATTTGAGAAATAAGAAAAATACTGGAGCCATGAGTTTTGTAAGTATTTGGGTGTTTGCAATTATGTAAACGGTACATTGATGACTCTGACACTTCCATTTCTACGTGTCTAGCGTTTGGCTCAAATAGATTTTTAATAAAGATATGGATAGACTGCAGCCCTGTTGGCGCCTTTCATCAGCATTGAAACCTCTTGTAAAATTACTCGCTGTTTTAATTTTTAATATATTTTTATTATATAGGCCTCCAAAGTGCTTTGTTAATTCATCATATTTATATTGTTTTATTCAATGACTACTTACAGTTTTTGAAGAGCCCATTCAATTAGTGAAAAGACCACCGCGTCATCAGCGTAGGAACCAGTTTGTCTCGTTGCCTAGCAATGGTCAGCTGTCGACACATTTTGTATTTTAGGTACAGTTTACGTGAATCAAGAAAGTAATCAAAAATCTTATATTTCGTAATCTTCCCGTTTTTAAGTGTGTCTGAAAAAAATCTTAAGAACAAAGAAAGATTGCAATTGAATTTCCCGCGTCTCAAGATATGACCACTTCTTACAAGAAGGTGCTTGGAGAGCCACGGGAAGTGGGGCATGACACTTTTCTGTTTGACTTCTGTGGATTAAGGTTGGATGAAGAACAAGGGAGGAGCTGAGTGCGCGTGTTTGAATCCCCCTGGTTGTT
Organism: Crioceris asparagi; assembly: GCA_958507055.1. NCBI lineage: Eukaryota > Metazoa > Arthropoda > Insecta > Coleoptera > Chrysomelidae > Crioceris > Crioceris asparagi. The sequence continues at coordinate 95,847,119 of OY293827.1, read as the reverse complement.
GTCGTATTGCATTCTCTTCTTCTCCAGAGGCTGCGAGAAACAAGCGAAAGTATGGTGGTCGATGAAATCTTAAGTATAGTAGGACGGTCCTCGTTGTTTATCGCCACATCTTCAGAAGTCGCCTACGCTCGAGTACGATTACGGAAAAAAGAAGACACCGTTCTACTTCGAAACTACGAACGAAAAAATCGTCGTGTGTGTCGACTTCCTACAGCCCTCAAAGGAATTCCATCAAATAAAACAATCGTCTGATCAGACAAACCAAGACAAACAAGAATGGTCATACCCAAAAGTTCAGCCACTATCTACAGGGTGGGTCAACGCCGATAGTGCCTTAGACGTTTACGGTGAACGGGACAAAGGTTTATTATGAGAAATTTGATTACTCAAGTAATTGCTCTTGATCTATCGCTCTTGAAATATTTTCAGCGATGCAGCGTTGCCGCTTATACCAGAAAATAGCAGCATCTTTGTTATTTTAAAATAGTATTATCGCATTTTTAAATTTGTCATTACTTTCTGATTACTTTTGCCATATACTTACCTATACCTAAATCTAACGGTTTTCAGGATATTAATTATTTTTTGAAGGGAATTTAATCACCTTTCAGGATATTTCATAATATACAGGGTGTTACAATACTCACTTTCAACCCTTTTTGTATCTAGCAGCAAAATCGCTAATTTTGTAGGAACCTGTATAACGCAGAACAAACTTCTGACGCCACAGTCTCGAGCAAATCACATTTTTCAGCTATTGTCTAGCAACAGACATGATATAAAAACAATGGTATGACGAGGCGCCTCTACGAGCATCTAGCTCCTCCTACTTTTTAACCACTGACGTCACGACCACTATCAAATTATAAATTTAAGCCAAATGTAAGGCAGGTGACAGATCCGAAGGAACCCGAGTACCCGAGCACCACTCGAACATGTTCAACCTTCTCTTGTCGATGCAGTGGTGATGTCAGTGGTTAAAAAAATGCGCGAACTTTACCAAATTGAGTTCAAAATGTAGCATGTATGTATGTGTATCGTGGCAACAGATACCTTGTTTTCGAGATGTGAAATTAATTTCGATTTTGTTTTCCAGATGTCTCCGCAGCCAACAAAGAAAATCCACATGACTCCACAATCAGTGTGAAGTTGTAACTAAAACTAAATCTCTTATAATAAGAACAAAACACTTTCATATTATTATGTATGTATTTATGTAAATAATTATTTAAGTACTCAAACCATTTTAAAGAAAAAGTTTACAGCAATACGTTATATTCTATTCAATTTTTATTTTTATTTATCGGATTATGTGTTTGGTTTAAATTATTTTGAAGTTTTGTTTTAAATATTTTATTATAATATATATATTGTTTTTATTTGTTATTTAAATATGTTATATTGACAACATCCAGATTTTGTTTCTCGTCACTATATTTTTGTAATATTTTCACAAAAAACTTTTCAAGCGAATCATCATACACTGTATACCCACTAAAATGTAAAACATTAAAACAAATTTCGGTGATATTATGAATATTTATAACGATTTAGAATTTTCAAGTTAAGGTTTGTTTTTAGAACGTACATATTTATATGCTTTTAAAGTATAATGCTGAAAACATTTTTTTTTCACAAACGAGATATAGTTTACTAGTCATATATATGAAAATACATACAGTTTTTTTCTATGTAATCTTTATATCAAATTATATACATTTTCCATATAATGCAGTACTGTTTAATGTAAATTGTGCCTTAACTGTATAAATTTGTTAACGTCACCACCAGATCAATAAAATTATTTATAAACCCTACCAGTTTTTTTATGATTTTATAAAATACTATTAGTAGAACCCAGCAAACTTAGGTTAAATGATGGAAACTATGCAGTACCATAGCGCCATCTAGCTGATAAAAATGTTACTGTTAACGATGCTCTCTTACAAAATTTAAATTTTCGTCTTCTGAATTTTTGGCAGGAAGGTCATATTTGATTTTGAAAAGCTCTTTCAGAACTTCTCTCTTAAATGAGAAAAGAAGCATCAAAACCAATACCATTGTAGCAAAAATAGGGGACTTTCCGATAACTATGGCGTCAAGATTTAACGGTGTTTTCTAATTAAACACTCCAAAATAAGATGACAAGAATACCATTTTTCTCGTTTTCGTATCCTTTTGGAGATATTTGCCCCTTCTTTTCCCAACAAGCTTGCGGGATGTTGAGATGTTCAAGAAAATACTTCGTTGGGACCGTTTTTACAGTGCGTATTTTCCCCACTAAATAACCCATTTGCTCCAACATTCCGTAAGCTTGTTGGAACTAGAAAGGTGACGAAAACGAGAAAATTGGTATTCTTGATTTTCGTCTTGTTTTATCAAATCTTGGTGCCACAGTTATCGGGAACGTGCTCAAAAATAAATTATTTAATTGTATATATACTTTGTTCATAGAATATCAATAAAATATAATATACCGATCAAACCCAGTATGAATACGTTATAATTAACTGATTATAAAAAATCGTTGCTTTTTAGAAATGTGGGCGGTACAAAATGCTCAAAATTGGAAGTAGTGTTCTCTGACCCAGTACACTAATCGTTAACGATAGAACACAACTCGTAATATAATCTCATGTATATAGAGTTGCATATCAATGGGAAGCGCGCCACCTCGATATTATTTGTACAAATCACCGCTGTCTGCTGTCTCTCTTCTTCTGCCGTTCGCCGTTCGTTTTCCAGTTTTGTTAGAGACAGTGTAGTGAGTGGGTGTATGTTCTATTGCCACAGATTTTAGGATTACTCTTTATTCATAAGGTAAAACCCAGATGCATGCATTTATAATTCATTATTTATGCTTATATTATCGATATTGGTTATTGTTATGTATTGTTCCATTGATGAAAACAGTCAATGTTTTGTTTTTTTCTTTGGGATCATGGTAGTGTTTCCATCACATAGAAAAAAAACAATGAATCACCTTTTACCAGAGGGTTTGTCCTTACATATTATTATATTATTAAATGAGGAAGGGTTCAACCCATTTCTCGCGCTAACACAAATGGACGATCTCAATATTAAAAGGGAATTTACGTTTTGTTTTGTTTGATAACCTAATATTTTACTTCTACTTTGTCAATGTTATATTCATGAATCTCATGTTTGACACTGACTTATCACAAGGGATCATCTCCAGAACCGGGTGCTTGGTGCTTCATTAGTATGGACACATTTATTACCCAGGAGTGGGTGGTTTCATATCATATTGATTTCAAATTCACTCTGCTGTATATGTAGATGTATGCACTTTATTTTTTTACATGTTGTTCCAGTATTAAAATATGTGTTTACAGCGTCTAGGAATTAATCAATAGTCTGTTGCGTTTTCGTTACACATTTGTATATATAATATTATAATGAGGATATAAATATGTTGCTTGTTTACAACCTTACTATGATATTTAGTTTACAGGAAATTATTGCCATTTTTTTTCTATGGTAAATTTTTATGTAAATGACTGATAACGACAACAGCAAAGTTTGCGAAAGATGTGCCGAGTATTGTTGACCATTGTGCATTACTAGTTCGAAGATCATTAACAGTTGCTGTTCAACGAACCTAATTAGCGATATTTGAAGAGTGATGATATACGTTGAAAAATAAAGAGCTACTGCCTGCTGCTGTTATTGTTTCTTACTCAATTTAAAATTCTCTTGTTCTATCTTACTGGTACAAAACCCTTTTTATGTTCTTGCGCTTTTTTATTCCAAACAGCTGTCGCTTGTTGCGTTGCAGGGGTTCTTTTTTATTTTCGAAACTAGGTACTGATTCAAAAGACCTTGGACATCGTCTCAAGAGATGTTTTAGTTTTTTTACGTTGTATTTGTAATGTAAAAAACAGTCATTGTATTGTAACTGGGCTCTGTTTATCGTCTATAAGCACGAGAGTTTTTTTAGGAACAATGAAAAAAAAGACAATAGACATTCCTTTAATTATATGCTCTTGAAAATTTTGAGAAATTTGAAATTAAAATATTATAAACCTGGATTTAATGAATACATTTATATTTTATTACTCAAATTTCAAGCATCGAATCTGATTCATCTGGTATTATTTCAATAATCTTTGGAATAAAAATACGTAAATCTGCCCATGACGTTGGTAACCTCCACGTGCCTTTCTTATTACTTTCGTCAAAGCGATTATTTATTCCCTTATTTCTAAATATAGCAAATTCATTCCCCATTCACTTTATTTAGTAATGAGTACCTAGTTTTCGTCTGCCGTTTGTAATTCTATCAACACTTTGCGAGTATCAAAAGTGTATAAACCTTAGCGCGCCGTCTTTGTTTTTTTTGTTTCGTGTTATTCAAGTTCTCCTTTTACTGAAACAATTATTCCGACTATTTACATTGGGGAATGTACAAGGTTTCCCCATATTAAAGTGGCTAAGTATTTTGTTTCTGTTATAAGAACATTTACAATTAGGTCTAGCGTATGATTGTATTATATACAGGATGTTTAAAAAAGACGCATGAAAAAAATACTATAAATATACGCCGGGAAATGCATTGTTTCCAAAATAAAGGGTGATATTTTTTTAAATAACGTTTTTTTTTTAAATAACCTTGTTCTATTTTTTGAAATTAAATAGCTTTTTTTGCCGTAAAAAGTGGATGATTTGGCCCAAAATAGATTAAAATTAATGGACATGAACATGCTGCATGCAATAAAATAGTTTTTTTTTTTTTTTTTCTCGTAGGTACCTAAACAAAGCAAGATACAAAAGTTGTATGTTTAATTGCTTTATCTCAAAAAACTATCTTAATTAAATTAGTCAGTGGCGTACATTTAATTGTTAGTCATTTTCGTTAAGGTATCCCCCCAGATGCAACTGGAATTGATAATTGAAATGTACTTAGAGTCACCTCTGCTCTTTATTACTAGAAACGAAGCTATTGAATTTTAAAAAATTGAGCAAAAGAAATTTAATTTTTTTTTTAACTTTTTAAAATACAATATTTTTTGAATTTTCACCGACGAACCCCGAACGGAGGAGTTATAAAATTCGACTGTCTGCTTTTTTTTTTGTTCGAACGCGCGTGTTATATATTAAACGACCTTCGATTTTGATGATTTTTGATTGATTGATTTGCTTTGAAAGAGGAGGTTTGAGAAATTGTCCCATATTCATAAAAACGCAAATCCAAAATCTCCGAAAACCGCCCCCGAAGGGGTGGGCGTGGCAAATTTTCTCGAAAATCGAAAATATGAGGTGGTTTAATTAAAGATAGGACAATATCGGGAAACGTTTGAATTGAACATTTTTTCTAAAGAGTTACGGTTTTCGGCACGTTAAATTCTCAAATAATGTAGGTGTTTTTGCTATGTGGAGAGTGCGATTTCTTTCGAAAATCGAAAATCTGTGGGCACTACATGAATGACGTAATTATTTGTAGCAACATTTCGAATGAACATTTTTTCCTTAGAGTTACGGTTTTCGAGTTTAAATGATGTGTTAAAATGATAAAATCTAAAATACTTACCTATGCGTATTTCCGCAGCGATGTTTTGAGATCTCAATAATAACAACTCCAAGCAAAGAATATACGTATGGTAATAGGATAAGTACTATCTTCATTGGTATTAGTGAATGTTCAACGATTTTCGTGACTAATGTTAAATTCAAAAGCGTGAAATAAATATTTCTTACAAAAAATTGGACCGACGTTATTAGTTGGTGCACTGAAAAATATAAAACAATATTAATTCTTTTCGTGCTGGTACTTCTTGTGAAGTTGGTGCCAAAAGTTATCAATCTAACTGCAACTGCATAACTTCAAAAGTAACAGCACCAATAGAAATCATATTATTTTGTATTTTTCAGTGCACCAATTAATAACGTCGGTCCAATTTTTTGTAAAAAATATTTATATGATATCCGGTCAAGTACTTAGGTATATCTTAACTCTGTTAAGGCAAATTGACCTCCATGTAATCTATAAACATAAACTAACCTAACCTAAAACTTCTGACAACGATATTGAGTTTTGGATAGTAAATTTTTAAAAATCTAAAATGAATTTCGTCACTTTCGAGATTGAAATCGGCACTTAATACAAAAATTAACACTTGCCTACTAGAAATAATGAATGTTTACTTCCATTTATAAAATAGATTATTTGTACTTTTATTTTGACGCACCCTGAATAACATTATTCTTGTTGTACCTATCTATTGGTTGTAAAAGGTGCAGCATCCAATAATAAACAAAACCCATTCATGTAGTTGTTCAAATCCATTCTAACTGTACATCTAGTTTTAGAGATTGTATTTCTATCAGAGCAATCAAAACAAAAACAACAAAAATTGATCAAGCAGCATCTAACGGTATATCAGATGCAGAAGACTCTCTCCTATTATTTTTATAAACATTATTAAATGAACCCATATCATAAGGACGCTCACGACGATGCATGTATACGCGCTTATAACTTATTTGACCTTGCTCGTAGTTTATTTGATAAATTAATTTATTGTCTAAATTCTATTATAATGTACCAGACTGTGGGTACCCCATTCATTTTGTACCCTCTTATGTAATTTGTGTGATGTGAGAGTTTGATAAACGAAATATTTAAATTGTAATTTATACAGGGCTTTCCAAAAGTAATGTAAAGTAAAAGTAAAATTTGGCCGTGTATTTTTTGACCAACTTCAAAAACGGAGGAGGTTACCATTCGGCTGTATGTTTGATTTTTTTGTGTATGGCTGTTCGCGTGTTATGAATTGTAAACGTGCTCCGATTTTGATGATTCATATTTAGAAAATACTCAAATCTGAAATCTCCTTCCCTCCCAAAACCGTCCTCCAAGGGGGTGAAGCAGCCATTTTTTCTCGAAAATCGAAGATCCGAAACAGTAGAATTAAAGATAAGGCCATTAACTGGAAACGTTGAAACTGATTTTTTTTTTCAAATTGAATACGACCAAGTTAAAGAAGAGATTATATATAGCAACATTTAAATTGGACATTTTTTTAAAGTTACTGTTTTCGAGTTGCAGCAATGGTAACGTCTGAAATATGTGATATGCGCACTTCCGCTATGTACAAGCTAAACCTACCTATAACTTTTTGGGTATTAGTGAACGTTCAACAATTTTCATAAGTAATGTTACACTCAAAAATGTGAAATAAATATTTTATACAAAAAATTGGACCGACTCTATCAGTTGTTGCACTGAAAAATACAAAATAATATTAATTCTATTCAGACAAACGACATTTCGTTGTCTATGCCACCAGCTGAATGCGAATTATGTTTTCTCCATACATAAGGCAAGACATGACTTGTCTTATTCATAAAGCTCTTATCGTATATATGTCCATAAATTTAAATGGTCTCTGCATGTAACATAACTAAAAAGCAACATGATGCAATAATTAAATCAACTCGTTGAAAGAGCTTATTATATAAACATTAACGCGGGTCAAGAATCAAATGCTGTGCTTGTCACTGATTTTACAAGCTTAATTATTATTAAATGTAATTTATGCAATTATGCAATAACTACACTTTAGACGCAACAGTTTAATTATAACACGCTGCTAACATCAGTCGTCGTCGTATAATAAAAATATTATATGCCTCTGTCGATGTAAATGAGATGTATTCCGGTGAACGAAATTTCAGCATCGATTGACACCAATGAACTTGTCTCATAAATAAATATAGGTATTCGCATTTGCAGGATTTGTGTTTGGCTATCATCGAACAGTTGAATAAGAATTTGGAATAGTATTTGTTATTGTGAATTTTAATTCGATATAATTTTTACTTTCCTACGCTACTGTATATAGAAGCTGTATAAGATTTTCCTGACAAATTTAACACTCAAAAGTGTGAAATGAATATTTTTTACAAAAAATTGAATCGACGTTATCAGTTGGTGCTCTGAAAAATACAAAATAATATTAATTCTATTGGTGCTGGTTCTTTTGGAGTTGGTGCCTACAACAACAAACTACAACGGCATAACTTCAAAATTACCAGCACCAATAGAATTAATATTATTTTGTATTTTTCAGTGCATCAACTAAGTCGAACCAATTTTTTGTAAAAAATATATATTGGTCTTAAAATGTTTTAGAGGCATTTAGAGATAGTTTTCTGCGCATTAGATCACAAATTATCGTGTTAGATGAATATAATTGATCTTATCAATTACAGGTTTTAGTTTGGAACTTGACAAATAGTATAAATGATAGAGTAGATAAACAAGTACCTACTCAGTAAATAGAATTTTATTTTTTTCTCTAAGTTCACTATAACATTAAGGACCAATAAATTTACCCTTTCTTTTCCATAATTGCTTTTGATTATTTATTTTATTAACCAGTAGCAACAAAATCTCCAAAGAAACTAGTTTAGTCTTCCATAATTTTTAACGGTTATTTACAATTTAAGTCATTTTATTGCTGATATAAAACGGAAATATTATCACAAAAGATAAATAGGTAACTAGACTCCTAGACCATTGTTGGGTCTCACTTTTATATTACTTTTAAATTGTATGTCTCCTACAAATAAAGAAAAATATAAGATACTGAATATGTTTTAACAAAAATATGGACCGACTGTACTAGTTGGTGCACTGAAAAATACAAAATACTGCTACTGGTAATTTAGAAGTTGTGCAGTTATGCTTAGAAAACATTTGGCACCATCTTCAAAAGTACTAGAACCATCGAATTAATATCATTGTAAAGTGGAGAGTTTATCATGTACTTAGTTTTATTATTTCTTCAAAATTTGCCATTTCGTCGTAATCTTTCGATCTGATACTCACCATATATTCTCAGCAAAATGCGATGATCCCACTTCTGACACCAATTGTAAGTTTTAAGCCTGTGCTAAACGTTGTGGGGTGAGAGTTCACTTGCGTAAGACTTAAAAGTTCGCAGATTGCTTCCAATGGTTTATTTTCACACACTCTGTACACGACCTTCTGTTGTAGTACAACTGTCACCACTTGTCACCTTGACAATCTAAACTGTCACTGTCTTTACCGACTGAACTACTATTAACATCTGATTCCACAGACTGACTGTTATCAACTGACTTTATAAGATTGACCGTGACCCGTGATCGACACGGCTTTATATACTGAATCTTGACATGACATTCATCGAGAATGTTCTATGATTATCTAGACGCACATAATACTGTTCTAGAGGCTTGTCAACAAAAAGCTTGTCAAACTGACAATAATGTGAAAAACTGTACATCACATATAGTTTCTGGAAGGATCGAGAATAAATCTACTATAATTCTAGAACTAATAAATGAACTATACGTGAAACATCTATAGCAAATAAGGAATTAGAACAAATACAAACTAAAAGAAATAATAACAGTAAGTACATGATAAACTATCCACGTTACATTATTAATAAAGTCGGTCCATTTTTTTTAATATTTACTTGTTTCACACTTTTGAGTGAGTGTGTCATCAAAATCATTCAACGTTCATCAAAGCAGATAATAGGTTGCTTATACTTTCAGAGATTTCAAAATATTCCGTAAATACAATTTTCTACTGCTATAACTCTGAAATCGTACATTTTTTTTTGTTGAAAAATGTCAAATTTAAATAATGTTGCTGCATTCAATCTCTTCTATTTCGCCGTATTATTTCAATTTTTCCCACCATATAGCATAGAAACACATATTTCAGACTTTATCACTGCTTTAATTCGGAAACCTATGATTGTTTTTAAAATGTCCAGTTTAAACGTTGTCGGATATGGGGTTAGTTTTGTCGTCTCAAATTTTCGATTTTCGAAAAAAACTGCCATCTTTGGGAGAAGTTTTTGAGGGGAAGGACATGGAAAATGTCTCAATGGTCCTCTATCAAATGAAAAAAGAATCATGAAAATCGGAGCACGTTTACTATTTACAAAGAAGATAGATACTACATCTTCTTTGCTATTTACAAGACGCGAACAGCCATTGAAAAAAATCTGATGTGTCCACTCACACGACTTTCCTACCGGTCACAGGCAAATTCCAGTGAATTAAAGTTTTTACACTATTACAATACTCTTCTTGCATAATGACGATAATATCGGTAGAAAAGTAAAAATCCTCTCGCCAAATCGTGCTCACTCATTTTTTTCAGCAATGGTCATTTAACATTTTTTCGCAAGATGAAACATTTAGCCAGAATCTGAAGAAACTTTTGGAAAATACGGAATTTTATTCAAGCATAAATTTTTTTGTGCTTTTTCTCAGAGATGGCGCTATATGTGGGTGGCATAAAGGGCTCTCAGAAGAATACTTTAGGCAACTTTAATCAAAATCCTTAGAGCCGTTTTTGCGCTACAGTCTTGAGCAAATCACGTTTTTTGGCTATAGCTCAGCACCCAGTGTATACAGGATTTTCATTCAGTGCCACCGGCGAGTGATATTGGTACCAAACTAAATAAAAAAGAAAGCAACAAAATACACCGATCCGTTCTCGACTTAATGCCGTCACAGACAGACGGACAGACAGACCAATGGCTGAAAATATGTTTATTAGACTTAGAAAACTGTGAAACGTCAACATTTGTAAAAATCTCGATACCGAAAATTTCACACGATTACAATACTTTCCTTATACAGCTACTATATATAGTAGCATAGGAAAGTAAAAAGTTGTAAACAAACAGTCGAATTGTATACCTCCTATGTTTGGTTCGTCGGTCAATAAAAAGGAAAAGTGTCCTTGTCTATGGATGGCACTTCTCACACATAAAAATTATTACGCTGGCACTCCCACTTTGAATGCAACTGTGCTCATATATCTATTTAAAGGAATGCAATTTATCTATCTATGTAATGTATATGGTCATAATGTCAGTGTCGCCATCAATGAGTCACACTTTTGTTTGTCTTGTAAGTTGAATGTGATTCCAGGAAATAGAATTTACCATTACACAGATGAATTCGTTTGAATTTGTAGGAAAATTCATCTATATATAAAATTTTAATTAGAGTGATGAAAATCTGTTATCAAAACTAATTATTGTGAAATAGTTTTTATTACTTTCGGTTCTTTTTAAATAGTTTTTATTACTTTCGGTTCTTTTTTAATAGTTTTAATTACTTTCGGTTCTTTCTATAGATGGACTCCGCAGCGATTTCTCAGGTCCCATACGGTTTTAGTGACTTGAAATTTCGAATTCGTACTTAGATCCGCGGCATCTTGCCGCCTGTTAAGCTTAACACTGATGCAAGTGTGATTCAGTTATGATTAATTATATTATCTGATTCAAGCAAGATCAAATTATTTCTTCAACATGGAACGACAATGTCGGACGTCACTGGAATTACGCACGGCCATGGAACACCTAACCTTTGTTTACACTTTACACGATTAATATTTTGTTTTGTGGTAGATAAACAATAATTTGTTATGGAATAGCTGGCAAACAGATATCCATAAGTATAGTTCAAATCAAGAAAAGGGGAGATATTAGTTGTACCTACTTATCTTCAATGCCTAATAAAAACTATTTTTTTTTCTTCAAAAATTCGACTTGTTAAGTGGGTAACTATTGAATTTTTTCCTTACTTTACGGCCGCACTCTATATACAAGAAATAAAACTGAACAGCAGTATATCAGTCGAATTGTATACCTCCTGCGATTGGAAAGTCGATCAAAAATGATCAAAAGTTCCAAAACAGTTTCTTTCATCATTCCTTTTCTTAAAAAAATTAGTTCCACAAGCACTTTTAACAAAGCAAATCCATTATTAAATCTGGGAGTTAACTGAAACTTCTACCCATCATGTCCCATTAATTTTCAGCAGGTGAAAGATCTGGATACCTAGCTGGCCTGGAAAGAAGGGAAACTTGAGTGTCGCAAAGGAACCTGGTACTGGTTTGAAAGCATTCATGTCGTTCCAAACTCTTTCTTTGTTTGAAATGGAGTATGAATCATACTGTTGCTAAAATATCTCGTAAACAATTTAAATCTCCTTTTTTTATGTCACCATGACCACGAACCTACTGAATGGCAAAAGATTTACGTTAGATTGAAGAGAAATTGTCATAATTTTACTTCATTATACAAAAAACAACAAATTCATTGATGTAATTGATTTGTAGTAAAAAGTGAACACTGTCAAGGACGCTTTTTCTGGGGTTGAATGCCTCCTTATATACTCGAACACGAAAACGCGTGGCCGCTGCATAGAAAATGGGGCGTGCACCCTCTCAATGTGTAGACTTTATACACACAGAGAGAGAGAGAAAAAGAGAGACAGATAGAGCTTGCATATTTTGAGTTGCTAGTTGAGGCCTCTCTCTTTCCCTCATCCTCATCCTCCATTCCACTCGCTCCCTCCCATTTCTCTGAATCGATCCTGTGCCCTATGCCTGTGTATATGTGCCACGCCCTTGCTCTCGCAATGTCATAGAGCCGAGAGCCGGGCGGTGAGGAGGGGTTCATTTTGGCGGTAAAATTCAGAGGGTAAGGACGTAGAGCAAAAATAATAGTTGTTGTTTACAATCTTTTCGTCGGAGATCGTGACATATATTTCATATGAGGGATTTAAACTCTGCTTGACCTTTTTGCCTACTAAATAAACACATAGTTACCATTAAGAGAGATTAATCTTTTGTGCTACTTTCAAGTAACTAGATTGATTATATTACCCGCTTATTTAGACTTGAACTGTTCTCTTAATATTGTAACAGTTGAAATTAACATAATTTAAAATAAATATTTCACCAGTAAAATGACTGCAACCCTTCTGGTCCATGTTTTCACCGATTTGGTACGGAAATTATGCTGCGGAATTTTTTATAAGGTATTCACTTCGCAACATTTCAATGATCTCATTGTATCAAACACCTTCTTTAAATTACATCCGAGGAGACTATATACATGGCAGTCAGGAGCAGAGATGGAACACAACATTGTAAGGAACCAAATCGATTATATCCTAGTAAAACAACGTTACAGAAATAGCGTAAAATCTGCTAAAACATACCCAGGTGTAGACGTTGAGTCTGATCACAACCCCGTAGTAACGATAATCCACATACGGCTCAAGAAAATCTTTAGAAAACAACATCAGAACAAAATTGACCGAACATTATTGTGAAGAATATTGAAGAATCTAATCAACTAAATGAGTATCTTATAACTGAAAATCCTAGCGAACAATTAGACATAGATGCTCAATGGTGGAAAATGGAAACATCGATAAGGGAAATATGCCAAAAAATAATGAGGCAGGAAATCCGAGACGCGAAAACAGAACATCTGACCAACGAATGTGAAGAAATAGAAGCTCTAGAAGCTGCATAAGATTCCTTCAACATGCCTAAAAGAGTCAAAGAGGTTGCAAGTAAATTTAGAACAAGCACAGAACCGGTTATACTCTACGACGAAAATGTAAAGTTGACTTACCAAAAGGAAGAAAAATTAAAGGAGTGGAAAAAGTACATCAGAGATTTATTTGAATATGATAGACCAATAACGCGACCAGAATTAACAAAGTATGAAGGACCTCTAATTACATTTACTGAAGTAGAATATGCCATGAAACGTTCTAAAAACCGTAAAGCAGTAGGACCTGACGAGATCCCCAGAATAACAAAATTATTTAATAACATATACACCAGTGGAAAGTTACCAATTGATTGGCTTAGATCCATATCCATGTTACATTGCCAAAGAAATCAACTGCCAAGACATGTGCTGATTATAGAACAATCAGCCTAATGAATGAATGTGGGTTCCGCAATGGCTTCGGCACAAGGGAGGCTCTATTTGGAATAAATGTCCTGGCTCAAAGAAGTCGTGATATGTCAGTTGATGTCTATGCATGCTTCATAGACTTCCAAAAGGCATTCGACAGGGTCAAACATGATGTATTGATAGAGACTTTAGACCATATAATAGGGCTGGACGAAAGGGATATTAGGATAATTGAAAATTTATATTGGAACCAAACGTCAGTAATCAGAATAGATGGTGATGATACACCGGAAGTTAAGATCAAACGTGGAGTAAGGCATTATTGTAAATGGCGAAAGCATAAACAACTTGCGCTACGCAGACGATACGGTACTGTTTGCCTTCAGTCAGGAATCAGGAAGATTTACAACGGATACTGGATGCAGTCGTCGAAAAATGTGCAATGGCCGGACTCGCATTGAATGCAAAAAGGCCAAAATATTAGTATTTAGCAAACAACCTAATATTATAGCTAACATAACAGTTGGGGGTGAACTATTTAAGCAACTAACCAAATAAAATATCAATATATCAAGTACAAGCAAAGAATATACATGGGTAATAAGGGAAGTACTATCTTCTTTGATATTAATAAAAGTTCAATAATTTTCATGACTAATTTCACACTCAAAAGTGTGATGAAATATTTTCAGCATAAAATTGGACTGACTGTATTAGTTGGTGTGCTGAGAAATTGAACATTCATCAAAAAATTTGTTTATCAAATATGTGACATAATTAACGTTCTGAAAAACATAGGATTGAAAATAAAATTATATTTATTTATTTCTCATTGCGTCATCTTATTAAGTCGATCCTAGTGATTGTAAAAAAAGTTAATTATTGACCGACGAACCCCGAACGGAGGAGGTATACAATTCGACTGTCTGCTTTTTTTTTTTTTTTTTTTTTTTTTTTTTTGTTCTTGCGCGCCTTTTATATAGTAGACGATCTCCGATTTTGATGATTTTGGATTCATTTGAAAGAAGGGGATTGAGAAATGGTCCCATATTCATAAAAACGCAAATCCGAAATCTCCTTCCCTCCGAAAACCGCCCCCGAAGGGGTGGTGGGGGCGAATTTTCTCGAAAATCGAAAATCTGAGTTGGTATAATTAAAGATAGGACAATATCCGGAAACGTTTAAATTGAACATTTTTTCAAAAGTGTTACGGTTTTCGAGATAGACGCATGTTAAATATGTATTTTTGCTATGTGGAGAGGACAATTTCTTTCGAAAATTGAAAATTTTTCGATACTACATGAAAGATATAATTATTTGTAGCAACATTTATAATGAACATTTTTTCCTTAGAATTACGGTTTTCGAGTTAAATCGGTGTTAAATGGTAACAACTAAAATATTTAAGCGTATTTCCGCCGCGATGTTCTGAGATCTCAATAATAACCACTACAAGCAAGGAATATACGTGGGTAATAGGATAAGTATTATCTTCATTGATATGGTATAGTGAACGTTCAACGATTTTTGGGACTAATGTTACACTCAAAAGTCTGAAATAAATATTTTTTACAAAAAATTGGACCGACGTTATAGTTGATGCACTGAAAAGTATAAAATAATATTACTTCTATTGGTGATGGTACTTGTGAAGTTGGTGCCAAAAGCTATCAATCTAACTGCAACTGCACAACTTCAAAAGTACCATCACCAATAGAAGTAATATTATTTTATACTTTTCAGTGCATCAACTATAACGTCGGTCCAATTTTTTGTAAAAAATATTTATCTTATATGATGTTTACACCCATAAAAGCTGACACGAACTAGCGCTGGAAGTTTTATAGCGAATTCTTTTTTTATTATACTCTTTCTTCTTCCTTCCTGTTCACTCTGCAAACTCTTGGAAGATTATCCAGGATAATCTTAAATATCACATTCATAGCGGATCGCTCTCTTTAGAATACAATATGTCGGAGAGAAAAATATATAGATTGGGTGGATCCTTTATTTATATTGTGTTTTCCAACATGAAGATACATATTGTATAGTCAGATTTCTTGAATTGAAACAAAATATTAAATTTCCACCATTATATATTTTAAAGACACATAACAATTGTTTCGGCACACTGTACCTTTATCAAATGTGAGAATAAACTGTTTATACTAACATTTGATAAAGGTACAGTGTGCTGAAACAATTGTTATGTGTCTTTAAAATATATAATAGTGGAAATTTTAGATATTGTTTCAATTCCTATCTAATATGGATTTTTATCAAGTATCAGCCAATACAGTTAAATTTATATTTTGATTTTGTATTCTTGACTGGTTTTATAATAAATAAAAAGATGTTCTTGGGAATGCAGTCATATATTCAATAAAATTCTTTGATTGAAGCCGAGCTTTCGAGAATGTTTATTCTCTTCTTCAGGGCAAAAATCGTGAATTTAAAATAAATTAGCCAAAAACAGGAAAGATTTGTAATTGATGGCCCGTAGATTTGTTTTGTCTAAATCCAAATTGATTTTTAGATAAAAAGTTAACTTTCTATTGAAAATAGCGTGTTAGTCTATCTTTCAGTAATATATCTATAATTTTGAAAAAAATATTCATTATCAAAATTAGACGGTAGTTGTTGAATTTTGGGGATGGCAGTTTTTTTTATCAAGTCTGATATTGTAAGACGACTCTGATATTTTTTTATAATTTCATCAGTAATTGTTCCGAAAGAAGCATTAAATTCTTCAGGCCTGAAACATGTTATATCATAATTTGTAGGTTTTTTCTTGAACTTGTAATTTATTTATTCTATGCGTAGCCGTTATCAGTACGTTTTAATAAAATGAAAAAAATAATATAAGTATAATGCTCTATCAGTTTCGTTTAACATGACATTGCAACAAACAAGGATGTCCTTTTTGTTAAATTCAGTAAGTGATATCTCGTCGTGTTTTTTCTTTCACTGCTGCACTTATCGTTCTGGAAGTTGTTTATGCTTTAAGAGATATGACTGAATTGTTGATGCTTTGTCATATTCAATTTTTAAATAGAAATACGACATTTGTGCAATATCTCGGTACTTGATTATTCAGCTGTTGATTATATATAACTCGTAGAGTAACAAATAACAGTATATATTATTACGAGTCCAGAAAATAGGCTTTTACCGTGCGCGCATGACAAAAATGGAAGTCATGCCAGCGCGGGAGAAGCATTTATGGACGTGTAAGGAACGATACTTTTCATTATACCTATCTGAACACAAAAAATATTACTGTTGTATTTTTAAAAGCTTTATTTTTAACCAACATCGAATCCGAAATCAAATCTAATAAATCGACAAACTGAAAGCTGTCACAATAGCGTCATTTGATATTGCTAAGGAATTGTGAAGGAATAAACAACTCATGAGTCATGACCGTGCAGAAAAGCCCATTTTCCAGGCATTAAGTAGTCGTGGAAACATTGTGTTTTCAGAGAATCATTTTTTTACAGGAACCGTTTTTTTTAAGAACGACTTTCTTTATTGCGAGATGTGAGACACTTTTGTGTGTGGTGGGCTTTCAGTGAGCTAGAAAGAGAGGTTGTCGGGTCAGTCGACCTTCCTTTCTTGGCTTCTGTTCTGGCATCTACGAATCATCTCAAGGATTCAAGGCTCGCTCCGTTCAGTACAGCAATAGCTGAGTAAGGATGTACTGGGTTATTCATTATATTTTGACACCCACTCACAGCTCTTATCACGACTGATAGATGAATACTTTGTGTACAAAAATGATTTCTCATGTAGTATCTTTTGGTAATAGCAAAAATTAAAAAAAAAATACTTTACAACATTGAAAAAATAAGCGAACACTATTAGTTTGCATGAAAATACTCTTTATTCTGATTTTAAATATATTATAATCTGTTGGCATTTGATTCAGTCACTTTTGAAATATTTGAATTTAAACTTTTTTTTTCACAATTGTTGCTATAAAATAATGAAGTTGTCTCGAAAACGTCTGCAATTATCATAATCATAGCAACGAGACAATTTCTTTTGATTAAACCGGATTGCATAAATGGAAAATTATTTAAAAAATATATCAAATGGTTAGAAATGAAAGAATAAGACAATCGAAAAAAATTAGATGAAGAACTGGATATTTTAATTTATTTTCAAGTTAGTGGAAATATCTCTTTATAGAGTTTTTGGAATACCTGAATATTATTTTTTTGAAAATCTTAATATAGATTATATAATATAGAATATTCAGTTCCTGATGTGCCAAAGATGTCTTGAAAGTCATATAGAAAAATTCAGCGAACGCAAAAACGTCATAAATATCACTTGCATATTGTGCTGAAATGCTTAGGCGTCTTCCACAACAGCGGATGTATTTAATCGGAAAAATAAGCATTTTTGGGGAACGGAAAATCCACACTAAATACAGACTTAAAACACAGACGAATCTAAATGTGTGGTATGGTATGTTAAATAATAATTATATATGAAAGATTCCCCACTGGTGAACGATTTCTAAATTTTTTGCGACGGAAATAGAGAAATTATAAGAAAATAACCCAGTTGAACAAGTATATTAATTTAATATGGCATCAAAATGGCGCACTGGTCCACAATGTTATACAAGTAGAAAATTATCTAAATAATAAACATGGAACCGTCCGATGGCCAGCGAATAGCCCGGATTTAAACACGGGTGATATATTCTTATGGGGATACCTGAAAAATAAAGTGTATTATAATAATATCCGAAAGTTTAGAAGTAATAAGACTAAAACTCAATAACGCAATATTAGAGTTGAACACAAAAAATCCAAATTTTATTACCTCTTGTCTAAATAATAAATTATTATGGAATATTTAGAAGTGCTTCGAAAACAAAGACGGCTGTGTAAAAAACAATCAGCGTTGTATTTAGGGTTGTGTTGTTGTTGTTTCTCTTAAAAATTGTAATACTTTAAGCATCTATGATTAAGTTAATATTATTAATACATACTTTTTATAGTTTAGAAAAAAATAATTTACTTATTTAAAAATAAAATATTTCAAAAGTGACTAAACCAAATGCCAACAAATTAGATATATTTGGAATCAGAACAAGAAGAAGACTTGTATTTTAAATATACAGTATGTTTTATTTTAAAAAGTATGACTCAACTAATTTTTTCGATGTAGTGATTTTTTTATTTCCGCCATTATCAAAAGATACTACAAGAAAAATTATAAAACTTTTATATTTGAATTTTTTTTCTACCAATCGTAAAAGGAGCTGTGGGTGGGTGTCAAAATATAATGAATAACCCTGTACATCAAATTTTTCAGAAGATAGATTCTGCTTCGGCCGAATAAAGTAGGCCGTGATTCTGCTTACAACGCTTCATTGCGTGGGATAAATTATTTGCTATAAAATGCAGTAAAATATAAAATTATATTATTTCTTTCATCAAAATTACCATTTTCATCAGACAAGCATTAATAATATCTGCTATGTTTCAGTTCATCAATTAATAAGTTCTGTTTGAAACTATTCTTAACCTGCCTGCTGAAAATAGGAGGTCGATTATTGACTTTTGTGTCCTCTTGTTCTGTCAATATTTAATATGGTTTATCATTCGATTTCTGTTGCTTTTAATGTTGTTGAACTCTTAGCACCGGAAATAGTATTCATGCAGGCAGGCGAAGAGGGTGAGAATTATGCTGTGGTTTTGAATAGATGTAGATAAACGAGTCATATCCCGAATAAAAATACATCTAAAATAAAATAGATGGATATATATATATATATATATATATATATATATATATATATATATATATATAATATAATTTTAGTAATTCACTGCCGAGAATGTATAACCAAAGTGACAAACATTCATAGGGTTGATATATTGTAATATTCTGTTCTACCTTTATTCTCGTACAGTTGAGTTCAGTATTTTAATATGAGATGTAGAAATTCAATTTAGTTTTGATAACATAAGAATTAATGATGTACCTAACTATATTTAACACTCAAATCAATGTAAGTTGGAGTTCGTATAACGTGTTTTTATATATAACTATTTTTCTTGATTATTATTTCGATGATTCTTATATCCTTTTAATTAAGTACTTCTTTGTAACTTTCTTTTATTTTAATACAGCCTTGAAAAAGATAGCCACCGCTATCGAAACGTTGGTAATTGAAAAAGAGTTTTCATTATCCTACAGCCCATAGTGCCGCAACCCTATGAATGTTTGTCACTTTGGTTATATATATATATATATATATATATATATGGGGATGCAGTCATATATTCACGATTTTTGCCCTGAAGAAGAGAATAAACATTCTCGAAAGCTCGGCTTCAGTCAAAGAATTTTATTGAATATATGACTGCATCCCCAAGAACATCTTTTTATTTATTTATTTATATATATATATATATATATATATATATATATATATATATATATATATATATATATATATACAAGGTGTTTCATAATATTTGCGCAGGACTTGAGGATATGATAGCTGGTCCTAAAAATATGAAAAAACGTTTATATTAACTTACCCTCTAAAATGCACCATTTTCGAGATACAGTGTGTTGAAATTGAAAAAAAAAAGTTTTTTGTGAATATCTCAAGAACCGCTTAGCGTACAAAAAATGGCTTTTGTAAGCATTTTCCATTCATAATAAGCTAAGTTTTGAGTCAGAAAAAAATGTTTGTCAAGTCATAATTGGTGAAGATTTTGTAGAAGTAGTGGTTGTTTTTCTTCCCAATTTCTACGCCAATGGAAAAAGTACGGTTTTGAGGCGCTCATTTGAACCACCAATGTTTTCAATAAAGGTACTGTTGGTCGTGAGCTCAAAAGTCAACCGTTTTCGGGAAAAGTCAACTTTTATGTTGAAATAACACGGTCAATTTGAGCTTTTGTTTCTTGTTCTAACGTTCACATACGTTTTGTTTAATCAGTAAATAAAAAAATGTATTTAAAAAAATTTACCATGTTTTTCAAGATAAAAGTACTTTTTGTGTACAAAGCATTGGCGTTTCAAATGGGCCTCTCAAAACCGTAGTTTTTTCATTGGCGTCGAAATTGGGGAGAAAAACACTACTCCTTCAAAATCTTCACCAATTATGACTTTTTTAGCTTATTATGAGTGGAAAATGCTTACAAAAGCTGTTTTCTGTACGATAAACGGTCCTGGAGTTATTTACAAAAAACATTTTTTTTTCATATCTAACACCCTGTATTTCGAAAATGGTGCATTTCAGAGGGTAAGAAGATATAAACTTATTTTCAAATTTTTGGACGGGCTATCACATCCTCAAGTCCTGCGCATATATTATGAATTACCCCGTATGTATATATATATATATATATATATATATATATATATATATATATATATATATATATATATATATATATATATACATATATATTAGACTACGTTTAGAATTATATGAAGGATATATTTGAAATGAACTAGCATGTTAACTATTATAGCGCCCTCTAGCGGGAAGTAACAATAAACTGGATAGCGTTAAAGTATTTTCAAATGCTCAAACACCAATGCGTATAAATGTTCTTGATGATGGGTTAAAATGTAGTTGAAGTTTATGTATTGCAACAGCGCCATCTGCTGGCAAGTTACGACAAAATGGGCAGCATAAAAATCTATTTCATGAATAAACTACTCTACATGGCTTTGTCGATTTTCGTGGTGAATTTTAATCTAATGACTTTCTCTAGAGTCTAGAACGTTGTTTAATTAATTTTTTCGATAACAATTGTATTAAAATAATTGAACTTTGATTGCTGACCATTTTTTTTATTTATATTCAAATTGTTTCTTTATGTATCTATTATCCCCATTCTAAATCTTTCACTCAAAAGTCTTTCTTTTTTTACAGCAGAAATATCCTCAGCATGGTTCTTATCAACTGGGAACTTTTATCTTGAGGTAAGTTCTTTATAATAAAATTTAATATAATAAACACAAATTGAAAAAAAATGTGAGAGAATTATAACACTAGGTACTCTTATTAATACAATTTTATTATCGAAAACTTAATGAATATTAACCTGTTTTATTTTATACTTTTTTCATTATTGTAAAATAAAACGTAATATCATCAGTTTCTATATTGTATGCTAATGCTAATCATTGAGGAGAATATAAAGTACGAAATATCTATATATAAATACAGCTAAGTCAATATACAGGGTGGCCAATCGAAAACGAAACAGAGCCATTTTCAGTCAATATTTTAGGAAAAAGCAGGGACCCGTCGCTTTTTCATTCAACGGAGACACTTCTTTTTGATATTTTTGAGTCCACCACTTTTACACCCTAGTGAGGGTAAGAATCATCCCTACATATATTTAAATAACATTGGAGGTCAAGTAAGATGTCTTTTAACAGCTTTTGTAATTCCCTTTATAATAGTCTTTAAATTTGGAAATTCCGCCTTTATACTTTGAAGACTTTATACATTTTAAAGTTTAAATCATGGATTGCTGCTTACTTATACTACTTAGTTGATTGAATGTTCAAACTGATGACCATCTACCTTCATGCAATAATAAAGATTGTGTTCGAAATGTGTTTGCGCACATTCAGAAACATAAAACGTTTCTTTTCTATCAATAGTTTGAATCGCTATTTTGAAAAATAGAAGCTAGGGTGGTTCCTTATTTGATGACATTTGTTTCTATTAAACTGTCAAAATTCTATTTGCACTTCAATAAAGAAACGTTAATTACCATATAGATAAGAGGTACGAAAATCAGCAACAAATTGTATGTCATTTAATTTAAGAAATGCATCAACATGCCGTCGCCGAATTTTTGAGACACTCTGTATAATCCAAAATATTTTCCTCAGATGGGTCTCACGTTACAGATAAATATTGGCAAAATATTAAACTCATAACTTATATAACCAACAAATGAGCACATAGAAGAAGAGACGGGAGAGCTGAGGTGCAGTTCACTGTATCTAATCTAATTATATTAATAACGAGCAATGCTTGTATTTCGATGAAAATTCATATCTATGGGTTCTAGAGTGTATTGAATCGATTGGTTGTATTCTCATTCACAGGAAAAATCGTTTTCAGCAATTAATTTCTCATTTTACGAGTTCTACAGATTATATGTGAGATACCAATAAGAACCAGATAACATCATAGGGAATAATAGTCCTATGGTGAAGCTTCCAGGTATTAATCTAGAGTTCCTCGGTTCGAATTCTGATCACCTTTGAGGTTTTTTTTTTTCAATAAAAGATGTTTCTAATAATTTAATCTGAAATTTTCAATGAAAATTTGTACATATCTAATATATTGCCTCCCTTAAGGTACACTCTAGCTATTTCAAGGAAGGGTTTGCAGATTTTGGTGAAAAATAGCTAAAAGGGGTGTTCGGAGTCGAGAAATCGATTGACGATACTTTCATATTTAATCGGTGTGACCCTCGAGGTCCACACTAGCTATTTCAAGAATGACTCCGCAGATAAAAGTTTCAGTATGTATTATAGTGTTTGGGGGTTGAGAAGTCGGTTGGTGACTGGTGATACAGCTGAGTTTTAGTATATTTATCATTCATATTACATATTCATATTTATTTCGAAATCTATAACTTACGAATATGTGAACAATAAAATTAGTATTTACCGATCGCAATACATTTTAACCAGATATATGCACATTTTTTAACAAGTTTAAATATCCTTAATAACTCCTGTTTACACGAGCAAAGCTCGGTCTCCAGATATTTGACAATAATAGCAAGTTTCGTATAAAGTGTTGGTAAATAATAAATTGTTATCTCCCAACAACGGCGGCTACTTCTGGTGTTAGCTAACAACGTGTAAAGTTGTAAAAAAGTATTACGTGCGGCAAGGTTACAAAATAATATCGTTTCTTTCTCGCTTATTTATATATATATATATATATATATAGCCAATCTTTGTACCATGAAATATAAGTATCAGAGAATGTGGAAAGATACAAACAATATTGTAAATATATTATGTCGAACGTGTTGTAAAATGTAATGTAATTCATTGTTGTTGTATTTTTTATCTCGTTCCTTACTATTGCTGTACAGTACAGGATAAACTCGCCATAATTAGACTAGCATATTCTTTAATTTACTTACTTTATTAAGGGGATTCAATAATTATTGTCGATATGCACAGGTTTTTCGTTTTTTGCATATCTTTATTACAACGACGTTTCGGAATTGATTTCCCCTTCTTCGGGCCTTATAAAGAAAAGAAAATTGGAATCATACAAATTAAAATTAAACTAAAATAATAACAAACATGAAATTGAACATTAAATTAAAATTTTGATACAACTAAATATTAATAATACTTGTATGAAAATTTAATATTCAATTTCATGTTTGTTATTATTTTAGTTTAATTTTAATATGTATGATTCCAATTTTACTTTCTTTATAAGTACCGAAAAAGGGGAAATCAGACCCGAACGTCGCTGCGATAAAGATATGCAAAAAAACCTGTCAAAAACGACAATTATTGAATACCCCTAATATAAACTATGTTGGACTTAACATAAAAATGGTAATAAAGTTTTTCAAAATCCTCAATTTGTTGTGATAAAATTTGAGAGAGACATCATTCTCAGCAATATGGGCATTTTTGGCCAATTTCTCAAACGTAAGAGTTATTATACAATTCGACTGTTTGTCTGCATTTTCTTATGTCTGTTCGCGCCTTTTAAATAGTAAACGAGCTCCGATTTTCAAAATGTTTTTGTCATTTGAAAGAGGACTAATAGAGTTGGTCCCATTGAAAATCTACATTCAACATGCCCAGTCCCCGAAAAACTTCTCCCAAAGGGAGAGGTGGACGGGGCAATTTTTCTCGATAATTTGAGACAACAAAAATAAAGAAGCGACCATATCCTGTCGCGTTTAAATTGGACATTTAAAAAATATATATATTGGTTTCCGAGTTACAGCGTTGGTAAAATCTAGCTTCTTTGGTGAACGTTGAATGATTTTAATGACTAATGTTACAAAAAATTGGACCAACTTTATTAGTTGGTGTACTGAAAAATTCAAAATACTGCTACTGGTAATTTAAAAGTTGTCCTATTATTATAGTTAGATTGAAAACTTTTGGCACCAATTTCAAAAGTACCAGAACCAATAGAATTATTATTATTTTGCATTTTTCAGTGCACCAACCAATAAACTGTAAATCTATCAGATGAGCATGGTTTTTAGGTAAATTTCTTATAGAAATATACCTATTGCGATCGTTCACACTTTTTAATTTCGAAAAAATTTCAACGGCATGTTGTTATATGTCTATAGGTTAGTCCAAAAAAACATTTGGTTCAAAAGTTTATATATATATATATGGGATATTACGAAATTTGTTAACACGATAGAGGTCGCAGTTTTGAAGGTATCAAGTTCAAATTTGCTACAAAAATCAATCTCTCAAATATCTCGGTCGAGTTCGTTATTGGGCAATATCGGGTAAGTAGTTTCAAAATGGCGACCATTCAAACATTTAAAAAAATTATCAAAAAAGAGCAGTAGTGTAAATATTATTAGAAATAATTTTAGGTTATAGATTTAATAAGTACCTACAACTTTTGTTCAAAGCAATTTTTCATAAAATACACAGGTAAAAAAATAAAAATTAATAAAGAAAAATAACAAATATTGGTAAAACATGAACACTCAATATAAATTTGATGTAATTGTACATTTTCTGGAGATCTTAATATAGACCCTGATTAAAAAAATATATAGTATATTTATTGAAAAGAAATAGACGAAAAAAAAATCTGCCTTGAAGTGGACTCGAACCCTGTCTGCTTTATATTCAACAGCCAAAACAAAAACCTCTAACCGCAAGGCTATGACAATTTTATTTAATTACATGTAGGTATATCAATGAAAAGGTTGTTAAAATTTCAATTCAAAATTTTGAAAAATTTACCTTTCCGCTGACTACAGGCCATCGGGATTTTTCTATTTAAATAATAATATTATCTTCAGCAGAATTTTTATATTCAGAACCTGCATAATGTTTGCACATGCACGCCTCTGGTATCCGAGGGTCAAAGAATCTCCTTTTATGACTCAAGTACAAAAAGTCATACTGCACCCATATTGGACGGAAGTTGCTAAGGACAAAGGACGAACAATAATTTCATACAAAATATAACTATTGAAGAAGACTATAAATCTTTTCAATTTATTTTGCAGCTGGCCATCCACGCTGAGCTCCATTTGTGCAGTTGCATAAAGATTGAAAAAAAAAATGGCCATCTTCAAGAAAAAGAGGCATATGCGCCGAATTTTAAACTTTTTTGAACTGACTTGGTATTTTATTTAGAAAACATGGCCCTTGGATAATATTTAAAAAGAATAGGAACGATTTTATCAGTTGATGGACTCAAAAATAATAGAAAAAATTGGCCAAGAGCGAGTCGGGGTCGCATGGAAAGAGTTCC
Organism: Crioceris asparagi; assembly: GCA_958507055.1. NCBI lineage: Eukaryota > Metazoa > Arthropoda > Insecta > Coleoptera > Chrysomelidae > Crioceris > Crioceris asparagi. The sequence goes on along the minus strand of OY293827.1, from coordinate 95,820,851 downwards.
GTACCTACGACTTTCGTAATTTTTTTCCTGTGAAATATAATTGAATATTCTTTAGTTGTTTCAAAATTCTCAGTAGTTTAGGCAAGTCAGGTTTTGAATATTATTTTTAATATCTTCCAAGCTTCAGTTCAGTTTATGATAATGAAAAAAAAAATAAGCTCATATGTTCAAGTCCTATTTTTATTTGTTCCAGAGAAAGGTATTTTGATTAGTTGTAATTCAAAAAAATAAATAAAAATTATTCCAGAACAAATAATTATAAATAAAAATCATTAATTGTGTCTAAGTACTTTTTTAGTCGTTCTTCATCCATCTCCAATTAAAAATACTAGGGGAGTGAGATCCAGTGATCTCGATGGCCATATTTAAAATTTTTTTTATGGGTAGGTATTTTCAATTTTTCAGTGCACCAAATAGTCGGGTCGGTTCTAGTTTTTGTAAAGAAATATTTATGTGACAATTTTACGGTTTCCAAAATTCATTAAAATTAAATTTTACACAAATTCCGACATTTCTAAATATAGTTGTGATTATTTTGCATTCTCCTAGTTACACAGAAACCGTTGAATTCTTTGAAATATTGCCCGATTTGACATTCTTTTAAATTCTATCAGAAAAAAATTATTTAAAATTGCCCCTTCCACCTCTTTTGGGATATTTTTGAATGGAGGACTTTTGAAAAGTTTATCCTAAATAAAAATGAATCATCAAAATACAAAATTCGTGAATTTGAACAAATATTCAATGGAACTTAATACTTCCATGTTTTAAAATGTAGTACCTATACCTCAATTAAAATACGCTACAGGTTTGCATATTTGTATAATATTAATTCATAAAGTCGTCCTTGAAAATATAGTCCATTGCTCGCCTAGCTGGAATTACTTCTTCTGTTTTTTGTATATTTTTGAGTAATATTGGTTCATATTGTAAATTTAATTGCTTTTGTTAAAATTTCCTGATATTTGATTGAATACTATAGCATTTATTTTTAGAAATTAGGTTGCCACTCATTTTACTCATTTTCACTTTTCAGTGTTCTGTGTAGAAGTTGTAGCATAATGAGAAAAAATTAAGAGAAACATAAATCTTCTCATTCTCTGTACAAACTAATATTTGTGGTTGATTTGAACCGTTTACTTCGTAAAAATGTCAGCTCAAAAATCACAATGTGTCGGAAACAAAAATATACGTACAATAATGCACGTCATTGTCTTTTATGTCTTCATTGTATGTAATATTATTCTTGCGAATGAAGAATAACAGACGTCTTTTGTCAAGAATATTGGGGGCTGATAGGCTTGTTAACAAAATTTTTCTCGGTTATAATTCGGCATCTAACATATTACAAATAATGCCAAACAGATGTCGTAAAAACCATAGATCAGAGAACGTCAAGATGTTCTTTCGTACGATGGGTGGTCCTTGTTGGTGTGTCTGTTCTCAAAAGCAAAATTTCCTCTTGATAATAAAGTAACTTAGAATACAATATACAGGCTGGTCAGAATTATAATGGAGAGAGTTTAACAGCGTATTCAGCAGATAAAAATAATTAAAAAAGTTCATATAAAAATAAGAAAAAGTTTTTTTTTCACAATATTTCCAGACCCCGTATTTCCAGAACGAAACGTTTTTGTTTTTTAATTATTTTTATCTGCTGAATACGTTGTTTAAGTTTCTCCATTATAATTCGGACCACCCTGTATTATTTGAGGGAACAAACTGGAAATAATAAAAATTAATAAAGAAAAATTCAAATACAGTGAGTCCCGTATTCATTTAAAATTCAGCCGTATGTTTTTCGATTTCTGTTTCTTAATGTTGATTATTGATGGCAGATTCATCTATATAGGATAGCCTAAAAATAAGATAGAAGATAATCAACTTATTTTTTCAAATGGAAATATCTATTTTTTATTTAATTTTTGAATCTTGCTTCGAAATCTTAGTACGTTTCATGTATATACTCAACATTTATCGAAAAAAAGGTCCCTTGACTTTAGGACTTTGTAGTATAGTATCGAAAAAAATATGTACTACACTCAACAATTCACAGTCCCACAATCTATTATTTATTGAAAAGGTAGAATTTTCTGAAAATAATATATTTATCGTTGTTTGCTTTATTAAGCACAAATAATGTTCACTCAGACTTTAAATTCAATATTTTCGAGCCGAAATGCAGTTTCCAACTATTTAGTAAGATCAACTGTCAATTGTCATTGTCATATGTCTTAGCTTCAGCCGGCCATATTACGATTACGTTGCCAGCAGTAATAATAATAATAATTTGAAATTGTAAAGAATAAAAAAATGTTGTTTAGACCACTTTCGCAGCTTGGCTAAAAATTATATTTATTCTCTCAGTGTATCTGAAAATATGACAGTCGATATACAAAACGAAGAAACACTCGTAATAATAGAAAGGAAGTTAAATTGATAGGAGCTATAATCGCCAATCAATATATTGAAATCAATACGGATACGATGGATGGGCCATTTATAAAGAGAGTTGTTCTAGCATTGAAATTGAGAGTTTTGGTAAAGGATAAATACTAAAGGAAATTGCAATCCATTTCAAAAGCATGTTAAATGTTCAGAACATTGAAGTGGAAAGGTTAAATTTCAATCCACCTTTTCCAACAGCATTACCAGATTACTAGATAATATAATGAGTTTAAAATTTGTTATGATTTGAACACAGCTCGTAATCTTCTGTTATATACCTGTTTTGGGTTTTGTGGAACGATAAAGTAAAATAATATTATAACTATGGATTGCAGCCCTTCTTTATCTAAGCCATAAAATAGATAATCTTAGTCATTTGTTATCTTCTACTAATTCTTGTTGTACTTATTTGTAATACATCTACAATTATTGATGGGAAAGGGTCTATAAACATTGTTGAAAAGTAAATAGATTACTAATTTACAATTCTGAGTACGATCCTGTTTTTTTTTATTATATCCACTGTTTGTGAGAATATTATAATATTGAGTGTTGTGTGTTAACTTTCAATCAAAGGTCATGTGAGGTCGAATTCGTGTAGCTTTTTCATGATTGTGTGAAGGTAAGAACAACATAAAACTAGTGTGACAGAAACGTGAACGTTGTTGTGTTACAAATAAATATTTAAAAAAAAATCTTGTCGACTTTATTACTTGGTGCACTGTAAAATACAAAATAGTATTATTTCTGTTGGTACTGGTAATTTTGAAGTTGTGCAGTTGTAGTTAGATTGAAAACTTTTAGCAGCAACTTAAAAAAAATATTTTGTGTTCTTCAGTGCACCAACTAATAACGTCGGTCCATTTTTGTGTAGAAAATATTTATTTCACACTTTTGAGTGTAACATTAGTCTTAAAAATCATTCAACGTACTCTAAAGAAGATGATACGTTGCTTATACTTATTCAGAGATTTCAAAACATCTCGAAAATATGCATATTTCATACTTTACGTCTGCTGTAACTCGGAAATCATATTTTTCTAAAAAAATATCCAACATAAATTTTGCTACATATATTCTTTTCTTTGATGTGGTAGTCTCATATTTTGAATTTTCTAAAAAAATCGCTCCCACCCCACAGCGGAGACACTCATATTTTAGACTTTACGATTGCTGTGACTCGAAAATCCATGATTTTTTTTACATATCCAATTAAAACGTTGCAGGATATATGGTCTCTTGTTTAATTTTGTCGTTTAACAATTTTGATTTTTGACAAATATCCCTTCCATCCCCTTTGGGAGAGGTTTTTGAGGGGAAGGACATGTTGAATGTCGTTTTTTTTTCAATTGGACTATCAATGGTTCTCTAGCTTTTTATTATGATTCTTATGATAAACTGACTTCCTAAATTAGGTAAAACCCGAGTTATTGTTGTTGTTCAAGATGGTCTTGTGTTCTCTAAATAGCAACATAACCGAGTCTAAAAATAGCATTGAGTAATTCAATTTTGAAGTTAATGCAAGATATGAAGAAGTATCAATTATAGGTTGATAAAAAACTCTTTGCACCAACTTATAGGAACCTATTTTATTACCAGCATTTTATTGATCAACATTGAAAGAAATACACAAACCTGAAGTAATGTAGGTAATAAATATTTAAAATAGTTATGAGTCCATACAAATACTTTTGAATTTCTCTTTGGATACCTTGTAATAATTGGAAATGTTTATAATTTCCGGATAGGCTAAGAGTCTAGTTTAGCTATAAAAGCCCTAAAAAATCAAATGTTTGCAAAAATAGATGTATGTTAGCATAACTTTTCATAAAATTGAGGTAGAAGACGCTATTTTTAATTGGTTAATAAAAAAAGAAAAATGGTATTCTTAGAACTTACGTCATTTAGCTGGAATTTTCGATTTCGGAGTATCTTTTCTATCCCAAATAGTATATAATCATCCTTACATTCTATTAAACACTGACATCCTTCAAAATTAGCAAAAATAGGCTTAAAACCAGTAAAAGTTCACAAAAAAAGTAAGGTTAAACGAATTGATGATTGACTTGCGCAGTGTGGTTGACGTTTACAAACTGTCAATTCCAATGTTGCCAAAATTGTCAGTAGGAACAACGTTTGCAATATTGAATTTTTTAGAAAATATTCGATAACGAAAGCATAAATCAATTGTCCAGATTTTATATGTCTGAAGATATAGTTTCATGTTTAAAATTTACCAAAATTATTTTCCTACAAATACTTGCTTTAGAGCAAAAAATACGATATTATAGCAACTTTTGATGTCGAAGGTGAGGAGCTGTGTCTTCAGGCTTTCGAAAATATGAATTAAGTACATAATTCCTTTACTAGAAGATATTGTCGTTATTTTTTTCTAAAGCAAATATTCTTGGAAATGGAATTCATAAAATAATCTAATGGCAGCGTTGGCAATATTTATATTAATAGCAATTGAATGTTGAATATACTGCACAAGTCAATAATCAATTCGTTCAACATCACTTTTTTGCGAACTGGTCTACCGATTTCGATGAAAATTCATATGTATGGGTTCTAGAGTGTATTGAATCGATTGGTTGTATTCACATTCACAAGAAAAATCGTTTTCAGCAATTAATATTCTCATTTTACGAGTTCTACAGATTATATCTAGGATACCAATATGAATCCATTAACATCATAGGAAAAAAATGTCCTATGGTTAAGCTTCCGGGTATTAATCTAGAGTTCCTCGGATCGAATTCTGATCACCTGAGAGTTTTTTTTAACAAAACCGATTTTTTTTAATAAAAGATATTGATATGAGTTTCTAATAATTGAATCGGAAATTTTCAATGAAAATTTGTACATATCTAAAATATTGCGACCCTTAAGGTACACATTAGCTATTTCAAGGAGGGGTTGGCAGATTTTGGTAAAAATTAGCAAAAAGGGTTTTTCGGAGTCGAGAAATCGATTGACGATACTTTCATATTTAATCGGTGTGACCCTCGAGATCCATCCACACTAGCTATTTCAAGAGTTTTGGTACATTTATCATTCATATTACACATTCATATTGATTTCGAAATCTATAACTTACGAATATGTGAACAATAAAAACAGTATTTACCGGTCGTAATACATTTTAACCAGAAATATGCACATTTTTTTTAGTAAGTTTAAATATCCTTAGTACTTTAGTACCTAACTCTTATAGATCCATCTTAAATTCTGTTTTACCCGAGCAAAGCTCGGTCTCCAGATATTAGACTATTTCCCAAATAAAATGATTATATGTCCATACAAATATTTTTGAGTTTCACTTTGGATACCTTATAATATTTGCAAATACATATCTGGTATACGGACTGTTCATCAATAATTCATAGTTTCACTTCGTTTGGATCATTTTATAATTCTTGCTATAGCATCTCACGTAGCTCCTTTAATTTCGCCCAGTTCTGACCCCGAATAAATATATTATAAGCTGTATACGCGCCTGACAGAACCCTTTCGATACCTTTAGGAGTAATAGTGCCCCCAATCCGACATAGTTCAAGTTTAATGTTTATTTCTGTGATATTTGGATTCCTAGAAAGCTGCAATTTTGTGTGTAGTTCATCTAGATCATGTATATTGATACAGGGTCGTTCGAAATTCACGATTTTACTGCTAGATACAAAAAGGGTTGAAAGTGCGTTCTTTCGACTGGATCACCCTGTATATTTTCAAATATCCTGAAAGGTGACTGAAATCCCTTCGAATTGACATATCTTGTTCCTATAACTAAATAGCCAGAATTCCGAGACAAGAACAATTTTCTAAAAAAAATCGTGATTATTTTTCTCAAATTCATTTAGGGTGGATGGCTATTACATGTCGTAATGGTACAGGAAATTTTTTTCAATTTGTGACTCGAAAAGAATATTGAAGTGGAGGGAAATAACTATTCAAACGAAGTTCTGATGAAATTGTTTATTCTTCATGGAAAATGTGAGGGAATTATAGCCAAATCGTGCAGAAAATTCAATGAAACGTACTCTGATTCTCAACCAATGAACAAGAGGAAGTTTGAACGATTACGATCTCGGAATTTTGGCTATTTCGGTATAGGAACATCAAACATCAATTCGAAGGGAATTTAGTCGCCTTTCAGAATATTGCTTAATATACATGGTGTTCCATTTAAATCAACGCCTTTTTGTATCTAGCAGTAAAATCACGAATTTTGAACGACCCTGTATAACGCTGAACAAACTTCAGTATACAGAATCAATATACATGATCTTGATAAACTACACACAAAATTGCAGCTTCCTAGGAATCTAAATAACGCAGAAATAAACATTTACTTCGAGCTATGTTTTGAATAAAGATATGTAAAATCATTAATATCTCGAAAACCGTTAGAGATAGGTATAGGTGAGTATGAAGCAAAAATAAGCAGAAGGTAATGTTAATTAAAAAATGTGTCTCATTTTAAATAACAAAGATGCTGATATTTTATTGTATAACCGGCAACGATGCATCACTGAAAATATTTTAGATCGATAGATCAAGAACAATATGTACTTGCCGAAAAAGTAAAATTTGGAAAAAAATGGTCAAAATCGTAAGTTATTATCATCAAAAACCCCAATCAAGATAGTTTAAGAAAATATTTACTTGAAATACAAGGGCTTAAAATGTTGTTATTTTGACCTCCGCTTAAACGCGCTGCCAGTGGTTGTGACGTCAGACCTTGCTTGCCGAGCAACACGACCGCGGACAACAGGTAAAAGCCCACAGTAATTTGGAGGTAGTGTTCTCTGATAGTCTGATAATAAACGTGCTATTCTTAAACGTAGTTGGAATTTAATTTTAGTGATTTGATCTCAATGTATGAATAATTCACCTATAGTTAATATGTTTATGGCTGCGTCATTCATATGTTGCCATCCGAATTAAAAGAAATTAATTATTTAAGAGGTTACACTTCTTATATTCTGATTATGTTTTTTAGTTCATCTGACGGTTTTTCTATCCCTATTTCCAAGCAATCAATGACACAAAAAAACAAGAGTTGAGAATATGTACAGAATCTAACTTACAGTATTTTTCAATGAAATAATTCTCTAGATATAATATACTTACATTAAAATAATCTTCACATACAAACATATCTGTGTTCTCTAGAGAAATATCTCGCACATTTCTTATGCATGCTCTTGCCATTTTGATTGGCCATTTTTATCTTCAGGTATGTGAATAAAAATTTTATTTGGAGTATTCACGGTTGTACTTATGTTGATGTTATGTACTTATAATTAGTATTTTCCATTACATACTCAACTAAAATGATTAAAATAAGCAAACCAAATAGCATGGCCACGGCGGCTCAACTCGTCTCGACACAAGGAGTGACGTCACAGCAGCTCCCGCGCGTTTGGCCTCGTTTGAATTAGCTTAACGAGGATTTCAACTTTAATTTATTGTAAAATAAATACTGCGATTTTAAGGGCTGATATAAATGGTATAGGATGTTTTTAAACATAAACACACATATTAATGAAATTAAAAAAATATGGGCAAGATCCCTATTACGTGAATAATCAAATTTTCAGAATGATCATACGTCCCGGTCTCTACAAACGTCAAAGGTACCATTGACCGTGACCCATCCGGTTTGTACTTACTTGGTTCTTGGAATATCTTTGATAGATGTGTGAGAAAAGGATAGACGTGTGTTGGTTTCGCTTCCTTGAGCTCGATTCATTGTGAAAATATCTTTTTGTTTTGCGATAATCGTGAAATGAGTCACTGATTATCCAGAAACAAGTAGGTACATAATATTATTATTATTCACGGTCGATAGGTACATCGAGCTCCCTGCATTGTTTACATTTTACATATGCACATACTCAACAAAACTAAGCGTTGAGAAGTTCCATCATTGCATCATAAAGAGTGTTTGTTTACTTTGTAGTATGTATTAAGATGATGATTAAATTTTATTACATATCAACTGTAATAGAGAGGGACGTTGTTTTAACGTCGTGACATTAAAAGTTTAGCCTATATTTTGGTTTAGAATTTGATTATATCGGACACTCTGCGCTCAATACTGTTCAAACAAATCTAAATTGCTAGATACTGTTTTATGTGCTGTGAAATTTTATGTACCTACATTAATATATATATATATATATATATATATATATTAGATGATACTAAGAAAAAATAAGCTGCATATTGTTTATATACCGCGTGAATTAAACAGAATATAATTACAGGCTTATATAATAGGGTTTTACCTACGAGAGAATAAAACAAAACATGTTTCTAATGTTCCCGATATTCCTTGTGCAGTGGTTCGTAGCGACTGGGACTCGTAGGAGGAGGGTTCCACATCTGTACGTATCTCTAAGACTTATTATGGATGAATTGTCGTGCCAGTTTCGATAAGTGTTTATGTGTGCTTGTACTACGTCACTGGGCTGTTGTTTGTCAGTGTCAGTAAGTGCGACTGGGACTCAGAGGTCAAGGGTTCCATACCTGAACGATCATATAAATATACGGATGGAATATTGTCTTTTCATTATGGTGTAGATGGCACTGTGTTGATGTTCGGAGAGGTTTTGTATGCGAGTAGGGACACCGAGGTGAGAGGGTTTTATACCAATGTGTTCCAAAGTGTCACACAAGTACTCCAAAGGGATTTCGAATTTTTCTCGAAAACTTTATTAGACTGGATTAAGTAAGAAATCATTTCCAACATATTAAAACCAATCATTTTTTCAAAAATTATTGATTATTATTTTTTATAATTGTGGCGATATTTTGAAATCGATAAATATAAAACACAGAAAAATTGTTCCAATGTAAATTTTAGATTATTGGATGGATTAATATGCATTTTTTTCGAACGCCCTTCAAAAAAATAGACACATCTCGGATATAAAATGCATTTTGAGCTTGTTAATTGAGAGTTCTGCGACGTTACCGTTCAAGGATTTTCACAATTATTCAACAACTCGAAAATCTGAAGTTCAGTAAATGAACAGTATTCCATTTAATTGACTGATATCATCGAATTTTTGTTAAATTTCAACCTAAGATGTAATAAAATAAATAAATAATCAGTTAATTGGTATCGGGTAGGTATCGATTGTTTAGTTTTATTATCTTTGAAATGAATTTAATTGACACAATGATTTATTATGTTTGTTGTTAAGTTAAAGTATTTAGGAAGAATGAACTACTGGACTTTCTATCAACTGTTTATGCTTAAAAAATATTTTCCGCATTTTGGTTCGGTTATTTGCTATTAAAGCGTACTTTTTAGTTGTATTAAACTATAATTTATTTTTAAAGAGACTACCTTGAAAAAATATCAGGTCTAAGGGTGGCTGTATCAGATGAAGAGAGTATAATGAAATTCGATAAATGTTCGCTAGAAAAACCACGCGAACATAAAAAACATTGTTTTTTCAGAGAGGCATTTCAAAGAAAAACACGCTTTGGGCTTGGAAAAAATATCATTATCCAATGAAAATAGATCCTTTTGGCGTTCTCTTTGCAGGCGCTGAGTTTAATTATGGAAATTATGTTCCTGCTATGAAATGTCACCGAGAAGAGGACATTTTTTTTGTTCTTTTGAAAACCGGAATTTCGGAGAAATTGTAGGGACATAATAGTGGCGTTGCAAATTCAAAATTATTCCGAAAGTTATGGAAGGGGTGCATTTGGGCGTTGCTGAAAATAAATTATTATAAGATATTATTTGTTCGTATTTTTGAACGAATTTGCAAAAGACAAATAAACATTTTTTAGAAAAACTTGAGGGATGGAAAATTGTCTTAAATCATAAATTTGCTGATTATAAATTTAAATTCTGTTGCAATTTAACAAGAATGATGATGATGTCATTAAGTATCTTTATTAGTCAATAAATTGGAATACTGTCGATGACGAATATACCTACATCGACGAAATCATTGTTAATTATGTGATTTAAATAAACATTACACCAATTATTATCACTTGTACTCATCTTCGAAGAAATTGTAAACAAATTCAAGGTTAAAAATGTTTTGAACATCTCTAGTTTGTAGTTCCAAATTAGTTTACATTCTGTAATCGCTTATGTTGTGCAATTAACAACGTTTTGAAAAAAAGGAGCGGATTAATTATGATAATAATTAGTTATTTATTATACAAGGGAAAAAGTATTAGATTTTAACTTGATGTTCTGTTGTAAAATACCTACGCTTTTTTTTCTGTGACGGGAAAAGCGACGATTCAATATTGAAAAAATACTACAATATACCTATTAAAGTCATAAACATATCGAAGTGAACTTTTAAACTGGTAAGCTGTTGTAACTATTTATAGCGACAATCAGATCTGCGTTACAAAGGAAACTTTTAAAGTAATCAAATATCTGTCAGTTTAATTCTGGATAATTTGATTTCAAAATTGCAGACTTAGTGGTTGTCTGTTTGTGAAAGGGAAAGTAGCGTCACAAAAATTATTTCCCACTAAATGGCTATACAGTAGAATCTCACTAATCCGGCACTATTAAAAACCAGTGGGTGCCGGATTATTGGAATGTTCGGATTACTGGATTATAGATAAATAAATCATAATAAATAAAATAAATCATTTCATTCGACAGGTTTTATTGTAACTGTAACTCTGTAGCATATCTCAAAATTAACATGTAATTACATAGTTTTAAAATAATCCTTAATTGAGGTCTGCTTTTGTGGAACTTGTTTTCTTCTGCCCAAAACCATATTCTTTTGCTAATTTGCACATCTATTCTCCACTATCTAACATCTTTAAAATGTCCATTTTATCTTTTAAATTTAATGTCTTGTGTTTCCGTTTAATTGACATTTGCGGCGACGGAGCGCATAGGCGTAAAGGGTTGAGGGAAGCGCGGGCGGAGGGTGCCGGATTATTGGACGTATCGGTCTATTGAAGTGCCGGATTAGTGAGATTCTACTGTATTTATGTAAGTAATACTTTGTCCTGTAAACAGAGATTAAACAGAAAAAAAAAATTGAACGACTTCGACAAACGTAAAAGATATAGAGTTCGTCTGTATGTTTGTTTTTTATGTATCTATCAACAAGCACCGATTTAGGTGATTCATTTTTCATTGGCAACTTTTGAGAGATGATCCATGTTGCTTAAACTTTTCAAAATTAAGTATGTCCATCCTGCTAAAGTACCCCTAAAGTGGATGGTGGGGATATTTTTATTTTCGTAATTTTACCTGACCAGTTGTAGGTCAAGAAAAGATCATTTCCAGTAACTTTTTCATGGGACTTTTTTCAAAGAATCTAGGGTTCTCGGGTTAAGGCACTTAGTAATTTGCAAGATTGGGGCCTCCGACATATTTTAAAATCAACGATTTTCATGACCCATGGCTAAGGAAACTTTATTAGCAGTGTCCTGAAAAATTTAATATGAAGTTGTGCAGTTATAGTTAGTTTGAAAACTTTCAGTACCAATAGAATTAATATTATTTTGTATTTTTCGGTGCACCAACTAATAATGTCGGTCAATTTTTTTGTATAAAATATTTATTTCACAATTTTGTGTGTAACATGATTCAACGTTCAACAAAGAATATAAAACGTTGCTTATACTTATTCAGAGATTTAAAGAAATCGCGAAAATACACATATTTCTGACGTTCCCACTGCTGTAACCCGGAAACCTTACAATTTAAAAAAAAATTCAAATTTAAATGTTGCTACAGATAATCTCTTCTTTAATTTGGCCGTCACATATTTTAAATTTTCGACAAAAAATCCCCCATCACATAGCGGAGACACACACGAATTTAGGTACCCCTATTGCAACTCGGAAAATGTTTTTTTTTTAATATTTCCAATTTAAATGTTGCCCAATATGGTCTCTTTTTTAATTGGGTCGTCTCAAATTTTCGATTTTCGAAGAAAAATTGTCTCCTCCACCCCCTTTGGGAGACGTTTTTAAGGGGAAGGATATTATGTTGAATGTCGATTCTTATTTTCAATGGTACCAATTCTCAAAAAAACAGCAGAAAAACAATCAAATTGTAATACCTCCTGCGCTTTGGTTCGTCGATCAAAAATAAAGTTCTTCTATTCGCCTTATAAATCACATTTAATTTCTTTATTTGTCCTACGCCACTGGGCATTTATTGTTACCTTTGTCATCGTGATCCTAGCCTGCAGAAGTGAACAATAAAAGTACCTACGGTAAAGCACGTAATAAAATTTCATTATATTCTTATTATGGTGCTATTTTGAATGGAGTGCAATTTTCAGCCTGTTAATATAATGTGATACTAACCTAAATAAATAAGTATAACCCTCGATATACTTACAGATAATTTCCGCATAATAATAACAATGATAACTGTGTGACAGTCATACTGACCATTCTGTTTATTTATACAACAATATTTAAAGGTCTCTTCTTCTTATTGTAGACAACCGTTTAAAATGGGACTTGCACATCGATGCTTTATCAAAAAGGTTAAGTTCTGCCTGCTTTGCGCTGAGATCAGTTTCCAACTTGTCTACTTCTAGAACAGTCTATTATGCCATTTTTGAGTCGCACTCAATTTGATCGTATTTTCAAATTGCAGAAGAGAGCTAGCTGTTCGGTATTCATTGAGACTTAGCAGTAGGACTCACTGCCAGGATTACTTTAAAAAAAATTAAAATATTAACTCTTCCTTCCCTATTCATATTTGAATTTGTATGCTTAATCCGCAAGCACGTATCTTCTATTCCAGAGAGGCCATCTCACAATGATCCGCTTAGAAATACGGAGCATGATCTTTATCTGCCAACCCTACGCTCAGAGTTGGTTAAAAGCTCTATACTGTACAATGCAAAAAATGCACAGTCATCTACCATTTAAAATCAAGTCTCTAAGATCTTTTCCTGAATTTCGCAAGGTTTTGAAATCATACTTACTGGAGAGAGCCGTGTATGCAGTAAGCGACTTTTTTGATCAAAATTGTTAATACTTAATATTAAACTTCTTACACCCACTGGTTTAGTTAATATTATTTGATGTTTGATATCCGAAGGGTCTTTTTTAATGTAAAATCATTTGTCACACGAAATTAAATCTATAACGGCTTTTCCCAGATTTCGCCAAACTTCAAATTAAATACCTACTAGAAAATGCATTTTATGCAGATAACGACTTTTTTCACTAAGGCACGTTTCTGCTCAGCTCACACACTGGTTTATTGTATGTTCATAATTTGTTTTTGTTTTTTTATGATTTAGTTAGTGTTTACTTTCTGATTGAATATACAGCTGTATATTAACTTACCTTCGGACCGGATATACAGCTGTATATTACATTCTTATTCTTATTATCTTATATTTTTACATCTTTATATTTTTATATTTTTTTTTATATTTTTATAAATTAATTTAATTTTTAGTTTTAGTTTGACTTTGTTTTGTTTGTGTATTGTTTAATTTTGATATTTTTATTTTGCTTTGTCTACAAAATTTATATTTTTTTTGACCATAAAGCATTTCTCTCTCTTTCTTTATATAGGGTGTGCCAATTATAACTTCCCACTCCTATTATAGGGATAGGTTTTGTACGAATCGCCAAGACACGTCAAGCGTAAGTAAGGTTCAGTGTCTTGAACCGTACCCCTTAGGCAGGGGCGTAAAGTACCCTTACATTTTAAATGGCACCCTATGTTGAGTAACAGCTTATTTTATAGCTGTTTATGTCAATAAATCATTTTCATTGATATACCTACATGTCATTACATGTCAATTGTCTATTTTTAACCGCATCCGGTTAGAGTGTTAGAGGTTGTTGTTTTGGCTGTTGCATATGAAGCGTTCCGCATCAAGGCAAACATTTTTTTTTCGCCTATTTCTTGTCAATAAATATAATATATATATATTTTTAATGATATTAAGATCTCCAGAAAATGTACAATTACATCAAATTTATATTGAGTTTTCATATTTTACCAATATTTCTTTTTTTTTCTTTATTAATTTTTATCTTTTTTTCTGTGCATTTTATGAAAAATTGTTTCAAACAAAAGTTGTAGGTACTGATTATATCAATGACTTAAAATTATTTTTGCTAATATTTACGCAACGGCCCTTTTTTCATATTTTTTTAAATGTTTGAACGGTCCTTCCATAACATTGACATAAGAGTCATAAACCCAATTTAAGGTTAGGTTAGTTTGATTGCAGCACAGTCCTCATTTACGACCATGGAGTGAAGGTTCTCTCAGTTGTGTGTTCTGGTAGCCATAAATGAACATCCGCACTGAATTTAGTAGCGTATTAAGTTTCGATTATGAATACGACTGGTAGAATTTATCGTAGATTTCAAAAATCTAATAATATACAGGGAGTCGCATTTAGAAAATTAGATTATTCAAAATGTCAAATGAAACTGTATAACTTTTGTATTCAACTTTTTTTTGGAATTTTGTAAAATAAAGAGGTTACTTGTTGGGGGTGGGGTTATCGAACTTTTGGTCCCCACTCACTTCACTTAAAAAAGTGAAATACATAATCTTTGACCGAAACTAATAACTTGTGGCACAAAAACTACAAAATAATATTAATTCTACTGATGCTAGTAATTTTGAAGTTGGTGAAGCAATTGTTGAAGCAATCTAATTGCAACGGCCCAACTTTAAAATTACCAGCACCATGTAGAATACTTATTATTTGCATTTTTTTACTGCACCAGCTAATAAACTTTGTCCTAGTTTTTATAAAAAAAACTCCAACATGCGACATTTTTATCAGAAGATAATACGACAACTCTTTTGTTAGATAAAGTATAATCCATCACTATTTTTACCACCAGTTGGATTTGTTTAAAAGATTTTAAATAATACCCCTTACTTTAGGTATGATGACCCCATTAATTATCAATTCAGTTAATTGAATTTAGCGTCGCATAACAACGGCTTGAGAATCTCAAGTTTAGATCCTTACTTTTTTTTAATTAGTAAAGACAGGAAAGACAAGAGAGTGGCCCTTTTATTTCGCTTGTGGAATAAAAATTACCTTTAAAATTATCATCAAACTCATGAAAATTTGCTGTGTTGTTTCTAGTTTGAATTTAATTGTTTTCCAATGTTGAGATTACCTAAATAAGTTTTATGGATCAGCTATAAAATTAAATATATATTTTGCCATGTTAACATGTGCTTGTATACTTTCCAGGATATCTGAAAATAAACACGGATATATCCAGGTGTTGTATTGAAGAAGAATTGTGTTTTGTTGTTTTTTGTCTGATGAATCAAACGGAAGAGTTATAGGACTGTTTGTCTGTATGTTTTTTTATGGATGTTCGCGCTTTTTAAGTAATAAACGTGTTCTGATTTTCATGATTCTTTTTTCATTTGACTATTGAAAAAGAAACTAGACATTCAACATGTTCTTACACCAAAAAAGTCTCCCAAAGGGGTGGAGGGGTATTTTTTGGAAAATTGAAAATTTTAGACGATAAGATTAATAAAAAGACCATATCCGGCAACTTTTGAATTGGACATTTTGCAAAAAAATCATAGGTTTCCGAGTTACAGCAATCGTAAAGTTTGAAATATGTGTGTCTCTGCTTTATGGTGGGGGTATTTTTTTCGAAGTTGAAAATATGAGACGGCAATATTAAAGAATTGATTATATGTAGCAATATTAAATTGGACATTATTCGAAAAAAAAAAACCGTTTTCCGATTTACAGCAGTGCGAAAGTCTGAAATATGTGTATTTCCTCGATGTTTTGCAATATCTGAATCTAAGCTACAAAAAAATTGTTATTCAACTTTTCTCACATCAAAACATTTGGAATATTCAAAACAAATATCAACGGAAGTTCGATTTTAGTTGATGCACTGAAAAATACAAAATAATATTAATTCTATTGGTGCTGGTACTTTCGAAGTTATTGCCAAAAGTTTTCAATCTTACTACAACTGCACAACTTCAAAATTACCAATAGAATTGATATTATTTTATAATTCTCATTGCACCAATTAATGGAGTCGGTCCAATTTTTTTTTTTGTTTCTCCAAAGTGGATTGTAGCTAAAAAAAACAATGATCAAGTGCGAGTAAGACTTGTGTGGATACTGTTCCGTACCATGTTCATCGGATGTATGAAATCCTGATTTTTTTGGCTGACTTTCAAATCTGAGGATACCTTCGGTCCTTTTGAAGTTGGTGCCAAAAGTTTTCAGTCTTCCTATTAGTGCACAACGTCAAAAGTTACCTACTATCAGGAATTTTTATTATTTCATATTTTTAAATAGTTTTTATTACTTTCGGTTCTTGTATCAATGGACTCCGCAGCGATTTCTCAGGCCCCATACGGTCTAGAGACTTGAAATTTCGAATTCGTACTTAGATCGCAGACATCTCGCCGCCTGTTAAGCTCCAAGTTTGATCCAATATTGGTAATTATAATTATCTCATTCAACCAAGATCATTATTTTTTCGACATGGAACGACAATGTCGGACAATGGGATCCGTCACTGGAATTACGCACGAGCATGGAGCGTATATATACCTCTCTGTTATCTGGTATATAGGTACTCTCTGGAAGATGGTCTATGGTTATGTCGCAATTGTCAGACGTTGTTGTTAATTTAAAATTTAATTTTGTGTTGTGGTAGACAAACAGTAATTTGTTATGGAATTTCTGTTGCTGGCAAACAGATATATACCCAAGTATAGTTCAAATCAAGAAAAGGAGAGATAGCAATAGTACTCATCAGTACGGTTCAAATGTTAAATGCCTAATAAAAACTATTTTTAATTTTTTTTTTTCAAAAATTCCACCTCTTTCATTGCAATAACTAATAAATTCTATCCAATTTGTGTTGAAAATTATACTTACGTCTTCCTTGGACAGACAGAATTACTAATGCTTAATTTCCTGGAAGGAAAGAAGTATTTTTGACTTTTAAATAGAACTATTACAATATCAGCACCTGTCATATCTATAATGTATTTATTATTCATCATATATATTCTTCGTAAATCGAAATTGTTTCGAGAATTTCATCTGCATGTGTTTGATCTCTCAGGCGCGGCTAGATAAAATAAAAACTTTTATGATATTACCGATGAGTCAACAGCAATTATGATTAAGACACACGTACGTTATATGTGGCTGTTTATCGTAAAATTAGTGTGCCATAAAGGAAGCGCTGCTCATTTTATAAGTAATGTAATCATGTACGTGTCTATAGAATTTCAGGAAGCTCAAGTACATCGTTGTCTCTATATAGTAACTTTATGCTCCCTATTAGGATATCAGAAATGTATATTATGTTACTTAGAAGGCTATTGACATTCTCCTTATAATCAATAAACTCTTACTTTTGTAATCGTCACACTGTATTCTCATTGTGAAACGCTGTAAAGTAATTTTGAAATTGTGTCGATAGAATGTATTTTTTATCTAATAAAATCGGTCCGATTTTTTTGGAAAAAGTTACATTATTTCACATTTTTGAGTGATATATATATATATATTTTGCTATTTATGACCATAATATTCTGTTTCTACCTTTATTCTCGTACAGTTGAGTTCAGTATTTTAATATGAGATGTAGAAATTCAATTTAGTTTTGATAACATAAGAATTAATGATGTACCTAACTATATTTAACACTCAAATCAATGTAAGTTGGAGTTCGTATAACGTGTTTTTATATATAACTATTTTTCTTGATTATTATTTCGATGATTCTTATATCCTTTTAATTAAGTACTTCTTTGTAACTTTCTTTTATTTTAATACAGCCTTGAAAAAGATAGCCACCGCTATCGAAACGTTGGTAATTGAAAAAGAGTTTTCATTATCCTACAGCCCATAGTGCCGCAACCCTATGAATGTTTGTCACTTTGGTTATACATTCTCGGCAGTGAATTACTAAAATTATATTATATATATATATATATATATATATATATATATATATATATATATATATATATATATATATATATATAATAAAATTATAACAGGCCGATGTCTGTACATTAGATATTTAAGAAAAAATAATATGAGGGGTATTTATAGGAGCAACACAAGCCAAAACATTTTTATATTTTTTGTCTGTTTATCTGTATGTTTGTATGCGCATTACGCAAAAACTACTGCATGGAATTGAATGCAGTTTTCACCGATGTATTACTAGAGGTCTAACTCGAAAAGATAGGATACATTTTATCGCGTCTGTCTGTCTTTCTGTATGTTTGTACATGCATCACACAAAAACTACTTCATGGAATTGAATGCAATTTTCACTGATGTATTGGGAAAGCGGTAACTTCAAATTTTGGTTCCATTCTACCGCGTCTGTCTGTCTGTATGTTTTTACACAAATCACGGAAAATCTACCGCATGCAATAAAAATTAAAAACCGTGAAATTTACCTATGCGTTGGCTACGAACCGTCGGTTTTTTTTTTAAAGAATCAACAACTCTGTTCATTAAATTAGAAATGAACAAGCAGTATTTTCATTTGATACGCAGCTGTATATACATACTCTTGGCTCAGCAGTAATTTTGATAACACAAATGTCCGTTACTACACCACATATTAAGAGTAGCAGCAAAGATTAGAAACACCGTAGTAGCTTTAAATTTAACTTCTACACAACGTTAAACAAAACAGAAGACTTCTCTCATGGGAAACTAATAATTAATTATCACGATATTTTTTTTCGATTTGTCTTAGCTTGATGCGAGTTCTTCTATTTTTCTATGGAAATGAGCTCCAGCTCTCAACTATACAGGGTGGTTCTCCGAGAAAGACATCAATCGATTGTGGGCAAAGAATAACTACAGTCTGAAAATTTGTTGACATACTAAAGTCACTGGGGGACATACGTCTGAAATATTCTCATGTGGTTCGCATTTCCGGTTATACCGGACGTATATGCCAACTTTGTTATTTTTACTGGAATACCCTGTATATTTGTAAATGTTTTTGTACAATTTTGAAAACATTATATGCATATGTCTGATCGTTTTTGACATAATCCAAATTTTATTTCAAAAATTAAATTGCAGTCCAAAACATAATTATCAATCTTTCATATGAGGAAGACTTTAATATTTAATTTGGGTTAATTTTCTAAGATCTATTTTAATTATATTTCTATGATATTTTGATAATAATTTGTTCAGAGTGATCAAAAAAGAAGCTTCAAAACTAGATCCAAAGAAACGTCAAAAGCCTTTTGTTTCAAATGGAAATCCCCGTTTTTAATTATTTTATTGTATTAAGCAGAAAAATAAGGGTAACTTTGTAAAATGTTGTCTATACCGAAAATTAGTAGTTTTTTTAAATAATTTTTCATTTTTCTGTG
This sequence comes from Crioceris asparagi, assembly GCA_958507055.1. Classification (NCBI taxonomy): domain Eukaryota; kingdom Metazoa; phylum Arthropoda; class Insecta; order Coleoptera; family Chrysomelidae; genus Crioceris; species Crioceris asparagi. The sequence goes on along the minus strand of OY293827.1, from coordinate 95,801,020 downwards.
TAAAAATGCTACACTCTTTAAAGATGTGTTAGAAGAGGGCCATTATTGCATTAGAAAATAATAACAAACATGAATAAAAGTCAAACAAGCGTAAAAAAGTCAATATAATATTTTTCATTTTCAAATTAGGAGTAATTCATGGCATATTTTCATTGTTAACAATTGGTTTATTTCTGCGTAATTGAGACTTTATTCTTTCAGAGTTCTTGAAGTTTTCTATATTTTTTTACAGATTTTGGTGTTGGTCACTGTTTCTGTGGATGTTGCATAGCGATTGTATTACATGTTCTTGAAATAACTCTATCCCATTCTCCTTAATAAAAAATAAACTCAGATAATCTTCATTTGTATAATTAAATCTTCTCGGCATGATAATTACTCAAAATTTGCAAATGAAAAGTAATAATATTGACTTTTTTACGGGCGTTTCCATTTTAAAAAATGGCTTTTGACGTTTTCTTGGATCTAGTTTTCAAGTGTCTTTTTCATATGGAATTATGTTTTGACATTTAATTTTTGACATAAAATTTGATACCCATATGTCAAAATCGGTTAGACTCAAGTATAGGACAATTTACCTAAAATGTTTTCTAAATTGTAAAAAAATCTAAAAATGTGGTAATATAAGTGTTTTCATTTAAAAATAACAAAGTTGGCATCTACTTCCGGTATAACCGGAAATGCGACTAACATGAAAATATTTTAGACGTATGTCTCCCACTTACTTTAGTATGTTACAAAGTTTTCAGATTGGAGTTATAGTTGGAATACCCAACGAATGGGGTTTCGCCATACCTTGTCTATCTCTTTTGTTCGTTTGTAAACTAGGTGAAATAAAATTTTAACGTCATAAACATATGTCTTCGATCAGATCGGCTGATTGTTATTTTCACGTTTGTTCTTGTTCTCTTTGACGTTCAATGCCAAGCATTTCATTTGGAAAGTGATGTAACCCCTTTACAAATATATGTCAGTGTCAGTGTTTTGGGGTTAGGAATTAAAATTTAATTTAAATTATTTACGACATGTGTAAAATGGCAGATGACGTCAGGAATCGTGACGAAACCCCACTCGATGGGTATTCAAACTATATCTTTTTCCTCACAATCGATCGATGTCTTTCCCAGAGAACAACCCTGTAGAGTCATGGTATGACATTTTATAGGAAGGAAGAGATTTGGACAACTTGTTTTAAACAAATATAGTCAAGTTCAAGTATGGAAAGTGTTCCGTAAAATTTCGAATTTTAGTTTCTAGAAAAAGTAGGAAAAACTTGATTTTCTTATTTCCATCAAATATTTATCTGATAACAAAGATATATATTATTATTTTAAAATATTTATTTACTTTAAAAAAAATAATTTCATTTGTTACAGACTGACAGGCAGATTCAATTCTGTTTTTCCGTGTACGAATATTTATTTGACTGATCCAATAAAAGTTTGACATAATTTTCAAATAATATCATCTTCTCTTATTGTTTCAGAACTCAACAAGCCTAATTTGCTGGAGATATTTAAATTTCGTTCTGTGATAAAGATGACGTGAAGTGTGTGCGGTGAAGTGGTGCTCCGTGACACGCATAACTTACCCTTCAGATCTTCGTGGAGGGCATGGGCGTCTCCACAGATGATGCGTACACCCACCCTTTATTGGCGAGGTTGCTGCACTCCCTGCCCCATGTTAATGTCACCTTCCATCAAGTCAACAGTTCATTCGAACCACAAAATCCAGTTTACTTGGAGGTATGTTCAATACATTTTTTTTAACCTTGTTTTTAAGGTAAATTTCTCAGAAATGTACTTATTGCTTTTTTTAAATTTCCAAGAAATTCAATTATTTGCGAAGCAAATATTTCAAATCAATGAAAATAATAAAAGCCTTTTTAAATGTCGCTTTTTAAATTATAAGCTGACACAAGCACCCAAAATATCAGCAGTGAAAATTATTGAAATACTAATGTTAACTATAAATTATTTTGGCTTAAACTCAATTTTCCTTTCCAAGTTTCTAGCTAATGGTATTTTAAATATTGAAAAAGAAACGTTAACAATGGTATAGAGGTAAATAATGTTTAATCGGTAGCAACCAAGCTCTACTACCTTCTCAAAGGAATAAGTCCGCTTACCAATCACCCTGTATATATATGGAATATTAGGAAATTTAAAATTGCCACAAAAATCAATCTCTTAAATATCTCAGCCGAGTTCGTTATTGGTCATTATCGAGTAAGTAGTTTCAAAATGGTGACCTTTAAAACATTTAAAAAATATATCAAAAAAGGCCGTATATAGATATATAATATAATAATATAATATATAGATAGATATAATCAGTACCTACAACTTTTGTTCGAAATTTTTCATAAAATGCACAGAAAATAAATAAAAATTAAATAAAAATAAAAATCTATTGATGTTCAAATTTCAATTCAACGAATTTTGAGAAATTTACCTTTCCGCTGGCTACAGGCCGTGGGGATTTTTATTTTTTATTTTTGATTCATTATTCTTTTTTCATCTGATAGAGGACTATTGAAAGTTGTTCCCAATGAAAAAAATTGACATTCAACATATCCTTCCCTTCAAAAACTTCTCAAAAAGGGGGTGGAGGGAGCATTTTTTTCAGAAATCGAAAATTTAAGATGACAGAATTAAAGAAGAGACCATATCCGGTAATGTTAAAATCGGACATTTTTCAAAAAAATCCTGTTTCTGAGTTACAGCACTGGTAAAGTCTGAAATATGTGTGCCTCTGTTATGTGGTAAAGGCATTTTTTTTTCAAAAATTGAAAATATGAGACGGCCAAATTAAAGAAGAGATTATATGTAGCAACATTTAAATTGAACATTTTTCAAAAAATGTACGATTTCCCAGTTACAGCAGTGGAAATGTCTGAAATATGTGTATTTTCCCGATAAATCTCTGAACAAATATTTTTTAAAAAAGATTGAACCGACATTAGTTGTTGCACAGAAAAAAACAAAATAATATTAACTTTATTGGTGCTGCTACTTTGGAAGTTGGTGATAAAAGTTTTCAATGTAACTACAATTATTGCACAAATTCAAAAGTACCAATTGAATTAATATTATTTTGTATTTCTTGGTGCACCAATTAATAGAGTCTGTCCAATTTTTCTTTCAAATATTCATCTTTTTATTATATACATAAGTAATTCCAAATGTAGTCGAAGGAAGAAGCAGTATATTTGAAAAAAACGCATTCACGCCATTATCTAGGGATTTTTCAATTATTTTTCTTTTAATTTTTATAACGATTTAATTTATTTTTAGTTAGTAATTTCTTGTATTTTTGAATTGTTATTATAAAATTATTGAAAAATCTTATGTGCACATTAAATATATTTTAATTTACTTTCTTCCATTTATAACGTTACACAAAAAATTCTGGTACCATCTTGATAAAACATAAAATGAATGTAATATCCCAAATTGAATGTATGTTCTTTAGTTCGATTTATTTCGTAAACTAACGGGTTTAGCTATATGACATGTTAAATAATATTTCTTCAGAATGTTTATTAAAAAAAAACAACATTATATTTGGCCAGGACTTTTGGGCCACCCTGTATATTTACAGGTATCCTCGTTTTGTACACACAGTGAATAGACCTTGTAAGGACATTAATTTTAATTTTAATAACCAATAAATATATTTATAATCAATCTACTATAAATAAATCTGTTTTTTATGTTCTGGTACAACTTGTAAAATGTAATTGATAGAATGATACTGGCCCAACTAGGCTTTTATAGCGTCTGTCTGTCGTTCTGTATGTTTGTACACGTATCACGCAAAAACTACTACATGAGATTGAATGCAATCATTTTAACGGATGTATTGATATAAGTCTAATTTCAAATTTAAGTTACATTTTACCGCGTCTGTCTGTATGTTTGTACACGAATCATGCAAAAACTACCCCATGAAATTGAAGAATACAGTTTTCCACGCGCACGAAATAATGAGCAAAAGCTGTTTCTATATAATATTATAAAATACATTTTTGTTGGGTCATTTATTAAATAAAATTCACGAATTTTGCCCTGACGAAGAGAATAAACATTCTCGAAAGCTTGGCATAGTTCAAAGAATTCTATTTAATAAATGACTGCATTCCCAACAAAAATCTATTTTATCAAATATTAAATCAGTCAAGAATTCAAAATCAAATAATATTATAAAAATACTTATTGCATTAATTTATCAGTCATAGTTTCCAAGAAACACATATTGCTAGACGGGTAATCTCTACGTAATCTTTTTGTCACGTCAAAACAGCTTTACAACTTTTCCTTTCACTTGGATATTTCTATTGTTTATTTTAGTTGCCTCAGTTTATTTACACATTTATTAATATCCTTTCACTTATTAAAATTATCTTTGTGTAAATCTATCAGTTTTACGCTTCTGTGTGATGATTCAATTTTAAGCAAGTTCGAATTCATTTTCATAAAACTTGAAGGAAATAATAATACGATAATTACCGTAATATTGGATGTACCTATATAAATATAAAAAAAGAACAAAGGGCCTCCTGACGATTGCAATATCCGTCAGTGTATAATAAACATAAATAAATAAATATACCTACCAACAGGAAGAGAAGTCCAAGTTAAAAGTCCCAATTGTTCGTTTCCTGTGCACATGCTCTGCATACAAATAAGTCTGGATTCGTTCGTAGTTTTGTTTTCTTATATGTCCTTTTGCTATTTTATATCCATTGAGCTTATTGTTCCTGTAGCATGGAGGGAGGAAGCATGTTGTTGTTGTAGCCACACAAAATAGCCTCGAGGGAATGCTGTCAAGGTAGGTAGTCTATGCGCCTCCAGGTACGACGATATTTTACGATGTCCATGTTGTTGTACTTACTATCTACAAAAGCGCGTGCGTCGAGGAGATATCACCAGATAAAAGGCCCACAGGATGTTTTGGACGTGTTCTGATTGAAATGCATACAGGGTGTCTCTATAAATTGCGGTGATGGATGTATGGGTATCTCAGAAAATATAAAGAATAGAAAGTTTTCAGACAATTATGTTGCTAACTCAGACAGCCCTTGACAGAATACTTCTTCTGACTACTTGACTTTATTTAATATTTAGATATTTAAAAAAAAACTGAAACATGCATTTAAAAAAAGTTTCGTAATTGTCTCAGTTTAAAAAAAATCATATTATATTACTTATAAAATTTATTTATTAATATTTAATATCTTTTTGTATCATAAAGGGTAAGTTTTTAGTGTGTCCACGGTCGATAACTCCGTTATTACAGGAATAAATGAAAAAAGTTTTTTTTTACAAAAAATGTAGGCACTCTCAATTTCCATATTTTGAAATTAATTAGAAATCTACAGGATGTCCGACAACATGGTGACATATCATTCTTATGTTTTTTTAGGGTTCCGTACGTCCGAAAAAAAAAAACGGAACACCTATAGGATCACCCGTGTGTCCGTCTGTCCGTCGTTCACAGTCAATTATCTCCGAATCTACTCGATCGATTGAATTGAAATTTTTCTATAGATATCAATTTCTGTGACCCAAACGCAGCAGACGTATGACATGAATAGATGAAATCTGTATATGGGGGGTATTTTGGGGGGAAGGTGGAAAATTAAAAAAAAATTAAAACTGCATCGTGTGACATATCAAATTGTAGGTCTTGCTGTGAAGATCTTATATGTAGATTTTTTTTTGTCATTTTGAAATAAATAGTTTCCAATTTATTCAAGAAAATAGACGAAAATTGACCATTCCTCCCCCCTATCTCCGAAACTACTGAACCTAAAATAAAGAAATTAGTTTTCTACTTACAAATTATAGGAAAACCTATGAGAAGTCCATAATATTAAAATAACTTGGTAAATCACTCAATATTGATAAATTTGGGCCAGATTTAAATAAACATGAACGTACGGAACCCTCTACGCGCTAGCTCAACTCGCACTTTCCAGATTTTTTATTTTTAAATGGAACACCATTTTATATATATATAATTCTCGGAATCTACTCTTCTTCGCGATAACATTAATACAAAGTCATACTGGGTTATACTGAGGGGTTCAAAAGATATGATCGATTTTGTCACGACAGCTGCAATGATTCAATTTTCATTTTTATTAGATATTCTCTAAAACTAAAAGTAGTTTCGGAGATTTTTGAATTTTTCTTCCAATTTTTGGAATACCTTTAAATTGTGTAAATGGAAATAAAACACTATTGAAAAAATTATTAATAATATATAGAAAATCTATTACATGTTATTTTCAGTAAAGTTCCACGACAATATAATTTCAACTGAATAGTTGATTAAATTAAATTAATGTTATTTATTTCAAAGTATACAGTGCTTAAATCATGACGACTGTGATATAAAGAATCATATTTTCTGAATACCTCGTATGATTATTATAAAAGTAGGTACATTATCATGACTATGAGTTGCAAGCAAGGAAAGAAAGAAAAATATACGGGGCGTCTCAACATCCAGATCATCTTTATTCGTTCTTTCATATAAAGAAAATTCATTTGGAAAGCTACTGCAAACATGAAGTTTACAGAGAATCTTTAATTAGTTTTCTCTCATTTCTTCACAGCCTGAATGATATTGCTTAATCTTGCAAGAGCAATGTCGAAATTTATATTAAAAATATTTCATTTTATCAGTTGAAATGATAGTGTTGTGGATCTTTACTGAAAATTGATATTGGTAATAGATTTTTTATTGATTTCATTAGTCTGTTATTTTCATTTACACAATTTGAAGGTATTCCTAAAATTGGAAGAAAAATTCCAATTTAAATATTGCTACATTTAATATCTTTTTAATTTAGCCCTCTCATATTTTCAATTTTCGAAAAAAAAAACAGTGAACATTTTTCAAGGTTCAATTTTTTTACGATTTATAAATAAATATTCATCAAAAATAATCTACGTTTATTATTCTGGCATCTGTACGTGACATCTGCCAAGCCAGGGAAATTATCACTCATTCGCGACCGTTTTTTTTTGGAAAATTCAGGTTGTCGTCATAGCAACCTGTCAGAATCAAAGCATCCGATTGGCTTAAAACAACAGGTATGAATTTTCTTTTTAATGTTTTAGCTTTTTTCAATGACATATTTTAATTTATAATAGCTACGCTAACTTTCGGGATGTGATGTGATATCTTAGTGGTTTTATGAATGGAATACCTTAAATATTTTCGCATTTTCAAATACCCACTTTCACAACAATTTTAATTATATAAGGTTTGGTGGATGGGTGATTTGTTGTTTTTTAAATAATAACATACGATGATTTATTATTAGATATTTATAATTAACAGATTTTATTAAAAAAATAGGTCTCCAACATTGATGAAAAACAAAATATTTTATTTAATATTTGAAAAACCACACAAAAAAGCTAATATTCTACATAAACTTTTGTTCGGAATTTTTCTCAATATAATATAAAGTTCAAACAGTAATCTAGTGTTTCTCGGCTTTCTAGCCACTCTGTATAAACGAACATTTAACATTTACTGGACTTGCGAAAAATGGATCAGCATTTCCATTTCCTTAAGGTCAATTCAACCCCTCAAATGTAAATATGTAGTTTATATTTCAATTCTGCTATCGCTCTTAATACAAACCCAATTATCAAATCTTTTAAGGAAAATATGTTCTTCAGCTATCTCCTCCACTGTTTCTTTACCTATTGTTTATTTTTTCAATTAGGGCCACTTCCGATTTCTTCACAAATCTCCAACAACACCCTTCAAAAAAAAATATGATGTTGGCCACTCAGTATTCATAAGCGCCTCTCCCAATTTTAGAGGGTACAGATAAGAATAAGAATGGCCTTCAATGGAAAAAAAATCCTCCGAAAAGGGTGCGACACTCAAAAGATGATTTTATCTGTACATGCATCTCAATTTGGGTGAGGCTGTGAACATCTCTCATCATCTTAAGAGCAGCACAAACACTTTCCAGGCTAACGAGAGTCGTGAGTGTTTTTTATTCGTTGGAACTTGAATCATTTTTTTATATGTTATGCTTCTGAGGAACCCGTCGTATTCGATTCGAATTTGTTTTATATAATTAATATTAAATATGCAAAATAATAAGTTGATCAGAGTCTACATTTATTATTTGATAGTAAAAGGGATGACAATCTATTTTTGCATAGAGAATATGAATCTGAAATTCAAGCAGTTAAAGCTACCAAACTAAAATTCAAAACTAAAAATCTCTACCGCTCGTAGGCAAATTCCAGTAAATAAAAAAAATTACACTATTACAATACTTTCCTTACATAGCGACGATAATAGCGGTAGTAAAGTTAAAATCCTCTGGTGAAATCGTCCTCACACTCGAATTATATGCTAAATTCCTTTTAAGTATCAATTTCCCGTCAGTCCTGTTTCAGATAAAAGAAGAATTATCCAAATTGCGTTGGAAGTCTTATATATATATTGGAACGTCCAGTATACAAAACAGTAGGGCTCATAATACATATCCCTGTCTGACACCTTTTCTTTTTTCTGATAATGGAACCAAACACATGTTTTTTTTCTCTTCTATTTCAGAGCCTTGGTATCCTCGCCTCCATTCCAGCAGCATGGCTCATCTTCACCCTTCTAGTTCTTCTGGTATACTTGTTGACACGATGCTGCGATCGCAAGCCTCGACCAGCTCGTTCGATAGCTGCCATGAAAGCGACGCTGGCCGTCGTGGCGGTGGCATGTTGTGCCGCCATCGGTGTCGGCCTCTATGGCAATGATGATTTGCACAATGGCATCGAAAGGGCACTGGTGGAAGCAAATCAGGCTGAAGCATTTGTTGAGAGGATTCGCAATCAGACAGACGACATTGAAAGGCAGCTGCGAGTACAGGCTGAGAGGCAGATCAGAGATATACAGAATATATTCCAGGTAAGACGAAGAATGGGGATTATGATTACAATTCCGGATGTTTAGCGGGTCAGAGTTGGTAAAGTACACAGAGTTTATTTTATGGTTTGTGGTACAGCATCATCAGTCTGGAGATTCACCCAGCATAATCTAAAATATTCATAAGAATTGATGATAGTTTAGTTTGTTTTTTAGTTACCGTGGTAATGATAATATCATACGTGACAGGTTTAGTATCAATTTAAGCTAATGCTAGATTTTATCTATGCAGGGAGGTTCTCCGGGAAAGACATCGAACGATTGTGGGCAAACTATAACTACCAACGATCTGAAATTATATTGACATACTAAAGTCACTGGGGGACATGCGTCTAAAATATTTTCATGTCAGTAGCATTTCCGGTAATACCGGAAATAGATGCCAACTTTGTTATTTTAAATGGAATACCCTGTATATTACCGCATTATTAGGTTTCTTGTATAATTTTGAAAATATTTTAGGTATAATTTCCTATACCTAAATCTAACCGCTTTTGACATTTCAAATTTTATGTCAAAAATTAAGTTTACAGTCAAAAACATATTTATCAATCTTTGCTATGAGGAAGCTTTTAATATTTAATTTTGGTTGATTTTCGTGTAGAAGAATATCTACTTTGTCGATATTCTTATGATATTTTGATAATAATTTATACAGTGATCAAAATAGAAGCTTGAAAACTAGTTCCAAAAAAACGTCAAAAGTCTTTTTTTTCAAATGGAAGCCCCCGTTTTTTATTATTTTATTATAGTATGCAGCAAAAATAAGGGGAACTTTGTATAAGGTTGTCTAAACCCAAAAATTAGTAGTTCTTAAAATAATTGACAATTTTCCATTTTTCTATATAAAAAATGCTACACATCTTTGAAGTTGTGTAAGAAGTGGGCCATGATTGCAATAAAAAATAATAACTAATGTCAATAAAAGTCAAAAATTCGTCAAAAAAGTCATTATAATACTTTTCATTTGCAAATTTTGAGGAATTATCATGTCGAGAAGACTTAATAATACAAGTAAAGATTATTTGAGTTTATTTATTATTATCGAGAATGTGATAAAGTTATTTCAAGGACATGTAGTAAATAGCAACGCTATATCCATAGTAACACAAACCAAAACCAAAATCTGTTAAGAAAATTATAGAGTATTTCAAGAACTTTGGTACTATAAAGCCTAAAGTACGTAGAAATAAAGTAATTGTTAACAATGAAAATATTGAAATCGCAATTTTGGGATATTTTGCCGCATATCCATCAATTTCTACAAGGCAAGTAGGATGCGAATTAGGAATATCTAGTTTTAAGAATTTTATGGAAACGCTGTTACGTTTATTGACATTTGTTACTATTTTCTAATGTAATCATGGCCTACTTCTAACACAACTTTAAAGACGTGTAGCATTTTTACATAGAAAAATGGAAAAAAAGTTCCTCTTATTTTCGCTGCTTAATATAATAAAATAATAAAAAAGGGGGGTTTCCATTTGAAAAAATGACTTGACGTTTTTTTGGATTTAGTTTTCTGCTTCTTTTTTGATCACTCTGTATAATTTATTATCAAAATATCATAAGAATACTGATAGAGTAGATTTTGTTCTACAAGAAAATCAACCAAAATTAAATATTAAAAGCTTCCTTATAGAAAAGTTGATAATTATGTTTTGGACTCTAAACTTAATTTTTTACATAAAATTTGAAATATGTCAATAACGGTTAAACTTAGGTATAGGACATTATACATAAAATATTTTGAAAATTATACAGGAAATCTAAAACTGTGGTAATATACAGGGTATTCCATATAAATAACAAAATTGGCATCTATTTCCGGTATAACCGGAAACGCTACTGACATGACAATATTTTAGACGCATTTCCCGGAGAACCACCCTGTATGTTAATTCAAGACCCTAGTGCTAGTTGATTAGAATTATTGAAACATACAAATAAATTATTTTGTGTGACAACTAAAGTTTTAATATAGATTTTTTTTAATTTTCTCAAAAGGTACCTACAGTAAACCAGACTCTATTTAAGACTGTTGATGGATTCTTCAAGAAACTTGTGGGTAAGTAAGATTGTGGTATCTAGCCTTTTTTTTCTTATCAATAGTTATTTATGTCTTTATTTACTTTATTCATTTCCTTAGATGCAGATAAACATTGAAAGCATTCATAATTTTCAATTTGTAAATTATATGTGTGACATTTATTACTTATATATCAGTGTTATTGCATTGATCCCTAAAAAAATGTCATTTGTATATTGAAATTTTTATCAGTTCTTTCCACGTGTTGGGCTCTTTATTTAATCGTCTCATGAAAAATTATATTCCCTACTGATTTTCTATCTAAGTACTTTTTATTTGTTAATAATTTTCTTGTGTCATTTTCACAGAAAACAGAAATTTGACTGCCAATGCTGCCCGAGATATTCGTCAACCACTAAGTGGTTTGAATTTAACTGCCTCAATCGCTCTTGGTGAAAAATTCGAATCAATCCGTTGGCCATTCACCATGGCCATCCTCAGTGTTTTGCTCATCTTGTGCGTCATACTTCTTGTGGGCGTGGCCAGACATAATCGTTGTGCACTAATTGCCTTCTCAGTTTGTGGACTGCTAGCTGTCATTGGTAAGTTGTATATTTTTCACAAGTTGTGTTGGTCTTCTTATCGCATCCTACTGGATGCTGATGAGACCCAAACAGATGTTGAAACTGGTGTGATTCACTCCAGCTTCTAAATTTTATCCAACATATGAGAAGATTTGACTCAAGTGTTGAGAATTAAACGTAATATCGTGATCTAATCTTTAAGATTTATCTGTGAAATAACAACTAATTGAATTATATATGTTTCAGCTTCCTACCTGATGGCCAGCATATATTTGGCATCAACTGTGGCTCTTGGTGATTTGTGCATGGCTCCAGATAAATTTATTGAGGACCAAGCCAGCTCAGATTTATCGAAAGAAATACTCAAATACTATATAAATTGTGAACGGGCCAGAGCCAATCCATTTACACAACGATTACGAGAAGCAAAAAGTACTGTCGAAACAATGAGATTGAATTTGAATGCAATCAGTAAGCCGGCTGAACATTTGTTTCCGAAAAAGGTATGTTGAAAACTACAAGCACATGTTTTTTATCATCAGTTGTTTGAGGAAGCATTGGTAGTTTTGATAAATAAATGTATAAGCCCAATATGTCTTCAAGCATTCATTTAATTACCCCTTGAAATAGATTTATAGGAATTCCGTTGATTGAATCAGATGCATTTCTGGGTTTCCTTACAAATACCGAAGATTTGGCAACGCCATACTCTTGCTAATTTCGAATGACTGCGTAAAAAGTTCTCTTTTTAGAAAAAAATAATATATATATATTTGAGTTCTATTAGGCTCAGAGAAGTTCCAGCACTGAGCCTAAACAAGGTCTAATTCTGATCAACTTGCTCATTCAGCTATTCAGTCTTCAGAGCATCTTAAACTCTTTCAGGACGGGTGTATTTCTGGTTTCCTTACGAAAACTCGAGCTTTTGGCAACGCCCTACTCTCGATAATTTCGAATGACTTTGCGTAACAAAGGATTCTCTTTACAAAAAAAAAAGATATGCTTCAGTTCTACTGGACCCAGAGAAGTTCCAGCACTGAGCCCAAAACAAGGTCTAATTCTGATCTACTTGCTCATTCAGCAATTCAGTCTTCAGAGCATCTTACACTCTTTCAGGATGGCTGCAGTTCTGGTTTCTTTACGAACACTGGAGATATGGCAACGTCCTGCTCTCGATACTTTCGAGTAACTTTGCGTAAAAAACGTCTCTCTAGAAAAATAAAATTATATATTTGAGTTCTACTGGGCCCAGAGAGGTTTCAGCACCGATCCTCATCAAGATCTAATTCTGATCTACTTGCGCTTTCAGCAATTCAGTGTTCAGAGCATCTTACAATCTTTCGGGACGGGTACATTTCTGGTTTCCTTACAAACACTGGAGATTTGGCAACGCCATACGATAATTTCGAATGACTTTGCGTAACAAATGTATCTCTGTGTTGCTAGAAAGAATTACTCATAGTAGTTTAGTTATAAACAAGATAAATCCCTCGCCCCCCACACTTGCCTCATTTTATTATTTTAATTATCTCTAATTATATATGTATGTTGTTGTTGTTGTTTGAACGATTGATCTATTGAAATATTTTCTTAAGCAGGGCTTGGAAACTAAATTCAGCTCATTGAGGAATGACATCAATGCAGCTGACAACTTCATACATTCCTTGACCGCTCTGGTGGATTGTCGAACACTGCATATGCACTATCTGCGTGGAGCTAGATCATTGTGCAATGTTGGACTGTTGGGATTAACATTGATGCTGGCCTCGGCTCTTTTGGCAGGTCTACTGCTCACGATACTTGTTTGGGTGGATTCACACACTTGGATCTATATAAGAAAAAAGTAAGTTTGAGCATTCGATTTTATATTTTATTTGTTCATGGTAGATGTAGCCGTAGAAGCCAAGTAATCCGATCTAATCTGATCTTAGAAAGGTGTCAAAATCTGAATTACCCAAAAATTCCTCACAATAAATACAACAGAATGAAAAGAAAAGTAACAAAAGCTAGTTTTTTAAAACACTGGTTGAGTAATTTAATAATTTATTCTAGTAATTTTAGTAATTTAAATATATTATTTTTCAAAAGATATTGAGTAATAAATAATATTTACCAAAAATTTTACCGATTTTGTTTGTGGGTGCACTGAAAAATACAAAATAATATTAATTCTATTGGTGCTGTTACTTTTGAAGTTGTGCATTTGCAGTTAGATTGATAACTTTTGGCACCAACTGTCAATAAAATTGCCATTATTCTATGATTTCCTCTATTTTATGATCTTTATGTTTTTTTACAGGAAGGACTATCATCAAGTAACAGAGCACGACCCATATCTCCCAGCCCCGGCGGCCAGTCAGGCGATAGCAGCTCGAACACTTCAACGGAGCCAAGGGTCGTCCCTCCACCCCCCTGACACACCCCCGCCTAGCTATGCCTCTGCTCTGGCTGTGCATGCGTCTGCGCCAATGCCTCACCTCCTCACGCATGACGGCGATCTATTGCTGTAGTTGCCCCTTTTTTATTTTTATCATTTTTTTTCTCTCTCGAATATTTTATTGTTTTTTTGTGTTCATTTGACATCATTGCTCGGAACATTCACACACATTTCACCCAAAACTACCATACATACCACATTAAATATTTGATGACAATAAATCGTTTTCATTTTGGGAAATTGCATCATTGATTGATTGGTGCGCTAGAACGTTTCTACATGTGTATTTTTCTTGAAGCTGGAAAACATCAGTCAGCAAGAGTAAGAAATTAATATAATAGTTAAAATAATGTGCTGGTATCTTCAAAATTGTTGCCAAAAGTATTCTTTGTACACCATTTCAAATTAAGAACTAACAAAGTGATTAATTAAGATGTCCGATCTCCAAACCATAGATTCTAGACCCCAAAATATGATGATGTATCTCAATAATCCTTATACAAATATTGCAGGTTTCCGAGATACAGGGTGTTTTAAGTTTAAATTTATTTGTTGAATTTTGCAATATTTTTTTATATTTTAATAGTTTCTGCTAGAAAATTTGTAGTTTTATGTTCTTTCATATTTTTGATTGCTTTCCTAATAATTCAACATAAAAAATAATATGTTTTGATTTACTAAAGCAACAAGGTGTAACTAACACCCTGTATAAGAAATGCTGAATTAGCAGTCAAATTTGTAATCACCATGCCGATAAACATAAAACTACAAATTTTCTATAGTTTGGAGATTGAACATTCTTAATGAATCACCCTGTAACCCTTGACTTTTTTACTAAATAATGGAAATAATCTTTTCTTCAGTCCCGTAAGATAAAAATTTTTAATTTTCGAAAAGAATTGTCCCCTCTATCTCCATTGGAGGTATTTTTTGTGGGGGATGACGTTTTGGATTTTGAGTCAAAATATATTGCACCATCTTTCAACACACCTCTTGCCAATAAAAAAAAGAATCAATCAAAATCGGTGCACATTTATTATATCACAGAACAAAAAATATCATTGATGAATTTTATATCTGCGTCTTCTCAAAGTCGGTCAAAAATCCCTTTCTCTTCTAGGTACTATATATATTCTAGTAAACGATAGTTCAAATTGAGCATTTCTACTTCCTCATAATACATTAACAAAGTGGCTGAATTGAGTGTGTGACCGTTGAGGTCCTCATTATTGAACTTCCAATTTAATGCACTTGATAATTACTGCAATCGAATGTCACTGATCGTTTAATATTTGTGTCTAATATCGCATGGAATGAAATTGGTCCGGAGTCGATAATATCATTTTTATTCTCAAGGTATTCGAAAAGAATACAAAAAACAAATAGTCAACACTTATTTTTAAACTCTTTTTTTACCACCAAAAAAAAGTCAGTTCATCCGTATGAATGAAATTTGCTCAAAGGCGATATCAATATTTTCACAGTAAAGATATTATAAACTAGAAGCATAAAACCAAAATCTCTCATTAAAAAAAACAGCCAAATAAAATTAGGTATATGCAAACCTTATCAACTTTATACGTTGAATAAAATTGGTCCGGTGTCGATATCACTATACTTTCTTTAAATATTCGTAATAAAACATATTCTTCATAAATCAATTAAAAGTTTGTTGTCAAGTTATTGGAAAACATTTTTTAATTATATACAGGGTGTCCCAAGTTATCGTATACAGGAAATATCTCGCTTATTTGACAAGATAATAAAAAAAACAAGCTTCGACTTATTGAAAAAAAAATTACATTTGATAGCCCTGTGGTAGCTACCCCTCACTTTTTATTTTTAAATGGCACCTCCTGTATATTCTCATAGAAAATTGCGTGTCATTCTATTTGGAATATCACGATAGCACAAAAACATTAACATTTTGTGACTTTTTGGTCATTTAATTATTATTATGAAGATTGCCTCCGCCCATGTTTTTAAAACATGGGCGGAGGCAATTTATATTTGTTATAACGGTAATTGAATAACGTAAGAAATTCACAAAATATTATTTTTCTTGTTATTAAATGTTATCTCGTGGTATTCCAAATAAAATTACAACGAATTTTCAAAGGCAATATACAGGGGGTGCCGTTTGAAAATAAAAAGTGAGGGGTAGCTGTCACATGGCTTTCAAATGTATTATTTTTTTTAATAATTCATTAGGAAGGTTTTGACGCCATTCAAAGCTGTTTTTTCCTCTCTTTTTTTTTCATTATCTCCTCAAATAAGTGAGATATTGCCAGTATATCCGATGAACAAATGGAACTCGTATTAGAGCAATCTTGTGGTAGATTTTTTGTCCATCTTCCACAACCTATTTTCTCTAAAGCTGCTAAACAAAAAAAGTGTATCCAGTTCAAATTATATTTGCGACTTTAAGCAACCTTCAAAGTCATTTGCTTAAGAAAAATAATCTTATTGGATGCCACCTTCAAGAATTGGAAAATCAAAATACCTGTGGATTCTTTTAGCAGGTGTAAGTACTAATTTCCCTAGATTATTTTTTTGAGCAGCTATGTAGAGATTATTTCTTCATTTGATTGACTATATTAATATCATTGAAATTTTTCTGAAGAATAAATAGATCATAATAAAGTAATTTTAATAAAATCAAAAAAGAGTTTGATGTATTCTTTTAATTTTAATTTAATTATCCAATGCAGATGGGGGCGTCTTTATATTGATTGCATGATTCATTTTTCCTTTAATAATCCATTGAACGCGTTTCATATATTCATTTATTCCAGCTTCATCTATCATTTTCTTGTACTGGTCTTGGGAATTCGATGGAGATTTGATTGATCTTTTAACATATCATCCACAACTTCATCTTATTAATCTTATCTTAATCTTCTTTTTAACATAATGCCTATGGTTTATTAATCATTGTTGTCATCCCTCCTTATTCAATTCCTCTGTGATGGTTTCATTGTACCTACTACGGTCAATTTGTTGCACCCTATATAAATACTACATATAAGTATTCGGTTTTTTTGATGGTGATTTTCATGTTAATCTGTCTCAACCGTAAGTAGTGACTGTTAGTAGTGTATGCATAATTCTATAATTTTTCTATTATAAACAGAATACATTAAATATATACCTTACTCATTCTTCTTAGTATACATTTTCCTCATTCGATTTTCTTCGAAAATTACCCTCGAACATCTTTCGGGATCATTCCACTTTCAAATTTAACATAATGTTTCAGTAATATTCATTCATTCTAATAAAAAAAAGAAGGTTTAATAAAAAGACAAATGAGCATTTTGGAGAGGTCCGTTAGAAATCATGATTTTTTTTGTCGTGTTAAATGAAAAATTATCACTTTAGATCATGTTTACGATCTGACCGTCAACAGCTCTTTTTTTTGTCTACTACTGAACGGTCCTTCCATTCACTGCCTTGACATGGGTACTTAAAGTTTGCGGTGGATTTTTTTCATGAAATCATAGTAATATTTCAAAGAAATATTCAGTGCTTTAAAAGCTACCTCCCGAAGTTTCATCCAAATGGTATAGATTATTGGGTTATTGGCGACTGTAAATGGGCAATAATTCCGAATTCTGATGATATACAGGGTGACCCAGAAATAATGTTAAAAAGTCGGGAGCGGAAATAATATAGGCACTCTTTTGTTATACGGGGCCTCGTTTCAGAGTTATAAACCTCAAGAGATGGAATAAGTTCCGAAATCATTTTTTTTATTGATTTTGATTTGAATCTATTTGTTTTATCCGAAAAAACTACAGAAATAAAATGTTCACAACAAAATCCAAGTTATTTTTGCAAAATGAATGTTTCGTAGCAATGTTGATATTTTTTCGTCCAATCTGCACCCAATTTTTTTTATTTTGATTTACTCTTCTTAGTGGCTCTTTTGAATTTAGCTTGAGGTTAGAAAATGTCTGTAAAATCTTAAAATCCAACACCTACAAAGATATGAATCACACATTTTTTTAAATGGTGAAGTTTTTTACTGCTCTTTACAAAAATATAAAAAACAATCTCCTGTCATATTTGCGTTTTTCAATTCTTTGATATTTTTCCAAAAAGTTTAAAAGTCAATTCTCATATACTTTTTTACTATCAAATTCTCATGCTTAATGATATTTCTGTTTGATTTCTATAGTGTTCTTTTTTTAGTAAAAAAAAATGTTTGTTAAATGTGTCTTTATTGTTATTTAATTTTCATAGACATGAAGCTTGCATGAGAGCATGTTCGTTTTTTTTTAAATTTATATTTTTATACCAAGCTTCGTTATCATTATACTCATTAGTGGTTCTTTCCAATTGAAATCCACATTAGCAAAATAACACACATTATTATGACAATGACACATATTTTTCCGCTGCTTAATTGATAAATATTTGTTGATGTTCATGAACTTTGTTCTCTAAATATCTATACTGAATTTTTTCCCAATCAGTGCACTTGAAATTAAAAAAGTATCTTATATTTGATGTAAAAAATATTCAGGGTGTCCCAGGTGTTTTTCATAGGGCCCTTCTTTTCAGAATTATTCCTGCTTTCAAGCTACGCCCTGAAGAATTTTCTTGATAGTTCCGAAATCGTGAAGTCAATTTCAATGAAACTTGTACATTATATACCCAGTACAGTGCATCTCATTTTGGTTGAGAGACAGCCATGTATCTCGGTTGTTGTTGAAGACAGTACCTTGCGGTTTTCGCGGTCCTGTGTCACTTTTTTGTGAAACTCAAGATGGCCTAAACAGATTTTGCCTAACTTTTTCCGTTTATATGTTACAGGGCGTTTTAGAAAATTCACACTTTTTGTACTCCCCACAGATCTACGAAGTTTCTCAGCGATAATGTCAAATTGAAAACTGATTTTATGCAAAACCCAGTGGCGCACGCATTTTTTCACTGGAACACCCTATATTTTATTATCTCCATAATCCATTAAAAACATAAAGTTTCTAAAAATGCTCCAAAATCTCTAAAGCATTGAATTTTAATAGTGGGCTATGGTTTCATCATACAAAAAAGTTCCAATTGACTTGTGAATTTTCCATGAAAGAAACAGAAACAAAAACAATATTAACGCTAACTCACTAACAAAACACAAAACTTATTCCATAATTTATAAATACAGCTTCTAATAATTTTAAATTCATTAAGACGTATTGAGAAAGTGTCTGTTATGTTAGTGAAAATGGACATCAAATTGAACAATTCAGTGAATAAGTTTTGTGTTTTGTTAGTGAATTAGCGTTAGTATTGTTTCTTTCATAGAAAACTCACAAGTAATATTTCGTCCATTGGAACTTTTTAAGTATAAATAAACCATAGTCCACTATTAAAATTCAATGCTTTAGAGATTTTGGAGCATTTTTAAAAACTTTATGTTCATATATTATATATAATTTTGAAGGAAAAAATAATGAATTTAATGAGAATAAAATACAGGGTGTTCTATTGAAAAAAGTTTGAGTCGTATATCCATTACCAGAACCCGAAGAAAAAAAATGCGTTTGCCACTGGATTCTGCATAGAATTCTCTATGGGATAAGTTTTCATTTGGACATTATCGCTGAGAAATTTTGTAGATCTGTGGGGAGTCCAAAAAGTGTGAATTTTCAAAAACGCCCTGTAACTTAAGAAGTTAGGTAAAATCTGTTTAGGCCATCTTGAGTTTCACAAAAAAGTGACATAGGACCGCGAAAACCGCAGGGTCCTATCTTCAACAACAACCGAGATACCTGGCTGTCTCAACCAAAATGGGTTGCACTGTACGTAAGTACTGTTAATATGAAAGTATAGCAATATTTCAATCTCATCTTGAAATCATGTTAGTGTACAAATGAATATAGAGCATCTTTTTTGGGTTTCAAATTAGTTGATGAACCTGAATAAAAAAAAGAAGGCATATTAACTTTTCGGTGCATTTTATGTCAAGGATGGAGTAATGTAACCTGGAAGCACGAATAATTTTAAAAGGAAGGGCCTATGAAAAAATGTGATGGAACATTTTAGTTTTTCACCCAATGCTTCTGGGATATTCTGTACTATATTATATAAGTAGAAATTAAGCACCTTCGAGACACACATCTTAAGATTAATTAGTGAAATAGCGTTACGAATGACACAGTGTATCGTTTGCGGTTACAGGGATGGGTGCGATACACGACCAAGTGAACATCACCGACTCGCAGGAGTTGGTGTTGGTGGGGGGCCAGGTGCCGGAGCAGCCCATCTCGCTCATTTGCGCGGCCACACCCTTGGACGGCTGCCATCGCACCATCACGAACCCGCCTTGCCTGGACCTAATAACGGCAAGTACGCGACTCTGAGCAAACAGTGCAAGACGCTGGAAAGTTCAGACTTCTACTGAGATAGGTATAATATGGCTTTTTTTTTCATTTCCGCTACAAAATTAAATTCTTATATCATGAGATAGTCAGAGTCACAATTTTGATATCATGCCCGTGTTTCTAAATTCCATCGAATAAACTGTTCAATGTTGGTTAATGTCATCATTTGACACCATATTGGTGCATAATGAATGCGCATATCCGTCAGTATGTGATAAAACGTCAGGGACAACCATAAAACGCATGTTTCAAATGATAATATGAATTGTTTCTGCTCGCTTGCAATTTGGGTGTATCTGCACCAAATACATAATTAGGTTATGATTATTGTGGCAATATAATGCTATATACATATAAATAATACTCCTATCTCCTCATCTAATACACATATCTCATTCTCTGAGTCGGCAGAATAGACAACATGCAATATAATTTTTTATTATATTGCATTTGCCCATTAAAGATGAGATCATATCCGGAGATGTTTAAACTGAACATTTTTTCCAAAAGGGTTACGATTTTCGAGTTACAGCAATGGTAAAGACTGAAATATGTGTATTTCCGCTACGTGGAGGGGGCAATTTTTTTCTAAAATTGGAAATAATTAAAGAACAGATTATATATGTAGCAACATTTAAAGTAGACATTTTTCAAAAGAAGTTACGCTTTTCGATTTACAGCAATGGTCAAGTCTGGAATATTTTCTGGTACTTTTGAAGTTGGCGACAAAAGTTTTCAATCTACAACTGCACAACTTCAAAATTACCAGAATCGATATAATTAATATTATTTTATATTTTTCTGTGCACGAACTAATAAATTAAAACTAATATTTATCTCACCACACGTTACAATTTAATTTCTAATCTAACTTCATGTCAGATATACTAGCCTGTAATAAGTAATTCATGAAATAATATAAACTAAACAAGAAATCATCTTTCTTGCTTTAAGGGCTGCCTGCAAGGAGTTCCCAAACTTCAAAGGTTTTAAGTTTAATCAGCAACAGAAAGAACAACAACAAAACGTTCACCAAACACAATCCTCAACACCCGATACCCAACAACAACAACAACGTACTGCCAACATCCAAAAGTACAGCTCATTGGGTCGAAGGCCTCTACCCCAAACACCTGATGAGAAAATGAAGAAACAACAACAACACCATCACCACCACCACCATCAACCACCTGTGGTACCCAAAGTACCACCCTCAACAACATCGAGCATCGAAACACCGCTCAATCCTGCCAACTTTCGGTCATTGCAGCGAGGTGCCTGGCAAGATGGCGTCAGCTCATTCCAACCGAATGTCCAATTCAGGTCGTTGCAGCGTGGCGGTGGTATTGTAAGTTCTTCTTCTTCACAGCAGCAGCAAAGTAGTGGTGGTGGCGGCGGCGGCGGTATTGGAGGTGGTGGTGGTCTACATCATTCGCAATTTCGTTCAGCCAAAATTCAAGATCAAACACAAAACGAGGCAATGTATGCGAATAGTGAAAGTGAACGACAGCTGTATGCTGTTACAGAGTTGTAAATTCTGTAGCTGTTTTTTTTTTAGTTTCTTTTTGGGAAATGCAGGCAGATAGCTCTAAGAAAAATAGTGAATGGATTTTTTTCAAAGTTTTTTTTTAGACCACGGGATGGCAACGTCGAAGAACATGTGACGCTGGCAAGACATGTTTTCTTATTATTTTCAATGTTTTGACAGTGTTTGTTTGAAGCTCGTTGAAGGCTGTTGTTTAGACAAAAAACCATTTAGTTTGTACAACACTTTTCTTGAAGTGCTTAAACCTTAAATGATTTTTTCCTGCAAGGACACCTTTATTTGAATGCGCTTTAAATATGACATGTTTTTTATTACTTTTCATAAAGAACTAACCAAACCTTTCACGAAATGTGAAAACTGTATTGCTAGATTTCAAATGCAGCAAGAAGCGATTTTTTAGCTGGATTTGAATAAAGCGCTTTATCAAGGGGCTAAAAGAGCGCAGGCGTCCATCGCCAAATCTTGCAAGCTGCTTTCTTCACTAGATTTGGGTTGGAACACAAGCATTTACATACTGTGTCCTATGTCAGACTGTCAGTGACGTTAAAACAAAATTTGACAGGCAGACCAACTTTTTTCAATTTAAGAACAGCAACACAAGTTCCAAACAACTTTAGGGCTTCTGATCTGTTGTTATGTTGCTTCTGTCGTATGTAGTATAACAGTTTTATGTCTGAGTTGTTCCTTATATTGTTCATATTTTAAAAAAAGGCAGTTGAAGAAAACTAGCCTTGGAAATAAGTGATGTTGCCACCTTTTAGTCTATTTATTGGATCTAAATACTTTATATATAATATTATATAAACATGTGAATCAATTATTATAAAAAAATCGTTTGTAATTTCTATTAGAATCGAGTTTTTAAACTAGTGAAACTCGTATAGAAATAATTTTTCCAACATAGAGTACTGTTAATCTTTTATTCTGTTGTGTTTTCACACATTATTATTATTTTGAGGAAAATATTGTATGTGCCATCTTATTTGATATTTTTTATGTACCATAATTTCTATAGAATTTTTAGCGTTGAATATATTTACCAATATATACATAATACAAGTTAACAAAACTTGTGCAGCACAAAAAAGCAATGCTTTCTCGACTAAACAACTGAATTTAGCTAAACAATAATTTCTCATTTAGTGAAGAGAATAAAATTAACTATTAAAAAAACGCACTTTATCAAGAAGACTATTTATATTTGAATAAGCGCACCGAAATTTTTGTCACTTTTACGTGCCAAATGCATACCTATCTAAAATATTGATTTCTATTGATCTAAATCGACTGAGAACTTCCATTCCATTTTCATTTTAGTGAAGAAGGAGATAAAAATCACAATATCACATCACAAACGGCACACACAAACACTATCATCATACAAATACATAATTTATAAAATAAAAACTTAAGGGAACAAAAACTGTTCATTTACACAAACAAAAGAAGAGATGAAAAAAAAATATTAACCTCAAATTCGAAACCTTTTGCTCATAAATTGTTCCGTGCATATATATAGGTTTATATATATATGATAAATATAGTATGTGTAGATGGATTTTATAGAGAGTTCCATATACTATGTGACGTACAGGACGCGCTTTATGAAGGAAGTCTAAACACTTTTCAAACTTGGATCTTTATTATGTTCTTTTTTTTCACCCACTATGAAACTTTGCAGTGCAGGTTATGGTGACATTTGTAGTGGATGTGTTTCTCGAAAACGGCTGAGCCGATTTTGGTTGTCGTCGTGAATTTTTGCAAAGTTTTTATTTTTCTTCTGGTGGTAAATTATATGTAAGGAGTTTGAAGAGTGTTGGATGGATTTTGTCTGGAAAAATGTGTATGTTAAAAATTAAGTACAATATAACAATAAATTTAAAATTGATATTTTTCAATGCATCACACTATTGTACTATTTGTAGGAAATAGGAATTTTTCTAGGATGATTTTTATATGGAAAGAAATGCTTTATGCTTTTTTGGGAAATGTTGTTTATTGTCATTAGACAGTGTGTTATTCTGATAATTATTGTTCTATACTACACTTCTGGACAAAGAATCTTGTATAACTTATTTTGAACATTTTTTTGTGCAGATGTAGGCAATATCATCTTGAATCTTATACTAACCTAACCTAATGGAATCAGAGGTTATATTTTGTCATAGATTTCTAAACACTCTGGAAAATTTAAGGACATATTAACCTGTCCTTGTATGATAATTTCAAGTCTCATCTTTTCTTGGCATTTCCTTCTTTGATCATATATCCAGATGCTCTTGGAGAAAATACAGATTTTTAAGAAAAATATGAAGTTGTACATCTTAATACCGAGATGAGCAAGGAAACAATTTACAACAGTAACAATAATTAGAAACGTGTAAAATGTTTAGAACTCTATGACGAAATGCAATTTTTAGTTCCACGTGTCATTCCATATTTTCTTATGCTCAGTATTAGATAAAGTTCCAAGTTGACATCGCCTACTTCTTGACCAAAAATGATATAAAAATGAAAAAGTGATCCAATACTGAAGTTTAACAAAATTTTCTGTGTCCAGGTGTAAACAGTCAACATAATATCACAATTTCATGGTGAAAACTTTATTCACAAAATCTCTGTGCAGTCTAGTAGAATTAAAAGCTCCGATTCAACATAATAAATTTATCTGTGTATAGTTAACAATTATTGTGATATTATATATGTCATTTCATTCTTGAACCTCATGAGAATAGGCTAATATAACTTCAAAATTATTAAGTGTTGATAACGATTAAAACTTAAGTGATATTCGCGCATGATATTTTTAAATGCTTAGCACAATAATTGACCGCCATATGTTCCATATTACCTATGAAAGTGGTATTAAATATATGTTTGAGGTGTTTTTTATTGTGCAACAAAAGAGGAACATGGGCGTACTTATGCAGGGGAGGGTTACAAGTGTCCAATCTCATTGACATGAACTGTCACTTCTAGACTTTTTTACATTCCGCGCTCCATATTTTCCAATTTATGTTTATGTTGCAACATATTTACGTGGTACAGGAAGTTCTTGACACTTGCCTTCATACCTCCCCGCCCCCGCGAGTTGCCTATACCAAAAGCTTTGGGTACGCCAATGTTTGATTATTCGAATAATTTTATTTTTTTTTAATTCATAATCGAATCCTTGTAAATTTTTAAGGTTAAATATAATGGAATTACTGCCAAAGACTAATTGATTTGATGTTACAGATGAGATTGCAGGAGTTTTCTTGCATAACATTAATACTAAATTGGGATAAATTATATATATATGAAGAATATAGTATATGTTTAAGGGTTTTTTCTTTTTAATTTTTGTAGCTTTATACATCGACACAGGCCTGTGAAGAAAAAAAAAACAGTTTCTTTTTTTTGTTATTTCTTATACTTTAAGTTTATTTGTACATTGAAACATTTTCTTGTAATATATTATACATTGCACTAATGCAGTTGCAAAACTATTTATTTTTAGAATATTACATTTAACATTTAAGTCATTGTATAGTAAAATTATATAATAAAATATTCATTTTCAATTATTTCAATTGTCTCAGCTCCTCATATTGCCCACATCATAGCCCAAGCTTTGTAGTGCATGTGTTACGATATTCAGAGACAAATGTAGACTTCCTGTATGTTCCATTCTGATCACTGAATATAGAATTGAATTACTTTAATATTTCCTAAATTTTAATTAAATAATAATTCGTTACTTACGATTGTTTCCCGCTGTGGTTGCCAACATTTTAGGTTGAAGCAATTCAGGTTGATAACCGAAAAATGAAGCCAAATATCCCAGCATTGAAGATGCTAATGGCTTTGATAGATTGACTCTCAATTGGTGCGCTCCTGCTTTCAGTGGCATGTGGATTCTTCCATAACCGGCAATGTTCATGCCTCTATAGATACTTATGATCATTTGGGGCCCTCAAAGTAGATTGTTATTATTTATATATTTATATGAAAATAGTTGAGGAAATCTATAGAATTTTCTTACATCCGTAGGGGTTTGTAGATTTAAATTGAACTTCTATTGGGAAATTAAGAACAATCTTATCGCCATTGCCAACTACATTTGCGATCTGTGAGAGTCCTGCTTCAAGTCCGCCTATAATCTTCCAGTCTGGGCCTAGAAGTTATTTACTGAAAATCTTCACAAACTGAAATTACGATGTTCAATTACTACCTGATGAAAATTCATATTTACAATGCCACGAACTACCGGCCGGTGCCATAATAATATCTAACCATTCAATTTGACCAGAAATGCACACTAGGAAGGTACCATCAGACATAATCGAAATCGACCAAAACTTGAATTATTATTCACTAGCAAAGAAAACAACAAAATCCTGAGCATTATTTGTGTCAGCAGATGGTTGCCTTTGTTGTCAGTTACATGTACATCACATACACCTGCACTGTGTTGCTATGGTAACCAAATAGTAAACATGTGAAATTAGGTAGAATGTTATGGTGGGGCTGTAATTTATATCGATTAATTTAATTATGATTATTGAGTATTTACCTACCTGATAAATGAAATTTTAGAAAGTGTATTTAATCTTAGGATTGAGTATGGATTCATATTTCATATGCCTATCGACAAAAATGCAGCACCGACGCCATTTCATATATACGAGGGTGACATGTACGTATGCAAGAGGATGGCAAGGGGTGTGAAAGAAATTTTATACAGGGGATATGAGAAAAATATTTGTTTTTTACAAGGTGCGTGAGAGTTGTTCAAAAAGGGGCGTGAGAGAAGTTGTCCAGTTCGTGTGTATACGAGGGATGTAAGAGAAACAGTATACGTGTTGTGTGAGAAGTTATTCAATATATCCTTGTATACAAGGGATGTAAGAGAAATACGTTTTGTATACAAGGGATATGAGAGAAGAAATTCAAGACTTGTCTTGTATACCAGGGATGTGAGAGGAACTCGTTTTGTATACGAGGGATGTAGAAGAAGTTCCTTCTGTATACGGGTAGCATGACATAAGTTGTTTAATATTTGTCGTGTATACGAGGGATGTAAGAGAAATTCGTTTTGAATACAGGAGTGTGACATAAGTTCTCCAAGAGGTTCAATTTTATACGAGGGATGTAAGAGAAGTTCGTTTTGTATACGGGTAGTGTGAGAGAAATTGTTCAATATTTTTCTTGTATACGAGATATGTAAGAGACATTCGTTTTATATACAAGGGGAGTGAAAGAAGTTGTCCAAGAGGTTTAATTTTATACGAGGGATGTAAGAGAAGTTCGTTTTGTATACGGGTTATGTGAGAGAAGTTGTCCAAGAGGTTTATTTTATACGAGGGATGTCAGAGAAGTTCGTTTTCTATACGGGTTGTGTGAGAGAAGTTGTCGAAGAGGTTTATTTTATACGAGAGATGTAAGAGAAGTTCGTTTTCAATACGGGTTGTATGATAGAAGTTGGCCAAGAGGTTTATTTTATACGAGGGATGTAAGAGGAGTTTGTTTTGTATACGGGTTGTGTGAGAGAAGTTCTTCAAGAGGTATATTTTATACGAGGGATGTAAGAGAAGTTCGCTTTGTATACGGGTTGTGTGAGAGATGTTGTCCAAGATGTTTATTTTATACGAGGGATGTAAGAGAAGATTGTTTTGTATATGGGTTGTGTGAGAGAAGTTCTTCAAGAGATATACTTTATACGAGGGATGTAAGAGAAGTTCGTTTTGTATACGGGTTGTGTGAGAGAAGTTGTCCAAGAGATATATTTTATACGAGGGATGTAAGAGAAGTTCGTTTTCTAACCGGGGGGGGTTATCATGTAACTAGCAACTGCAATGCGACCGCGACTATTGAACAATTGTTGCTGTCAAAACGTCGATTTTGTACAGTGTTGCCGCGTATTCAATGTAGATCCTAAATTGATGCTCGAATAAAATTATCAAAGCGAAGTTGATTGTATGTATTTGTGAATAATTAAGGATTTTTTAAACATGTTCTTTATAAAATAGCTATTTTCACTTATTTATCCTATATTTAATAGAGAAGGTCTTATTGACTACATGTAGAAAGTGGCAACACTGATACAACAACGCGATTGCAACTGGTTGCTAAATTTTACATGATACGGGGGCGGGTTGTGTGAGAGAAGTTGTCCAAGAGGTAAATTTTATACGAGGGATGTAAGAGAAGTTCGTTTTGTATACGGGTTGTGTGAGAGAAGTTGACCAATACTTGTATACGAGGGATGTAAGAGAAATTTGTTTTGTGTAGTACAAGGATTGTGAGAGAAATTGTTCCAGATTACATGCGAGGGATGTAAGAGATGTTTGTTTTTTATACAGGGGTGAGAGAAAAGTTGTCCAAGAAGTTTAATTGTAGACGAAGGATGCACGAGAAGTTCGGTTTTTACTTAAGGGGTGGCATAAGCTGTTTAAGTTTATGGGGGATGTAGGAGAAGTTTGTGTTGTAATGCCGGGGGTGTGAGAGAAGTTCGATAATTTTTTGTGTTTATGGGGTGTGTAAGATTATTTTAATGAAAAAAAAAACAGAATATAAAATGATAAAACTTTATTGTCAATCGACTGTGTACCTAAATACAATGTATAGATCTAATATGATGGTGAAAATGAAAATAAAAAATAACTGTACAATATTTTTTAAGTTCATATAAATGTTTTGGTATTGAAAACGCTTCCAAAGTATTAAACTACTAGATACAAACAAAACTAATATTGAAGAAAAAAAATATATATATATATATATATATATAATATTTTGCACCTCTCGATTCGCTGTGTATTTCCTAAGGTCGGTGAGTCCTACCAAATTCTTTTTATTTCGTTAATTCCTTCATACGGTTGAGTGCGCTGCCAGCTCGGAACCAGCCAATCTGCAGCTCATTCAGCGAATGATTCAGCATTATCTTCTCGCTGGAACCATCTGCATGTTTAATGATACATTCAACGGGTTTTCCAGGTGTCAAATTCTTCAAATCCTTCAGCGTGATTTTATCCGTTGGCTGGATCTTGTCGTAGTCACTGGGATTGGCAAATGTGAGCGGCAACATACCTTGTTTCTTCAGATTGGTTTCGTGAATACGGGCGAACGATTTGACTATGATGGCTCTGCCGCCCAAGTGTCTTGGTTCCAAAGCGGCATGTTCGCGGGAGCTGCCCTCTCCGTAATTCTCATCACCGATGGTCACCCATTTGATTCCTTTGGCTTTGTAATCACGAGCTACATCAGGTACTGCACCATACTGTCCGGTAGTTTGGTTCTTTACTTTGTTTAATTCACCATTCTCGGCATTGGTGGCACTGGAAAAAAAAATTTAAACATTTTTTTTTCAATATTGGGTCTAAACTTAAACTCATACCCCAAAAAAGTAGGGTGATTTTATTTTAGAAATTGAAGTGGATAGAAGTATCTTATTTTCGGGCCACCCTGTATAGGGTTTATCATTAAGGATGGACAGGTAGCATATATCTCAGAGAGTAATAGACCATAGGAAATTGCTGGAAATTTTTTTCAAGTTCCTAACTATACCGCTAGTGGGCGTAACAGCTACGGTCGTGTATAAAAGTGCATTTTTCTTGAAAACGGCCCAATATTAGTTAAGAAAAAATATTACCAAAATAATGCTGCTAGAATTCTTCATCTTTTTGATCTATATCACTTTTTATTGTAGGACGTGAAATAAGGGCAGTAGGGAAGAA
This sequence comes from Crioceris asparagi, assembly GCA_958507055.1. NCBI lineage: Eukaryota > Metazoa > Arthropoda > Insecta > Coleoptera > Chrysomelidae > Crioceris > Crioceris asparagi. Next base: position 95,771,359 of record OY293827.1, on the reverse strand, counting down.
AATGTAAGGCAACATTATTCAATAAAATCAATATTGTTGAAATTTTGTAATTGGTTTGGCTCGTTGGCCTGAAAACACGCTTCAATCGTCGTCTTTTATATTATTTCGAATAAAACCTAAATCTAGATAAAGAGTGAAGGAAGGCACGAAAAATAAGACGAATTTTTATTATTATTTATTTATCATTACGGTTTATAGGAGTTTTATTAATATTTAAATTATGATTAAAATAAAGCTTAAAAATATTTTTTTATTTGGCATGCCATGCTTGATTACGGAAATTTGAATAAAAAAAAGATTTTCAACGAATTTAAAAAAAAACATTCTTTAGGTAAAAATTTTGGAGCAAAAAAGATAGCGACATGCGGTATTGAGTTTTTATTGCAAATTTAATTTGATTTTCGTTATTTTGTGGAATAATTGCAGCAATCCACTTAAAATTTCAAAGAAAAACTGGGTTCTTTAAAAGAAACAGCCCAGTGGGGTTTATCGGGTTTTTTTCAGAGTTTCCCAAAAAAATTTTCAACAACATTGCAACACAGCATGTTTTGGAGCAATACATTGCAACACTGTACTTACAACTTGAACACTACAACAGTGTTCTGTGACTACAAATACTTTGACGGTAGTTCAAATGAATTTAATGTTTCTTGATGTGTTTTAAGAAAATAAAAATATAATTTAAAAAAAACTCCCCGAAAATACCCACCCGGGTTTTTTCACACAATTCTCTCCGAAATTTTCACGTCCTATAATAAAAAGTGTTAGATCAAAAAGATGCAGAATTCTAGCAGCATTACTTTGGTAGAATTTTTTTCTCCACTTATTTTGGGTAATTTTCAAGAAAAATGCATTTTTATACATAACCGTAGCTGTTACGCCACCTAGCGTTATTGTTAGGAACTTGAAAATATGTCCTATGCTCAATTTTCTTAAGATATTTTTTCCCCAACATCCGACGAATATTACTCTCTGAGATATGCTACCTGCCCATCCTTAATGTAAAACCCTGTATATATGAATATGACATAAAAGAAACAGCATTAAAAACAGAAATTGAGATATTCGAACATTTTCATGAAAATCACACGACAGAATTTAAAATGAATTCACAAATTACTTTCTGTGACTCACTTGTATATAAACTTACGTGATAAACATATTATTTGAAATATTATCCAAATGTCCACGATATTTCAACCATGGTCCGGCAGCCGAGATGTGATCCGTGGTACATTTGCCCTTGACTTTGATGAGAATGGTCATATCTTCTAAATCTTTGCCATCCCATTTGTCGAATGGTTCGAGCAATTGTAAACGTTGTGATTTGGGATCAACATTCACTGTCACTGCCGAGCCATCGGCTACTGGATGAGCATAGGTGTCCTGACCGGGATCGAATCCTTTGCTGGGCAATTCATCACCGAATGGTGGTGACAGTTTGAATTTTCCCTTCGCACCTTGGAACAAATACAAGTTATTCAAGAAAGCAACAGAACACTTGTTGGTAATTTATAACCACAAGCTAACAACAATAAAAACAACTACTCGATAAGCAAATACTCCAACCCGCATTGTTATTACATCATCGCTGGTAGGTGCAATATGTTCCGAGTTCTTACTCGACTAAATATTGATGTAACTGCTAACACCTTTATGTTTCATTATATACGGAAAACATCTCAATGGAACCAAGAATAAGATCGCTGCGATCTGATCTCGTCTGTTGAATTTATGGTACCAGGATTTGTCTGAAGGACACGCTGCTAACTTACATTGAAACGAAAGAACTTAATTCCTTAAATTAAACTTAAATGATTGTGCTCACCTTGAATCTCATCAGTTAGTGGATTGAAATCCAATCTGCCAGCAATACTGAGAGCTGTTACCATTTCCGGTGATGTAACGAAGCAATGCGTCGCAGGATTGGCATCATTACGTCCTGTGAAGTTGCGATTGTATGAGGTGACAATTGTGTTCTTATCACCTTTCTTGACATCTTTCCTGTCCCACTGACCAATGCATGGACCGCACGCATTTGCAAGAACCTTGGAAAAATTAACAAAATAATATCAATGAAACTACATTATAACCAACAAAAAAGTGGGTGAGTTGAATTGGCAACAATATTAAGAAATACATACAAACATAACAGATGAGATATAGATTGTGACGTATACGTATTTCTAGTCTTTAAACGCAATATAAATACTGTAACGTGGATAGTTTATCATGTACTTAAGGTTATTATTTGTTTTAGTATGTATTTGTTCTATTTTTTTATAGATTTATTCTCGAACCTTCCAGAAACTATATGTGAGGTACAGTTTGTCACAGTATTGTCAGTTTGACAAGCCTCTAGAACATTATTATGTTCGTCTAGATAATCATAGAACAGTGTCGATGAATGTTATGTCAAGATCGACATATATGAATATGTCAAGATTGACATATATGAAGCCGTGTCGATCACGGGTCACGATCAGTATTATTGGGTCAGTCTGTGGAATCAGATGTCGGTAAAGACAGTGACAGTTTAGATTGTCAAGGTGACAAGTCGCGACAGTTGTACTACTACGGAAGGTCGTGTACAAGGTGTTGAAAATAAAAGTTTTTGGAAGCAATCTGCGAACTTTTGATTATTACGAAAGTGAACTCACCGGACAACGTTTAGCACAGGGATAAAAGTAACAATACTGAAATACTTACAGTGCCACCAAATTCAGTTAATGTCTGTGAGATGCCATCTCGTTCAATTGTCGCTCTGATCTGTTCTGATCCAGGTGTAACGTTGAAGGGTATCTTGGATTTTACACCGTTTTTCAAAGCTTCTTTCGCAATATTGGCACATCTTACAAGCAAAAAACATAATTAATTTTAATGAATTTAATTGACTTTTTATATCATAATTACCTGCCCATATCTTCGTAGGAGCTGTTTGTGCAAGAACCAATAAGACCGACCTTAATGTCAACTGGCCAACCATTTTTCTTTGCATTCTCACCCAATTTGCTGATGGGACTCGCCAAGTCTGGAGTGAATGGTCCATTTACGTGTGGTTCCAATGTGTCCAAGTTGATTTCAATAACTCTGTCATACTGAGAACCTATGAAAAAAAATGTATACCAATAAGAAGTAAAAGTTAAAGAAGTTAAAATAGACCGATTGCATTAAGCGAAAATTGTTCTCCGCATGCGCGGCGGAAGTTTCATACAGCCACTTTCATTTGAAATGTTACTCTTTTGAACAGAATGTACTATGCCTGTGCCCAAATAATTCCATGCTAATGGCTGTCTGTGAGCGTTTCTTTATGTTCTATGACATGTATGCGCTTCCACCATAGAAGACAGCTTCTAAATAAACTTAAAATTGAAAGAGGTATTCTATGGCCGATAATTCGTGCATCCCGAAATCTCGAGAATTCAATTCATTGATGAAATTGGTCTATTATTGTCTCAGAAAATATATGTAAATTTCGACTAAAATTGTACCTGAATCGGCATTAAGAAGTACATCTTTGTATTGAGCAGCAGCTTCAGCAATACTGCCTCGATTGGTGGCTTTCAGATAATCTGCCATCCTTCTATTGAACGGGAACAATGAGGTGGTCGCTCCGATTTCGGCGCCCATATTGCAAATAGTAGCCATTCCAGTGCACGATACTGAGTCACAACCTGGTCCATGGTATTCAACAATTGCCCCAGTACCACCCTTGACGGTAAGAATATCGGCCACTTTCAAGATGATATCTTTGGGTGAAGTCCAGCCAGATAGTTTACCAGTCAGCTTAACACCAATGACTTTGGGACATTTCAATTCCCATGGAATGTTGGCCATAACATCTACAGCATCGGCACCACCAACACCAATGCAAAGTCCACCGAGACCGCCGCCATTAGGTGTATGAGAGTCGGTACCGATCATCAGCAGACCAGGGAAGGCATAGTTTTCCAAAATAATCTGATGGATAATTCCTGGAAATAGAAACAATAACATTTTTTAATGGCTCCGACTGAATCAGGAACCTTTATAAATACATTTTTCGACGACGAGCAGAAATGACATTTAGAAAAGCCTAGTTCGGTCGTCGAATTTTTTTTCACATAAGTTACGTTTAGTACATTTCTGCGGATTCTCACCTGATCCCGGCTTCCAGAATCCAACACCATATTTATTTCCAGCCGAAGCCAGGAAATCGTACACCTCCTTGTTGATATCTTTAGCTCTAGCCAAATCTTTAACGCCGCCCACCTGAGCCTCGATCAAATGGTCACAATGAATGGTGCTGGGTACTGCAACTTTTTTCAAACCACTAGAGATGAATTGCAACATTGCCATTTGGGCTGTGGCATCTTGCATAGCCACCCTATCAGGGCGGAGTCTTAAATACGATACACCTCGTTCGATTTCCTTGAAAATTAATCATATCCAATCAATTATAAGATTTATTTGATACAACTACAAAATTATAAATTCAATAAGCTCAGTAAAATCTTAGATCCAATATGACATAAGTAGCTACATTTACGATCTGCGGGCAGGTTTTATAAAAACTAAAATTAGATGAATGGTTTCTAAAAATATTTTAGGCTTATAAATATTTGATTAAGATTTAAAACTGCTCTGAAATATGATAATAGTTTGTTTAGTCTATAACAATTAGGAAAGGTAAGTAACTTAATACCTCATAATTTAAAAATATACTGAAGTTCCATTCCAAAGATTACATTTTGATAATAATTATTCAACTGAGCAAATCTTGTTTTTTTGCACAAGAATAAATTGTCAATTCAATATGTAATATAAGCTATTTTTGTGGACTATGATACGTAATGATGATATCTCTTAAAGATGATAAAACTCTAAATCAAAATCAAGGTTCTTGGTTGACCTAGCAATAGAAAAAGCTTAATTTTCAGGCATCGATTTTGAATTCTATTTTCATAGCTGTATCATAGAATTAAAATGACAAGAAATATATTTATGTGTTCTGTGATACGAAAACAAAAACAATACATAACCTTACGTTTAATAATGATTATATAATCAGTCAAGGAATTTTAATTATTTATGTTTATGTAAATATAAATTGATGATAATTACTTTAATTGAAAAACAAAAACAAGATGAGTTTATCAACATATTTGTAATAAAAATACACATCCAAAGGTTGGTTGCGCTTATCAATGGATTTTGTACCCAAATTTAGAAAAATCAAAATTACCTGAGTTTCCGGTTGATCAATATGAGAGTATAATACTTTTTCTGAAAGCGTTAAAGGTCTACCTAGCCTTTTCTTGACCACTTCCAGGTTTTTTACGAGTTTCTCGTAGGGAAGAGGCTCTTTGTCGAATTTGCTCATAGCCACCTTTGAGGCAGCTGCAGCAAGAGGTGAGACATGGAAGCATCTTGACTGGACCTCACTGAAAAGAAGGCTACTAGCTTTGCTTCCCTGAAAATAAGAACGGTGCTGGTAAAGGTTACGTTCAACACCAGATAAATAAAATACATAAACTTAGTTTAATATCTTGATATGAGTAATTCGAAAAATAATTTTGAAACAATAGTTGATATTGGAAAATATAAAGTTTCCTATTTCTTTTTTTAAATCTACACACAAAACTTATATAACAATATGCATAGGTTAAATATCTCGTGACCGGGTTTTAATAGGAATTTTGTGGAAGAAGAAAATAACATACATATTTTCCGGTATCATCAAACTTACCTGGCGATGCAAAACTCGCGTACAGTACGCCATGGTTGCAATTTCTCAAATTAATTATCACTGACAATATCAAAATATTAATTCTAGTTCTGGCTGCGAAAGAATGACATTAACCAGGATGGGCCATAGAATTATATATAATTTTGCCACAGATTATCAACTTATCAACTAATTCTTTTTTGACTGAGTGTCAGTTCTCTGATACTATATCAAAAAAATGTTCTATGTCCTTTTAGTGCTGCCACCTATCTGAGAGTAGCCCACACTAAATATGAAGTTTTTAATGACATTCGGTCGAACTATTCTACAGATATCTGTATTTCCTTTGTAATGTAGCGGGAATTTCCGAGAATTTCAAACAGTGCAGAAATTGTAAAAATATATAATTTATATCTATAATCCATGGGTCTACAAGTAATAGTAGTTTTCTTGAAAGATTAACTGTTGTCAAGAGATGTCCTCAATGTTTCTGAATTTCAATAGGAAACACTAATAAATCTATTTGGACACTGGTGCTGTTTATTAATAAATAGTAAACTGTTTATCAACTTTATTTTGTGTTATATTAAGATTATAATCGATCTGAATAATTGATAAGGTGCACATAATTAGAGTTGCTTAATCAAATGTCACATTCCACAATTAAGTGCAATGATTGAAAACGCACCCAAAAAGCAATGACCCAATTTAATGAAAAATTTGTAGTACCAACTAACTATTCGATAGCATCTAACCTATGAACCAACTTGGGTGTACATAATTTTAAATGAATTACCAACAATTTTATCGTAAGGGAATGTAATAGTTTACTGATATAGGTAAGTATATCCATGACTTATTAGGAAAATTATCAATTAATGTTGAAATTAGCAACGTGCTTTTAATACTCAAAAATTTTCATGTTCATAAAAAAATCACGACAGATATTCAACCCCGTAGCTACGGAGAATGATAATAATCACATGTCTTCTGGGTGAAAGTTTTCTGGTTTTCCTATAAATCTATATCTACATATAAATAAAATTGAAGTGTCTGTCTGTGATTTTGTGCTATAACTTTTTTGTTGAGCTCATAAGGTTATTTCAACGTTAGAAACAACGAAGCAAGTATTTTTAAAATTTTTGTCGATCTGTTTGTTTGTCCGGGCTAATCTTTGAAACAGATTTTGAGGGGACTTTTTTCTTGATTTTTTTTCAAGGACGAAGTCGTGGGCTCCCTTTAGTTCAAAATAATAATCTAATTCTCATCAATAATATTATATATTGACAATAATAAATAAAAATTTTTAATGTGTATGCAGTTATATGATATATAAAATTCTTTGGATTTACCCGAGTTTTCGAGAATGTTTATTCTCTTCGTCTGGGCAGAATTTGCAAATGTTGGAGAAATTAACTACAAACAGGAAAGATTTCATAACCATCAATCAGAATTGTCATTAGTTATTTATAGTAACTAATTTGTCCTGAATTCACGAATTTTGCCCTGACGAAGAGAATAGACATTCTCGAAAGCTCGGCAGAATCCAATGAATGTTATCTATTGAATAAATACATCTAAAATTATTTTCAAACAAGAATATCCAAATAAGTCAATCGAAATGTAATTAAAATTTGTAGAACACCATCAGGGAATTAACAATATCTAATTCATTTCAGTTATTATCAAATGTTTTGAAGTTCAAAAATAATTAGACGGACATACAAAAATTCAACATTTTTTTTTCAAATTATTTTAGTTATCTGCATTTCTTTCAACGTTGAATATTAAAATACTGCTATAACGGACAAGTGATGTTTTAATTTCCACGGCATACTGGGGATAATTTTTTTTATCACTCTTTATCTAATTATATTAAACGAGCAATGCTTATATATATATATATATATATATATATATATATATATATATATATATATATATATATATATATTGATTTTGTATTCTTGACTGGTTTTATAATAAATAAAAGGATGTTCTTGGGGATGCAGTCATATATTAAATAAAATTCTTTGATTGAAGCCGAGCTTTCGAGAATGTTTATTCTCTTCTTCAGGGCAAAAATCGTGAATTTAGAATAAATTAACCAAAAACAGGAAAGATTTCATAGCCATCAATTGATCAATTGATGGCTATGAAAAATATGCACATTTTTTATAAGTTTATATATCCTTAATAACTCTTATAGACACATCTGAAATCCTGTTTTACCCGAGCAAAGCTCGGTCTCCAGATATTAATATTTCATGGTAATTTTAATATATTTCAAAACATTCGTTTCCAAGATTAGACGCTGTATATAAAATAACTATTTTACCTTCTAAATAAAGCAATGAAACTTTCATAGTTCATTATCATAAAACTAAATTAATTTAGTTGTATTCATTACCTATGTGAAGATCATAGATAGATAAAAGAAATAATGTTAACAATCGATTCAGTGTGACCTAAATTGAATTGACGTGAAATATGACGTCCACCTACAACTTATTAGAGGTATATTCAAAAGAAAACTGCTTGACCTTAAATACCTATCTAACCTTGCCTTAAATGTATTAATATCTTGAAGAAAAAAAAAAGAAATAGTTATGTCAGATTTATTGCTGCATATATTCTTGAAATGTATCCATTACTCACAAAATTGCTACCAATAAATTGTTGATCCAGTTCTTTTGTTTGCCATAATCAATTGGCATTTCGTATTGATTTCAAAACACCTATTTTCTTTACCAATATGTCATAGAAATAATGTCCTCAGAAATATAGATTCACACATTGATTAATTTAAATTTAATGAGTAACAGAATTTTAGAATTTGAAAAAGAAACCAATATTGATTTAAAAATTTTGATGGATTTCTATATCTTATTTCAATAAATATTTTTTACAAAAAATTGGACCGACGTTATTAGTTGATGCACTGAAAAATACCAAATAATATTAATTCAATTGGTGTTCTTACTTTTGAAGTTGTGCAGTTGCAGTTAAACTTCACAAGTATCAGCACCAATATAATAAATTTTATTGTGTATTTTTCAGTGCACCAACTTATAACGTCGGTCCAATTTTTTGTGAAAAATATTTATTTCACACTTTTGAGAGTAACATTAGTCAAGAAAATCGTTGAACGTTCACTAATACCAATGAAGATAGTACTTATACTATTATCCACGTATATTCTTTACTGTAGTTGTTATTATTGAGATCTCAAAATATCGCTGCGGAAATAAGCATAAGTATTTTAGATTTAACCATTTTACTTTACCACCGCTTAACTCGAAAACCGTAACTCCATGGAAAAAATGTTCATTATAAATGTTGTTACAAATAATTAGGTCTTTCATGTAGTACCCACAAATTTTCAATTTTGGAAAGAAACCGCCCTCTCTTTTGAATAAAATGTTCAATTTAATTCAATTTCAATTTCCGGATATTGTCCTATCTTTAATTATACCACCTCAGATTTTCGATTTTCGAGAAAATTTGCCCCCTTCACCACGATTTTCGGAGGGAAGGAGATTTCGGATTTGTATTTTTATGAATATGGCACAATTTCTCAAGCCTCCTCTTTCAAATTAATCAAAAATCGTCAGATTACGATCACTATATAGAATACGCGAACGAACCAAAAAAAAAAAGCAGACAGTCGAATTGTATACCTCGTTCGGGGTTCGTCGGTAAAAAACTACCTAACTAAATAAATATTTTCAAAAAATATAAAATAATATTCATTCTATCGGTGCTGGTACTTTTGAAGTTGTGCAGATAATAAATTGAAAACTTTTGGCACCAACATGACTGAAGTCAAAATTATTGTAATAATTTCATTCGACAATTACACAAAATGCAAGAAGAAACAGTATTTTCTGTTCAATATATTTATATTTATTTAGAATGAAAAAGATTATGTACTATTGTTTCTGAGGGAACTACATGAAAGACAATAATATTTGTAGCATCATTTATAATGAACTTGAACCTGAGAGTTACGCTTTTCGCGTTAATCGGTATTAAAATGGTTAAATCTAAAATACTTATGCATATTTCCGCCGTGATATCTTGAGATCTCTAAATAATAACAAGTACATGCAAATCATTGGTATTAGTTAACGTTTGAAATTTTTCGTGACTAATGTTACACTCAAAAGTGTGAAATAAATATTTCTTAAAAAATATTGCACCGACGTTATTAGTTGGTGCACTGAAAAATATAACATAATATTAATTCTATTGGTGCTAGTTACTGTGAAGTTGGTGCCAAAAGTTATCAATCTAACTGCATCTGCACAACTTCAAAAGTACCAGCACCAATAAAATTAATATAATTTTGAATTTTTCAGTGCACCAACTAATAATGTCGCTCCATTTTATTTGTAAAAAAATATTTATTAGCTGGCGATTCTGAACACATGCTACTTTTTTTGAGAAGGATCTTGTCAAAATGGAGTGCCAAAGCAGGCTTAACTGAAGCAATCGTGGACGTTGGCAGTAAAATCCTGTTCAAGCCAAAAAATCTTGTTGAAACCATATCCAAGGGTTTTCTGTTTCGATTTACATACAGTTTGACATTTGATGTTTGTTTTAAAAATTATAATAGACGTGGACTAATTTCGCTCTCATGTAAAATAATCAAGAATATATCATTTTAAATTACTTTTGCGCAAGTGAACGGATAATTTACGTGATTCATACCCATATAGAAGTAGTTTCAAAGAAGTCGTTCTAGATTGTTGATATTATTATACTTAGTTACTAATTTAAGAACAAATTATTATGAAATGTTTATTTCATTTAAAGATGTGAAAGATATTTCGCAACTTTTCTCTAATGTTAACCTGATTTTGCTAATTTGATCAGAATTGATAATAAGTAAATAAATCTAGGCATTTTTGTAGACTTCAAACAAAACCACTTACTGTAATTTTGTTTGGAAAATCCATATAATAGTAGGTCATGAGACTCACAATTAATGATAATTATTTCAAAAGAATGTTTTAAGGGTAAAAGTAAATTTGCTACTGGAGAAATAAAAAACACCATCATGTATGTTCCTATTGAAAAGTTGCTGATGTTACTTAATGTTCTGTGTTTTCACAGACTTTTGAAAAAAAAAAAAGAAAACAATGAATGAATAAATCACGACCAAATTTGATTTAATTTGTCTTTGTTAAAAGTTTCATTACAACAAAATCGGTTAAGTACGAGTAGAGTTGGCGTGGAGAAATTTATGTCTTTGTAAAAGTTTATCTTAATGGTTCCGTACTCTCCCGATAGAAAAAAGAAACCGTTATAAGATGACTGGTGTTCGCCTGTCACACCCTATTTTCTTCTGATGACCAGTTTCAAACCTTTATAACTTTTGAACATATTGTTGGATTCGAATGAGGTGGTTTTTTTTTTCGTTTCGTTCAACGATTTTCGTGACTAATGTTACACTCAAAAGTGTGGAATGGATAAAAAAATTGAACCGACTTTATTAATCATCTTACTTCAACTGCAAAACTTCAAAATTAACAGTACCAAAAGAATTATTATTATGTTGTATTTTTCAGTGCACCAACTGATAAAGTCGGTGCACTTTTTGGTAAAAATATTTATCTAGAGAATTCTTATTATCGCGATAGGCTCTACTTCCAGTCGAATGACCAGTTCTGAAGAAGGCAAATACATAATTTATAGTTATCATGTATCATGCATCATTTCATATCAATATTTCTGGAAATATTGCTTCTATTTTCCTAATCCTGTATCTGATTTGTAATACCCATATAATAGATATAAAAAAAAATATGAAAAAAATTGTAAGGGGTCTGAGTCATGAAAATACACAGTCGAAGACCAGAATCAAAAGGTTGAGGAGATCCGGGTAGGTATATGAAATGCTAAAGCCGATCCGTAAATGGGATCAGTTTCTGTGAAATGTCACATAATGTAAATAAAATAACATGTTGTTTTGCCGTTTACAATATTGGATAGGTATACGTATTTACATCTTGGGCACTTAGTTGTAATTTCATTCAATTTCATTATATTATTATCATATGTATATTAATAATAATTAGTTTTTGTTTAATTACGCATTCTTCCATATCTGTTCTAAGTATATCGTCTAAGGAGTTGGACAACATTAATTTTTTATAGAAATTGTTAATGGTATCCTGATGATGTCAGAATATTAAAATACATGATTATTTTCAATATATTAACAACACATTTCTCCCATAGAGAGGTTACCTAATTTGGATTAAATGTTTATTGATTGAATTAAATTAACTTCAATATTTTTTATACTGGCTAAATAGTTGCAAATAAAATTGATAATTAAACCTAACTAAATTTTATTGTTACTTTTGAAGTTGTGCAGTTGCAGTTAGATTGATAACTTTCGGCACCAACTTGACAAGTACCAGCACCAACAGAATTAATATTATTTTGTATTTTTCAGTGCTCCAATTAATAACGTCGGTCCATTTTTTTAAATATTTATTTCACACTTTTGAGTGTAACATTAGTCACGAAAATCGTTGAACGTTCACTAATATCAAAGAAGATAGTACTTATCCTATTACCCATGTATATTATTTGCTTGTACCTACTTGTTATTTTTCGGAGATCTTAAAACATAGCGGCAGAAATACACATATTTCAGACATTACTATTGCTGTAACTCGAAAACCGTAGCTTTTTTTAAAAAAATGTCCAATTTAAATGTTGCTACATATAATGTGTTTTTTAATTTTTCCGTGTCATATTTTCAATTTTGGAAAAAAATTGCCTCCTCCACCATGAGGAAATACACATATTCCAGTCTTTACTGTTGCTGTAAAAAGAAAACCGTTACTCTTTTGAAAAATTTGCAATATAAGTGTCTTCGAATATGCTCTCATCTTTAATTCTGCCGTCTCAGATTTTCGATTTTCGAGAAAAATTGCGACCTTCCGGGGACGGTTTTTTGAGGTAAGAGGATATCCGATTTGAGTTTTTCAAATATGGGACCATTTCCCAACTCTCATCTTTCAATTGAATCAAAAATCATCAAAATCGGATCACGTTTAATATGTAAAGTCATACATAAATTAAAGCAAACATACAAACAAATTGAATGCCTCGTCCTTTTTTTGAAGTCGGTCAAAAAATCATAAATAAACTTTTCAAAAAGATTAAGTAAGATGTCTTTTAAATTATGTGATTCATGCAATATTTTTATGTTCACAAAATATGGTCCAAATAAAGTGAATATAATACAATACAATAAAGTCGTTCATATTAGTTGAAAATTAGTTATTTTTTGAGTGAGTGGTTCATTAAGTGATTTTATCACAGTACAAACATTTCTTAAAAGACCATCTCATCAATTTAAACCATTGATATTTCTCAAGGTACCCCGTATATATACAGGGTGGCCAATCGAAAACGAAACAGAGACAGTTTCAGAAAATTTGTCATTATTTTAGGAAAAAGCTGGGACCCTTCGCTTTTTGATTCAAGGGGGACACTTTTATTCGATATTTTTGACTCCACCACTCCAAAAAATTCAAATAGCATTGGAGGTCGAGTAAGATGTCTTTTAACAGCTTATGTAATTCCCTATACATAAGTTTTTGTAAATTCCGCTTAAACGTTGAAGAAAATTACATTTTAAAATTCAAATTTCTCAGCAAACATTCAGTTACTACGGCACTGGTGTAAATTTTGTGACGATTAACCGTCGCGTTCAGAAAAAAGCGGCATTCATCGGAAAAGCAGATATTAAAAAGGAACTGTGGACCTGTGGATCTTTCATTGCTCGCTCCTGCATCACTTCGCAAAATTGTAAAACGGCGGTCAAAATCATCCTCATGAAGTTCCTGCAGTAAATGTATCTTATATGGATGAGATTGTGTTCTTTTTTCAAAATGGTTTGGACGCTAGTTCGATTGATCCCAGACACAGATGCTAGATGCCCTGTAATTAAGGTAGGATCAAGATGAACATGTCCCAAAACTGCAACTTCACTAGCTTCATTAACTACAGGCTTTTCAATTTCCGGTTTCTTATTAGCTACATTCCCTGTCTCTTGAAATCTTTGTACTAACTCTACAACCTACTTCCTACTGATATGTTTCTCTTGATGCTTTTCATTAAATAGCTGAGCTATTCTATTCGCATATTTATTGCTTATGAAATAAAGCGAAAATGCGAAATAATATTTACCCTTTTTGCAATCGAATAAACCAAGGTATTCAATTTTCTCAAAGAATGTTCACGTAGATAAACTAACAACCAATACTTCGAAATACGATAAAAAAAAAACTAAACTTCACGTTCATTTTGTGTTTGTATTGTATCCATTCCTATTCTTTCCACAAGTGATAACAAACTGCCACAAAACAATGCAAGGCAAGAACTGAAAATTTACACCAGTGGCGTAGTAACTTAACCGAGAAATTTTAATTTTAAATGTAATTTTATTCAACCACAGTATAGGGAATTACACGAGCTGTTAAGACATCTTACTCCACCCCATTGCTATATAAATAATTTGGGGTGATTCTTACCCTCACTAGGGGGTAAAAGTGGTGGAGACAATATTACCGATAAAAAGTGTCCCCCTAGAATCAAAACGAGACAGGTCCCTGCTTTTTCCTAAAATAATGACACACTTCCTGAAAATGGCTTTGTTTCGTTTTTGCTTGGCCACCCTGTATGTATCCTTATGCAATTTCATGCGACTACATCAAGAAAAACAATGTTGCGATGGAGACCGAATTATGTTTCACTACACCAACAACATACGACATTCCCAATGATTTTTGAAACTGGCCCTGCAGGATTTTGAGTCACGTTCAATCGTATCACGGCTCGTCCAGTATCCAGTTTCTGTTATATTGCATAACACAATAATACCAGTAAATCTGCCGCACTAGGCCACTTTGGTAGGTATTATTTCTTATTTGTCGGAAAGTATAAATTACCTTTTAATGATGTGCACAAACAATATTATTTTTATTATATTGACACTCAAGTTACAATCATACGAATATCATGCGAATTAAACTATCCAAAAAATCAAACAACATTGAATGTAATAAATACGTTTTTATAATAAATATTATAAAAATGGACCGACTTTATTAGTTGGTGCACTGAAAAATACAAAATAATATTATTTCTATTGGTACTGGTAATTTTGAAGTTGTGCAATTATAGTTAAATAGAAGATTCTTGACTCCAACATCACAAGTACCAGCGCCAATAGAATTCATATTATTTTGTATTTTTCTGTGCACCAACTAATAACGTTAGTCCAATTTTTGGTAAAAAATATTTATGTCACACTTTTGAGTGTAACGTCAGTCACGAAAATCGTTGAACGTTCACTCATAACAAAGAAGTTTATTCTACACTGCCCAACTTATTTAACGCACAACGGAGAATAAGTCTCAACTTTGATGCTATGTATTTTCGAAATCACTTGTTCGTTTTTATTAATATTTTTTTTATTGTAGGATTTTTTAAAAGAATATTATTGTCTCTATTGATTTCGTTAAAAAAATAAGTTTGATATTATACCGGGCGTTATTAAAATGCTGTGATATTTTACGAAAATTCTAAACACCCTGTGGAGTATGCTAGGTAATGTAGGATATTCAATTTTACTTATATGAAAGTACCATGTTTCGTTTACATTTTCTTTTTTGATTCATTTGTTTATCATTGTTACTTCATGAAATACACTGTTTTTAGTTGAACGTGATTTTTTAATATACCTACATTCTCTAGTAGAAAAATATCAACACCGCAAAATGAAAAAAATGCTTTAATTACAGCAATAACAATAAAATTAACATGAAAAAGCAAAATTAAAAGTAAATAACCAATCAGTATATGGTGTTTCCATCCCTGGCCCCAATTGCTTCCTGACATTCATACTTAAAATGAATGGCCTTACTTCATTATGTACTAAGCCATTCCATACATAATTCGATGAATCGTTCGCCCAATTCTTCTAAGTTTTGAGGTTGTCGTTCTTGACTTTGTAACCGCCTACCAATAAAATACCAAATATTTTCAATAGGATTTAGGTAAGGGCTACGAGGTGGCCATTCTATGTCATTATATACATACACAAGTTATTACTGAGCTGTCAACAAAAACTGATATAACACTTGTGTTATATTTATGACGTTTCTTTGAGTTTCATAGCCTGTTTCTTTACCAATAAGTGAATTTTATGTAAATAAAACCCGTGATGTTTCAATACAGTATATTTCATAAACTAACAATGATAAACAAATGAATCAAAAAAGAAAATGTAAAGGAAACATTGGACTTTGATTTGAGTGAAAGTCAATATTTTAGAGTGCCTGGAGTACCTACCCCACAGGGTGTTTCGAATTTTCGTAAAGAATCACAACATTTAAATAACGCCCGGTATAATATCAATGTTAATTTTTTAACGAAATCAATAAGCACTGTAGTGTTCTCGAGAAAATGTCCTGCAATAAAAAAAATATAAATAAACCGAACAACTGGTTTCGAAAATACATAACATTAAAGCTGAGACAAATTTTTCGTGGTGCGTTAAATAATTGCGCAGTGTATTACCCATGAACATTATTTACTTGTACATGTTATTATTCAGAGACATAAAACATCTTCACGGAAATACGCATATTTTAGACTTTACTACTGCTCTCACTCGAAAACCGTAACTCTATGGGAAAAATGTTCAATATAAATTTTGTTAAAAATAATCTAGTCTTTAATTTGGCCTTCTCAGATATTCAATTTTCGAAAGAAATTGCCCCCTCTACATAGCGGAAATACAGATCTTTCAGATTTTAACATTGCTGAAAATCGGAAACTGTAACTGTTTTGAAAAAATGTTGAACTTAAACGTTTCCGGATATTGTCTTATCTTTAGTTCTGGCGCCACAGATCTTCTATTATCGAGAAAAATTGCCCCTTCCACCCTCTTCGGAGGTGTTGACGGAGGGAAAGAGATCGGATTGGCGTTTTTATGAATATGGGACCGTTTCTCAAGTCTCTTCTTTCAAATAAATCAAAAATCATCAAAATTCGAGTACGTTTACTGGGTTATTCAGATTCGATGCTCACCATTGGGATCTCGTAAACCGTAAGAGCAACTAAGAAGGTTAAATTGGGGCAAAGTTGCGGAATGTAATGAGGATTAATATGCCACAAAGAAATTTGAAGCATCATTTTTCGTTTTTGAGAAATAAAAAAAATAATTTTGTTATTTATTTAATAATTGGATTGTTAAGCAAATAATTTTTTTTTATGTTCTGGTTCCCACGAAAAGGGATATCCTGTAATGTTCTTCTTAAATTTCTGGAGGTTATATGCTTCAGGGAACACCTGCCTGGGCAATGTGTTCCAGAGCCTTGCTGTTCGTTGGATGAACGTGTCTTTGAAAAGGGATGTTCTGCAGGTCTCCAAAGTTACCACGAAGGGGTGTGAAGCCTGAAGTTGGCGGGTTAATCTCAAGGGGACTGTCAAAGGAGGAACAATTGTTGATATTTCGGAAGAGCATCGCCCGTGAAAATATCTATAAAATAGAGCCAGATCGCCAACTTTTCTAAGGTGTTCCAGTGAAGTGAGAGAGTTTGTGAGCGAGGCATCACCGACGAGACGAATTGCTCTTTTTGGACAGAATGTATGTTATGGAGATAAGTAGCAATCAGAAAAGCAATTATAAAATCCAGGTCCGTATTTAATTTTTTTAAGTTGATGATGGCTGTAAAGTGACGAAACGTTGTAAAACGTAAGATATTTTTGAGAATTTTGCAGGTAACTATTAACTATTCATTACAATAAACAGAAATACTGATATGAAGAAGATTTTCTTAAACAAAATGCCATTACTTCTACTGTTATATATCTCCGACTTGCAAGAACATTATTCAATGCAACAAACGTGAGCCATAATATAAAGTTGAAAACTAATAAACACCGAAACATCAAACAATAAGATTTTCCTTGACATGAATTTGAATTTAAAAATACATCAAAGGCAAATGACACGTGCGCACTAACGTAGCGCGCAGACCCGATTTTAATAGGCCACGACCCTGCCGTCGTTTGCGGAGTTA
This sequence comes from Crioceris asparagi, assembly GCA_958507055.1. NCBI lineage: Eukaryota > Metazoa > Arthropoda > Insecta > Coleoptera > Chrysomelidae > Crioceris > Crioceris asparagi. The sequence goes on along the minus strand of OY293827.1, from coordinate 95,753,536 downwards.
GAGCGTCACATGGTTTTGCATAGACAGTTGAATCTCCTGTCTACAGAGCAGAGAAAACATACCTCCAACTACAGAGCTTCTTACCCGGTACTCAGCGCGCGCGCACTAACCAAAAAAAAGCAAACAGTTGAATTGTATACCTTCTCCGTTTGGGTTCGTCGGTTTTAATAACTAGGAGAATAATCATCAACTGGAATTCTAATGACGTTATATTGATAGTATCTATGGTCAACAGTCATAATATCACGACATGACATGTGTCACTGGAACATATTAGCTCAATTTGATGTGATGATGCAAAAGCCTTTTAAGTTGATGATAGTTACAAAGAAGCCAAAAAAATATATATAATATACATGAAAGGAAGTGCGATATTCGATCTATATATTTTTTTATGTCACCCACTGCTCAAATATTGGTCATTTAGAAAGTGAATACCCACCGAAGAATAATAATTGATAGCCAGCCAGTCCTCGTCGTCTCTTGTTTTCTTGTATTACGTAATAAGTGCTCTGATTCAGGGTATCAGACATGTAGTTTTTTTCTCTCTCTTCATATTAAATTGCCAATAATTTCCATAAAGACATAACTTGGAAATACCAAGTCAGATCAACAAATCAAATAAACTACTGATAATTGGCAAATTATATTAGGCTAACAACCGTATGTGTAATTGCCTAATAGCTGATCGGTAAAGTTAAAAAAACACTTAATGCATTAAATAAATGGAAATAGATTCTGTTGGTCCCATTCTGCAGATACCTAATATTTTTCTTTCTAAACCATTTTTTGTCATGCCATCTTGTCCCATATATTAAAGACACCAACGCTTAGAACTTTGGCACGATTTTCTGGAAAGTGTAATACAAAATCTGAATTCAAATCAACTGAAAGTATGGTTTTGTTGAGACTAACGAAGCAAGTAATATAATATTAGCCAATTAAGTAATTAATCTAATCAATTAAATACTCAATTTATAATAAGGCTTTTTGTAAACGCTCGATTTTATTATGCATCAAATTTTAGTACCTACCCGGGGCTTCAAATGGAATCGACAGTCAACTCTAAAACTACAAAATTCGTTATTGCGTTTCCTGATAAATTCAGACAATTCTTTTAATAACACCACATTCGATTATTGTCACCACCAATTCTCATATCATCTAATTGAGAAGGTTTTAGCGAGATTTGTTGAGTTTTATTCAGGAAAAGTTTATAAATAAGGTTTCCGAGATTCTACGAATGAAAATAGCAGACGTGCATTGGTGTTGTCTATCTACAAGGAGCTTTCTTCTTCGAATGGAAAACAGAACGGTTAATGTCAACGATTTTACTACCTATGGAATTCTTGTGGCGAGGGCTTTAAATGAATTCGATTCTCAAGGAGTGAACTCTAATAATAAACTAATTTTTTTCAAAAATTGAAAATTCGTGACGACGAAATTGAAGAAGACATTTAAAAAAATCATAAGTTTCCGAGTTACAGCAGTAGCAACTTCCAAAATATGTGTATTTCCACGTTGTTTTGAAATATCAGAATAAGTATGTATAAACAACGTATTATCTTCTTTGGTGAACGTTGAATGATTTTGATGAATAATGTTATCCTCAAATGTGTGAAATAAATATTAACAAGTGAAATTTTAAAAAAAAAATTAAAAATAGTTTTTATTGGGCATTTAAGATTTAAACCGTACCGATGAGTACCTACTATTGCTATCCTTTTCTCGATTTTAACTATACTGTTTGAGTTTTGTAATATTAATTCTATTGGTGCTGGTACTTTTGAAGTTGGCGTAAAAAGTTTTCAATCTAACTGCACAACTTCAAAATTACCAATACCAATATAATCAATATTATTGTGTATTTTTCAGTGCACCGCAACTAATAGAGTCGGTCCATTTTTTTGTAAAAAATATTTATACATAACAAATAAATCCGACATGTATATCCATATTTATATCGACTGATATTGTAATAATAATTCAAACAATTCTTTGTATTTATGAAAACGACACTGCTGGTAGGTAGGCACTTCTACTTGGAAAGTAGGTACTTTAGTTGCATATAAATCTGTCCGAAAATGGGTAAACTGCTTTTAATACTTATACAATTATTTGTTATCTCTCCACGTCCGTCTGTCTGATTGTTGAAATGAGTGGGACGAAGCAACAGGGACACCATATTGTGTGTCAATTGTAGAACTATAATAATAAATATCTTGATAATAAATGAAATATACCGAAAGTGAGAAGTACTATTGTAATACTCAGCTGACTCAGCTATCTGTCATTTTAAATGACGAAATATTATCATCGCACCCATACCCACAAAAATAATAATTTAATTGGGAATCTTGAAACTAATTACTTATATCTTATGGAGACTTTAAAATTAGCATACGACAATAGTGTGATCATTTCAGGAAGTTTACAATATAATAGCAAGCCTAGCCAAACCTGGATATCGATGGCCTATTCTAGGCAAAATGGAATTTCCGAATGGATATCGAAAAGCACGCAGTGTCTAAATTGTGATTCATTGAGGAGAACAGCTCATGCTATACCTAGTCTAAGCTATAGGTACATAGAGTTGTTGATGTCTTCTACCTACGACAATTGGAACTAAATCGAATTGTACTATATTGTAACGTGAAGACTTACCCGAATAATAAACTACACTCACAAATGTCACAAACACATTCCAGAAAACACGGGAGACATCAGAGGCAACGAGAATAAGTCCTGGTCTATTCTCGAAGCCATATATTGAGAAATAACCTCTAGAAACAACGAAAACAACACTGGAATCATCTAGAGCTTTTTAGGTTAGATATATAAGGCTGATGGCATAGAAAGGATAGTTAGTTGGTGATAGATAGTCAGTCGGTCATAGAATCATAGAAAATCGTAATAGTCCGAGAAATAAGTGTGAATATAAATGTGATTATAGTCGTGTAGTTATTGGTATAAATAAATAAGTGAAAGTAAATCGAACCCAGTTTTAATATAAATTCCCATTACAATATCATATATGACTATTCTATGCTCTTCCGTTTACAGCTAATTTCATTGAAATCGGTTTAGCTAAACCAAAATTGTGGACAATATAAATCACTATCCTCTAAATTTTAAATTGAAGAAAAGTATTTGACAAAATTCGGTCAGAATTTAGGCTTTATTCAAGTTTACTTATTCAAACCTACTAATATTGGGCATATTTTAGAGAAAAATGGTTTTTTACGCCCTCTAGCGGTAAAGATAGAGAATCAAAAGTTATTTCCAGTGATTTTTTATGGCCTTCTCCCCAAAATTCTACGATGGATAGATATTTCCTGAAATGAGGCCGGATGATCTACTTAAATGGTCCACCCGGTACATAATATATACCTATGTATTTTATTTATCTAATATTAAAACATATTAGGAATGTTGCCCTTGTTATTTCATAAGAATTGGGGATTGTTGATAACATTTCTCGACATTTTGATCTAAATAATAAACTACAACGCCCAAATCTTAATTAGATATATTTAACATATTTTTTTGAATAAATTTGCATACATAGTCTTCAATCATTTTATAAATTAATGGAGAAATTTTGCTCCAATTTATAGAGGATCATTAATAATTATGGCAAAATAAAGCTGCAACATTCTAAAAATGACATAACTATACACATTTAATTAAGCTAACTAGGTATGAGTTATTTCAAATATTCATTTTATTGCCCGTGACATTGTGGTCAAATATTTATAAATAAAATTGGAATTTGTTTAACATAAAAATCGAATTTATATGCATATATTCAGTTTTTAAGAATAATAAATTTAATGTGAAAGAGTAGGCGGAAAATTATGTTTATGTATTGAATGACACATCAACTCAAAAATAGTTGAACAAAAAAACTAGAACCAACTTTATTAGATAGGTACACTAGCTCTTTAACCCGGCACTTCCCGGACCAACAATTTGATACATTGTGGTATGAAGTCATAAAAAGTCTTGGGATGTAACCCTTCTACCCCAAAGTCCTACTCGTAGAACGTAGAACCAATCCAAACACCAACCCAGATCTCTTGAATTTCTGCTACATATGTCTTTTTGTATGTATGTGATTTTTTGATATGGAACCTCCACCTCTAAGTCCCAGTTGCGCTGACAGACTCTCACAAAACAATCCAATGACATGCTACACACAAATATATCGAAAAATCCAAGAAAATTCAGCCATAGAGCTTAGAGATACTTCTTTAAAACCATCAAAATTCAGCAATAGAGTTCAGAAATATACAAATAGACTTTCAGGTACGGAACCCATCACATAGAGTCTTCCGGACACTGAAAGTATGACAGTCTTTTACTATTTACTATTAAGTAATAAATAGTTTCATAATCAAGAGTGATTGTGTTTCAACCAGCTTTCACATTTGATGCGCGAATGATCCATAACTTTCCACGAAATTTTCGGCCTCTCCAACCAATGCTTCCGATTTTCATGGAAAGCATCGAAAAATGGAGGGCTGACTTGGAATTTATTTAGCGCATTCGCCTCAAGCAATTGCCATGTTTTCGAATCCACAGTGCTGGCACTGGATCTTCTGCTAGAGCAAGTTTGTTTCTCGATTGTTATGACATCGTCTTTGTATTTTGTCTTTCTTGGAATGTTGATTACTTTTCTTTCATTTGTTTCTCCAATATTGAGAGCCTCATAAAACAATGAATCAGTGATCTGGAAAAACAATATAATATAATTATTACATTAAGAAATCTCAACCAGAAAACTAGCTAAAAACATTCTGAATCAAGTCACATTTGAAACAAAAACCACTTGTGTGTATATTAGATAAAAAATAATTTTTGCCACATTAAATATTCAGTCGATTTTTACATTAAACAAAAATCTAAAGCATAAATACCTTAAGTTCTTTCTTGACATCATTTATTGCATTCTTGTATTCTGGCGTAAATTGTTCAGCAATCTTCCAGTCAGCCTCAGTTTTGCTCAAGTATTTTTTATTTGGTTCAGCATATGGTCTCAGATAACTTTCTTGGTGAAACTCCTCGAATATATCAGTGATATCACTTATTTCACTTTCTGTATCTAGAGATAAGTGATCGCGAGGTTGTAGAAGTTTATCTAAAATTTCCTGATATCTTGATTTTAATAGTTTGGCAGTGGATACCACTTTTGTAAGCTTATTATTTTTTGTCCACGGCATTACGTTGGTAAATTTATTATTCTATATTGATCAAACAGTTTCCTAGGAAATGTTGATATAGCAGTGCGAGAATATGATAGATTGTATGCTGAATGAAATGCGCCAACAAGAAAAACACTATACTCTCAATTTCAAGAAACTTGACAGTATTTGGATGCGTTTTGAAAACGCGAAGAAAATATCCTATTATAAATGCACGACCATGAAATTAGCGTATTGGTACACGTGAGTATCAATCCAGAAATTTCTTCAAAATCCATTTGGTAACGAATGTGGGATTAGCGCATCGTGAGTTCAGAAAATCCTTGACAAGCACCAGTACCATGACTATAAATTTAAAATTGTTAATAAATTGCATGCTGGAGATTCCGAGCGTCGACATCGCGGCGCAAATATACATATTTCAGACATTACTGCTGTAACCTGAAAAACGTAACTCAATTTAAATGTTGCTACATATAATCTTCTCTTTAATTTGGCCGCGGCATATTTTCAATTTTATAAAAAAAACTGCTCTTCTACATAGCGGAAATACGCATATCACAACATATTTCAGACTTTACCACTGCGAAACTCGGCAACCGTAACTCTTTTGAAAAATGTTCAATTTAAACGTTTCTGGATATGGCCCCATCTTTAAGATTTTCGATTTTAGAGAAAAATTGCCCCATTCACCCCCTTCGGTGGCGGTTTTTGAAGGGAAAGAGTTTTCAAATTTGGAATCGTCTAAATCGGAGTATGTTTACTATGCAAAACGCGCGAACAGCCATAAAAAAAGCAAACATACAACCGAATTGTATACCTCCTCCTTATTGAAGTCGGTCAATAATGCGGGCACTTTGAGCAACACTTAGGTTGAGTTCTTAACATTTTTTACTTGGTTATTTAATTATTTTTATTCAATTGTTCTTAATTTCTTTGTTTTAGTAATAAATAAAATTTATTCATTGCTGCAGAGAAAATAATTTGTACTGTTGTCTTAGAAATTGAAATTTGTATTTTTTCCTATCATTATGGTCTACCACATTTAAAAATATTACTAACATTTTTTTATGTTTGTCTGGCTTTTAGTGTTGACATGTTATTGAAAATAAGAAAAAATTATCTATAAATTCCATCATCTTCATCTTGGTGCATTACTTGCTTATGCAAAATTTCAGCTCTCCTCTCCGAGTATCAATTGAGAAAATAAATTAAAAAAAACAAAATTTATGACATTATTATTCTTTTATTTAGTGACTAAATTATTGTGCGAATTATTCGCACGGCTTATCTATTGTAGGATATTAAAATAAAGAATCTATTCTCCTGCAACAAAAATGAAAGCATCTTTCTTTTATTTTTGTTTGTGTCATTTGTATATTTATTAATCTCGTTTTCGTATGAAAGAAAAGTGAAATGGGAATAATTTATATATATATATATATATATATATATATATATATATATATATATATATATATATATATATATATATATATATATATGCGTCCTTATACAATATTTATTACATAATGATACGTAGACTGTCTTGACCAAGCCCCCAAATTCTTGAAATGACCAACAGAGCTACTATATACAGGGCGACATACATATTATATAGATATATACGATACGTTTAAATTATATGTCTCTGTCACAAAGCAGGTGAATCACTTTCTAAACTATATAGGCAGAATGGTTACGTAGTAAATAAGAATAAGAGTAGTGCCTGATTTTGCTCTGTTTTTGCATTGAAGATAAAATAATAATTTCAAAATAACATTCCGTCTAGTCTTTGATACATTTTAGATCAGTTTAAGGTGTTAAGGGTACATTTATTGATAACAATTATTTTTACCGACTTCAAAAGAAGGAGGATGTATACGATTCGGTTGTATGTTTGCTTTTTTGTTTATGTATGGCTGTTTGCGCGTTTGGCATAGCAAAGGTCCTCCGATTTTGATGATTTATGATTCATTTGAAAGAGGAGAGTTGAGAAATGGTCCCATATTTAGACAAACTCAAACCCAAAATTGCAACATAAACCACCTCCCAAGAGGGAGAAGGAGGCCATTTTTCTTGAAAATCCAAAATCTGAGACGGCAGAATTAAAGATAAGACAATATCCGGAAACTTTTAAATTGAACATGTTTTCAAAAATGTTACAGTTTTCGAGTTGGGGCAATGGTAAAGACTGAAATATGTGTATTTTCGTTACTTGCAGGAGGCATTTTTTTGAAAATTGAAAATATGTGACGGCGAAATTAAACAAGAAATTAAATCTAGCAACATTTAAATTGGACATTTTTTTAAAAAAGTTACGGTTTTTGAGTTACAGCATTGGCTGAAATGTGTATATTTCCGACGTGATGTTTTGAGATCTCTGAACAATAACAAGTACAAGCAAAGAATATACGGTAATAGGATAAGTAATACTAATATAATAATATAATAATATAATAATAAATACTAATGAATCAAATTTTACGAGCGCGGCCTACTCGATTTTTCTTTAAATCATCAACAATTCCTATTTTCTTGGAAATTTCTCATAGTAGACACAAACCCTATATGGACCGAAGGCTCTTGAAAAATTCTATTCAATGATGCAGTAAAATACAGGGTGTTGCATTTAACAAAGTTATTAATTAATTAATATTTTGGCTTAAGACATCGTTGAAGGTGACAAAACTTCTACTAAAAATACGAAATGATATTAATTCTATTGGTGCTGTTACTTTTGAAGTTGTGCAGTTGCAGTTAGATTGATAACTTTTGGCATCAACTTCACAAGTACCAGCTCCAACAGAATTATGATTATTTCGTATTTTTAAGTGCCTCAACTAATAACGTCGGTCCAAATTTTTGTAAAAAATATTTATTTAACACATTTGAGTGTAACATTAGTCACGAAAATCGTTGAACGTTCGCTAATACCAAAGAAGATAGTACTTATCCTATTACCCACGTACATTCTTTACTTGTACTTTTTATTATGTGGAGATCTCAGAACATCGCGGCGAAAATACGCATAAGTATTTAAGATTTAACCATTTTACCATCGCAGTAACTCGAAAACCGTAACTCTAAGGAAAAAATGTTTATTATAAATGTTGCTACAAATATTCTTGTCTTTCATATGGTACGCTCAGATTTTTTGTTTTCGAAAGAAATCGCACCCTCCACATAGCGAAATTTTAACATCAATGTAACTCAATTACCGTAACTCTTTTGAAAAAATGTTCAATTTAAACTTTTTCTGATATTTTGTTGTTATTAATTCTACCATCTCGGATTTTCAATTTTTGAGAAAATTCGAATGGAAGGAGATTTCGGATCTTCGTTTTTATGAATATGGCACCATTTCTTAAGTCTTTTCTTTCAAATGAATAAAAAATCATCAAAATCGGAGTACATACGTTTACTATATAAAACGCGCGCACGAAACAAAAAAATGAAGCCGGCACTCGAATTGTACACCTCCTCCGTTCGGGGATTCGGGGTTTGTCGGTCAAAAATACTCCAAGGCTTAAGGAATCGACTGAAAAAAGTTGGCTCAGTTATCTTGAATGGTTACGAAGTTGTGAATGGTTTTCTGACATAAAAATTTACATACGTCAAAAACTATTAAAGATATTTATGGTATAACAAACCTGTATGCATTATATGGACAATTTAATGACAAATTTAAAAATATACTAAAAATTGGGGGCAACCATCTTTTTTTATATTAATAAAAATCTTTTGGGAATACGCCTCAATGTCTGAATTACGGTTTAAGAAAAAATCGATAACTTACAAAAAAAAGTTATGGAGCTTATCTAAATTTACCTTATTCAACAATTCTGAACGTTCATACAAACTTTTCAAAATATACGAAAATCGTATTTGGAATGATTAATCCCAAGGCTATCTTCAAGAACGTTTCGGAAATAAGTAAAATGGTGAAATATCACCATTACCGGATATTCCAACGCCATATTAATATTGACACCTAACATGAATGGACTGGACAAGGCTACCTATAGCTCCGTATAAATTTATTAGATCACATAATATAATGAGCGACATCGATATTAGTCAGATGAAAAGAAACAACGAAACAACAACAAAACAAAAAAACATTCGATCTGGATCACTTTTTCTTCTTTGGGCGAGGAGACACCACTACACAACCCTAGCTGCTGGTCAAAGAACAACTTGAGAGCTCAGTTACTCTCAGGTGATCGAAACGTTTAGATCGAACGCCTCCAAAAAAATACATTAAATAAAATCACTTTCGATCTCGAAACGTCGCGTGACTATCCACACATATTACACATACCTATACAAGGTGTTCGGGAAAAACAATGATCATATAGTTTTTTTTCCCAATTCATTGGCTCAAAATGAGATATTATTTGTGTTTCGCGGTCTTTTTGTTGGCCATCCTTTCCGCCCTAATAGAGGCAAAAGAATGTCCGCAAAAAAAATCCCAATCGAAAATTTTCTGTTACTATAGCAAATTCAAAGACATTGATTGTTCTTGTTCGCATGTTATTTTGCCATCGGATGCTGATGTCAAATCGGTGGAAAGGGCTAAGGCGCAAGCTAAGGGTGTGAAGGTATTGGTCACTGTCAACGAATTCAATCAGGTGAATATATTTTTTTTATTTCTATACATAATTTTTCTTCGTTTTATAATTTAAACCGGGATTTAATCCTGCATCCATAAGTTTCATTTAATATTTAAAATAAATAAATATATTGAAAATTAGAATTTATCTTATTTATATTGAATATTTTTTTTTTGTTATTTGACCAGGATCGCATAACCCTGTTAATTAAATAAAATGATTTCTTATCCATTTAAAAAATTTCGGCTGTAATTACCCTAACTTGAAATTTCATAAAATGTATTAAATTCATAGTTTTTTAGAAATGAAAAATATCTTTGCGGAAATTTATTTTATTAATAAACACAAAAAAAACATTTTATTGACTAGAAATATTCTTGCATTGGTTTATTGAATGATTGTTTTAATTTATTTTTAAGGAGTTTATTCAATTTAAATTATCCTCGTATTTTTTTTTTGAGAGGGAATTTAATAGATAAAATAAATTTGACAAAAATAAATACAGTCTCTAATATTGAAAAATTAAATTTTTATTTATTAAATTTAATATTAAATTGGAACCAAAACTAACGAGAGGCACAAAGATGCAGCAAGTATATTTCCAAAAAATATTTCTGTTGCATTTTTTACTGATATAATTTAATTCATTTGATATGGCAATACAAAAAATAATTTTAAATTCCATATTCACAAATGGGAATAAAAAATTTATTTAGAAAATTTTAGAAAATTCCAATTTTGATAAAACAAACATGGAATCGACTTTGGACGGATTCTATTCAATACTCTATTAGCTTATATAAATTCACATTTATTGAGCGTAATCTATCATGTAACTTTAAAATGGCAGCTGTAAAAAATATTGTTATGATAAAAAATATGTTCAAGCTTATCACTTGGTACTTTGAAAAGTATAAAATAATATTAATTCAATTGGTGCGGGCAATTTTGAAGTTGTGCAGTGTTGTAGTTAGATTAAGAACTTTTGGCACAAAGTATTAAAAAACAATTATTTGACATTTTTGAGTTTTTTCATTGTTCAACGTTGACTTGACACATATCAAGTATAAATGGATTTCATAGATTAATTTTTTTTAATTTGTAAAATAAAAATATCTCATATAAGTAGCCAATATTTAATTTAGCATGAAATAGAAAAAAAATATTGTACATTCAATTTTTTTTCTCACGAATTCCATGTACCGGATCTAGTAATAAATTAAAATGATTTAGCACATCAGTAGAATAACGCGGATGTCTCGAAAATCGATAAGTGATTACTGCAATTATATAAAGGAATCTAAATTTGTATTATGATCTTATCAAGCGCATTATTTGGATATTCTAAATCGTACATATATATACAGTGAGATCCCGAAGTAATGTCTAAACTCATTTCAAATTTAGCGATGTGTTTTTTTGTAGAAAAGTGTTACAAGTTAAAAATGTTACAAGTCTCCATTTAAATTGTCTAGAAAACTGGAAGACTTCAAGGCAAGGATTCGGGAAGAGTAGGGGAAGAGTTCTACCATCGGTTGGGTCTGTGCCAACAGGTTCATGGGGCACATTTTCAACAATTGTTACTGTAAAAAGATGACATTCCAGTATTAATGTTATCATTGGTCTGTCTGTCCGTCCGTCTGTCTGTCTGTGACCACATTATCTCGGGAACGAATCGGTGTATTTTGTTGCTTTCTTTTTTATTTTGTTTAGTACCAATATCACTCGCCGGTGCCACTGAATGAGAATCCTGTATACACTGGGTGTTGAGCTATAGCCAAAAAAGTGATTTGCTCGAGACTATAGCTCGAAAACGGCTCTAAGGATTTTGATTAAACTTGCCTAAAGTATTCTTCTGAGAGCCCTTCACCACCCACATATAACGCCATCTCTAAGAAAAAGTACAAAAAAAAAGTTAAGCTTGAATAAAATTCCTTATTTTCCACATGTTTCTTCAGATTCTGGCTAAACGTTTCATCTTGCGAAAAAATGTAACATGACCATTGTTGTTTGTCTTGACATGCTGAAAAAAATGAGTGGTGGCACGATTTGACCAGATCATTTTTACTTTACTATCGCTATTGTCGTCGCTATGTAAGGAAAGTATTGTAATATTGTAAAATTTTTCATTCACTGGAATTTGCCTGCGACATTACTTCAGGGTCCCTCTGTAGAACGATTTATTTATTCTTTCAACACCTCAATTATTAATGAGAGTAAAAATGTTGAATTAGAGATTAACAGCTTTAAGGTGTCTTATATCGATTATTGATTACACAACTACTTATAACATATTATTATTAATTTGTTCGACTGAATTGAACACACGCCAACGCATAAATTTCGAGGGAATACTTTATGTACTTTCATTCTTACTACATACGTATTATATATATATATTATGTAGGTACTTCCATGGTCCTCTTCCAACTTTTTGCAACATTGTAAAAGTAGGAGGACACTTGATGTTTTTTTTTTTAATATTTTTTCCTTCAAAGAACTGGTTGCTAAGAAGTACCATAAGGTCGTGTCCATATTAAGGCGGCTCTGCGAATTATACAGGGTGATCAACTTATAATACTCCGGAGTTTGATATCTTTGTTGTCGAGAATTTGAAAAAATAGATTTTTAATGGATATTCCAGAGATATGGTCACTTCTATGAGAAAATCAGCCACTCTGAATTAATCAAAATCTACAACTGACAATTTTATTCTCCCAAGGCCAAAAGAATTTCGTAATAGTCTGGTTTTGGTGCAAGTCATCACGTTGATATTTGATCTGATTAGTCGGTCCAATTTTTGGTAAAAACTATTTATTTCACAATTTTGAGTGTAACATTGGTCACGAAAATCGTTGAACGTCCATCTACATTCTTTGCTTGTTCTTGTTATTATTCAGATATCAACATCGCGGCCGGAATACACATATTTCAGACTTTACAACTGCTGTAACACGAAAACTGTAACTTTTTTTGAAAAATGTCCAATTTGAATGTTACTACACATAATCCCTTCTTTAATTTGGCCGTCTCATATTTTCAATTTTCCCCCCTCCACAAAGCGGAAATATATATATATATATATATATATATATATATATATATATATATATATATATATATATATATATATATATAAGTTTTTACCAATGCTGTAACTCGAAAACAGTAACTCATTTCAAAAAATGTTCAATTTAAACGTTTCCGGATACGGTCTCATCTTTAATTTTGCCGTCTCAGATTTCCGATTTTTGAGAAAAATTGCAAACTCCACCCCCTTCGGTGGTGGTTTTTAGAGGGAAGAAAACTTCGGATTTGAGTGTTTCTAAATATGGGACCATTTCTCAAGTCTCTTCTTTCAAATGACTCAAAAATCATTAAAATAGGAGCCAACAGCCATAAATAAAAAAGCAAACATACAACCAAAATGTATATCTCCCACAAAAATATTTATTAAATTTATGTGATACCTTCTCCTTTTTGGTAAATCCGTCAATCCGTTCCAGAACATAAATATTCCCATGGGATATTTTGAACTTCCCATTTAGTTCAGTGCTGCTAGTATGTCATTTTTTATAGGTTTATAAAACAATGTATAGTTTGTTTCACGAATCATAGCTATTGTGTGTAATCATTCACGAGCTACGTACATATCGCTATACGTCTCTTTTCGCATCTCATTATCATGAAATTCTCTACAACGTTTGTCGATCTAAGCTACGACATCAGTATGTCAAGCTTATCTTCTTCCATACAATGATAGAGCGCTGCACGTATGTCCGAAGGAAACGCAATCTTTTTATTTCATATGCGTCACAAAGTCATTGTGACATTTCAGATAATTCAGGTGCATAAATTTATATTTCATAACTCAAGCAATAAATTTGTATTTTATTTTCTGCATTATTGTTGATAATAAATCTTTCATATTATATTTGCTTAGAATAAACTGTAGAGAAGACTGTGTTTCTTTTTTGTCTTCTACAACCATTATGTTTGCTTATTTAATCAATAGATATTTTTTCCTCTAATTATATGAACTTCCTTAAATGACATATCTTATCTCGAAATCGTTACGCTACTGATTTACTCCCGTCAGTTGGATTGATCTATTTTTCGTGTTTTCAAGGCAAACGCCAACATTCATGAAACAAAGTATATGTCTTATCTCTTAAAAGTGACCATATCTTGAAAAGAGCCCAGTAGAACCTAGTAATACCCAGTAGGGATGAAATAGAGGAAATGGGCGCAAATGAAATTCAAGAAAATATATATGGCATTACATTTAAAAAAAGAACACAGCTTTGGAATGATGTTACCTTATAGAACACTATGTATGTTACGACATAATTTGATCACCCTGTATGTAGGTAGTAGGTTGGTACACAACTGAACTAATTAAACTTACGTCATTGATTGTTATGTTTTATTGAAATTGAGTGAATCATGTGATTTTAAATTAATTCAAGCAATTATCTTGTTGTTTTAAGATTATGTCCAAATATAACTAGGAATGTAGGTAATCATAATAATAATAATTGATGAACTTCGTCAGTTTTAATTTGAAATGTAACTATCGCTATTATAGAACAGTAGCTGTCACCCACGACTTCGTCCGCGAGGGATTTAGGTCATCTTAATATATTTAAACGAGGATAACTTTTTCCCAGATGTATAATTTAAATTAAATAAGGATTGTGTGCTTTTTTAAGTTTATTTCCGCGTTTCGCATAATCAATATTTGCTGATTTTGATGATTTTTAATCTGAATGAGAAATGCTTACGAAGAAATTTAAAATCCAATATCCCCTTTCCCCCCAAAAATGTCTCAAAAAAGGTGGAGAGGGACCCTATCCGGCGATCTGCACAACTTCAAAATTACCAGTATCAGTGGAACTATTCTTAGGAAACTAGAAGATACCCGCGACTTCGTCCATGCAAGTAGCGTTTGTTTCTGTACGAATTTATTGTCAATTTCAACGCCTCAGTTCACTTCATAGTTTGAGCTCAATATTAATACAATATTTATTATGATTTAACGAATATAATGTATGGGAAAATGAGTTCTGAAACTATTTGTTTAAATATTTTTTGAAATAAATTCCATTATCATCAACAGCTCCATAAAAACTAACGTTCTGAATGAATTCTTACAGGGTTTGCTGGATCTTTTGCAATCCAGCAAAATTGATGGTTTGGAGATCAGTCTACAGAAGCTGGATGCCAAAGAAGACATCAACGATTTCATTTCAACTGTAAAAAGCAAAATAGGTACTGATCTATACTTGGCCCTATCTGTGCCAGCAAAGGCTGAAATGTTGGCTAAATACTATGACTTCAAGGCACTCAGCAAGCATGCCGATGTTTTCATTTTACAAACAGCCTTTCTGGGAGCTTCAAAGAATGTCACCTTCCATCCGAGCAGACTTTCTGGATTGTGGGATATGCAAAATACAGTGAGTATCATTCGAAATTTCCCATCTAAATTTATATCCGTAAAATACATGCTTAGATTCCTTTCATTGTACTTTACAAACATATTCAGATCCGTTCGACCTCCATAGATAATTTCACCCCAAATAATGGTTTAATGAGATCTCCACGTCCAAATGAACATATCGGTCATTAACTCCTGAATTTCTTTGTCTTCAGACATGAACTGTACGTCTGTCATGCACGAAGTTAAAAGCGGCTTCTAGAGTACGCCACTCATTCCATTCTAGTTGGCTTTTTCATTAGGTACTCAAAAGCAAACGTTGATAAGCTTTAGGTCTCAACTTGCACAACTAATCTTCGTTCCTTCCTAGCATTTGTCGATCTTGATCCACCCTTCCTATGCCTCCAGTCTCATTATATCGGTTATCAACTCTGGAAATTATACTTTGAGAGACATTACACCGATTAATTACCTCCAAAAAGCCACCCAATGACTTGATACCGCCTTAATGATCTTGATCACTGTATTTTCAATCAAATCAATCAATCAATTATTGCCAATAAAATGCCTCATTATGATATCATCAGAGTACGTACGATACCTATCCTGAATTATATCTACCGACTGAAATGACTTGAATTCTATATATATTAATAAATTAGAACACGTTGCTATGTTGTTGTTTGTCTATATATTGCTCATACCTTGTGCCAAATCTGACGCAATTTCAGGAATTTGCAATTTAAATGATTCAACAATAATAAACAATGACAATGGGTACTATGTCAGTCAAATAAACAAAAATAATAGACACACTCATCTCAGAGAACTCACATATTGCATCATCATCTATACGGTTCGTTTGATTTACTAGAAGAATATCATCAAGAATTATTGTTGAATATATTATCGAATATTGAATTGTTATTACCATTGTTCTCTCTTCTGGGGATACACATACATAAATAAATAAAGATTGCTGTAACAGATGCCGGGGTTATTCTCCTTATCACCAAAAAACAAGTTCTTTCAACCGAATGAAAGTATACAAGTAGGTATATCTGGGTATAGTAGGAAGAATGAAATGTTTGGAAAAGGAAATGTGTGTGAGTGAATTGTGTTTCGGATGAAAGTAATAATAATGCATTGAACGCGATTTGTTCAGGAAGTCACTTTTGCTATGTTTTTTTTTGTTGCTGCTATCTTTACTTGTCATCTTTAGAAATCGTTTTATGTTGGAGAGATTAAAATGGTTAAAATGTCATGTAGGTACACTGGTAAGTTATTAACAATATCGAGATATTTTTCTTAGGCAACTAATGAACCGTGGACTGAATACTTGTTATAGGTTAGTACACTTTTTAAAGCTATATCGTCCAGGAAGTTACAATTTGTAAATTTCGTTTTTTTTAATACGGCTCAGGGTTCCTAATATTTATTAGGGTTCCTTACCTAGAAGGCAATGAAAGGAACCCTTGTAGAAGCGCTTTTCAATCGCCCATCTTACCCCCCTTAATGATGTCAAGATTGAAGGAAAAAAAAGAAAGAAAGAAAAGAAGTTATATTGAGACAATTTTTTTTAACAATTTAACTATAATCCGTTTGAAAAAGATATAGACAAATCTAATTAAATATGCAAAACCTGTACAAGGTGGTCCTGATAACTCTTCGAACTTTTAAACAAGTTTTGAAGACATTTAAATGGTTTTGTTTATTTGACCAGTCTAGCTTACCCTGTTTGGACTCGTTAAGGCTCGGAATACGATGGGAATCGTTCATCATATTGCTTGTAAATAAGGTCATAAGCGTATCTTCAGGTAAGGGCAGTGAATAATGAATTTATTCAACTTTTAGGATAGAATTGTTAAATGAAGCTCAGAAATATAAATAAAACTACAGTTAATCAATATAGTGAATTGATAAATTTAATAAAAAATATGAATTTATTGAAAATAAAAGTAGATTTTATATTTATGAGCTATTATATTTTGTACATATAGATTCAGACTACCACTGTTTACGGTTTTTTTTATTAAGCTACAGCGAATTCTTAAATTAAAAACAATGCAAAAAAAATAAATCGAGCAATCAAAATTACCTTTGTTATAGTCAATAATAGATTTTATACTTCAGCCCTTTCTATCCATTGACGTAGAAATTTTAAATCATTACAAAACAATAGTAACCAGTAAAAAATATATATATTTGCTACCGTACAATTATTAAATAAACTTTATTTACACTCGAAAGTAGTTTAATAATAAAATACAACGTTACTTTACTATTGAATATTCTCACTAGCTTACTCTGACTCTTCTATTATTGCACACAGTCTTTTTACATTCTCTTTCATGCCGCCAATTCTCCCATATATATATATACCCGAAAAAGATTCCAGATCTTTCGAGCGGCCTCTGGTCTTTGATTCACCAGCCGCCACTGGACTTTTCTCGAAATCCATTGTCGGCATCCTAGCGAGCACATGCGTCGCATTCTTTGTCAGCGACCGCTCTCGCGATCCCCAACGCTCGAGCATAAATATAAAAAGGACGCCGCCGCTATGTGGCCAATGCCGGCAGGGAGTTATTGGAAATATATTTTTACGTCATGCACTATTAAGGGGTTGCTTTATTTTAATAAGGTCTTGACCTTATTTCTCGAAAAAATAAGGACTTATTGGAAGGTACTCTTTAAATTGACAGTTTGTCTGGATAATCAGTAAGTAACAGCTAACCTAATACATTTGTCTGCGTCTTTATTTTGTTGTTTAAAAGTGATTTGCCTAATTTTAACAGCAACAAACCAAATATTTGAAAGTGGTAATGAAATCTTTTTTTGTGAGGTTAGATTTGTTGAATAAGGGAAATAGGGAAACCTTAAATACTTACGGTATTTAGTCGTAAACAGAGGAAGGCAGTATTTTATTGTGGTTCCCTTATTATTATTTTTTAGTGCGCATGCTTAGCTGTCATTTTAAGGACGACCATAATAAGGTATTTACCTTATAGCGTTTCCAATAATTCCCTATTATTATAGTTTGTATATTGTACGGTTTTTTGGGAAACCCCGTATATTTTTGTCTTCTTGTTTCATCAAAAAAATACACAGCTATTATAACAATCCTTCATGTCTGTGAATTTTATTCAATGTCAATTATTTGCCAGATCTTGAATCATTTTAATTAGAATGCTTTGAGTTGACACATTCGTGACATAAACCGGAATTAAAAATAGTGTGATGATGATGAGCATAAGCATTAATTATTAAGAGCACCAACAGGTTACAGGCATAGATTTTTCCTGTAAAGTTACTTAAATAAAAGATAGGTGTTTTCATTTGAAAAGAAAATAAGTTGATCATCGTAACTTATTTTTGAGCTGCCCTGTATACATGAACTTACCATTAAAAAAATCGGCTGAATTTTAAATTAATTTAGACATTACTTCTTGGACTCACCATGTATGTTATACACCATATGGTTCAAGATTTGAGATTTCCTCAAACAAAGTATTGCTATTAATTAAATAAATCAATCATATTTATTTAAATTATAGATACAACAACCACAACAAGCATTAAGGTCAATAATTATTATTATTATTATTATGTCCCCTTTTTGGAGCCAAGGTCGCGATACAAATACATCTTTTTAGTTGTGCATTCTCTCCCTACAAAACGCAGCAAGCGAACCTTGCTGGTAATCCATTTGTATCTATTTATTTCATCTCTTCATTAATCAGCGGACAACATAATATACTATGTTTGTTTGTTTTATGGTGTGGGAGAGATTTGTTACTTCATAATAAATATTACCTTAGGTGATTGAAGCCATCATCCTTGAGCGCTGACAGAACGGACAAAGGTCATTGCTAAAATAAAAAAAATGCAGATGCGACACCCACAGTCATTACCTATAATATTATGGACACTGCGAGGATTCCATGTGATACAAACTACAACATACGTCTCTGTTCTCTGCTACAACATATTGAGAAAATTAGTTGGATATTTATTATATAAGGAAAAAAAGTATTAGATTTTAGCTATAGTTTTTTTGAAAACTGTCAAATTTAAGTGTTCCAGGATATGGCATTTTATTTAATTTTATCGTCTCAACCTCGTTGGGAGAAGTTTTTGAGAGGAAGGGCATGTTGAATATCGACTTTTCTTTCATTTGCACCAATTCTCAATAGAATCTTGAAAATCGTAGCACGTTTATTATTTCATATCTAACACAAGATTTAGAGTGGGTCTACAAGGATGTTTAATCTTTGTTCAGATATGTGTATACCTATTTCTAGTTAAAATGTATTGCGATCGGTAGATCGGTAAATATTGATTTTATCGTTCACATACCTTATAATTTACAGATTTCCAAATAAATATCAATGTAAAAAATACCAGAACTGAGCTGTATCACCAATCGTCTGATCGACCCCCAAACCCTGTACTAAAATTTTTAAAGCAATTTGCGGAGCCCTTGTACATACAAGAATTGCTCAATAAAATATTAGATGAGAAATTAAAAAAAAAATTAATTGAAAGTTTCCGATTATATTATAAGAAACTCATATAATCACGTTTTACATAAAAAATGGGTTTTCTTAAAAAAAAATGAGTTGCTCTGATTTCGAACCGAGGAACTCTAGATTAATAGCCTAAAGCTTAACCATAGGACTATTTCCTCCTATGATATTCACGGGTTCATATTGATATCTGACATATATAATCTGCAAAACTCCTAAAATGGGAATATTAGTTGCCGATTTTTCTTGTGAATGTGAATACAATCAATCGATTCAAGACACTCTAATAAACCCATACATATGAATTTTCATCGAAATCGGTAGACCAGATTAATATAATTAGATTAGATAAGGCCCGAATAAAGAAAACATACAAAGAAACGGTCAAACTGTATACCGCCTCCGTTTGGTTTGTCGGTCAAAAAATGGGATTGGGTCTCAAAATTAAAATTATAAAATCCACCTTGAGGTTATCAACTTGATGTCATGTTTCAGTTTCGTAAAAGACTATTGCCATTACTCAGTATATTGCTTATAAAGTCTTAAAAGAAGTAGGTACGTATGTACATTTCATCCGATTCCATTACAAGGTTGTTGTTGGTCTTAATTGATCTCGCAAAATTTATTAAATGTCATGGAGATCAGCACACAAAAATCATCTGGGGCGCCTTTTACCTACTCCCATTAACAGAGTAAGTCGCGCGGCCGCCTCTTGTTTCCCGGATCTGAGAAATATTATACAATAATGTAGTTCGTAGGTACACGTAACTGATATAAATAAATAAATACGAATAATATGTAGGTGACCGAATGCGTAGCATGAATATTGTTGGGTGGATGACCTTAGAAAGAAACTTGTTCTACAATTTTATTATAACATCTGCCACCACTTTCAATTATTGCTTTTTTTCAGGTGTTTATTGGCTCCAGTTTCTACAAAGACTTTCAAGTTGAATGTAGTATTTAGTATCCATTAAGTTTTCATCAAGATACTTATCACGATTTAGTAATTTATTTATACTATAATGGGGAATGAATATAAAAATAGTATGTTAACCGATTCTATGACTTATTATGGACCCTACAAACCCCCTAGCGAGATGCTAATAGCATCATCTGTGTGTAGACCTTACTGCTTCCATGATATATTTTTGATGGATATTCAACAATATTTTCTCACTAAAATGGTTGTTTTGCTTATTAAACGTTAAAATTTTGATTGCACGCTTTTGTATTCTAGCTACCGACCCTAATGCATTTGAATAAGCTAAACCCCAACAAATAATCCCATGAAATAGTTCGCTACAAAACAAAGCATGATATAATTTTAATAAATCATTTATTTTTCAAGAATATATCTCATTTTATTAAAAACAAAAAGAAGGTATCTTACTTTTTCAACATACTAAAAATGTTTTTCTTCGAATTCCAATTTTCATCCAAAAGCCAAGGTATTTAACTTCTTTGACACTTTTTATTTTATCACATTTACAATTCAAATTATTATAACAAACATCATGTTGTATTGTCCGTCCGTCTGTAACAGGAAGCTTATCCGTTTATAGAGACATATTTAAAACACTCGATTTTGACATATCCAAATTCACTCTGTGATAATTAAATCATTTTCTTATAATTTTTAAAGTTGTTTTAGCATTGGCTGTAACTTCATCCCAACTGTCACCACTACACATAATGACTGTGCCATCCGCAAATGATACAATAACACCCGTTATATTAAGTTGCAATAATCCATTAATATAGGCATTAAATAATAATGGACCCAAAATTGAGCCTTGAGGGACTCCACAA
The DNA here is from genome assembly GCA_958507055.1 of Crioceris asparagi. NCBI lineage: Eukaryota > Metazoa > Arthropoda > Insecta > Coleoptera > Chrysomelidae > Crioceris > Crioceris asparagi. The sequence goes on along the minus strand of OY293827.1, from coordinate 95,731,941 downwards.
GTGACTAAGCTGTATAAGAACTTTTAACACCATTAATGAGAACACACTGAAATCTATTTGAGAGTCAGTTCTGTATCAAATCACTAACAATCCCTCCTATACCAAGATCACTCAATATAATCAATAGAAGTTCATGTAGGTACTACCGTGTCTAAAGCCTTTATACAGCTATTACCTATCTGCTATTATCAAGTTATTGACATAACATAAAGCATCACATGTTAATATATTAAAAACCCAGATAAAAAACGCAATCAAATCATCTTTCAAACGAAATTAGAAATCTTAATGAAAATCCATAAAAAACTCACTATGACCATTCTTGACCAACTAACCTATCAAAAAACTAAATCAAAACTGAATTAACCGTTTGGGAGCTACGATACCACAGACATTACCACAGATACACACCACAAACTAATAATACCACTCTGACTAGATCGGGGTTTAAATAGAATTAAATTAAAATGTTTATTCTCTTGAAAATCTACTCCTTTTGGTTTGCCTTCCACCTCCACGAATCCTGTGTTGTTGTTTTGTTCGTTCTGCATATTACAAAAATATTCTCTTCTATATATTAACTTCAGACTTTTTCAGGTGGAATTAATTTTTAATGTAATACTTTCAGGATTCCATAGTCGATCTAGTCAGCGGCCTTGGAGCACCACTTTCAAAAGTCGTGATCACAGCACCAGTCCAGGCATTCCAGTTCACTCTGCAAAAGGAAGAATTCTCAGCACCTGGCAGTCCAGCATTAGAGCTGAAATCGATAACTAGAAATGAGTTGTGCAACTTGATGAGCAGTGGCACCAACTGGACATTGGAGAGAGACCAAGATCAGGCTGGACCATATATATTCAGGTAAATGATCTCATATCAACATTTAGAAATGTCTATATCTTTTCTAAAGCCCGATGTATGACCAATGTTTATGTCCTTGGCTCTTTTTGGCATTACACAAACACCTGGAGTACCAAAAAGTACGAATAATATGAAAACACTACCTATATTTATTGAATTATTACCTCTCAAGAAAAATAAAAAGTATGAGAGATTCTCAAATACTAATGTTCATAATTCTGGTCCGGTGGGCCTTGTAGTATCGAAGCAACCAATGAGCGTATACCTACTGTGCTCTACCTGGTTAAAAAAACGATGCAACAGTCTCAGATTTTAAGGGTTCGAGTCTCAGCAAGGTATCCTTCTTTCATTGGTGCAACTGTGCCACCTTTTGGGCTTCTTACCACCTGCCTGGTCATTCATCGCTGCCTTCTTCTGACGCTGTTCCTTTTGTGATACCGAAACTAAGACAAACACTATTAAGTTCACTAAATACAAGTTCGTAACCCGGTTTTCACCATAAAGAGCGGGCATAATGTTCTAATAATAGATATAAATAGTTTAGGTGCATCAAGGTTAATGAAAGCACCCACTATTTCCTATTGTGCCTTTAAATATTCAAATATCTACTGAATGCAATTTGCTATTCAAATGTGCTGCCATCCATTGGGGGGTAGGCATAATAGGCAAAATAAATATTCCGCTTGTGAACATGATAAAACTACATTGACTTGAATAAAACTGTATGCAGTTGCCATATTATATTGGAAACTAGGCCAAATAGAATTGAAATTAATTATTACGGTTTTGAACATGATCTAAGATTTAGGTATGTAATTTAGATAGTTTACGGCAAATGTACATGTTGTCAGATTCAGTTTGGTGTATTGGCGAAATTAAAACGCCAATAGATGGCGTTAAATAGAGATGAACAACAAATAACTTGGCGATAAGGAAACGCACCGCCAACAGCTATAAATTAAAAAATCTTTTGCGGCTAGCGGCTAGATGCTAGTTTTGTCTCTCATTTAAGAATCTTGTGAGAATACAAACACTGACAGGTAAACTTAAAGGATCTCTTTATATACGAAATGAATCTGTCTAACAAAATAATTTGTTGTACTTCTTTGTCACTTGGGTTACCAATAGGAAGAGCAGTGTGAGTGAATATGTAATGTAATTAGATTAACGGGTAAAATAGATATGATGTTTTCATAGAGGAAATAGGTTAGGTTGATGGTATGTTGCAAAGAAATAAAGATTTATTTCTTTGGTATGTTGTTCACTGCTATTTGGTAAGAGGCGGCTCGTGACATCTATTGCAGAGGGGACCAATTCTACAAAATTACTAAAAGAATACAACTTCCACTTTTCCAGACGACGCCTGAAGGTAGTGCTAAGGCACCTTACATTTTTATGGTGGATCGTTTATAATTAGTGAGAAAACCAACTTCTTAGATTTGCTACGCACCTACCACAATTTAAGACCAGTACCAGAGAACAGAGACGTCTCTATTCTCTGCCAGTAGGTACCAATAGAATTATATATATATATATATATATATATATATATATATATATATATATATATATAAAATTTGTTAACACGATAGAGGTCGCAGTTTTGAAGGTATCAAGTTCAAATTTGCTACAAAAATCAATCTCTCAAAGATCTCGGTCGAGTTCGTTATTGGGCAATATCGGGTAAGTAGTTTGAAGATGGCGACCATTCAAACATTTAAAAAATTATCAAAAAAGAGCCGTAGTGTAAATATCATCAAAAATAATTCAAGGTTATAGATATAATCAGTACCTACAACTTTTGTTCAAAGCAATTTTTCATAAAATACACAGGTAAAAAAATAAAAATTAACAAAGAAAAATAACAAATATTGATAAAACATGAACACTCAATATAAATTTGATGTAATCGTACATTTTCTGGAGATCTTACTATAGACCCTGATTAAAAAAATATATAGTATATTTATTGAAAAGAAATAGGCGAAAAAAAAAATCTGCCTTGAAGTGGAACTCGAACCCTGTCTGCTTTATATTCAACAGCCAAAACAAAAACCTCTAATCGCAAGGCTATGACACATACGACAATTTGATGTAATAACATGTAGGTATACCAATGAAAAGGTTTTTCAAATTTAAATTCAATGAATTTTGAAAAATTTACCTTTCCGCTGACTATAGGCCATCGAGATTTTTTTTTTCAGTGCACCAACTAATAAAGTAGGTCCTAATTTTTCAATAAGTTATTTATAAAAGAAATCTTTTAGATAAAATACTGTTACGTTCTAGGATTTTTTTATTCAATCTTTGTAGGAATAACTAATTAACTCTAACAAGAATGAACACTTAGAATTAGACAGGTACTAAATATCTACAGTGACATAATATACAGGTACTTCGAAATTCAGGTCATTTATTATTTTTTTCATGTTTACAAAATATAATTTGATATAAACCACGTAGGTAAGAGAACTTTCTGCTGTCGCCAAATACGATTTAGTGCTCTCATTAAGTTGAGCGTGATAATTATATAAAATGATTATATCATATTAAATCAATGAGTGGGCCATGATTTAAAAAATATTTCTCCACATATATATTTTGAACCACACCTGTTATATACCTACCAACCGAAATCCATATTATCAAACTGGATCAATTCGATTAATTGTGAATTATTAACATTTATTCAATGTTTTTATATCTCGCGTTTGCATAATCTTATTGATGACAGTTGAGTTGAGTAGTATATATAGAAGTGTCACGGCCTACATCATTGCCGCTATATTATAGCATAGACCAAGTAGTACGGTATAACTTATATGCTAGATTGATCACCACGGGCAATGTCAAAAGCGAAATTAATTGCTCCCTTCTCTGCTGTTCGAATATCAAAGAAGAAAAAAATAGGCCCTGCTCTCTCAGTTTACTAAAGTAGAACGCGCATTGCGTAACATTTACATCTCGCGCAAACCAACACACCTTACCACCTTGTTGCGTTTCATTTTTCCGTTGATTTCTTTACTTTTCACCAACAACGACAACAACACTCGACAGGCGAACACATTGTTGCTTTGTATTTCATGTTTTAAGAAAAATAGGCTTGGTTCTAGTCTAGATTTTATCTAAAGTGATCTATATTTTGTTCAAGTTAGCTACATTTTTTAAAAAAACTCACAGGAATTAAAAATATGTTAGATTAAAAAAGCTGAGAAAAGAACCTAAGAACACTGCCAAAAAAGTCATATTTCAAACACAAAACGGGGGTTAAAAATAATGGGCACCATGCAATATTTTTATTTTCGCTTTTATTCTAAAGAATTCCATGTAGAATAGACTACAATTATATTACAAAATTTTATTATAAAAATTTATTGCTGAAAATGCGGTTTTAATAAACTGACTTTCAAATTTCGCGCGAAAACGGATCTACAGTTCCAATGACATCACTCATGTCTGTCACTCATATTTAATCGTCGTTCGGAGGTAGTGTTCTCTGGTTCATCGCTGGCTTTCATAAGTATCGCATTGTAATTTTTTTGTATAAGTACATAAAGAAACTGTAAAGTATTTAAAAAGAATCAATTTTACAGTCATCCATCAACATCAGGTAGACATAATTAATGCTATTAATACTTATAAAAAGCCGTGTTGATTCATGTTTTGTGACACTGTGACCATCAACTTCAGCAAAGTTTCCAAATAAATAGTTTTCAACTGGTCCTTCTGATCAAAAATTGGAGTTTGCTCTTATATGAACCCAGCTTCCATTTTATTATAAAATACAATTGATTTCATAACGAAATGACGTTTACCGTCTCACAAGTATAACCTCGAACAAGTTGTTATCATAAGTCATAAGGAGGGAAATATGAATGACAGACATGAGTGACGTCATAGGGACTGTAGGTTTGTTTTCGCGCGAGAATTGAAATAGTCAGTTTCAAACAGCATTCTTTTGAAATAAATTATGGTATTTTGATTTTTTTATACGTTTGTGGTCTATTATATAACACAATTCTTTAACATGAAATCAAAAGAAATCATATTCTAAATTTATCAGGTCGAGCACTCTCAGGATTGTCCCGTATTTTAATCAGGTACCTACTGATTATTTGCTTCGTTTTAATCGTACTGCCATATTGACAATTGATACGTATACCTACCTAGATCATCTTTTCATGTTATCGATTCTTTATTTGCAGCAAAAATCAATGGATAGCCTTTGAAGACGCTTCCAGTATCGACATCAAAGCAAAATACTCGAGAGTACGAGGTTTGGCAGGTTTGGCCTTGAAGGATCTGTCACAGGATGGCGGCAACAAATGTGGACCCACCATCTTGGAAGCTGCCTCTGCTGGACTATCTCGACAAGCTAGAGCACCAAGAGGTGCGGTCCTACATTCGCTCGAAAGAGAAATTCAAGAAGGCTCCAGCCGATCATTGGACAGTGTGCAATTATCGCCATATAGAATTTCCAGAGTGATCGATACTGAAGGACACTGGCACGTCATAAGAGAAGTAAGACTAATAAATAGGATCAATAATAATGATTTAAGCTAGTGATTTGTAAAACGTTTTCCAATTATCTTAAATAACCGGTTGATAGGTATTCATAGGAACTTGAAGTCTCCATGGACGTTGTTTGCTTTCTGAGTTATTGAATCCGCTCACAGCTCCACAAAAAGAACAGTCATTAAGCAACATTTTCCAGTATTAAAAAGAACCCTCTTAATCAAAATAATAGTACCAAATAAAGCCGCAGTAAATATTCTTGAACATGCAGGCAATAAAGATGGTTTTTGACCACGCACCGATCTGTGCGAAATAAGCAGGACTTTATGTCCAGTTACATCAAAAAACTGTTATCTTCTCTCTTGTAAGATAAAATGTTATTTTTTTTTCTAGGATACCCGTACCGAGTTCACCTGCTCCCGCCAGGGATACTTTGTCCATCCGAGAAGCTGTAACCGCTTCTACAGATGTGTAAAGTTCGATCAACGATCCGACGAATTCAGCGTTTTTGAATTCGATTGTCCAGCCGGTCTGGCCTTTGATGAAAGAGTTGAAGTTTGTGTATGGCCTGGAAGTTTGCCAGAAGGAAAACCTTGTGCTGGCAGCAGTGAAATTGCTCCAGTGCCAAAAGAACGATTCGTCTGCCCTCACGAAGCCGGTAAAAATATAGTTCATAATCATTTTGATAGACACTCAATTTTTTCCATAGCCCCCGTATTTTATCAAGAAGTACAGCAAGGAGCTTAATACTGAGAAACATGAGATAATTTTTTAAAAAATTTAATTGATCAACTTCTGTTCAATTCACTCATTGTATAATCGAGACAACCATCTCTGGTATAATTCAAAAAGATTTTATTCAAAAATGGACTATCAATAGGAAAATATCATAAATGGAACAACAAATATATTTGTTAATTTACGAAAGAGCTGGATTAATTTTGAATGGAGTTTCATAAAAAAAGAAAAATTAATTTTCAACAAATTTATAAACGTAGATAATTCCTAGATAGAATTTGATAATATTAGGTAATCTCGATAACTCTACCGGTTATTTCGGCTTCCATGTTTTGTCATCAGCTAATAAACCTGATATAATCTCAATTTTGCTCAATACTACAGAATATCGCCACCATAGATAAATACCGTCTTCATTTTCTTAATTTTACTTCAGTTATTTATATAGGATGCGTTATAGGCGGAAAACTCAACAAGTGCGATGGTGGTGTAATGGTCAGCATAGTTGCCTTCCAAGCAGTTGATCCGGGTTCGATTCCCGGCCATCGCATAATTTTTTTTATTTTCTTCAACTTATAAATTCGGAGTTTTTTTTAATAATACAAACAAATAGGATTAACTTTATAAAACTACAAAATAGTTTACTGGTAATACTAATTTTGAATTTGTTCAAGGGATGAAGTATCAGTGTAAATATTATTCAGTATTTTTCTATACATAAAACAGTGCAAAAATTTACAAGAATCTCTAATTTGGAAACCGTGAACCTTTCTTATGAGTCCTCTTTTGACTAAAAATACATAGATAAAAAGCAAACTTTTTGGTTCCTGCGCGCGTTTTATTTAGTAAACGTAATCCGATTTTGATGATTTTTGTTTCATGTGAAATAGGAGAATTAAGAAGAATATTCATAAGCACGCAAATCAGAAATCTCCTTCCCTCTGAAAACCCCCCCGAATAGGATGGAGAAGACAAATTTTCTCGAAAATATAAAATCCGAGATTACAGAATCAAAGATACCAAAATATCTAGAACCGTTTAAATTGAACATTTTTCAAAATAGGTTTTTGAAATTTGAAATTTGTGTATTTTCGCTACGAGGAAGAGGCAATTTCTTTCGAAAATTGAAAATCTAAGAATGGAAAATTAATGACAAGATTATTTGTAGCAACATTTATATTGAACATTTTTTCCATAGAGTTACGGTTTTCGAGTTAAAAGAGTGGTAAAGTCTATAATATGCGTATTTCCGCGACGATGCTCTTAGATTTCTGAATAATAGCAAATACAATACAATACAAAAGTGTGAAATATTTTTGACGAAAATTGAACCGACGTTACCAGTTGGTGCACGCAACAAAAGTACAAAATAATATTAATTCTATTGGTGCTGGTGCTTGTGAAGTTGGTGCCAAAAGTTTTCAATCTAATTGCAACTGCACCAGCACCAATAGAATAAATATCATTTTGTACTTTTTAGTGCACCAACTGATAACGGCGGTCCAATTTTTTGTGAAAAATATTTATCACATAACAGTTCCTCCGTTAAAAATTATCTATGTCTAAATTACCGTTTAATGATTAGATCTACCAATAATATTCATCATTTTCATTTATGACTTTACTTTTCTTTTTCAGGTTACTATGCCGATCCAGAGAACTGTCGCTGGTTCTTTGCTTGCATGGATCAAGGCGATACCCATCTAATCGCCTACGAATTCAGATGTCCCTACGGCCTTGTCTACGACTCTGAACGTCTTATGTGTGAATGGCCCTGGTTGGTTCCAAAGTGTGCAAGTGGACGTGGTCTCGGTATCAATTTGAATTCTCAATTTGTTTACGGCACCAACTCGGCAGATTTGGATCATTACAACGGTTTAGGATCATTGGGAGTCATTAAATTGGGCGGTATTGCTGGTGCAGTTCAACAGCCGATTGTTTATACCAATATAGGGGGACGGTTTGGACAAGGAAATAGGGCTCATGGTTTGAGTTCAATTGGTTACAATGCACAATTATCATTGCAGAATGCTGGACTATTAAATACAGGAGCTATTTCCGGGCAGCATGTTGCCGGTGCAGGTGTCATTTCTGGCGCTTACGATTCAACAAGGCAATCAGGTGGTAACTATCATCAATATAACGCAGGTGATGGGGCAACAAACTCCGAAAGCAATGTTGGTTATGGACAAGGCTCCTATCAAAATATTGGTGCATCAAATGAGCAAGGCGGTGCCAACTACCAATACAATTCTGCTAACTTAAATGCCCAACAAGGATACAATGGAATTTTATCAAGTACTTCGGCCGGTGCACATTCTACCAACGATCAGTATCAGACAGTTGTTGGAAGCCAGAATAATGAGCAAGGCGGTGCCAACTACCAATACAATTCTGGTAACTTGAATGCCCAACAAGGATACAATGGAATTTTATCAAGTACTTCAGCAGGTGCACATTCTACCACCGATCAATATCAGACAGTTGTTGGAAGCCAGAATTATGAGCAAAGCGGTGCCAACTACCAATACAATTCTGGTAACTTGAATTCCCAACAAGGATATAATGGAATTTTATCAAGTACTTCGGCAGGTGCACATTCTACCAATGATCAACATCAGACAGTTGTTGAAAGCCAGAATTATGAGCAAGGAGGTGCCACCTATCAATACAACTCTGGAAACTTGCATTCACAACAAGGCTACAGTGGAATTTTATCAAGTACAGATTCAACAAACGGTCAATATCAGGCTGTAATTAGCGGCCAGGATTATGGAGATGTAAAATTGAATGATCAATACAACGTGGGTGGTCAAATTGCTGGACAAATTCACAATAATGGAAATATCAAACTCACCCATGCCCTGGTTGGCAACTCTGAAGGAGAAAATTATGCCAAATCAGAACAAAAACTCTTCCAGCAAAACCTGCAACAAGAAATCTCAAAGCTGGGCACTCTGCAACAAGAAAGCTTCAGTGGGGGCAATACTTACGAAATTAGTGGCAAACAACAATACACAGATCAGTTAGATAACTTGTATGGTGTAAATCAAGGTAATGTCGATACCTCCTACCAAGGAGTATTGATTAATTCCGGTAACTTGGATACATCTGTTCATCAGAACAATGTTGCTTATGCTGGCGTTAATAGCGGAACATTAGATGGACGCCTGTCGCAAATTTCATCGTCTCAATATCAGCACGATAATAGAGCCAAAGCAGTAGATACCGTCACTGATATTCACACTCAGAGTGGTGCCAGCTATGCAGGATCATCTGGAGCAACATCATCCTCAAGCTTCGTACAGTACCATCATCCAGTCAATCAACAAGAAGAAAACATTAATATTGTTGGTGGAGGATATTCTGCTGTTGGAGCTTCAAAATCTGGAGTCGAAATCACCAATAATGGTGAAAATTATGCTGGTATATCACAAAGTACCATTTCGCCTGTAGTTACTACATATGCTGTACCAACAGTAACTTCCGTGCCATTGCCCACACTCAAGACTGCTACCGGCTTCTCAAGCTTTAATGGAGGCGTTATTGCCAATATTCCGCAATATCAGTTGCGATACGATAGTAGACCAGGATACTCCAATATATCTACAGATTTTGTTAAAATTGTCTCTACATCCCCCTCAGCTTTGGTAATTAGTAATTATGAAAGCACTAATAATGGAAATCAACAAGCTGTTCATATTGGTGAGTCAAGCTACCAACAACAAACTTCTTATGACAGTAATGGTGGTTACATCTATGCTAAACCAAATGTTGCATTTGAGGAAGGATCAGTAATTAATAGTGTGGATCAACAAAAGATCAACTACAACAGTCAAAATTTGAATATCTACCAAACATATGACAAAAACAATGGAGGGTACATGTACAAAAAGCCAGGCTTGGCTTTCGAAGAGGAAAGAAGTGACAAATACCTTGTATCTACAACAGCTAGACCAGCTGTTTCATATTCTCAAACAAATGTTCTAAATACTAGACCAGTACAAGTGTTTACACAAACAACTCCTAGCCCTGTAACTTTAATCGATCAACAAAATACTGGCTACGAATATTCGAAACCAACAATCAATTTTGAAGCAACTCCTCAACCAATTATCACTTATTCCACAACAGCGAAACCTGTTACATTTGTTGAGCAAAAAATTGTACAGCCAAGTATTTCTCTCCATACCAGCACCAATGAGCAATCATCGACTAGTTTCAATTATCAAAATAAACACGATTCTATTTCAAATGGATACACCTACCAACAACCCGAGATTAGTTTCAAGGAGGTTGTTCAACCACATGTAAGTTTGTCGATATCAAATGAAGATTCTACATTGAGACCACAAGTATTCGTTTCATCGACGCCAGTTCCTATTGTTCAGCAAAAAGTAGCTTTACAACCAGTTACCTCATATAGTTACATAAACAATGAAGGTGCTACCTATCAAAAAGATGACTTGACAATCTCAAGACAACCAATCTACCAAGAACATCCTGAAGAGCGTATCATATCGAGGTTTAGTATAAGAAAGCCTAATGTTGAACAAAACTATGTGCAGCCAACTGTATCTACTTATGGTTACCAGAAAGAAGTCGATACAGGATACCAATATGACAGACCTGCAATCAAATTTGAAGAAATACAACAACCAGTGGTACCAATTTCAGTAAAAACAAATTACCAGCAACATAGTACTAATGAAAATACTCAAAATGCCGTTGTTTCTTCTTACTTTTATCAGAAACCATCTGTTACCAAATACAACTACAAAGATGTTGTACAGTCTGTTATTTCCACAGAACAACCAGAGTTTACCTACTTACCAGCGAAGCAACAACCAACTGCCGTGTATCCCACGATAACATCCCAAGTGAAAGACCAGAAACAGGATATTTATCGTTATAGCTACATCAACCCTACAACATCTAAAGTTCAGTATTTACCACCAGCAACTGTCCAACCAGTTGTTTTGTCAACCTACTCATATAAAACTCCAACAACGACCGCGAAACCTGTATATCTTCCACCCTCCACTAGTCAACCAGTCACCTATCCAACAAGCTATACGCACCGGACAGTATCAAGTACGCCCAAATCAGAAATATCGGCGCAAAAACAATACAATGTACAATTCAAGGGATACGACTATCCAAAACCTGATGTCACCTTTGTGGAAGAGCCACAGCCAGTTGTTACCACTTTTGAAACAAGAAAACCAGCCGTTGAGATACCTTTTGTAAAGAAACAAGCATATGTGACAGGTGACAATGAATATCAGTACACTTATGAGAATTTCGAGGCTCAGAAAGAGAATATCCGCAGTCAGTCGTATAGTGAAGGCAATCGCAACGATAATACTTATCCGGTTCAAGAAGTTTACATTAATTCTACACCGAGACCAACATATTCTTCGACAGTTGCAGCTATACTCGCCAGTCAATCAACATACACCACAGAATCGCCTAATTTCTATTACTACGACAGTCGATTATTATCATCATCTACTCCAAAAGCAGCAGCTATCTCCCAAGGTGGTTACAATTACCCTAAACCCAATGTTGCTTTCGAAGAAACTCCGATAATTGCAACCACATATCTACCAACGACAAAAGAATATGTACCCATAACCACAACAAGGCGACCTTTGGTTCGAACTACTCCCATTCCTGAACTTACAAAGACTTATCTGCCAGTTAAGTCACAAGTCAAATATTCAACAACTTCGGTTCCTGCAATCACATACCCATCCAGTACGTATCTACCAGTGAGGAAGTATTCTACTGTACCATCACTTGAGTACCTTCCAAAATCAAAAGTAAGAATCACCACTAGTGCTGGAACACCTGATGAATTTGAAGTAACCACCAGGAGACCAGCAAAGGTTATTAAAGTTGTCAGGCCAAAGATTAAGACAATCATCAAACAAAATGATATACATCCATTTTTATCGGCCAAGTTGGGAGCTCAATGCACTTGTACATCCAACAATCTAAAGCTGCGTAAAAACCAAAAAGTAATCATTGTTGAAGACGTCGATGAAGACGATGATGGATACGATGTTGAGAATAACTATTATGAAGACAATGAATATGAATCACAAAAACTTGTCGATATTACACCAACTCCACAAGTGTACATAAAGAGTAGCGATGGTACGACAGTGGGAAATGCCTATTCCACAAATGGTTACAGTCTACGACAGCGAAACAAATATGTCACCACTACTAGCAGGTATGAATCTATTGATGAACAAGAACAAGAGGTAATTGTGAGAAAGAAGGCAACAACAACGCCAGCTGCATCTGACAAGGAGATTGCCGATGCTGTGCGAACGGGTTTGAAATTGGTTAAACAGGCTGCCAAGGAGGGTGCTCGCGAAGGTGCTGAAGAAGCCATTAGAACCAGCAACAGAGTTCGTGATACGATTGAATGTCAAAGAGCCGGTCTATTCAGACATCCAAATATGTGTAACAAGTTCTACGCCTGCCGTTGGGATTGTACCAAGAATAAATATACTCTGCATACATTCAACTGTCCAGTACATCTGACATTTGACAGTAATCTGGGTGCTTGTAACTGGCCCAGTCAAGGACCTGCTTGCATGGAAAATACTCTCCTACCTAGTGCATAAATGTTACTACTTAAGATATTTATAAAATGTTGTTTCCTTGGAACTTAGAACATATTCATTCTATTATTTATTGCATCACATCATTGTTAGTTAGCTTGAAGTTTATATGATAATTATTTTTTCTTTCACACTTTATTCAGATTTATCTCTGCCATGTTTGTATGTAAGGTTATTTTTAAGGTGTATATTTTTTCTGTATTTGTAAATTATGTAAAGAAATGTAATATTGTCGAGTAAATAAATAATTTGCCTTTGATAAATAATTTTTCACTTTATACCGCTACCCTAAGTAGCCTAGTAAGGAAAGTTATTGGAAAGAAAATGGACCAATTTTGTTGCTTTCTTTTTTATTTTGTAGGGTATTCATACCGCTTGCCGGTGACACAGTCAATAGGTAATAGCTGGAAAACGTGTTTTGCTCAAGACTGTGGTGCGATAATTGTTCTAACGATTTTAATGAAGCTTGTATAAAAAAGTCATATTTCTATATAGATTGGAAAAGGTATAAAACCGGCTTCTTTTTATTTTAAAAGTCAAAATTTCAATATTACAATTTAAATTTTCAAAAAAATTCTAATCTCTAAATTTATTTTACAATTTTTATTTTAAGCAATGTTATAGTTAATTATTTAATGTTTAACTAAATCTCACTTTCGTAAGTACCATATTTTTCAAGTTTATATTATAATTTCATTATTTGTAAACATTAGTAACACCCTGACGAAGAGTCAATAAAGATTCGAAATCTCGAATAGGAAAAAGACTTAATCTTATTTCAATATATATGACTGCAGGACTGCATACCTTTTCCAATCCATATCCTAGCCATTCGTTAATAAATTTCCTGAATTATTTTTATTTTGTAGAAATGTTTAATCACAACTCAGAAAATTGAGGTTAAGCAGCTTTTGTTATAAAAGCCCTAAAAAATACAATGTTTGCAAAAATAGGTGTATTTTAGCATAACTTTTAATATAATTGAAGCGGAAGGCGTCATTTTTTATGATTTGTTAATAAACAAGGGAAAATGCTATTCTTAGGACATTTGGCTGGAATTTTCGATTTGGAAGTATATTTTCAATCCAAAATAGTATATAATCATCCTTGCATTCTATTAAACAGTAACATCCTTCAAAATTAGCAAAAAAATGCGTGAAAATATTAAACATAAGTTTGCGAAAAAGTGAGGTTAAACGAATTGATGATTGGCTTGTGCAGTAGGTAATTTAACTTTCAAGTGGTAGGTTAACTCGATCGATTTTTCGCCCAGCAGTCTGTCGTTGTGTTCTCTGAGTCTGCCATTACATACCTGTTGTTCACGTATTTTTCGGACACCCTGTATAAAATGAAATTTGGCATGTAGGTACATTTACAGACTACAATGTATTCTGGAAATTTGAGCTCATTGGTATTATTCAGAACAAAGCATTGTTTGCTAATCTTAGCAGAAATGTACAAAATAATTTGCAAGCCCGTTGGAGGGCGAAAAGTCGTAACGTTCCACGTGCTCTACTTCTCCAGTGAATTGATCTAGTATAGATATAATGATCTATTTCCAATTCGTTCAAAGCCAAATTACACAATTTTGATAGAGGAATGATACGATATATATATATATATATATATATATATATATATATATATAAATGAAGAAAACAGGCTGAGTACTGAGTAATATGTGTATTTAATTAGTCATATCAAGAAAAAGCGTAAACGATATATTATAACATCATACAATTATTCTATAGGTAGGTACTTTTATCAGGCCAGAGATAACGATTTTATCTAATGAATTTCCAGCCTCATTTTCAGTCTTACAGGTGTAGGGTGTGTTTGACTAAGTGTGAAACAGTGTTCCTTTGTTTTGTGAAATTTGTTCAAATAGGGTCTAAAAATGACTAGTATAGAGACCGTGGGGACAATTGCAATAAAACTAGTCAAAGTGGTGAGTACTCATTATTGAAGAAGAAAAAAAATCGTCCAATAAACCAATCGATGAGTATCAAATAGAAGATAATACCGATAGGTTATTTTGTATTAACTGGCAATATAAGTCAAATTAAGTGGACAATCTTAAGGTCTTCAGCAGTCTTGCAATCAGTCCATACCAATTTTTTTCGATTTTATTTTAATAAATTTAACACAAACGATACTATGGAAGCGCACAGGTATCTGTACAATAATTGATAATATTTTTATCATAAAGTAAACACGTTATCTCTGGATAATACGACTAAATGTAATGAAACAAATTCATTGGCTTTGTTCTGTTCATGTAGTTGGAAAAAATCAAGCATTACTATTTTTTATTCGTGGAAAGATAAAAGTTTACAGTTTAAGGAATGCAGCAAATTGAGAAATAACAAAAAATATTATCGTGGATTTTTCTTGATTTTTTTTCGATAGTAATTTAGCAAGAATATATTTTCACGTAAAAGTACGAATTATCATTCCGCTAAAAAAAAGTTTGTCCGGCCGCCATATTGCAACTACTATTCCGATCATCCCTATTTACAAACTCGACCGAGATATATTTTTATTACTGATTTGAGTAGCAAATTTTAATTTGATACCTTAAAAAATGCGATACTTATCTATGTACAATAAATATTTAAACATGTGAAATACCTGACCCTATTTTTTGTGTTAGTTCCAAGTTCAGTTTATCTCGCTGTTAAAAAAAAAAATAATTGTGTCACTGGAATTTGTCGGTCGAGTTTACGTCATTTTATTATATTTACTTACTCTCTTTACCATTACCAAAGTATTTCTAATCTTTGCCATTACTATAGTTTATATTGAATGGAATGAAAATAAGAAAAATTTGTTCAAGTTGGCACAAGATGAAAAGGAAATTTATGTCCTTAAATTTAGCACTACCATTATCGAATTCAATTCAGCGAGAAAGGGGTTAATTGTCGCTAATTTGTCGTAAATTTGCTATGGAAATTAAAAATTTGTCGCACTTTTAATTTTATTTTAGGTGGGTGATGCTAACTTGATAATAAAGTTAGCACTTCCACCCCCTAAAAACATAAAATTCTAGTTAGCACTATCACGGAGTAGAAAATGGTTTTTCCGTTTTGTTGTCGCTAATTAGTTATGATCGAAATCACAATCAATTTTGATTTTTCGGCTATTATAAACATGAAAGAGTGCGGACAACACGGCAAATCAATTTCAGTTTCGCACTAAATGTGAGATTAATTCTCTCGATTTACAATGCATAACTAACTTTATCAACAAAATATAATTATTCAAATTTATCGTTTTTGTATACCAGCTCTGTTTGGAAAGTCGTTCAAAAATACAGCTCCTTTAGAGGGCCGCCATTTTAAAATTTCTGGGGGCAAATAACCTTGTCATCTTCTCAGTAAGAAATTATTGAGGTGGTTGTTTAGATTTTTGTGTTTGTATGTAGTAGATTTTCTGCTTCACTATGTGAAGAAATAAAAATGTCATTCACGTATAAATTTGGTACGAACATCTAAACAGCAATGTTAATGTCAAATTAGCGGTTGAAGAAAATCTGAAAGAGAAAAAATCACAAAAATGCTCAATAATATTATTATTATTAATAAATATTTTTTACAAAAAATTGGACCAACTTTATTAGTTGGTTCACTGAAAATACAACATAATATTAATTCTATTGGTACTGGTAATTTTGAAGATGTGCAGTTTTAGTTAGATTGAAAACTTTTGGCACCAACTTCAAAAGTATCAGAACAAATAGAATTAATATTATTTTGTACTTTTCAGTGCTCCAACTAATAAAGTCGGTCCATTTTTTAGTGAAAAATATTGATTTCACACTTTCGAGTATAACATTAGTCATCGAAATCATTCAACGTTCACCAAGATAATGCGTTACTCATATTTTTTCAGAGATTTCAAAACATCGTGGAAATACACATATTTGAATTTACCACTGCTGTAACTCGGAAAACTATGATTTTTTTTTAAATTTAAGATCAAATGTTGCTGGATATGATCTCTTCTTTAATTTGGCACTCTCGAGTTTTTAATTTTAGAAAAAAACGCCCCCTCTACATAGCTGAAACATATATTTCGGACTGTAACGCGGAAACCTAACCTATGATCATTTTAAAAAATGTCCAATTCAAACGTTTCCGGATATAGAATTTCCTTTAATTCTGCCGCCTCGGATTTTAAATTTTCGGGAAAAATTTGGCCCGCCACCCCCTTTTGGGGAAGGTCATGTCTAATATTGTTTTTTTTTTCAATAGGATCATTTCTTAATACTCTTTTTTGAAATCACACTTTATTGGGCACAGATAAGCGATTTATGCCTTTCCAGATCTTGGACAGTATCCAAATTTCTTCGGCATTCTATCTAACAGCTCCTTCTATTCAGAACACAACTTTTGCTCCTCCCATATCCTCTAAGAAAGAGGTTTCAGTAATACTGACTCATGGTGTTTCTATATCCAGTACAACAGGTGTTCTATTAGCAATTCATGAAACTTTTCCACTTTTCATTTGCTTCAGAGCTGTTCTAATATCTGTACTTTCGAACTGTGTCATTGTCATCGGCCCCAAATATAGCTATCTCAGTTCTGCCCCTTCAATGGAACCTGCATTTTTGTTTGTTACATGTTTTCTCTATCTGTCCAGTTGATCTTCCTTAGTGGTGGAGAGGTCTCCAGCTCTTTTTGACAGCGTTTTGATGATATCGGTACGGTTCCCTCGAATCTCATTTGTGTATCCTGCTTCCTCAGCCTGTTCATTTAATAATACCTACTTCCGATCCTTTCTCACATTATTCTTCACGAGCTGCATACTTGCATTTTAGGCTTGCGCGTGTTTTATATTTTCATTATGCATCTCCTAATTTCAAAACTCGTATGCATACTTACTAGTGCTAGTATGCAGGCTTGCCGTGAAGAAGTACTGTCCATTTTTTGCCAACTCAAGGCCATCAACTGTTTGTATAAGTATTTCATTTTCATTCAATTTACCTAACACGACCACATCTATCTTTACAGGTAATCAACTTTATCATCTTGATGCTGTACAGATATGGCTTTCAAGGATATTTTCTTGGTGTAGGTGGTACATGGAATTTGAACGAAGAAAAGAATCCCGATGCTGAGATTGTAGCATCTGGTGTATTTGTTGGATTCATGATCTACACCATTGTCTCGTTAATAAGCTTATGCTTTACGAGTGGAGATCACAAAACGTGAGTAAATAGGTAATAATCCCAGGAAAAAAACATAAATGCAAATGAAAGACTTGTTACCAAATTCTTTCGAAGTTCCTTTAATTATAGAGCTCCTGACATGCTTAATATTTGTAGTTTGTGGACCTTTCCCAGGCGCAAGTAATAAACACAAGTGACAATTCTTTATTTAAGTATGCACTACTTTTGTGTGCACTACATAATGCTTAAGCACTGGATGAAGTAAATAAACTATAAACTTAGAAACTTAGAAAAATAGTCACAGAGCAGATGCTAGCGTGCTCTATCGGTGAATAGGACAGGCGTGCTCTATAAAAGAGACGCCATAAGTTCTTACGTTAATTTAATTTAAATGATAATTTATTATGCCTATGTTATGTTATGACTTTAAATACTCGAATTATTACCAACTACTGAATTATAATAACAATATGGGAATTGTATTTTTTTAAACCAACAGAAGAACGTTATGCATGTCTGGAGCACCCCCTGTTGCTATGCGAACTTGGATTGCACACTGCAGGGTGTCTTGATTATTCAATGAATCAAATTTTCATTTTAGATGAAATTCATTAACACTTATTAATTAACAATAAAATATTATTTCTTTTACATTGATACTACGTTTTTTTCTAGTACATTCACGGATATTTTGATGAACATCATTGGAGTTTTCTTGTGGATAGCAGTCGGTGCAACTGCACTCCACTATTGGCATGGTTATCTTAAAGAACATAAATATGAACATGTATCTTCGGAGAGACAGGTATGTTGCAAAAGCTTACAATTTCAGTTGTAATTTGATAATTTTTTACATATAATTTCACGTACATTCTCATTCGGTCATTGAAATGTTTTTGAAACTAAAAAGTACGCAAAATCTTCATTAATATCCATAAGATCATAAAACATAACTTGGGAATTTATATAGTATGATTCATTTGCAATCGTTTAAAAATAAACAATAAGATATGTTATCTTTGATATAAAGATATGAAATATCAATGCTTATTCTAGATAAAATTGTTATTGCAAAATTCGACGAAAATTAGGTTTTGACCTTTAAAAATAATAGAGCAAGAGCTAGCAGCAAAAAAAACAGTCCGAAATTACTCTCATTACATAATATTATCACAGAATATATATAAATTCTGTGATATTATGATGATTTCAAGATGGAAGCACAACAAGCGTTTTGTTGACCAAATGACAAATTTCTGATACATGATTGATGCGTTTGAAAGTTCCACTATTCTCGATTGGTTTCGATAAACAGTTCGCTTGTTGTTGTGTTCTCTTTTTTTTTCATTAGTATTTAATAAGTAGAAAATAAATACATAGGGGCTGCCCGGTTAAATTTTCTTCCAATACCTGTTTTGAGGTTTCCGAGGCAAACGAAACACAAATAACAAATTACACAACTTGATTTAGATAAGCACTACATGCACTGAATACATACTACATATTATGCAATCAATGAATTAAAAAAAATAGACTCAAGAAACTGCTTAGCAAATTTTTCTCTGAACAACTAAAATAATTAGCGAAGATCTTAGATCAAGACAGAGAACACAGACATCTGTTCTCTGATCAAGATCTAGCGCACTACACGATTGTATCATGGCGCACTCTATCGATAAGTAGAGCAAGCCCGTCTGTAGAACAGCTGCCTACGGTGCGTCCACCTTGATCTTGATACCTTACCCAGAGACAGAGACGTATAACGTCTTTGTTCTTTACATTACCTTTTTTAATGCTTTTTTGTCCAAAAATAAAAAGATATAGATAAAATGTTTAAAAATCAGATTAGGTTGACTGAGTAAATATTAAATCTCTAGAAAGTATTTCAAATGAGCTTGCAAACAGAGAAAAATGTTATGGTTATCTCAAATATTGATGAAGAATCTTTTACTGTACACAATAATTGAAATTAGGTATTTTTTGCTTATGCTCTAATTAGGCACTGGATATCGTTGAAACAGGGTTATAATGGACAGAATTTTCATCAATTAGGCAACGTCAGCTTAATAGAATTACTACCCAATAAAAAGGATTTAACATGATACATAGTACTAAATATGATTTTTTTTGTTTCACAGGTTGGTCTAGCCATGGGTTCCCTGTGTATAATCAATGGAGCAGCCTATCTGGTAGATTCTGTATTATCAGTAATCTTTATAATAAAAACCAAAATGAATTAAAATCACCAAATTTACAGTTACCTAATTATCAGCCATCACAAATATATTTATTCCACATTATAAGATAATTTTTGTAATATCATTTCCAAAACGAAAACCTCAAATCATGACATTATTAGATCCAGGGCTACGGATGCATTTAATATTTTGTTCTATACTTTGATTGTGCAATAAATTTCAACTTATAACTTTAGTTACTTGATAGGGTAGGGTAGGTTTATAAGAGATGTACCCATTGATGGAAAATTAAATGTGTTTGTAACGACAAACAAATAAAATATCAATTTGTCTGAAAAAACGAAAGGAATTCATTTGCTTTTTATACTTACGTAGTAGATTTAAAATAATGTGTAATTTAGACACTAAGATTTTTATGTTCTCAAATATACTAAGAAAATTTATAAGAGTATTTTAATTCATTAAAAAGATTTTTTATTTTAATATCGTCGAAGCTACAGAACGCCCATCTTTAACTAGTTTCATCTATGATGTAGTTCCAAAAACGAATAACCCGATTTATGAAAATCAAACCCCAAAAGAAGATAATTCAAAAGACATTTCAAATAAGCTGTCACTCGATATGTATTACTATTTAAGATTTTTAAGACGGTAGCTCCTGAGCGATGAAATGTGGCGAAGCTAATTTTGGTTAAAAAATTGTCTCCCTCAGCATTATTTTGTACGTATTTTAGTGGTTTTCTCTTGATGGTTACATTTCAAGAAATCCAAGTTTTCAAATGAACACCCTGTATGTTATAAATATAGTATGTATATTGAAAAAAAAAGTTAATCTACGTCAGTAAGATAGGTTCGAAAACGTAGATTCATATTTGTAAGGAAACATATTTTGATTCATTAACGCAATATTCCCATTATTTGTAATTCGAGAACCAGAATCTATATATATATATTAATTCTTTTGACAGACGTCAGTTTCACAAGTGAGCTAAGCGATGCATCAGTCGTTCCCACAAGAATATTAGTGATTACTGAAGCGGGACTCCGCGTCATATAGTATTCTATTAATCAACAATATCCAATAGGATCTTGTCGATTAATAGAATACTATATATGACACAGAGTCCCCCTTCTGATTACAAAGTGATTGGTAATGTGTCGTTTCTATGGACACGGCGTTCTTTTATCCCTTTTCAATTATACAGGGCGTCGAACTTGTAACGATTTTGATCGAATATTTGTTATATTCTTTTAAATACCGTATATAACAATATTACAACTTTATATTGTTGTGATAGGGATGGATTTTAAATTTATAATAAAATACAGGGTGTCTCATTGAAAACAAAATGTAAGTTTGATCTGGCACGACTTTATGGAACATACTGTATCATTGTAACTTATTCTAAGATTTGAAGCCCAGAGATGACTGGAAAGATTTTCATAGATAAATAAACTCTTTACGGTCATAAAAATGTATCAATCTCCTGATCAGTGAACCAATTCTGTCAAAATCATGGGTTTTTATCTAGTTCTGCTAATTAAGGAAGTAGAAAATAGAAATAAAATAAAATATTTAAACAAAACGAAACATCTTTATTATTGTACAATTAAATATTCAACGAAACTTTAACTCCCTTCTTCAACTGTTCCTTATACATATCCAAAATCGGTTGAACCTCCTCCTCCAAAAATTCCGTCACCTGCTCAGATGCCCGACCAATGTACGTGGAAGGATCCAACAAACCGTCCAAATCACTCAAAATCGGTTGGAAATACGGATCGGCTCGTACACGATCCAAGAAATCATTATCTTTACCAAACTGCTTCACTTGCGTGCCAGCTTCATGGGATAGAACTCTGATTTTCTCATGACACACCTGTCTATCACCGCCCTTCTTCACCATCGCCATAATTATGTTCTCAGCCGACATGAATGGCAACTCTTGATTGATACGTCTCTCGATAACTTTCGGATAAACGACCAAGCCTTGTGTAATGTTCACCAACACCATCAAGGCTGCATCAGCAGTCAGGAACGATTCTGACAATGTGAAGCGTCTATTGGCCGAATCATCCAACGTTCTTTCCAGCCATTGTACTGAATGAGTGTTGGCAGCATTGGAGAAAAGGGCTATCAAATGGCGCGCCAAGGCGCAGCAACGTTCCGATCTCATCGGATTACGTTTATATGGCATTGCAGAACTGCCAATTTGGCTTTTCTCAAAGGGCTCTTCAATCTCCTTCATGTTGGCCAAAAGTCTCAAGTCACTACACATTTTATGGATTGATGAACCTGGTTACATGAGAAGAGGTTATTTTTATATGTTTACACAACAATTTGAGATCAGTTTGAATTTTGAACCACAAATGCCTGCAAGTAAAGAATTACTCGAAACCCTTTTAGACGTCAGGAACATTAGTTAGATCTTTTCAGTCCTCAAAGCTTAACCCAGATTTCCGATAAGTAATAGAACCATTCATAGACTTAATTGAGTTAATACCTTCCAGCGGAAAAGAAGTTTCGGTTGTAATTGAAGATTTAGTTCATCTTAATTTCAGATAAGATTCTATTATAAATTCTGAATTGATGGTACCACGAAATAGCAAATATTTACCTAGTGAAGAAATAGCAGCAACCAATTCGACATCAACTTTTCTCGAATACGTTTGTCCTGTTACTGGATAAGTTTTCGAAAAGCCAGACAGCTCAGCCACCCGTCTATCCAGCTTCCTAACTTTGGTGCTGTCATTCAAGAGTTGCATGAATGAGGCTTGCGTACCAGTGGTACCCTTCGCACCTCTGAATCTCAAATCTTCCCTGGCCCGACGCAAAGCCCGTTCGTCCATCAGGAAATCATAGAGCCACAATGTAGCTCGTTTGCCGACTGTCGTTAGTTGAGCTGGTTGCAGATGCGTGAAACCCAGAGCTGGCAGTGATCTGAAATTATAATTAAATACTATCTTAAGTATCTACAATATAATAGTTGTCTGTTTATTGTAAAATGGAACTAGAATTCTTAAATTACTTGTTTTCCTTTGCGAATCCAGCCAAATTTTGAATAATGGTGGCAACTTTTGGTAGAAGCAGATCTAGACCGTCACGCAGTATGATCAGATCGGTATTGTCACCGACGAAGCATGACGTGGCACCCAGATGAATAATGGGTGCTGCTTTGGGACAAAGTTTTGCGAAAACATGCACATGTGCCATAACATCGTGTCTGGTGAGCTTTTCTTCGGCGGCTGCAGCATCGAAATCAATATTGTGAATGTTAGATTGCATCTCTTTGATTTGTTCATCAGTTATGTCGAGTCCAAGTTCCTATAACAAATGAAGGATTATTATTTATTATATAAGATGTTTTATCTTACAAACAGAAAATAACTCGATTTATGGTATTTCCAGGCCCATACCGTAGGTATGTACAGGGGTTTTCATTAAGGATGGACAGATAGATAGTCGTAGGACTATAGGAAAAAAAAATCTATTGAGGAAATCGAGCATAGAAAATTTCTGGAAATTACTTTCCCTAATTATACCACTAGGGGGCGTAATAGC
Source organism: Crioceris asparagi (assembly GCA_958507055.1). Taxonomy (NCBI): domain Eukaryota; kingdom Metazoa; phylum Arthropoda; class Insecta; order Coleoptera; family Chrysomelidae; genus Crioceris; species Crioceris asparagi. The sequence continues at coordinate 95,708,259 of OY293827.1, read as the reverse complement.
TACGGTCGTGTATAAAAATGCATTTTTCTTGAAAACGGCCCAATATAAGTAAAGAAAAAAATATAACCAAAGTAATACTGTTAAAATTCTGCATCTTTCTGATCTATCACTTTTTATTGTAGGACATGAAGTACGGGCAGTGGAGAAAAAAGAAATTTGACTGATTGAAATGCTTATAATTTTGGTTTGCCTTGACGGAATTTAGCAAACTATACCTCATTTAAGAAAGGAAGCTTTGCTGGTTAAGTAAGGAAAGTAACCTTATCGTATTGTTTATTGGTTTTTGCTGATCACGGTATAGGTCGTTATTTAAAGTTTAGTTTTTTTTATTTATTTTTTTGAAATTTTAAATGGAATGCTACAATTATTATACCCCCAAAAACAAAAAGTTGATTAAATTTGCAATAGAAAACTCAAACACGCATGTCGATATCATTTTTATTTCCAAAGTTACTACTACCAATAGAATGTTTTTTTATAAATTTGTTGAAATTTTTCTTTCAATTTTTTGATGAAATAAGTGCAGCATTCCATTAAAATTTCAAATAAAAAATAAAAAAATGAAACTTTCTAAATAGCGACCTCTACAGTGGGTAGCAAAAACCAAGGCAAGGTTAATTTCCTTATTTAATCAAAAAAGTTTCCTTTTTTAAACTAGATATAGTATGCTAACATCTGTTAGGGGAAATCAAAATTATAAGCATTTTAATCAGTAAAATGTCTTTCTTCCAAACTGCCCTTATTTCAAGTCCTACAATTATTATTTTGAAGTAATTGAAAATAAATCATGTACATATATATTTATTTATTACTTATTACCTAATTAGTTTACAATATTAGTCATTAAGATGTATTTTAACCATCCTTATTATTTAAGTAAGCACCTAACCTCGCTTAGAATTTAGTTAAATTAACAACAAGAGTTTGCTAAGGGAAAAGTGAAAACAATCATTGATGAAAAATAATCAGAGATGATGATCTATCCCGAAGGGTATGGGTAATTGACTGATGTCATTTAAGGGTTGCAGACGTATTAGTGTAACACTCGTAAATTAATGTTGTTAGAAATTCTAGGTAACTAAACTATTCCTGAAGTGATATTTAAGAAAATTATCATTTTGGTAGATAGTAGATATAGTAAATTCAAGCAGAAATAGTCAAGATAAATACATAGTAATTTACTTTCATACATAAAAAAAAGTCATTTCCAGGAATATTTTCATCATTACCTATATAGGGTGATCCGAATTATAATGAAGAAACTTTAACAGCATATTCATCAGATGAAAATAATTAAAAAAGTTCATATAAACTTATTTCTAAAAACGCTTCGTTTTGGAGATACGGGGTGTCTAAATATGGCGAAAAAAATCGTTTTTTCTTATTTTTAAAGAAACTCCTCTAGATTTTACTTTCAAACTTAGTAGGTATTATTGCCACTTAATATTAGGTGCACATGCAAAAAAAAATGTTTTTTTCTCGAAAACGGTCCGTTTTAGCGAAAAGACTATAGAGACTATTTTTGTTTAGAATTGATCAGGATATCTAATTTTTTTAATAAAATTGCGATAAACCATTAGCATACAACTTTTTTTATTATTTTAATTAATTAAAACGGTCTCACGAACGCCACTGGTAAAACAAAAACAAGTGTTTATCATGCTATAAATTTGTTTTTAAGTGCCCATAATACTTACTAAGTTTAAAAGCAAAATCTAGAAGAGTTTTTTTAAAAATAAGAAAAAAACTATTTTTTCGCAATATTTCAACACCCCGTATCGAAGCATTTTGTTTATATGAACTTTTTTAATTATTTTTATCTGCTGAATACGCTGTTAAAGTTTCTTCATTATATTTCGGACCACCCTGTATAATATTATTTATTATGTTCTCTTGTATTTTAATTATATTACTTTTATGAAAAAAAAGTGAGCTAATATGAACGGGTCTTGAACCCACGATCCTATGACTAGCGGACGTCAACTTAATCATTGAGCCATAAGCTGTCCATGCGCACACATTAGAATGTTATATAAACAATCAGGGTATAGCATTTCACATTTGAAGCTTTTGTGTACTTTGTGATTCCGTTTTGTTTGTAGTTTGTTTGTTCTAATGAGATAATGGTTTTAACACTAGGATGACATAAATATCTGTCAAAATGGATTCTGTGGCTTCAGATTCTTTTTAGCTAAATTTATAGATTTTATTTTACCTGTCAAACTATACTACCCCTTTTTTCAGAGCTATTCTTGGAGATTAGGGGGGAAGAGTCTACAAGGGTTCCTTTTGTCATCTTTCTGGGAACCCTAATAAAAAATTATTCAACGTTTTCATAACTGTGTATCGTACATTTGTCTCTAAATTTTAGGGCCTAAAGATAGAGTTCCAATGCAAAAATAATTATACGTTTGTTTATACTCCTAAAAATTAACCTGGTTTTGCATTAAATAGGGTGAGAAGTGAGAATATGAGTATTATCCAGTAGAAATTATACATATCAGCTGAGAAAAGTAATTCGAATATTAGATGTCGTAATGTTACAATATTCAATTTGATTAAATAAATTTATGCGCGATTAATCATACTGTGTGATGCTCTTATATGAAATAGATAATAAACAACATATAAACAATAATAGGAAGGTGGTTACACAATTCAAGGTCACCGATGCAATTTGTACCTCAACTGAATGGAATGCTGATGATAAAATATCTCTCCTCTAGTAAAGCAACATTCCGAATGCGTTTAAATTCAAAGCTGAAAAACGCGTAACCAAACTTAAGTAAACACCACAAAGAAAGTTGGGACATACAAATACATTTTTAACGGCTCCTAATTATCACACACATTATTTACGAAGTGATGAAAAACTGATCATTTCCGTCGAAGTTGTATTACACACAATTGATGGAAATTGTTCGTAATTATTGTGATTCGTCACCGGGACCGAGAAGGAAGAAAAAAACAATTAATGAATGCATTATTATATGTAAGTGTGCGTAGGAAGCGCGCCTTTTCTCCTAAGATCCCTAAAGTTAATTCGAACCTGAGGTTAATAGTGTCAATTAGAAGAAATGAGTATATTTTACTTCTAGTACTCTCGGCTCGTCTGGACATAGTTGTTGTTGAGGTATAGAGACATATAACAACCAGCATTCATTAGTCAGAATCCATATGCCACTGAAGAGAGTGAATTATTTTTGTGAGTGATTCTTTTGGTTGTAATAATTTATTAAGGATAAAAGGTAATTGAAAAAAACGTCAAAGTGGCTAACAGTGAGTTTTTTGGAGTTGTGGCGGACGACGTACACAGAATGTCTGCCGAAGTGGAAGCAAAAGATAGTAATGTTAAAGAACAGGATAAACGGAAAAGTTTGAAGACAATCTTGAAGGAGCAATGGCAGATTGGAATCAAAGTTGTTGAGCTGGTAAGGAAAAAAATTACTTTCAGAGATTTTAAATGCAAGATTCTCAAATTTATTCGAGAGCGATAATTTTATGTAAATCTATACATATATACGTATAATATAATAATAATAATAATAATAATAATAATAATAATAAAGATTTATTTCTCAAGAAACATAAATGTTTATAACAGGGAAAGTAAAAAATAATAATAAATTAAAAAAAACATAAGTATTGGAATATACAATGAAATCAGAAGTGTAATTAAAAAAAGCTATATAAAAATTATTTATTATATTGCATTAATAATAAATATGTTTTAAAACTATTTTTGATTCTTGTTTTTCCAATATAAAAACAAATCCGGTAAGTCACTGGAATTGATTGTTTATTGCTAGATTCTCAAATTTATTTGAGAACGATAAAATATTATGTAAATCTATACATATATACGTATAATATAATAATAATAATAATAATAAAGATTTATTTCTCAAGAAACATAAATGTTTATAACAGGGAAAGTAAAAAAATAATAATAAATTTAAAAAAAAACATAAGTATTGGAATATACAATGAAATCAGAAGTGTAATTAAAAAAAGCTATATAAAAATTATTTATTATATTGCATTAATAATAAATATGTTTTAAAACTATTTTTGAATCTTATTTTGCCAATTTTTAAAAAAATAAGATAAGTCACTAGAATTGATTGTTTGCCAATTGTTGTTTTAATTTTTAATGATACAAGATTATAATAGAGAAACTAAATTTGAATCTTTTAAATTATTTACGACCAGATGATTGAATATACAAATTTTAATTTTATATAATGAACAAATATCAAACAGTTTCCTGGGTTTATGTAAATTAACTGTGGGTTCTCTGTAATTCACTGCACATGTACTTTATAATTTTATTTTGAAGTATTTTCAAAATTTTCATTAAAGATTTTGTTGCTGAACCCCAAACTGAAATTAAATATTGAAGCTTTGAATATACTTATGAAAAGTATATTAATTTCAGGTATTTTAAAGGTAAATAATTTCTAATTTTAAATAGAACTCGAATTATTGGAGCTATCTGTTTTCTCAATTTTTCAATGTGTTTGGGCCATGTTAGATTTTCATCTACGAATAATTCAAGAAATTTTCCAATGGAAAAGTACTTACTTAATCATTACTTAATTTGATTTGATTTTTTAAATTTCTAAATTTTGTGCATTTTTTACCGACCCCCGTAACTTCTTTATTTAAGAATATTTATTATTTTTGTAAAAAACAGTTTTCAGGAACTTTTTTTCAAAGAAATCTAATGTTCCTAATGTTTTTGGTTTACAAAATGGTTTTCAAGCTGTAATAGATGTACTTTTTCTTATGGACCACCCCGTATATTTTTGGATATTTGTTTCTCAAATGAAATTCTCTTTCCATATATGGAATCTAACAGAGACGCTAATTTAAATTCACATTATTACTAAAAGAGTTTTCAAAATTTAGAAAAGTTCAAAGCTCATTATTTTTCTTATTTTAAACTAGAACCCCTGTATATTTTCATGTCATTTGATTCGGAGTGCCGCCCTGTGCACGCAGCTTTAGACGTGGAAACAATAAGAGCCACATTTTTTGCAAGTTTATGGATCTTTTTACTAAGCACTCAGATTAACCAGTCTCTAATACCATTCAAGCCAGGCTAATTGCCCTTGGACTTTATGTCTGTCTGTATTCTGCACTGACTTTATAATAAATGGACTCTTTAAGTTTCCTAGCAAATGGAAGCGGTCAAAACCTAGATGGTGGCTAGACTGGACGTCTCAGGTCGATAATGGCCGTAACAATGACGTTTGTGCGGAATCTAGGTACACTCAAGACAGTTTTGGCATTAGTAATAATAAATCGCTAAAGGAGCCATTAGTTTAGAATGTCATTTTTCAGAAAAGCTTTATTTTCATTATTTATTGATGATGGTACAGATATGCATTATATTTGATTTATTATTCATAAACTTGATGGATAATTAGTTGCAAGACAATCAGGGGACGAGGTTGGAAGAAACCAGACCTGATACGTCAGTCTAGTCTTGATCAGATAACTAGCATTAGCAATTAGCACTAGCAGTCCATGATCTACAGCCAAGCTTATTCAATGATTTTGACGTGAATGTTATTGAAGACAACTCCGAAGAAAAATATAGGCTACTTTTTATGATACGTTCGTCTCCACCAATGACCTAATAATACTAGATTCTTAGGCTGCCTTTTCTGCGAGTGAGTATTGGTTATTTGGGGATTTGAAGATTTAGAGTGGTGGGGGAAAAGTCAATATTCACTGTATTTACAGCTTCGGTTATTTGGGTATTGGAGACTTTGACTTGACAGATAGATGAATCTTTTGCGAACATCAAATTTCTTCATTTCGAAGGCTGACATTTTGCCGAAATGATATCTAAGCCACTATATTCTAATTTCCTTTTCCCTGGAGAAAAAATATTAGGTACTACTTGAGGAGGAAGCAATTGATGAAGACGGTCCAACAGACGAAGTTTGTGGTTTAATCAACTGCTCTGTTAGATTTGAAGTTGTTGTTACAAAACCACAGTCCTCAGTTTATATTTATAAATTCAATCTAATGACAATTGACCTTGATGAGATGACAACAACTTTTTGGGTATTTGGAGATTCGGCGATTTTGACGTTATGATAATGTGACCATTTCAGCCAATGACGTGAATCCCCAAGTTCCCAAATCTCCAGCGCACAAAAGGCGCCTTTAGCTGGGCTCGTGTCGGGTGGTGAAATTATATTATTCTATGTCATTAAGAAGTGTCAAAGGAATATGGGTTTAATTATTATTTATTATACATTCACAATGAATAAGAATGTTTGAATGGAGGTTTACAAAGTTTATTTGCTGACGATATCAAGGACTTAAGCTAGCCAAAAGTATATCGAAATTTGTACAAGTTTTCCGTACTATTTTTTTGTAACATTTTATTTTCATTTGTGACTTTATTGAAACTTTTCACAAATATAATTCAGACAGCTTTATTGAAAAGTTTTTTATACTTAGAATCATTTGATTTGATTTTGATTGGAACCCTCTGGTCCTATAATCACTAATAAAAACATCTTTTCCATTTGACAGTTGCTATGTGGAGCTGCCATGGGTTTTATATACGATCCAGCTTTGACGGCTGGACTCGGGAAGAGCCATCTTCATCATGTGGGAATTATGTATACGGCTTACACAGGCTATATGGTAATCAACTGTGTTTTAATCTTCAGCAGGATCCTTAAGGAAAAAATACCCTATAGGACAGTCGCTGTTTTCTCACTTGTCGGATCTGCCCTATTTTTAATAACATGTAAGTAAGGGGGCAAATAAAGTACCTTCAGAAAAAAAACATGGACTATCCTTATTAACAGCTGTTTCGTAAAGAAATCATATTTAATATACTTTTGGGAGGGGGTTCAAATATTAAAAACGACTGTCTGTCAAAAATGTGACGTCATCCACAATCCAACTTTTTGAGTAGTGAAGATATACGTCATCAAAAGATGTCAAGCGTGCTGATGTTAAACTTGTAAATCCAAATAATTTAATAAATAGTTTTTACAAAAAAATGCACCAATATTATTAATATTCTTTTGTATTTTTCTGTGCACCAACTAATAAAGTACAAATATGTATGACTGTAACATTAGTTATCAAAATCATTCAACGTTCACCAAAGATAATACGTTGCTTATACTTTCATTCAGAGATTTCAAAACATCGCTGAAATGCACCTATTTCAGACTTTCCACTGCTGTAACTCGGACACCATACAGTTTTTGAAAAATGTTCAATTTAAAAGTTGCTACATCTAATCTCTTCTTTAATTTGGCCATCACAAATTTTCAATTTTCGAAAAAATTGCCCCCTCCACCCCCATTGCCCGAAGTTTTTGAGGGGAAGGACATGTTGAATGTCGATTTTTTTTTTCAATGATTCCAAATTTCAGTAGTCCTCTATCAAAAGAAAAAAGAATCATGGAAATCAGAGCAGGTTTACTATTTATAAAGCGCGAACATCCATAAAAAACATGCAAACATTCGAATTCCTCCGTTTGGTTCTTGGTCAAAAACAACTCTAATTACATATGAATTCCTATTTGGATCTAGTTTAAGATCAAAGACATGTTTTCCATAGCCTACTAGGAGGCTGTTTTTTTTTAAATTCAAGATTAGATCAAATTTTAAATATCTTTTCAGGTATTCTTTTAACCGTGGACAGAATGCAGCTGATGGAACATTATTTCTACCATCCGAACATGTATCTGCTGACAATGATGACAACGTCGATAATTTTTGCATTCGTAAATGTTGTTGTAATGGCCGCCGATGCGGCATTCACATTTGTCTGGAAGGCTGACTTCTAACATATTATTTATATATTGTAAAATAACTATACATATATTACTAATCCTCAAAACGAATAAATGCCAAAGCAAACTACATATATCCAAAATATGCTATAAAACTGATTTTTAGTTTTATGTATTTACTATTTACGATATGCTTTAAGAAACTCATAATATGGAAAAGGTGTTCCAGAAAAGGACATTCATTTGGGAAAAAAGATAAATTGTCAATGACTACTTTGTATTTTTATAATACAAAAATGAGTCAGCTGAGTATAACGTTTAAATTTTGACACTGATCTGACTTTTTTCAACATTAATAAGATATTGTTAACCTCGTTGTTTTTTTTGTGCAAAATACATTATCTGATCGATAATGAAATATATAATGTAATATGAACAATTTCGTAAAATACAATAACTACAAAAAATCTTTAATAATGATTGAGAATATACAATAGGCTAGTATAGGTTTAATCATTGTTGAAATTTATATTATAACATATAACAACAATACTGTTATATACTTAATACTTAATTTAAGCATTATTTTCTTCAGGAATAGGAGTAAAATTATTGAGTTAAAGGATGTTTTCGCCTTTAAGATATATGTTGGAGAGAGAAGTATTATTTAAGTTTTGTACATTATAAATCTATTTTTATCAAAGTCCGTCCACTATTTGTAAAGCTTATTCATAAGGTATGTTTCTGGCTTATAAATGAAATCTATTGAATAAATACCTATGTTCTATCGTTTTTTCTAACCTCTTTTATTTCCATTCGTTTTTTAACTGCTTTCCTGATTTTACACAATACCTACGTTGATACTGGGTACGGGTACCTACTCAACAGCGTCCACTAGAATGCTAATATGTTAAGGTCCCCATACACGATGCAGTTTACCGGAAGGCAGGCCTCTCGATTGGCAAACCGTATCGTTAATGGTCATATCGGCCAGAAGGCGAGGTCTGAGCTCTCGGCCTCCCCAAAATCTGCCAGCTCCTGAAAAATTACTTTTCGGCTATGCTTTTCGCTTATTAGTCGGAACGTACATGTGTGAAAGGGGGTACACCCCGAGAGTTTCTGTGAACAGAAAGCATTTAAGAAGAAATAATTTGTGTAGAGATTATAAAGAGTATTGTATATGGAAGTAACCTAAAAAATGGCTGATATGAGAACGTGGTCACACGACTTCATTGAAGAATTTATTGAACTATATGTTGCTACCTTGTTTATATTGTTGCGTATGTGGGTTCGCAGATAAGTGAGACTTATTTTGAGTTATTAAATTAACTTTATTTACACTCGAAATAATATAAATTACAACTTAACTTTACTATACTCGCACTTTTGAACCAAATGTTTTTTTGGACTAACGTATAGACATATAACAACATGCCGTTGAAATTTTTTCGAAATTCAAAAGTGTGAACGATCGCAATAGGTACATTTATATAAGAAATTTACCTAAAATGTTCATAATAAATATTGCTACAAATAATTAGGTATTGTCATGTAGTACCCACAGATTTTCAATTTTTGAAAGATATCGCCCTCTCCACAAAGCAATACATTTAATTTAGAATTTAGAATAATTAGAATTTAACATGCCTCTACATCGAAAACCGTAAATCTTTTGGAAAAATGTTCAATTTAAACATAGCCGGATATTGTCCTATCTTTAATAATACCACCTCAGATTTTAGATTTTCGAGAAAATTTGGCCCCTCCACCCCCTTGAGGGCGGTTTTCGGAGGGAAGGAGATTTCGGATTTGCATTTTTATAAATATGGGACCATTTCTCAAGCTTCCTCTTTCAAATTAATCAAAAATCATCAAAATCAGAGAACGATTACTGTCGATTACTATACAATTGAAAAAAAATCCCGATGGCCTGTAGTCAGCGGAAAGGTAAATTTTTCAAAATTCATTGAATTGAACAACCTTTTCATTGGAATACCTACATGTTATTAAATAAAATTGTCATAGCCTTGCGGTTAGAGGTTTTTGTTTTGGCTGTTGAATATAAAGCAGACAGGGTTCGAGTCCACTTCAAGGCAGATTTTTTTTTCGTCTATTTCTTTTCAATAAATATACTATATATTTTTTTAATCAGGGTCTATATTAAGATCTCCAGAAAATGTACAGTTACATCAAATTTATATTGAGTGTTCATGTTTTATCAATATTTGTTATTTTTCTTTATTAATTTTTATTTTTTTACCTGTGTATTTTATCAAAAATTGCTTTGTACAAAAGTTGTAGGTACTGATTACATCTATAACCTAAAATTATTTTTGATGTTATTTACACAACGGCTCTTTTTTGATAATTTTTTTAAATGTTTGAATGGTCGCCATTTTGAAACTACTTACCCGATATTTTGCCCAATAACGAACTTGACTGAGATATTTGAGAGATTGATTTTTGTAGCAAATTTGAACTTGATATGTACAAAACTGCGACCTCTATCGTGTTAACAAATTTCGTAATATTCCATATATATATATATATATATATATATATATATATATATATATATATATATATATATATAAACTTTTGAACCAAATGTTTTTTTGGACTAACTTATAGACATATAACAACATGCCGTTGAAATTTTTTTTATATTTCTATAAGAAATTTACCTAAAAAGCAGACAGTCAAATTGTATACCTCCTAAGTTCGGGGTTCGTCGGTTCAGTTTACAGGTTTCTGGATATTCTCTAATTTTTGCATACTTACCTAACTCAATTTGAAATATAGATCTATCTGTACTAGGTAGTAGTAGAAGCTTGATCTACTTGGATCATTATTGTCATTGTCACATCGAAAAGAAAATGACAGTAGTTTCATTTCTGTAAACCAAAACCAATGTTCTTCAGTGCAAAGTCCTTTCATTAGTTTAGATAGCTCGCTCTACATGTATGGAAGATGGACACCATTATTGATAAGAAATCGGGTAAACTTACTGAGATGTTTAGAATTAGTGAGTACCACTTCATTAATTACCTATCAAATATATTACAACCTATAATAATGTCGTCTCATTCCAGGTGCTCGTTTTCGTTTGTTTCATAATAGATATAACTTTGTACGAAGCCATGATTTTCATACCAATGAAAATTGTACATTACACTGTAAGCAGCTTTTTCTTTTTCATTGTAACCTTTGATGTGATTTCGTGGTTTGTGCGACATCCCATTATGATCAAAACATGGATCATGATTGCCACGTCAGGTTTTCTAATGTATTTACTGGCAGCTGGAGTATTTTTGCTATTTAGAAGACGAACCTATGATGGTCTTATTCGAGCAATTTGTATTATTGACATTATTACTGCCATTGTATTTATCATCGATTGCATCCTAATGTTCTGGTAAGTTATGCAATGCAGACAATCAATAATTGCATGTCAGTACAAGAAAAAAACTTCACAGGGGAGCCGATGTAGGACCACGTAAGGTAAAAAGAAAAAAAGGAAAACTGGTTAATCGAGCGACATCTGCTTGCTTTTGTGAGTACCTACATATAATAGCTTATCAAGCAATGACCTAAAAACAGAGACAGACGGAACTCTAAACAATAAATTGGGCTGACATCATCCCTGTTCGGCCACTCCTTATCGTATAACCTCATTTTCCCCCACTATCTAAAAACCGTTTTGGTGGTGTTTTTAAAGATATTCTACAATTTTCTTTGGTTTATTTTTTTTTAATGACTAGATGTTGGCAAAACAAGATTCAAATATAGTTAAACAAATATATATAATAAATAATTTTTATATAGCTTTTTCAATTAAATTTCTGATTTCATTGCTTATTCCAATACATACCTATGCTTTTTTATTATTATTTATTTTTGTCTTAGTGTTTGAGGTGAACTCTCATGAGTGTCCGTATATTAGAAAAAGACATTCAAAGGGCATACCTGTGGTGAAACCAGTCTCGATTACATCGTATGGAGGAACTTTTCCTGTATCTAAAGAACTGGCACCACTACCAAGTCCTGACAGTAGAAGAAGGTAGGTATATATTTATATATCTACCTGATGTCACAGGTATAGGTACCTTTTATTATGGGTTAAGTCACAGAACACCTAAAATGTGGGGTAAGTAGTCTCTCATGTTCGACCGCTTGCTTTTTCGTTTTTTTAGCAGATAATCGTAGGTATATTATATGGACATTTTTAATAAGTTTAAATATATTTAGTAACTCTTATAGAACCATCTTAAATCCTGTTTTACCCGAGCAAAGCTCGGTCTCCAGATATTATTTATTAAAAGAGTATTTGCCATATCTAAAAGAATATAGTAAATTAGTGCAGAAGTACCTAGAGAAGTTTACCTGTGTCTTTTTTGAATGCTAGGTACTAGATGAATTTTGGGAGATAACTTACTTTTTTCGACTATAGTCACTTATGTATATCATTAAAACAAATTCATTACTTTCCTGCTAGAAAAGTAACATCGACAAAAGTGAGTGCAACAACTTCAATCACACGAAATATGTTCGGCAAAAAAATCAGAGGACCTGCATGCCGAAAGAACGAGATAGCACCCCAGGAACCCGACTGCGATCCCAATTGTCCTGGGAAACAAAATGTACCAATGAAAGAGCGAACACTACGTCAAGTGGATCTTTCGTCACCTTCCGATTCAAATATGGCTAAAGGCGGCGGCGTTTCTGTAATACAACCACCAGTGGCTCTGCGTGGAAAATCAATGGGTATAAAAATTGATTCAATAAAAAACGACAGTTGAATAATCCTACAGCAAAGTTTTTCGAAATGAAAGATTTGAAGATTTCATCTGTGAAATATTTTAAAATATATGTATATCTGGACATATTCCACATTAGAAATCTTCCATTTTACAAACGGGGATTGCGTCCAACTTCGAACTCATAGTAATCGACTTCCAAGCGCTGCTTTGATTTCTTCGGGCACAGCCACGAGTCATATTATGTGTATCCGATGAGTTCTAATAGGAACGAAATCGGCGAATCATACACTTGATTCAATTATTGTGATCTGTTTCGAATGAAAGAAAAGCATAGGATTGGAAGTTTTTGCAATATTTATATTAAATAAATTTTCACTCATACTGCGATTATGTCATCCAATGCAGGATGGAGTATTTGCTCATGGAGTAGTTGTTTTCATCATTGGTAGGCATGGTAATTGTATTACCTATTGACTACTGTTGATCAAAGTCATTTATATTTGTTTACAGATCAACAAAAAGGTGATATGAGAGCATCTAAAGGTGGTAAAACTGTTGAAAGAATTTATGATAGAGGATCAACACCTGGTGATGAGTTGTGTGATGATAGTTGTGAGCAATTTACCAGTCTAAGTGAAGCGGAAAAACTGAAAATTTTCCGAAACATTTTGAGCGAGAATACTGACACAAAACAAAGAACGCGTTCATCGAATCAATCGTCAAATATGAGAAGATCAGCTGGCAACGATGTAATGGCTCAGTAAGTTATCATTGCTTGTAAAATAGTTTATTTAATAGTTCATTGAAAATATAAATGTTTAATCAATTATTCCCGTTAAATAACTTGTAGAGCGTCGCTTGTTTGCCATGTTACATTGACCGGCATCGACTCGTCGAAGTTAAGCATTGCGGAGTGCTACCAGCGTTTGGATGGGTGATAAGCTGGGCGCGTATCCGAATTCACGTTAATAATAACTATATATCTCCTTGTTTATGATAATACTTTATGGCAACTGTACCAGTAAAAGTAAGGCACTCGATGAAGAATGCCAAACCTGCGTAATTTTAGAATTACATGAAAAAACTATATCTTATAGTAAATCATCAAAAGATGAAAAATGCGACCCATCATTTACACTAATTTTCCCACCTTAACTTTAATTATTGATTTATCTGAAATGTCTGAGATTGATGACTATAACCATATTAATTATTTCAGAAAAACCGATTGTCCAAGTGCAAAGTGTTGCAAGTGTGGAAAATATCAACAGTCAGCAGGAAAACGGGAGCAAGGAACAGAACCTCCTCAATCAGGACCGAACAATATGAGATGTACTTGCGATATAGTCGTGGACAGAGCAGACAGACCAAGCGGTACATCAAATTTGTGACACCTAATCAGCTGTTTCGGATGTCATAACTCAGTTCCAACTTGATCTGGACTTTTATAATTGGATCTGAGTAAAACATTCGATATAGTAGATCATATGAGTATTAGGGGGGTTTCATTCAAATTTATTTGTCTAATTGAAAACGGTTCGTGGAAATAACTGGTCCAGAAAAAACAATGGTGTTCCACAAGGGTCTATCTTTGGACCAGTCCTTTTTCTCTGGCAAAATTGGGATTGAATGGAAAAATAAATTTGTTTGCTGATGATACTACTATAATATAAAGTGAAAAAAATATACAATAAATTAAAATTAATCTCCATAAAATCTTGCGGTTAAAACTTAACTTAACCCAATACTAAATAATGAAAATCATCTTTCACGTTTATAGTCAGGAAGAACATACTCTTATAAACAGTATCTACTGATTTAAAAGGTCAAATTAACTTTAATAATGAAAATATCAAATATTCCTTAAAACGATATTTGTCCGAAAAATCAGTTCTTCATAATTGTATAAAAAATCATGATTTATCGAAATCTCAAAAAAATGGCAGAACGAGATTCAATTTTTTTTATATATATATTTATTGTCAATTTAATGTAACAAAGAAATCTTTTATTAAATTTGTGAATTCATTGCTTATTCCAATGCTAATTTAAGATTCTAAATAATAAATATTTTTCCCTGTCAAACATTTATGTTTCTTGCGAAATAAATCGTTATTATTATTATTATTGAATTCAATTTGAAATGAATCAATCATTTTGTCAAAAAACCACATATGCCCTCCTAATAATAAAAAATGGATGCCAATCATGACAAATTTTTAATTTCCAGGTGCAGTATCTGCCCGAATGTCCACTCAAAGACAAAGTAAATTATAGCTTAAATTTAAAAGATATTACTGATTTATTTTATATTTTCTTTCTCTTAGGTATGTCCCCTCAAAGGCGTAGTAATGCTCAAGGTATGTTTTCCAAATAATCTTAACAGAATCAAAATTATTATTTTTAAATATTGAAAATGATTCGTTTTGAATAATAAAACGATATCAGCAGGTTAAAAAGAGAACTTTCTATTGTGTATATTTATGATTTTTTAAGTATCATATTATAGTGTCACAGAATCAGCTGTTTTGATTGGTTGGTTCCAACTTGATCTAGACTCAAAAACACATTGTGGACTTTATCAATGGATCTAAGTAAAGCAGTTGATACACTACTTTATAAAATTCTGTAGAATATTAAATATCATATGAGTATTAGGGGAGTTGTATTCACATAGTTTAGAAATTATTTTTCTAATAGAAAACAATTTATATGTATGGAAGAAATAACTGGTTCAGAAAAAACTGTATTATGTGGTGTTCCACAAGGGTCTATCCTGTGACCAGTCATGTATATAAATTTGATGGCAAGTTTGGAATTAAATGGAAAAATAAATTTGTTTGCTAATGATACTACTATAGTATATAGTGGAAAAAATTTACAAGAAATTAAAATAAGCTATCACTAAATTTTGAAAATCATTTTTCAAGTATACAGGCTGTTTCAAATTCGACTCTCTCCATTGGGATCTCGGAAACTATTGGGAAGACGAAAATGATTAAATTGGGGCAAAGTTGCGCATTTATGTGCTCAAGAATACTCCGTTTAGAAAGTTTGGAAATTTCGAGTAGTTCCGAAGATATCCGGAAGAAACCGAATTTTCGGAAAATCATTTTATTTTTTTCCTGGCTTTATTTCTTAATGATTTTTTAAATAAATAACACATTTGCTTTGCCAATTTTTTCACTCTTTCCAGTGGTGTTAATAGTTTTGTAACCTGACGTTTCGTATCCAATAATTGCAAGTTCTTCTTAAAATAAGAAATTATTCACCATTGAAATATGTACCTGAAATTAATATACTTTTCTTTTGTATATTCAAAACTTTAATAATTAATTTTATTTTGGGGCTCAGCAACAAAAACGTTGAAAATACTTCAAAATTTGTATATTTATTCACCTTGTCAAAAATTATTTGAAACACTCAAATTTAATTTTTCTAAATTAAAAAAAAATGCAAAACAAGATTCAAAAATAGTTTTATAAAATATTCATGGTTAATTTAATATAATAAAAAACTCATATATTGTTTCTTATTGAGATTAAATTATAAATTCATTTACAGCCTCTTCCAGATCTGATTCATATAGAGTAAGCCCAAAATCACGTATGAGTAAGTAAACAAATTACATTATTATATATAAATCATGAATCTATTAATTCAAATTTTCAGGTGGACCTAGCAACAGAAATCAGTTAGTAGCAGATGGTAGTAAGTTTGTTTCCTCCGTTAAAATGAACCTGATAATAATAACTGATTTATTCACAATTATAGTCGAATATGTTAACTGGAACATACAGGGTGACCCAAAATTAGCCTGACCGAAAATTGGACCGACTTTATCAGTTGTTGCACTGAAAAACACAAAATAATATTAATTCTATTGGTGCTGGTTCTTTTGGAGTTGGTGCCTACAACAACAAACTACAACGACTTTACCATTGCGAAACTCGGAAACCGTAACTCTTTTGAAAAAATGTTCAGTTTAAACGTTTCCGGATATGGTCCCCTTTATAATTTTCAAATCTCGAATTTTCGATTTTCGGAAAAATTTGCCCCTTCCACATAGCTGAAAAACATAGGTATTTCAGACTGTAGCGAGAAAACGTATGATTATTTTTTGAAATGTCCAATTTAAACATTACCGGATATGAAATTTTCATTAATTCTGTCGTCTCGGATTTTCAATTTTCGACAAAAATTAACCCACACCCTTTAGGGGCGGCTTTTGGAGAGCAGGAGATTTTGGATTTGATTTTTCTCAATATGGGACCATTTCCCAACTCTCCTCTTTCGAAGAATTTTATAGGTCATTTTTGAAAATGTTCATATTGTGGATTTCAGAATAAGTTATTTAGATTAAAAATCTTTTTCAGGCGAATCTGACGAATGTGGCGGAGGTTGTGGACAACGTTAATGATTGTGATGTCCAGCAAATCAAAAACTTGTATTAAATATATGTTGTATTTCAGTTATTTTTTAGTTGATAAAATAAAATATTACTTGTTATTATTAAATAATAATGATGAAATTAATAATTTATTTGTATTTGAAAATCTCAGCGGTATCGAACACCGGACATAAATTCTCATTTTTAATTAGTCAATTGACTTATTCCGTAATTTTGCATAAACAAAAACTGACCTTTACATATATGTATATACCTAACTGAAATATATAGAGTTTTATAAACACACTAAAGTGTTCCACTTTTGCAAATGAATCCTTCAAGAAGTACATAAATAGACCAGAGCATTTTCAAATATCTCAACCTTCAGCAAAGTAGGTCTGAAATAATTTCACATATTCTAATTATTATTGAGGCTTATTAGTACAGGTGTAGGTAATTTTAGGTCAAGATTCACAGTCTAGATGACACAAGATGTTTATTCAGTAATCTAGAAAGATACAAAAAACAAGGAAGTAAGACGTATTCAACATTAAACAAATTTGTATAATTTGGCCAGCAATATCTCCCGATTAATCGCCATTATATTTTTTTCTATGGGAATATCCCAAAAACATTATATATTTGCAAAACAAGACGTGATAATCTTGATGATCTTGGATTGAAATTATTGAATAACGTTTTATTTAAGTAACGGGAAATACTTGACAAAAATAATAATATTCCAACAAAAAACAAAAATGTAAAGTAAAACCGAGTTTGTAAAGAAAAAAGATAAGTACTCGGATAAAGGCTTGATTATTAAATATTTTTTACAAAAAAATGCACCCAATTTATATATATATATTTTTTGTGCTGGGATCAAAATCTCTCCTCAGTAGATAATCCTCTCCTTGACAGCCACAAGTCATGTCAAAATTGTCACTTTGTGAAATGTGAAAAATTTCAGTTTTCAAATTTATATTTTAGTTTGCCATAAATTACTAGTACCTATATATACATTCATGACAAATCACAGGAACATTATATGTATTTGTAAATGTTGTTATACTTCTTCATGTCATGACTTCTGTCTGCAATCCTTGTAGTGTACCACGGTAAGTGTACGAATATACCTAGTTTCAGTTTGAAACATTTTTGAAAATTGCACCACATTTTTTTTGTCTCCATCAGTTCTAGTCAGGATTCAGTGCAACATCAATATTATCAAGTGCCTTGCTGCAAGTGCGGCAAAACCCATTACCAACAACAAACTATTGTAACTGGTTCTATTCACAAACCTTGCCCACCCCCAACACCACAAGCCCACAGTTGTTACTGTAATCGAAATACGTGTGGTAAGTTGTTGACTCCATAAAAATCTATAAGGATACCATATCATAAATAAAATTTATAAGTTTGTGTAATAAAGAATGCGGGTCGGCGTAGACAAAGTACACAGACTTTATTTTATGGTTTGTGGCACTAGATTACATCGAATTATTTTCAGTTCCAATCCTACTTATCCACCCTATATTTTGCAGGATGTAAAACATAATTCTTATGGCATTATTGTTTTGTTCATTCAAATATTTCAGTTGTTGATTGTCGCTCTAGCCGAATATCCTGCCATCTTACGGTTATTGTATACACTAGAACCCTATAATGTGTCCGATTTCCAAAATACGAATCTAAATAATTTCTACCCAACACTCTGAATTAGTTAGTTCCTTTTTTGATGCCAAAACGCATAGTTCATCGTACTGTCGTTAGTCTTCGCTGTGATCGAGTTTCGATGATAATAAGCATAACCTCAAAATCATGGCGCAATAATTTACATTCATATAGACGACAATCTGACAGCATTTTTGAATGAAACAAATACTTATATACCTTACATTATGTGACATTCCTATCTGAAAGTCTGGAAGTGGAAACCAGAGAACAGACGTCTCTGTTCTCTGGTGGAAACCATATATATAGCAGCGACAACTGTTTTTTGTCTTCAAAAAGGGATCTTCCACACCTTCCATTCAAATTTCGCTGAATCGGTAGACCTATATGTACGACCTTGGGCCTGACTAGACTAGCCTAACCTAAGTTATTCGAATATAAGTGTCACTTTCATTGCCTTAATACATATTTTGCAGCTACCATGAGCAACCAAACAGACAATGCTGTTGACGAGGTACCAAACAGAGGTAAGAATTTATGTTCACAAATTATTTTTCAAGTTAAAACATCAAGTCGCACTTCAAGAGACACCCACGTTTTTTTCAGTAAACGTCAGAAAAAAATTCTATCTTAAGAGTATTGTATTATGTTGACAAAGGGACGAGTTGAACAAGTGTAGCAAAAACTCTATATTCTATATTTTTTGAAAGTTTTTATTCCTTTTCGCGAGTTAGTCGTTCAACTATAATTTGGACATGAAACCATAGAAACTCATATATAGTTTGTTTCACGAATCCTGGCTGTTGTGTGTAATCATTCACGAGTTACGTACATATCGCTATAAGTCTAATCGCATCTCATTATCATGAAATTCTCTACTAAGTTTGTCGATCGAAGCTACGACATCAGTATGTCAAGCATATCTCCTTCCATACAATGATAGGGCGCTACACGTATTTCCGAAGGCAACGCAATCTTTATTTCATAGGCGTCACAAAGTCATTGTGACATTTCAGATAATTCAGGTGCATAATATATATTTCATAACTCAAGCAATAAATTTGTATTTTGTGTTTCAGCATTATTGTTGATAATAAATCTTTCATATTATGTTTGCTTATTTGATCAATCGATATTTTTTTCTCTAATTATATGAAGTTCCTTAAATGCCATATCTTATTTCGAAATCGTTACGCCACTGATTTACTCCCGTCAGTTGGATTGATCCATTTTTCGTGTTTTCAAGGCAAACGCCAACATTCGTGAAAAGAAGTTTACGTCTATACCAGAAACAGTTATGGGATCAGTCACTGGAATGGTTACCCTCCCTCCTAAATCTCTAAGCTCTATTTACACGATAAAGACAGGTCTGTTGATGCGTTATGTCAAGTCAACTAATCTGTCAAACGTCAGTTGTATTCTTTTGAGTATGTTCTTGTGAATGGGAGCGCGTGGCTGTTCCCTACGCTACTATAGTAGCTGTATAAGGAAAGTATTGTAATCGTGTGAAATTTTCGGTATCGAGATTTTTACAAATGTTGACGTTTCCGAGTTTTTAAGTCTAATAAACATATTTTCAGCCATTGGTCTGTTTGTCTGTCGGTGACAGCATTATCTCGGGAACGGATCGGTGTATTTTGTTGCTTTCTTTTTTATTTTGTTTGGTGCCAATATCACTCGCCAATGGCACTGAATGAGAATCGTGTATACACTGGGTGTTGAGCTATAGCCAAAAACGTGATTTTCTCAAGACTATAGCGCGAAAACGGCTCTAAGGATTTTGATTAAACTTGCCTAAAGTATTTTTCTAAGAGCCCTTTACCACCCACATATAGCGCCAACTCTGAGAAAAAGCACAAAAAAAAGTTATGCTTGAATAAAATACCGTAATTTCCACATGTTTCTTCAGATTCTGGCTAAACGTTTCATCTTGCGAAAAAATGTTATATGACTATTGTTGTTTGCCTTGACAGGCTGAAAAAAAATGAGTGGTAGCACGATTTGACCAAAGGATTTCTACTTTCCTACCTAAGTATTGTAACACAGTGAAATTGTTCATTCACTGGAATTTGCCTGTGAGCGGTAGGAAAGTTGTGTGAGTGGACACATCAGATTTTTAGGTAAATTTCTTATAGAAATGTACCTATTGCGATCGTTCACACTTTTGAATTTCGAAAAAATTTCAACGGCATGTTGTTATATGTCTATAAGTTAGTCCAAAAAAACATTTGGTTCAAAAGTTTATATATATATATATATATATATATATATATATATATATATATATATATATATATATATATATATATATATATATATATGGGATATTACGAAATTTGTTAACACGATAGAGGTCGCAGTTTTGAAGGTATCAAGTTCAAATTTGCTACAAAAATCAATCTCTCAAATATCTCGGTCGAGTTCGTTATCGGGCAATATCGGGTAAATAGTTTCAAAATGGCGACCATTCAAACATTTAAAAAAATTATCAAAAAAGAGCCGTAGTGTAAATATCATCAAAAATAATTTTTGGTTATAGATATAATCAGTACCTACAACTTTTGTTCAAAGCAAGTTTTCATAAAATACACAGGTAAAAAAATAAAAATTAATAAAGAAAAATAACAAATATTGATAAAACATGAACACTCAATATAAATTTGATGTAATTGTACATTTTCTGGAGATCTTAATATAGACCCTGGTTAAAAAAATATATAGTATATTTATTGAAAAGAAATAGGCCAATTGTATGTAATAACATGTAGATATACCAATGAAAAGGTTGTTCAAATTTCAATTCAATAAATTTTGAAAAATTTACCTTTCCGCTGACTACAGGCCATCGGGATTTTTTTTTGTTTGGATTCGCCTTAGCAATCTTAATTGTTATCAAAGCTATTTTTCAAATTCCAGATGTGGCAGTCGGTTCGTCAGCAAAACGAAATGGTTTGGATTTCAATGGTAACATTTTTCAATACTATAGAAAAAATATTCACATTCACATAACAATGATGATAAAATTTGGACAAAATTCCAGTTGATACGGATGGAAGATGGCGTTGTGAAGCTTGTGGAAGTCTACTGACTTATATACCTGGAAAAAATAGCTTTAACATGGAGGGAGATCACATCGATGGAGATACCCGTTACCCCATGGGTGGTGTGGAGTATCTCAGTGGAGAAAATCTCACAACGGTAGATAGATGCATGATTTGATTAATTTCTCTTTCATTAAATAACTTTATCATATGATAAACTATATCGTCAATTCGATGAAGAATTGTACAAAAAATAGCTGCTAAGTAAACATATTGAATTTAAGACTTTAAGTTTTACATGACTTAAGAAATATTCTCTATTGACGCATCGACGGCCAGTTTTACGCTGACAGCTGTCAATGAAGGCGCTGTCTTGGTGAGTTTTGAGACTTCTTCTGTATTTAAAGGTCATTTTGCTTCTATAGAATGAGGATGTGAAGATTATCTTCCAATTTGTGATAATATATGTTTTGTAAAGTTAGCAAATGTCGGAAGCTCCAGATTGCCTAAAAAAAATCAAAGTGTACAAAGTTATTCATCATATGGTGCCATAGAGCCTGTCCGATGTCCAGCTAAACAATATTGTACTAGTAGCCCAGCACCTGCTGCAAATCAAGGCTGTAAATATGGATATAGGAAACCGATCGTTGATCCAAATGTATCCAAAACATCCACCTACACATGCATTTGTTCCACTGTCGATCGAGGAAATAATACACTAAACTATTCGACCAGCTTCATGAACACTGACTGTTACAGAACATCGTAAGTAGGTGGTAGCGTAGCATAAAAAATGGCATTTCATATTAAACACAATTCTTATGTGAAGAGCTGATCTTACACACGAAACTCGGTGTTCATTTTTCAACAGAAATGTAAGTCGATATAGTAACGATACAGTTGGCCGATGACACTCAAGTTTTAGGCACGAAAAAGGCTTCAACGATTTTGTATAACATGTCCAAAATAATCATCAATAAACTAATACCAAGTACGATATTTTAGGTGCAAAGCTATCCAAACAGTCGCATCTAGAGGTACATCATCTGATGGCAGTTTAGGAAGGTAAGTTAGATATCTATTTTTCCATAAGTAACCATATATAGAGCAATCCAATAAAAAAAAGTCATTCGAAGTAGGCAACTATATAAATGTTTATATCTAAAATAAATGGCCAAATGCGTTGCTAAGCGCAAAACTCGAGAACGGCTCGACCAATTCGGATAATTTTTGTTTTAATATTTTCGTTAAGGCATAAAGAAGGTTCTTACGGAAATATTTTCGTTAAGGCATAAAGAAGGTTCTTACGGAGAGAAAAATCGTAAAAATTGCGAGAAAAATATTGAAAACACCCCTTTTCCTATACGCTTTCTTAGTGTGGTGTCAGATATGTCATACACGTCAAGAACCATTATCCAAAGAACACCTATATTATCTGGAACAATGAGCCTTTTTCCCCTGAGAACAGTGTGGCCTTTTGCTACGAGAGGGCAACACTTCTGGTATAGGGACAGGGACAAATATTAAAACTACTCCATCTAACACTGTGGAAATATAGAGGTGATAAAAGTAAATTATATAAAATAATCAAGCAAGTAAAAAAATATCGTGTACCATAAAGTATTACAATAAAAATATTAAATTATTGCTGGAAGTTATTTTTGTGAGTAATCGTCATTTAAAATTGAGATAATAAATTAATAATTAAAGTGATTACTCTGACATTCGTTTTATTTATTTATTTTTTCTATTGGACTGCACATAGCCAATAAACAACATAACTATTTATTTCAAATTTCATATATCTCTACAATTATTACTGCTATGGCAGCAGCGCGCCGGGTGCTTGCTAGTTTATATAATAATTGTGTTTTCTTTTATGCCATCTGTCATGTCAATGGCACTGCTGCATATTATTGGGTGTTGTGTGATATTGCCAATAAAGGCATAAAGATGTCAGGTTGATAAATTATGTTTAATTCCACGACAAATTTATTCATTTTTAAAATGATTTTCTAAATATTCCAAATAACATCCTTTTGAAAAGCCAAATAATAGATTACCTGATTTAATTGAAAGTGTTTGTACCAATTGAAAACGATTCAAATACACCAATTTTAATAAAATTTACTTAAGTAACAGAATAGACAATCTTTGCAGACAATTGCAGCAAGTTATGTCTGTTTAGGAGCTTTTAGAACAAGCACTACACTAAATGATTCAAACGACCTTTTGGATCATTAGATACAAATGTGTTATGATATTAAAAGGGGCACGTATATATTTGCAGATTATCACACGATGTGGGTATTCAAGAAGGCTGTTGGAATACAAGAAGACGACGATCATCACTAAGATGGGATCCACCAGAAATTGTACCAGAAGAGTAAGTTATCATCACATGTAATCATATCAAGTGGAATTTTTAAGGAAAATACTAAAAACAGTTTTTATAAGGCATTATTTAATGAGAAACCTGCCAAAAAGTACACCTGATTGATATCACTTCACTTGATTTGAACCATACGTAGAAAGACATATTAGAGTGTTTTTGGTCAGCCACTTTAAACGTCAATTTCGTTATAGTTGTGGTTAACTTTGTGGTTAATAATCATAACTTTCTTCGTAAATCACAGAGTTTTTGGTCGCACAAATTTAAGTAACTGTCACAATTGTAAAAGAGTTTTTTTTTATTTGATCTTAACAAGCTTCAAATAATCCACAAAATGCGTACGTAGGTTTATACTGGAAATACTCCACTAACTTGTAAGAAAATCTCATAAAACTTACTGAAAAGTCAAAAAATTGTTCACCAAAAGAAAAACAAACAGAAATGTCAATGTCAAAATTGTCAAATAACGATAAGCACTCTATATAAAGTTACCGCTAATTCTCCGTAATTAACCACGTCCGTTGTGCTTGATAAACATAACGGCATGACAGGTCCCTACTGCGCCGACTCCTTATAACGATAACCACGATTTCAATGACAAACGTGCGGGCCAAAAACTCTCTATTATTATAAAATAATATGGTGAATGTGTAGAACCAAAACGCACATTTTTAGAACCAATTAAATTTGTTGTATTTTTGAACTTTTTTTATTAAAATTTAGAAAAAACAATAACACTGGTTAATTTTTTGTAATTAAGTTTCAGAATCATCAATAAAAAAGCTATGTGCAATGACCGAATTGTGCTACAATCTGTTCTTTAATTTAGCCGTCTCATATTTTCAATTTTAAAAAAAAATGCCCCCTCCACATAGTGCAAATACACATGTTTCAGTCTTTATTATTGCTGTAACTCGAAAACCGTAACTCTTTTGAAAAAATGATCAATTAAATCGTTACCGGTTATTTTCTCATCTTTAATTCTGCCATCTCAGATTTTAGAGAAAAATTGACCTCCCAAACGCCGTCGGGGGGCGGTTTTTCAGAGAGAATGAGATTTCAGATTTGAGTTTTTGTAGATATGGGACAATTTCTCAACTCTCTTCTTTCAAACCGACTTGTATACCTTCTCCGTTTTGGAAGTCAAAATATGATGATACTTGATTATGGCAATATAATTTTTGTTTCTGAATTCAAGGGCAACCACCGACTCGGAGCAACTGGATCGTGGAGTATCCTCTGCAATGATTTCTCAGCAAGATTGCCACAGTGAGCCTATGTGTCCGTAAGTGTTATTATATTATTTTTGTACCTACCTTAAATTCTTAAAATAACAACCATTACAATTTTCTTATCTATACAGGACTTGTTATCTATACAAAACAGAATATGAAAAACACCATAAAGAACATGACAAGGAGAAAAAGAAGAAACGAAGATGTTCTTTCTTTCGAAAAAAGGAATAGATGATATATTTTTTCTCACAGATAAGATTATCTAATTTATAATGAAAAAAAAAACGTATTTGTCGATCATTCTGTCTATTGTGTTTAACTTTGGTGTCATATAAATAAATCAATAATTTTTTAATTTAATTCTCTGATTTACACCCAAAGAAAAATATGATAAATGACGATATTACACTCTGCTGAAATACATGCTCTATTTATTGTAATGGTGATTCTAAAAGCAAATGATTTTGAGGTTTGGAGAACATTTCACATTTTTCAAATTGTCAAACGTCGATCATACGACAACCTAATATCGCATATACAGTTTGTTTCACGAATCATGGCTATTGTGTGTAATCATTCACGAGCTACGTACATGTCGCTATACGTCTCATCGCATCTCATTATCATGAAATTCTCTACTCTACGTTTGTCGATCTAAGCTACGACATCAGTATGTCAAGCTTAGGTCCTTTTATACAATGATACGTGCAGCGACGTATATGTCAGAAGGCAACGCGATCTTTATTTCATAGGCGTCACAAAGTCATTGTGACATTCCAGATAATTCAGGTGCATAAATTGATATTTCATAACTCAAGCAATAAATTTGTATTTTGTGTGTCTGCATTATTGTTGATAATAAATCTTTCATATTATGTTTGCTTATTTAATCAATCGATATTTTTTCCTCTAATTATATGAACTTCTTTAAATGCCATATCTAAGCACAAAATCGTTACGCCACTGATTTACTCCCGTCAGTTGGATTGATACATTTTTCGTGTTTTCAAGGCAAACGCCAACATTCGTGAAACAAACTGTAGATAATTAATGAATAGCAGCAAGTATTTATTTTCTTAGAGTCCCTATTTCAACTGATTTTAAACTCTTCGAAGTATTCCTACTTTTCAACAATCGACATTGAACCTATCCCAACTAAAATACACAGTATTATATGCATTGGCAATGAATCCGTAGTTAAGGGAATATTTTTAGAATTCACACAAACATACCTGAGAGTTTTGAGAGAAAACCACATTGTATAGGTACACAAAAAAAATTCAATACCACATACAGAACGCTCCTCCTTTGACGAGTAAATCAAATCAAATATATAATACCTATATACTTGCAGACAAAAATACGTTTTAACTTGTATAAACAACAATCGGCATCAATTTGAATCTATTATTAGTGTTAGTTAGTACATATAGTTAGATACATCGAAAGTTGATCCATTTGATGATGATGGAAGATTGTAGCTGTTCAAAAGAAAATGGTACAAAAGATAAAAAAGCCAATTCCATAGCTTTGATGAGATTCTTCAGCATTGATAATGAGACAGATATGAATATAAGTAATGGTGGTGTTCAGGTGCCCAATTTCGATGATCTATGGTCTGGAATGTTTATACTGAAAGTGATGCAGTTGGTAAGTCCCCGTCAAAACTAGTGTACTCAAATCATTAATAGAAAAACTGTAGATACTGCCAAGTAAACACAATCAAGCAATACTTGAAGACATTCAACATTAAGATTATATATCAAACACTATGAAAAATGATTAGTCTCCTCACTAATGATACTGATATTTAGTAATTAATAAAAAGAGCACTCAAAATACCTACTGTATATATTTCAAATATCAAAACAGTTTATTTTTAAACAAACTCTACAAGAACAAGAATCGAATATAGGCAACCAATAAAGCATCAAATGCAGTGTGAATCATGAAAATGCACCTAGGTTTAAATAGACTGTATAATATTTTGGGTCATAGAAAAGAATATATATTTGTTTCAGGCAATTGGTCTGGTATGTGTTGGCCTATATTCCGAAGGTTTGAGTCTCATCTTTCATTCGATCAACACCATGATGTTCCCGATGATTGTATTCAGCAGTTACAGCATCATTACAGGTGTCATAGTGCTCAGCTACATGTTGGGCTGTCGTATGCCCGATGTACATGTCAGAATTTTCAATATTCTCGGAATGTTGCTCTATTTTGCATCGTCCACTCTTACGCTCTACATAAGCATCTCACAACAGACAAAAGACGGTAATGACAGCTGTCGGATATTTTTGTTGATTACCAGCATTGTCAGCTACCTCAATACATTTGCATATGGCTCTGATGTTTATTTGAGTATTCAAAAAGCAGTTGGGTGTGAAATAAAGATTTAGTATATACAAGGAAATATGTTATATAATTTGAATTGTAGACGAGTAGTACTAAAGATAGGTTTATATATTACTACACCCCTATTTTCCCCACCCAGCACCCCCACTCTCTTCAGCCCCCCGTAAGCTTGTTGGAAATTGGCAAATTGCCAAAAGTCGCTTGGAAAATGTCCAATACATTTACCATATTTATGATTGAATCATACGACTCCAAGGTATATTTTTAGTCAAATAGGTACTTAAAAATGGTAATAATAAAAAATATGAATACAACATAGGTATTCAATAGGTAACGTAAGTACTTCTTTCTGCTGGTCTCTTGTCGATCTACGGGGGTGTTGGTAGTGTCTCCCTGGAGGGACACATTATGATTCTTCTGATTTATAGCTTCCATTCATATTTAATATACCTACCTAACACTAATTATTATAATGATTTTCGAAATTGAAATATACCCACCAATGATTGTATTATTATAATAATTATTCAATCTATTTATCAATCATAAATTATGTACAGATCGTGGATGGTCGGTTTTAACCGCAATGTTGAAGAGTTCCCATAGGTATGTTTGTTGTTTTTTGGGTTATATTTAACGAAAACCAAGAATAACAGGAAGGTGAGAACCACATGATAAAAATAAAGGTGTATAAAATTATCAAATTACGTGGTCTTATCTAAGCTTCCAAAGGGATATAATAGTTTGAAATAAATAACTTGAAAACTTTGCATGCAATATATAGGATTCTGCTTTTTTTTTCTATTATTTTTTTTTGATTCGTATAATGACCACGATATTATGCAAACTTAGCATTACCGACATTCGCAAAAGTAAATTAAAAATGGGTCAACGTTTATTATGCAAAACCAAAGAATGTCAAGTACCTACTAATTGCGTTAAAAGTAAAACCCTTGATTTCTAACAAGAATTAAAAAAAATTGAGTAATTGCAAATAAAATTCTATGTTCGATAGGAAGATTTGGCAATGTGGCACCAAAAATATAATTAATTTACAGAAAAAACACGCGTTAATGCATTTTCAAATAAAGCAGAAATTTTCACATGATAACTACGCCAGGAAAATATTTATCTAGCTTACAACAATACGTTTGAAAACTAATCCTTAGGACTATAATAATTTGACAATAAATAATTGCGTCAAAATTATCAAAATATGGTATACCTATATTTAAACAGTTAAGTTAATCCATAGGGTAAATAGGTTAAGTTAATCCTTCGATAGAATATACCATGATACCACGGATAATTGGAAGAATTAAACTGAATTTTCAAATTCCTACCTTTTCAGCAATTGCCAAGTTTATCCATAATTTCCTCCATGTGGAGAATTTCTTCTGATCACTAAAATTGTATTGCATTTCCTTGCTAGCATACCGGGTACTCAAGGGGGATCTGTAATTCGCGTAAGGGCTACTGTAATCGATCTGTTCTTCTTGCAGATCCATTTTCAAGTTGTTTTAGTTGATTTTTCACGTTATAAAGGCACTAACAAGAAAAACTATAACCTTATAAAATAGTATACTACCGTCTGAAACACAGAATACAAAATAAATTTAAACAAACAGCTGACGGAGCACACAGAGTTCACGCATCTATCGAAAACAAGTGCAGGTTTATTGCAGTGTTGCCGGCATTATTATTTTTACTCCTAGATCCGCGATAAATCCGAACTTGGTAATAATACGATAAGTAAATATACCTAGGATATATCCATTTACGAGTAATTATCTAAAAAAAATGATATAATAAGGTACACAGTAGACAGTAGTGTTGTAAAGTACAATATACTTCTTAGTGGATTCCGTTTATCTACTTCTGAGATTCCAGGATCTACATTCCTAGTGTCAAAAATAATATCAGATGTTGAAATATATCAGAACGAAAGTGTAATAATATTAATAATCTTTGACCTTTGACGGTTACAAATTATCATTTTGCAGGTAGTGTCACAGCTTTTACAGTGTATAAAGCTGTGGTAGTGTTCTCTGTTATCATTAAATTTTGCAGTTGGCAAACATGTCAAATACCTAACAAATAACTTTTCTAAACACTTTTAAATCAGCAAATCTCGTATATGTAAAACTGCAAGATCGTCGAAGTAGTATATTCGAAAAGTGGCATCATTGTTGAAATATCTCACGTTCATGAACTTCTGAACTTGATGAAAGATACATTTAAATTTTATCATATTTATTAACGAAACTCTAGTGTGGGGTCCGTCTTGTGAAACAATTAAGTTTTCAATCTGATAGCAGCAACAAAATCATCAACATTATTATTTCATCATTTTATATTATATTTATCGGGTTTGTATTAAGAACTTGCTCAGAAATGCCTAAGTGAGATATACCTACCTAACTTATAAGGTTGTTTCACGCAATATTTAACTTACACCAACAAAATCACAGATTTAAATTTCTCGAATGATGTCATCACATCTCCAAAAGCCCTTCATGTTCTTAATTACTCAATATACTTAATTTATTTGCCTGTTAAAGATTTGAACTACCTTAACCTTGGTAACAAACCATAACACATAAAAAGAAAAATAAAGTCATGCCAATTAGTGACTACTTAGAAGTAAAATATATAATATACTAGGAAAAAAATAATATAAGTATGAATAGGGACGTGTGAATGTTTCATTCATATGGCAAGGATGTCGAAGTTGCGTAAGCCATATCTCAAGTGTGCGAGTTCTTTTATATGTGTTTGTATATGTATGTCTGGGACAATAGTTTTAATAAGCCTTAATTATTATTTATTGAGATTCATTATAACTTATTTACAATAATATGATTTTATATTGATGAGTAGCAAATAAAATGTGATTTATTTCCTCTTTGTTTTATGATCTATTATTAGCTTATACTATACCTAAGATCTATTGAGTGACAAGTTAGCAGAAATAATCGAAAGCGGCATGGAAATTTGTTGCTAATTAGTTGCTAAAATCCTGATTTTGTTGCTCGAACTAGTTTTGAAAGATAACAGTGAAACCACTGAAAAATAAAAATATAAACACCACCTGATTTTTTTGCTAATTTGTTGCTGGAAGATCGTACAAAGAAAATAGAAAAAAATTTAAATTATTAAGAAAATAAATAAACAAATCCAAAAAAATTGAATTTAAAAAAATATTTAAAAGAAAAACTTTACAATATTTTATCTTAATGCAACGCTAATCCAAAACTCAAAAAAATAATAAATACATAGTTAAGATATTCACTGATTAACCTGAAATCAAGTTTTATTGTTGACGCTATCAGAATGCCTTCATTTTCTGTCTCAATTTCCGTTATAAATTTTGTTGCTCATTAGATAAGGCTTTATTAGTGTGTGAATAACCAGCAACAAAATACAAACGAAGAACATTACCAATAATAAACTTGCAATTCAATTTTTGGTGTTGCTATCAGAATACCGGTTTATTATTGGTAATATTCTTTGTTTGTATTTTGTTGCTGCTTATTCAAGCAATAATAAAGACTTTTTTAATGAGCAATAAAATTTCTGCTAGAAATTGATTGAGAAAATGGATGTATTTTGAGAGCGACACAAAAAAATTCAGTCACAAGTTTATTATTGGTAATATTCTTTGTTTGTATTTTGTTGCTGCTTATTCAAGCAATAATAAAAACTTATCTACTGAGCAATAAAATTTCTGCTAGAAATTAAGCGAGAAAATGGAGGTATTCTGCTAGCACTACCAAGAAAATTCAATTACAAGTTTATTATTTTTAATATTCTTTGTTTGTATTTAGTTATCTTGTTTCATGTTATTCAAGCACTAATAAAGACTTATCTAATGAGCAACAAAATTTCTGCTAGAAATTGATTGAGAAAATGGATGTATTTTGACAGCGATACAAAAAAATTCAGTCACAGGTTTATTATTGGTAATATTCTTTATTTATATTTCGTTGCTGGTTATTCAAGCAATAATAAAGACTTATCTAATGAGCAATAAAATTTCTGCTAGAAATTAAGAGAGAAAATGGAGGTATTCTGATAGCACTACCAAGAAAATTCAATTACAAGTTTGTTATTGGTAATATTCTTTGTTTGTATTTTGTTGCTGGTAACTCAAGCACTAATAAAGACTTATCTAATGAGCAACAAAATTTCTGCTAGAAATTGATTGAGAAAATGAATGTATTTTGACAGCGATACAAAAAAATTCAGTCACAGGTTTATTATTGGTAATATTCTTTATTTATATTTCGTTGCTGGTTATTCAAGCACTAATAAAGACTTATCTAATGAGCAATAAAATTTCTGCTAGAAGTTAAGAGAGAAAATGGAGGTATTTTGACATCCACACCAAAAAAAATCAATTAAAGCTTTATTATTGGTATTATTCTTTATTTGTATTTTATTGCTAGTTATTCAAGCACTAATAAAGACTTATCTAATGAGCAATAAAATTTCTGCTAGAAATTGATTGAGAAAATGGGTGTATTTTGAGAGCGACACAAAAAAATTCAGTCACAAGTTTATTATTGGTAATATTCTTTGTTTGTATTTTGTTGCTGCTTATTCAAGCAATAATAAAGACTTATCTAATGAGCAATAAAATTTCTGCTTGAAATTAAGAGAGAAAATGGAGGTATTCTGATAGCACTACCAAGAAAATTCAATTACAAGTTTATTATTGGTAATATTCTTTGTTTGTATTTAGTTATTTTGTTTCTAGTTATTCAAGCACTAATAAAGACTTATCTAATGAGCAACAAAATTTCTGCTAGAAATTGATTGAGAAAATGGGTGTATTTTGAGAGCGACACAAAAAAATTCAGTCACAAGTTTATTATTGGTAATATTCTTTGTTTGTATTTTGTTGCTGCTTATTCAAGCAATAATAAAGACTTATCTAATGAGCAATAAAATTTCTGCTAGAAATTAAGAGAGAAAATGGAGGTATTTTGACATCCACACCAAAAAAAATCAATTAAAGCTTTATTATTGGTATTATTCTTTATTTGTATTTTATTGCTAGTTATTCAAGCACTAATAAAGACTTATCTATGAGCAACAAAAATTTCTGCTAGAAATTAAAAGAGGTATTCTGTCATTAACAAAATTTGATTTCAGGTTTATCAGTACATATCTTAACTTTTTAGCGTTGCATTAGGATGAAATACTGTAAAGTGCGTTTTTCTTCTAAATAATATTTTATATTTAATTTTTTGGATTTTTTATTTCTTATTATTTTAATTTTTTCTTCAATTTTATTTGTACTATTTTTCAGCAACAAATTTGCAAAAAAACTATCAAGATATGCTCAGTTGGAGAAAGCATATAAGACCATTGTGCATATTCTGGCAAATTAAATGAATATTTCAAAGATTTTGGTTCATTGTTCCTTCATGCTGTATGGAATTATATTGCAGAAGCCACGTTTTGTCTGGGACTGCCCTCATTGGAGATGTGCCTGGTTGGTGCCAAAACTATTTACCAAAAGAATATTATTTTGTATTTTTTAGTGCACCAACTAATAATGTCCGTAAAAAATAGTTATTTATTATACAAACGTAAAAAAGTACTTATTAGATTTTAACTCGTGGCTAAAATTTAATATTTCTTCCCGTGTATAATGGGTTATTTTTCTGTGACGGGAAAAACGATGATTATTTAATATGGAAAAAAACATATATTAAAGGCAGAAAATCATCGAGGTGAAATTTGAAGTTTTAAACTGGTAGGTTGTTGTATTTATAGCGTCAATTAGACCTGCGTTGCTAAGGAAACCTTCAGAGTAATCAAATATCTGTCAATTTAATTCTGGCATTTGATTTAAAAATTGCAAACTATAGTGGTTGTTTGTTTGTGAAAAATGTCTAATTTCGAGTTTTCTATAACTTCACCGGAATCACAAAATTATTGCCAGCTAAATCATTATATTTATGTGTATATATACCCGGAAAAAAGTACCTACTCATTTTTTTTCCGTTGGTAAAAAGTGATACTTTGTCACTTGTCAACAGGGATAAAATGTCATCTCAGAAAAAATGTTTTTATTCAAGCGATATGCACCTTTGTTTGTAATTCAAATGCAAATAAAAAAATCCCGATGGCCTGTAATCAGCGGAAAATTAAATTTTTCAAAATACATTGAATTTAAATTTGAACAACCTTTTCATTGGTATACCTACATGTTATTACATAAAATTGCCGTATGTGTCATAGCCTTGCGGTTAGAGGTTTTTGTTTTGGCTGTTGAATATAAAGCAGACAGGGTTCGCGTTCCACTTCAAGGCTGAATTTTTTTTTTCGCCTATTTTCAATAAATATAATACATATTTTTTTAATCAGAATCTATATTAAGATCTCCAGAAAATGTACGATTACATCAAATTTATATTGAGTGTTCATGTTTTATCAATATTTCATATTTTCTCTTTATTAATTTTTATTTTTTTACCTATGTATTTTATGAAAAATTGCTTTGAACAAAAGTTGTAGATGATGATTATATCAATAACCTAAAATTATTTTTGATGATATTTACACTACGAATCTTTTTTGATAATTTTTTTAAATGTTTGAACGGTCGCCATTTGGAAACTACATACCCGATATTGCCCAATAACGAACTCGACCGAGATATTTGAGAGATTGATTTTTGTAGCAACTTTTAACTTGATACCTCCAAAACTGCGACCTCTATCGTGTTAACAAATTTCGTAATATCCCATATATATATATATATATATATATATATATATATATATATATATATATATATATATATATATATATATATATATATATATATATATACATGCCGTTGAAATGTTTTCGAAATTCAAAAGTGTGAACGATCGCAATTGGTACATTTCTATAAGAAATTTGCGTACTTTTATCACATTCAGAGAACCTTTCGTCATATCAGTTTTATATAAACATTTGTTTTAAATAATAAGTATTATGACATTACAAAGTAAGAAACACTTTTGGTATTTTAGCCCAGCAGTTCTTTCAACTTCTGTAGATGCTTCAGCCGTTCGTTCAATTAACTGGAAATATTCTAATTATTTTTTAGAATGTACCAATTCTGCGAGTTTTCAACGGGACCACTGTTGTATCTCTTTAATTATCACAGTTTAATTTGAAAAGTAAACGCTTATTTTACCAAATAATAAGCGATCTATTTTATTCTTTGTTCACATGGAATATAAAATTTTTACTTTGTACCAAGAAGGTACGAAATGGGAATTGCACCATTCATTTGTAAGGAGGGGGGCGCGCGCATCGCAGTTACCTATCGTGTTCCGTTGGTTTTTTAATGTTAGTTATCTAAAGAAATTCATTGCGCGTTTAACAATAATACATGCGTTCCTTGCTTAACCTACTTGATTATAATTTGTTTTGTTGTTGTTGTTG
This sequence comes from Crioceris asparagi, assembly GCA_958507055.1. Classification (NCBI taxonomy): domain Eukaryota; kingdom Metazoa; phylum Arthropoda; class Insecta; order Coleoptera; family Chrysomelidae; genus Crioceris; species Crioceris asparagi. The sequence continues at coordinate 95,673,186 of OY293827.1, read as the reverse complement.
TTGCGACTGTTAATATATTTTACTTCCAACTTATACTCAGGTAAGGATATATTTTTCTAATATTAATATGTGATTTTTTCATTTTGATTTTTTTAATTTGAAAAAATTATCGTGAATAACTTATTCAGTATAACCCTTATAATCTTAATAAATAAATATTTTTTTACAAAAAAGTTGGACCACTTTTAATAGTTGGTGCACTGAAAAATACAAAATAATATTAATTCTATTGGTGCCGGTAGTTTCAAAGTTGTGCAGTTGTAGTTAGATTGAAAACTTCAAAAGTAGCAAAGCCAATAGAATTAATATAATTTTGTATTTTTCAGTGCACCAACTAATAAAGTCGGTCGAATTTTTATAAGAAATATTTATTTCACCCTTTTAAGTGTAACATTAGTCTGTAAAATCATTCAAAGTTCACCAAGAAGATTGCTTATACTTATTAAGAGGTTTCAAACAATCGCGGCAATAAATAATATATTTCAGACTTTATCATTGCTGTAACTCGGAAATTTAGGATCTTCTTGAAAAATGTACAACTCAAACGTTGCTGGATATAGTGTCTTCTTTCATTTTGTCGTCTCAAATTTTCGATTTTCGAGAAAAAATCCTCTCTCCACCCACTTTGGACAAGTTTTAGATAGGAAGGACTTGTTGAATGTGTATTTTTTTCAAATGGACCAACTCTCAATCAAATGAAAAAAGAATAATGAAAATCGGAGTACGTTTGCTATTTAAAAGGCGCGTACATCCATTAAAAAAAAATTTCAAACTGTTGAATTATATACACCTCCTCCTTTTGGTTCGTCAGTCAAAAATAGCTCCTAGCAATCTATACCTAGGCATTAGGTATTAGTCGTGATATTATTGTAGGTATTCCCAGTTTCCCAGTGATTATTTTGGGGAATATAAAAGGGGAATGCAATTTTTAAAGATATTTTAGGTAAATTTCTTATAGAAATATACCTATTGCGATCGTTCACACTTTTGAATTTCGAAAAAATTTCAACGGCATGTTGTTATATATCTATAAGTTAGTCCAAAAAAACATTTGGTTCAAAAGTTTATATATATATATATATATATATATATATATATATATATATATATGGGATTTTACGAAATTTGTTAACACGATAGAGGTCGCAATTTTGAAGGTATCAAGTTCAAATTTGCTACAAAAATCAATCTCTCAAATATCTCGGTCGAGTTCGTTATTGGGCAATATCGGGTAAGCAGTTTCAAAATGGCGACCGTTCAAACATTTCAAAAAATTATCAAAAAAGAGTCGTAGTGTAAATATTATTAAAAATAATTTTAGGTTATAGATATAATCAGTACCTACAACTTCTGTTCAAATAAATTTTTCATAAAATACACAGAAAAAAAAAATAGTAAAGAAAAATAACAAATATTGATAAAACATGAACACTCAATATAAATTTGATGTAATTGTACATTTTCTGGAGATCTTAATATAGACCCTGATTAAAAAAATATATAGCATATTTATTGAAAAGAAATAGGCGAAAAAAAAATCTGCCTTGAAGTGGACTCGAACCCTGTCTGCTTTATATTCAACAGCCAAAACAAAAACCTCTAACCGCAAGGCTATGACACATACGACAAATTTTGTAATAACATGTAGGTATACCAATGGAAAGGTTGTTAAAATTTCAATTCAATGAATTTTGAAAAATTTACCTTTTCGCTGACTACAGGCCATTGGGATTTTTTTTTTAAATAGGCCCGGAAATATAAATTGCACATTTAGGAAATTTTAAAAGCTTCTAATTGACACCCCAAGTAATATTTAAATATTTTTTGTATGCTGTTGTCAATTCCTGAATTCGCACTCTTGACACAATATAAATATAGAGTTATTTTTTTTTAAATTACTTCTATTAAGTGAAGTTTTTTGTTTGGTTGTTTAGCTCAACGATCTATAGAATTTTATTCAGAAAAGATAATAATTTCAGATGCTAATTATTTTTTAATCTTTCTATATCGAGTAAATGTCATCAGAGAGATATGCGAGTGGCAAAGAATTAAAAAAATAAATTAAATAAATTATAGTGCCCTGCTACGCTGTACATTCGCTCCTATGGAAATCTATGAGTTATAGAAAAAACCAAAACATATTCGGACAGGTAAAAGTTTAAACGAAACTCAGTACGCTACTAAATTAAGTGCGGAGGTTTATGGATGGCTACCAGAACACACAACTGACAGAACCTTCAATTCACGGTCGTAAATGAGGACTGTGCTGCAATCTAACTAACTCAGAAAAAACATTTCTCTCTGAACTAACCTAACTTTAAATTAGGTTTATCACTCTTATGTCAGTGTTATGGTAGGATAGTGTTTTGTTTTTTATTTTAATACGATAACAGCTAGTACCGAACTAAGATTGGATTACGAATACGGCTGTATATCTCTCATTCAAAGTTATCTTTTGACCAACAAACCAAACGGATGAGTTATACAATTGGACTATTAGCATGCATGGTGTTTTTTTACGTATGTTCGCGCCTTTCAAACATTAAACGTGCTGCGATTTTCATCACTCTTTTATTTGAAAGAGGACTATTGAGAAATGGTCCCATCGAAAAAAAAAGACATTCCACCCAAAAACTTCTGCCAAAGAAGGTTGATGGGATATTTTTCCGAAAATTTTAGAAAAGAAAAATTTAAGAAGGTACCCCATTTAGCAACGTTTAAATCGGACATGTTTCAAAAAAATTTTAGGTTTCCGAGTTACACCAGTGGTGAAGGCTGAAGTATGTGTGTTTCCGCCATGTGGAGGAGGCATTTTTTTCAAATATTGAAAATATGAGAAATTTGATTGATTATTTGAGAAATGTTCCCATATTGATAAAAATCAAGTCCAAAGTCTCCTTCCTTCCAAAAACCGCCCCCAAAGGGGGTGGAGGGAGCAATTTTTCTAGAAAATTGAAAATCCGAGACGACAGAATTAATGAAAATTCCATATCCGGAAATGTTTAAATTGAACATTTTTTCAAAAGAGTTACGGTTTCCGAGTTTCGCAATGGTAAAGTCTGAAATATGTGATATGCGTATTTCCACTATGTGGAAGAGCAATTTTTTTCGAAAATTGAAAATATGACATGGCCAAATTAAAGAAAAGGTTATATGTAGCAACATTTAAATTGAGTTACGGTTTTCGAGTTACAGAAGTAAAGTCTGAAATATGTAGATATATTTGCGCCACGATGTTTTGAGATCTCTGAATAATAAATAACAAGTACAAGCTAAACCTACCTATAACTTTTTGGGTAATAGTGAACGTTCAACAATTTTCATTACTAATGTTACACTCAAAAATGTGAAATAATTTTTTTTACAAAAAATTGGACTGACTTTATCAGTTGTTGCACTGAAAAATACAAAATAATATTAATTTTATTGGTGCTGGTTCTTTTAGAGTTGGTGCCTACAACTACAACGGCACAACTTCAAAATTACCAACACTAATAAAATTAATATTATTTTGTATTTTTCAGTGCAACAACAGATAAAGTCGGTCCAATTTTTTGCAAAAAATATTTATGTAAAAAATGTTTATTTCTCACTTTAGATTGTATCATTAGTCATCAAAATCATTCACCCTGTATCAAAGAAAATGGTAATACGTTGCTTATACTTATTCAAAGATTTCAAAACATCGCAGAAATATATCTACATATTTCAGACTATACAACTGCTGTAACTCGGAAACTTTACATTTTTTTGAAAAATGTTCAGTTTGAATGTTGCTACATATAATCTCTTCTTTAATTAGACCGTCTTATATTTTAAATTTTCGAAAAAAAAATTGCCCCCCCACATAGCAGAAATACACAAATTTCAGACTTTACCACTTCTGTAACTTGGAAAACTATGACTTTTTTGAAAAATGTCCAATTCAAACGTTGCCGAATAAAGTCCTCTCTTTAATTTTGTCGTCTCAAATTTTCGCTTTTGGAAAAAAATGCCTCCTCCACCCCCTTTGGAAGATAGGACATGTTAAATGTCATTTTTTTTTTCTTCAATAGGACCAATTCTCAATGGTCATCTTTCAAATCAGAGCACATTTACTATTTTAAAGGCGCAAATATATCCATAAAAAACATACAGTCGAATTGTATACCTCCTCCGTATGTGTCGTCGGTCAAAAAAGTATACTGATACTTCTTATGAACTAAAATTCATTGCCTAATAGAACGTTTTTTTTTTCATGCATATATCTCGCAATCTAGTGTTCTTTCCAGATTACTGAAAATTTGATATACGATTAACGAGCACAAATTATTCTCACGAACAACTGACTCCAAGGTAATTTTTTTTTTTCATTAAAAAAATGCATATATCAGACATGTCTCCGTCAGTTACAAACTAATAAGGTCAAGTATCTTGAGATGTATGTACTCTTCTTTTATGTGGACCAGAAAAACAAATTAGACCAAATTTTCCGCCTGTTGATTTAATAAACAAAGTTCACTCTCTCAAGGTAACCATAACAACTATATACATGGCTATTTAAAAAGCAATCCGTTCCAGTACGTTGTTAAGAAAATTATTACATTTAAGGCTGAGATTTTGAGAAAAACCACAAACGTCGTTTTCCGGTTTATTGCAGGCGATGTAAAAATCAAAGGGCTATACTTAACTATAATTTTTCATTTTGATTTTACAGTTATCAGATGACAAAGAAGTATCCATGATTATTGAAAATAATGTTTAAAATACGTTTTGCTTGAACTTGTCAGGCCATTGGGACAAGAATGGGGGTCAATTTTGACAGATGGACCTTATTGAAGTTAGTGGAGCTGGTAAGTGAAGAAAAAAAAATTGGACCGACGGTATTAGCTGATGCAGTGAAAAATACAAAATAATATTAATTATATTGGTGCTGTTACTTTTCAAGTTGTGCAGTTGCAGTTAGATTGAAAACTTTTGGCACCAACTTCACAAGTATCAGCACCAATAGAATTAATATTATTTTGTATATTTCAGTGCACCAACTAATAACGTCGGACCATTCTTTGCAAAAAATATTTATTTCACACCTAACGTTCACTAATACCAATGAAGATAGTACTTATCCTATTACCCATGTATATTCTTTGCTTGTAGTTGTTATTATTGAGATCTCAACGCATCGCTGCGGAAATACGCTTGAGTATTTTATAAGTTACTATTTTAACACCGAATTAACTCGAAAAACGTAACACTTTTGAAAAAATGTTCAATTTAAACGTTTCCGGATATTGTCCTATCTTTAATTATACCAACTCAGATTTTCGATTTTCGAGAAAATTCGCCCCCTCCACCCCTTCAGTGGCGGTTTTCGGAGGGAAGGAGATTTTGGATTTGCGTTTTTATGAATATGGGACCATTTCTCAAGCCTCCTCTTTCAAATGAATCAAAAATCATCAAAATCGGAGCTCGTTTACTATAAAAAAGGCGCGCACGAACCAAAAAAAAAATAAATAAAGCAGACAATCGAATTGTATACCTCCTCCGTTCGGGGTTCGTCGGTCAAAAATGGAATCCATAAAATTATGCTATACAATTGTGAAGCACATGAATAGTGAATCAAAAAAAGATTAAATGAAATCGTTCATTTCTAAGTTGAGTTTGAAATTTATACCATGTGAAACATTTCAGACACCATATTTAAATGATGGTTAAGAAAAAAAACTAATTAAATACCTAATTAGTCATGGAAAAATATAACGTTTTCAATCGATGCATAATCATTTTATAAAATGGAACAAGTTCATATGTATATATTTATAGAACATTTAATAAAAACTAATCTTATTGACGACGATAACATAAATCAATGAGACTGTGTATAATGAAAACAAATGAAGAAAGAAAGCATATTAAATGTGGAATCGCACTTTCGAATGGAAAAGGTGTCTAGATAGATGAAAGTGATTCATGGATTGTTATACGCCTATCGCCTATTCCTAGTTGCTGTTAAAAATGGACAATTGAATGAGAAATCTATCTGATAAAACAAGTATTATACCCACAATAATAATAATAATAAAAAAACGCTTTGGTTGATTATATTGGAAAAATCAAGATCTGTTGAGGTTGACTGGAGTTCTGTTGCAGATGGAATTATTACAATGCATAATAATTAGAAATTCATAGAATTCAATTTGTAGTTTTTATGGAGATCATTCAACTATACATAAAATAGATTATTAAAGTATCTATAATTATTATAATTTCTTTATTGAACAGTTATGCAAATGGTCTGTTCATTTTTCAGATGAGTTAGTCTAATTTTTAATGATTTAAATAAACAATTTATCGGTCCATTCGTTACCGAGAGTAACTTGGCACAGACAGGCTGACAGACACACTACCAGACAAAATATGTGAACTCTGACACCTTTGAAATGTAAACAATTTTCTATTATCGGAAAAAATAAAATAATTTCCCACTGGGCTAATACAAATGTTGTTAAGGTCAAAGACGTCAATTGGGAAAGGTGAATTACCAGCCATTGATGTCAGATTTTAACGTTATCCACTTCATTAGCCAGCCAATGACAACAGCTCCTTTTTCGTCCGGTCAATTTTTGAATTTATTGACTTTTCAATGGATAATTTCAACTTTGACTGGCCATTATTATGAATGACCACTTCTATTTGGACATTGTTGTCACTTCTTCACTTGATTTGTGTAGTGAACGTATATTATGGTAACAGTACTTCAATTCTGATAATAAAAAAAGAAACTTTTCTTTGCATGGAAGTACTTAACTAACTAAAAACCTTAGACAAAGTTTCATAATGCAGAAAAACTAAATAATGACAGTATCGTTATTTTTACAGTGGTACCAATCTAATAAAATTAAAGAAAATCAGTGGCGCTAAATCTGCTTATTATTGTTAATAGTATTGTTGAACAAATCAACATATCTTTAATGTACCTATTGAAGATGAAAATACTACTATTTTAATAATAATAATAATGATTCATTCAGGCAAACATAAAAATTTTGATTAAAAAAATAGTATGCTAATAGGATGTCTGACTCATTATGGGACCTACAAACCCCTACTACTAAGTAATTTAACAGTATATTATAACTTCAAATTATTTAAAATCCAACTCTTAATATGAAGTTTAATACACCCTCTAGAAAAGTTTTATTTCTTTAGATGATTATTTAATCTATTGTAGATTAGTTTTGATCGATACAAACTTGTTTTTTTGGACAATATTTAATTTAGTTTTATTCACTGTAAGCGATTTATGTTTAGAACATACAGATGCTTCAGCAATAATAATATAGGTAATGGTTCCGTAGAATACAATAATTATTTATTAGTGCTTCCAAAATATATTTTTGATTGACATTCAACAATCGTTTTTCACTAAAAAGGTTGTTTTGCTTATTAAACGTTAAAATTTTGATAGCAAGCTTTTGCATTCTGGCTATCGGCCCTAATGCATTTGAATAAGCTAAACCCAAACAAATAATCCCATAAAATAGGACGCTAGAGAACAAAGCATGGTGTAATTTTAATCAATCATTTTTGTCAAGTATATATCTCATCTTATCGAAAACAAAACGAAGGGATCTTACTTTTTGAACAATGCTTTTTTTTCTTCTAATTTATTTACAGAGAGCTTATCCGCGTATAGAACACATTTGAAATACTCGATTTTGACATATTTAAAGTCATTTTATGATAATTAAACCAATTTCTAATGATTTTTAAGAAATGTTTAGCATTGGCTGTAACTTCATTCCAACTATCACCAATGCACATAATGACAGTGTCATCCACAAATGATATAATAACACCCAGTATATTGAGTCACAATAATATATAATAAGATAATTCCGCATCCAATCATTATAACTCTTATACCAAGATAACTTAATATATTCAATAGAAGTTCATGTACTACCAAGTCAAAAGCCTTCGCTAGATCCAGAAATACACTATATCATAGAATTAATACTCCTACCGATCTGCTATTGTCAAGTTGATTACACTTGGAGTTATTGACATAATTTAAAGCATCATTAGTCGATATACTTTTTCTGAATCCGAATTGTCTCCTATTTATCATTCCCTCTCCCTCTAGAAAATCCTTAAGTCTCTTGTGAATCACTTTTTCTGATATCTTAGCCATATTTGATAATAAGGATACTGGTCTATAATTACTTGTTGATTTATGATCATCAGATTTATATATTGGTACAACCTCCACTTTCTAAAAATGATTAGACTGAATACCATATAGCATCATACATTTAATAATTATTATTACCAAAAAATAAAGAAAAACCAAATATGAAGTATTGAAATAGATTCCGATCTAGCTAGCAATATCTATCACTCTCCATGGCTTATTTCATTAATATGCTATGTGCTGCCATCCATTGGGAGCTAGGCCTACTAACAAAAATATTATTACGGGGCTGTTTCTCCAGTTGATCGGAGACGAAAGCACTTGAATGTTTGAAAAATTGGAAAATGTTTAATCGAAAAGTGGTCGTTCCCGAGATATGAATTTTAATTTCACATTATGCCTGAGTTGTTTTTTTTATAGCCTTTCCTATAAGTATTCGGCTCATTGTGTGATGAAATCATAGAAAACGCTTAAGCTGAATTTACTTTCATCGATCTAGAAGACAATTGGTCCGATAATGTGATTGATCATGATTATTCAGAGGCTATAGGTGCCTACATTCAAAAATGATATGTTACAGATTTTAGTGTTTGTATGTTTGGTCTTCAAACGAGTCACCGACGATGAGGCCACACGTGTTTTTTTGTATCTACAAAAAATATCCAGAGAATGGAGTCTCTTAAACAACATCACATGGAGTCAAGTTGGTGCATCATTGGCTGATGCCACTTTTGGTGGTTATTTCATCATCACTGTAGCTCTATTTATTGGAAGACTTTTTGGTGAGCTACCAACTACGAAGAGAATCACTGAGTATATTTTTCTTGGACTTGGAGCTATATTATTCATAGTTTTAGGTGAGTTATGCCTTGATTTTATATTCCTTATTATATGATAGATATAGTAGGTATGCTAGAATACCCGTGCGAATATTTCTACGACAACATGGTCACATTGGAGATTTTGACTTGACAGATAAATGAATCTTTTGTGACCATCCATTTTCTTCATTGCGAAGGCCAACGGCGAAGGCTAACATCTTACAGAAATGACATCTGCCACTATATTCTAATTACATTTTCACCGGAAAATCATTCTTAGTATTAAATATTCTATTTATGAAAAAAGCAGCGGTCCAGCAGACGATGTTTGTTGTTTGATCAACTGCTCTTCTATATTTGAAGTTGTTTTTCTAAAACCACATTCCTCAGTTAATATTTAAAATTTTAATCTAACCTGATGAGAAGACAACAAGCCGACGCCAACAAACCAATCGAAAATTGCGCGTGCGCGTAATTGAGACTGTCAGGAAGTTGAACTTGAACGAACTTTTTGGGTATTTGGTGATTCGGCGATTTTGACGTTTCTCGCTATGGTCACGAGACCATTTCAGCCAATGACGTGAATCTCCAAATACCCGAATCCCCAAATCGCTAATGCACAAAAGGAAGCTTAAATGACACACGTATAAAACCTATCAACGCTTATGCTTGGTTGCAATATGACATATGGCAGGTTTTATTTCGAAAACGCCATAAAGGGTGTTCGAGCAGCGGTACAAACCAGTCCCAAACCGTCAGACGCCTGCGCACTTCACTTTACGATGAAATAATTTATTCCCAACTACTAGTAAGATATTCGAGCAGTAGTCTGACGATTTCCAAACTCAGTTTGAGACTGGCGCAGTTGAAGCGTCTTCTTCTTCTTAGAGTATAGTGTTCTCTGTTGTTAGAGAAATCCCTTTCAGAAAACACCTCCACAGTCCTAAACAAAACCCTGGTTTTGTGTTTTGTCCATCAGTCTTTCATTGATGTTCTCTCTTATCTTTGGCCATAAAACGTATCTATCGACATGGTCATTTGTTCTATGACGACAAAATTGTAAGAAAGTGGAAGGGGTAGTTTGCAAACTGCAGTTTGGTGTTCGAGCAGCAAAATCCCAAACCACTTGGAGACTGCTTCAAACTGCACATGCGCGTTTTAAACAGTTATCAAACCGTCCCAAACTACTGCTCGAACAGCCTTATATACATGCATTGTCAATTGTCAATGTCGAATGACGTTAAAAGGTCAATAAAAAAGTCGCTAGCTGATGACGTAATCAAATTTCTCATTTAAATACATTATAGCTTAAATTTCGATATAAAAGAGTTATTTGATTAACTAAATTGAAACATTTCCTTGATGATCATAATAAAATAATTATTCTCAAATGCAAATCATTATTTCTATACATTAAAAGAAACAGAATTGGCTAGTCGTCCTTTGTTTTACATGTACGATGATACTATGAGTACACACCGGAAGACCATACAAATGTTACAAATAAGTGTCCCTATATGTAATATGTAATGTTTTGAATAATTAATCACATCAACATCTTGTCGCCTGACAAATGAGTATTTTTTCAAAGCAATATGTTGTTTATTCATGTAGTGAACAGCCGTCGAAAAAAGCGGCGTTCAGAGACTTATAATAAATAGAGGTATTTTCTATTATATGTTTTGGATTTGAAAAAAATACATTGCCCCAAATTGGTTTGAATATAGACATTGAGGTTATTTGATTAATTCCTGATATTTATTATATAATAGCTATAATATATATATATATTCACGTAGATATATTAACAATACTCATCTACATGGGGAATATCCATAAGCCTCGCCCATATTTACATTTAAATGAGATTCTCTTACAACAATTTAGATCATACATAGATTTGTCAAGGTAAATTATCTGCACGAATTCACCATCCTAGATAGGAATTATGCATATTATTATTATAATTAAAAACAATCAAAGAGGGGACCGGTGTGATGATATAATGCGATTCTCATGAGTCATTTCATCATCATACAATATGTTCATGAGTTTCCAAGTAAACAATTTTGTTTATACATTACAACTAGAACTTCCTTACTTACTATGAATTCCTATTCCTATAAGTATTCGGTAATTGAACCACATACGCAAAGACTTATTACATTTTCGAAATTACCAACTAGGTATTTTGCGAAAATAGAAATAAACATTCAATGAAAATTTCGGCTTTCTATCTCTATTTGTAACGTTACATGAGTAGCGCACGATGACAGATGGAGTGACAGCCGTTAGCAGAGATAAACTATTTATATAAGGTTTCTGATCGAGCAAATCGTGCCCTTAAAATTTGAACTAATATTTGTTATTTATTCACTTAGAATTTCCTATATAGTCTAAGGCTATTCACATGTGCTGCCATCCATTGGGAAGTAGGCATAACAGAAATAAAAATCAATATTACAGATTTGAGAACATGATCAAATTGTATGCAGTTTTCTATTTAATATGTGCTGCCATCTACTGGAAGCTAGATCAAAAAGAAATCAAATTAATAATTAATTAACTAATAATGAAAAAGATTAATTGAGATTAAAGGTAATTTAGATAGTTTTCAGCAAATCCAAATGTTGTCAGCTTCGATTTGATGTATTTATAAGTGAAGGTTTTCTTATGATAAAGGGTCTAAAACAGTGACCACAATTTAAGACTTAGCATTTTAATAATATCTATAATAGATTTGAATTATTACTAAATAGATCTATCTAAAATACACACTTGATTCATTCTTTTCCTAAATATCGGCTCATATTTAATCCACTGTCTTAATTCTATGATTTCTCTTTATTTCACAGGTAGTCTATCGTTTGCAGCTCTAGACTCAGTGCCTCACGATCTTGTCGATAATGCTGCTATTGTGGGCACCGTTTCACTAGTCGTAGCTGGTTTATTTCTCCTAGATATGGGTGGACCAAAGGCGAGGAAACCCTCTTCAAGGCAAACCTCTTCCAAACTACAAAAACAGATTGACAGGCCATCTGAAGTACCCAAAAGTATAACACAACAAGTGTACGATATTGAAAAGGAAATACAAAGGGCCGAAAGGCGACACAAAGACACTGCTGAAGAAATAACCAAACCATCCAAGAGGGAAGATGGAAAGAATGGTGTCAAAAATGGGAAGAACGGAACAGTGATGGAAATGGAGCCTAGAAAAGGTCCAAATGGTAAGGAATAATTCCAGCTAAGAACATAAATGTGAAGAAAGTTCGAAAGCTTTACCCATTTCTGACAGAGTCTTGCAATGCGAACTTGGCTGACAGACTATTATGAGCCTATAGTCCGTGTCCAAATTAGCGTTCAGCAAAACGCATGGTCTCATAACGCGAATGGCGACGTACCTGTGGGGGGTTTTGATATATATATATATATATATATATATATATATATATATATATATATATATATATATATATATATATATGCTTCGGCTTTTAGGAATATACAGATATCTTCATTTCTTTTATAATAAAATAGGATTACAGTAAAATTTAAGTAAAATGTGATGAAAAATATTTTAGGCTATCAGCAAATGAAGGACGAATTTCCTAGATCATTCGGAATTTATGGACGTGATGTAACAGATGCTGGCAGTGAAACCGATGATACAGAAGACATAAAACTACCACCCAGAATGGAGCCCCATTCACCAGTTTGGAGTCACATAAGAAAGGGTAGACAACCAATGGCTTTTGGGTATAGGTGATATAGTGATAATTGGTTTTTGGTGTTTGTTGAACGGAGTTTATTTTTTGTAATATATGTCTGTCCATTGAAATTTATATGTACACATGGGAATAAATATTCTTTAAAATTAATATAAGATTTGCTGTTACTCAGCTATATTTAAAATACACCAGGTGGGGGGTAATTCAACTATGCTCTAGTTCCACAACGTTTTGAGATATTTCTCTCGAATTGAGGCGACATTATTACTATTATTTCGAAACGACCCCTGCTAGTGCATAATTGAATCAGCTCAGAACACCCAGCATATAAATCTAAAAAGACAGTATCGTAAATAGAATGAGAATTTGGTGTTATCTTCTAACATTTACTTTTAGGAAAATATATCTAACAAAATTTTGATACAATAAAATTTAAATTGTTGAAACAAGATTGTTTTCTTTATTGATCAAATTTATTTGGCAGATTAACATAGCTACAAGAAACAATTATTTCTTTTCAAAGCATTAATTATTATGTGTATTTCGATAAATATCATATTGTCCATTTTCAGGACAATATGGTAAATATGACATAGTCCCATCTCCTCTTGTACTTCCTCTTGGGCAAGAAAAAGAAATGGAGGAAATTCGTCCACCAAGTCGACCTGGAGACCCAGGCTACGTTCAGTACACTGCCCAACACTGGGGGGAAACTGGTAGTAAAACACCGAGGCATAGTCCCACCCAAGTTTAGTATTAATTAATAGTATATACCAAAGTATGTTCACACATCATTTTCATTTTTGTTGTGCAATAAATGTTTTTGAATAATTGTTGACTAGGCATATTAAGATTTGAAGTGAAACCATGTATATAGAATATTACTTTTATAGCGATTAGTACATTTAGTTATTAATAAATAAATAAGAAACATTCTGAATCTTTTTGCCGCGCACAATTATATCGACCCCGGTGGAAGCAGAACAAGAACTTTTGCGTTATTTTACATGTATATTTATCAAAATTAAAAAGAATTATTACCACTCAAGTTTTAATAACTGAATATTGTTTTGCAGACATAGATGGAGTCATAAAATTTTAACAGTTAAAATATCATTTGAGCAGAATCCAAATTAAAAAAGGCAAATCACTATAAACTCTGGATCTGCTTATGCATTGAGCCGTTAGAAATCATTAATGTAATTTAGTTTGATTTAGCTAGAACGAAAATTTAATTCATCAAAATATGTGGAAAACTCTAGGGTTCAATCCGCTTTAGTTACAATGGCGTCAAGCCCCAACATGGTTACGGGAGTGTACTGCATGGGGGAAATGAGTGTTTAGTGATATACTTTTAATATTAATTCGGCTAATATAATACTAAATTTACCCCATAAAAAAAAGGTGCGACAATCGGCGAATATGGAGCCATAAATTAAATATAAGGGGAAGTAAGAATCAGCCTGCCATTGTTTCAGTTGTAAATACACTCATTGTGCGATGTTGCCACAATGACACGTTTGTGCGAACAACCTATTCATTGATTTTCATCATTCATGAAGTCGAATAAAGCAATAAAGAAATAACCAATGAAATATTGACAATATACCATCACAGTAAACAATGCTGAAGTATAGTGGCAAACAAGCCTGTCATATGTGTTGACATGAAGAGAAATTCGAGGTGAACATAGGTAGTAAGCTTCAGAATTTTTTCCTCGCCAAAAATTTCAAGTCCAAAACATACCCTAAGATCACTGAAATTATCGAGATCTTTTACACCCTGATCTACACATACACCAAAATGACATAAAATAATCTACTTACTGTGTGTGTAGGTATTTCATAAAACAAAAACTTCGGCAAAGTTGCGGTTTAGTCCGCCTAAATATTAACCATGCTAAAATTGACCCTTTTTATGAAAATAAAAGTTGATTCACTAACCGGGATAGAAATGATTTAGAAATAGCGATTTTATTCTGGTTTTTATAGTTAATAATCGTCCAGTACTGAAGGCTACTTCTAATTCCACAGATTAAAACAAATCTTTGGGCTTTTAAATTTATTGTCGTATTATATAAAATTACTGTTCCTTAACTTCCCTAAGACGTCTTACAGCTGATCGGACAGATGCAGCTGCTGTTGTGGAATATACCCAGGCACCACCAGCTACGACACGCTTGCACCTTTTGCAGGACCAGATTCCTACACAACTTCTTTTCATGGCATCCTAAAATGTTTACACGTTAGTATCAACTTACACGGAATTTATATACAAAATAATAATATGCTGGAGCCGAGAAACTCACCTTCCCACAGAAACTGCAGGAGTATTTGCTGTGTTGGGTTATTTCCATTTTCTTTACCATCTTCCTCAAGGAGGCACCATATCTGGTACCATATTTACCAGTGATTCCAACCTTCTTGGTGCGTTTTGCCTAAAAATAGCATTATTTATAATTAGGTGATCAATGAGTTCTAGTCAGTTTCACTGCATTATATATCCAATTTACAAAGGACTTTATCAAAGATAAATATTCAAATACAGGTTAAGAACATAACCTAATTTAAACCTTCAGAAAAAATGTTATTTTTGATATGGAGTAAAAATATCAATTGGATAGCAGTGATACAATAAATTTAAAATTAGTCAATATTATATGTAATATTTTGTATTAAAGATCAAATAAATAAAAAGAAATATAAATTTCCTTACCATTTTGATGTTGTTAATTCAACTACACAAAACGAAAAGAAAAGAAAACAGAATAGAACTGACAGACTGACAGCTTAATAACAGACATTTGAATGACACGGAACCATAGACATTGCATATCATGGAACATTGGTTGCTAAGAGCATTAACAAAGAAAAGAAAATCTTTTGGCATACTGAAAATTAGAAAAAACTTCCAACACCAAAATTAGGATTGACTATTATAGACGAGACATTCAAATCTACTAATTACTGTTCTGTTGTTTTTATTAATTTTAAATTTATCAACACACTCTTGGCACCTACACTCAAGATATAAGAATTATTTTTCCTACCGCTACTCAAGTAGCCTCATAGAGCCTGATCTAACAATTTTCAAATTAGATCAAATTCGTTTGAGATTATAGTACGTCTTCTACTTCAAATGAACCAGAATTTAACGTTTTTACAGTATCAGCAGAATTACATGAAATGAATATGTAGGTACAATGATTTAAATTTTTTTCTATGATAATTCGGAAAATGTATTTGCCCATTTAAAGGTTTGCGGAAATCCAAATTCTAGACACAAATTTTCGAAAAAAATGTCTCTCTTCCTTCGAGGAGAAATACATTTTGGATTTCAAAAATGTGTTAATGTGACAAAATTATTATGTAAAATATGTAAATTCGGTAGCTTTGCAGAATGGATGGATGAAATTCGCTTTTTCAGAAACTATTATAGATGCACCTAATTTAAGACTTTTATAAATTTTTAGTTTCGCAACTTTTTTTGTGTCTAAAATTGTAATTGTTTCCCTGATAGCCGAGTGCTAGAATTAAGACTATTATTATAAAATACCACAAGTCAAAACAAAAGAATATAAGAAATGCATAAATTTCAGTTCTAATACACCTACTGGATGTACGTGTCAACTACTTAGAATTGTGTTATATTAAATAATGCATAAAAAAGTTAAAGTAAAAGTAGAAAATAGAAGTAAAAGTAAAAAATAGACATTTATTATCCATTATCAATCATCACAATCACACGTAATACAATTAGAAACTTATATACTGATAGGGCTATTCAGAGTTGCTGGACGAGCTGCTACTAGAATCAGTGGACATCACTTCAACATCTTCATTTTCTTGCTTATGATTTCTCGTATCCATAGGCACCGTTCCTTGACCGACACTGATATGCATCTCACCAGTTGGATGCCAGGCAAACTGATTTTGTTGAGAAGCTGGAATCTCTGAAACAGACCAAAAATTGATAGAATCAAGGCGGCGAAGTCAAACCATAAGATTCCATAACTTTTCTTTTTAGATTAGGTTATGTACTTAAAACGATGGAATAAATTGATATATGGTGCTTTTACAAATAAGAAGAATGTATTCCCTTATCCCATAACAAACAGTAATAATCATACCTCCAGGGTGACCAGGCCTATGTAAATCTGACATGCTGTTTTGCTGCGCCAGAAGATGCCCATTGATTGGGTCACTCATACGGCCCAATAAACCTAATCGCATCTCGATATCGGTGGGATAGGGCCTGCGTGGGTCACCTTGTTGCCATGTTAACGGGGCACAAATTGCATTCGAAGCACTAATTCTGTGAGCAAATTTGATGAGTTCCTCAGATGATACGGGCCGCTTATTTGCCCTTGCTATTGATGCTAATTTCTGCTTAGCCTGATAGATAGCAGTCGATAGAATTTGTTCAGCTTCTTTGAGTTGTTTCTGCAAGTGGCTTATATCTTGATCTTGACGTTCGACTTCGGCCTTAAGAATGTCTAGTTTTTTATTGATTTGTGCTTGTTCAGCTGCCAGTTTGAGAGTGTCTTTTAATTCGTTGTCCTTAGCGACAAGGAGATCTGTTAATTGAGCATATTCAGGGCCAGAGAGTTTGGCACTCTTTGGAGCAATAGCATTCTCTATAATTTCTCTGGAAAAGACAGCGTCAATGAAATGTTTGTCTATAATTTTTGATAACTTACTTAGATATCAGTTCTATGTCATCGATAATATATAATAATTTCTCTTTTGTACTTATTTGAGACATTATTATTCACTATTATATTCGAAAATAGGTTTGTTTATAAATTGTGAATATGACCACTTGACATGTAAGACATTGACAGGAAGGTAGTGGGAAGAGTTCTCTGATTGACAGATATCAAAATTAAAATAGCATGGAGTATGCTTTTTTAACGCATAGAACAGTTTACATCTCTGTAAAAAAAGAAAATGATATATTTTGTGCTTGTTCTGCATACTGTTCACACGTAGTTGCACCGAGATGTCGCTAGTCGCTAAATATATCTGAGATCTGAAATATAAAATATTTATCACTACCAACTGCCATAGAATTAATAAACATTTAGTACTTATCTATTATAATCTTCTTAGTATGTGGCACTTATTTCCTATACGGATTTGATTAAAAACTCGCCATATTCTATTCTAACTATTTACTCAATGTCTACGTTCTTAATTTTTAGAATGATTCATATTTGTATGAAACTTTTGTCGTAATGTAAGGCATACTTTCAGAATATGAAAATGTTTCGATATGTCGCTTTCGTTTTGGAGCTGTAGAAACACCGTTCCCAATTAATACAGCATTATTAGCGGAATTGCAGCAATTTAGGTACTTTCTGAATACACTCTTCTCTAATCCTTTCAGTGTTGTTGGTCGTGTTTAAACCCAACATTTTTCAAATAACTCCACAAACGGTAATACGTTGATTCAATATCAGATGATCTAGGAGGGCATAAATTAAAAAAATGTCTGCTCATCCCTAACGCACGATCTTGAATTACATCAGTTAATAATTAATTAACTCAGCGGTAAATAGGCAGGGTTGCGGTTCTTTTTTCTTAGATACCTACCTATCACACTAAAATGTAATTATTGAAGCAACTTTAATTCATTGAATTTTCCCATCTTTAATCATGAATTTCCATCATACCTACAATTAATTTTGGCTTAAAAATTACCACTATAAAGAGAAGAGACAAAACGATTTCTGTTTACAGGTAGGACATAATTTGTGGTTAAAATTTACATAAATGCGTGCAGTAAAGTAGGTTGTCTGATTCATTATTGGTGCGGAAATTAATTGATGAAGACAAATCACTTCAAGATCGGTGAGCGGGATATCCTAGGACTTCCCCGTTATTTACATTGACGTCAACAGTAGCAAGGAGTTTTCATACAATTTTTCTTTAAGATAGGTAGGTATTACCTACCATTTTTTTGTGGAAATTAAACGTTAATACTTATACCATTCCAAGAAATGAGACAAAGTAACTTGAGTAAATATAAATATCATTGAGATTAGCGATTTTGTAATTTAACTCGCTTTGGGAGATAAGTTAATGCTCTGGATTAAGAATGTGATAAATTTGATAAATTATCCTACCAGAAATTCTAACCTAATATTTAGGTATTTTAGAAGTACAATATATTTCTTTTCCATATGAATGAATGTTTTGTCCTTGGATAGAGATATTAAATTATTAATTGAAAAATAGCTCTTTTGAAACTTCTAATATCGTTTCATTACATGTTGAGAATGTCGAAAATTCTAGGAAATGGGGCGTTTTCCTTCAAACCCAACCCCACGACTTTTGAGCCGTATTGGACAGCCTCTATGTCCCGAAACATTGTTTCGTACAGTGCTATCGAAAAAAATATTATTATTTTCTCAATCAATTCTCAAAAACATTGCAATGTTTTTTTTTTCATGAGTAAATGTCGGCTGTATTTTAAGTGTCGAATTCAGCTTTTGTTTTAGTCTGTACTAAAGAAGTGAGCGAATATGGCTACAAACGTAATTAAATTGCTAATATGTCTGTCTTCTGATGTAAGAGATACATTAAATTTGAATATTTCCAAGAAAGTTGTTTAATTTTATTAATAAAATAAATATTTTTAACTAAGAACAATTTAACCGACTTTACTAGTTGGTGTACTGAAAAATACAAAATAATATTGATTTTATTGGTACTGGTAATTTTGAAGTTCTGCTGTTGTACTTAGATTGAAAACTTTTGGTACCAGGACCAATATAAAATTTAATAATTATTATTTTGCATTATTCAGTGCACCAATTAATAAAGTCTGTTCAATTTTTTGTAAAAACTATTATTTTCACAGTTTTGAGTGTCCCATTAGCCATCAAAATCATTCAACGTTCACCAAAGAAGATTATACAATTATATATTGCTTATACTTATTCAGATTTTTGAAAACATCGCAGAAATACACATATTTCAGACTTTCCCACTGTTGTAATTCGTTTTTTTTTTTGAAAAATTTCCAATTTAAATGTTGCTACATATAATCTTTTCTTTTATTTGGCCGTCTCATATTTGCAATTTTCTAAAAAATGCACCATATAGCGGATACACACATATTTCAGAAATTACCACTGCCGTAACTTGGAAATCTATGATTTTTCTGAAAAATGTCCAATTCGAAAATGGTCTCTTATTTAATTTTGTCGTCTGAAATTTTAGATTTAAAAAATAATTGCCCCCTGTTCCCCTTTGGGAGAAGTGTTTGAGGAGAAGGACATGTTGAATGTCGATTTTCTTTCCAGTGGTACCAAGGTTCATTAGTTTTCTATCAAATAAACTATTTAAAAGGCTCGAACATTCATAAAAAACATTCAGACGAAACGGTAAAATGGCTTACTTCCTCCGTTTGGTTCGTCGGTCAATAATAAAAATTGCTGGGATTTTTTCTCGTATTCTAAAAATAAAATGTACCGTTTTAATTTTCTGAGTCATTTCAGAGGTAAGGTTACTTAACATTTGAATATACCTACGTTTTTTTTATCTATTTCTATGGATTTTAAATTAAGAGAAACATAATTTGACTCATTCATTTTTGAGGCTGCTAGAAAGGTGTCTGTGATTATAAGAAATACCTATATTTTTTTACAGTGTTATAGTCCGAGAAGACAGGGACATCCATTTGGATTCGTGTGAAGATGCTTCCATACTTAGTCTTTTTGTTCAAGTGTTGCCTAACAAGCTCTAGGTATATTATGGTTTTTTCTCAGTTATTCTGAACTTTGTAATTTAGAAAATAAGAATGAGCATGGTTGGTTTTTTACAAATTTTCTGGAAAATCGAAAATCTGAGTTGGTATAATTAAATATAGGACAATATCTGGAAACTTTTGAATTGAACATTTTTTCAAAAGAGTTACGATATTCGAGTTAGAGGTATGTTAAATTCTCAAATATGTGTATTTTTGCAATGTGGAGAGGGCGATTTCTTTCGAAAATTGAGGGTGCTGTGGGTACTACATGAAAGACCTAATTATTTGTAACAATATTTATAATGAACATTTTTTCCTTAGAGTTACGGTTTTCGAGTTACAAAATAATATTAATTCTTTTGGTGCTGGTACTTGTGAAGTTGGTGCCAAAAGTTATCAATCCAACTGCAACTGCACAACTTCAAAAGTAACAGCACCAATAGAATTAATATTATTTACAATTCATTCAGAATATTAATTCCCCACCTTTTTCTCATTTATTCATTTGTCGTCGAAGGCATTGCAAATATTTGATAGCATTCATGCTGACATGGATATTTATGATCAGTCGTAAAAATCGGTCCTACATCTGCTAGTTTACGCGCCATACGGAAAGTGAAAGAGAAGTCAAATGCAACTTGATAATCCAATCAATGCTCAATTTCATCATAGTTTTGCAATAATATAATTTATGATAGCTTCAAATTTCATCGTTCCAAACAAACAAGTAGTACCCATTCCCCATTTATATTACACAACTTACGTTAAGGTATTCATTATTTATTATTTATTAATTTTGGAATCATTTTACAGATACATATATATCTTTACATAAGTTTGGGAGTAAATTTCTTAGGTTGTCCTTGAGTTATTTCAACTTAATAAGTAGAATGAATGGTTCAACAAAGGTATAAGACAAGGTTGCTGTCTATGCCTAATATTGAACGATTCATTATTTTCAATGGCTTTTGACGGGGCATTATCCTTACAATTTCGTCATTATCAAGTTTCGTTCTGATAAGGCTAAATCAATGGATGCTTGAGCAAAACGGTACAGATTCAGTGAATATACCTACAAGACTATGGGTGGTATGGTCAAAAGATGTTTGAAGTTATTCTCATTTAAGGATATTGAGATGAATCTAAATTCCAAGCGGATGAAGACGCGGGCAACAGCTAATAAGTTTGATTTAATTTCTCGCGTAATGTTGTTTTCTAGATGTTGTTTCATAATTCTTACTCGGAATGGATGCTCTCATTCCACATCGGTGTCATACCTAATATAATTTTTTTATGTGACCACAATTCCACTTTTTATTAACAAATATTTTTAATTGTCCGCAGAAAGTGCTCATTGTTTTATGAATTCATTAGACTAGAGTCGGGCACGATGGCGTAGGTACCTACAGTTTTTCATTATTTCTCGCCGGGCGCCGGCTACAATTTCCTTTTGGAATCAGATTAATTTTCGCATTTTCATTTTCATGACATGAAGTTATGTGCCTACCTATATAGTAGCTCGACTATGCTTGCAAGAATTTAATATTCCGTTTTATACTGAAGAACTGGGTTAACCAATGGATTACCTACCTAACTTTGTGGCTTATTTTATTTTTTTATCATACACCCACGAAGAAGAATGACGAATGTTAATCATTGATTTTGTACGCATGTTAATTTTGTGGCCACGAGATGATAGAAATGTATAATTGTTTCTTGATCATATGATAAGGATTACGATCTTGATCAAATAATTCTTTTTTTCATATAATGTCTAACCTCAAAGTCTATTAATCTATCTATCAGGATGAATAAATTAGCATCAATTTTCCTATCCAATAAGATTTCCAATTCCCGTTAAAACCATCATGGCTGGTGTACTAGAAACTAGCTAAGAAATTTTCATACACGACATATTTTGACTGCCTTTTAAGACGGTAGGATGACTATTCTATACAGAGTGGGGATTTTAAATGGAACGCTGCTTATAGCGGCCCTGGAAATAAGATTTTTCAAAAATCCAAAAATACGTCCTCAAAGATTTTTTTTTACTAGAAACTGATTTTCAACTATTTAATGAGCAATTACGCTTACAATAACAATAATACTCGAATGTCACCTTTTTAGAGTAACAGTTGTTGAAAATGTGCCCCATTAACCTGTGGGCACAGACCCAACCGATGGTAGAACTCTTCCCTTACTCTTCTCAAAACTTCTGGCATGATTAAACGTATCTCTGCCCGAATCTTTGCTTTTAAGTCTTCCAAATTTCTAGACAATTTAAATGGAGACCTGTACCTAACATTTTTAATACCAGAACTCCAAGGAATATTCCCTTACGGTGGAAATCTAGAGCAAAGGATATTTTTTCCAGCAGGATGGAGCTTCTGCCCATTCTGCAAGAAATGTATGGGAATTCGTAAATGCTGCATTTCCAAATAGGTGGATAGGACGGCGAGGATTTTTAGAGTGGCCTCCCATATCCCCGGATATTAAACCATTAGATTTTTATTTATGGGTCGATTCAAAAACTAAGGTCTATGTCAACAGACCTAGATATCTGGAAGAATTAAGTGCAAAGATTCGGGCAGAGATGCATTTAATCATGGCAGAAGTTTTGAGAAAAGTAAGGGAAGAGCTGTACGATCGGTTGGGTCTGTGCTAACAGGTTAATGGGCACATTTTCAACAACTGTCACGCTAAAAAGGTGGCATTCCAGTATTATCTTATCATTAATGTAGTTATTCATTATTTATTCATGTATATTATAAATTCAGTTTTTCATGTATGAAAATAACTCACTCCATTACCCGTTCATAAAATAGCAAGAATCTTCATCAGGTTTGATTTTTTTTCTTCGTCGTATTTGAGAAATGTAGTTCCAAACTCATGACCTTGTATATTTGTTTATTTGTTGACCAACGAAAAGCGCTTTTGAATGTTATATAATTTATATTTCAGTATAGTGAAGATACCTTAGGCGAATTTAAACGAGTTACCTTTTTCACAGAAAAAAAGTGATAAAAACTAATAATAATCCTAGCGCGACATCAGAATTCCCAAGCCTTTGTATCATCACATCCATATCACGAGGATTCAGTAAATTATTGAATATAATCTTCTTCTAATGTTGATGAATAATTCTCAAATATATCTAATAAGTCAATGAATATATTCGTAGATAACCACACTACCATATTACGTTGAAAGAATTTCCTATCGCGTTTCTGCTCGGTGAATATAAATGAATGTAATACGATAATCTATTTTCTATATCGAAATTATCAATGAAGATTATCAAAACCTACGTTGAGTATTGCAACAGATTGAAGTTGAGTGACTTACAAACAAAATTGTGACAATGAACGTGATTTGAACTTGAACACATTAATTGAATTGGAACGAATTAAAGAGGTCACAAGAACTTTATGGAAATATTTAGAAGGCAAGATGGAATGCCAGTTATATAAATAGTTATTTCAAAAAATTTGACCGACTTTATTTGATTGTGCACTGGAAAATACAAAATAATATCATCAATTCTATTGTTCCTGGTAAATTTCAAGTTGTGCAGTTGTTTGTTTTTTGGAATTTTGACTCAGAAAAACCACTCCAATCAGAAAATTTTGAATATACCCAATGTTATGTCTGAAATTATTTATCGTTTGTAAGAAACCCCAAAAAAATCACGTCATTCCCTTTCGAGACGTTCGCAAAAAACATGAGTCTGTAACTAACTCAAGAACGGAAGCAAATTAATTTCCACCAAGGGTTTTTTTGCTGTTGGTTGGTATCGGCCCAGGGAAGAGCCCTATTGTTTTTGGTGAAGTTTAGATACTCTGGTGTCGAGTTACGACCGAAGAACCCTGTTTTTTACACCATTTTCTAAGGAAAATCGTCGAAAATCTCAAATTTCTTCCCTTTTTTTGAGCTAAACTAAAGTCAAAGTGGTATAATTTAGCTAAATATAACAAAATAAAACTAAATATAACATTTTCGTCAGATAAAATTTCAAATTGTTGGTACAATGAGTAGGCTAATCAGGGTGAATATGCCCATAAAGGCTTACTGCCTTCTTTAGTAGTTATTGTTCTAATTTTTATTATTCCAACGTTCCTAATAGATTGTATCTGTATTATCCTATTTATATTGTTTAATTTTCAATAAACAAATGTCAATCAGTCAATTACTTATCAAATAAACCAAATCATATGCCATGATTTAAGAAACAAATCATTAAAACGTGTTAATGAGGGCAAGCTTTTATAATTTTATAACTAATTAAGATATCCCCATCGGAGATCAGTCAACATTAACCACTGGTAATATGGTTTATAATTGGATTATAAAATGATTATAATTTATACGATGTTGATAAAAAGGCTGATATTTAGTTTGATGACTATGTGTTTTTGAAAAACATATAAGATTTGCCCAAAAACAACTAAAGCCGATCTTTTCGTCAATTATGCCAGCTAAAATTTTAATGTTTCAAAAAACTCTCCTCTTACGAAAAATTTGTTTTTGATATCATATTTTTTTTATGTCATACTTACTTGTTTATTATTGATTAGTTACCATTTATATAATAGAGGGCGTTGGGATCTTGAGGGCATAAAGTGCACATAGGGGTCATAAAGAGGACTTTATGCCCGCAATAAAATAAAATAAGGAACAAGTATAGCAGAAAAGTTTGAATGCACAGTGGGTATTATAAAATGTCACGAATTTGAGATTTTTTAAGAAATATTACCCGCTCCACCCCTTTTGGGGTCAGTTTTTGGGAGAAAGGGATTTTTTATTGATACTATATGGGATCATTTCTTCGCATTCCTGCTAAATAGAAAACAATCATCTAAATTCGAGCTCGTTTACTCTGTAAACCGCGCAAATAGACATAAAAAACCACAGTCAAATTGTATACGTCCTCCGTTCTCGAAGACGGTCAAAAATGTACGAAAACAGATCACTTCCATACCAAACAAGTGCACGTAAGAAATGAGTTTAAGTTTTGAAAAATTAAATAAATATTTCTTACAAAAAATTGGACCGACTTTATTTTTTGGTGCACTGAAAAATACAAAGTAATATCAATTCTGTTGGTGCTGGTACTTTTAAAGTTGGTGCCAAAAGTCTTCTTATCTTAGTACAATACAATTGCACAACTTTATAATATTAGTTTTATTGGTACTAGTAATTTTGAAGTTGTGCAATTGTAGTTAAATAGAAGACTATTGGCATCAACTTCACAAGAACCAGCACCAATCGAATTATTATTATTTTGTATCTTTCAGTACACCAACAAATAAAGTCGGTACAATTTTTGGTAAAAAATATTTATTTCACACTTTTGAGTGTAACATTAGTCATGAAAATATTTGAACATTCACTTATATCAAAGAAGATAGTACTTTTACTAATACACACGTATATTGTTTGCTTGTACTTTTCTCAAAACATCGAGGCGGAAATAGGCATAGATTTAATCACCGCTCTAACTCGAAAACCGTTTCTTTTTTGGAAAAATGTACAATTCAAATGTTGCTACAAATAATCTGGTTTTTAATTTGGCCGACTCAGATTTTCAATTTTCCAAAGAAATTGCTCCCTCCACATAGCAAATATACACATATTTCAGTCTACACCTTTGTTGAACCTCGAAAACCGTACTCTTTTGAAAAAATGATCAATCGCCTAATAAAATCTAAAAAAAAATCAAAGGGATCTTAGACTGTACAATAACTTGAATGAGCATTTTAAAATATTAAATCTAATTGCATTGAAGAGAAAAGTTAAAGATTTTCTTATTGAGAAAACCTATTATTCAGTTGAGGAGTTCCTCAGAGGTGTAATATCTATACGGGAAATGTTTTCTTTTGGATTTAACTTTTTAAATAGTTTTTATTACTTTCGGTTCATATATCAATGGACTCCGCAGCGATTTCTCAGGCCCCATACGGTCTAGAGACTTGAAATTTCGAATTCAAACTTAGATCCGAGACATCTTGCCGCCTGTTAAGCTCCAAGTGTGATCCAATATTGGTAATTATAATTATCTCATTCAATCTCATTCAATCAAGATCATTATTTTGTCGACATGGAACAACAATGGGATCCGTCACTGGAATTACGCACGAGCATGGAGCGTATATATACGTCTCGTTCTCTGGTATATAGGTACTTTCTGGAAGATCGTCTATGGTTATGTCGCAATTGTAAGATGTCAGACGTTATTGTTAATTTTAAGTTTAATTTTGTGTTGTGGTAGACAAACAGTAATTTGTTATGGATTTGCTGTTGCTGGCAAACACATATACATAAGTATAGTTAAAATCGAGAAAAGGATAGCAATAGTAGGTACTCATCGGTACGGTTTAAATCTTAAATGCCCAATAAAAACTATTTTTAATTTTTTTTCAAAAATTTCACTTGTTTCCCATTTTGTTCTGTGTATTTCATTTTTTTATGTACTATAATGCTCCTGTGTGTAAGCAATGGATTCGATTGGAGTTCTTATGAATGTGGGACCATTTCTCAAGTCTCCTCTTTCAAATGAATCAAAAATCATCAAAATTGTCGAATTGTATAACTCCTCCGTATGTCGGTCAAAAATACATAGATCCCACTTCATTTGAAGATGCATCGAAAAGTATAAACTAACATTTATTATATCGGTGCTCGAAATACAAATACAGGAATATAAAAAACAATACAAACAATACTTGATGAATTAATTTGAATACTAATAAACTAAATAATAATTCCATCTGATTTTCATTGAGTGTATACCTGATATTCCTTTATATCAATGTGTTATGTAATACATAATGATCTGCATCTAAATAATATTATAAATATCAATTATTCCATCGATTATTTATATCAATTGAAATCTCTATTTGTTATAATTATTATAATTAGAATACAGTATATCTGGTGATCCACTTTTATAAAAATAAGCCTATAAAATAACTTACCATAACACTTTCATTACTTCTCAAGGTTCCATCCTACCTGGATAGTAGGTACCTACTATATTATCATCATCCATTGTAGCTTGCTGAACACAGAATCCAAGTATACAATTAATTATTTATCTGAAATTCTCGACAAATACAAATTATTCTTTGTGGAGATTATGAAATTAATGAACATAATTGCCAAGAATATAACAATCTAGAAGTTGAATTGAAGTGTATCAAGGGTATTACAACAGCAAAATTATTATTGACTCATCGATAGTTTCAATAATTTTGTTTTTCATAGACTACAGCTCTGGAATAATAAGTATTCTCGAATAAGCGAGATATTGCCTGTATACGATACCTTGAGATACCCAGTATATAGTTTAAACTTAAAGACGATAATCTGCCTTTCCCAAATGTGAGTGTTGACTAAATTAAAAGACGGTTAGTGCCTACTTGAATAATCAGAATGTTTTACATAAATCTTGATGACATATTTTAAACCAGTTTGAAATATGGGTATATAATACCTAAGTACATAACTTTGTGCCTAACACTAACTACCATATAACATATGTTGAGACTAATTTACAATTATTAAATAAACTTTATTTATACTCAAAAGTAGTATAATAAAAATTACAACTTCACTTTACTATTAAAGCTTTTTAAACTATGTCTCTCATGCCGACAATTCTCGCTAATATATACCCGACAAAGACTCCAGATCTTTCGAGCCGCCTCTGGTCTTTGATTCACCAGCCGCCACTGGACTTTTCTCACAATCCTTTGTCGGCATCCTAGTGGGGATGGGCCGACATGCAGCCGTCGCACTCTATATCATTGGCCGCTTTTCGAGATCCCCATGACTCGCACAAGCATCAGAAGGATGCACTTTGTGGCCAATGCCGGCGGCCGTTCTCTTGCACGTTACAATATCTTATTTAATGGATTTTTATATAGCGGGTACTTGGTCAAATTTTTAGATAGATATAAAAAATCAGACTAATAGTTTTGATCAGAAACGAGGATTATTATAAAAGTCAATTTATTTGAAAGACATATTTTACAGAAAGATTTGAACTGTCTATTTAAAC
This sequence comes from Crioceris asparagi, assembly GCA_958507055.1. NCBI lineage: Eukaryota > Metazoa > Arthropoda > Insecta > Coleoptera > Chrysomelidae > Crioceris > Crioceris asparagi. Next base: position 95,644,647 of record OY293827.1, on the reverse strand, counting down.
CTTCACACGTTCTAGTAAATGAAGGTATTTTTATAAAAATAACCCGTTAAGGAAAAACATCTTTAAATGAAAAGTGTTTCCATAATATAACGTTTTCCTGAGAAGCATAAAAAAATAGCTTATTTGGAAATACTCCAAGGTGTCTGTTTATTGCGGTTAAAACCTATTTGCATAACATAATGAGCAGATGATCATAATTAATTATTATAAGATAATGATTTTTTCCTGTGAATCAATAGGTATGTTAAATATAACAAATGTAGCTACCAAGTGGTATATGTTGTGTTGTTATTATCTATTCCGGTGAAAATTAATAATAGTAAAACAACTTATAATAATTATAGATAGGGAGCTAGCAATCTGAACTAGACTGTCATTTCAAAGGTCATAAGAATGAGTTTACCAAATGAAATGAAAATGTTGAGTAATTGATTTTGCAGCAGCGCTTATTGGTCGAAATAAACTACCTCAAGGCTATAAAAAGGGTGAGAAAGAATAGTTTCGTCAAAACAACTATCTTATAATAATTTTGTGAGACTGTTTATCATTTTTGATAACAAATATTGCTACAACGTTTTCTTGTACTGTACAGGGTGTTCTCCTTTAAGAGAATGCACTGGTGCTGTTTTTGTAAGTAGATAGAAATATAATAAATAATTTTGAAATAGGTATCCCTAATAACATAGAGCAAATATCTACAAAGATAACTCATAAACAAGGAGAGTTTTACTTTTTAATGTCCAGTTTAGATGTTGCTACATATAACCTCTTATTTAATTTGTTCGTCACATATTTCCAATTTTTTCAAGGAATTGCCCCTTCCACGTAGCAAAAATACACTTATTTCAGTATTTACTATTGTTGTACGTCAAAAATCGTATAGCTCTTTTAAAAATATGCTCAATTGAAACATTTCCGGATATGGTCTTATCTTTAATCCTGCCATCTCAGATTTTAGATTTTCGAGAAAAACGCCCACCTCCACTCCTTGGGGGGTGCTTTTTAAAGGGAAAGAGATTTTGGATTTGAGTTTTCCAAAATATGGGACCATTTCTCAGCTCACCTCTTTGAAATGAATCAAAAACTATCAAAATCTAAGAAACGTGCGATCAGCAAACATAGAACCAAATTTTATACCTTCTCCTTTTTTGGAAATCGGTCAAAAATGAATGGTAACGCGATAGGAAGATTTTTATATTTTCTTTATAGTCTTGGGGTAGTTTATTCCAGAGTGGTCATACGTTATTCGGCATTTAATAGGGGTTTCGTAGTCGAATTTTCATGACTTTTGAAATGACAAAATCAAGTACCTATCCATGTTGTTGGCTCTCCAACTATTTGATACATCACGATGATCTTGTCATCCAAAAGTTATACCTAGACGACGCTCGGTAAGCACGGGTAATACCAAAGATATCGCCCGGAGGATTATCTCCCCACCTTGGTGCGGCGGGGCTTTTATATTGTTGCTATATTATTTTAAACGCTATCACACCAACAACAAAACGAATTTGTTTTTCAAATGCGCGCCTTACGAGGTACCTAACCTAATAACTACCCGGAGCTAATTCTAATATTATTGTGTGTTTTGTGTGATTTTATTTGGATTTGGATTTTGTTGTTGTTGTTGTTTCTCTTGCCCCATCTTAAAGGTAGGATTTTTGTTGCAGTTTATTAAATATTTGTGAGGTGATTTAGTGATAATCCTGTCTAGTTTTAATTTTAATTTAAATACATAATAATTTTTCGAAAATGAGATTGAAAATTTGCATTTCACTTATTTTATTGACGTATGTGTTCTAGAGTAAATAAATTTTATCTTTAAATAAAAAAAATGCAATTTAATAACAATAGTTGATTACATAGCAGTATTTTGCAGTACCCAAACTGACTAATGAATATATACTTGGTAGTAACTTTTTCAAAAAGTAATTTATTGAACATTTTTGAGTGTCAAAATGAACATATATGTTTATAATAATTGTAACTGTGTCGACAACAACTACTGCAAAGGCAAACACCCCTTCCGCCATCGAATAACGTCAACAACTGTTAGGGCAATATCTAACAGTTTAACATTGTCACAATATTGCATAATACCAACTATAAATGTTCAATCAGATTGATTACCAAACAAAATACCGGCCACCTAGACAAACATAATGAATTCAAGGTTGTTGCCTATCTTCAGTTTCCCGCAGAACGTCGAGCCGTGCCTGATAAGCAATCCTTATTTTGGAAGAAAGTATCAATCTTCAGCGTCAAAATGGAACTATTTTTCTTCCAAGTAAAAATTGATTCATCAAAATCGGTGAAAGTTTAATATTTAAATCAAGCCAGCATAAATATATCTCCTTCTTCTGGGAAGTCGGTCAAAAAAGGCTACTGAAGCGGTCCAAACATTGGGATTTGAATTTAACTAGTTAGTGAAGTAAAAATCTGATAATATGGAACAAGAATCTATTAATTTGATTTTCTGCCAATTCAAAGTAGACATACAAATAAATTAAAAATCTATAGATAAAGTAGTTACCTACTCATGCAGTAATTTCGTTAGTACCTACTTCCTGCTACCTGGTATCCTATGGTATAATTAGATAAAATGTAATATAATTAATTTTGTCTTCAAGTTCATTGAATAATAGGGGTTTTTCTTGGTTCGTTGATTTCAATGGAAGGACGAGTTACATGAAACTCAATGTTAGGATCCTTTTTCCATAGATTAAAAGAAGCTATAATATGGAGGAGATGAATATATTCAAAAAAATACCAACAATTCAAAATAAGTGCAGTTGGGCTTAAATAGAAGATATTTGGCACCAGGATCAAGAGTAATGGAATTGATCTGATTTAGAATTTTTATTGCACCAACTAATAAAGTTATTTTTTGTAAGAAATATTTATTTCACATTTTTGAGTGTTTTATGAGGCCTAAAAATTGATGAACGTACACTTACATTTCGTTCAAAATATGGTTAAAAGAATCTTGACCAGTAACATAACTCGGAATCCCTTGAATTTGCCCCTTTGTGGGGAGGTTTTCTGGAAGAAGCAATTGTTGAATTTAATAGAATTTTTTTACTATCTTCCTTCTGGCGAAATTGGTCACATGCACTGAGATAGAACAACATGATAATATCTGCTACATATGTCTTAGGGATTTTCCGGTATGGAATCCTCCATATTTAAGTCCCATTCGCACTGACAAACTCTCACAAAACTGCCCAGTTACATATTACACACATATACATCGAAAAATACACGAAAATTCAGCCATAGAGCTCAGAGATAATTCTTTGGGTATTACAGGTATGGAACCCTCCATCTAGGAGGCCCAGTCATACTTATAGCCACTACCAGATCATGTTAATAACATTCTACATACATACATGGTAAAAAGACAATCGTAATCCACCCATAGAGTTCAGAAATATACAATAGACTTTCAGGTACAGAACCCACCACATAGAGTCCCACGGGCACTGAAAAAATTGATTGGGAAATCTCGAATAGTTTTCTTAACTGGTCCTCATCGGTAGCTATGACAATCAAATAACGGGTGAAATTTCGTAACACGATAAACTTGCAAAAATACTGATGTTTAAAAAAGAACATACTTCCACTACTTGCTTCCAAGTTTTATATTGATATTTGACAACCGGAAGGCATTTCCTTTATTTCAATATAAATATAGAAATCTCTCATAAATGGAGGTCATCACCAACAAATTTGCAATTAATTCAAGCACATGGTCAGAATGTAATTTGATTGATAACAATTTTCTAGGGTCAATATTTGCATTTCAAAATATTTTTTTGACAAAAAAAATCCACTTGACCTAGCTCATCATCACATAATATATTTGGTACATCAAATATTATTTATCACCATCTTTTAATTGGTAGTTTAGTCTAGTCTAGTCAACTGGTTTGCATTTCTTGAAAGTTGTTGACTATTCAGCAAAAAAGATAGACCTTGTGAAATACAAAATAAAGATTGAAATACAAGTAAAATAAGAATTATGGAAATAATATTTGGATATCATCAAGTTATAATTATAAAGGTGTTCTAAGATTCTTATTAGAATAGAAAATTTCCAAAATATTGAGCTTATGAGGTCATTTATTCCGCTTCAATTTAAACTGCTTGATAATGAACTGAAAATGATTCAAAAATATAAAGTCAATTAAAATTCACGTAAGTTAAGAGAGCTACATTTGACACATAAACATTTTTAATATTTGCTATGTTTAATATATTACCTAGTTCAGGTTTGTGAATTTTATTCTTAGGTAGTAGCTTTTGCCCGCTACTTCGTGCACTTGGAAAACTTAAGTTAGACCTCTATAATACATCGGTGAAAACTGCATTCAATTCCATGCGGTAGTTTTTGCATGATTCGTGTACAAACATAGAGACAGACAGACGAGGTAAAATGGAACCTACATTTGAATTCGACCTCTACCATTACATTGGTGAAAACTGCATTCAATTCCATGTAGTACTTTTTGCGTGATGCGTGTACAAACATACAGAAAGACAGACAGACGCGATAAAATGTAGCTTATATTTTAAGTTAGACCTCTACGAATACATCGGTGAAAACTGCATTCAATTCCATGCTGTAGTTTTTGCGTGATGCACGTACAAACATACAGACAGACAGACGAAAATTCTAAGAACTGTTGTTTTGGCTTCTGTTGCTGTAATAAAGACCCCCATATCATTTTTTCTTAAATATCTTTAATGTACAGTCATCGGCCTGTTACAATTTTATTTATATGTATGAAATGTATGATGAATGACAAGTGACATGTGTCAAAATTATGCAATTTCGGATGACTCAAGTAAAGACACAATTCCATTTCGAATGAGTTTGTTTTGGATTGCACGATAATAGAACTTATCATAACTATCAAATTTAAGAAGAAAGATAATCGTTTGAATATCCATAAGTTCATACATTCTATGATGTAAAAATTAGAGAGTGCAAGTTAAAGACATGAATGGTTGTTATAATAATAACAATAATATTCCGTTGTTCAACCAAATTACGAACGAGGTTGTCGTGGCGTTAAATTGCGCTAGTAAGGTCAACTCGTAAGAGTGAATGATCGTGTATCATTGTTTAGATTTATACTCGATCACCGATAGATGACCATCGTACTATCTTTAATCACGTAAAGACGATGATTAATACTACTTAAAAAATATTAAATAATAGAAATTAGAGATTCCTAAGGACAGTGACCGTTAGTTAATCACGTGATATATCATAGTTTACATAATTGTGAAAAATATTAACACGTGATTTGATAATCTGATTGTATATAGGTAATCTCAGACGAATAATAATTATCTTTTCGCTGTTGTTTTTGGAGGATTTTCTCTAATTAAATCCTCTTATGGTTCAAGTTAGCTTTTATGTTAATCATAATAATAAAAATAATAAGGCAGATTGGCGCCAAAACAAGGCTTTCACAAATTTGTGGATGAATTAATTATCAAATCACTGATTTCACTTATATATTCAGTATAAATTATTCATAAATGTTAAGGAATTGATTGAAGTTACATCTTCAAAGAGAACAGTAAAACTAATTATGCTGCGATCGTTAAGCGCTTTTCAAAACTATCAAATAAAAATGACTTTAAAGCAACCCACAATGTTTTAAACATTTACTGAAAATATGTTTGCATAATCCTAGGCCTTAGCTTCATTTGACAGTTTTAAAATCCAACTGCAAAACCAATCTTTTGGTAAAATGTCAAATTATTCAATCCTATCAGTTATAAATATTTTTTACATTTTTTTTTTACAAAAAACTGACTTTATTAATTGGTGCACTGAAAATTTCAAAATAATATTAATTCTGTTAGTGCTGATACTTTTGAAGTTGTTCAATTGTATTTAGATAGAATACTTTTGGCACCAACTTCAAGAGTACCAGCACCAATAGAATTAATATTATTTTGTATTTCTCAGAGCACCAACTAATAAAATCGGTCCAATTTTTGACCGACGAACCCCGAACGGAGGAGGTATACAATTCGACTGTCTGCTTTTTTTTTTTTTTTTTTTTTTTTTTGGTTCGTGCGCGCCTTTTATATAGTAGACGATCTCCGATTTTGATGATTTTGGATTCATTTGAAAGAAGGGGATTGAGAAATGGTCCCATATTCATAAAAACGCAAATCCGAAATCTCCTTCCCTCCGAAAACCGCCCCCGAAGGGGTGGTGGGGGCGAATTTTCTCGAAAATCGAAAATCTGAGTTGGTATAATTAAAGATAGGACAATATCCGGAAACGTTTAAATTGAACATTTTTTCAAAAGTGTTACGGTTTTCGAGATAGACGCATGTTAAATATGTATTTTTGCTATGTGGAGAGGACAATTTCTTTCGAAAATTGAAAATTTTTCGATACTACATGAAAGATATAATTATTTGTAGCAACATTTATAATGAACATTTTTTCCTTAGAATTACGGTTTTCGAGTTAAATCGGTGTTAAATGGTAACAACTAAAATATTCAAGCGTATTTCCGCCGCGATGTTCTGAGATCTCAATAATAACCACTACGAGCAAGGAATATACGTGGGTAATAGGATAAGTATTATCTTCATTGATATGGTATAGTGAACGTTCAACGATTTTCGGGACTAATGTTACACTCAAAAGTGTGAAATAAATATTTTTTACAAAAAATTGGACCGACGTTATAGTTGATGCACTGAAAAGTATAAAATAATATTACTTCTATTGGTGATGGTACTTGTGAAGTTGGTGCCAAAAGCTATCAATCTAACTGCAACTGCACAACTTCAAAAGTACCATCACCAATAGAAGTAATATTATTTTATACTTTTCAGTGCATCAACTATAACGTCGGTCCAATTTTTTGTAAAAAATAATTATGGTAAAAGATATTTATTTCACACTTAATATTAGTCATGTAAATCGTTGAACTTTTATTAATACTAAAGAAGATAGTACTTTTATCTCATTACCCATGTAAATTCTTTGCTTGTTCTTTTTATTATTCAGAGAATTCAAAACATCGTAGCAGCAAAACACATATTTCAGACTTTACCACTGCTGTAACTCGAAAACCGTAACTTTTTTTGAAAAATGTACAATTTAAATGTTGCTACATATAATCTGTTTTGTAATTTGGCTGTTTCATATTTTCAATTTAAAAAAATTCACCTCCACATAGCAGAAATACACATATTTCAGTCTTTTTCATTGCTGTAACTCGAAAACTGTAATTCTTTTGGAAAAATGATCAATTCAAACGTTTTCGGAAATGGTCTCATATTTAATTTTGCTGTCTCAGATTTTCGATTTTCGAGAAAAATTGCCCACTCCACCCTGTTCGGGAGCGTTTTTTGGAGGGAAGTCGATTTCGGATTTGAGTTTTTGTAAGTATGGAATCATTTCTCATTTCTCTTCTTTTAAAAGAATAAAAAATCATCAAAATAGGAGCACGTTTGCTATATAAAATGATCAAACAACAATTAAAAATGTAAATATACAATTTAGGTATCCTTCTCCTTTTTATGAACTTGGTAAAAATACTCAACATTAACAATTGAGAAATCCTATAAGCCTCAACAAATTTACACAAAAACTTATTACGTTTTATTACCTCTTGTTTTATTGGTGTTAATTATCGGCAAATATACTGATGGTATTAAGTATTAGATATATTTATACCTATATTATTACATAGATTATCGTTACAAGTGGTTTCGGTAATGAGAAGAAAATGAATAAACAAACATATCAAATTTGCGATATTTGTTTATCATCTTATATCGTGGGATTTATATAAAAAAGAAAATAGTTTCACCATCAGAAATATTATGTGGACAAATTAACAATGATTTAATTAGTAAGAGCTCATGTTAACTATCTGGCAACTAATTAAAAACAAAGCAATATTCATTTCAAATATACATATGGAACCTTGTAAAAAAAATGGTGATTCTGTTGCTAAATCTGTGTTAATTATTTTTAAACCAGGCGGTTATTGCATAAATGTTGTAATGTAGCATTGAATGTGAGATTATTCAATGTGAGATACGTGCTTAAAGTTTTCTTTTTTTTCTTCGAAAAACCAGTTTCATTCTATTTTAATAAATTTGTGATTAAGATTAGGTATTTAGATTATAAGAGGAAAACTTGAGCTCATATTGGGGTTGACAAAAAAATAATTGGCGGGTTCAATGGCTTCTGTAGCAATACAGGGTGTCCATAAAATGCATGCTCAAAATCCGTAATATCAGAAAAAGATAATTTAAGGAATTGTTACATCAATATAAAGTCGTTTAGTTTTGTTGGAACTTTTGTGCATAATGGCGACGGAAAGGAAGATGTTGAATAAATACAAATAAATGAAAAATAAATCTTTTCCTATTGATTTTTTCGGAAAAAAATTCAGACTAAAGCTGTAGCTCAATAAAGATAGTAAATAATTGTTTTATGTTAAACGGTTTCATTGGAAAAACAGATGTTAATGATGCACTAAAAGCTAAAAAATAATTTGGTTGGTCTTAAGTATCTGTCATCACACTACTCTCCTCATCAATCTAGGGCATTGGTGAGACAAAAAAATAAAATCGTTGAGCATGAACATTTTTTAAACTGTGAAACCTCTCTTTTTAAAGTTTGGATAGTTGTAAATTTTGAATCTTTTTTATCATTTCTTTACCGAGCACAATCAAAATTTTATCAGAATTGTAATTATTTGCAAAATTTAATCACTTTATCCGCTAGTTCCCTATCCTATTATTTTTTTCTCATATCCCTGAAACGTATTCATTAATTTTTTCATACATCCTGATTTCTGCTACACTATCCTTGTATTTACTTCAATATAAATGCTCGGAGCCCTCGTTATATAAGTTCTACTCGTACTCGTTCTTATCACTTTTTTTTGAAAATGTATATTTTCCTATCGTAAATAGAGTTCTATATTATTCATATGAAATTGTAATTGTACGAAACGAACTAACAAAATTATAATAGTTTGTTCTGGACAGAAACATTTTATTCGCATTTTTATTTTTCTATTACCTAAATATGAAATCATCTATCCACATTATTCTTTCAGGCGGAATATTCAGCGGAATAGTTTCAGAACTATTAGGTATTTCAGTTTAGACTGATTTCGATATCCAATATCTTCAGGGTATAATTATTATTGCAGTGCAGTGTATTGAAAATAATGCCTTGCATTTTACGCTTCCACAAAATTCATTCAGATGAACAAAAAACTATGCCGTTGACTACGTTGTAAATAGATAATTTTATATTTGGCTTAAGAATTGTGGCAGGGAATTAATTTCATTTACCTCATTGTTAGAGACACTGGAATTTACTTGCGTTGCTTTAAAGTTTCCAAATGTGAAAAATTATAAATTTCTTTTAATATTCTATTCCATTCATAGAGATAGGAAATTAGTATTCAACTCATCAAAACTATCAATTTAGGTTCCCATGCTCATGGCACACTAAATGAATTTTATGGTAAACTCCCCATTTTTTTTACAAACAACAGAGAAATCTTACAATTTAGTCATGAAGTGACTGAGTGGCTATTAAAATAATTTAACTACTGCAAATTTTCAGAAGCAAAATACAGATAATTCACCCAAATGCTTTAAAATGTGATTTAGTTACACTCCTACTTCGAAGTTTAAAATGGTCAACAAAACGCCATTCAAATTTTAGAAAATCTGTAGATATGCGTAGGAACTTTATTTTTAATAATTACAAAATTTTAATTCGTATTCATTTCTGCTTTTAAAAAATGTCAACTATTTCAGATTAAGATTTTTGCTTTTTTTTTGTGCGCACAGTATTGCCAATGTATTATGATGAGAGCTGCTCTATAGAAATGGTGAAGAACAACTCCAGACTACTTTTTCTACTTTCCTCCATGTTATAAATCTTTGAAGGTATCCAGATATCAGATGATCCCTAACCTACTGTTAAAAAACCCAAGGGATTACTGATGAAAATAAGCATATCTACGGTTAAATAACCCAAGGTTAACTTACCCAAGGTTAACTAACCCAAGGTTAACTAACCCAAGGTTAACTAACCCAAGGTTAACTAAACCAAGGTTAACTAACCCAAGGTTAACTAACCCAAGATTAAGTTACCCAAGATTAACTAAGCCAAGGTTAACTGAGCGTAGATTAAGTTACCCAAGGTTAACTAAATCAAGGTTAACCTAACCTATAGCCAGCATCGTAGTTCATAGTAAAGCACATGACCGTATGTTGACGTCTTGAATGTTTATAAATGGAAATGACGATAAATATTTTATCTTCAGGTATTTCTGGCACTTCAATGAATAATAGATTGTGGAAGTAAATTTTTATCTTTATTATTTAAATAGCGCCATCTAGTAAGTCAAAGAGAAACCTGCTTTTCAAACCTAGGTAAGAAAAGACTTATTTTCGGCCCTCTAAACAGGGTAGAAGGTCGGTTTTTGTAATGGTGAAGTATAAAAATATATTCACATTCATAGATCTGTCTGTCCTGTATTTTTATTACCTGTCTGACTGAGCCAAGATTGTTTCAGGAACAGATCTTCAGATTTTGTTACCTCCTTTTTTTATTTTGTAGTGTATCGACAGTGGTGCGAAAACGGCTCAAATGATTTTGATGAAACTTGTATAATATGCTATAATGCGTATTTCTGAAAAAAGCTCAAATAAACTGTTTATTCATATTCTGGCTAAATGGTTCTTTTTACGTTAAAATTGATTATGACGATTTTTGTTTGTCATTTGTACGCTGAAAAAATTAATGTTCACAAGTTTTGATTGGACGATTATTTTTTATTTTCGGTAGAATTCGATTGGAAAGCCTTGTGAGTGGACATACGGCACTTTTTATTCATTGACAAAGACATTTAAAATGTGCAACGTTTCTTCTAATTTATAAGATTTGTAATAGAATAACTATTTTAAAATTGGAAATTCAGTACCCTAAGATATAGTAATGATTTTGTACCTAGATAAATTTGCTTAGATCAGACAGTTTTTACAGACACTCTGTATATAAATATATTTATCTGTATACGTTTACCAGCATGTGGTATGTAGTATGTATGTATTTTCGGTATTTCAGCAAACAGACATTGGCCTAGCTTCATACTATTCACCCGATTACACAATCAACAAGAAATAATTACCTTCCACAACATGTACGGGTAGAGATATACCTACTAGAAGAATTCCATCGAAACCGCATTACACAACATTGCCTATTAATTTGTTAGTAGTGTTTTTTGTTGTTGCTGAAGTGTCTTTCAGATTCAGATAAATATATTATATAGGTATATTGTGTGTCACCGTTTGATGGTATAATTATTGCATCTCACCTTGAGGTAAAATTTGAGATTGTTTCGACTTTGAAGCAAGCTGGATGAGTTGTTGAGAGTCCTTTTTAAGGATCATACGATTGGTGGTATTTCCATAAATAGACAATATTATAATTTGTTAAATATATCTAATTGTTTTCTGTTACTCACTTGATGTTATTTTCCTTGAAAATTCATTAAAGTATTGTTATCTTTATTTGTTCCTTTTTGTTTTGTTATACCAAATGAATGTCTTTAGATTTCCGTCAATATCTATTATATTAATTGGTGAATATAGATTTTGGTCATCTCATTTAAGGTATTCGGTATTTCGCACTGATAAAATAATAATAATAACGAAAAGTCTAGAAAATTGTTTCGGCTCTAACTGTCACTGTCATGTTCAAATTCCTTCACAAATATTTTCTATTTAAAAAAAATGCCCCTTAACCCCCTTTGAGATAAGTTTTTGGTGGGATGGACATGTTGAATGCCGAATTTTTTTTTCAAGAGACCAACTCTCGAGTCATCTTTTAAGAGAATCATGAGCACCAATAGAATTAATATTATTTTGTATTTTTCACAGCACCAGCTAACAAAGTCTGTCCAATTGTTACAAAAAAATATTTCTTTTTGTTCGACTTTTGACTGTGATGACCGTGAACTTGAAGATCCGTTTCTAATGTTGGCGGAATTCCATTCTTTTTCTAATGATCTAAATATAGAAGTCATGGTACCGGTAGCAATCTTGGGAAATACGGATCATGAATGTCATATAAATTATCTTAGAATATCAAATTGATAATGAGATCCCCTTACTTATATTTAAAACAGTTGACGATTTATCTATTTAAAATCAGGATGTAGCTTAAACAAAGAGCAGCAGCATGCTTTGAATTCCATTGGACACAGATCGAGATTCCGCATTCCACCATTATTAATTTCCAAGAATCATGGAATCTATTTGTGTAGATATTTATGCAACACTTCAATGAATAATGGTCCATTAAAAGTGTAAATTAGTTACTGGTATCTTACAGGGTGTCCCAAAATGAGCCTGCCAAACTTCACCAGCGGATTCAAAGGTGAAAAGGAATGCAAAAAATGACGATAAACATATAGGTCGAAAAATGATCATTAAGGAAGTTGCAGCCCTTTCAATATGAAACTTGTCTTTTCCATGGTTACCATGATCTCAAATTCTTTGATTTAAACTTGAGACAAGTAGTAAAGCTTTTCGTATCGATGTTACTAGGAAACGGTTCAGAGTTCCTGTTTGTAGTAGCAAATTCAAATTTTTTGTAGGTTTACGACAACATTTAGAAAAAGGCACCCAAAAAAGTTAGGGTAGTTTTTGCCCCAACGCAGCCTTGTTTGATGCATCCCTATTTAGAATTTTTAAATTGCTATTAGCCTATAATTTGGGAGTCAAAACATTAGTAGATTGCTAAAATTTCGCTCCATTATCTCCATTAGTTTTGGAGATATTGAATAAAGACCATTTTCAGATGCATACGGTAAAAGGGCTGCATCTCACTTAACGAACAATTTTCGACCTATATTTTTTGAAACTTTTTGCATTATCTTTAAACTTAGAATCCGCTGGTGAAGTTTGGCATGTTAATTTTGGGACACCCTGTATATCAACTATCGACTACAAACTAAACAGAATCTTTAAATATTAACCTCCATTGTTTTCCGTCACTTTAAAGATTACTTTATTAAATTTTTGAAACAGGTACATTTCTATAGAAGAGTTACCTTAAAAAAAAGAATCATCATAATCGGTGCACATTTCTATGCGAAACGCTTGCGTCGTCGACTTGTATACCTTCTTCTTTTGGGAAGTCGGTCAAAAAGAGTATTGAACGCTGCTCCCAGTTCGTCTTCGAGTAACAGGTTCCATTTTTTTCTTTCGACCAAGAAAACACTAGAACCGGTCTTTCCTAAAAGAAAACACGATAACAGGTCGTTTTGTTCTACAAACTTGTCTAACCAAATCATATACAGTGCGGTCCATATGTATGGAATAAATTTATTTTTATATCGTTATCTATATATATTCATAAAGAGCAATCCAAATTATGTTTGTGCGCGAACTACTTTTTTTCGGCTCAGTCGACTTGAATGAATTTTTTTGGAGATTTTCGGACATGTTTGAAGAGTGCATGTAAGAAATCTGTTTGCTGTCCGATGTCTAGAACCGGAGTTATGCCACTCACATGTTCATCAGTGTATTGACAAATATTTGTATGTGTATTTGTTTTAACTATGGCTCATTTATCCAAAACTCAAAGAATAGACATTTTAATTATGATTGGATGTGGTAATAAAACAAGAATAAAAAAGGACGTTTGTGGAATATTCAATAACAAATACCCTGATCAACATGATTCATAATCTACAGTCAGCAAAACAGAAACATAATTTCGTAAAACTGGACATGTAAAAACTATTCAAAACCCAGGTCGAAATTTTATATTGGATGAGGAAAAGGTTAGGACCTTTGCGTAAAGAAAAATACCATTCTTATAAAGTTAAATGAGGATGATCCTGATAGAACAATTTTGTGAACTGATGATGGACAGAAGCAGATATGCAGTTCATAAACAAAATTGTGATTTCTGATGAAGCTACTTGTCATTTAAATTGATCGTTTAATAGACAAAACGGTAGGTATTGGAGCTGAGAAAATCCTCATTGGATCAGTGAGTCTCACACACAATAACCTGAAGAAGTGAACGTTTGGATAGGTATCATCAACAAAAATAATATTGACCCATATTTTTTTGAAGGGACAATTAATGGTGAGATTTATCTAGGTTTTTTGAAGAACTCTTTACTGCCTATATTAAAATCATTTTTCCCCTATGTTAATGATCCAAATGCAATCAATAGATCAATTTGGTACCAAAAAGACGGAGCTCTAGCGTATTACACACGTATTGTTAGAGATTATTTGAACGAAGTTTTTCCCAATAGTTGGATTGGAAGACGTGGAACGATTGAATGACCGCCTAGATTCCCCGATTTGACTCCTCTCGATTACTTCTTATGGGGTTATTTAAAATCAAAAGTATATTTCAATAGGCTAGACAATATGGCAAATTTAAAATATGGGATAACGGAAGAAATTGAAAACATAATTGCTGAAACCCTACAAAATATTGTACGAGAATTCCAAGATCGCCTTTCTTATTGTCAACAAGTGACTTCCTAAACGTTATGTGACATTATTTCTTTCTTTCTACTTGTAGAAGTATCAACATTTTACATTTTAAAAATAAATTTTCTGTTATTTTATTAATTATTAATAATTTGGAGCAATCAAATTTGAAAATCTCTTTTTCAAAAAAATAATAACTCTAAAAATGAATTTGTTTCATATCAATGGGCCGCACTGTATATGTATATGTACCTAGGTACTATATTCTTATTGCACATAGATGCCAACAACAACCTAGTTCTTTGAAGCAAGGACATCTTTAAAATTTTATATCACCGCATAAAATAAATGCCTTCACTTTTCAAGATACTGTAGTAGTCATGTCATCTTTTATGATACGATCTGCTGGTACCAACTATTACACTTACTTTTAATAATTATTGTTATGCAATAAAATATCTTTCACTATTGCCTCATGTAAGGTTTATATATATGTTAATTTTGGATGCTTCTTGATGTTTATTATTGCTGAACCATGCAAATGTGACATTATGCAATCATCAGGAAACAATCATTGTTAGTAATTGGAATATGTAGTGAGTTAATTTGTTACTATTTTGATTTGTAATAAGAATGATGTTATACCATCATCAAAATCCGAACGCAATATGAATAATAACCTTGATAATAATTAGTTGAAATATATATATATGGGGAAATTCGAACAAGAGGAATATTTTTGGAGCCATTTCTGACCATTACTTTTGTAATTGGAAAGAGAGAAGAGATTTCAAAAACTTTGTATCCATATCCATGGCGTGGGTTGGAGCGAGTCGGAGTAGCGCCATGTGCATCCGGCTTTACATATCTACTTACGGTACTAATTCTGAACTGTTATTGGTATTTTTGTTGATACCTGTAAATACATACATACAAATTACCAGTACCAATAAAATACAAAAAAATTCAGTGCACCGTGTAATAATTTCGATTCTGTTTTTGACCGAAGAATTAAAAGGAGGATCTATAAAATTCGACGTTTGTCTGCATGATTTTTTGACCGACTTCAAAGAAAGGAGAAAACCTGCTCGATTTCCATAATTATTTTTTCATTTGAAAGAGGACTATTGAGATTTGGTCCCATTGAAAAAAAATCGACATTCAAAATGTGCTTCCCCTCACAAAGTTCTCTCAATGGGGGTAGAGGGGGCTTCTTTTTTTCGAAAATCTAAATTTTGAGACGACAAAATTAAAAAAAAAAGACATCTGGCAGCGTCTAAATTGGACATTTTTCAAAAATATCATGCGTTTTTTCGAGTTTTAGTAGTGTGTATTTCCGAAATAATTTGAAATCTCCGAATAAGTATATGCAACGTATTATCTTCTTTTGTGAACGTTGAATGATTTTGATGAGTAACTTTATTAGTTGGTGCACTGAAGAAAACAAAATAATATTAATTCCATTGGTTCAGGTACCTTTGGAATTGGTGCCAAAAGTTGTCAGTCTAACTACAATTGCACAGGTTCAAAATTACAAGTACCAATAGAATTATTGTTATTTTATATTTTTCACAGCACCAACTACTAAAGTCGGTTCAATTTTTTGTAAAAAATATTTATTTTGGTTTTCCAATATAACTAAAAGTACTTGTTTTATTATTTTCAGGAGAATGCTGCTGTTACTGGTAGTTTCATTTTTCTCTACAAATGTAGCAGGAAATGTATTTTACAGCGATGTAGCAAATGGTAAGACTATTTCTTCATTTATTGAGTAATAAAATTATCATTTATTATATAATACTTACACTTCTCTATGGATTTGAGTCAATTTGAAGAAATAATAATTGAAAGGAATAGTGAGAAATAATGAAAAAACTATACTATAAATATAAGAAAAAAATACTTTGGTCGGTTAATATACAATAAAATTTGAAAATGAAAATAACGCCTCGCATTTGTTTTCAAAAACCTCAATTTAACTCAACCCTACTAACAAAATCTTTGAATAATCTTAACTAAAGCCAACTTATTGTTTTCCAGAGATTGATTCAAATTCCTCACAGTTTCACTTAGAATACGTATTGTTGGACAACAATGGAGACCCCTGCTCAAGGTCGTGCATTCGAGGAGCACCATCCATGATATGTAGATACCAATTTACCATCGAATACTATAGTTCGATGAGCAAAGCATGCTATAATTGCCCGTACAATAGCAGCGATTGCTTCCTTCCGGACTGTGTCCCAAGCGATGGTCACCAAAGGCCGATAGTCACTGTGAACAGGATGATGCCGGGACCAGCAATTGAGGTAGGAAATTATCAAGATAATAATTAGGTATCCATCGTGTGGAATGATGAGTCTGTTCAATTACTTGAGAAATGTCACCATATTTCAAATAATAGGTACATCCACTTTTTGACTGCTGGAACGTTCCTTCTTTTTATACTCGTATAAAAAAATATTATGACAAATAACAAGCTAAATATTCCTGCATAGAGTAAAGGAATAGATTTATAAAACATATTATTGACATCTTTCCTGAATAATTTCGGGTTACTTCCTCGATATTCTGATCTGAAAATGAGATAAAAGTTCGTGTGAGCGTTCGATTCGCACTTGCCAGCAGTTTTCCTAATGAGTTTCAACCATTACTATTGACAAAAGGGATTAGTGCTTTTATAAGCAATTTTTAGCAATTAATTCTTCAAAGCAATTTTAGTCAATCCACATACTTTTTGGAGAATGCTAATATAAATATCCTTAACAAATTGAAGGAACCTTTCCCATTGCCCGCTAATAAATTGGAAAAACGCTTTATTATTGATTTTTCCCCACTTCCAGTAAATTCGTTAAAAAATTGAACATAATGAAATAAAAAAATATTGGTTAGAGAGTGGAAGAGAAAAAAACAGGTTGTAATGTAATTTTTCCATTTATAATTCGTAAAAAAGTCATCTCCAGAATTATACATAAAAAATTTGATTGGATTGGGATAAACCTTGCTCATGGAAAATTCAACATTCCAAATCAACATACTATACAGGGTTGTTCTGTCATTATTATGTTACTAGTATTCATTTATTCTATTTCTATGATTTCAAAGTTCATACAGGTCCAGGTACCAGATTTTACAGGTACATATACATTATTTAGTCATAAAATGCTGGAAACGGACATTTTCGAAGGAATTATTAGCAAAAAATATGAAATAATCTTACATTCCGATTTAAAGCTTTAAAGCAATAATGAGCAAAAAATATCAAATAATCTTATCCTCTGATTAAAAGATTTTGTTTGTTTTGTAAAATAATCTTATTTTCCGATTTAAAGTAATAATGAGCAAATAATATTATATAATCTTATTTTCCAATTTCAAGATTTTGTTCATTTTCTGTACTTTTATGAGTGGATTGGACATAATATACCTTATCCAGTCATAAAATGCTGGAAACAGACATTTTTGAAGGAATTATGAACAAAAAATATTAAATAATCTTATTTTCCGATTTAATATCAGATTTTGTTTGCTAAACTATACGTTATATTTAAATACATTCTAACAAAAGCGTTTATCACAATTTCATTTTCTTTAGTGACATAAGTACTTTGATTCTTAACAGCAATGCTTGAAAATATTGTATATTTTGATATTTTCATATATAGTAACAAAATGACTTGTACTTATCTAATATCAATTTGATTTCCTGTTGGACTTCCACTCTGGACTATAACTCAATTGAACTAAGTTCAAATTAAAGATGTGAAGATCCCTATAGTGAAATATTTAAAAAAATAATGATTTTGTTTCATATTGTGTCTACCACCGATGATGTAATGCAATTCGGGTTGGAGTATTTGCTCACCGCGTGGTTGTTTTCATCGTTGGTAGGCACGGTACACCTGTTTATCTACTGTTTCGCTCAAAGTCATTTTAACTTACGTCCAAATTAGTTTATCAACTTAACCTAACTAACCTAACTAATGAGTGTATTTTGTATGAAGTTAATTTCTTCTTTCAACTTTTGCCTCATGTATCTTTCAATCGAATCAACACTCTAGATCACATACGTTTGTGATGATTTAGTCACAGATTATGTCAAGGAACTTCGCTTTCCAAAGTACAATCATATCTAGTAATCATGTTGTATATTATATTATATTCATATTTCTTTCTTAAGGTATGCAAAGATGACATCATCGTGGTCGATGTGAAAAATCATCTGGCAACTGAGGCGACAACGATTCACTGGCATGGACAACATCAGAAAAGCTCTCCATACATGGATGGGGTACCTTATGTGACACAGTGTCCAATTCTGCCTCATGATACATTCAGATACACCTTCAAGGCTGTCCAAGCTGGAACACATTTCTGGCACTCACATATAGGTTAGTAAGAATCCTCTGGAAATACACGTCTATGGAAGGTTAGATCATTCGAGCCGTGATAATCTGTTGTTCAACTAGACCTTGGTTATCTTGAATTTACTAAACTCTTATCTATATCGAGATTTTTAATCATAACCATCTTTGCAACTGAAATTCAAGTATGTTTTCCTTCTTCAAGACATCATTATTCTTTTCTTGAAGGGCTATATAGAAAGCTTGTCTTTTCATAAACATACGGCACCTACAGATAAACCCCGGTTCTAAACCAGAATATTTGAGAGGCTTCAATAGGTAGACTAGCTCGTGGTAGTTTGTCATTGCTTTCCAACATTTATTTATGTACAAAAAAAAATTCAAATTTTCTTCCAGGTATGCAAAGAGCTGACGGAGCTTATGGTTCTTTGATCGTACGACTGCCAGAAGAAGAGGATCCGGTATCGCAATTCTATGACTATGATCTTTCGGATCATGTAATGATCATCACCGATTGGGAAGCGCTCAGCGGGTGGGAAAAGTTCTTGAGACACCATCACAACGATGGTGACAATAAACCCAGTGCAGTACTAGTGAATGGCTTGGGTCGATTTGTGGATTTTGTCGATGAGAACAATGAGACTGTCTATGTGCCTTCAGCGCGATTCAAAGTAGAACAGGTTGGTAAATCCTAACTAATATTATAAATGCGAAAGTAAGTTTGTTTGTTACGCTTTCATGCCTAAGTCACTGAAGTGATTTTGATGAAATTTGGTACAGAGATAGACTAACCCTTAGGAAAAAACATAAGCTACCTTTTATTATCTTTGGGAATCTATGTAGTGGGTTCCGTACCTCAAAGTTGTATATTTATGAACTGTATGACTGGATTTTGATTGTCATTTTATCATGTATGTTTGTAGAATTTATTGCAATGATCTGATAGTGACTGTAAGTGTAACTGGGCCTTCTAGGTGGAGGGTTCTATACCTGTAATATCCAAAGAAATATCTTTGAGCTCTATGGCTCAATTTTCGTGGATTTTTCGCTATGTTTGTGTGTAGTATGTTACTGGACTGTTTTATGAGAGTCTGCCAGTGCGACTGAGACTTAAAGTTGGAGGGTTCCATCCCGGAAAATCCCTAAGACATATGTAGGAGACACTCTCATACTGTTTGCTCTGGGTTGGTGTTCGGACTGGTTCTACGTGCGAGTAAGACTCCGAGGTCGAAGGGTTCCATACTCAAGACTTTTTATGACTTTATGTTTTCGTACCACAATCTAATAAAGTGTTTGCCCGGGAAATGCCGGGTAAAACAGCTAGTTATAGAATGTTTTTTTTTCTTTGAATAAATAAATTTAACGATGATTTTCTTTATGTTGTAGGGTTATAGATATCGATTCCGTTTGATAAATGCAGGATTCTTGAACTGTCCAATTGAGATATCGGTGGATAATCATACATTGACGGTTATCAGTTCAGATGGAAATAGCATAGTACCAATTGAAGGCAAGTATTTTATATTTAATTATGGTTTAATTCATATACATGTGATATTTCAAAGTGCAACGTATCGAAATGGATTTCATTGAATAGGAAACTTCTTGTTTTCAACGTGAATTGATTAGAAGTTTTGCAAGTATCGTCTAATCTATCAATGTTTGTTTCAACTTGACTTCGTAAGACCCACTTATTCTTTCAAAAAGGATTGATGGATGTGAGTGGAGTGAACGGCTTTTTCACTTGATCCAATACTTGTAAGATAGCAAATTTCATTTGTGCATTTTCTTGGCTTTAGCTATGGAAAGTTATTAATTCTAAAATATCATATTACGTATTATTGGGATGAACTTGAAAACTTTCTAGTATTTTATTTGTTATTGAATCAATGTTTCTAGTTTTGAAAATTAAAAGCTTTCGCATTCCAACACTATGTTGTCGAAATTACTAATTCCTGATAGTATGACAAAATAAATATTAAAAGAAAAAACTAATTAGTACACGATTATGTTAATCCCACACGGACTGATACCAATATGTTTTGTTTTTTAGTATAAAGGAGCTTTACTTAATTGTTACTTAGAGATAAGACTCGACAAAATCAACATTTATTGCTGTTCTATTGTGTAATTTCATTGTTGATTTTGCAATAAGTGAATTAATGTTTTCGCTATTTTTTTGGTTGAAATGATTATATCCAGATTTTCACTCAAATCGTTTAAGTAATCCCAGTAAAATGTTAATAATTTTGTGTTGGTAAAAGATAAAAAGGCAAAGATCATGTGACAATTGAAAGATCAGAGGGAGATATAGAATGACTTTGATTGAGTCAATTTACAATGATTTTGAATACTCATTATTGACAAGGGGGAATTTTTAAAACCTCCCTCTGAAAACCGCCCCAAAAGGGTTGGAAGGGCCAAAAGTTTTTTTGAAAAATAGAAAATTTGAGGTCACAGTAAAGAAATGACCGCGCCCCACAGTTTGAGAAACGCTGTTCTAAGATATAATATTTTGTTCATGATTTTTATGATTTCACTCATTAGATTATTGGTGTTTATTAATCCGAATACTGCATAACATTAACAACAAATTTGATAATCATTTAGTAATCTCATGAAATCTTGCACTTTCCTCCAACTATATACTTCCTACATTTCATGTTGTTCCAAGTAATGCCTTCCATAATACATATTCATAACATAAAATAATTATACGCACTATGAATTTATCTACAAGGTAAATATTAAGAAACACATATAGCATTATAAACGAGATTATTAGCGCCATATTTACATAGAAAATAACGTTTTATTGCTCAACTTGTTGTTATGAGGGGATTTAATAGTTCGTTGGGTACTATTCCACATTCTTGATCGATCGTTTATGGTTTGAAATTTTTTCGATTATATTGTAATTTATTCTAAATATTTCACCACAACTGTTTACTTTTTGATCTCTCAGCATTTTTGAACGACTTCTCACTGGACACAATAAAATCCAACATTTCTTTACACCAAAAAACTGCTCCAAAGAGGGTGAAGTGGGCAGTTTTATTTCGAAAATGCGAAATTGTAGGGGCCAAAATTGAAGAAATGATCATATCCGGCAACATTTGCAAATTGCACATTTATCAAAAAAATTAACGGTCTCCGTTTTACAGCAATGGTAAAGAATGAAATATATATAGATATTATCGCTAATTTCTAGAAATAAGTAAACGTTCAACGATTTTTTTGATTATGAAATATTGAACAATTTTTAAATAAATATTTTTTCACAAAAAAATATGGACCGACGTTATTAGCTGGTGCACTGAAAAATACAAAATAATATTAATTCCATTGGTGCTGTTACTTTTGAAGTTGTACAGTTGCAGTTAGATTGATAACTTTTGGCACCAACTTCACAAGTACCAGCACCAATAGAATTAATATTATTTTGTATTTTTCAGTGCACAAACTAATAACGTTGGTCAATTTTTTTGTAAAAAATATTTATTTCACACTTTTGAGTGTAACATTAGTCACGAAAATCGTTGAACGTTCGATAATACCAAAGAAGATCGTACTTATCCTATTACCCACGTATATAAACATCGCGGTGGAAATACGCATAAGTATTTTAGATTTTACCATTCTACCGCCGCTCTAATTCGAAAACCGTAACTCTAAGGAGAAAATGTTCATTCTAAATGTTGCTGGTCTTTCCTGTGGTTGCCTCAGATTTTTAATGTTTGAGAGAAATTCCCCTTTCCAGATAGTGAAAATACACATATTTGAGATTTTAACATCGCTGTATATCGAGAACAGTAACTCTTTTGAAAAAATGTTCAATTTAAACGTTTCCGGATATTGTCCTGTTTTTTAAGGTGCCGCCTCAGATTTTCGATACTTCAGAGAAATTGTCCCCTTCATCCTCTTTAAGCGTGCACAAACAAAAAAATCTGAAAGTCGAATTGTATACCTCCTCACTCCTCCGTTTGGTGCGTCGGTCAAAAAATAGGATCGGCTTTATTAGTTGGTGCACTAAAAAATACAAAATATTCTTAATTCTACTGGTGCTGGTACTTTTAAAGTTGGTTAAAAATGTCAATCAATTTACCTAAAACTGTACTATTCTAAATTTATCATTTTTTAAATTTCCAGCTACCTCATTGGTTTCGTATGCTGGAGAACGATTCGACTTTGTGATCAATGCAGATCAGGAGAAGGCCTTGTATTGGATACGTTTCAAAGGTCTCATGGATTGCGATGAACGATTCACCAGGGCTCATCAGGTGGCCGTTTTGGAATACGATGGACTCAAGGTGTCCAGAGATGATTATCCATCTGGAGAACTCACCTATGAAAATGCTCACAGAGATGGTCTGGTGAGTAAAGTGTCAGGAGTGTTGGCAATAAAAATAAGTAGTCAATAATATGATAAATTACTATTTTTACAAAAAAAAATCTCTGTCGTATTCGAACAACTTCTCTCTTCTTCCTCTTTTCAGTATTTTTCTTCATCTTTTTACTTGATTTACTAAGAAATGTTGAGACAATGAAAACCAGTTTACATTCCATGCTATGCCTATCAAAAAAACAAGTTACCTACCATTCAGAAAACCAGAATAAATTGCAATTTGCCTTTTTACATCATTCAAAAAACCTTTTAAGTTGGTAAATGAATTGATAAAGGAATTCATTGAGTCATTTATTTGCTCTTACATTTTGAATGTTAGAGTCACTTCCTCCGGATTCATCAGATGACAGGAATGATTTGTAATATCAATTACTTCAATATTGTTGATGTTTATTGATTTGTTTTCGTTATTTCAGCAACTGAATGCACTGAATCGAGGTGTTGAGAGCAATGTCTCTTTCGTTAGTATGCCTCAACTAGAGTCATTGAATGAATGGGATTACAGCATGAAAACCAAGCCGGATTATCAGTTCTACATTGCCTACGATTTCTATAAAATCGATAATCACGATTTCCACAGGGCACCTTACTATCCCTTCAAGAATTGTGAGTACCAGCATAAATGTCATGTGCTTCTCAAATATAACACATGGACGGTGTTCTTTCAGTTGCTGATAATCCAGACAAGCAGGCCCTGACACCTCAGTTCAATCACATTTCAATGGAGATGCCCTCGTTGGCCCTTTTACCGCAAAGAGATGAACTACCTGAAAATATGTTCTGCAACAATGACACACTGAAAGATAAGGATTGCGTCAATGCTCATTGCCAGTGCCCGCATGGAGTTCAAGTGAGTTGATATCTTTGTTATTTAATGATGTGGAAAATCATTGGTTAAACCTTGAGGCCAATCG
Organism: Crioceris asparagi; assembly: GCA_958507055.1. Classification (NCBI taxonomy): domain Eukaryota; kingdom Metazoa; phylum Arthropoda; class Insecta; order Coleoptera; family Chrysomelidae; genus Crioceris; species Crioceris asparagi. Next base: position 95,620,417 of record OY293827.1, on the reverse strand, counting down.
ACCAGGACATATCACGCGAGTGATGTCAGATATTTAACTAAAACAACATCCTGTAGAATTATTCCTCTTCCTTCAATTGTCCTCGAGCGAAAGAATCGTCAGGCCGTAAGTATAATGCACTTTTGCAATGCTCAGGTTCAATTTTGACGAAGGGATGCAGGTACTTCTCGAGAATGAGACTTTGCCCAAAACTTTTTAATAGTCAACTAGACCGGGTATCGCTTCCGTGTAAGTATGTTTGTTAGAACTCAGCCTAAATGATGATCTGAGACAAAACATTCTTCATTTCTTGAGGTGGCAAACTTTGAGATTTTTCATTGATATCCCCGCGTATTACAGTTACAAATTTTACAAAACCTTAATGTTGATTTGCAACCATACGTTTCAGCTTTAATCTAAATGTAAATGTGTGTACATATCGGGTGATTCAATAAGGCTGGACGAGGTACTGTATTTGAGGAACTAATAGTCGTAGAAGTTTGGGAAAAAATCCTTCAGAAGAAATCAACCAAGGAAAATTACTGGAAATATTTTTTAAATTCAAACGTCCACCGCCAGGGGGCGTATAAAAATGCGATTATGCGAATATAAGTTTAGAAATTAATACTCTCACGCTAATGCCATCATAATGGTCCATCTTTTTGATATATGAGTTTTTATTGTAGGACGTGAATTAAAGGCGAGAGGGGATGCTAAACTTTTTGGACTATAAGTGTCTATAGCTTAAGTTCGATTTAACGGAATTTTGTTAACATGGTCTGGTTCCAGAAAGGAAGGTTTGGTGAATATAATATAGAACCATCCATGCTACTCTGGTTCTGGCCGCCCTCGCCCTCGTTTTTTTTAATTTTGCTCTGAAATCGCAAAAAGATATATGCAATATGTCCAAACGGCATTAGCATATATTCATTAATTTAAAAGTTCTTGCTTAAACAAAATAGGTCATTGAGATTTTATTTTTTTTTTAAGTTCCGTAGTCAAGCAGGTCATGCACAAATAAAAAAAACAATTTCAAACTTCGTCCTCATTTTGTTTTAATCAAAATAATAATAATAGCGCTTTTATCCAAAATAGGATCATTTCAATTTTTTTCCAAAGTTACCTATTCAGAATTCAGCCAAAAATCAAAAGGACGTCTGTGTAGCCTGTGAGTAGGTATAGAAATTCAAAAATATCTAATTTCTTAGAAAGACTGGATAGACAGTTCCTATGGAAACGGTGATTTTACACAAATAGATAATTTATTCTTTGAGATTAAAATTTGGAAAATGCCAATTTCGTGTCGCTATTTTGTGACATGTTGAAATGGATTTACCATTGCTAAAAAAGTTTCACTTCAAAAATTGAAAACTCAATTACCTGTTATGTTTCTTTAATAAACTCGTTAATAAAATATTATTTAAGCAATAACTTTTAAACGAATAATGAAGCTATCGACATGTAGTGTGAACAGATTTTGTGGCAAATTTGATTTAAGTACTTTGCAAATCTAATAAAATATTCATACGTTTCGATGTGCGATTTCGGAGCAAAATTTTAAAAATCTGGTGTGTCAACTCACACGACTTTGATACCGCTCGCATCCGAATTCCAGTGAATGAAAAATTTTACACTCTGGTCAAATCGTGCTACCACTAATTTTAAACGTTTAGCTAGAATCTGAGGAAACATGTAAAAAATACGGAATTTTATTCAAGCATAACTTTTTTTTGTGCCCGAGATAATTCTGTCACAGACAGGCAGACAGACAGGCGGACAGACAGACAGACAGACAGACCAATGGCTGAAAATATGTATATTAGAGTTAGAAAACTCTGAAACGTCAACATTTGTAAAAATCTCGATACCGAAAATTTCACACGATTACAATACTTTCCTTATACAGCGACTATAGTAGCGTAGGAATGTAAAAAAACGTTAACACTATAAAACCCGCCCCCTAGCGAGGGCGGCATGAACCAGAATGGCATGGATGGATTTATATTATATTTATCAAGCCCTCCTTTCTTGGACCAGACCTCGTAAACAAAATTCCGTTAAGTCAAACTTTAGTTATGACACTTATAGTCCAAAAGGATTAGCAGACCCTCCCACCTTTATTTTACGTCCTACAATAAAAAATCATTTATCAAGAAGATGGACCATTACGGATTAACGTGAGAATATTCATTTCTAACCGTATATTGGAAATTTTTCGAAAAAATCGCTATCACGACCCGTCGCGGTGGACGTATGAAATTCCAGCAATTTCACTTGGTGGATTTCCTCTGAAGTATATTTTTCCCAAACATCTACCACTATTACTTGGGATACAGTACCTCGTCACCCTTATTGAATCACCCGGTACATAATATAGACAACCTTGATATATTTTGAATGAAAAACAATATTATTAATATATTAACAGCTCTATTATGAATGAGCTAAAAATATTACTAACTACTATAATACAATATAATATTGACATTTACTTACACATATATGAATCATTAACACAATTGCAACAGACATAATTCAAGATGTCGAGCTTTTGAGTGAATTAAATGTCATTTGAAATGTCAACATACACAGAATGCAAAGATAATTCCTAGCCTGGAATTCAACGCATTTTATTACGCAACCGAGACGTAGTTACTCTCCATTTTACTAATACAGTATTCAAGCAAGCGTCAGTGTTGCCAGACGCCTGGTAATTACCAGAATCTATGGTATTTTTGAAAGTTATTTGGTAATTGGTAATAGGCTCCTGGTAATTGGATAATCTACGGTAATTTAACTGTTTGTAGATAATATATAAAAAATGACGACATGAAAGACGATTTTTGTAGGAGATGTCGAATGTGCAAGGTAAAAACGAGGATTATGATGATTCTGAAGTGAGAATTGATTAGACAATAATAATTTCAAATATTTATGAAAATACTTATTTGAATGCCTGTTTTAATTCATTGAAGTTATGCTATTTTTTTGTTGTTATTGATTATTATATGTTAATTGTTATCTCTGATAATATTTTAAGGGTATACGATTCTTTAGTCTTTTATCTTTTCTGTAACACAGATTAGGGGAAAGTTGCCCTTTGCAGGTTTATATGCATTTTTGTATATGAAAATAGATCTGGTAATTTTTCCTAAATTCTGGTAATTTTGGAGTAATATTCTGGTAATCACATATCTCGGATCTGGCAACACTGGGCAAGCGTTCACACAAGTCGTAGGTACAGTTGTTCTTCACCCCTCTCTCTCGAAAATGGCTATTTCCGATTCTGATCTTTTATCTCGAGAGAACGCACAGCTTACAATTTAGATTATAAGCTGTTGGTAATAAGGCGGCAATCGGTGGAATATGGAATATATTATGGAGGGTTTGTGCATATTTTTCCAACTTTAGGGGGATTATCATCATCATCATCATCAAGCGGCGGTAAAGCACCGCTCGGTCTCCGTCTCGATGCTTACTGCTGCTGCTTAGGTGCCGAGAAATTAGGCAGGTTTATAAAGTATGACGGTTTGAGATTTAACTTAAAAGTTCATTCACTGTCAGTTTCTGTGTACTTGTGTGAAAGAAAGTTCAACTACCTGTATGTAGTTGTGTGGTAAAATTCTTGATTTATCATTGTGGAAATACAAAACAATTTCTTTTTTTTTCACCAAAGATTGGACCGACTTTATGAGTTCGAGCACTGGAAAATACAGAATAATATTAATTCTATTGGTGCTGGTACTTTTAAAGTTGTGCAGCTGTAACTACTATCTACTATCTAACTAGATAGAAGACTTTTGACTCCAACTTCAAAATCACCAGCAAACTCGGTCCAGTTGTGGTAAAACATATTTATTTTACACTCTTGAGTGTAACATTTAACTTTAATCATGAAAATCATTGAAAATGTTGCTACATATACATATATCTTCTTCAATTTGGCCGGCTCATATTTTCAATTTTAGAAAATAATTGCCCCCTCCACATAACGGAAATAAACATATTTCAGTCTTTACCATTGCTGTAACTCGAAAACCATAACTCTTTTGAAAAAAAAAATCAATTCAAATGTCTCCGGATATGGTCTCATCTTTAATTCCGTCGTCTCAGATTCTCGATTTTCGAAAAAAGGGCACAATCCAAAAATATGCAAAAAAATTCTTATTAAATTACCCTCTAAAATGCACCATTTTAGCGATTCAGGGTGCTGAAATTGAAAAAAAAATCGTTTCTTGTGAATATTTCCGGAACCGTTTATAGTACAGAAAACAGCTTTTGTAAGCATTTTCCACTCATAAAAAGCTAAGTTTTTTGTCAAGTCATAATTGGTGAAGATTTTGAAGGACTAGTGGTTGTTTTTCTCCCAAATTTCTACGCCAATGAAAAAAGTTCGGTTTTGAGGCGCCCATTTGAACCACTAATGTTTTCTACACAAAAAAGGTAAAATTGGTCGTGAGCTCTAAAGTCGATCGTTTTCGAGAAAAATCAACTTTTATGTTCAAAAAACACGGGAAATTTTTTGAAATACAATTTTTGTATTTATTAATCAAACAAAATTTATGTAAACTTTGGAACAAGTAAGAAAAGTTAAAATTGACCGTGTTTTTTTCAACATAAAAGTTGATTTTTCTTGAAAACGGTCGACTTTAGAGCTCACCACCAACAGTGTCTTTTTTGTGTAGAAAACATTGGCGGTTCAAAGGGGCGCCTCAAAACCGTACTTTTTCCATTGGCGTAGAAATTGGGGAAAAAACAACCACTACTCCTTCAAAATCTTCACCAATTATAACTTAACAAGAAAAATTTTCCGACTCGAAACTTAGTTTATTATGAGTGAAAAATGCTTACAAAAGCTGTTTTCTGAACGGTTCCGGAGATATTCACAAAAAAACGAATATTGTTTTTCAATTTCAACACCCTGTATCTCGAAAATGGTGCATTTTAGAGGGTAGATCAATAAGAACTTTTTTGCATATTTTTGGACGAGCTATCACATCCTCAATTCCTGCGTATATGTTATGAACCACCCTGTATATGTAGGGCTGATAATAATGTTTCCTACAAAATGAATACTTTGAATAGTATAAATTAAATCAGATCTGTAAGTTAATAGGGAGTGAAAATTATTCTAATCTAAAGAATGACTAATTTTGAGCACGTATGAAATAAATTAAACATCTAAAAATTTTGTCTGCATAAATAAGAAACCTGAACATCGAATACGTGATTTCAGTTTTCAAAAAGTCCGTTTAACTTCTCTTTTGTATTTAGTATAGAAATTCACGCAACGTTTTGGATAATGAAATCTGTTGAAGATATTCGTCAGTTCTGGATACAAATATTCCAAAAGAATTACAATTCAGTTTCATTTAAAAAAAATGAAATTTACTAAGCGCTTTTACCTGATCTATTTAAATTGCGAATTTCTTATCTGATGTTTAAGAATTTTGAATGAATATATCATCTTCAAAAAGTTTTTAATATTCTTTATGTTACCATTTCATCATCTCTTGACTTTTAAATCTTTTCTTATATACTCATAACCACCAATCTTCCAGGTACCACTTGGTGCCGTTGTGGAGCTCATCTTTGTCGACGAAGGCTTCGCCTACGATGCCAACCATCCACTGCATTTGCACGGCTACTCCTTCAGGGTGGTGGCCATGGAACGAGTCGGGCAAAATATAACTGTGGAAGAGGTGAAGGCCAGAGACAAGGCTGGATTGATCAAGAGAAATCTCCTGAATCCACCACTGAAGGATACTGTAACAGTACCAGATGGAGGGTACACTATTGTTAGATTTTTGGCTACCAATCCAGGTGAGAGAATATGAAAATGTTTAAATACTTTAGAGAATCCTAAAGCTTATTATATTCACCCAGTTTTACTTACGAGAGTTATTTATTGCTTAACACCATCCATTGAGAGCAGCGCTCCCCCTTTACCATCGTTTTGAATAAGTTTGGAAATCCTATTCATAGTATCAGGAACTTATCAATCTAGATTGGAATCCAACGAAAAGTCTGTTCATCTAATTATTATCATCCTTCTCTATTCAATAATTTTTCATGCATGAAGCTTTTGTTTTAAGACGGATGATTCAATTTACACTTATCAAGATATGCTTTCAAATTTGAAATATATATTATGTGGATTTATTCCAAACTTTTACTCTTTATTTGATAAAAACAACGGGAAGTAAATTTTAAGGAGTAAATGTATTAATTTCATAAATCTAGATATCATATCGGTTTTGTTAAACGGTGACAATATTTCTACGGTTGTTAAAGAAATTTAAACATTCAGACTAGAAGCAATCACTTTTTTGATTTTATTTTGAAATAACTATTTACTTTTAATAAGTAGAAAGGTTTTATAAGTGATTCTATTGCCAACAGAAGCAAATGTTTTTTATTCAATTTATGGAATTAATAAAGATGAATACTTAATCCATTTAGGACTAAAAATGATAATGTGATTTCTTATGGTAACCATTATGGATTTGTAATTCTGGTGAATTTTTAACGATATATACAAAATAATATTAATTCTATTGATGCTGGTATACTTTTGAATTTGTGCAGTTGCAGTTAGATTGGAAACTTTTGGCACCAACTTCACAAGCAGCAGCACCAATAGAATTAATATTATTTTGCAGTGCCCCAACTAATAACGTCGGTCCAATTTTTTGTAAAAAATATTTAACATTAGGTAAGAAAATCGTTGAACGTTCACTTATACAATTACCCATGTATATTCTTTGCTTGTACTTGTTATTATACAGAAATCTAAAAACATCGCCGCGAAAATACGCATATTTTCGACTTTACCACTGCTGTAACTCCAAAACCGTAACTCGGTGGAAAAGATGTTCAATATAAATATTGCTACAAATAATCTGGGGTTGCATTTGGTTTCCTAACGTAACCTAACCTAACCTAACCTAACTTAACCTAACCTAACCTAACCTAACCAATTTTCGAAAAAAATTGCTCCCTCCACATAGCGAAAAAATGTTCAATTCAAACGTTTTCGGATATTGTCATCATTCATTCAGCTTTCGAGGAGATTTCGTATTTTTTCACGAATATAGGACCATTTCTCAAGTCTCCTCTTTCAAATGAATAAAAAATCATTAAAATCGGAGAGCCTTTGCTATAATGGCGCACGCACAAACCAAAAAAACACACAGTCGAATTGTCGAATTGTATACCTCTTTCGTTTGGGTTCGTTGGTCAACAATAGAAAAGAACCATAGAGAACTCAAAAAACACGGTGCATATTACAGGGTGGTTCTACGGGAAAGGCATCGATCGATTGTGGGTAAACGATAACTACAAACAGTTTGGAAATTTGGTAGCACACTAAAGTCACTAGAGGACATACGTCTAAAACATTTTCATTTTATTCGCATTTTCGGTTATACCCGAAGTAGATGCCATCTTATCCTGTATATTACCAAAGTTTAAACGTTTTTGACATACCTATTTAAAAATTTATGTCAAAAATTGAGTTTGCAGTCCAAAACATTATCAATCTTTCCTATAAGGAAGCCTTTAATATTTATTTTCTTTTACAAGAAGATCTAAATTAGTATTTTTATGAATTTGTACAAAGTGATGAGAAAATAAGCTTAAAAACTACATAAAAAAACGTCAAAAGTCAGTTTTTTCTACTGGAAACCCCCTGTTTTTTATTATTTTGTAGTATTAATCTGCAAAAATTAGGGGAACTTTGCATGAAGTTGTCTTTACAGAAAATCAGTAGTTTTCTGAATAATTAACAATTTATTACTTCCCAATTGCTAATTTTGAGTCATTATTATGCCGAGAAGACTTAATTATACAAAAGAAGAATTATATCTATTTAAATTCATTCAAGATTCGGCGGTGTGTTTCAAGGAGAAACTGTCGGACCCATAATACATTTCTATTTAATGGTAAATTCATGAGTAGAGAAGAAACCTTTTATTTCATTTCTTAATTTTGCATCGAATTCTAGCTATGTTTTATGTAAGTACCATGATGTCCTATATCCAATCTCAGAAATGCAAAAACGATCCATGGTATTCGTATTCTGTGAAATCCTTGGATGAATTTTGATGAAATTGGTCAGTGATAATTTTTATCCCGGAAATTAGCGTTTCTGCAAAGAGAATAAGAACTTCGCAAAATTTAATTGAGGGAATAGTCAATAGCTAATCGACAAGCTCTCAAAAAAAGTAGAGCGCATCTAGGTTATAGTTTATGGAGACAAAATGACAGCGATGAGACTGATAGATTAACTTCTCACTGAAGCGACAAACGCTACAAATAATATTCGTGGACGAAGTTACGGGCATCTTTCAGTAATTATTCATTAATTTAATTATTGATGAGGTATAAGATATTCCAATTCTACATTTCTTGATATTTAATTTAATTTTGATCAAATCTAATTCCAAATACAATTTAGGAAATGTATGGCATAATTATTTTTTCCTGAATAAGTTTAAACAATATCAAATCAATACGGAAAACATTTCTTAGAGTATCCATTGTTAAGCACCTTTAATATACTGAAACACTCTTCCAGGATATTGGATTTTCCACTGCCACATCGAATTTCACTCTGAAGTGGGAATGGCAATGATTATACAAGTCGGTGACAATGAAGAGATGCTTCCAGTGCCTCAAAAATTCCCAAAATGCGGCAACTACATGCCGGAAGTGAGGACAATGGAACAGGACATCGGGACACTAACAAATCGCTCAAGTTCTGATACCATGAGAGCTATCAGTATCAACTTATTGGTGCTTGTAACTTTAGGAATTTTATTTTTAAATAACATCAAGACAATGTGAATGAAGTTGAGTTGATTGCATCATTTACACTTTTTTGCAACACCTGCCTTGAAAGTTCAACATTCAATCAGCTGATTGTCGTGACGAAAGCATTCGATATTCTTGCAGACATAGGAATAATATAGACATTTAACGACTTCTTCTCAAAACATATTTTCATACCAAAGTATTCTTATACTTATTTGTCATACGAATCGATTTAAAAAATTTCATGGATAACATTCACTTAAATTATTATATTATAAGATTTTATAATTATCACTTTTGTATGCTGTGACTTTTAATACGCGTCTGTCAACTGTGACATTGACAATGCCAAATGTTAGTACGTCAATCAATTGAAAACAACTACTGGATCATGAAATAACAAATTACAGGTTATTCTCTTGGACAATGTAATTCGAACAGTTTTACTCAAAAAATTTAGCTTCCATCGCAGGTGTCGCAAAAATAATGTATCATACACGTGAGCAAAGGATTGAAACTTACAATTCTGTTACAACATTAGCCGTTTCTAGGTATAATGTTAAATTCGCTTTCGTACTCGTGTGTAAATGTTGCATAATCACGAATGTCAGATATTTGTCTCTTTACCATTTGACTACACTATGATATAATGTTTAAGGTAAATACTCATCAAATAATATTTATTGTAACAAAAAAAAAACAAACTATCAGTAATAGTTATTTATAGCCTAATGCTACTGTCCCTTTAACAAGACTGATGTAGATAAATTGTATTATTTCTATTAGATGAAAATACAATATTTCATACGATGTATAATTTTCACTCAAAAAAAGTTTTTTTATGTATCTATATTGAAAGATATCCGTTGGTTGCTTTTTTGTAAATTTCATGTCAAAGTGATAGCAACTATAAATATCTTTGATAGTTATACATGTGCCCTTAAAATTGCCCTATATAAAATGACCAGTGATGTACTTTGTGATAATATGTATGTAGTTATAAATATCTAAGATATCGAATAAAATGTTTGATTGCTTTACAAGTTTATTCTTATTCTCAAATTCTCAAAATGAAGTTATTTTTGGCCGACTTGAAAAAAAGGAGAAGGTATACAATTCGGTTGTAAGATTTTATGGCTGTTCGCGCGTTTTTGCATAGTAAACGTACTCCGATTTAGACGATTTTTGTTTAATTTGAAAGAGGAGAGTTGAGGAATGGTCCTATATTGAGGAAAATCAAATCCAAAATCTCCTTCTCTCCAAAAACCTCCACAACGGGGGTGGAGGGGTCAATTTTTCTCGAAAATTGAAAATCCGAGACGACAGAATTAATGAAAACTCCACGTCCGGAAATGTGTCAATTGGACATTTTTGAAAATAATCATACGTTTCCGTGCTACAGTCTGAAATATGTGTTTCGGTTATATGGAAGGGGCAAATTTTTCAGAAATTAAAAAATTTTTGAGATTTGAAAATTAGAAAGGGGACCATATACGGAAACGTTTAAATTGAACATTTTTTCAAGAGTTACGGTTTCCGAGTTTCGCCATGGTAAAGTCTGAAATATGCGATATGCGTATTTCCGCTATGTGGAAGAGCATTTTTTTTCGAAAATTGAAAATATGACACGGCCAAGTTAAAGAAAAGATTACATATAGCAACATTTAAATTGAGTTACGGTTTTTGAGTTACAGCAGTAAAGTCTGAAATATGTATATTTGCGCCGTGATGATTTGAGATCTCTGAATAATGAATAACAAGTACCAGCGAAACCTACCTCTAACTTTTTGGGTATTAGTGAACGTTCAAAAATTTTCATGACTGATGTTACACTCAAAAATGTGAAATAAATATTTCTTACAAAAAATTGGACCGACTTTATCAAAATTACAAAATAATATTAATTCTATTGGTGCTGGTAATTTTGAAGATGTGCCGTTGCAGTTTGTTGTTGTAGGCACCAACCTCAAAAGAACCAGCACCAATAGAATTAATATTATTTTGTATTTTTTTCAGTGCAACAACTGATAAAGTTGGTCCATTCTCTTGTAAAAAATATTTATGGTAATTATTGTCTAGTTTAGAGGCTTTTGTTATAAAAGACCTGAAAAGTTAAATGTTAACAAAGATGAAAAATTTTGTTTCTAACATCAAATCTAAATTTATTTTTAATAAATTCGGAATATTTAATGAATTTATCAATACAAATAAACTGTAAGTATTTTTAATTATACCGCGGAAGTTCATTAAGCAATTCTATCCAAAAAGTAAAATAAATTCATTATTTACTGTCCTTACCTAAAGATACAAGTTTGAACTTATTTATAAGCAATGTGATGAATGATTTCCATTGTATTGCGACCCGTAACGAGCCCATACAGGGTCAGCTATACTGGTCAAATAAACAAAACCATTAAAAATATTTAAAAACTCTTCAAAAGATCCAAGCTTTATTAGGACCACTTTGTACAGGTTTTGCATATTTAATTTATTTTTTTACTCTCTATCCTTTTCAAACGAATTATAGATATTATTTAGCCACCCTGTACAACTTACTTGAATTTGTCATGGTTGAATACCTATATGTAGGTATTCTCAGCAATCATTCCACTGAGAAACAAGATACTAAACTCCACTTTCATATAATAGAGACTTTTGTATTGTTCAACAAAAACTTTTTGAAAGTAATTTCTATATCAATTTTGTCAGATACAATGAAATTGAGGTTATGAGTGTGATTCAGAAGCTCAAGAGGAAAAATAATAAGCTTCGTAATGGTTATGTCCAGCATTGTTTAGATAAGAAACTTTATTATTAGTATTATTAACTTTGGAAGCAATGAAGTTATTTTATTCTACGTAAGCACTTGGAATTTAATATTCTTATATAGTATAATATCTTTTGAGAACAAGTCGGAAGTATGTCATAACCTTACGACTCAAAAAGGAAACTATAAATTGAATGTTCTAAGACAGAATCATAGAGGAATAAATAAATATTATTAACAATAAACAAATTCTTAGAAATAATTGGATCGACTTTGTTGGTGGTTGGTGAGATGAAAAATATAAAATAATATTAATTCTATTGGTGCTTGTAATTTTCAAGTTGTGCCGTTGTAGTTTGTTGTTTAAGGCACCAACTCCTAAAGTACCGACACCAATAGAATTAATATTATTTTGCATTTGTCAGCGCAATAAATTCGGTCCAATTTTTTGTGAAAAAATATTCATTTCACATTTTTGAGTGTAACATTAGTCATGAAAAGTGTTGATAGTTCACTAAAACCAAAGAAGATAGTACTTATCTTATCATGTTACCCATATTTCAAACTGTACCACTGCTGTAAATCGAAAACCGTAACATTTTAAAAAAATGTACAATTTAAATGTTGCTAAATATAATCTCTTCTCTAATTTTGCTGTCTCAGATTTTCGAGAAAAATTGACCCCTGCTCTTTAGAGGGAACAAGATTTTGGATATGAGATTTTCTAAATATGGGACCATTTTTCAACTCTCTTCTATCAAATGAATCAAAAGTCTACATAAAAATCTGGTGTATCCACTCACACGACTTTCCTACCGCTCGCAGGCAAATTCCAGTGAATGAAAAATTTTACACTATTACAATACTTTCCTTACATAGCGACGATAATAGCGGTAGTAAAGTGAAAATCCTCTGGCCAAATCGTGCTACCAGTCATTTTTTTCAGTATGTCAAGACAAACAACAATGGTCAAGTAACATTTTTTCGGAAGATGAAACGTTTAGCCAGAATCTGAAGAAACATGTGGAAAATACGAAATTTTATTTAAGCATAACTTTTTTTTGTGCTTTTTCTCAGAGATGGCGCTGTATGTGGATGGTAAAGGGCTCTCAGAAGAATACTTTAGGCAAGTTTAATCGAAATCCTTAGAGCCGTTTTCGCGCTATAGTCTTGAGCAAATCAAGTTTTTTGGCTATAGCTCAACACCCAGTGTATACAGGATTCTCATTCAGTGCCACCGGCGAGTGAAATTGGTACCAAAGAAAGTAAAAAAGAAAGCAACAAAATGCATTGATCCTTTGCCGAGATAATGCTGTCACAGACGGACAGACAGACAGACACATAGACCAATGGCTGAAAATATGTTTATTAGACTTAGAAAACTCTGAAACGTCAACATTTGTAAAAATCTCGATACCGAAAATTTCACAAGATTACAATACTTTCCTTATACAGCTACTATAGTAGCGTAGGAAAGTAAGAATAAAAATAATTGTCTCCTACTTTTTTGAAGTCGCTCAATAATGTTATTACTCATCTGCTATCATCGTAATACAATCGTTAGGCAAACACACATACTTGAATGTTTAATTGATTATTATTATTATTATTATTAGAAGGCTTTTAGGTAATGTTGATCTGGTCATCACACATTATATCGAATTACAGGATCCAACAACCAATGGTGGGTGATCTCTGAGAATAGAGAAGAGACGACGACAGTCAGTCCAATTTGCTAATTGTTATTGTGTTAATTTCGATGTTGACTTTATTCTTAATTAACTTTCATTATTTGAAAACAAAGTCGTTTCAAGTGCAATTTTATTCGTGCTTGGAAAGATAAATAACTTTTCACAAAAACAAGTTTCGATGATGGTGCACTGAAGAATACGTAATAATCTATTTAATGATTAAAATGCTTGAAATGTATAGTAATTGTTTTATACCGTTTATCATAATATGAAAAAAAATCACATATATTACACCAATTTAAAGCTGATAGTTTGTAGATTTGCCGAAAACTATAAGAATTACCAAAATCTGTATTAATCATGTTTAAGACCGATAAAATTAGCTTTATGTCTATTGGGCATAGCTCCCAATGGATGGCAGCACATGTAAAAAAGCATATTGAATACAGTTGAAATTTTTGATCGACTTCAAAAGAAGGAGGAGGTATACAATTCGGTTGTATGTTTTTCTTATGTATGACTCTTTGCGTGTTTTGCATAGTGAACGTGCTGCAATTGTGATGATTTTTGATTCATCATTATCGAAAAACCGGCTCCGAATGGGATGGAGGGGGCAATGTTTCTCGAAAATTAGAAATATGCGATGGCAGAATTAAAGATGAGATCATATCCGGTAATGTTTAAATTGAAATATTTTTGAAAAGAGTTACGGTTTTCGAGTTACATCAATGGTAAAGTCTATAATATGTGTATTTCCGCTATCTTTTGAGTTCTCTGAATAATAACACGTAATATAGGAATAAAGTAGCGTACAGTAGGTTTGTAGCTAGGTGAATAACCATAAGCAGCCAGTCAAAAGTTGATCGGGAATGGCAGTGCTGACAAAGTATTTTGAAAGTTACATGGTGGTACAATTTTTGCAAATTTGTTTCATGGGCAATTCAGCAAAACAAGTCGATCAGCGTTATGCACACAATAAATCGGTGGACAAACCAAGTGTGGAGCAACTTCAAATGTTTTTCCATCAGACAACGATTTGGTTGTATTATTCAAGACTGCATTAAAGCGCATGCCATCTGATTACCACAAAATTGTCAGCCAAGCCGATAAGACGCCTGCAGGACAACACGCAAGACGCTATAATACAGCAACAATTGATGATGTGCTATTGTTGTCATGGGTGAAAATTTAGAAAACCAAGATATTGTTTTTGCTTTTGTTAAGACAGGACAACGTCTGTCGGGTCAGCTAGTATATAAGTATAAATCAAAATAAAGAATTAAAAGATATTTGTTTACTCTAAAATTTTCCTGTTTCCTTAGTAACGCAGATCTAGTTGTCACTATAAACTTAAAATTTCACTTCGATAATATATTTTAATATTTTTCCAATATTAAATCATTGTGTTTCCCGTTACAAATAAAAATAGTGTATTATACTTAAACGGGTAAAATATTAGATTTTAAATCTCGGTTTTTTTTGTCTCCCTCCGCTTCGCGTCGGTCGTCAACACAACCTCGAGCTAAAATCTAATACTTTTTTCCCTTGTAAAATGAATAAGTATTATTAAAAATTGGACCGATCTTATTAGTTGGTGCATTGAAAAATACAAGATAATATTAATTCTTTTGGTGCTGGTACTTTTTGAGTTGGTGCCAAAAGTCTTCTATCTAACTACAATAATTGCACAACTTCAAAAGTACCAACAAACCAATAGAATTAAAATTATTTTTCATTTTTCAATACAACTAATAAAGGCGATACAATTTCTGTTTAAAAAATATTTATTTTCTAAGTAAGGTCGACTTCGATGGATACTCGAATGACAAACTTAATAATAATATAATTAGTTCTGGAATCCTTTGAAAAGCTTTAGCCAACCTATTTCTGACAGACTTAAAAATAAGAGGATCTACATACAGGGTGTATCATAAAGAATGATCATAATCTTGAATGCATATTCTATGGTCAATTTTAAGTCGATTTGGCAACATTTATCTATATACAAAAACACACCCTTAAAAAGTTGCTTGATACCGATAAGTCTTATTGCTATAAAATCCAAACAAAACAAAATAATAGCTCCAAATTTTGGTATATACTATTTTTTAGTTTTGAAAATCAACCCCCATATTTTTTGTTTCCTTTACATCTAGAAAACTTTTTTAAACATTTGAAAAAAATATTTTTTTTTGCTTTTTTGCCGATTTTTGAAGACAGGACTGCCTATTGTCTTTCCGAGCAGCCCAAACGGAACCACATGATCCGCCAACGGCAGCCGATTTCGGTCGCAGAAAAACGCCGAACCATACCTTTAGACGTTAATGTGGCCACATATTGTTATAAGTTTGTTTTCGTTCTAAATATATTCAATTTTGTTGCTTTAACATAATTATTTTATTAAAAAAAACACAAACGATGTTGCGGTTTCTGAAAAACAACACATTAAAATAGAAAATACGGATTAACAGGAAAACCGTTGAATATAGGTATAGGGAAAATTATAGCAAATCGATGCAAAATAAAATTCTGCATACTACCATCTAAAAAAATACTGGGTGTCTCATTTGAAAACAATGAACTTTTTAAACTTTGAATATAATCTAATCTGTTATCAAATTTTGGACACACTGTATGCGATAAATCAATTGTCAATATGGATTTCAAGATTATTATTCTCCTTCTTCAGTGTACCACAAAAGCGTTTATCATCTATCAAAAATGGATAAAAGGCCTACTGTTAAAAACAGGGGTAAATCTGTAAAAAAATTCAAAGGAATCAAGATATCTGAGAAACAGTTGAACATAGTTATAGGGAAACCTAATGAGACACATCATAAAATATCCAGAGAAATCCAACAATCAAATAATATACAGGGTATTCCATTTAAAAAAAGGAAGTTGGTATAACCGGAAGTCGTGAGACCTTGGAAATATTTTAAAATGAAAGCAAATTTTGAATAGCTCTAAGTCCAAAACTTTCAAACTACAAATTTTTTTGTAACACCAAAAACGAATGGCTGCGGTGAGGAACCCTGTATATAAGAGCAGCCTTGCAAATAACAGAGGTATTTGTATAGCCAATACTCTCACCTAATATATGGGGGGTAGTAATCATGTGAAAATTTTCACAAACATTATAACAATATATGCAAAATTTAAATTAAAATCTTCTAGCTTATCAACAATGGTAATTAATGTACTTAGCTATTGCAATGGTAGAAATTTATTTGTCATGGGTAAGGTCATAACATTGATTCGTTTCATCTAACGATATGGATCAAAACCACCCCCCTCACGTGCCTACCTATTCCATAACTCAACCAGCCCTCTGCCATTTTATATGCCTAGTTGAAGAGAATTTTCATTAAGAGTACGTTCTATGCATATAAAGTGAGAAAAGAAAAAGAGTAAAATGATGAAAGATAACAAATAACCTCACATTCATCATCATTACTCAGGGTTGAAATGATCAACCCTCTTACTATATAAATTTTCACTTTCACCTACAGAAAATAGGATTTGCTTGAATAACTAATTTCTCTAAGATGAATTGCAAACTCTAATATTGCAATTTATATACTAAATGAAACTTTTCCATTAAGTTACTGGAGCGGCATAGACTTTCTATCTATCTATCTATCGTTCAAATTCATCTCAACTTCGAATTATGAAGTTATTGTTTTGAGTTCAAATTTTCTTATATATACAGGCTGTTTCAAATTGGACTCTCACCATTGGGATCTCGGAAACTATAAGGAATACGAAGATGATTAAATTGGGGGCAAAGTTGCGCATTTCCGTGCTCAACAATACGCCGTTTAGAAAGTTTGAAAATTTCGAGTAGTTCCGGAGGTATCCGGAAATAAAACGAATTTTCGAACAATCATTTTATAATTTTCCTGGCTTTATTTCTTGATGAATTTCTAAATAAATAGCACATTTACATTGCAACTTTTTCCACTCTTTCCAATGGTGTTAATAGTTTTGTAACCTGACGTTTTATCACCTTTTCAACGATGTATAATAAGTTGCCCTTGTTGTTCTAAAATCTGAGAAATTAAATAAATTACTGATATAAAGTAGTTGGCTTTGATTTTTCTAAACGGTGACAAGTCTGTGTTATTGTCAATTGCTGAGTCATTGAATATGGAGTTTTCCAATGAAGAAAAACGAGATATGATAAAACTTTATTACAAGAATGATAGAAATAGTGGCAATAAATATATTGTGACATGTATCCCGAGAGACGACAACCTCAACCAAATTTGTCCAAATTAATGGACAGAATTCGCGATGGGTTTGGTTCGTTTGAAAAACTCAATATTTATTATACCTCATTAATAATGATTTTTTTAGTTTCTTCATCCATCCTGTCTCCAGATTTTTGTATGGGTTTTTTAAAGGAACCATGCTCAGCTAAATTTCTATCCAATAAGTTGAATAAAGATCGGTGGGGTTGTCGTCTCTCGGGATACATGTTAAGATACACTTCCAATGTATTCGCACTGTTTCTATCATTCTATCATTGTAATAAAGTTTTATCATATCTCGTTTTTTTTTTTCATTGGAGACCTTCATTATCAACTACTCAGCATTTAACAATAATACAGAATGTCGTTTACGTGTCACCGATTGGAAAAATCAAAGCCAACTACTTTATAAAAGTAATTTATTTAATTTTTTGGATTTTTAGGAAGCAAGGGCAACATCATCGTCGAAAAGGTGATAAAAAGGGCTATTCAAATTTGTGGAATGCCGTTATGGTTCCCATAAGAAAAAACAAAGTTCATGATAGTTACACATAGACGAAACCTCAGGTTACAAAACTATTAACATCATAGGAATGTGTGGAAAAAGTGGCAATGTAAATGTGCTATTTATTTAGAAATTTATTAAGAAATAAAGCAAGGCAAATATTGAGAAGATTTTCCGAAAATTCGGTTTTTCCGGGATATCTCCGGAGCTCCTCGAAATTTTCCAACTTTCTAAACGGCGTATTGTTGAGCACATAAATACGCAACTTTGCCCCAATTTAACCATCTTCGTATTCCCTATAGCTTCCGAGATCCCAATGGTGATAGTCCAATTTGAAACAGCCTGTATATAGTGTTTTTTTCGACGACAAAATGGCATTTGTCGAAAGTTTAAAGAAAGTCTAAAACATAATCATTGTAGTATCTTTTTCAAGATTAGGGTTTCATCGAGACGAGAAATCTCGAAAAAAGTAATGTTAGGGCAATTTTTCTCGAAAATCTAAAATTTGAGGTGACCAAATTAAAGAGAATTCCATATCCGGAAACATATTTTAAAATAATCATAGGTTTCCGCGTTACAGTCTGAAACATGTGTTTCGGCTATGTGGAAGGGGCAAAATCGAATATTTGAGACTGGAAAATTGAAGAAGAGATCATATCCAGCAACATTTGATCCGGATATGTAAAAGAAATCATAGGTTTCCGAGTTACAGCAGTGGTAAACTCTGGAATATGTGTATATGTGTTTTGAAATCTCTGAATAAATATGAGTTGGTGAACGCTGAATGATTTTGGTGACTAATGTTACACTCAAAAGTGTAAAATAAATATTTCTTGCAAAAAATCGGACCGACTTGACTGGTAATTTCGAAATTGTGCAGTTGCAGTTAGATTGAAAACTTTTGGTTGACAACTTCAAAAGTACCAGAACCAGTATTAGTATTTTTAGTGCACCAATGAATAAAGTCCGTGCAATTTTTTGTAAAAAATATTTATTTAGCATCCATCTAGATCTCACTTCTTTTTATTAGCAAAGCTTTTATCCAAGTACTTGTCATACAAGTTTTTTTTTTTGTCGTTGCGAATTTCGGCTTCCTTTTACATTTATGTTTTTTGCTGGAATATCATTGCGTTTTGTCAAGTATTTTTTTTATTTGAATAAAATGTTATTGAATTACTTGAATTGCTTATTCTTACTGCTTCTTTCTTCGCTTACATACCTTTATTGTGTATTTTCATCATTATTTTCTATATTTTCTTGCCAGCTGAAAACGTTTCGAACGTCTATTATATTTCTACGTAGCAGTTATACGCACCGACTCCTATTTTGACGGTGATAACACTTTCTAATCCAGCCGTTAACGAGTAATCATTCTCGTTTTTTCTTTTCAACACTTTTGCTCAACTATCTAGGTCAAACCATTTCATTTATTGTATTCAATCTTGTATACTTTTTAATATTCAATTATTAAACTGTTTTCTAATATTTTTAGTTACAAACCAACATTATACGCAGAAAATGTCTCATGATTTTCATAAATCTTTGCATTGGCTTACTTTAATATTAGGAGCCGATCTAAAACATAATCAACAGTAGAGAAACTGTCAGAGATAGATATATTGGTGGAACAAGTTGTGAATTTTTGCATAAAACATCTTTACTGCATTTCACACTGAAAATGCAGTGTGGCCAGGTGTGGGTAATGTATTTTAAATGAGGAAATGGCCCACGTAATGTACCGCACTCTAAAAGAATGCCATCAAATGGTACACAGATGGTTCTAAAACCACTACGGGGAATGGCGTTGAAGTATTCGGGCATGGCACCAAATGCTCACTACCGTTAGGCCGCTGTTAGTGTTTGTAATCGAAAGATGTGCGGAAATGAACCTGGAAAGAAACCATCAGAAATGTGATATAGCTATACATTCTGCAGTTAAGCTGCGATTAAGGCACTGAGCTCTCATATCATGGATTCTAGGATGGTATGGGAGTGCCAAAGAAAATTCAACGAAATAAGCAAGAAAAACCAGGTCTGTTAAGTGTGGATTCCCGGGAAGCAGCCAACACACTTGCCAGAAAAGGAGCACGAACTCCTTTCATTGGCCCAGAACCTTTCTGAGGAACAGGTGAATGTACGTACAAGAAAATTCTTTCAAGAGAAGGAAAAAACTGAAAGAGAAACACTCTGGCGGAATCTCCCTGACTTCGATCATTACAAAAAATGTCTTGGAAGCTTAATACTGCAAGATCTAAGAATTATCTGGATCATAGCAAGAATATGCTACAGCTCCTCACTGGATTTCTTACTGCGCATTGTCGCCTCAGGAAGCACCTAACGAGAATGTGTCTAGCAAAGAACGACGGGTGCAGATTCTGTTGGAGGAGGAGGAAACTCACCTGGTGACAGAATGCCTCGCCATTGCTAGCCAACGCAAAAAATGCTTTGGACAAGAAACATGCAGAAACGAGGAAGTAACTGCCTTGAAATCATCCCAGATTCTGGATATCATTACAACCCTGGAACTAGAGGGCGAGCTGTGGACTCCGTAATGGCGAGAACAGCTCTGCTGGGGGGCACAATAGACCTCAAGGTCGCAGTGCAATGAAAATCCCTCAAATCTACAATCTACAATGTATCCGCAATATTATCTTCTGAAATTTCTAATAGATCACCTGCTTTGACTGAAACTATTAGACAATCAACCAATACTATATGCCATCAAATGATTTAAGATATGCGTAGGCACTTTTCCATATCTACAAGGCATACATCGAATTACTTTTTCTTGAGATCACTCGATACAGATACAATCTGAAGTCTAGCAGAAAGTTACATACTCTGGCTGTTTAATATATCTAACCAAATCATTTATATATCTTTTGAAGAATTTAATCAATCAAATCTAAACCTTAAATTGTAGAGTACACACATGATTTGTTTTTTCAACAACTTCACCTGCATGTCCACGTGAATGAATGTTTTTACACTTCCGTAAAAAAGAATAATTATCACTCATACCCATCTACATATTGTTATGTTCACCATACGCTGTTTTGGTGACAGAAACATCCACGAATCATCATCACCCACCCACAAAGACAAACAAACTCACCTTTGTGAATGACACCATCCCTCGTCGTACACATAGAGCGAAGTTTTGCGGCCCTGCGCACTTTGCAAGGCGCTAAAATTGATTGAAGAAATTTTAGATATAAATAAGGGTTAGGGTAAATATTCCTACTTGCTCGTGCGACAACCGTTCAACAGGTTCATACGAGAAAAAAAGTGTTTCGCCTATATAGTTTGAAATTGGTGAGTACAACAAAAAAGTTTGCATTTCGTAGTTTTTAAGTTTTGCGATTGTGATTTTTTCATCTGGATTTAAGCAAGTTAAGAACGAGTTTTTAATTTGATAAAGTTGAAAAGTTATTTTCTACGGAAATCTGACGTTAATTTTGTTAATTAGTTTTAATTAATAAACTTGCTAAGTTTATGTCGACAATCGAAAAAACAAGGCAACGTTAAGAAAATTATTGAATATTTAAAATTATAATTCTTCTAACTTCAAGTTGGAAAAGGGCAAAACAAATGAATTCTTTTGAGATTCTAATATTGTGGCAATTAAATCAAAATTTATATCATAAATTCCCGATTATTGGATATACTTATATAATAAATACACCAGGGGGTCAAGTTTTCAAAAACTACCGGATTTTAAATTAAAAAAGTTTGTAGGACTTCTTAACGAATTTATATGCCATATTATGATTATTTGATGCTGCTATTTTATTTGTCACATTTATTGGTAAATCAAATTGGACTGAATTGGAAGTGAATTTGTCAATATATTCGATATAATTATCCAATTTAAATTCAACTTGTGTGAATATTTCCCATTTGTTTGATCTGATTACAAACTGTATAATCATCAAATGCCGGTAGTAGAATGGCATTTTAATGAAATTTATTAGTTTAAATCAATGAGAAAATTATATTATAAACTGATTTTTCTTCGACTGCATTTGAAATTAGGTAGTATTTTCTATCAACTTTGTGAGTTTTCAAAAATATGTTTTTCCAGTTACGGACCACGCTATATATTTTTAATAAACTATAACTGTAATGTACCTATAGTTTTACATAGTTTCTATAACATATAGAAAAATTACATATTCTTCAATAGATCTTTAAATTACATTAATTTTTAAAGAAAGAACACGACAAACATTATTTGCTGATTCTCCAGAAAATGATAAGATTTTCGTATCTATGCCGGAAATAAAGTATAAATTAATATAACAAGAACTATTTATACCAAAAGCAATTTTCTATAATATTTAATAATAGAAATCAGTTTAGTTCGATTCAAGCGAAATATTTGTAGGTATTTCATAGTAAAAATCATTTTTATTTAAATCATGTTTCTCATTAAATTTGATTAAAAAATAGTTAATTATCTCCATAGAACAAAATCTTAGAATGTATTGTACAATTTAACCATCAACAAAAAAATTTCTAAATGACTGTAGAAACAGTATCAAAATCTGTTGCGTGATTTAGATAAAGTACCCGAAGAAACGGAAATTATAAGGACTATCGCGAATATCAACTTTGTTCTATACTTTTTAGGAATAAACTAAAAATTGGTTTCTTGTTACATGACTAAATTACTTACCCTAATAGGTATATATTTACGTAATGTAAATACACTTGGATATTCTGTATTCTTCTAGCCGTAACTCGGAATCTCTTGTATTTTTTGATCATGTCTTTAATTGAATTATTCGATATTAAATAATCTTCATTTTGTAGAGCAGAAATGAAATAAACACAAAAAGTTTTCAAAAGGATTGCTATATGTACATCAAGATCTTCTAGACTTTTTGTTTCACATTTAATTATTCAAATTAATTGTTAATAATTTACTGAAAAGTTTCCTTGAATTTCCAAATTCACTCCATTTAAACTGCTTGGATACTCCTTTTCTTAAAGTTTCTAAAAATAAATAAATTTATTTAGATGCTCCATATACTTCTTAAATATTTGTTGGTTGGTAGATATCTGAATCCTCCTCCTCAGTTGTTGGTCTAACAGATTCAATATAAGCATATCTTATTAGGTCCCTCGTATTACAAAAATAGATTAAGGACTAAGAAGGTAGCGCAACTGCGTAGTATATAAAAATGAATATTTTTTAGAAAAAAATTGGACCGACTATATTAGTTGGTGCACTGAAAAATACAAAATAATATTAATTCTATTGGTGCTGTTACTTTTAAAATTTTGCACTTGCATTTAGATTGATAACTTTTGGCACCAACTTCACAAATACCAGCACCAATAGAATTAATATAATTTTGTACTTTTCAGTACACGAACTCATAACGTCGGTCCAATTTTTTGTAAAAAATATTTATTCCACACTTTTGAGTGTAACATTAGTCACAAAAATCGTTGAACGTTCACTTATACCAAAGAAGATAGTTCTTATCCTATTACCCAGGTATATTCTTAGCATGTACTTGTTATTATGTAGAGATCTCAGAACAACGCGGCGGAAATACGCACAAGTATTTGAGATTCAACCATTTTACCACCGCACTAACTCAAAAACCGCAACCCTTACGAAAAATGTTGCTACAGATATTCTTGTCTTCAGTGGTACCCTCAGATTTTCGGTTTTCGAAAGAAATATCCCCTTCCACATAGCGAAAATACACATATATGAGATTTTAAAATCTATGTTATCTGCTCGAAAGCCGTAACTCCTTTGAAAAATGTTCAATTTAAACGTTTCCGGATATTTTGTTGTCTTTAATTCTAGCATATCGTGTTCAGTTAAAAGCCTAAGTATTATTCTAGAGCCTCTATATTCTGAGACTTCTTGGTAAAATTTTATTGAATTAAATTCTAATCCATTAAAGTTAACACAAAATAAATGTAGCATAGATTCTAAAATCTCATGAGTTTTAATTCAAGCGTTCTCGGAAAAACCATAAATATGTCTGCATTTACATACATATAATTCTTAAACTAAAATAAACTAAAAAAATAAGTACTAAATAGCATATTTTGAAGTTTCTTTTTTTGACCGACGAACCCCAAACGGAAGAGGTATACAATTCGACTGTCTGCATTTTTTAATTATAATTTTATTTTTGTTTTGGTTTATACTTGCGTTTTATATAGAAAACCTACTCCAATTTTGATGATTTTGATTCATTTGAAAGAGGAGGCTTGAGTAATTGTCCCGTATTCATAAAAACGCAAATCCGAAATCTTCTTCCCTCTGAAAACCGCCCTTGAAGGGGTGGACGAGGCAAATTTTCTCTAAAATCGAAAATCCGAGATGGCAGAATTAAAGGTACCAAAATATCCGGAAACATTAAATTGAAATGTTTTCAAAAGAGCTACGGTTTTCGAGTTTCTGCGATGTTAAAATTTGAAATATCTGTATTTTCCCTATGTGGAACAGGCAATTTCTTTCGAAAATTGAAAATCGGAGAATTGAAAATTAATGACCAGATTATTTATAGCAACATTTATATTGATTTTTTTTTACATAGAGTTACGGTTTTCGAGTTAAAAGTGTGGTAAATTTTATAATATGCGTATTTCCGCGATGATGTTCTTGGATTTCCAATTTTTTGTAAAAATATCTATTTTTATACCTAGAACATTTTTTTCTTCAATAAAACTAACGTTATGTTCATGATTCACTATGAAAATTTAACAAAAAATAAATAGTTCAGACGTCATGGTATGGTTAATATTTGAAAAGTCAATTGACTGACATTTGAATATGTAATGTTATTTATCTATTAAAAAAAAAAAACAGATACAATATTCTCTACTGATTATTATCACGCAGGTATGAAGTTACTGAATGATTCATATTATCTCTATTGATTAATGTTTAGAATATGGGGCATTAAACTTCCACTTATTATATATATGGGGGTCATCATAAAGTACAGCCTACACTTTGCTATTGGCCATACAAAATAACCCTGTTATTTCATCAAGGTGGCCGTGATCTCGTGGGAGATTACCTTACACGGTATAGGAGAATTCACTGACTCCACTTATTCAAACAGTGTTTTGCCAGAATATGAATTGTATTCAAGTAATACTTAGATATACACTGTGTCCAATTAAGTCGGAACCATATGGAAAACTTTTTTATTATAGGTTTTATTAAAATAAGTTATTCTTAATAAAAAGTTCTGCACAGCTCAAAACTTAAAATTCAACTATCAGATATTAATTCTTCTAATCAGTATACGAGGTGAGTCGAAAAATATGAATTTTGCTCAAGAGTAAAGTACCTTTATTTTTCATTTATATTTATATTTCAGAATAAGTTTTTATCAAAAAAAAAAGTTGGTCATAATTGCCATAAAAAAATATTTTTTGGTATAAATAAAATATAAATGCGGATTTTGGAAATTACACATCAGATATTTTATTGAAAAAAATATTTATTAAAATTATTGCGAACACTTCCAGACGTCTTGAATTTATTTAGAATTTTTGCAACTGTCGAATGTTGAATATTTCGATTCGGATGTCTGTTGTTAAAAATAGTTTCTGCTTCTCTATGATTTTTATAATTATCTCCGACAATAAAAACTAGTTCAATTTTCTCGTTACTAGTTAAAAGAGCCGCCATTTCTTGTATTTTCTAAAACGAACTAGCGATTTGACGTTTGGATTCAGTGCATCCTTGATTAAATAATGTTTATCGGTAGACGTAAATCTTCAATGCTAATACACAGAAGTTAATAAAAATAATATAAAATATGTTTTTTCAAGGCGGATGAATAATATTGGATATCTGATAACAGTTTTCAATAATGATATAAAAAAAATAAAAATTTTCAATATTTTCAAAAATAAAGGTAATTTACTCCTGAGCAAAATTCATATTTTTCGTCTCACCTCGTATACGGATGAAAATAATTAATATCTGATGATTGCATTTGAAGTTTTCGACTATGCAGAACTTTTTATCAAGAATAACTTTTTTTATAAAACTAATAATAGAAAAGTTTTCCATATGGTTCCGACTTAATTCGACACAGTGAATGTTCATTTAAGAAAAGCAGCGTATTATGTGAACTTTATATATTTAACATCATAAATAAAGATAAGTTTTACAGGTTATGTTGAATTTTTATTATATATTTTTTAATTCTGAAGTTTATGAAGTCAATTAATGGAAATTTGGTCATGAACTTGACACTTCGTAAGTACGTTTGTTTATCTATATAAAAGGTTTACATCATGTTCCATGTCATATACGTGGTCACATTGACGTTCATTTGAATGAACCTTCATGGGTGGCGTTTTACCACTTAACCTAACCTCTAAAACTGATATTGATTTATGATTTGAATTATGATGCATACATAAAAGACTACGCTGCTGTTGATAAATGAGCATATATATATATATATATATATATATATATATAAATATCTCTTGAATAAAATTGTTTTTTTGACAAAACACTGTTTGAATGGGTAGAGTTACTACTGAATTCTCCTATATCGTGTTCGGTAATTTCCCATGAGATAGCGACCACCTTGATCAAAAGTAGATGTATTTCTATTGCCAATATAATTTTAATTTTAATAATTTTGCGTGAAAATAGACCATTTAAGTAATTTAATAACTTTTTGTTTGAATAAAGGGAAGATAAATACTAAACAAAATTAATGATATTACAAGACAATACAGTATAGTGAAGGAAAGTTTGTAACAAGAAAACCTGCAAGATTAGTTACAAGTTAGATCCAACTGGATGCCAAGTTTTTTCGAAGTTACTTAAATCAGAGAGCGCTCCTGACATACAAAACTTCCTTCTTGTTGCTTAAACGGAAAATTTGTCATATTGTTTGTTATAATCGTAGTGCGATAATGATTTTTTTAGGGAAACTAAACAATCTTACAGCATCAGAGGAATATAAATGTATTTATTATTTATGATTATTATAGCGATCGCTCGCTGATATAACTGGTTATCTAAATACACTCACTATGTCACTGGAATCTAGCAAAGACATGCAGAAAAATACATTCTAATTTGCAAAAGCCTTACTTTAGATGGCTTTTTGGATAGGTCTGTTCTATTATTATTATTATCATTCTACCTGATGATTCAATACTACAAAAATAGTCTATTTGAAAAGGGATAAAGAGTAATAAATAATTTTCGGCGGCTTGTTTCAGAGGCGTGCAGTAAATATTTATTATTTATTAATAATTTTATAAACAGTTCATTGATTCTGTCTTGTAATATTTCATAGAACCTTCCCTCTTAGTACCCGCTGAATAGTTTTTATTTTGTTTTACCTGGTTACCTATATCATTCTATCAGTTTGAAAGTTATTTTAGAGTTGTCACGTCGCGTTATTTTATTATCAGCAAGTTATTTTTCAAAATTGTCAAAAAATGGAAAATATTTCAAATTTCTGCCCAGTTAAAAGGACGAGGAAGTGTGCTTTATCCATTAACGAGAAGAAATTATAATACTCAACGTATACAGGGCTTTCAAATGTATAAAACATAGAAGTAGTGTTGAAAATTTAGTGGATATGACTTCAGACGCGACGGGGATTGGAGAATCTACTATATATAAAAAAGTGTGGTAATTTGAAGGAACAGAAACCGGCTTCAAGAAGAACTAGTGTAATTACAGACGACATGGCCAAAAACGAAGCAAGAAACAAATAGCATGCGTTTTATTTTAATAAGCAAACCCCGAGTTGAGATAAATCATTAAAAGTAAGGAAAATATGCCTGAAATAGGAAGAGATAAGTTGTGAAAAATTCTACGGGAAATGAACTTTATGTGTGAAAAAAAAATAGGATATCGCTCCTGATTGAAAGGACTGAATTTATCTGTTGGAGGAGAAAATACTTACGATTTATAACAAAATTTTTAAATGAAAATAGAAAAATATATTAACTGGATGAAACCTGGTTAAATGATGGCTATACAGTAGGTGAAATGTGGCAAGATAAAAATAAAACTTCGTCTTGTCAAGCTTTTATAGAAAGTTCATTTACTGGCTTAAAAAAACCCTCAGGAAAAACAAGAAGGCTCATCATTACAAATATTGGCAGCAGTGACGGCTTTGTAAAAGGAGCTTTATTAACATTCCAGTAGGTATAAACGTACAGTTGATTATCATGAAGAGATGAACGCAGAAATATTTGAAGAATATTTTCAACAAATGCTGGATTTAAACCTCTCAGGTTTTGTATAATCGTTAGGGACAACGCCAGCTATCATTCAAGAAAATGCAAAAAGTTACCGACTAGTCCATGGAGAAAAGAAGATATAATCCGGTGACATTTGGAAAAAGAAATAAACTTTGAAATTAAGTAAAAGCTTACGTGACAAGACATAATACAACATTTAAAATGCTCGATGTTCATGTGATATTCAAAGAGGCCGTAAAAATTCAAGAAAAAATGTGGGATCTAGATCACTGCCTAGACGAAACGATCGAACCACTGATTACAAACAAAGGAAACGACAAAAGTTCCTCCAATTGGTCTCTTTCCGATAACGTGCAATAATGAATCTTTCTATGTGTATGAAATATAATATTTTATATATAGATGCTTCTAACATAAAATCTAATTTAATTTTTAATAACTTAAATTTGTAATAATCTCTTATGTATTTGTAATTCTATTCTGGAGGTTCATTTAGCAATTCTATCCTAAAAGTTAAATAAATTCTTTATATAATGCCCTTACCTGAAGATACGCATATGACCTTAATTACAATCAGTATGATGAACGCGATTCCCATTGTATTGCAGCCCTTAACGAGCCCAAACAGGGTGATCTAGACTGGTCAAATAAACAACACCATCAAAGGTATTTAGAACTTTTTCAAAAGTTAGTATTAGGACCACATTGCACAAGTCTTACATATTTAATTAGGGTTCATTACTCTTTATCCTTTTTAAACGGACTATAGATACAAATTCTATATATGGATATCGTGGTCGAACTTTTATTTAGAGCTAATGAACTTTCATCTCCCACGAGCCTAACATATATATATATATATATATATATATATATATATATATATATATATATATATATATATATATATATATATATATATATTGATTTTGTATTCTTGACTGGATTTATAATAAATAAAAAGATGTTCTTGGGGATGCAGTCATATATTCAATAAAATTCTTTGACTGAAGCCGAGCTTTCGAGAATGTTTATTCTCTTCTTCAGGGCAAAAATCGTGAATTTAGAATAAATTAACCAAAAACAGGAAAGATTTCATAGCCATCAATTACAAATGTCATTATTTATATTTGTCCTGTTTTTGGTTAATTTATTCTAAATTCACGATTTTTGCCCTGAAGAAGAGAATAAACATTCTCGAAAGCTCGGCTTCAGTCAAAGAATTTTATTGAATATATGACTGCATCCCCAAGAACATCTTTTTATATATATGTATGGGAGTATGAGTATATATTATAAATTAATATCCTTGTAATTAATTTACCTACAGCTTATTAATAGATTTTAATGATAGCTCAAAGTTTCAAAAACAACAAGCGCTGTATTGATCACAGCAAGCAAGTAAAATGGATAGGAATGCCATGGAAACGAAACAAATATGTTTTCAGTAAGTACATATTTGAAAATATAGGTAAATGCCTGAGTTGCGAAATTTTACATGAATTATTTTTACACTTGACTGCATAGAAATAACTTTCTACAACAAAAAACTTTAAACACGACTTTATTAGACAAGGCACTGAAGAAATAAAAAATAAAAAATTTAGCGTATTGCTTGCGCCTTTGATTCTTTTTTTCATTTGAAATAGAACGATTGAGAGTAGGTCTGACTGAAAAAAAAAACAGAAGCAGTCGTAAAGACTGCCGAAAGAAGTGAAAACTTAAAAGAAAGGAATTACTAAATTATTGAAATTTCTAAATTTTTAAATGAAATTATTAATATTAGTCTGGTTTTTACATCTATTGGCACTACGAGCAATAATTATTTACATTTTTATACAGTTTATCAATTAATCAAACATATGATCAACTGCACAAGCTCAATACAAAATATTAGACTGAAATGTATCGAAGTATTGTGTAAGAACTGCATCGATCGTTGTTTTATATTTTGTAGTATTTAATTTTCGATCATTAGACATAGTCATACCTAATGCTTCATTAAGAAATTCAATTAGTGGCAGGTTTTTGTCATCTGCAAAGTTTATATTGAAGTCCCCACATAATATCATCGGAATATCGTCAAATTTTTCACCAAATCTTTTTTTGACTAGGTAGGTCAGAAACTTATTTTTGTATAACATCAAATTTTCGATATTAAATATGAAAAAATCTTATTAAATACTAACAAATCCTTCTATCAGTGCACTATATAATATTCATTGCAAGATGTATTGCAGATATCAAATATTAGAAAAATAAATGATATCAAATTTTTTTACGCAAATATCAATAACAATGTTGGAAATATTCGACAATAAATACTTTGTTTTTGTCATTTCTTTTTCTACATAAATATATCAAGCTCTCACTATTGTACTGCACAGTAATTCTACAATTAATCCATTCAAATTGTATTAGCAGAGAAGAGAGAGAATGATACACTCAAAATTGAGAAATTATTTTTATATTAAAAATAGCACCGTCTTTTTCTATTGGGGCATTAAAAATACAAAATAATACAAATTTTATTGGTACTGGTAATTTTGTCGAAAGTCTTCTATGTAACTACAAATGCATAACTTCAAAATTACAAAAAATAGGACTTTATTAATTCGTTTACTAAAAAAAAACAAAATACAAAATAATATTTTGGTGCTGGTACCTTTGAAGTTGGTGCCAAAAGTCGTCTATTTACTCACAACTGTAGCACTTCAAAATTCAAAATTACCAACTAATGAAGTCGGTACAATTTTTTGTAAAAAAATATGTAAATAAACGTCTGTAACTTCAAAGCTGCTTATAAGAAGGAATAGATCTATTAGTAGTGATTTTGTGGTATAATATAGCAGAAAAATGATAACCAGAAATACTAGTGAAACTTGCATATTGATATCTTGCCCCTAATATAAGATATCCCAGAACAAAAATTTTATAAGAAAATTCACTGGAATTTGGTATGTTTTTAAAATTTTCTCATTTTTTTTATAAATATTTTCTTTAGCTTGTTTGAGCATCACTTTTATATATTGTTGTAGCAAAAAACAATATCAACAGATTTAATATTAATGAATTTCTAATATCGAAATTACAATCATAACCAGTAAGGTAGATTTTCTGCTTTAAAAAAAACTCTTTTCAACGACATCTAGTTTGCTAAAATCCGTATCAGTATCATTGAAGTTACAGAAGTTTGTTTTATAAAAAACATTCGAACTTCACCCACCGCTTTATTTCTAGACATAATAAAAAAAAACTAATAACAGGAAAGCTTTCATATAAAATGTCATTAGCTAATATTAGTTAAATATATTCCATTTAAGTCAAAGTTAAGTTGGCAGGGTTGAAATTTCCATTACCTATTTAATAGGTTATGATTTCTCACATTTGACGTTTGACAATTAAACATAAGAATGCCCCTTGACGTATTCATAGACGGTGAATAAGAAGACTGGAAATATGAGAATAAACCCTAAAAATCGTGTAAAATTTCATACGCATATCTTTTGTAAATGCGTCTTTGCGGGCCAAGCCGTTCGCAACGAGCGGCTCTCGCTTAAAAAAAGACAGCAGATCATGATCACGAAGATAAATAAAGAGAACAAATATTTAAGGTAATTGTCAAGATGCAACTTCTGTTATCACATGTGGCTAAGTAACGTAGAGAAGCATAGAAAGTTGACTCTCCTTGTTTTCAGTCTTCTTGGACGTGAATAATATATTCATTTGACAATTATGTAGAGCTGTTGTACTTAGTATTTAAATATGCTTTATATAAGTACTTCGTAGGGAGACAGGCTATTATATACATTTTGCGTCAACCTAGAAATATTTTCATCCTAATATCCTTTCAAATAAACCGCTAAGACCAAAGATTGTTGTTTCTAATCTTTGCTAAGAGTTTCATAATGTTGAATGATTAATTTTTCAATGGAATTTATACTACATTCACGCCTTCTAAAGAGTCATCGTATTTCAAATCTAAATAAACTTTTAGTTCTTTTTATTATTGAGTGATCTGTATTAACTGGAGATATAATAGAGTTTTGCTATGAAAACATGTTTACACATTTACCTACTCTATTGTAGGTATACGGAAAAGAATCTGATGGATATATTTGACAACTATGTAAACAATATAATGCTGGTCTTGATGGGAAATATACGAAAGAGCTGTCTTGTTAACGAAGTGGAACTATTGATTTAATCATTTTATTTAACTAGGAAGGTAATATGGGATGAGCAGTTACCAAGGTATTTCGTTAGGTCCTGTCTTACAAATAAAAAATAATTTATTTAATAAATAAACAAAAGGCTAATTCTGAAATAATGTACCTTACTTTGAAGACAATAAAATGGAGAACCTTTAACTATAATTTGTACGTTTGATGTATTATGATATTTTCAAAATTTTTGAGCACAAAGGAACCATTAGTTAGAAATTTGGAAAGGAAAGTTGAGTTTAAACCGAAATAATTTATAGTTAACATTAGTATTTCTATAATTTTCACTGCTGATATTTTGGGTATGTATGTCAGCTTATAATTTAAAAAGCGACATTTAGAAGGGCTCTCATTCTTTTCGTTGATCTTAAATATTTGCTGCGCAAAGAACTGAGTTTCTTGAAAATTGAAAAAAAGCAAATATCTCGAAGACCGTTAAGAATAGTATAGCGGTAAATAATGTTTAATCGATAGCAACTAAGCTCTACTTTCACCTCCTCAAAGGAATACGTCCGCTTACCATTCACCCTGTATAACTTTCAATTTTCAATTTTTTATTATGATCAGAATCCAATAAACATCTAATAAACAGTCTCGCTGAGGCACCCTGTATATGAATATTACGCTATATAATAATATATGCATATGTATTACCTTGCACTATATTTTTTATGGCTTTAAAATCAATTTTATTAAAATCATGAGTAAATAGTCCTGAAAGTTATTGGGGCATATAATTCGTTTGGTATATGTTTTTGTCGATGACTAAAGTGACGATGTGAAATCAGTTATAAATATTTATTTATGCATTTTATATAATTTAATTAACATTTTAAATAAATCAATGGAAATGAGATACTACTACTCCATATCTGAGGAACACTATACCTATGTGAAAAAGCAAACATAGTGGAGGTAGTAAAAGTAACAAAATCTGTTTTTGACCGACGATCCAAACGGAGGAGGTATACAATTCGACTGTTTGAATGTCTCTTTTATGGATGTTCGCTTTTTATACATAGTAAACGTGCTCCAATATTCATGATTCTTTTTTCATTTGAGAGAAGACTATTGAGAATAGTTGCACCCATAAAAAACGACATTCAACATGTTCTTCCCCTCAAAAATTTTGCTTAAAGGGGGTAAAGGGGGTAATTTTTTTAAAAAGAAAAAAATTGAGACAACAAAATTAAAGAAGAAAGGATATCCAGCAACATTGAAATTGCACATTTTTTCAAAAAAATCATAGGTTTCCGGATTACAGCAGTTTTAAAGTCTGTAATATGTGTGTCTCCGCTATGTGGTAAGAGCTTTTTTTTTTCGAAAATTGAAAATATGAGACGGCCAAATTAAAGATGAGATTGTATATACCAACATTTAAATTGGACAAATTAAAAAATAATACGGTTTTTGTGTTACAGCTGTGGGAAAGTCTGGAATATTTGAGTATATGTATTTCCGCGATGTTTTGAAATCTCTGAAAATGTATAAGCAACGAATTATCTTCATTGGTGAACGTTCAATGATTTTGATGACTAATGTTATACTCAAAAGTGTGAAATAAATATTTTTTTACAAGAAATTGGACCGAAAATCATCCAAAGCATCTTTCTCCAGCTTGCATTTGTCTAGTGAGCAAATTTATCAAGAATCTTAACCAATGCTTGGACTGATATTTTCGCCAACCGGTCTGTCTTTTCCTTCGTCTACATTTACACAATACTTGGCACATGGTCTAGCCATATCCGACATTTTTCTCCAACAATTTCCAATTCAGGTTTGACCTTATGTTCTGCGATTCCTTACCAAGTCTCTTCTCTAATTCATTTCGTTCTTCTTAAGATTCTCATTCCAGTATCTATTTCATACTAATACCATTTCTTATATTCTCATCATCTTGGAATATATAGGTATTGATTAGCTTTTACCATATTGTGTAGGTATTTCATCGAGTAAACAGCATTACCATTTTTCATTGATGGGAAATTGAATGGCGGAGCAGCTCCTTTGAATGCGTTTGGATTCCAAATTCTCAATGGCAAAATCGATACGGCAAATAACAACAGTTATTCAACTTTAATAACAAAACACAAAGTGAGAGAATAGCAGTAGGCTGTGCTCGATGCTTATAATTGAGTTTCTCTAAAGTATTTCCACAATACTACCCCATAGGCAAATTAATTGTGACAAACAACATTCCAAAGGTATCTCGCCTCTCTTCTCCGCCTACATGTGAGAGGCTTTACTTTGAGTTGTGCACCTCTTATTTCCACATGGCCGCTCATTCATTTCTTACATACAGCCCCACACTCGAGAATATCTTCTGCGTTATCCCTCTAATAGCAGACGGTTCGGCTGTGTTGTTGTTGTTTTGTGGTGAATTTTACTCATATATACACAAACAAGTGTGAACTAATCCTCCAAATAACCACATGTCGAGCAATTAGAGGGAGTATAATGTCAAGGGGTCCAAGGCTCACTTCAGGAAAAATCAATTCTTCTTCCTTACCCAATATTGGTTTGAACAAAATCTTGTATCGAATGTCGATTATATGTCGATTTTGAATTGCGACTAAGTAAAAGTCAATCTAGTGATACCCATAGAACACCATATTATATGACAGAATGAAGCGGTGCTGGGAACGTATAAGAATGGAGACTTCCAAGCAGATGAACAAAGGCGCCAGTACTTCTTTCATTGCTTATACAGTTTCTAGCTACAATTTTCTCGTGAAGACTATTTTATCAAAAAGATCGACAAAATAAAACAAAACAGAGGCAGTCATATGGACTGCCGACATAAGTGAAAACTTCAAAAAAGGAATAACTGAATTATTGAATTTTTTCAATTTTCTAAATGAAATTGTCAACATTTGTCTGGTTTTCACATCTATTGGCACTCCGAGTAATAATTATTTACATTTTTATCCAGATTAATAATTAAACAAACATATGACGGACTGCACAAGCTTCATACAAAATATCCATATTCTATTAGTATTTACGTAGTTTTTAATGAACTTTATTTTCATTATTAGCTCTATTATCATCTTTAAGTTCAACAATACTTAGTCCATTTGTACTTTTAATTATTTCATTTTATTCTAAATAAGATATAATAGGCTTATGGTAACTGGAATAAGAAACAAATATGTTAGACCGAAATTTATCTAAGTATTGTGTAAGAACTACATCGATCGTTGTTTTATATTTTTTAGTATTTAATTTTCCATCATTCAGAAATTCAATTAGTGGCAGGTTTTTGTCATCTGCAAAGTTTATATTGAAGTCCCCACATAATATCATCGGAATATCATCAAATATTTCACTAAATCTTTTTACCTGTCAGAACCTTTTTTTATATAAATCATCAAATTTTCGATATTAAATATGAAAAAATCTTATCAAATACTAACAAATCGTTCTATCCAGTGCACTATATAATATTCATTGCACGATGTATTGCAGATATCAAATATTAGAAAAATAAATGATATCATTTTTTTAACGCAAATATCAATAACCATGTTGGAAATATTCGACAACAAATACTTTGTTTTTGTCATTTAATTTTCTACATAAATATATCAAGTTCTCACTATTGTACTGCACAATAACTCTAAAATTAATCAATTCAAATTGTACTAGCCGAGAAGAGAGTCGTGGTATTAGTGGTGTGTATATGTGTATAATACATGTACACTGGCCGCTATACTATGCGTAATTACGTCAAAAGCATGTCGAGGTCATCGGTGTCGCGAGCTGGGAAGATTTTACCCATTCGAAAAATGCCTAGCGTGCCTATAGAAGTTTTCACTTGAAAAAAAACTACGAAGTTATGTAAATAAGTATTTTATTAGCTATACATTATTATGTATGAGGCCCATAAAAACCAGAAATTGATAAAAAGCTCCACTGTTATGTCAAAAGGACATTCCTATCAAGATCTAACCTAACCTAACATAACCTCCTTCATCTGTGATCATGATACTGCGAAGAGAATATATGCCCATGCGCATTTCCAATGACATCATTACGTAACAAAACGTCAATGATAACTTTAAAACGCATGTTTCAAAGTTTCAAATGATAGTCTCGTATTTTATGCTATCATGAATTGTGGGTTGCGGCATTTTAGATTATCTGTAACTAATATAAAATAACTAGTTTTTAATAGGTATTTGTGGCTTTTGCAAAATAATGCCAATACATCATCAGAATCAAAATCTTAAAAAATATATCTTCTTGCGAAATCTACTGAAATATAAATTAAATTTGCCAAAATATGTCGATATTTATGTTCGATTCTCCAGTTTTGTCATGAAGTGACCACATGCGCGCAGCGGTCTTAAATGCGTTCACCAAGTGAGCATATCTTTTTTTTTCCAGTATCATGAATCATGATTCTTATTATCGCTTTGTTTTAAATAGAAGGAATCTACTTTATCCACAAATAATAAGTGCTCATCTTCTGGATACCGTTAAAAAAGCTTTACGAATTCATAAAAAAGCAGGTAAATAAAATTTTGATTTCGGAAAATATACGAAGGTTAAGATTAAAAGTATTTACCACAAATGAATTGGAAGTATTTAATTAGTAGATGTAAAGCAAATTACAACTTCAACGTTATTTGGATATACTTAAACCTTCACTTATCCAAGCTTATTTTCAAATCCAATGAATGATGGAGGGGATTATTTTGTAATCTCCCGGAGATATGTTAGTGACACACATCCGCGTTCAGACCGTTCAGAAAGATTCTCACGAAGGCTTATTGCTTGATTCCTTCTGAAATGAAACGATATATCAAACGAGCTTCTGAAAATTATCTATTAAATGAAATAGTTTCCTCATAAAATGCTTCTCATTGCTTTTCATTCGTGTTTCAAATTTCAATCAATTAAAAATGAAAAAGAATTCATAGTCATACAGCTCGCTGCTTTTGTTGTAGTATAGGTACCTAGATGCAAAAGCTTTCTCACTAAAAAGCAAAAAAGTAGGTACATCTCTTCAGCGTGCGCGTCTCCTTTATGGCGAAGGTAGCATTGGCTAAATAATTTAAATAACCTGCGGATAAGAATCATCATCTTTCTCTCTCTCTCTCCGAACAATAATTCTTGAGCTTGTTCCGTTTTATATAATGTCTGTTTCAGAGAGTCGGTCTGGGATATTTATCTCTTTTCTTTTCTCTCTTGCATCTCATTCAATTTTGTCTGGCCAAAAAAGTAAGATGTAGGTAGTTATGGAGGTATCTATGTGCTTCTGCTTCTGGTGTAAGTTTTGAATGGAATCGTTCTGGATCAATGAAAACACTGAATAAAACAAGTTTATCTACTATTGCAAAGAAAATACTGGAGAGTTTACGGAAAATGAAAGAACACATTTTTTTTCAATCGCCCTGAAAAAATATTACCTCTTCTCTATACAATATGTATGGAATTTATATCTAAAAAATATCAAGCCTATGAAAAATGGGAATCAAATTTATTTAAAAAAAATCCCGATGACCTGTAGTCAGCGGAAAGGTAAATTTTTCAAAATTCATTGAAGTGAAATTTGAACAACCTTTTCATTGGTATAGCTACATGTTATTACATAAAATTGTCGTATGTGTCATAGCCTTGCGGTTAAAGGTTTTTGTTTTGGCTGTTGAATATAAAGCAGACAGGGTTCGAGTTCCACTTCAAGGCAAACATTTTTTTTTCGCCTATTTCTTTTCAATAAATATACTATATATTTTTTTAATCAGGGTCTATATTAAGATCTCCAGAAAATGTACAATTACATCAAATTTATATTGAGTGTTCAAGTTTTATCAATATTTGTTATTTTTCTTTATTAATTTTTATTCTTTTATTTGTGTATTTTATGAAAAATTGCTTTGAACAAAAGTTGTAGGTACTGATTATATCTATAACCCAAAATTATTTTTGATGATATTTACACTATGGCTCTTTTTTGATAATTTTTTTGAATGTTTGAACGGTCGCCATTTTGAAACTACTTACCCGATATAGCCCAATAACGAACTCGACCGAGATATTTGAGAGATTGATTTTTGTAGCAAATTTGAACTTGATACCTTCAAATATAAATGGATCTAGGAGAATTCATCGCCAACAATTCCACAATCCACTGCTTGGAAAAATCATCGCGCCAAAAATTCACCGCTGACAATTCACCGCGATTTAAAATTAGGTAAAAATCGCCGCGGTGAATTGTTGGCGATGAATTTTCCTAGATCCCTTCTGTTGGTGCTCTTCTCCACTTATATATTGCTCAAATCGTAGTTCGTTCAGGCTCTGTTCTTTTCTAATACAATTTATGAATTTCCATACATTTGGATGATGAGCTGATTCTTCAAATCCTCTATGCCAACCTTCTACAGAGTTATTTGTTTTGGGTAAACCTAACCTAACCTAACCTACGGTCATAATCATTTTCTTGCAAGTTCCAATTTTTACTAACACATTAGAGATAAGTTAAAGATAATTGTATTAATTATCCTAAGTACAATTTGAGTCGTCGTTGGTGTAATTTGTACTCATTAAAGTAAATAGTAAAATAATAGTCAAATAAAAGCTGATTAAGATTGATACCTAGATTCAAGAATATAGTGTTGCATGCTTTTAAACTCAAGATATCGTCAAGCCTTAAATTTTTGCCATCGGCGGTGAACTTACCACAGTGAATTTACCACGATGAACTTTCCGCGGTTGTATTTGTATACTTACATATAGTAAACGTACTTTGTGTATTTTCGCTATGGTGGGGGGCAATTTCTTTCGAAAATTGAAGATCTGAGGCAACCGCATGAAATACCAGATTATTTGTTACAACTTTTGTAATGGACATTTTGTCCTTAGAATTACGGTTTTCGAGTTACAGCGGTGGTAAAATGGTAAAAATCTAAATACTTATACATATTTCTGCAGTGATGTTTGAGATCTCTAAATAATAACAAGTACAAGCAAAGAATATACGTGGGTAATAGGAAAAGTAGTATCTTGTTTGGTATTAGTGAACGTTCAATGATTTTCGTGACTAATGTTACGCTCAAAAGTGTGAAATAAATATTTTAAAAAAAATGGACTGATGTTATTAATTCGTGCACTGAAAAATACGATATTAGTTCCATTGCTGTTGGTTCTTGTGAAGTTGGTTCTTCAAAAGAAACAGTACCAAAAGAATTAATTTTTTTTTTTATTTTTAATAACTAATAACATCGATCAAATTATCTCAAATTGTATACTGAGTTGCAAAGAATTAGAGCTATGTCTTAACAAATATTTAAATATTGAATTCACGAGATTATCAAGACAACAGCGCTATTTGTCTGGTTTCATTAAAATTCGAATTCTAGTCAATTAACAGCCGTTCCAACTACTGTTCTTCAGATAGAAAATTTTATCTGATAGACATGCGCCCATTGATGGTGATTTGCGAACTGTTGGAAATCGGGGGGGCCGGATTTGCTGTTTGAACAATATATGCAGTTCCTGGAAAAACACGAACAATTGTTTCGACTGGTCCATCTTAGAATGAGAGAACTGGCGCCATAAAATGTCCTTATCAATTATTTATTTCTCATAAACAACACCTTTAAAAACTAATTTAATCCCCCCACAAAACAGATTAGCAAGCCTATTTAACTTTCTCTCATATTTTTTTCAAATCCATTTAAAAGAGCGAATAAAACTTTTCCAGCTGGCCACATAAGCCGTTGGTAAATATAATTTCCCTCCAGAACACAACAACAACAACAACAGAATCTTAATATTTATAGCTTATTAACAAATAATGAATATTATGTTCTTGCAAGTGGAAGATTTTAATAAGCTCAAGTTTACATTCTGACCATTCACTAAATTACCGCTGCAGTTTAGTACCCTTTATATACTGGGCTAACAGTTTCATTTTGCGGATTTGCTTTAATCCACCACCAAGGGTATCGTCACGCGTCACGTCTAAGGATTATTTGTTTGATATTAATTACTTCATCAAATCGGAACTATATATGCAAATGGCACCAATGAGGTTGGATTCACATGGCTTTGTGTACCTATGTTGTTTGCCCCCCTCATTTCATGAATGTATTATTATTTGCATTTGACAGCTTTAACAATTAGTATCTAATATGTTTAGATGATAAAGTGATACCTAATTTAATCTTTTAATAACGTTGATTAGGTTAGGCATATCCTATTATTATAATAGACGTCGAATATGGCGATGTGATTGTGATTTCATTTGCAATGAATAAACTTTAATTAACATTGATCTGGTCATTGAGGAGATTACCCCTTAATTTTAATCATTTCTTTTCTGTATCATTGATATGTAGCGCATAGCTTGAGTTTTATGGAATATGAATGACCTGTTGTGTGCATTGATATGGAATATTTTTGCTCACCGCAATTGAGTCGTCAAAGTACAGAATAAGTTCCCTGTTTATATTGATTCTATGCTTAACATATAAGCCAAGGCGTGCGTAAAGCTATTTAGATTTCGCACTAGTGTCGTAAATTGAAATATCAAGGAAAGTGTTGCAAAAATAATCGGCTTGAATGAACCATGTCAAATCAACAGATTTTGATGAAAATCTAATTAGTTTCTTGCTACTTTTGAAGTTGTGCAGTTGCAGGTAGATTGATAACTTTTGGCACCAACTTCACAAGTACCAGCACCAATAGAATTAATATTATTTTATACTTTTCAGTGCACCAACTAATAACGTCGGTCCAATTTTTTGTAAAAAAATATTTATTTCACACTTTTGAGTGTAACATTAGTCACGAAAATCGTTGAACGTTCACTAATACCAATGAAGATAGTACTTATTCTATTACCCACGTATATTCCTTACTTGTAGTTGTTAGTATTGAGATCTCCGAACATCGCTGCGGAAATACGCTTGAATATTTTAGTTGATACCATTTTAACACCGATTTAACTCGAAAACCGTAACTCTGAGGAAAAAATGTTCATTATAAATGTTGCTACAAATAATTATGTCTTTCATGTAGTATCGAAAGATTTTCAATTTTCGAAAGAAATCGCCCTCTCCAAATAGCACAAATAGATATATTTGAGAATTCTTTTAAAAAATGTTCAATTTAAATGTTTCCGGAGATTGTCCTATCTTTAATTATACCAAAATACCAACTCAGATTTTCGATTTTCGAGAAAATTCACCCCTTCCACCCCTTCGGGGGCGGTTTTCAGAGAAAAGGAGATTTCGGATTTACGTTTTTATGAATATGAGACCATTTCTCAAGCCTCCTCTTTAAAATGAATCAAAAATCATCAGAATCGGAGGTTGTTTACTATAAAAAAGGCGCGCACGAACCAAAAAAAAAATAAAATAAAGCAGACAATCGAATTGTATACCCCCTCCGTTCGGGGTTCGTCGGTCAAAAAGTCAGTCAAATTTTTGTGAAAAATATTTATTTCACATTTTTTAGTATTTAATCAGTCATTAAAATCATTCACCGTTCACCAAAGATGATAAAACGTTGCTTATACTTTTCAGAGTTTTCAAAACATACACATATTTAAGACTTTGTCACTGCTGTAACTCGGAATCTGTATTTTTTTTAAACATGTCCAATTCAAATGCAGCTACTTCTTTAAGTTGGTCGTTTAAAATTTCGGATTTTTTAAAAAAACTGTCCCTTTCACCCCTTTTGGGCAAAGTTTTCGAGACGAAGCACTGGTTGAATATCGATTTATTTTCAAATGGGCCCAATTCAGATTCAGTCAGATGTCATTCATAAAAATTTATATTAATGAGAACTAGTGGTAGCCCAGTGGTCGAAACTCGACTCCGCAATTAATGATTTTTTAAATTCAAACGTTTTTGAATTTTTTTTGTCAAAGTTATAATAATTCCATAGGTATAATTTTTGGGAATTTTGTTCTATTACGTCAGTTGCAAGCTTGTAAAAAAACGGCATTAGCTCATGTTGTTTACCTAATTCCTTACAACACATATGATATATAAAATTTAATATTAGTAAAAGTAAAAAAAAAACACAATGACAGCTAGCTTTTTGGTTTATAATACAATGCATCGTAATATTTCGACTTAACGCCGGTAATATTACTTTACCCTTAAGACAAAATGAAGAGAATGCAGTCCTTTCACAAAAGTGACTTCGAAATGTTTTACATTGCAAAACCTGCGGTAAGTTGATTAATCCACTATTAAATGTTTAAACATTTTTTGAAATGACATTAAGTGCGCATTTAAATGTATCCCTCAAAATAACTACATTCATGAATAAAACAATCTGACAGCCCAGACTCGTTGACTTGGGTTCGTTATGCAACACACAATACTCTTCTACAACGTAAACCATATTTTATTTATTTAATTTAATTTAATATATTAACGCATTCACTATATCAAATCTCATTCTACTCCGTGCACGTTTTATAAATTGGAAATCGTCTACAATCCCGTATATAATATATAGATAATAATATTAGTGATTAAATATTTCTTCGAATTCATCAAGACAATAAATAATACGTTGTATTTTTTGGAAATAAATTCATGAGTATGTATTCTTTGTTAACTTTACTCTAGACTTTTCGTGTGTTGAAGTTGTTGTTGAAGATTCGAAATTAAACTGCCTCAGTCTTTTGAAATAATACATTTTATTTCATATTGCTTCCCATTGAAGGGGTTCGATTTCAATGAAAACTTCAGACTAATGTTGGAAATCAATGAAGTCAAAACAACAAGTTGACAAAACCGCTAAATGTTTGTTACATTCAATTAACTAGGTACCTAGCTACCTTTTGATAACGCCGCACAAAGTTACTTTTCAAAGTTGCCAGCAGTTGAAGACAATGAAATCTCGGGCACAAAGTTATATTGAAACATTTACATAATACGTAAGTGCCTACTTGTGTTTTGAATGTCACTTGTTATACATAACAAAAAATGGGATAAATGCTGGAAAGTGATGGAAATTTTCGTTACCCAACGTCTTAATGTTTTATGTTTATGACCAAGTATAGGTCTTGCTATGGACCAGACTATCACTCGAACAGAGGACGAACCAATTTAATTGTTTGGTCACAGCGTATTTTTTCCAGAATTTATTGAACGAGAAAAGTTAACATTGTTATTTCTTCAAAGTTAGATGAGTCAGTCATGGACAATTAGCGTATATATGAATTCTGTTTGAATGACCGCCAGTTAGGAGGTTTTACCAGGAAGAATCACTCGTGATAGTTTGCCATTGCTTTCTAGTAACATAGTTTCTATCACGACAACCACAAGATATTGATGAAAATTAGTTATACTAGTTTTGTAGCAAGATGTTTTTGCAAAAAAATTACCGACTTAGTTAGTTGGTGCATTGAAAAATACAAAAGATATTAATTCTATTGGTGCTGGAAATTTTGAAGTTATGCTATTGTATTTAGATAGAAGACTTTTGGCACCAACTTAAAAAGTACCATCTCTAACATAATTAATATTACTTGGTATTTTTCTGTGCACCAATCTAATAAAGTTGGTATTTTTTTTTGTAAGAAATATTTATTCCACATATTTGAGTTCAACATTAGTCATGAAAGTCGTTGAACGTTCACTAATACCAAAGAATATAAGATCATATCCTATTGCCCATGTATATTATTTGCTTGTACTTGTTTTTTTTCAAAGATCTCAAAACATCGCAATGGAAATACACACATATTTCAGAC
The DNA here is from genome assembly GCA_958507055.1 of Crioceris asparagi. Classification (NCBI taxonomy): domain Eukaryota; kingdom Metazoa; phylum Arthropoda; class Insecta; order Coleoptera; family Chrysomelidae; genus Crioceris; species Crioceris asparagi. The sequence continues at coordinate 95,576,230 of OY293827.1, read as the reverse complement.
TTTACCACTGGTGTAACGAGAAAACGGTAATTGTTTTTGAAAAATGTCCAATTTAATTGTTGTTACATATAATCTCTTCTTTAATTTGGTCGTCGCATATATTAAATTTTCGAATAAATTTCCCCCACCATATAGCGGAAAGACGCATATTTCAAACTTTTGCACTGCTGTAACTCGAAAAGATATAATTTTTTAAAAAAATTACACTTAAAACGTTGCTGGATATCTACTTCAATCTTCGATTTTCGAAATAATGTGCCCCCTCCACCTCTTTTTGGACATGTTTCTGGGGGGAAGGACATGTTGATTGTATTTTTCTTTAATTCTCAATATTCCTATATCAAATAAAAAAATAATGATGGAGATCGGAGCACGTTTACTATTTTGAAATTACGCGAATATCCATATAAAAATTCAGAGAAACAGTCGAATTGTATATCAACTCTGTTAGGTTCGTCGGTCAAAAAATTAAACTCATTCAAAAATATATACAATGAACTGGGAAATTTTGTCAGGCCCCGTATAATAAAGACAGTCTTGAGGTGAGTTTATACAGTAAACAGTAAATAAAATTAAATTAGAAACAAGAAAAGATTGTTTTATACAGATGACTAAAATAAAACAAGAATGAACCAATTAAATAACAGTGTTCTCTGGTGTTCGGTCATGCGCAATATCAATTTCCAAACAAAATAAAATAGGAGATAAAGATGAAAGTTGGCCATCTCTAGATGTTATTCTTATTTATTAATTTCGCTTATTTCGTGTATAAACGCTCCTATGGAGATGAGCGTTTCACGATGTGAATATATTACTTTTGGCTTCTTGAAATTTTGGAATTTTGACCCAAAAAAACCACTCCAATCAAAAAGTGTTGAATATACCCAATGTTGTGCCTGAAATTATATATCGTTTGTTAAAATCCCAAAAAAAAAATCACGTCACTCCCGTTCGAGATATTCGCAAAAAACATAAGTCTGTAGACAAGTAAGCAAGAAAGTTATTCCGCACGATAACTCAAGAACCGAACCGAACCGAATTTCGACCAAGGGTTTTTTGCTGTTGGTTGGTTGGTATTGGCCCAAGAAAGAGCTCTCTATTGTTTTTGGTGTCGAGTTACGGCCTAAAAACCGTAGACCATTTTCTAAGGAAAATCGTTGAAAATCTCAAATTTCTACACTTTTTTGGGCTAAACTAAAGTCAAAATGGTATTATTATCTAAATATATCAAAATAAGAGTAAATATAACATTTTTGTCCGATAAAATTTAAAATTGTTGGTACAAGGAGTGTGCTTAATCGTTGCTAGTTTGTTTCTTATTTTATTTTATTTTATTTACTTATTTACATCATTTTTGGCTTCGATTGTAATAATTACCATAGCCCTCACGTGTCTTAGGTATCCAACACAAGCCAATAGGAAACTACAATTTTCACGAATAAATAAATCATTAAATCATTTCGCTATATAATTTGTGGATGCAAGCATACATAAACAATAATTTCACATTAGGTATTGATATTTAATTCACCAATTACAGAGAATTTAAACAAAAAAAAACAGAACAGCTTCCATTTATTTCGGATATTTCATAATGTAACGTCAATATAATTATTAATTGGAGCTATTTAGTTCTAGGTATTATATATTCGCTGATGTATGCAATTAATTATAACATAAAACATTTCAGCATGTCCATTATTGATGGTATCCACTAAAATTTTATGGAACGCTTTTTTATATATATATATATAAAATAATGTTCATAAAATCTTGCATTGATGACCTGAATAGATCGTTAAAAGCTTCAAACATTTATAAATCTATTAGATTGACTTTCCAATTAGTTTTTTTTAATTTAGTTATTTTTTTAACTTTAAATAGTCGAGCAATTTATATGAAAAAAAAAGAAGTAGCTTCTTTGGATGAAATAAACTTAACAACCTTGAAAGTGAAAATTTATGTAATTAGAATCTATACCCATTATTGTCAACTGGCTTAATAAACATTTGTCTGGTTGCCTAGTGTCATCTAACAGAATGGCGCTGTCCACCTAACTGGCGTTTCAAAAAGAGAGGAAGTAATAAATTATAATGAGCGAATATCTATTGTATTCTAGACAGCAGAATGCATAAGAGATTCCTCTATTATCATAATTTATTTCGTCTAGAGCCTCTAAAACATATTCCATACTCAAAACTTCGATTTTAAGTATTGGATTCTTATGAGCCATTTTGACATTTTGAAAAGGTATTTTGATATATCCATATTTTCGTTTATTTGTCTAGTAGCTTTTAACATGGATTATATTCATTGTATGTAAAATAACAAAATATATTATATAATAAATATTATTTATAAAAATTGGATCGACTTTAATAGTTGGTGCACTGAAAAAATACTAAATAATATTAATTCTATTAGGAGCTGGTACTTTTGAAGATTTGCATTTGTAGCTAGATATAAGACTTTTGGTAACTTCAATAGTACCATCACCAATAGAATTATTATTATTTTGTATTTTTCAGTGCACCATCTAATAAAGTCGGTCCAATTTTTGGTAAAAAAATATTTATTACACACTTTTCAGTGTAACATTAGTCATGAAAATCGTTGAAGGTTCACTATTACCAAAGGAGATAGTACTTATCCTATCCTTGCCACTGCTGTAACTCGAAAAGCGTAATTTTTTCAAAAAAAATGTCCAAGGCCATGTCCATGTTCGTACATATTATCTCTTCTTTAATATGACCGCCTATTATTTTCAATTTTTGCACAAATTGTCCCCCTCTACTTAGCAGCAATACACATATTTCAATCTTTACCATTGCTGTAACTCGAAAACCGTAACTCTTTTGAAAATGTGTTCAATTTAAATGTTTCCGGATATGATCTTATCATTAATTCTGCCGTCTCAGATTTTCGATTTACGAGAAAAATTCCCCCATTCACCCCCCCTGGGAACGGTTGGCTGGAAGGAGATTTCGGATTTGTGTTCTTCTGAATATGGGACAATTTCTCAACTCTCCTTTTCCAAAGGAATCAAAATCGGGGCACGTTTATCATATTCTATAAAAATAAAGAAGCTAACAAACAACCGAATTGTATACCTCCACCTTTATTCAATTCGGTCAATAAAAATAGCAGTAGCAAGACTCATTTTTAACAGACGTCCCTACGGAGGAGGTATTACAATTTGACTGTGTGTTTCTTTGTAAGTTTGTACGCGCGCTTCGAATAATAAACATATTTTGACAATTTTATATTTGTTTAAAAGGAAAGCGTTGAGAAATAGTCTCATGTTAAAGAAATTTAAAATCCAGGACCTCCTTCCCCATGAAACTGTCCCCTAAAGCAGTGGTGGGGACAATTTTTTACAAAATTCAAAAATTAAATAAGAGACCATATCCTGCAACATTCAAATTAGACATTTTTCAAAAACGACTACGGTTTCTGAGTTACAGTAATGGTTAAGTCTGGAATATGTGTGTCACCGCTATGTGGAGGGGACAATTTTTTATCGAAAATCGAAAATTTGATACTGTCCGAATTAAATCAGAGTCCATATCTAACAATATTTAAGTTGAACATGTTTTTTTAAATATACGGTTTCCATGTTACGGCACTGGTAAATTCTGAAATATGTGTGTTTCCGTGATGTTTTGAGACCGCCTAATAATAATTAGTAGGTATATAAGTATAAGTTCAACGATTTAGATGAAAAATGATTAGTGATACACTCAAAATTGTGGAATAAAATGTTTTTCCCCCGTGGCTGTGAATAATTCATACATGCTTACATAAAAAATACAGTTATTTACATTCCTAGGACAATAATTATTATTTACATTACCGGCAGCGGTAAAAATATAATAAGTAACACGGAATGTATTGCCTTGAATGTTAAAATATCTTTACATTCCTTGTTACTTAAATAACTATTTCAAAAACTAGGACCGACTTTGTTAGTTCGTGCATTCAAAAATAAAAAAAATAATCAAAATAATAATAATTCCACTGATGCTGATACTTTCGTGCCAAAAGTCGTTTATCTACCTTTAAAAGCACAACTCTTCTGTGATTCTTCTTTGACTTAATAAGTTGGTGGTAAATGCGAAAAAATAGTACAAACACGTATAAGAAAATTAGTTTAACTAAACTAAACTCGTTTAGTATAACGCTACTTTCTTAAACAAGTTCTTTAATATAATATTTACTATCACAAACAAATTAGGTGAAGCAAATGATATTATACATACACTAGAAACTTCTTGATAGCAACGGTTGCTGCAAGATGATGTCAACTTCTGTAATGACTAGTCAGCATTTTGAGAGGACACCCTCTGTGCCATCATTTGCATTCCATTACAGCAAAACGGGAGAATCGTCGATTTTCCACTATTTATCTCCCACAATCTCAGCCAGGGCTTGAATAATGTCCTTGAAGTATGCGATATGTCACATCGCACAGCTGCTGAGAAAATTCTTTATCCCGAATGTCAGCTTTGGCATTTGGATTTGACCAACTTGAAGTTTCACTCTCGACCTTTGACCGAATTTTGTAGAGAGAGATATTATCTACAGCAAGAATGATTGCCGAAGATTTGGGTTTTCTCGTTGTAAGTAGAACAGAAAATTTCCTTATTACAATTCTCCAAAATTGAACATCAATCTATTCAAACAAATTAGTAAGATGCCTGAATTGTGATGAGAGTTCTAAGAAAAATAATGTCCCCAGCTGGATCTACGGTAGAAAGATATATTTTAGCTTCAGCTGTCATGGAACTTTAATGATATATTAGATTATTAAGCCCTCGACAAAAAAAAATAGTTGAGAATGCTCTCAATTAAGTCAACTTTGAAACAAACAAAAACTGAATAAATATTGATTCACCTGTTTGGGAAGATTAATATCATCAATACTATCTTCAATATTAAATACTGTGACAATTGGTTTGTGGTAACTAAAATACAATTAGTCAACATCGTTAAAAGATACGTGATTTACGTGATTCGCGAAAAAATCGTATCATTATTTGTACCATATCTAGTTCAAAAATTATACTATGCGCAATCTTTCGTCTTTATCGAAGTCAATATTGAAATCACTGCCAAGGCTGAGACATTTGTAGTATTCTATAGTCCCTTTTCGAAATATTAACAGGAACACTAAAAAAACCCACCATAGCTAATTTCCGAATGTGATCGATACCGACCAGAAAATAAAAACATTTTGTATATATATATATCTAATTATTAAATTAGATTCTTGTAAAAAAAGGAATATCTGGGCTCATTTATTGAGTTACATAAGCAACAGGAAGAATATCTTCAATAAAAATAGAGCGAGACTTGACTTGGGACAACAGGTTGGAACAAAGTTTCTTTTGCTATATATTGTGATCTAAGACTGAGTAGTACAAAAAAAAAATTAATCAAATAAATTAGTCAGTTAGTTAGTTAAAATTAAGTATCCAAAGAAAATTAATTATTTATTTATTTACGATTTAGTAAGCTGCCTTATCGGGTCTGGATATAGTTGAGGAGTATGTTAGACGTAAAATTTCTAGCTCAAGAAAGACAATCCCTTTACCTATCATATGCAGACTGTTTCCTAAAACATTTCGCACATCCTTTTTGATTGAGTGATCCATACTCAAACAGATTCCGTATCTAATTTGATTTCGAGAGGAATAAGTACCTGCTCATCCATTCGGGAGTAGAGTAGCAGTAGCTTGAATGCCTGTAATCTCCGCATGCCATTGCCTTCGTCGGTTTTGCCTTAGAAATGTACTCGTTGGAAGAAATCAAAGGAAAAATCGCGAGCTTCATATATACAATGTGGGAGATTATTATATTATTAGTGCTTATTCGGAGGATTACGGGGTTATTGTAAAGATTAGGAGAAAATGTTTATAACTAACCCCATCTTAATTTAAACATTTTACAATATAAGAATTTTTTCTTTAATTATACCGAGTGTTTCCTAATAATTAGAACTTTAAACAAATTTGTTTTTTATGGAATGTGTATAATTTTAATTTAATTTAATTTTTCATTATGATATGAAAAATAATGTCTGTTTATTAATATGACTTTATGTTTGTAGCTAATATTCTTTGAGATATTAATTATTTTCTGAAAATTTTGACAGATAAATAGCATAATTCAAAAATTCATATCTCTGAGAATAATTAAGATTAAGAGTTGAATTTTTTATGGACACTACTCATTATCCTGTAATATGTTACGGTTAATTTATATGTCCTTGATATTATACCGGGTGTGCTCAAAACATATTTGTATCAAGTTTTGATTAAATCAGCTGTAACTCATTTTTACGCACTAATTTCCCACTTTCTATACTTGATATATTAGTTGGATTGATGTCAATATTTTTTTGGATTTTCAGGACGAATATTTGATTTTTTTGAATGTCTGTCTAGTCTAGTAATTTAAAAGAAATGGGTAAAGGTAGTAAGTAAGGTACACTGAGTTTACTTTATGGTTTGCGGTACAGCATCAGTCGGCAGATAATGAGACTCAGCCAGATGCCTATGGTAACGATTATGCTAAATAGGCCTTTGAGGTGAAATTCATTATATCCACACAGCGATGCTGTACCACAAACCATAAAATAAAATCTGTATGGTTTACTTAAGCTTCAATGAAAAAAAATACGGACATATCAGATGAGCTCTAATTATATTCAAATAAGTAAGCCTACTACCTTCTAAAAGGACTATAAACAATACACAAATTTTAGTTCTCCACATATCTTTAGAACGACAAATGTTTGAAATAAGATCGAGAACACAATAATTAGATATGATAAGGCTATAGTATCCCTGGATTAATTAATTACTTCGGTTTCAATTTAATATGATTCAGAGGATTACTAGCAAACAAAAAATATTACACAATCATCTAAATAATAATCTCATTTACTGAATTAAACTTCCAAGCAATGATTTATAATTATCTTGTTAATCCAGATGTAAAAGATTTCGTTCACTCCTCGAGTCTTGTTGGCTTTGGAAGATTTCCTTTTTACTCACACAAAGCATCCTCCAACTTTTCTACATTGCCTCTCTGAAGATTTTCGTATAATCTCCATGAAATATTCATTCCATTCAAGCTTTTCCTTCTCCATTTGACATCCATTGAAATAATACAAGAATACGATCGGCAGGCGAACGATTTTGTCATAAATCAGGAATAGGTATCCGAAGAAAGTTTTGTGTGTCTTAAAAAGTCAAGAAAAAAGTATACCTAGTGATTTTTTTATATGAAAAAAACAGTAGGTGTCTCATATCTCTCAACAACTTTTCAAATTTAATAGAGAGGAGAAAGGAGATTGTGGCTACACCGAAATAGAATTAATGGACCGAAAAGAACGATAAATATATTAGCCATTAATCATCTTCTGATATCTCTCGGAAAGAAAGTCAGTCAACATGTTTTTAATGGGTAGAATGAGTTAATTTACAAGGATTTATTGAGTTTATTAACCACACTTAGAAATTAGCTTTCAAAATAATAAAGCATCCAACTAGATCATCTTGAAAGCTATTTTACATTTTCATAGCAGAAATTGGATGGAAAACTTGTACTTAAATTTTATAAGATGATATAAATTAGATAATGAAATAGGATAAATAGATTAGTAAGATAAAGGATAAGTCACAAGCAAATACATTACTATTGGTACAATTGGTAGGTTATTTATATAAATATAATATAAAATTTTAAGGAATTTAAAACTCATAATAAATTAACAATAATTGGGCCAGAGGAGTACAGCTTAGAAAGGGTTAGTCTCTCAGAAGCAGCAGTATCGATACAAAATAAAGTAGGCAAAAAATCTATATATTTATTGAAAAGAGATAGGCAAAAAAAAAATATGCCTTGAAGTGGAACTCGAACCCTGTCTGCTTTATATTCAACAGCCAAAACAAAAACCTCTAACCGCAAGGCTATGAAACATACGACAATTTTATGTAATAACATGTAGGTATACCAATGTAAAGGTTGTTCAAATTTCAATTTAATGAATTTTGAAAAATTTATCTTTCCGCTGATTAGAGGCTATCGGGATTTTTTTTTATTTTTGAATGCTGAATAAGTCACATGACCTGTCAATAATTCCTATATTCGATGGAATTCGTTTAAATGCGCTAGGAAAATCGTGTAAATGGACATAGTAGTATTGATGTATGATTTAAAAAATACCAAATTCATTTTTACTACAGCTTTTAAGTATTTATCACAAAGAGGATATAAAGTCAAACGATGTTCGTATGCCTTTACATAATATATTATGGTGTGAGAATACATTATGGATACCAATGAGCTAAGATGGAAATCCATTTGGAAATAAAATAACGAGCACCTGCTACATCTCTTCAATATATATATGCAGGATTAGCGAAATCCTCACATTATAATGGAAAATTGAATTCAAAATTATCAGTCTTACCTACATTCAAATTCTTGAATAGCACATACAATTCGCTGATATTCACACCGAACACATAAGTCGAGAAACTGGGGTTGATAATATAAAAAACTTTGACTAGAAAGATACGACATATTGTAGAAGCTAGAAGTTGAAATTATAATATAAGGAAAGATGACTGAGTTGAACTTAAATTTCAGTTGCTCTTAATATCGGAATATATATTAATAATAATAATTTTATTCAGGCTAATATACAAGTTTTGATAAGAAAAATAGTATGCTAATAGGTTGTCTGACTTATTATGAGCCCTACAAACCCCTACCGAAATGTAAATAGCATCTGTGTGTAGACCTGAACTCAATGACGATTTAAAATCTGCAACCTCAACAACATCTAAATATACATACCAATGCAATACAAATAAAAAAATAAAAATCCCGATGGCCTATAGTCAGCGGAAAGGTAAATTTTTCAAAATTCATTGAATTGAAATTTGAACAACCTTTTCATTACTATACCTACATGTTATTACATAAAATTGTCTTATGTGTCATAGCCTTGCGGTTAGAGGTTTTTGTTTTGGCTGTAAAATATAAAGCAGACAGGGTTCGCGTTCCACTTCAAGGCAGAATTTTTTTTTCGCCTATTTCTTTTCAGTAAATATACTATAAATTTTTTTAATCAGGGTCATGTTTTATCAGTATTTCTTATTTTTCTTTATTAATTTTTATTTTTTTATCTGTGAATTTTATGAAAAATTACTTTGAACAAAAGTTGTAGGTACTGATTATATCTATAACCTAAAATTATTTTGATGATATTTACACTACGGCTCTTTTTTGATATTTTTTTTAAATGTTTGAACGGTCGCCATTTTGAAACTTCTTACCCGATATTGCCCAATAACAAACTCGGCCGAGATATTTGAGAGATTGATTTTTGTAGCAAATTTGAACTTGATACCTCCAAAACTGCGACCTCTATCGTGTTAACAAATTTCGTAATATCCCATATATATATATATATATATATATATATATATATATATAAACTTTTGAACCAAATGTTTTTTTGGACTAACTTATAGACATATAACAATATGCCGTTGAATTTTTTTCGAAATTCGAAAGTGTGAACGATCGCAATAGGTACATTTCTATAAGAAATTTACCTAATAAAATGAAAATACAACAGAAACAGAAGTATAAATACAACTACAAATGTAAAGATCATCATATGATATAAAAAAAATATTAAATATTAATACAGACATTTTATTGGTAATATAACAATATATTATAACTTCAAATTATCTAAAATCCAACTCTTAATATGGAATTTAATACGCCCTCTAGAAAAGTTTAATTTTCTTAGATGATTATCTAATCTATTGTAGATAAGTCTGGATGGATATTAACTAGTCTATATATTTAATTTAGTTTTATTTACTGCCAGTGATTTATGTCTAAAACACACAGATGCTTCAGCAATAGTAGTATATTGTTCACTTATAATAAAATAATTATTTATCAATGCTTCCAAAATATATTTTTGATTGATATTCAACAATTGTTTATCCCTAAAAAGGCTGTGTTGTTTATTAAACGTTAAAATTTTGATAGCACGCTTTTGTATTCTGGCTATCGGTCCAAATTCATTTGAATAAGCTCAATCCCAACAAATAATCCCATAAAATAGTTCACTACAGAACAAAGCATGGTATAATTTTAATAAATCATTTTTGTCAAGAATTTTATAGAAAACAAAAAAAAATAGATATCTTACTTTTTTAACAATACTAAAATTATTTTTCTTCCAATTCCAATTTTCATCCAGTAAATCAGCAAAGTCTTCAACTTCATTTACTCTTTTTATTTTATCACATTTACAATTTAAATTATAATAACACCTTCATGTATTGTCATCCCGTCTGTAACAGGGAGCTTATCCGCGTATAGAGACATATGTAAACCACTCGATTTTGACATATTTAAGTCCTCTGTGCTAACTAAACCATGTTGTTACAATTTTTAAGGAATGTTTAGCATTGACTGTTACTTCATTCCAACTGACACCACAACACATAATGAATGTGTCATCCGCAGACGATACAGTAACACCCAGTATACTAAGTTACAATAATCCATTAATATAGGAATTAGATAATAATGGACCCAGAATTGAACCTTGAGGAATCATTTTCTTATAAAAAAATAAGACCGTTTTCATTAGTTGGTGCACTGAAAAATACAAAATAATATTTTTCGCAATGGTAAAATCTGAAGCCAAATTAAAGAAAAGATGATATATAGCAACATTTAAATTGAGTTACGGTTTTTGCGTTAAGGCAGCTAAGTCTGAAATATGTATATCGGTGCCGCGATGTTTTGAGATCTCTGAATAATAAATAACAAGTACAAGCTAGACCTACCTATAACTTTTTGGGTATTAGTGAACGTTCAACAAATTTCATGACTAATTTTACACTCAAAAATGTGAAATAAATATTTTCTACTAAAAAAATTGGACCGACTTTATCAGTTGTTGCACTGAAAAATACAAAATAATATTAATTCTATTGGTGCTGGTAATTTTGAAGTTGTGCCGTTGTAGTTGGTTGTTGTAGGCACCAACTCCAAAAGAACCAGCAGCACCAAAATAGAATTAATATTATTTTATATTTTTCAGTGCAACAACTGATAAAGTCGGTCGATTTTTTTGTGAAAAATATTTATTGTTAAAAAATATTTATCCTCACTTGCTGTTCTTCTTGTGGGGGTATCTTAACATCCAGACTGGAGGGCAAAGCAAATCCAGTCCACCATACCTTGAGTGTGTGTATGTTTTTTAATGGAGGTATCCATGACTCAACACGTTGATAAAGTGTCGCCAAATGAGCGTACACAATATATATATATATATATATATATGTATATAAACAGCCGGAGATAGAAAGAGACAGAGAAGAGTTAAGAGAGAGAGTAAGTATCTCGACTCTGACGCAGCACCTAGTCTTGTAGAAAAAATCATCAAAGCGGAAAACCAATTGAACTGAGCAAATTAGTCTCTTCGACTGCGGGATGTTCGATGGTCGCGTGTCATCCCTTTAAACCTATATAGGTAGGTACCTTATGCCACAATTATTGATCGATAAATTCGTACAGCTGTTGCGCCTATTAATTTTTAACATTTGCGTCCATTTGCAGCTGGATCAATATATATATATATATATATATATATATATATATATATATATATATATATATATTTTATTTCATGGGGTACCCAATTTTGAAATATCATCTATTCAAGTTGTTTCAGAATATATACTAATAGATGTTGCACTAAAAATTATTGAATAACAACATAATGTAAGAATCGTAAAGATTTACATGGAAGTTTTTATGATTCCTGCATTATTTATTGTTTTTTTTTTAAGTTTTTCGAATGGGTAAAACCTTTCCAGCTCGCGACACCGATGACCTCGACATGCTTGTGACGTATTGCGCATTGTATAACGGCCAGTTTGACATGTATTGTAAACATATATACACTAAAATTACTGTGCAGTACAATAGTGAGAACTTGATATATGTATATGGAAGAATAAATGACAAAATCAAAGAATTTATTGTCGAATATTTCCAACATTGTTAATGACATTTGCGTATTTTTTTTTGATATTATTTATTTTTCTAATATTTGATATCTACAATACATCTTGCAATGAATATTATATAGTGCTTTGATAGAAGGATTTTTTAGTATTTAATAAGATTTTTTTTATATTTAATATCGAAAATTTGATGATTTATACGAAAGAAGATTCTGACATACTCAACAAAAGATTTAGTGAAAAATTTAACGATATTCCGATGATATTATGTGGGGACTTCAATATAAACTTTGCAGATGATAAAAACCTACCAATAATTGAATTTCTTAATGCAGCATTAGGTTTGACTATGTCTAATGATCGAAAATTAAGTACTAATATGTACATAAAGTACAAATGGACTAAGTATTGTTGAACGATGATAATAAACCTAATAATGAAAATAAAGTTCATTAAAAACTATATAAATACTAATAAAATATTTATATTTTTTATTGAGCTTGTGCAATCCATCATATGTTTGATTAATTAATAAGCTGTATAAAAATGTAAATAATTAATTTTCGAAAAGCCAATAGATGTGAAAACTAGACTCATGTTAATAATTTCATTTAAAAATTTAAAAAAAAACATTTGACAATTATTGTGATAATTTCCAATAATTAAGACACGAGAAGTCATAAAACATACAATTATACTAGCGTCATACTTAATTTGAAATCCTTTGTTGATAACCAAAAGTCAATACTTTATCAAATAGGCTCAAATTAAAGACCATTCTATGTGGACTAGAAAATAAATTCGTACGCATCTAAACACACAGACTTGATAATAACAAATGTTGAGTTTGTATTATAATTGTAAACATTTTGTTTCAAAGTACCTCAATCATAAGATGTCACACGGATTTAAATCCGGAGATGTCTTTGTTTTCGAAATGTTAATGGGGTCTTAGAGTAGCGCGGTTAAATAATCGCTGTAGCGTAGATGTAAATATTCAAGCAAAATTTGAAAATCTTCCATAATAAGTAATCTTATCTCGCTCTACTGATTTTTCCTCATTGCATTCGCCATTATCGTGATAACAAAGGAGTTTAGCAGGTGTATAAAATTAAACACTTATATTTCAATTTCACACGGTATAATGTACCTATCGAAGAAAGTTTATCAGTGTAAATTCATTTTGGCATTTCATTGTCGGTCCAATTTTTTGTAAAAGATATTAATTTCACATTTTTAATATAGCTGAAACTCGAAAACCGTAGGTCTTTTGAAAAAATATTCAATTTAAACGATTCTGGATATTGTCTTTTCAATTTTCGGTTTTCGGAAAGAAGGAGATTTCGGATTTCAGTTTTCATGAATATGGCGCCATTTTTCAAGTCTCCTCTGTCAAATAAATCAAAAATCATCAAAATCCGAGTACGTTTACTATATACCATGCGCGCACAAACCAATAAACGAAAAAAAAGTCCAATTGTATATTGGGTTTGGGTTCATCGGTCGAAAAATGTACCTCCTACGTTTGGTTCGTCGGTCAAAAAAGAACAATCATCACATTTGAGTTGTGTATTTTCGTCGCAGTTTTGGGATTATAATGGTATTTTTTGCCCTTGGTGCGAAATTTTTTTTTTTACTATAGGTACGAAACCCCCAGGGTAAGAATCCTACGCCTAATTTCCTAATTATTTTTTTTGTTATTAATATTTTATTTCTCTTCTAATTTAAAACATACATTTACTGAGAAACTCATTCTATAGACTGTAAGGGTCGCATTCAATCAATTTGTTTTGGAATTGAATCATTCTTCCAGTAAAGTACAACAATATTTGATAGTTTCTATACTGTTTTATAGCTAATACAATCTAATTACGAGAAAAGTAAATATATCTATAAATTAGTTAGTGTTATGACCAAATTTACAAAGTATCAACCCCATCAACAGACTATTATTCATTTGATAGTTTGTGTGGGGAAAAAAACCCATCCACAATGTCAACAGCAGTTAATAATTATTGAAAACAAACAAACGTACTCACCTGGTGGAATGACACAACAACGTGACACAAAGAGGGAGGTAAATAATTTACGTTGCGTTGAAACAAACCAGCAACTGACATAATATTGATATTCTTCAAATAATAGTCGAAATTTATTGTGGCTATCTCGTTGCTCAATATTCTACAGTTAGTTCCAAAAGTAATGTCGAAATTCAGTTCAAATTCAACTGTGAAGCACACTCAGACGCGTCGATTCTATTTTTTGACCGACGAATCCCGAACGGAGGAAGTATACAATTCGACTGTCGGCTTTATTTCTGGTTTATTCGCGCTTTGTATATGTATTGCAAAGGTACTATGATTTTGATGATGATTTTTGATTCATTTGAAAGAGGAGACTTGAGAAATGGTCACATATTCGTGAAAACTCAAATCCAAAAGCTTCTTCCCTCCAAAAATCGCCCTCGAAAGGGTGGAGGAGGCAAATTTTCTCGAATATCAAAAATTCGAAAAAAAAAACATTTAACTAGAACATTTTTTCAAAAGAGTTAGTTTTCGAGTTACATTCATGTTAAAATCTCACATAATATGTGTATTTTCGCTATGTGGAGGAGGGCAATTTCTTTCGAAAACTGAAAATCTGTGGGTACCAAATGAAACACAATAATATTTGCAGCAATATTTATAATGAACATTTTTTCCTTAGAGTTACGGTTTTCGAGTTAAGCGGTGGTAAAATCTAAAATACTTATGTGTATTTTCGCAGCGATGTTCTGTGATATCTCTACATAATAACAAGTACAAACAAATGATATACTTGGGTAATAGAATAAGTACAATCTTTTTACACTCAAAAGTGTGAAATAAATATTTTTGACAAAAAATTGGATCGACGTGATTAGTTGGTGCACTGAAAAGTACGCAATAATATTAATTCCATTGGTGCTGGTACTTGTGAAGTTGGTGCCAAAAGTTATCAATCTAACTGCAACTGCTTCAAAAGTAACAGCACCAATAGAATTAATATCATTTTATATTTTTCAGTGCACCAACTAATAACGTCGGTCCATTTTTTTGTAAAAAATATTTTTAATATGATGTTTGCAAATTCATATAGGTATACAGGGTGTATCAGAAATGCGTTATTACCATCAACTTCATTTTTTCAACTGAAAACTCCTATTTTTGATCGATTATCAAAATTGATGATTATCTTACATAACCTAACCACATTTCCATGAAAAATTGACCTCCTTCAATAAATTTCATAATTTCTTAGGACGACGATGGTTGTCTTCCAGTCGACTGATATTTTACCTTATTTCAGGGATTTTTTGTTCAAATATTCTTCTGCATCTTATAGCATTTAATGTCGTATATTTCTGGAACGTTTTCGTCATTTAGGTATATGGTTCAGGGCATCACGACCATTTCCCCTTCTTCTATATAAGGAAGCTTTTCTGAACCAACAATATAAACTTCCTTGTTCTTCAATTTCTCAATTTGTTCCACTACTTCTTTACGTTATGTAATTTCTCTAGTTGTTCTCATGGCTTATCTGTTTTATGGTGTATTTTTTCTACCACGATCCCGTTAAACTAACTTGCAAGATGAATAGTTCTATTTGTTAATGAAAACAGATAAAAAAAGAACAATACATTTCATATGATCGTTTCCATATATGGCGTGCATAACTCTTATGCTGTTTGTTGTTCAGTACATGTGTTGTTGTTGCGTGTTAAATGACCATATCCCAGGGGAATGCGTGGATAATAACTTTGCTGGGTAAAGTCAGTGTTCCGTCTGCTCGAAAAATACAATGTAAATAAAATATCGGTGTTTATATTATGACCCTCGATCTCTTATGTGTAATTATGATGTGTTAATTATTATGAATAAAGTCTAGCTTTTAGAAATTGTCCTAATTAAATCTTCAAAAACATTTTTTGTTTTATTATTAACTCGCTGTGGTATCCGCGACTTCGGTCATAGTTTTGATATGAGATTGTGTGGTGGTAGTTCGAATAAATATTTTTTACCAAAAATTAGACCGACTTAATTATAGTTGGTGCACTGAAAAATAGAAAATTATAGCGTGGGTTGCTTGATGTCCATTGTTATAAATATTTTATGTTGATAGATACCTACTGATATAAGTAGTAATTATAAAATTAACTTTAAGTACCCCAAGCTTTTTTTACATTAAAATGATATCTTATTTACTTTCAAATTTTTTATTTGGTTTGCTATTAAAACTTGTTTTTTAGTTTTTTAAACTATTATTTATTTTATAATTTTTAGTACGGTTTGCTATTAAAGCGATGCACGAATGTAGGGAGTGAGGATATAATCATATAGGTATACGAGGACGGTATGGAACCCTCCACTAAATAATCCCACTCTTAAACTCTATCGCAAATTCTCCAACACACATTCATATCGTGTATTCTACAAAAATCTATCCATAAAGCTCCAAGAGGTATAGGTATGAAACCCTTCATCAAAAAATCCTACTCGCACGTACACAACTATAAGTATGAAACCTTTCATCGAAAAATCCCACTCGCACGTACACAACATCACAAAACATCCCAAACGCACATACAGATAGAAATTTCCACGAAAATTCATCCAGAAATCATAAACACCCATAGGTATGGAACCCTCCACCAAAGAGTCCCACTCGCACTTACACACAATCACATATCCTACCAACTCACATGCATATTGAAAATTCCACGAGAATCCATCCATATAGCTCAGAGATGTAGGTCTGGAACCCCCCATCAAGGAGTCGCACTCGCACCTACACATGAAATTATTGCATTGTCACCAGTCATTGATAGGTGTGCAAAGTTTAAAGAAAATCGGATTGCTCAAAGTAGTGCAAAATCGAGCTCAAAGACTTTGATTACATGCAAACAAACATACAAGTGAAGCTAATAAAAGCGTGTTAATAAAAAGAAGGTATCTTACTTTTTTAAGAATATAAAAAAATATATTATTTTTTCAATTCCAATTTTCAACCAGTATAGCACCAAGTATTTAATTTAATCAACTCTTTTTATTTCATCACATATTCTAACTGTTTACAATTTTGAAACCCCACCTCCAACGGTTGCGTCATATGGAAACGACTTTGAGATACCTTCGGGATACTTTGGGACATCACCCTTAAGTGAGCGAATTATTTTCTAATGAAACATCGTGAGCAGAATCTATTATTATATGGAACATTTGATGTGCTTACCTCCTTACTCAGTTATTCCTATACTGAACGTATCGCGGAGTGCCACTTGTGGCGATTGTGAAAAAAGAAAAAATATATACAAAGTGGATTTTACGACCCACTGTAAAATCCACGTTGTAGAGAGGCATGGCTTGCGCCTCTCCCTATGTATTTCAAAAAGATCGTAACTGGAGATAACGTACTGGAATCTGGATTCAAGTATCTAATCCAAACAATTAAGCTGGGTATAGCTTAAAATTATTTAAGTGCTACAAATATTATCTTTACACTGTGTGGCATTGATCAAATGATGAAGCTAGTAGAACGTTGTGAATCTTTTATAGGGTCGTTAAAGTTAATCAAATTAATTAATGCGAAGGTAATTGCTGCGCTTTTTGGGCGCATAGAGGAGTGTAGGAGTGAGTGTAGGAATTTCAATTATAATACCATTTCTAATTTGACTGTCTACGACATTTATTTGTGTGCACGTACCTTCAAGTTATACCTCTAATTAATATCCTTAGAAAGGTTGACGAGTAGATAAATATCCGGTGGATTCTCTTTCGAAATCTTGATTAAGGAATTTTATTCCATTAGCTACCTATAAATCATTTTGATGGCTTTTAAGGACTTGGGGAATTACATTATTTAAATGTTATATTTACGTATTTAAACATAGATGATAAGATTTTAATGCGTCCACGGTCGATAACTTTCTTTATTACAGAGGATATCTAAGAAATATGTACAAAAATTGCAGGCAATGATAATCTTCACATTTTTTAATTATCTAGAAATATACTGGATGTTCCCGAACATAGTGACAGACTATTCTTATGTTTTTTTTAAGGTGGAACATCTTATTTCAACATCAAAACCTGCGCTTCCTCACGTTTTCAATAATGTAAAATTATACTTGGTTATACAAGGATTTTTAAGAAATATGATCGAAAATTGTAATGATTTTTACATCCTGTAAATTACTTAAATAATAATATATAGGTAATACATATTCCGTATGCCTAAAATGAATAGTTTCAGACGTATTTAAAGTTTTCTTAAAATTATAGGTTTACCTTCAATTTGAGAAAATATAGGGTGATCCAAATTTAAAAAAAAAAACAAAGAAATGATATATCACTGTGTTGGGGAACATCCTGTACATGTTTAGTTAATTACAAAATATAAAGGTTAACTATGCCAATTTTTGTACATAATTCTTTTTGGTATCCTCTGCATTAACGGAGTTATCGACCGTGGACACACTAGAAACTCACCCTGTATATATACAAAATCAATAGACCTGACACATTGTAAAAAAATTATGACCGAAAGTTTGAAGTTAGTTTAGGCTATTGAGGCTTCACTAGGGCATATATTTGGAATGCAGCAGTCAATGAATTTTCAAAGTAATTTATAAACTAGAATAATAAATTGATTAAAACATAAATGTAGAAAATATAAATATTTGAATATAAGAAAGATGGGCACAATATAGGGTGTAGAATAATACAAAAGTCGCATAGTAGAGGACGCTTCCCAATAAAGTATTTTATGGAGTTTACTCCTTAAGAATCGATTTCATTTACAACTTCCGCTACGAAAATTTGATGGGTAGTAAAATCGAGCGTCAACAAAAAGCGTTATACTTTTATATATGGAATTAATACAAATACAAATATCAACAATCAATCTGTGGAACTTGGGAAGTAAACCTACATTTTTATTTATATATCTATTAGTAGATATTTAAATTTATAACAAAACATGATTCCTGGGGCTGCAGTCATTTAATAAGTAAAATTCTTTGAACAAAGCCGACGTTTCGAGAATGTTTAATTTCTTCATCAGGGCAAAAGTCGTGATGTTAAAATAAATTAGCCACAGACAATAGGAAAGATTTCATAGCCATCAATTTCAAATGTCACTTCATATTGCAGTAACAGAGACAACAGGCGGATTTGGAATTCAAGATAATATACAAGGTATTTCAATAAAACAAAAAACATAACTTTAGTATGCTGAGACCTCATAAAATACCCGGTATATTTAAAATTAAATTTAAAACCAATAAGGTTTGAGCACTTCTAATCAAAATTTCTTAATCTTTTCGGGAACATTTTTTTTGAACATTGACAAAATTGACAGGTCCGTCTCCTTTATCTAAAGTTGTAAGTGCATTCGATTTCCTTGCTTATAAAGTTTACAAAATCATATCGAGGTATAATACGAACAAATGCGATTTAGAGTGAAGTAATGGCAAAATCTCGACTCTCCATATTGCTGGTGTGGATATCAGAGTCTGTTAAAGCATACCTATATTATATAAAACTCTTATCTATGAAAGTGGACGGTCATAAAAACACTATATAAAAATGTACATACATTGGAAGCTATCATAAAAGTTATATTATGTCTCAGCGGCTATTTTGGATAGGTACCTATATATTTACTTCCTGAATGCTTATAGAGAATGTCCGTACGTGACCCAAGTGGGTATCATGTACTCAGTCGCGCTTAGTCGCAATATAAAATATTATTATTTTATTTCCATTCTTTATGTTAACGTAAACTGATTTTGAGAAAAGCTGGGTTGCAAATAAAGATTATTAGCTTGTTGCTGGATTTTTATATGGAAATAATTTTTAGATTTACCGAAAAGAAAAATTCAATTTTAATAATATTACTATGGTGTCTATATGTCTGTCTGTCGCATTTTTTTGGTTTTCCCGAATTTCATTAACGAGAAAAGTTAAAATTGTTATTTATTCAATGTTGGATGAGTCAGTCATAGACAATTAGCGTAACTGAATTCTGTTTGATTGATAGCCAGTTAACCCTTTCGGTCCTGGCGTACACTATAGTGTACGGCAATTCAAATCTATTCTAGTACATAATTTACTTCGATTATGACCGTTGCGTCCCATCCTGTACTTCATTGTATATTGAAGTAACGATATTATTCATGTAGAGCCATCTATGAGTACAGAAGTGAAAATTACATATTTTATGGTTAGAGCGATCGTGTTCCCAGTGAAATTGACAGGAAGTGATTTGAATAATATCTGTTTTGTTTCAATTAGCTTGATTATTAGAGTTGCAATTTTTTTACGTTATAAACAATAGTTCAAATCAACTATCCGAATTATTAGTTAGTGCTTTTGGTGATTTATTTTCGATTTTTCGTCGATTTCAGTCACGTACACTATTGTGTACATCGGGACTCTGTGAAGTACCTAGGTAAGTATGTGAAGATACCGAACCAATTTTTTTAAGAGTTTATAAAAAGGGTATTTTTTAGCACTTTCTTTCAAAATGAGTAGAAGACCGCTTTCATACGATGAGCTCATTTACTATTTGGATAATGATGTATCAGACATTGACATTTTGAGCGAAGATGATGCCGGATGGGAGATTGATTCTCTAATATCAGAAGGTATTTTTTCAAATTGATGTTTTCTAAGTTACATGTTGGCTAATAAAATCTATTTCTATTATTAGGTGAGCAGTTTGAAATGGATGAGCCAGAAAATCCTGATTTTGAACTTGTGCAGGATGTTCCTCATCTTCCTGTGCCGGAGCAAGCTGATGTGGACGTTGAAATTGCAGAACCATCTATTGATCCTGAGAACCCCCAGAAAGTTTCCAATGAAATTTTGCAAAAAGAGCCCACAGCAAGTAAAACTGCACGTATAAATTTGTTTTATATAAAGAACGAACTAACACAAAAAAAAAGACATTTCTTGGCGCAGAAATGTACAATATCTTACCCCACATATAATATGGTTTCCTCCAACGATTATTCAGCCGGTAGAATTGGAAAGTCCCCTACATTTTTTCCAAAAATATTTTACCAATGATCTATTCAACCTTATGGTTGAGAACACAAATCTTTACGCCGTACAGCAGCATGCAAGGTTTTCTCCAACCTTTCAGGGTGAGTTGGAAACTTTTGTAGCCCTGCATATCCTGATGGGAAACTTAAATTACCCCAGAGTTCGCTGTTATTGGGAGAATAAATTGCGGATTCCTATGATAGCTGATGCTATGGCTAGAGATCGATTCTTCAAACTTCGAAAATATTTACATTTCGTAAATAATCAAGAAATACCACCAGAATGTAGGGATAGATTGTGGAAAGTACGACCACTTTATGATATACTTCGAAGTCGTATGTTAGAACTGTCTTTGGAAACTGCTTTGTGTATCGACGAACAGATGATCCCCTTCAAAGGCCAAATAAACATAAAGCAATATGTCAAAGGTAAGCCTTGTCCATGGGGTATAAAATTATTTGCTTTATGTGGCACAAGCGGCATTATGTACGACTTCGTAATATACCAAGGTTCTAATACAGAACTTAGTCCTGATCAACAGGAAGTTTTTGGTTTAGGAGCCTCTGTTGTTTTGAAGCTCAGTGAACGGATCAAGGAGAAAAATGTACAATTATATTTTGATAATTATTTCTCTAATTATAATATTCTCCAATATTTGAGAAATAGAAACATATATGTGGCCGGTACCGCACGAATAGACCGTTTTAGAAACCCTCCCTTTTCTAAAGATGCTGAGATGAAAAAGAAGGGTCGCGGTACTGCAGAAGAACTCATAAGTGGAGATGGAGAAGTTATTCTAACCAAATGGTTTGACAATAAACCAGTAATTATGGCTTCTAATTACATGGGTATCGGTTCAACTGACCAGTGCAAAAGATGGGACAAACAATCAAAGGACTACATAAATGTTTCTCGTCCCGAAGTTATCAGAAACTATAACGTCAACATGGGTGGCGTCGATAAAATGGACTTTCTGATAACTATTTACAGAACAACTATTCGATCACGTAAATGGACCCTTCGAATGTATACTCATGCCTTAGATCTAGCCTGCACAAACGGATGGCTTGAATATAAATCTAAAGCTGTAGCACTTGGACTGGCCAAGAAGGATATTATGGACCTTTTGCATTTTCGTGCATATATAGCTGAGGCTCTTATTGGAACCAATAAAGGTATACAAAAAAAGCAACGAGGAAGGCCCTCAACTTCATCGATAACGTTTTCGCCTTCGGTAAGTGTGAAACATGGACTACCGGAAGTAAAGCCTGTGGATGAGGTCCGATTAGATGGTTACAATCATTTA
This sequence comes from Crioceris asparagi, assembly GCA_958507055.1. Classification (NCBI taxonomy): domain Eukaryota; kingdom Metazoa; phylum Arthropoda; class Insecta; order Coleoptera; family Chrysomelidae; genus Crioceris; species Crioceris asparagi. The sequence continues at coordinate 95,553,782 of OY293827.1, read as the reverse complement.
CCAACAATTGATGATAAAGACTTTGCATCCCGTTGCAAATTCCCCGAATGTAAGAGCAGAACTCATAATATGTGTACAAAATGTAATGTACATTTATGTATTACAAAAAAACAAAATTGTTTTCTAATATATCATTCTAGAAAATAAAAACTTAATAAGAAGAAACAATTTATTTATTTTCAATATTAAAAAAATCATAGATATACTTTTTTTATTTTTTTTTACTTGGGGGTTAAGATACTGTTCAGTCCCAGTGTACACTACAGTGTACATATCAAATTTCAAAATTGGGTAAAGATAGGACTTAATAACCAGAACTAAAAATCATCAAAAAATATAAAGATATGATTTATCAAATCTCATAATTTTACTCCAAGTTAAAAAAAATCGGGACCGAAAGGGTTAAGAGGCTTTATGAGGGAGAATCACTCGTGATAGTTTGCCATTGCTTTCTAGTATCATGGTTTCTACCACAGCAAACATAAGATATCGAATAAAGTTAGGTATACCATTTTTGTTCAGCAAATAGAAGGATAAAAGAATAAATATTTTCTACGAAGAATTGGAGCGCCTTTATTAGTTGGTGTGTGGTGTGGTAATTTTGCAATTGTGCAATTTTAGTTGGATAGAAGACCTTTGGCACCAACTTCAGAAGTACCAGTTCCAATAGAATTGTTATTATTTTGTATTTTTCTGTGCACCAACTAATAGAGTCGGTCCAATTTTTGGTAAGAAATATTTATTTCACATTTTTGAGTATAATATTAGTCATGAAAATCGTTGAACGTTCACTAATATCAAAGATAATAGAACTTATCATATAACTCAAGTATATTTTCTGCTTGTACTTGTTATTATTCAGAGATCTCAAAACATAGCATAGGAAATACACATATTTCAGTCTTTACCATTGCTATAACTTGAAAACCGTAACTCTTTTAAAAAATGTTCAATGTAAACGTTTCCAAATATGGTCTTATCTTTAATTCAGCCGTCTCAGATATTTGATTTTTGAGAAAAATTGACCCCTACCCTACCCCTTCAGGGAGAATTATTGGTGGAGACTAGAAAAATCCAAAAATCAAATTATGTAGTGTACATTGTTAATAAAAAATCACTTGAATATATCACGAATATAAATAAAACTATTTTTGGAATATGTCCCATTATCGTTTCTCAAAACAAAAAGGAATACTAATTTCATCTGAACCAAGTACAAGATTGGGTCTAGTTTTAATGTTCCGAAACATAAAACGGTGGTTGGAGGCGAAATATACATAAACAGGATGGTCCAAACTCTGGTATTCGGTCGTTTTGTCCTTAACGAAGCAAGCTATTGATAAAATTCATTTGTAAAGTCCTATGCAGATTTAATGCTTCATATCTTACAAATAGTTTCATGTATACAGGGTGTTTCCTACTATATATAGGTAATTGTATATATACTTGTTCTTATAGTTCAGGAGAAACAGAATATTTTCCAGTTTTTTTTTTTGACAGATAAGTACCTATACCAATTGAAAAATCACTATCCTTTAACCTGTAAAAGATAAATTATCAAAAATTGCATGGTGGGGTCTCATAATATTCTAGTTTGTACTGTTTTACTAAAACCAAGTGAAAGTTATACAGGGTCCTTCTGATAATAAATAGTTTAGTTGGAGAATTAGGTATTTTTTAAATGGAATGATATTTTTTTTATGTTTGCTATGAAATGACAGGGAGATTTTGGATAAAAATGTACAAAAAAGATATTTGTCTCAACAAAATTCTTGAGTTTTCTTGCTTTTACATTTTTGAGTCTTATAACTGTTCAAATGATCTAAATCATAGAGGTCGTAAATAAATCAATGTCAGTTTGACTTCATTATCTCTTCAATAATTAATTATTGTTCTTATCATCCATTATTTTATTGTTTATTATATGACCTTTGTTCCTGTTATTTTTTCCTGCACAAGTATCTGAGAAACTATTGTTAAATTTCTTGCAGTCTATGCAATAAATAAATAATGTTTTATTATTTATTGATTTAGGCGGCCACGGAACTGTTTCTTCTAAACCAGTCCACTGGTCTCAAAAAACTTCAAACAAGAAGTCTCTCACTAATCTAGCTGTTGGTATGTGCTGGTGCACCATCTTGATGAAACCACATTTGATTGAAATTAACCTCCTCTCTGGCATATTTTATTAAAACAGGCAGATGATTTTGTAAAAAAAAATATACCACACATTTAACATTTCTTCAAAGAAAAATGGCATTAATATATTTTTGCCGATTATTTCACCCCAAACATTGGCTGACCATTGATTCTGGTGTTCTACTTTACATGTAAAGTGTGGATTTTCTTGAGCATACATCCGCATGATTTTTCTGTTAATATTTCAACAGTTTTTAAATTTACATTCGTCTGTAAACAAGACATTCAATAAAACATTTTGATTTTCGTCTAATTTTTCATGAGTCCTCAAACAAAACATCAGCCTATTTATAAAATCTTCTTCAGTCAAGAATTGGCAAATATTAATTTTATAATCGTAGTATTTTTCTTCCTTCAAAACTCTCTGCACACTTGTTTTTTAAATATTTTTTTCAACAGCAATCTGTCTCTGGCTAATGTACGGGTTTTCTATCACTTTCAGTAACAATTTTCCACTTTTTTCATATGCTTCATACCCTGTTCTTTCAAAGGTTTCTCGTAGCAGATTAACTGTTTTCATGTCATAATTGTGAGTACACAATGAAAAAGTTCAAAAAAATGAGCCAATATCAAATGATAAACAACGAAATAATGGATAATGAAAATAAGAATAAATTATTAAGCACTAGACAAATTTTGAAATAGACAGAAGTGAAAATGACAAGTCAATCTAACAATTACAGCCTCTAAGATTTAGATCATATCAACAGTTATAAGATTCAAAAGTATAAAAGCAAGAAAACTCAAGAATTTTTTTATATGTCCAATATATTTTTCTATACATTCAAAAAATTTCCTGTCCTTCCATAGCAAAGATAAAAAAGATATATAATATATATAATAATTATAAATTAATTATTATTAGAAGAACTCTATATATAATTTTCACTTGGTTTTAATAAAACATTATAAATTAGAGTCCCACCATGCAATTTTTGAGAGTTTAAAAGATATACATTTTTAAATTGGTATACTTATCTGTCAATGGAGAAATGGAAAATATTTTGTTTCTCAAAAACTATAAGAACAATTTACTATATACACTTAACAAAGTCTATTTTAAATTTTGCAAGAATTCAGAAAAATAAATATTTATCTACATCCATTTCATAATAAAAACAAGAGTTACTTAAATACACTTAAGAATAGTAGGAAACACCCTGTAAACGTACATGAAACTATTTTTAAGATATGAAGCATTAAATTTGAATAGAACTCTGTAAAAGAAGTTTATCATTAACTTGCTTCGTTACGGAGAAATCGACCAAATACCAGAGAGTTTGGACCACCCTGTATATGTGTAAACTTTAACGGGAACAACCAGTGTGTTAGCACAGAGCAAACATCAATATAGAAATCCTTGTCGTGTGGACGGGCACTTTAAAGAGCGACTCTAACACTCGCCCCCCCCCCCCCTCCCTCCCAAATAAAATGACCATTAACGGGATGCTAATGTTCTCTGCAAGCCCCAAGAGGCTTTCAAAAAGATATTTCACAAACACAAAAGCCGGAACCAAGCACCAACCCAGATTTCAGATGAAGAAGAAGAAGCACAAGAAGAAGAAAAAAATATGCCGCATCTGAAACTTTCTCCTCCTCTCACAGAGAGTATTGTTGTAACAGTACTCGTTAATAAATTGCTTTTGAGGAGCATGTGGCCTTATTATTCAATTTAAATTTTAATAAAAAGGAAATATTTTTCTATATGAGAACGCTACCAAGCGCCAAGCGACGATACATCAGCTGTGGTATGTTTTTGTGTTATGTGTGCATTGTTGAAATATGATGGCACATATACACAGTGGCCCAGATATACAGTGAGGTCCACTGATATGGAATGAATTCATTTTTCGCGTTATTATGTATTTCTTGAAAAAAACCTGAAACAGGTCGACTTTTATTCTCAATTCGACAATTGAATCTATAAAAATATTACCCCTTTCTTGTGCACCCCTTCGGAATTATGAACACCCCCTCAAAAATAAAATCAAATTTGGTGCAATAATAAGTGAGAGAATTTATTTTGAGAATGTAAAATTTTGTAGAACGAAGAAAATGATGTCACATAATGTTTAGGAATTATTTTTCAGTTTATTTTACTTCTTGGCAATAAGCAAGGCGATCTTGGAATTCTCGTATTTGTCAATCTAGTCGACTACTGTTATTTTGATATTTGTAAGTTGCTGGCAGACGTCGGTGTATTGGAAAATATTTGTGTGTATATTTGATTCAATTATGGCTCATTTATCCGAAACTCAAAGATAAGATATTAGGTAAATTTCTTATAGAAATGTACCTATTGCGATCGTTCACACTTTTGAATTTCGAAAAAATTTCAACGGCATGTTGTTATATGTCTATAAGTTAGTCCAAAAAAACATTTGGTTCAAAAGTTTATATATATATGGGATATTACGAAATTTGTTAACACGATAGAGGTGGCAGTTTTGGAGGTATCAATTTCAAGTTTGCTACAAAAATCAATCTCTCAAATATCTCGGCCGAGTTCGTTATTGGGCAATATCGGGAAAGAAGTTTCAAAATGGCGACCGTTCAAACATTTCAAAAAATTATCAAAAAAGAGCCGTAGTGTAAATATCATCAAAAATAATTTTAAGTTATAGATATAATCAGTACCTACAACTTTTGTTCAAAGCAATTTTTCATAAAATGCACAGATAAAAAAATAAAAATTAATAAAAAAAATAAGAAATATTGATAAAACATGAACACTCAATATAAATTTGATGTAATTGTACATTTTCTGGAGATCTTAATATAGACCCTGATTAAAAAAATATATATTATATTTATTGGAAAGAAATAGGCGAAAAAAAAATTCTGGCTCGAAGTGGAACGCGAACCCTGTCTGCTTTATATTCAACAGCCAAAACAAAAACCTCTAACCGCAAGGCTATGACACATACGACAATTTTATGTAATAACATGTAGGTATACCAATGAAAAGGTTGTTCAAATTTCAATTCAATGAATTTTGAAAAATTTACCTTTCCGCTGACTATAGGAAATCAGGATTTTTTTGATTGTGATTGGATGCGAAAATAAAACAAGAACACAAAGGGAAATTTGTGAAAGATTCAATAATAAATACCCTGGTCAACACGTCTCACAATTGACAGTCAGCGAAATAGAAAGAAAATTTCGTGAAAATGGACACGTCAAAACTATTCAAGAACCAGGTCGAAATGTTAAAATGGATGAAGTTAGATGCAATGTTAGCGATTGAGGAAAATCCACATATGCCAACTAGACAACTTGCTGCCGACAATGATTTGAGTAAGTAAATCATTGATATTGAGAGCTTCACATAAAGAATAAGGTACAAGTGAAATTTTTGAAAAAAAAATAAAAATAGTTTTTATTGGGCATTTAAGATTTAAACCGTACCGATGAGTACCTACTTACCTATTGCTATCCTTTTCTCGATTTTAACTATACTTATGTATGTGTTTGCCAGTAACAGCAATTCCATAACAAATTACTGTTTGTCTACCACAACACAAAATTATACTTTAAATTAACAATAACGTCTGACAATTGCGACATAACCATAGACGATCTTCCAGAAAGTACCAGTACCATATACCAGAGAACGAGACGTATATATACGCTCCATGCTCGTGCGTAATTCCAGTGACGGATCCCATTGTCGTTCCATCTCGACAAAATAATGATCTTGGTTGAATGAGATTGAATGAGATAATTATAATTACCAATATTGGATCACACTTGGAGCTTAACAGGCGACGAGATGTCAGCGATCTAAGTTCGAATTCGAAATTTCAAGTCTCTAGACCGTATGGGGCCAGAGAAATCGCTGCGGAGTCCATTGATACAAGAACCGAAAGTAATAAAAACTATTTAAAAATACCATCCTAATAAAGTTCATTTGGTTCCGGAGTTGAATGAGGATGATCTTGATAGAAGGCAACACTTCTGTGAACTGATGATGGACAGAATGGAAGCAAATTCGCAGCTCATAAACAAAATTATGTTTTCTGATGAAACTAATTTTCATTTAAATATAACGGTTAATATGCAAAACTATAGATATTGGAGCTTAGAAAATTCTCATTGAATATGTGAGGCTCATACACAACATCCCAAAACAGAGTGAACATAGTATCATTAACAACAAAATTATTGGCCCATATTTTCTTGAAGGCACAATTAATTGTGAGGTTTATCTAAGTTTTCTACTGCCTACATTAAGAAGACTTTTTCCTGATGTTAATGATCCAAATGCAATAGATAGATCAATTTGGTACCAACAAGACGGAGCTCCACCGCATTACACACGTATTGTTAGAGATTATTTGAGTTTTTCGCAAATGGATTGAAAGACGTGGAAAGATTGAATGGCCGCCTAGATTGCCCAAGTTTATATCCTCTCGATTACTTCTTTTGGGATTATTTAAAATAAAAAGTATATTCCAATAGACCAGACAATATTACAGATTTAAAAGTTAGGATAACGGAAGAAATTAACAACATAACCCCTGAGGTCCTACAAAATGTTGTACGAGAATTCCAAGATCACCTTGCTTCCTGTCATGGCAGTATTTCCTTCATTCTACTTGGAGTATCAAAATTTTACATTTACAAAATAAATTTTCTCTGGTATAATTGCACCAAATTTGAGAAACTTATAAAATGAAAATTTCTTTCGGAAAAGATGCCACACGAACCCCCTTCTTTTTAATTTTTTGTGAGGGTGCTCATAATTCAAAATAGGTGCAAGAAGTGGGTTATTATTTGTGTACTATAAATTGTCAAATTGAGAATAGAAGTCGACCGGATTCAGGTTTTTTCAAAGAAAAAACAGTACAAAGAATAATATAATAGTTAAGCATAACAATAATAATATAATGTCTCATGGAATTAACATGAACTCATCTAAAGTGAAAGTCAAAATTGAGCAGTACCTAGGTATTTTTTTCGCAAGTTGTATGTATTTTTGAAAGAAGAATTACCATAAAACTAATTAAAACTATGCGCTACATATCAGTGATAATATTCACATATTTATTAAAAATTTCAAAATCTTACATACCGAAAAGAAAGGATAAAAATGAAATTTATTAAAAATTAATATGAGTGAATATTCGTGTTATCTGCTCAATGACCAAATCGATGATATTTCCAGCCTCCGAAGCTTTTTTGTATTTACATATCCAAGAAATGTTAAATATCAATACATTCTCAACTCAGAATTATGGTACACCCAGCATATAAACTCGGCTCGGTATGTTCAACATTCTCGATGTGCTTTTTACCCAGGGCCGCATTCAGTTTCCATTTCAATTAGAGACAACCTCTATGATGGCATAAATTACCATTCAAATCGGACGGTTATGAAGCCATTAATGCAACGCTACAGCCAAGCCACTCTCAACAGACGCCAACTATTGAATTTATTTACTAAATTGCAATAGATTGGTAATGCGAGATCACAAATGCAAAGTTTATGAGAGTGCCATGCCTAATTATGGTAAATTCGTGCCGATAATACACAGATATAAGTAGGAGAAATCATTTTATATTATACAGGGTGAGTTTTTAGTGTGTCCACGAATGAGAACTCCGTTATTATAAGAATAAGTGACAAAAGTTTATCACACTCTCAGTTTCCATATTTTGAAATTAATTAGAAATGTACAGGATGTCCTACAAGATCATTCTTATATTTTTGTTTTAATGGAACACCCTATATTGTATAAAAATTTGGAATCTACTCTTCTTCTCGATTACATTAATACAAATTTCTACTGGATTATACTGAGGGGTTCAAAAGATATGATCGATTTTATCAGAAAATTGCAATGATTTCAACTTTCTCTAGGTATATTACTTAAATGATAAAATGTGTCGGTTATTTTTACTTATGTTTTGTTGTAATAATGATTTATTTTTACAGTATTTCGGAAGTTGTGTACAGGGAATGTCAAAACTCAAATACAGTATTTTCTCAACTTTTTGGAACATTATGAATTTTATATAATATATCAAAAAGAAGAGTCATTCAATTTTAATTTTTATTAAATATTCCATATATCTAAAAATGAGTAGATTCGGAGATATTTGAACTTTTATTCCAATTTTTGGAATAACTTTAAATTTTGTTCATGAAATAACAGACTATTGAAAACAATATAAGAAACTATTATTAATCAATATAAAATCTATTGAAGATAACCGATATCAATTTTCAGTAAAGATCCACGACAATATAATTTCAACTGAATAGCTGATAAAATGAAATTACTTAATGTTATTAGAATTTTTATTTCAAAGTACACAGAAAAAATTCATTTGGAAAGCTACTACAAACATGAAATTTACTGAGAAACCCACACTCTATTACTTGTATTAGGTTATCTGAAAATTACTTTTTCTCTAATTTCTTCAAAGCCTGCATGATATTGTTAATCTTGCAAGAACAATGTCAAAATTTACATTAAAATTATTTCATTTTATCACTTGAAATTATATTTTCGTGGATTTTTACTGAAAATTGATATTGGTTACCTGTAATAGATTTTTTATTGATAATTAATAGTTTTTTTTTATATTTTTTTCAATAGTCTGTTATTTTCATTTACACAATTTGAAGGTATTCCTAAAATTGGAAGAAAAATTCAAATATCTCCGAAACAATTCATTATAGGTATAGGGAATATTGAATGACTATTCTTTTTCTTTATGATATAAAATACAGGGTGTTCTATTTAAAAAAGTTGAAAAAATATTGTATTTGAGTTTGGACATTCTCTGTACACAACTTCAGCAATAATGTAAAAATAGTCCTTTCACATTTTTGACGAAGGAGCCGGCACTAAAGAAACAGAACCTCTTCCAGCGCGAAGGTTGAGCTGCATTACAGGTAGATCTAGGCAATTCTTTGTATATAAAAAAATGTTTTTCAGTTGAAAGAGATAATTTAAGAAATGGTCCCATATTCGTAAGAACTCAAATCTGAATTGTATTTCCCATCAAAAAACACCCCCAAAGATAAAAGAGGGTGAAAAGGGCAATTTTTCTCGAAAATCAAAAATCTGAGGTGGCAGAATTAAAAATAGGGCAATATCAGGAAACGTTTAAGCTGAACATTTTCTCAAACGAGTAACGGTTTTCGTGTTAAAGCGATGTTAGAATCTCAAATATGTGTATTTTTGCTATGTGGAGGGGGCAATTTCTTTCAAAAATTGAAAATCATACCAGACTATTTGTATCAACATTTATAATGAACATTATCTCCTTAGAGTTACGGTTTTCAAGTTACTTTGGTGGTAAAATAGTAAAATCTAAAAAACTTATTTCCGATGCGATGAGATCTCTAAATAATAGCAATTAAATATAGGTACAAGCAAAGAATATATGTGAGTAATAGGATAAGTACTATCTTCTGTGGTATGAGTGAACGTTCAACGATTTTCGTGACTAATTTTACACTCAAAACTGTGAAATAAATATTTTTTATAAAAAAAATGAACTGCATTTTATTAATAATAAATATTTTCACACGAAATTGGACAGACGTTATTAGTTGGTGCACTGAAAAATACAAAATAATATTAATTCTATTGGTGCCGGTACTTGTGAAGTTGGTGCCAAAAGTTATCAATCCAACTGCAACTGCACAACTTCAGAAATACCAGTACCAATAGAATTAATATTATTTTGTATTTTTCAGAGCATCAATTAATAACGTCTGTCCAATTTTTTGTAAAAATATTTATTATTAATAAAATGCGATTTTTTCCGAAACAATACTAGTTTGAATAAAAATAGAGATTTAATCAAAAGGAAAAAAAAAGAATGAAATCAAATTTGTCCACTCGTTCAAAAATGTATTTTAATTTAACAGGGAAATATTATCTGCCCCTGTATAAAACAAAACATACTGAACAAAAGTTTACATACGAAAACATGCCTCAAGTATAAGTTAATTTAATTGTCCAAATTCAAATGAAACTTATTTTTTAAGTTGTCACTTTCAAGGACAATTAACTCCATAACCGAAGCTCGATAGGTTCGTTTTAAATAAATTTTCTGAGCACCCTGTATATCAAGTGTAATTTGAGTTGAAATTGCTTTATACTGAAACATCCCTGATCCAGTGTAATTACCATAAAAATATTAAATATTTCTACATGTCCATACAAATATTCTTTTAAATAGAGAGACAAAAAAAAGTATACAATTTATGTACTCGCACTCTCTCAAAGAAGGATGAGAACCGTCAATTTTGTGAGGAAATTGCGGAGACCATACCCCAATTATCAAAAATACAAAATAATAAATGCTCATAGCACACAAAAGTTAAAAAAAATAACAAACAAATTAACTCAACTCTTGAAATGTGACCCATGTACCCGAGCACAATGATATCCTTATAGGTATTCCTTCGACCGGAAGAATCATAATATTTTCGAGAAAGAAATAAATATGGCTTTAACAATATAATATATGGAAAGAATGGCGCCTAACAATAGCGGAACGTGTTTACTTTTTCTTTCGACTTTGCAAAGGAAAAAAATCACCACGTTATTGAATAATCAACAGCGCCTTTTGCCACCATAAAAGAAATAAATAGTCAGAGCTTGTGCTAAAGAATAAACACAAATACAATTATTATTGTGTGGAACAGGTTATATATATTTTCCAAAGAGTCTTGCTAAGGCTTGATTAATAACTGTGGCAATGTGATTTAATCAGAATTACATTTTGATAAATCACTTTTTTATGAAAAATAGCAACGTCTTCATGAGAAAATTAACTAAAAGACAAATGCAATTTGATTGGTACGTATCGAGTGATTCAAAAAAAAAAACTCAAAATGTGCCAAGTAAATAAGAAAATATTTCTTTACATAAATTATCTGAAATTAATAATATTGGAACATCACTTGTTATTGTTTTAAGAAGAAATATTTAACTCATAATATTGAAAGAAACATACAAACCTGAACTTTTCGAGTAAAAGTTAGTACATTATATTTTGAGATTTTCAAGTATAGTTCATTTTTAATGCATCAATTTTGTAAACGATTTATTTAATCTTGTAAGATATCACAATCTTCTAAACTGGTGATGTAAGCTTGAGATCATCAGCAAACATTAGCTTATTGCAATCCAATGAGTCACAAAGATCATTTATAAATATGAGAAATAATAAAGGGCCTAAATTTGATCCCTGTGGGACACCACTAGTCGCAAGATATATATACCTAGCAGAGCTGCACCTAACCGTTGTAATAAAAATATTGTTTTCTTTTTAAATAGGCAAGATTTTAAATATACATTATTTAAACCCAATTTGGATAGTTTAAGAATTTGTATCGCATAATTTATTTTGTCGAAAGCTTTGGAAAAATCGATATGAACATCAACCTGGTCTCTTCAATCACATGATTCGCATATATATATTGGCTAGAAACAGTTAAAATTGAAAAGGTCCTTATGTCCATCTAAAGATTATTGAGAATCACTTTGGATCCTTATAACATTTGGACACAACTGAAGTGAAATGATAATTTCCGAAATGTTCAGCAAAAAAAGATAAATTGTAAGCAGTGGTAGTCTAGTCTGTAACTGCCGTAAACTCTTTTTGATATATGAAATGGCTGAAAAACTAATCGACTTCTATTCTTTTACAGGTCCAACCAATCATGAATACCTCATCAGCTGTCAAATTGTTCTGCCTAGTTCTTTCAGTCTTGATTGTGATTGCATCAGTTTCATCAGCTCCAGCATATGCAGACTATGACAGTAAGTTAATTACTAATAATTAATTTTGCTCATATACATACGTCGGAGCTCAATCTCATTTGTATTCGGAAAGAGAAAACACAAGAAATGTGACAAATATTTATTTCTATGTCAATGTATCTAGAACAAAGAAGATGTAATAAAAATATAGACATCATTTTAAGATGAAAAAAGTATGTTCAATGTTTTAAAATGTTCGGAGCCGAAAAAATCCCTTGAAACGTATTTATTTTCTTACACTCTGAAAATAATAAGACACTTCAAGAAGACGATTTTACATTAAAGATTCATGCCTGCACCAAGCCTGTTCCGCCATGTACCATTAAAAAGACAAGAGCGTAACAATCTTTCATCACTCTTTCAACGACGGAAAGAGACAGTAATTTCTTACCCCTTGTTTAGCAGTTCACTTATTTACTCTATTGTTTGTTCGGTAAACAATTTGCAATCGATTTTAGTTCTTTTACAAAGCTTTTCAGGCTTACTAGTACCGAATTCACTAGATGCAGAATTAAAGTGTGTGAAATAACAACGTAAAAAGTAAAAATCATCAGGATTTGAAGTTGATTTTAAGAAATAATGGCTTTGTTCCAATAACCAATCTGGAACCCATTTCCAACAGTTTGCAAATCGTCATCAGTGAGCATATCTGACAGAGATGTCAACTACAAAACTTGTTTTTTCACCCAAAAATCCTAGAGAAATAATTGCATAATCACAGAATATATAACCAACTATATATTCTGTAGTATAATAGTATTGGACCTAAAACCGTTTCATGTGGTATTCCACATTCAATATTCTTTTCATTGTTCTATATATTCTAAAATCTCACTATTGCTTTTGTCTTCTTATTCCAATATTCTCCTGAGTTGTTAATACTAAGCTTTGTTGACTGTAACAATGAAAACTCTTATTGACGGTTTGCTTCTATCAAGTGCTTCCTATATAAGATTTGTTAATTATAATAATGCATTTTCGGTGCCTTTTCCTTCCTAAAAACCAAATTGTGATTCGGATAGCATATTAGGTTTTTTGATGAACAGGTCTAGTCATCTAAAGATTCAAATAGTTGAATATTAATCAAAAGCAGGATTTCCAAAGATAACCGGCATTCTTGCTGTTATTCTTTGTTTTTTAAACATAGTATATTTTTTAATTCAATGTCTCCCTTGTGGTATTTTCAATCAGAGTCAATCAATTTCGTCATGTCACATATTTAAATATTCGGAAGCATTTCAAATTCATCTTGTTAATATTAGTAACAATTAACCTAAAGCACTTACGAGTTTTTCAACATTAAGCAAGATACGTACTAGGTTATTCATTTTATTTAAAATCATTTCACAATATTGAAAAAAATCATTGAGTCATATTTTTTTAAATAGAACACCCTGTATATTATTATTTAGAATGAAAGTCCTCTTTTTTCTTATTTCAAATATTTAAAATTTGATGACATTTGTTTCAGTCACTTTTGAAATATCTATTTTGTTCTAAATAAATTACTTTTTATAAGCTAATTGTTTTGTACATAGCCTCTTTGTTATCGAAGCACTTCCGAATATTACGTAATAATTTATTATATACACAAAAGGTAATAAAATTTTGATTTTCTGTGTTCAATTATAATTCTTGTTATAGAGTTTTAGTCTAATTGCTTCTACTTAAACTTTCGCGTATTATTAGAATAATACTGTAACGGAAATTTATATTAAAACTGGGCTCGATTTATTTTCATTTATTTATTTATACCAATAACTACACGACTATAATCACATTTATATTAACACTTATTTCTCGTACTATATACTTCTTACTACTGTCTGATCTATGAGCTATATCCGATTGTGATCTATGACTGGCTATCTATCACTAACTGTCACTAACATTGCCATCAGCATTATATATCTAACCTAAAAAGCTCTAGATGATTCCAGTGTTGTTTTCGTTAGGAGGTTATTTCTCAATATATGGCTTCGAGAATAGACCAGGACGTATTCTCGTCGCCTTTGATGTCTCCCGTGTTTTCTGGAATGTGTTTGTGACATTTGTGAGTGTAGTTTATTATTCGGGTAAGTCTTCACGTTACAATACACTTTGTTTTCCAGGTATCGTCTTAAGAATCTATCACACAGGTTTAGATCCGGGCTATTCGCTGGCCATCGGATGGTTTCGTGTCTATCTAGAGTTGGTATTTATTATTTAAATAATTTTCCACTTGTAGAACATTGTGGACCGGCGCGCCATTTTGATGCCATATTAAATTAATTTACTGTTGAACTGGAATATTTTCTAATAATTGTTCTATTTCCGTCTCCAAAAATATAAATATCGTTCACCAGTGAGGGATTGTTCATATATAATTGGTCCTATTACCATATTACCACATACCACATCACACATTAAGATATTATCGTCCCTGTATTTTATAGACTGTATTCGGTGTGGATTTTCCATTTCCCGAAAATGTTTATTTTTTCCGATTAAATACGGCTGCTGTTGTGAAAGACGCCTAAGCATTTCAGCACAATATGCAAGCCTCTGTCTTCTATGTTCGCCGTTTAAATTTTGCACAGGATGAAATCTATAGGGGCGATATTTATGGCGTTTTAGCGTTCGATGAATTTTGCTATATCACTTTCCAGATATCTTTTTCACATCAGGAAATGAATATTCTGGATTTTCTAAAGTCCATTTTCTTGAAAGTAATGTAAAATATCAAGTTCATCATCTAAATATCTTTCGATTGTCCTCTTCTTTCATTGAACATTATTGCGCTCTCAGAAATTCCTAATTATGTTATTGACAGTATTTACTGAAGGGATTCATCTGAACGGATATAGGTATTTGATGAAATTCATATCTAACTCTTGTAATGCTGTTTTTTTAAAAGTAATAACGATTTAATATATTTTTTTTAAATAATTATCCCTTTATGCAATACGGTTTAATTTTCATTCATTAACATTGTCTCGTTGCCATGATTACGATAATTGTAGGCGTTTACGAGGCAACCTGATTATTTTTATAGCAGAATTGTGGAAAAATAAGTTTAAACTCAAATATTTCAAAAGTGACTGAACCAAATGCCAATAAATTATATAGGTTAATATTTGAAATCAGAACGAAGAGGACTTCCATCATAACTAATATACAGGGTGTTCCATTTAAAAAATATGACTTGATTAAATTAAAGTGATTTTAGGTAAATTTCTTATAGAAATGTACCTATTGCAATCGTTCACACTTTTGAATTTCGAAAAAATTTCAATGGCATGTCTATAAGTTAGTCCAAAAAAACATTTGGTTCAAAAGTTTATATATATATATATATATATATATATATATATATATATATATATTGATTTTGTATTCTTGACTGGATTTATAATAAATAAAAAGATGTTCTTGGGGATGCAGTCATATATTCAATAAAATTCTTTGACTGAAGCCGAGCTTTCGAGAATGTTTATTCTCTTCTTCAGGGCAAAAATCGTGAATTCAGAATAAATTAACCAAAAACAGGAAAGATTTCATAGCTATCAATTACAAAATCTTTTGTATTTTGTAAAAGATACTACATGAAAAATCATAAAACTTTTCTATCGAAAGTTTTTTCCATCACTCGTAATAAAATGTGTAGGCCGGTGTGAAAATATAATGAATAAAGCCACACATCAATATAATAATATGATAAACCTAGGTCAACTGACAAGAAAATATGCCGCCAGAGTGGAAAACTTGGCAGAACGTTAACCCTCCCACTTTTTGCAATTCTGTAGGCCTGTATACGAAATCAGCTTTTCCCTCTGCTGCTGCACTTCAGCTGCGACAAGAAGAGAGTAGATATATCCTCGAAACTGACGGCGGAAGTGTCATTACCATTCCTTTGTTATGACACAATAATGAATATAACAATGTTAGCGCGCTAACACAACACACATCCAAAGTTTAGTGAAATAACAAACAAACACGTAACACACAGCAGCTGACGTCACACCATACTCAAAGCAGTCAACAGCTTCTCCAAATGACAATCGACACATAATAAATATTCCAATTTTGATAATTGGTTAGTTTAATAGGAAAAGTAATGGAAATAAATGGATTTTTAATTGTTCTAGAGATACTTTGATGCGTTGCCGCGTTTTCTAGTACTATTATATGGAAATAATACTTTTATGGTAATATTCTAGTTTAGCGGATTTTGTTGTTAAAGCCCTAAAAATCAAATAGGTGTATTTTAGCATAACTTACAATAAAATCAAAGCAGAAGGCGCTATTTTTAATGATTTTTTAATAACAAATATTTTTTACAAAAAATTGGACCGACTTTATCAGTTGTTGAACTGAAAAATACAAAATAATATTAATTCTATTGGTGCTGGTTCTGTTGGAGTTGGTGGCTACAACAACAAACAACAACGGCACAACTTGAAAAAATCCTCTTTCGCATAGAGGAAATACGCACATCACATATTGTAGACTTTACCATTGCGAAACTCGGAAACCGTAACTCTTTTGAAAAAATGTTCAATTTAAATGTTTCCGGATATGGTCCCCTTTCTAATTTTCAAATTTCGAATTTTCGATTTTCGGAAAAATTTGCCCCTTCCACATAGCTGAAACACATATTTCAGACTGTAGAGCAGAAACATATGATTATTTTTAAAAATGTCCAATTTAAACATTTCCGGATATGGAATTTTCATTAATTCTGTCGTCTCGGATTTTCAATTTTCGAGAAAAATTGCCCTCTCCACCCCCTTTGGGGCGGTTTTTGGGGGGAAGGAGATTTTGGATTTGATTTTTCTCAATATGGAACCATTCCTCAATTCTCCTCTTTCAAATGAAACAAAAATCGTCTAAATCAGAGTACACTTACTATGCAAAACGCGCGAACAGCCATAAAAAAACTAAAAAAGCAATCTTACAACCGAATTGTAAGCCTTCTCCTTTTTTTGAAGTCGGTCAAAAAAAGGGAAACATGTTGTTCTTAGGATTTACGACAGCTGGAATTTTCAATTTGAAAGTATCTTTTCGATCCCAAATAGTATATAATCATCCTTGCATTCTATTAAACACTAAAATCCTTCAAAATTAGCAAAAATATGCCTGAAAATAGTAAGCATAAGTTCGGGAAAAAGTGAGGTTAAACGAATTGATGATTGATTTGTGCATAGTGTTGTAAAGTTTCCGGAAATATATTTTTGGAAATATTGGAAATATATGGAAATACAAGCTCTTGTGTTTGCCCCATTTAAAAACTCACTAAAACAATCGTCACTATCAAAAAAATCACAAATAAACTTCCATATCTTACAAAATATACTTTACATATTCTCTTACTGCACCCACGTTCTTGCTTTACCAGAAAAACACGACATTTACGTCGACCGGTTATTCCCCTATGAACTCGGGACTTCCCAGGCGCCAGCCGCAAAAATCCGATATTGCCAATGGTAATCGTCGAGCACTATATGTTTATTTAAATTGTTCTATATCAAGTTTAATGCTTATAACATTCCAAAATATGAATGATATATTAATAAACATCGGATTTGAATCGTTTATGACAAGATTTAAATATCTTTTTTAAATATTTCCAATATTTCCGATATTTCGGAGACACGTTTCCATAGAAATATTTCCAACTTACAACACTACTTCTGCACTATATTCAACATTCAAGTTCTGTTAATATCAATGTTGCCAACGCTGCCAGTATAACTTTCGCAGCATTAGATTATTTTATTAATTCCATTTCCATGAATATTTGCTTTAGAAATAATTAATGACAATAACAACTGAGCTTAACAAATTATACAAAAGAACTTTTTTAAATTGCAAGTGTTGAGTGTTCTGGATGCAATTTTCCATATATTGAATTTATTCTTTTATGTGAAATTGAAGACAAACTATTGATTTTTTTTTAATAATCATGGTGTTTTAGTGAATTCCAAAAATGGTAAAAATCGTGGTGATAACATAACAGTATCTGAGAATGGCCCTATATGGTGCTGTCAGAAATTTGTTTTGCTCTAAAGCAAGTATTTGTGAAATATAATTTTTTAGTAAATTTTAAGCATGGAACTATACCTTTAGATACTTAAAATCTCACCACTTGGTTTATTTTTTCGTTATCAAATATTTAAGAATATGTTCAATATCAACAAACGTTATATTGGCAGTTTTGGTAACATTGGAATTGACAGTTTTTAAACTTCGAACATACTGCACAAGTCAATCATCACTTCGTTTAACCTAACTTTTTAGCTTATATTCATTATTTTCGTTCATATTTTGAAGGATATTAGCGTTTAATAGATTGCAAGGATGATTATATACTATTTGGCATTGAAAATATATTTCTAAATCAAAAATTCCAGTCCTAAGAACAACATTTTTACCATTTTTAAATAAAAAATAATAAAAAAGTGCCTTCCGCCTCATTTGTATTAAAATTTGTGCTAAAATACACCTATCTTTGCAAACATTTGATTTTTTACAACAACGTCTGAAATACGGTTTTTATATAAGCAACATAAAATTGGTTTCCAGACCAAAGTTGCTTCATTTAAATATTTTTGGTTGATAATGTGAGAAGAACAATTAATAATATTATTAAACTGTATGAATTCTCAATTCACACTGTAACAAAATTGGATGTATTTGTTATACCTTTTAACAACTGAAGGTAAAAGCAACAGTATATCTACATTGTAACTTCATTATTTCAAACTAATTAGTCTAATGAAACAGAAATGAAGCTTTCAGCTAATTTCATTATCGCTTCATCATCAATAATCAAGACCCCCACCAGAGGGAGAACGGTAAAATCAATTGTAATTAATAGCTTTATTGAAAGGTATTTGAGAAATAAATAATTGTTTTTATAATTGAATTGATGAATTTGTCTTTTTTAGTTTCTAATGAAGTTGGTTCTTTTGTTTAACAAAAAACAGGGTCTGCGTCGGTCCAGACTGTGGAAGTTATCCTTCTTTGGCTAATCACACACAGACAGACAGGCAGCTGAAAATCAATCCCATAGGAGGTATTACCCTTACGTATTTGTGTACCAAGTTTGGTGTCGATTGGTTAAGTATTTTCCGAGATATCGGGTTGACAGACACACAGACAGACAGACAGACAGCTGAAAATCAGTCCCATAGGAGGCATTACCCTTACGTATTTGTGTACCAAATTTGGTGTTAATCGGTTAAGTATTTTCCGAGTTATAGTGTTGACAGACAGACAGACAGGATGATCAAAACAATAACTACCTCAAAAAAAAATCGGTAGTTAATAAGAAAATTTAATTTACAATTTAATTATTAAAAATTTCTCCAAAAGCCAGAACGTCCAAAAAAGTATACGAAAACGTATAATCGACGATTTTTCTCACTTTTATCGTGACGCGCTTTCTCGACCAACACACCATCCCAACGAGCTTGAAGAAGTATAACTTCAAAAATCGGTAATTAATAAGAAAATTTATTATATAATTTAATTATTAGAAATTTCTCTAAAAGCCAGAACGTACAAAAAGTATACGAAAACGTACAATCGACGATTTTTCTCACTTTTAGCATGACGCGGTTTCTCGACCAACTATCCATACCAAAGAAGTATAACTTCAAAAAAAACTTATATATTCTTGGAATGCATGTATTTGTTATTCCTCCAATGAATCTCTAGTAATGGGGATGATTTTTTTTTAAATGAATTTATTTTCCTCACTACTGTGCCAACCTACCCACACACATTGTAGATATTTTGTATATGTAATAATATAACAAAAGAAACATCACATTTGTATGATGCATATCAATCTAGAGGCGAAAGAAAACCTTCTGTTTGTTGTCTGAAGAGATGCCGTCCTCATAGAAGAAGAAAAAATAAACATTTTGCTAGTAAAATATTCCAACAGTTGAAACACATATTATCCCCTGAGGATATTTTCTATAGAATCTAATATAATATGTAACATATACAGTGCGTTCATAAAGTATGGAAACGCTTCAATAACTTCTGAAATATTAACATATAGAGAGAAAGCTCTGACAGGTCGATTTTTGATTTTGATTTTCAACTTTTCCATGCAAACAGCATCATTTTATTCCCTCCACCTTCCAAATTATGACGTCATCATTATTTTTTTTAAATGGGATGGCCATAATTTTATATTATAAACGGCATATTGGCAATTTTCTGAGCACAAAAATACCAAATACATGGGTATTATCATAAAAATATATGAAATACAGGGTGCTAAAAATTAATATATTTTCATTTGCTGCCATCAGTTTTTAATAATAACAATAATATTAATATGCAGTGGTAACTAAGAACTTATTATTTGTTGCTAAGGAGTCCGATTCAAACGCATACTTGTTTTTATGCATAATTTGTATAAAATTGAAAGCAGCAAATAAAAATATATTAATTTTTAGCACCCTGTATTTAATATTTTTTCTATGTTAATACCCATGTATTTGGTATCTTTGAACACAGAAAAATGCCAGTTTTCCGTTTAGAATATAAAATTAATGATAACTTGGAAAGTGAAGCGGATAAAATGATACTGTTTGCATATAAAATAAGAAAATCAAAATCAAAAATCGACCTGTCAAAGTTTTTTCTCTAAGTATATGATAATATTTTAGTAGCTATTGAAGCGTTTCCATACTTTATGAACGCACTGTATATAAATATCTGCAATACGTGCATGTTGTTTATCAAAGTGTATCAAGTGCCACAAACAGAACACAAAGTTTCATCAACATGCTTCAACAACTGATTTACCTATTTCTTGACGCAGAAGGAATGAAAACCACTTTTCAGGACATTAATATGTAACTCTAATAATAATTTAAAACTAATACTATACCGGGTGGATCACGATCGATGGTACCTTAGACGTTTATAAAGACCGGCACGTAGGATCATTCTGAATATTCCGTTGCTCAAGTAATTGCTCTTGATCTAACGATTTGAAATATTTTCAGCGATGCAGCATTGCCGCTCATACCAGATAATAGCAGCATCTTTGCTGTTTCAAATGGGACACCCTGTAGGTATATATCCAGCCTCAAACTCACCTATACCTATCCCTAACGGTTTTCGAGATATTAATTATTTTTTTTATCTAAAACATACCTCGAATTAAATGTTTATTTCCGCGGTATTTGGATTCCTAGGAAGCTGCAATTTTGTGTGTAGGTCATCAAGATCATGTTATTGATTTTATATAGAAAAGGTTGGTTCTGCATTATACAGGGTCGTTCAAAATTTGTGATTTTACTGCTAGATACAAAAAGGATTGAAACTTTTTTTTTAATGGAACACCTTGTATATTATGAAAAATCCTTAAAGGTGACTAAATTCCCTTCGAATTGATATATCATGTTCCTAAATCGACATAGCCAGAATTGCGAAATAAGAGCAGTTTTATAAAAAAAAAAGAGTTATTTTTCTCATATTCATTTAAGGAGGTTATTACATGTCATGACGAGAGATGCCATTATGAAAATTTTACAATTAGTGCATTATTAATAATACCCTTGTGCGTTTCTCAGCGGAGTGACTGGGAAAGAATTTTGAAATCGAGGGGAATAAATATTCAAAGGAAGTTCTAATGACTTCGTTCTGATGAACTTGTTTATTCATCAAGGAAAAATGTGAGGGAATTATATTAGCAAGAACGTGCAGAAAATTCAATGAAACATACCCTGATTTACAACAAGAGGAATTTACGATTACAAAATAATTTTGATTCGTCTGTCGAAATATTTCTTTTTGAGAAGTTAGGATTTTCTTGGGTGAGAATCAGGATTGTTTCGCAAAATTGTTTCTATCCTACTTTGATGATCTTCAGGTTTTAGAGCTTGAAATTTCGTCAACTTGTATGGGCGCATGTAATGATTTTGAAGGTTCCTTTGATTAGAAGCAAGATCCAAGCCCAAATCATATTCGACACTTCTAGTGGAAGCTTGGGGATCAGTATGGAAATAGGCCAAAACATTTAATATGTTGTCTTCATCTGAAGTTAGTTATAGGCTTCGGCAAATGTCGTTCCGCTTTCAGTTCTGATCCATAATTAATGAAATTATTTTGTAATTGTTCAAACTTCCTCTTGTTCATTAGCTGGAATTACGGGGACGTTCATCAAAACTTCGTTTGAACAGTTATTTCCTTCCATTTCAATATTCTTTTTGAGTTACTTTCATTGAGAAACCATCATCAAATATAACAGCCACCTTAAATGAATATGAGGAAAATAATTCGATTTTTCTAGAAAATTGCTCTTTTCCCGGAATTATGTCTATTTAGGTATAGCAACGTTGAACATCAATTCGAAGGGAATTCAGGAAATATTTCATAATATACAGGGTGTACCATTTTAAAATCGCATTTTCAACCCTTTTTGCATCTAGAAGTAAAATCGCAAGTTCCGAACGACCCTGTATAGCGTAGAACAAACTTTTCTGTCCAGAATCAATCTACATGATGTTGAGGAACTACACACGAAATTACAGCTTCCTTGGAATCCAAATACCGCAGAAATAAACATTGAACTCTAGCTATGTTTTCTATAGAGAATATGGAAAATACTTATATCTCAAAAACCGTTCGAAATAGGTATAGGTGAGTATGAGGCAAATTCAAAAAGGTGATTATATACAGGGTGTCCCATCTGAAATAATAAAGATGCTGCTATTTTCCTGTACAAGCGGCAACGCTGCATCTCTGAAATTATTTTAGAGCGATAGATCAAGAGCAATTACTTGAGTACCTAACCAAATTTTCAGAATGATCCTATGTTCCGTTCTCCGTAAACGTTAAAGGTACCATCGACCGTAGCCCACCCTGTATAGAACTTTATACAGTGCGTTCATAAAGTATGGAAACGCTTCAATAACTTCTAAAACATTAACATATAAAGAAAAAGATCTGACAGCTCGATTTTTGATTTTGATTTTCTACTTTTTTATGCAAACAGCATCATTTTATCCCCTCCACCTTCCAGATTATGACGTCATCATTTTTTTAATAGAAAGGCCATAATTTTATACTATAAACGGCAAACTGGCAATTTTTAATTTTCAATAATAACAATAATATTAATATGCAGTGGTAACTAAGAACTTATTATTTGTTGCTAGGGACACCGAATCAAACGCATACTTGTTTTTATGCATAATTTGTATAAAATTGAAAGCAGCAAATAAAAAAATATTAATTTTTAGCACCCTGTATTTTATATTTTTTTATGTTAATACCCATGTATTTCGTATTTTTGAACACAGAAAATTGCCAGCTTTCCGTTTATAATATGAAATTATGGCAGTCCCATTTAAAAAAAATTACGATGACGTCATAACTTGGAAAGTGGAGGGGATAAAATGATGCTTTTGGCATACAAAATAAGAAAATCAAAATCAAAAATCGATCTGTCAAAGCTTTTTATCTACATATATGATAATATTTTAGTAGTTATTAAAGCGTTTCCATACTTTATGAATGCACTGTATAAATACAATACAAGCAATGCCATGCCGCAATCGTCAAAGGAATATCTGCATGATCAAGGTAATTTTGTACCTAATGCGTAGCTGTAAGATGGGAAATGCACTGCTGTTCTCAACTTTAGCTAATTGTTTGTTGATTTTGATTCCAGCTGTCATTACCTGAAGTTTTTAATAGTATTTTTTATATCTGTCAAATATTTTGAAGAAGAATAATGTGATTTATTAAAAAAATAATCCAACACAGCTAGGAACTAGGAACTGAAATTAACTGCCTCTGAAATTGTCTCTACTAGATATTCTCATATTCAACCCGCTTTTCATAATTTTACCTACTTCAAAAAAGGAAGACGTATACATTTCAGTTGTATGTTTGCTTTCTGTTTGCCCGACTTCAAAAAAAGGAGAAGGTATACAATTCAGTTGTAAGATTGTTTTTTTATGGCTGTTCGCGCGTTCGTGTTGCATAGTAAACGTAGGTACTCCAATTTAGATAATTTTTCTTTCATTTGAAAGAGGAGAGTTGAGAAATGATCCCATATTGAAAAAAATCAAATCCAAAATCTCCTTCCTTCCAGAAACCGACCCCAAAGGGGGTGGAGGGAGAATTTTTTCTCGAAACTTGAAAATCCGAGACGATAGAATCAATGAAAATTCCATATCCGGAAATGTTTAAATTGGACTTTAATTGGCTGTAAGCGCCTTTCGGAGTGGAGCTATTTTTAGTGTTTTCTTTCTAGTCAGTCTATAATTATTTTGCTTCCTTTGAGATTACATTTTACAAAAATTCAAAAACGAGTAAATGTAGCTTTCTATGGCCTTTAAGACCAATAATAAAAAAATATATCTTACTAATTATTTTTTTTACAAAAAAGATAAAAATGCGAACACATCTGACATTATTTTTGAAATAAGCGTCGAATTATGTTTTAAACAAGACTAAACGCGTTAAATTTGAATAACGCTTCTCGGAGATTACAGCATACAAGAAAGTACTATTTCCCCAGCTCCCCCATCCTTATAATCAAAATACAGACAAATTCTAAAGACCAAAATTACGTAGAATTTCATGAACTTTCCATTTCCGGTACTAAAACAATACAAATTTTAATTTATACTACGGCAATTACGCCACCTAGCGGCCATTTTAGAAACTTTAAAATATTTTAGCTGAATTTCTTTTAGCCGATTTTTTCCGAAAGGATTCAGGATCCAAGCTTGCCCTATTATCCTACCTCGCTGACCTTAGTGGGAAACCCGGTAGGTATATCCACTCAAACTCAGGAAATGAAATTGATCACTTTTTTCTAGACATTTCATAGAATAGATTAGGGTAAGGTTTTTTGTGTACGGTCTATGAAGCAATTAAGTAAAAATTATAAATTAAAAAAAAAACATCTGTTGACATATCTAATGAAAGGACTGCATTTAATAAACATTTTTTTCTTAGTTTACTAGGTTACCCTATAAAAGCATCGAGTTTTCTCGAATGGGGTTAACCTCAAATAAACTTTACGATTATAAATAAGTTACAATGGTTAGAAATATTTATCGCCACACTAATTTACCAATTTGATGCAGCTGTTTTTTGCATAATTGTTTGTAAATCATAGCCTTTATTGTTTGTCATTTTCATAGATATAAGCGATACGAAGTTTAACGAGCTTTCGTGCCAGAAAAATATTTTTCCAGTTACGTAAAAAGTCGATAGGTAGGTACATATCCCAATACTCATGAATGTAAATTATAATGGGAATATATTCGATCGTCTGTAAATTATTGATAATGACATTTGGAAAACATTTATGTTACCTGGATACATACATTGCAATCCAATAGTGAATTGAAACATCAAGTTTACATAGAACAGATATTCCACAGTTTTTTTTAACGGACATTAGTTAGGTACATAAATAGGTATATAGATATTAATGTGATAGTATGAGAACTTTATATCCATTTTTCACAGCTATATTCACATCTGTTTTGCTAGAACGGATGTAATAAGTTTACAAGAATATGGAAAATTTAGTCCATCTATGTAAAAATTTGTATTACGTCACAATAGATTAGAATCAGCTGATCATCTGTTTTATAGGTTATGATTATCTTCTGTCACACTGAACGTATAAAATATTTGACAAAATAAAAAAACTTGTATAGTGATTGGTTTGGTTTGGTCATAGACATCTGAACACCTAGACCAAGCATTTCATTCATACCATGTATCCAAAGGCGATCTGTTATTGTTAGAGAATTGTTTTGGTATTTTCCATGTATAAGAGAGAGACAAAATTTTCCTATTGGAAATTTTGGCAACAGTGTACCTCTGTAGAAGCGTATCAATGCGTAAAGCGTAGTAGCAGCACTCAAATTATGAATGGAACAACGAACAACAATATTCCGACTAGTGACGAAAACTGACGAATTCATACGGACGCCTAAATTATATTTTCCTGTGTTGCCGCACTTAACTCAATCGATCGAGATCAATTGATGATCCTCTTAATTCACAAATGAAAAAAAATATTTTGTGTTGTAAAATATAAATTTGGTACATAATTTAATCTGCAGATGTTTCTGAATAATCAGTAATAACTATTTCAACGACCACCTTTTAATTACGTCTGAATGTCTTTGATTATTACTCTATAAATCAGAAGTTGCCATGAAATATAAGAAGTTTGGCAAATACGTTAATCGTTACAGTCGAAAACGAACCATTATGGACCAGAAGAATAATGGTCTTGAGAGGTTGGATCGCTATGAAAGAGGCTATGCGTGGTCTAGGTGTTCAGATGTCTATGGGTTTAATATTGACAAGTACCATTGAAACTGAATAAGAAATAACACTGTAAAACTGTACTAGATGATAAATTTCAAAACAAACTCAACTTAATGTCACAAATCAATGTTGAAGACTCACTAAAATTTCCCTGGCTGACAATGTAATGCCATTGCACATTAAAATGAAATATGGTCTGTCTAACTGTCTGTGACTAGATTAGTTCGGGAAAGAATTGACCAATTTTGTTGCATTCTTTTTTATTCTGTAGGATATTGATAAAAAAAAACGTGTATCGCTTAAGACTGTGGCGCAACAACGGCTCTAACGCTTTTGATGAAAGTTGTCTTAAACATTTTGCTTATGACCGAAATCTAAATGGGAACGCACTTAACACCCAAGAAGCGTCAGTGGCTAAAGACTCCTCAAAACCACCATACAGTGTACACTTCTACAGTACAGTACGGCAGTACATGGACTTCTATTGATTATATTGAGCGATCTTGGTATAAGAGGGATTGTAAATTATTTGATGCGGAACTAACTCTCAAATAGATTTAGATTTTAGAGTCCCTCAAGGTTCAATTTTGGGACCATTATTATATAATGCCTATATTAATTGACTATTGCAACTTAATATACCGGGTGTTATTGTATCATCTGCAGATGACGCAGTCATCATGTGTAGTGGTGACAGTTGGGATGATGTTACAGTCCATACTAAACATTCCTTAAAAATTATAAGAAAATGATTAAATTATCACAAAGTGACTTTAAATATGACAAAATCGAGTTTTTTAAATGTGTCTCTTAACACGGATAAGCTCCCTTACAGACGGACTGACAATACATAATGTTTGTTAAATTGTAAATATGATAAAATAAAAAGAGTAAATGAAGGTGTTATACTAAATGAAAATTGGAATTGGAAGAAAAATATTTTTAGTATAGAAAAAAAAATTCTTTTTGTTTTCTATAAAATGAGATATATTCTTGTCAAAAATGATTTATTAAAATTATACCATGCTTTGTTCTGTAGTGTCCTATTTTATGGGGTTATTTGTTGGGGTTCAGCTTATTCAAATGTATTAGGGCCGGTAGCCAGAATACAAAAGCGTGCTATCAAAATTTTACCGTTTAATAGGCAAAACAATTTTTTTAGTGACAAACGATTGTTGAATATCAATCAAAAATATATTTTGGAAGCAATTATATATAATAATAATAATCTTTATTCAGGTTAAGATACAAATCTTGATTAAAAAATAGTATGCTAATAGGTTGTCTGACTTAATAAAGTCCAACAATCCCCTACCGAGATGCAAATAGCATCTGTGTGTAGACCTGAACTTAATAATGTATTAAAATCTACAAGCTTAATATAATCTAAATATACATATTAATATACAATAAATAAACAAATAATAAAATTAAAATGCAACAAAACTATAAATACAACTACAAATGTAAAGAAAGACACATGATATAGGAAGTATTAAATATTAAAACATATTTTTTAATTAATATAACAATATCTATGTATATTATAACTTCAAATTATTTAAAATCCAACTCTTAATATGAAATTTAATACGCCCTCTAGAGAAGTTTAATTTTTTTAGATTGTTATCTAATCTATTGTAGACAAGTTTGGATCGATATAAACTAGTTTTTTGACCAATATTTAATTTAGTTTTACTTACTGTAAGCGATTTGTGTCTAGAAAATAAGCATGCTTTAGCAATAGTATACTCTTCCCGTAGATTACAAAAATTATTTATTAGTGCTTCCAAAATATATTTTTGATTGATGTTCAGCAATCGTGTCTCACTAAAAAGGTTGTGTTGTTTACCAAAAGTTAAAATTTTGATAGCACGCTTTTGTATTCTTACTATCGGCCCTAATGTATTTGAATAAGCTGAACCCCAACAAATAATTCCATAAAATATGACGCTACAGAACAAAGCATGGTATAATTTTAATAAATCATTTTTTTCAAGAATATATATCATTTTATAGAAAACAAAAAGAAGGTATCTTACTTTTTTAACAATACTAAAAATATTTTTCTTCCAATTCCAATTTTCATCTAGTATAACACCAAGGTATTTAACTTCATTTACCCTTTTTATTTTATCACATCCACAGTTTAAGTTATTATAACAAACATCATCATGTATTGTGAGTCCGTCTGTAACAGGGAGCTTATCCGCATATAGAGACACATATAAAACACTGGATTTTGACATATTTAAAGACACTTTGTGATAATTAAACCATTTCCTTATAATTTTTAAAGAATGTTTGGCATTGACTGTAACTTCATCCCAACTCTCACCACTACAAATAATGACTGTGTCATCCGCAAAAGATACAATAACACCCGGTAAAATAAGATTCAATAACCCATTAATATAGGCATTAAATAATAATGGACCCAAAATTGAACCTTGAGGGACTCCACAAGTAACTAAGCTGTAAGAACTTTTAACACCATTAATGAGAACACACTGAAATCTATTTGATAGATAGTTACTCATCAAATCATTAACAATCCCTCTTATACCTATATCATTCAATATAATCAATAGAAGTTCATGTACTACCGTGTCAAAAGCCTTCGCTAGATCGAGAAATATTGCTATTACCGATCTGCTATTGTCAAGTATTGTATTATTCTAAGGGAACAATATACCTACGATTGCTGATGCTTCTGTATTATCTAGAAATAAAACAAAATTAAATACTGGCCAAAAAACTAGTTTATATCGATCCAAAGTTATCTACAATTAATAATATAAACATCTAAAAAAATAATGGACGATTGAACCTTCTTAGGTCACTATAAATTGAAGAAAATGACCAAACTTGCTTCTTTTTTTATTTAAACGATGTAGAGCCCTTTCGTTTTATTTTTAGTAAAGTTGTAGAAGTTAAAGAGTAACTCATATTACTGATTAGAATCAAACTACCGTAGAATGCTTCAATACGGACACACGTCAGCGATAATTTGTGTGAAGTACCGGCGATACTATGACACAGGGCTGAATGCAATTCGAAGTGTAGTGTGCTCCGATATGGCCATGGTCATACCCGTAGTGGCGCATTCGCCAAAATTTGAAATAATTGACTTTTTTTTAATTTCCACTGAATTCATTGAATTTAAAGGGATTTTTAGGAATTCTTGAAGAGAATAATTGCTTACTAAAATAATAATGATGGTTAACATACATTTATTATACATACAGGGTGTAACATAAGTACGTTAAAATATTCAAGTAACGTATTCCTGAGACAATTTTACGAAAAAAAGTCTATATAATCTTGTGTCCGAAAATGCTTTGTTTCGAAGGTACAGGGTATTGAAATTGAATATTTTTGTTCGCTTTTTAAAAATAACTTTTGCAAAAAATAAGTTATTTGCACGAAATTCGGTACCTACCTGGGGTTTTTTGACGTGGGAAATCATAATTTCGTATTAATTTTTATGTAACATCTAGAGGACGTTGCGTACGCTGTCGTCATAATTTATTTCAAATTGCCCTAACATTTTTGTCTTTTGGTACTTTTCCCTATTGTAGAAACTATAAAATTTAGTCATCTAACTTGAAGAATAAACGGTTATGAATATATTCAAGATTATGTATTGGGCATCACAATTTAATCAGAAACTTTGTAAATTCATTGAGCTTGTCTACCTAAATATAAAATCATTTCGGCAAATGACACATGAAAGAGTCAATAACAACAATGGTGGCCATACAGGCTTAGAATCAACCATCATGATAATATTCAAAATTGCCAATCAAGTAGGGGTAAACGTATATATCTATGTAGGTATCATGACATGTTAGATGGCAAATTTGCTCCAGCTGGCTAGATGAATAACTGATAGAGCATCACGTTGCATTTCCATAATAGATAGATACAAGAGTGGCGATTGCCGAGAACACGCGCGCTTCAGGATCGAATCTCCTTTAGAGATATCATAGAAAGCTAAATTAAATGTAAATGATTCTCATATTCGCTGTATCTCTGTCTAATTTGAATATCAAATATGATCGATTATTTTAATATCGGTAGGCAGCATTTGAAATGGTAAGGATAGAAAAAAATGGAATTCATTAACATGACAGTTGGGAAAATACAAACAGATTTGAGATGAGAAATGGACGTGTATCTATCTGTGTATTCACGAATGGTATTTGAAACTTTTGTTATTCATATGTGCCTACATAAACTATCAGTTTCTAAATAAATCTCTTGATTACCATCAATTTGTGCCTTCTGTGTGAAAAACACATCATCCATTCTTTCATGTTGCTATCGTGTCTCAACAGATCCCTAAAAGTACGAGTACATGGTTCAACAAATCTTCTACAACGCTAATGTTACTGTCATCGGCAAATGCCACTATTTTCACACTTGTAGTGGGGAACCTACCAGAAGAACGGCCCCAAATGAGATCCCTGTGGTACACCTGTATCATGTATCGTGAGATGTTGCTTTGGTAATTGTCTGCATATCTAACGTTCTTCATCTTTGCATTTTATGTTTTGGTAAACTTCAATTCTGTCTGATAGTCTGATTCCAAAAGTTATAATATTCCTCTATTAATTCGAAACTATTAACTGCATCTAACGTTTATTAAGTACAGGTATGTAATTTTTTGAGCCTATATTGTTTCTAATTACTGACTTTATCTGCTGTACTTAGTAGGAACATTACATTTAAATTGTTCCCAACCATTTTATTTTATTATTTATGAACTTAATATTTATTTCTTTTATGTATTTATCTTCCACTTCTTTACTCTTAGTTTATTTATTTCTTAGACTTTATTAACTTGATGTGAGTGCTTTTTCCTTGCGTCTTGTTCGTTGAGGGGCTCTGTTTTTCGAAGTTCCTCCGTATTGTCGTTAAAACTACATACTGGTCACTCCCATTTCCGACCCTGTATCCATTGTGGCTTTTCTGTGAACGCAGTATAAGAAATGAAATCATGCAACTGGAAATAAAGTAAGGATTCAGAATCCATCAACATATTACATAATTATAATAACCTTTCAATACTGAAACTCGTATTTAAAGTTCTCGAATTTACCGTAGGCAAAATTAAATGAAATCAAATAATACACTAAGGAAACATTTTCTCGTCCAAACTACTTTGATATTGTAACCTACAGGAATCGATAAATTTGCAATAACGCTTAGTGCACTACGTCCTCATAGTACCTATACAATCTTCCAGGAAACAGGACTTGATAAAAAATTCAACATGTTCGTGGATTTTATATATCAAAGCTTTTTTTATTTCATTTGCTCCTTTCCGCCTTTCCTCAAACAGTGCTTACACCAATGCTTATTATAAGATAGTGAACTTGAGTACTTTCCTTATTTTCTCAATCTTATTTATGAAAAGAACGACTAGAAATTAGGACATGGGTAAATAGATACCTACAGTGGGCTAGTACGCTACGGTTATGATCATACCTTTTGTGAGTTGTGGCGGCGACTTCGCCAAAATTTAAATTGTAGCTTAATAATTACTTCATTGATTTTTATATGAAATATTTATGGAAAAAAATCATTGAGATCATTGTGTACATGTACCAGCTATATTAGCTGACCCTCAAGCTCCAGATTTAATGGAAAATAGATAATTTCCGAAAACGTTCAAATTGGAAATTCGTCAAAAACACACCATGGTTTCCGAGTTGAACGAAGAAAGTGCAATATTGTTACCGCTTTATTTTGAAATCATTGAATATAATTGAATATTCAACAATTTTGATGAACTAAAGACAGTTCAAATTATTTATTTATTTTGATAAATTTGTTGAAGAGCACTGTTCTTTTTTTTTCATATAGAAAACAATACGAATCAGAAATACCTAAAAGAAAATTTGTAAAGAAATTAAGACAGAAATTGGAGAAGGTTTTTCTCACACTGTTCCAGAATTTTGCCGGTCAGTCAGTCCCATCTTTACCATATGGGGAGTGTATGTATGCAGCTAGAAACTAGTAAGAGCAGGATGCTATGTCACAGGCGAACAGAATCGATAGCCTACAAATCTAAGAAGAAAGCAACAAAAAACGTGAAACTCTGTTGAAAACAACCGCACACCGAAAATTTTAGACGATTACAGTACTTACATGAATTACATGAAAATGAGTTATAAACTAATTTTACAAGAACGAATTGTCAATCATGTGTGAAAAAAATATTATTTTCAAAAAACATGACTTTGTCTATCTTGTAGTAGTAGAGTATTTTGCAATCCAAAAATCTCTAAGAAAGCAATTAACATCTATGCAATCCCAAATCTTAGGTCGGTGATTTTATCATTTATTTGATTTGGATAAAGTTATAAATAATATGAAAGACTTCATAATAAATAATGACTATTTGTAACAACTTAAAAATCTTTATGAATCCTTCATTATATTATTTCATACTTTTTAGTATCCACAATTTTTAGTGATCGTTGTTCATAACTCTCAAATAAGTCATTATTAAGCTAAATAACCTTCTATAACTTCTCAAATTTTAAATTATTATTCTACTATTTATATTAATTCTATTATTATTTTTTTATTTTCTTAATATTATATTCATTTATAGTAAAAAATATTTATTTCACACTTTTGAGTGTAACATGAAAATCGTTGAACATTCACTAATAGCAAAGAAGATAGTTCTTATCCTATTACCCATGTATATTCTTTGCTTGCACTTGTTATTATCAAGAGATCTCAAAACATCGTGGCGGAAATACACATATTTCAGATTCTAATACTGCTGTATCTCGAAAACCGTAACTTCATTTAAAAAATGTCCAATATAAATGTTGCTACATATAATCTCTTCTTTAATGTGGCCGTCTCATATTTTTAATTTTCGCAAAAAATGGCCCTCTCCATATAAGGGAAATACTTATATATCAGTCTTTACCATTGCTGTAACTCGAAAACTGTAACAATATTGAAAAAATGTTCTATTTAAAGATGTCCAGATATGGTTTCATATTTAATTATGCCGTCTCAGATTTTGGATTTTCGAGAAAAATTGCCCCCACCATCTACATCGATGGTGATTTTTCGAGGGAAGGAGATTTCAGCTTTGATTTTTTCTAAATATGTGACCATTTCTCAAATATTTTCATTCAAATGAATCGAAACCAAATAAATTGAAAATTGTAATTCCCCCCCTCCCTGACTTTTGGACGTTCAAGGTTTGCAGAGAGAAACAGACTTAGTATAATATTAAAATAGCCAAACATTAATGGAACATGATAATAAATTATGAATAAGGGCGAAGCAAATTTGAATAATATGCGTTACTCCGTGTCACCCATTTTTTTTTAGATAAGTATCTATCGATCTCTGGTTACTTTGAAATCAATACCGAGCCAAACTGATCTTACCTCTGATTACCTCTATACAAACCTGAATTTATTATTTAATCATGATTATGGTATTGGTTATATGATAAAAAATTCAATCAACTAAATGCCATCAATTCAATATGGATGGATATGTAAGATTCACTGGCGACTATTCAAAAATCGATGGTACCTACCCCGACGTTTTGATAAAATTAAACTACGTCATCATTATTAAGTATGTCTGTTTCATATATTATGATCGAACTCATGAAAAGTTATAGTCTACAATTCTTCTATGCTTTTTAACATGTGCTGCCATCTGTTAGGAGATAGACGTAATAGAAATATAAATTTTTATTACGGTTTTGCAGGTATAATTTAGATAGTTTTTGGCAAATATAATTACTGTCGGCATAAATTTGGTGTATTATATGTGTGAATTTTCTTATGATAAAGGGCCTAAAACAGTAGTAGTGACCACAGCTCAAGGCTAATAGATGACTGATGTTATTTTTTTCTCAATTTTTATCAATAATTTTAATAAAGCAACATTTAAATCGCGCATCTGAAAAAGAAAATTATATTAACCATCCTTATTATTTAAGTGGGCACTTATTCTGTGTTAATACTCACATTTGTGGAAGACACAGTGTGTCAAAATAATTGTCATATTTGAATAGTATATACAGGAAAAAATTCTCTTGAGTAAATCGACCATAGGAAATTGCTGGAAATTATTTCACGTCCTACAATAAAAAGCGATAGATCAAAAAGATGCCGAATTCTAGCTGCATTACTTTGGTAATATTTTTTTCTCAACTTAAATTGGGCCGTTTTCAAGAAAAATGCATTTTTATTACACACGATCGTAGCTGTTACGCTCCCTAGCGGTATAGTTAGGTATTTAAAAATAATGTCCAGCAATTTCCTATGATCAATTTCCTTAAGAGATTTTTTTCCTACTGTCCTACGTCTATTACTTTCTGAAATATATGAGCTACTAGTCCATCCATAATGAAAAACCCTGTATACATGGAAACTTAATATAGTGTTCTAATTTCATGTTCTGGTAATAAAGTTATACAACCAACTGTGCACGTTACACATAATAGAAAGACAAAAAGCATTAACTATTACCATATATTTTACACTATTACAATACATTCCTCAAAAAGTCACAAAGGTAACTATTTCGGTTGTAAATAAGAAAGTATCTAGAATGCGTATCAGAATCCTATCCATAAAAGTTTCAGATGTGACCTAACCTAACTACCTGTTGACAAACTATATTCTGCAAAGTTACGAGGTAACCAATGAATGAAGCTGGGACACAACTTTTAATAGGATTATCCCACATATTTGTGCAGACATATTATGATTCGCAAGAGATCCAATATTCTCTTTGGAGGAGTTTCGTGGAAAGTTTTCGTAGCTCTTCAAAAAACGACATATTTTTTCTTATCGATCGCATATGATACCTACGCGAAAAAGTCGTTAGGTAGATACATAAATTCATATATATCTTATAGGTAGGAGAAGAGATAATCACATTGCACCGGGATACAAGCGCTGCAAATCAAGGAAGATTAGATTACTTGACTTTTTTATTGAATCTTCTACAAATATCATGTTTTCTCATATATAAATGTTTGTATACCTACTTATATCTACGCTCTCTGCATTTGTAGCTGGTTGAAATATTTCTAGAAGTAAGTTTCGAGATATGGGAAGTTTTCAATTGGTTATGTCTATGAAACTAATGATGGAAAAACAATATTGAAACGGGTATATAAAAATGACAGGGACTTATTTATGTCACAAGTTTATTTATTTCTACACTAAAAATATTACAGTCTATACTATCGACTACTATGTACATATTTATTACTTAAACTATCTAAAACCGTATTCGAACTGAGCGTTATTTATTTTTGATGTTGGTGGCCCAGTATCAGGGACCCAGCTATACCAAACTGCACCGTACTCCCGGTCTTCACCATA
The DNA here is from genome assembly GCA_958507055.1 of Crioceris asparagi. Taxonomy (NCBI): domain Eukaryota; kingdom Metazoa; phylum Arthropoda; class Insecta; order Coleoptera; family Chrysomelidae; genus Crioceris; species Crioceris asparagi. Next base: position 95,518,087 of record OY293827.1, on the reverse strand, counting down.
CTTCGGTCTCCATCATAATGCCGGTCTCCACCGTCACCGCACTTCGTACTGACACTGATTGACTCCGCACCAATTCCTCTCCAATATATATATAGTCAAGCCCTCCAATCTAAAAAGCTTCCACTGGCATCTTCCAACACACCGAACATTCCAACAATACCGCAAACTCACAAGATGTTTCGGGATATATACAATCTTGACCTTGGTGTGTATCGATGACCAATAGCAGTACGCCTTACACTTACAATCATACCACGTGGGCCCCACCAACGTCCGTACTCGCCAAGATGCTGCGCCCTCTGACGAATTGCACTCGCCTACGCTAATGACGCCGAAGCCAAGTTCGTTACAATATATAGAGATCATGGCTATATGTATCATCAGTCCTGCAGATACAACTCTATATGTTATGTCACCCTGTGTTAAGTGCCGAATTACATCTCAAATTATCAAACAGGCAAACAATAGGTAGATACCTACTCATTCGCAGGTTGGTCAACCATTTTTTTATCCACTACCCTCCCCTCCACTGCCTTTACAGTGTTGCCACTGATAAGAGAAGAGGACCTAGGTACAATTTAAGATGAACTTTCAGAATACTAATATAAGTAAGGTTGAGATTAATTATTTAGATAGATATAACATAATGTAAAATAACGTAAATAGGTCAGACTTTATTAATTGATAGTGGTCATTTTGGGGATGTGCAGTAATATAGAAGACTTTTGATATCAACAACCCCAATCAACACCAAAAAGTACCCTGCAACAGAAAGTTCCATTTTAATCGTCTTCCAAATTTCTATTTAATCAATCAACAAGTGAATGGGCCGGCCAAAGAATTTATCTAGCAAATAAGGCAATGCTATTACTGACCCTAAACGCCCTAAAACTTCCAACCACAAACCCATTGATGTGGAACACACTACACGACTACGGACCCGATTAGCTCCACAAGTTCAGTTGTTCGTCTCATCCCAAAGATACGCAAAAGTTCTATTTCCATCAGAGGAATCAAATTGTTGGAGCTTCATGTGAAATCTGCACACGATTAATTACAATAATGTCTTACAGTTTATAGTAGTTGGTAATTGGATTCTAAAAGGTGAATCCTTTATTATACCCTTTAAATAAATTCAATCAGACATGCGCTAAATGCACGTTTCAAGTGACTCTCGAAATATACAGGATGTCCGGGAAAATGTGGGAAATCTCTCGGATCTAGATAGAACCTGTAAAATGAGATGACAAAATCCTGTAAAGTTTTTCCCTACAGGCCGTCCCTACGGAAATATGAGTCCTTGAAGAACTCTGCTGGAAATCATTGTCGTTTTGATTAAAAATAAAACATGAATTCGTTAATTTTCTTACTCGTAAACAGTTCCTTTTATCGATAACTGAGAGGAGAATCTTTTTTTTAGATTAAGGTTCAAGCTATTCCGATTTATGTTTTTATGGTCTTTATCATACAGGGTGTTGAAAATTTAGGCATTAAGGTGTGTAGAACTTAGCTCGCCCCCAGTAAACTAAAAAAGCTAAATATCTTTCAAGGACACTATTTTATGAGGTTCTTAATAGTATCCATCATATTAGACTTTTAATAAATCATATCAAGAAGGTACTTTATAAGATATTTCTTCAGGGACGCATATCTCCGTAGGGAAAAAGTTTGTAGGAACTTGACATTTCATTTTTTTTCTGGATCCGAGAGATTTCCCACATTTTCCCAGACACCCTGTATACAGAAATTTCTGAAACAGAATCTAAGTGACAATTTGAATTTACAAAAAAAATAATTTTTGTTTGGAAAAATAACATTATTCAGTTTGAAGTTTTTTTAAAAAATATCAAAAATAACTAATTAAAATATCATTCCTGTCCTAGTTTTACGTTTTTTTTGAGACTGTTGCCCAACAGTACAAAAAAACTATTTACAAAACAAAATTAACATAGTTAATAATAAAAATGTTGTAACGAAGATAAAGCAATATAATATAAAATAAATATTTTTTACAAAAAATTGGACCGACGTTATTAGTTGGTGCACTGAAAAGTATAAAATAATATTAATTCTATTGGTGCTGTTACTTTTGAAGTTGTGCAGTTGCAGGTAGATTGATAACTTTTGTCACCAACTTCACTAGTACCAGCATCAACAGAATTAATATTATTTTATATTTTTCAGTGCACCAACTAATAACGTCGGTCCATTTTTTTTTTAAATATTTATTTCACACTTTTGAGTGTAACATTAGTCACGAAAATCGTTGAACGTTCCCTAATACCAATGAAGATAGTACTTATCCTTTTACCCACGTATATTCCTTGCTCGTAGCTGTTATTATTGAGATCTCAGAACATCGCTGCGGAAATACGCTTGAATATTTTAGTTGTTACCATTTTAACACCGATTTTACTCGAAAACCGTAACTCTAAGGGAAAAATGTTCATTATAAATGTTGCTACAAATAATTATGTCCTTCATGTACTGCCCACAGATTTTCAATTTTCGATAGAAATCGCCCTCTCCACATTGCACATTTGAGAATTTAACATGAGTCTATCTCGAAAACTGTTAATCTTTTGAAAAAATGTTCAATTTAAACGTTTCCGGATATTGTCCTATCTTTAATTATACCACCTCAGATTTTCAATTTCAAAACATGCCACTCCACCCCCTTCTGGGGTGGTATTCGGAAGGAAGGAGATCTCGGATTCCCGTTTTTATGAATATGGGACCATTTCTCAAGCCTCTTCTTTCAAATGAATCAAAATTCATCAAAATCGGAGTACGATTACTATATAAAAGGCGCGCACAAACCAAAAAAAAGCTGGCAGTCGAATTGTATACCTCCTCCGTTTGGGGTTCGTCGGTCAATAATTATCAATAATTATCAGAAATACCTAGTTCATTAAGTAAGGAGAAAAGAAAAAGAGAAAAGAAGGGAATGTACCTATATTTTTCATCGACTTCAAAAAAAGGAGGAGGTAAGATAAAATTCGGTTTGATGTTTGCTTTTTTTCAGAAAGTAACTAAAGATGTGCTCGAGATTTGCTTTTAATTTAACTGGTACTGCAGCAAAAAATATCACAAACGTCTCTTAAATTCTTAGCATTTCTATATATTAGGTAAATTTAGTTGGGACTTTATCATCAAATTAGCTTGAGCCCTTTTACAGCTAAATATGTTATTAAATCTTGGAACGTGGAGATCTATTTGTGCCAAAAGCAGAGGACAGTCAACTTTACCAGTCAGATGTTTATGTAGAAATAGTACAGAGACTGGATTTCTGCGTTTTTCGAGAGATATAAAATTAAATCTGTGAAGTAAGTCGAGATAGTTATACCACAGCTTATTCATTAATGAATAAGCTGTGGTTATACCACCCATGAACCTTAAAGCACAGATATTTTAAGAATATCAACTGAATGTTATAAATAATATCGATGTACTGTTGTTGCAAATAGGACTCCAAATTATTGATCCATATTCCATTCTAGACAAGCTGACGCCCAGATCTCTAATAGTGAAAGTATGTCTTGGATTCTGGTTATTTATTTTATAATAATGAAAAGTATTCGTTTTTCGTGTAAATTTACAACATTGCATTTTGAGATATTTATGTATAGTTCATTATTTTTAATGCACCAATTTTGTAAACAATTTATTTAATCTTGTAAGATATCACAATCACTAGCTTATTGCAATCCATTGAGTCAAAAAGATCATTTATAAATATGAGAAATTATAGAGGGCCTGAATATGATCCCTGTGGGACGCCACTAGTCGCAAGATATTTAGCAGAGCTGTAACCGTTATAATAAACATAATAACAGAAAACAGTATAAATATTTGATACTTGAATTCGGCCGTTTACCATTTTGTCGTTCCCACATTATCGTCAATAAAATTGTAAATCAAATGAAATATTTTATACAGTTTCCGCTATGATCTAGTTACTGTCGTGATGGAACTCTCAAATATTGTAGATCAAATAGACGGACATCGAATCCAGAAACGAGTTTACCACCGTAACTCTTATTATACGTTTACAATATAAAGACAAAGTACATGCAGCTTTCTGATATCACGCTGTTTTTTGTTTGCTTTTGATACATAACTGACCAATAATTGGACAGGACCGGATGTCAAAATACTTCTTTATAGTTCTCCTATTTAAATTTCATTTTTGTTTCCAGATAATCTCCATGATCTATTTGAAATGTTGATGCAGCGAGAGGATTTGGAAAACCGTCTTGGCGCCCACCAAGTTGTGAGGAAATCCCGAGGACCCCAACTCCGTCTCAGATTTGGCAAGAGGCCCGACTCTGAATATGGTCCTGTAAGTATATTTATTATTTATGATGTATTCACATGTCGAATAAAAACCCTTAAACCTTGCAGGTTGCCATGGAAAGACCACCATCTCTACGTCTCCGATTTGGTAAACGGTCAGAAGATAGTCCCGTAAGTATTTGAGGCCTTTATACAAAAACACCAACGTCTAAACCAATTCTGACGAAACTATAGAAACTAAAGTACAATTGTTTCTATCACATCGCGTGTACAATAAATGATAATATTGTTGCGTATACGGGTTCGCAGATAAATGAGACTAATTTACAATTATTAAATAAACTTTAAGTACACTCGAAGGTAGAATAACAAAAATTACAAATTCACTTTACTATTGAATATTTTTAGTAGCTTATTCGGACTCTTCTATTAAACTTATTGCACACTGTCTTTTACACTTTGTCTTTATACTCTCCCAAATATATACCCGAAAAAGACTCCAAATTTTTCGAGCCGCCACTGGACTTTTCTCAAAATCCTTTGTCGGCATCCTATTGAGCACATGCGTCGCACGCTTTGTCAGCGGCCGCTCTCAAGATCCCCATGGCTCGCACAAAAGGACGCCGCCACTTTGCGGCCTAATGCCGACGGCTGTTCCCCTTGCACGTTACAGTATCTAATATTGAATCAATACAAAGTTGAGAATATCGCTATATTTAGGTACTTGTTCTATTCCCTAACAAGACAGTTTGTGGGTGTACGCCGTAAAATTCCACCTCTACTTATTTTCGTTTGTTCCAAGGTATAACCTAACCTAACCTAACATCTATCTTGAGACATAGCGATGTTTCGTGATTTCGGAATGAAGAAGAATGTAAAAGTTTATAAGGACCAAGGTTATTTAGTCTTGATGGGTTTGAAATTTCACCATTCATTTGCCGAATAGTTGTTATAAATCTTTTTTTCATTAATATCCAAATACTCTAACAAATAAGAATCCATGGCATTATTTTTCATTCTAAATACGAGATAAAAAAATCGAATGTCGAATAATCCAAAAACCAGTTAAATAAATGTAATGAATAAGATACAAGGATGACCTTGTGAGAGCTATAACAGTAACATCAAATAGCCACCTCTGAAAATGGCCGACTTTGCCCGCATGCGATATACATAAATTTACATCAAAACAAAGGATTTTATGTAATAGATGAAAGCGGTGCCATGTCTAATTGATCTATGATTCCAAAGCCTAACCTAACCTAAATGTTTTTTATTTTATTTATATATATATATATATATATATATTTATTTCTCTTGTTGATTATTTTTTCAAATTAACGTATGAGTTTTCTAACCACCGATTATTTTATTGCCACTAGCATTTTGACTCTAGCGGATGTGACGTTATTCTGTCATTTTCAAAGGTAGCGCCTGCTCGGACTATGATGGGTTTATTCAACCACAAAATTATCCATTCAGCTGATTCATAGGATCGATTTCCTTGCAGCAATCTCTTGATTTAATGATGAATTCTAGACTGAATGTTTTCTGAATATATTTTTAATTGTTACAGGTATCCGCTTACATGACAGGAATAGCCTCAGATGCTGAAAACTAATGTGTGTCTCCTCCAAACGATGTCATTTACGTAAACGTGAACATTATGGTTGAAATAAACTGACTTATATTTTTTATTGGTGGTTTTAATTTATTTGATTGATCATAATATATATATTATAAAATAAATTAAAATAACTTTTAACTAGCATGAAATTGCGACAAAAAAAAAAATGTGTACAATTCTGTCAAATGACCATAACATATACATATTACATTGTTACGTATCATATCTATATATTTGTAAGTGGGCGCGGGATTTTCATCTTGGAGGGAAAATCCACAATTCTCAATTTGACGAGCAAATGGAAGTAGTCAATTTGTGTGTGTTTTAGAAAGTGTTTAAAATAAATAATTATAAGATAATGTAGTTTTCTTTGTACCTACCTCATTTAAAACTTATTTATCTATGCAAACGGCAGTGTGTTGGCCAAGTTCGCATAGCACAACAGGTTAACACCCCCCCCCCCCCCCCCAGCGATGATTTATAATCTATAGTAATAGTCTAGCTTAGCGGATTCTGCTATAAAAGCAATAAAAAATCAAATGTAAAAGTGTAACATTAGTCACGAAAATCGTTGAACGTTCACTAATACCAATGAAGATAGTACTTATTCTATTATCCACGTATATTCTTTGCTTGTAGTTGTTGTTAATGAGATCGCTGCGGAAATACGCATAAGTATTTTAGATGATACCATTTTGTCACCGCTGTAACTCCAAAGCCGTAACTCTGAGAAAAAAATGTTCACTATAAATGTTGCTACAAATAATTAGGTCTTTCATGTAGTACCCACAGATTTTCAATTTTCGAAAGAAATCGCCCTCTCCACATAGCAATAATACACATATTTGAGAATTTAACATGCCTCTAACTCAAAATACGTAACTCCTTTGAAAAAATGTTCAATTTAAACGTTTCCGGATATTGTCCTATCTTTTATTATACTACTTCAGATTTTCGAGAACATTTGGATTTGCGTTTTTATGAATATGGGATCATTCCTCAAGCCTACTGTTTCAAATGAATCAAAAATCATCAAAATCATTACTACGATTACTATATAAAACGTGCGCACGAACCAAAAAAAGCAGATAGGCGAATTGTATACCTCCTCCGTTCGGGGTTCGTCGGTCAAAAAGCCGTTATTCAAGTACTAATCTTGCAGTTTTTACGAACTTGCCTTTTTAGGGCCTTTATAACAAAGCAGCTAAACTAGCTAGTGTCAAACTGAATATGACTATTGTTATTTGTCTTGGCTCAAAGAAAAAACTTGGTGGTCACACGACCTAATCAGATGATTTTTGAATTCGATAGAAATCGTGTGCGGTAGGAATGTCGTTTGAGTGGACACTCCAGATTTTTGTAATTCATTCCATAGTTCCAACTTTTTGAGTGGTTTATCAAACATTATTATAACAATTTCATAGATACTCACCAGGTCCACTTTCCAATTTTCGACAAAAATAAACCCTTCCCCTCTTAAGAGAACTTTTTGGAGATACTGGATTTTCAAACTATTTATTCTCCAGCACTCCACTTTCGAATGTTAAAAAAATAATCAAAATTCCTACAAGTTTAATATGTAAAACGCGCGGGACAAAGACAATTTTTTCACAAATAATATAACTGACCTTATTGTTTTTTTAAGTTTTTCAGTTACAGAAGATTTTTGGCACCAATTTCAAAAGCATCAGCATCTATAAAATTAATATTATTTCGTACTAGCTGTTTTACCAGGAACTTCCCTGTCAAACACTTTTGGTAGATTGTGATACGAAAACATAAAGTCATAAAAATTATTTAGTATGGAAACCTTCTATCTTAGAGTCCTACTTGCACAAAAAACCAATCCAAACACCAACCCAGATTCATCCACCAGTAGAGAACAGAACTTTACAATATAAAATAGTATTTCAGGTACGGAACCCACTACACTATTGAGTCCCATGGGCATTGAAAGTATGCTAGCATTCTTTTACTTAAGGTATGATGTGGTGCTATTATTTGTAAAAAATATTTATTTCACATATTTGAGTATTTCTTTAGTCCTCAAAATTGTTGAACGTTCTCTAATATTCATGGATTTCAAACTATACAGTCAGCAATCTTGCATATTTATATTGCCGTAATTCGGAAACTGGAAACCGTTGGAGTTTGAGAAAAAAGATAAAATCTTCTCCACTCCTAGTAATTAATGAACAAACTATTGGGAAGAGGAAATTAAAACTGAGTTCATTAGATATAACAGCCTTCAATCCATATAATTTCTTTAACAAATATACAAAACATATACATATCTACATAACAATATACAATACAATTTGAATAAAAATTAATAAATAAGTATCACCGGATCATTTTTCATTCGACTCACAAAATCAAAAAAATCAATCACTACAAGATCGGCTCTTTCGATGGCACTCCAACTTATCCTTCCTAGTAAAACTTTTGCCACACTTGGCGCACACAAATGGTCTCTGACCGCTGTGCAGCCTTCGGTGTCTTTGCAAATTTGAAGAGTGTGCAAATTTCTTGGAACACACCGGGCATGCGTACGGTTGCTCTTTGGTGTGTTTTCGAAGGTGTTTATTGAAATCACCCTTGTGGGTGAAGCTCTTCTGACAAAACTGACATGACATGATCCTTCTTGTTGTTGCCTGTTGAGATTCTTGTTGACTAGATGATGTTGACGGTTGTTGGTCTAAAGATGGGCCTTTTGACTGCTCCTCGATACCTGTAATAGTAGTAGTTTAGAAGGAAGAGTATTGGCGTAAGTCAGATAAGTTATGGCAATAAGCAATGATGCCACTGTCTTTCAGACGATGAGATAGGCGATACTGAAACGGGACTCTGTGTCATATAGTATTCTATTAATCGACAAGATTCAATGGTAATGTTAATAGAATCTTGTCGATTAAAAGAAGAGGAGATGCTAAGACGAGAAGAAAATAGCCGAAGAATCGTCATCTACTTATCTAAGTGTCACTTGTCACAACAGACTGACACTAGCCTGGGTTTCAGGGTAACAAGAAGTTATAGCCAATGAAGAGGCTAACAAACTGTCCTTACTGTAGAATTGCTAGATGCTGCATTAACATATTCTCTGTACATTAAGGAGCAAATCCAACAGTTGATTTATTTAATAAACAGGCCCTGTGCTCGTGGCACCCCAAGACAGAGACAATCTAAATTATTTCTACGGCCAAAAAAAAAAGCCGAAATTCTCAGTCAAAGTCTAGAAATGACAATAAGACTGGTGGGGATGCTGACAAGTGACAAGGCACGCTGGATCAGCAAGTACATGTAAGTATCAAGTATCGATATAAATAAAAATGAATCGCCAAATGCGTTGCTAAGCGCAAAACTCGAGAACGGCTCGACCAATTCGGATAATTTTTGTTTTAATATTTTCGTTAAGGCATAAGGGAGGTTTTTAAAGAGAGAAAAATCGTAAAAATTAAGAGGAAAATAGTGAAAACACCACTTTTCTCAAACGTTTTCTTAGTGTGGTGTTAAATATGTCATACACGTCAAAAACCATTATCCAAAGAACACCTATATTATCTGGAACAATGAGCCTTTTTCCTGAGAAGAGTGTGGCCTTTCGTTATTTCCATAAGTAATCGTCATTTAAAATTCAGATAATAAATTAATAATTGAAGTGATTACTCTGAAATTTGTTTTATTTATTCATTTTTTCTATTGGACTGCACATGGCCAATAACCAACATAACTATTTATTTCAAATTTCATATATCTCTACAATTATTATTCCTACGGCAGCAAGGCGCCGGGTACTGCTAGTAATGGATAATTTTGGCGTGGTGAAATGACAGGCTGGTTTTCCAGAAAGATGAACAAACCAAAGTGTACTTTGTGAGCGTAAAGGCTTGACCGTGGTGCGTTTCCAATTTAACCCTCACGTGAAGAAGTCTCTATCTATATCTAGACATACATCTAAGCTTATAAGCCTGATAAAAAAAAGATAAAACTAGATAGATACTGAGCTCTAATAAAATGGAGAATTACAATAGATCTGAAAAGGTCAGATATGAGCCATTCCATCTACAGTTTACAATTTAACGATAATGCATTTTTGGTTGGGTATATCTTCTTATACATATATGTCTTACCTTTAAGTAGAAGCGGTAAACAGCCATATTTATTCTGACAACTTTGACACGTGCAGCTATAATCGTTCATGCACTCCTGTGATTCCTCTTGGGCGACATTTTCGCCAACTTGTTGCATTTCAACATTAGAAACACCCTCTGGAAGCACATCCACATTCGCCGCTGCTGTATCTCCAATAATTTGAGGATAAGAAATTTCTTCTTCCGTTGTGGGTGTTGTCTGGTGCATAGCAAGTAGTTTCTGGGACAGCAGATAGTCATTAACCAAATAGCGAAAGTTGTACATTCGTGTAAAACACTTTTCACAGGTCTGTGAAGGGATGGCTCGTAATGGCTGGAAAACAAGACGGAAATTGAGATTATTATTTCGAGACGAAACAATTTTGCAATTCAAATATATGTAGATCTATAGGGCGTTTCACTATAAGAATACAGTGTGGACCTATATAGGCAATAGATATATTAGAAATGGGAAAACTGCACACAATATTGCTGTTCCTTAACTTAACCTGCAATATTTTCTTTTTTAAATTCATTCATTATTTATTATTATTATTTAAAAAGCTTGAGATAAAATTTGAACCCAAGTGGTTGAAAACTGAAAAATTATAATAATCTTTATAAATGTTGTACAACTTAATATTCGAGAAAATAATTATTATATTTAGTTTTTTGCATTTTCCTTATGTAAAAATAATTTATATTTGCTTTCTTCTAAATAAAATGTGTTTAATTCTTCAATGAATTTATCAATCACATCTATTTGTTCTAAAAAAATTCATAAAGTATCTATCAGAATTCAAAGATAATATGTAGATCTATACTGCGTTTCACTATGAGAATACAGTGTGGACGGGTATAGACAATAGATATATTTTAAATTGTAAAACTGCACACAATATTGCTGTTCCTCAACTTAACCTACAATATTTTCTTTTTTAAATTTTAAATTCATTATTTATTAGTATTATTTAAAAAAGGTTGAGATAAAACTTAAACCCAAGCGGTTGAAAATTGAAAAATTATAATAATCTTTATAAATATTGTACAACTTAATATTCGAGAAAATAATTATTATATGTTTGTTTTTGACATTTTCCTTACGTAAAAATCATTTAAATTTGCTTTCTTCTACATAAAATGTGTTTAATTCTTCAATGAATTTATCGATCACATATCTTTGCTCTCAAAAATTCCATAATGTAACTATCAGAATTCAAATATAATATGTAGATCTATACCGCGTTTCACTATGAGAATACAGTGTGGACGGGTATTGACAATAGATATATTTTAAATGGGAGAACTGCACACAATATTGCTGTTCCTTAACTTAACCTGCAATATTTTCTTTTTTAATTTTGAAATTCATTATTTATTATTATTATTTAAAAAAGGTTGAGATAAAATTTAAACCCAAGCTGTTGAAAATTCAAAAAATATAATAATCTTTATAAATATTGTACAACTTAATATTCGAGAAAATAATTATTATATGTAGGTATGCTTTTTTGAATTTTTTTGAAAAATACGAAATAATATTAATTCTATTGGTGCTGGTACCTGAAGTTGAAGTTGGTACCAAAAATTTTCAATCTAACTGCAACTGCACAGCTTTTATTACACTAATATTATTTGGTTTTTTTCAGTGCACCAACTGAAAACGTCGGTCTATTTTTTTGTCAAAAATATTTATCCATAAGACCAACAATAAACTATCTGCTTAATATAAAAATTGAGCGGACTTTTCCAATTTCGAGAAAATAAATATACAAACAATTTTTTTTTGTCAAGTCCACAACAGAAATCCTAGCATAAAGAAATTAAAGAATAATTAATTAAAAGTTTTTTACATTACATATATTTTATATTCATATGTATAAACAAACAAAACCATGCTACAATAGAAGGATCTTCAACACAATGTAAAATTTGATGAGAAAAAAAGTTCAAAACTAAAATATACATATATACTCTGCTCACCTGTTTGGGTGGAAAACACTTCAAAAAACTGAGCGCAAGTTTTGATTCCCTTTTCATCAAAGGGATGAGCCGCACTTGTTTGGTAATCTGACAAACGTCGCACTGATATAATAGAAGTGTGTAACAGACACTCATGTTTCCGTAAGAAACGATCGAAAAGTTTTGTGAGCCACACACCGAATGATTAAATGAAAATTCCAAAATGGTCCGGAAGAAATTGCCGCCGCTGGACAATACGCAAGCGTTCGGTATAATAGATAGTGTTAAGTCCGTCTGTGACGTCATGTTCTGGGAAACACCTCCACCTCCACAAAGACGTCGAGAGTTGATCGGGATCCCCCATTTCCCCACCATGTGCATCAAGAGCAATGGACTGCATAGTTGCCGGAATGTCAAGGATGTTTCAAATATTCTTTATATTAGCCTGCAAATATCAAACATGCACCGTCAAAAAATGGTAAGCCAAAAATGAAATTAGAAGTTATTATCAGCAAATATCTTGAGCTAAGGTTATAATTAATCTCTCTAATACGCAATTCTGTGTCATTTTCATCATGGAATACGATTTAATCTGTAATTTATTGCAGCGTATATTTGGCGTATACTTGGCAACATTGCAGGAAACAATGACGTAACTAATTGATGGACATTTATTCTCAATTGGGTTTTTGTTTTTTTATTGTGTCTTTAATGGTTCTGTTACGTAGAACTGTGACGAAAGAATACTACTTTTTCTGACAAAACGGGATAATCAAGGGAATGTTAGTCATCCATGTTCTCAGTAAACAAGTAATAGGTATATAAATCGGATGCAGGAACTGCATAACAATTATTCTTCCGAAAATCCAGATACGTATATTTGTTTGTAGATCTTTTCCTATAAATATTGTCATTCCAGATTAAATTCTAAGAAATTTCTATATATAGTAGGTATATTAAATTCTAATGTTAATAACAAATCCAAAAGGTTTCCGACTTTGGATTAATTATAGTACCTACTTAAGCCTCTTTAATTCAGTTTTCGCCTGGGTACTTTCTGTAAATGAAATATCCTATCCGAAGGAATCGATATTCTCCCAATTTGTACAATGTGTTTGAATATTTGAATAAAATATGTAACATATTTGAATTTGATTTTGAATGGCAGATTGCACAATAGATGTCGGCAGCGGTACAATTAGTAAGTAGATATCTGTTAATTCACAGAATTGAGAAGCAGAAACGTTCATTTGACCTTGGCAAATTGGCAACAGTGTCAGCCGTCAGCAGCTGATCGTGCCAAAATTTGAAGGGGAAATGCGACAACAATGGCCTCCATTTTTTCGGTTTATCCTCTTTGTTTATAAATAAATATTTTTTTACCACAATGGTCTCTACACGAGGAATAAAACTGAAGTTTTTTGAAGGTGAAAGAGTACTCTGCTATGAACCAGATCCAACAAAAGCCAAAGTTCTATACGATTCAAAGGTGAGAATATCAACCTTTATAATAATGTATGCTATATTTACTATTACTATGTTTCATTCATTATAAATCGATACAATTTTGAATAATTTAGGTGCTGGACATTGTTATAAACAAGGATCATAGGGGGAGAAAGACAGTCGAATATCTTATTCATTTTCAGGTGAGTTAGTGATTTTTTCCTTGTCGGACATTAACGTTAAACCTGTTTTTGCTCTTCTAGGGATGGAATTCTTCATGGGATAGATGTGTAGGCGAAGAGTATGTGTTAAAAGATACTCCAGAGAACAGGCAGTTACAGAAAGATCTTGCTGAAAAATCGCAGCTACAGTTGTGAGTAAACCAAATCGATTTGATCAAAGTTAAAATTGAGAAGTCAATAATAAATTATATATACCTATTATCTATTGCTATTGATTTGATATTTTACCCTTGAAATTCATAACACACAATTTTCTAAATTTTATTTTCTAAATCATATCAATGATAATTATTGATAGTATCTTATTTAGTTCGGAATAATAAATCGTTTCAATTGAATAAAATGGAATGTGAGGTGTGTTCCAACTAGCGTAATCTAGCTAGCTATCGTCTGCGCAAGATTGACGCAAGAAAACAAATGGTAAGCGATTTCTGTCAAAAAACGTGTTTTTAATGCCGACGATAGTCAAACGCACGATGGCTTTCAATTGTTTTACATTTTATTTTTCACGGCTTAATATGATTGCTGAGTTCAAGACCAATCCGGCAGATCTAACTTGTCACGTAAAGTGAACCAATCAAATCCAAGATGACACGTGATTTCGTTTTTGACTTTGATGTTTGACAATCTGAAAAAAGTTTTGTATGTCAATGTGATCTCTAGATTTCTAACAGCTTATATCATATTAAATTATTATGATTAGATGATTGACTGACTCAAGTACCTTCAAAACATATCAAAAAATTAAGTTTGTTTGATAACGCATGAATATTCTGCTGAATCCTGAATGATTATTGTAACGTATTTTTAGAGGAGCGTATCTATACAGAAAAGAACGGAAGAAAACCCGCAAGATAAGTGAGAGAGCTTCTGCATCTGAAGATGGCAGTTCTGGTAGTCCAGCTAGAATGGACACAGATGATGCTCATGGTGTAACAAGCAGTTCTGAGGACGATTCTTCAATGGAGGACGAAGCAGTACACATTGAATTACCCGGGGAGCTGAGGGGTATACTCGAAAATGACTACTATCTCATCAAGGATAAAAATAAGGTTTGCATTGAAAATTTCCAACTCATCTTACCTATCTACACTGTCTATTTATGTATTTTAGCTGTTGAAGGTTCCAGCTGAACCCAATATCGTCACGATCTTGGAATCTTATTATAGACATTATGCCACAAATCAAATTTGCGATCTTAATGAAAAATCATGCACCCGATATCGGCTCCCAGCACTCAATGTAAATCATGTCAAACCTAAGACGGAAGATATTCAAAATAAGTAAGTGTATACACCTATTGTCTGGATAATAGATTTAATAATAATAACGCAATTAATGTTACAAATCTTTTATGTGATAATACAAGACTGTCTAACAGATTCATCATTTTAATTTATGTAATTGATTACTATAATCTATTATTTTATTGCAGTCTAACTGTATGTAGAGAAGTAATGGATGGTTTGAGGGTATACTTTGATTATACACTCAATGACTTATTATTGTACAAGACTGAAAAAGGACAAATTGAAACCAAAGAAGCTGTTTTCCAATCAGTTGCAATTCAAATCAAAACAGAGTAAGTAAAGAACAATTTTGTACTTCCACATTTAAGTATGATATATTTATTACTCAATTATCTTGATCTGTCTACGACTTGCTGAAACGTTGCTGGTATAAGAAGTTAATTTACATACTAGTTCAGTTCTGAACCACTCGATGGTGTTGCTATAGTTTCTTTGATTCGCTTGGACTCACTGTTTGAGTACAATTGAGCTAAAAGGAAAAGCCCAGCTCCTAATCCAGCCTCTTTTGCTATATATACGCGTTACTCGCGTTGTGTACTTTTATTTATGGATTTTCATCAAGTATCGGCTGCCTATATTAAAAAAATATTTGACTGGCCTATGAAATCTTTTTAAAACATGAGTCACTATCTACAATTGTGGTATCAGACTATAGTATTTCATAACTTATATTGAAAAAAATATTTTGAAAACCAACTTTTCACTATTGATAATTTTATTTTCATTTTTTTTTAATTTAGAATCAAGACAGAAGATTACAACAATTCTTCGTCAAATTTAAATAATGACAGCTATCTGGGAGAGAATGGTAACGATAAAGTGACAGCTAGAAGACGAACACTCAGATCCAACAGAAGTGATTCACAATTATTGAATGGCAATGCCTCGCCACCTTCAAATAATATAATAAATAATTGCAGTACTCCCAAACCTGGATCCAGGTAAGAACTAAGAAATACAAAAAAAACATCGGATTGAAGCCGTGTCGTGGGTTTTACGTGAATACGTGTATGTAACGATAAGTAAATCATGATCATTTTTTCAATTTTTTATTTGTGATGGCATCATTCTCCTTTCATCAGGTTCAGGAAAGAAAACAAAATAATTACAATCGATGTTTATAATGCCCGGCGTTGTTGATGAAGCGATTACATTATTTAGGTGCTTGGGGTAGGCTGTAGATTCATTCTTTTACGTTCCCGGCACCGCTACATGATTTATTTTACTTTAACACCATATATAGTCAATACAACTATTTCACACTAATGTTTTATATATGCAATCGATAGATCTTGAAGAGAGCTGACTCAAACGAACGTCGTAGCTTCTCCGAGTCAAAATTTATACGAAACAGAAATAGGAAACTTTTTTACAAAAAAATATTAAAATTAAAATCCTCGCTAAACTAATTCAAACGAGGCCAAATGCGCGGGAGCTGCTGTGACGTCACTCCTTGCGTCGAGACGAGTCGAGTCGCCTCAGCCATGCTATTTGCCATTTGATGCACATTGCTTTTGTATTCTGGTGTGCTATTTGGTTTGTTTATGCGATTTTAGTTATTTTTGTTTTATATGAAATGGAAAATATTTATTTACAACCGTGAAAGCTCCAAATCAAATTTTTACTCACGTACCTGAAGATAAAAATTGCCAATCAAAATGGCTTAGAGCATGCAAAATAAATGTAAATATTATATCCGGAATTATTTATTTCAAAAATACTGTAAAATATATTCTTAACTCTAAAGAAATTAGAACTGGAAATTCATTTATACGTCTAGGAGATGATTTTGGTATAAGTGAGGGTAATACTTCTAAAATATTTTCTAAATCTTTACCAATTATTAGTAAATATGTAATAAAATTTATTATGAAGCCCCAAATTTCTTTTATAAATTCAAATCTGCCTCTGACTTATCGAGCTCGATATACTAATGTCTTTTTGTATCATTGATTGTTTGGAAATGAGGATAGAAAAACCCGTCAGATGCACTTAAACAGTCATTAATACGATCAGAATATAAGAAGTGCAACAATCAAACAACAACAACAAACAATAAATACTTAATTTCTGGTACTCCGAGTGGCAACATATGAATGACGTAGCCATAAACATTTTAACTATAGGTAAACCATTTTTAATCAAAGTATTTACCACACAAACATAAAAATAAATAATATCACATCAATACATTGCGATCAAATCACCAAAATTATATTACAACCACGTTTAAGAATAGCACGTTTATTACTAAGGGCTTTTACCTGCTGTACTACGTCGTGTTGTTCGGCAAGCAAGGTCCGACGTCAACCATTGGCAGCGCGTTTAAAGCGGAGGTCGAAATAACAACATTTTAAACCCTTACATTTCAGTTAAATAATTTGACTATTTTTGCTAACTTTTGTCAAGTTTCCTATTGTGTGATGTAGCGAAACGACCTCAAAATGGCGGCTCTTCCGCCTCTTTGGCGCGCGATGCGCGATCACAGTTATCACTTGGCGTAGGCGTAACGAATTCTTTGACCCCTTCGCTATCGACTGGCGTAAAATAATAATAATTAACTTGTTCAATTTAAAAGCATCTTAAACAAGTATTGGACAAAATTTATCAAAAAAAAAACTTTGATAAACTTATGTTTTATACACCTTTTTAGTGTTGGAAGCAGCAATTCAGACATAACTGGACCGATGGCAAAAACTTTATCATGGCGACTTCTTCCCGATCACGTCTACCAGCAACAACCGCCTCCTCCATGCCTTGTATACGGGGCGACGCATTTAACCAGATTATTTGTGAAACTTCCTGAACTGCTGACAGCATCCAATATTACAGATGAGAAATTGAAAGTACTCTTGCGACATATTGATTTGTTCTTAGAGTAAGTTGTTAGATTCCTTTTTTTTGTATCAGAGCGTAAAACTGATTAAATTTTGCTGTTTTTTCTTTCTTGCAGTTTTCTGAATGAACACAAGGAGTGGTATGGAGAACAGCATTATATTGATGCATTTTAGTTTATGTTATTAGCTCTTAGTTGGATATAACGTATTCGAAAAACTTGAGTATTATTTTATTGATGTAGTATATTAGATTTATTGTGGTATCAAATATTTGTTTAATAAAGATTTTTTTGTTTTTTTTAAATGTTGTTTCTATTTTTTTCACGTCAATGGGACTGAACACCTGTTTACAACGACAATAAAGATCGCACTTGTGAATGCAGACATGGTCTTTTGTTTATCCGAATGAGTTGGCTCTGTTTGTAGCATGTTACAGATTTTTGAATGAATTATCGAAACTATTAAAGAGCATTACACGGAACTAATTGGAAAAAGTGGGGAGCGTATAAAGGAGCGAAAATAATACTAGCATTTCATACAAATCTTTATTATACAGGGTGTTTACTAAACATGCGGCAAAAATTTAAGGTAGTCATCGCGAGATAGAGACAAAAGTATGTGGTTCTAGACGTCAATATTTATTTATTTTATAAGAACATCTTCGATAGAGAGTACGACAATATTTTTGATGTTTTATTTCTTGTACTTACTTACTTTTTTAAGTTTTCAAAGATAACATCTGTCAAAAACTTTTGACTATCTACAGTTCATTTTTCACACTAAAGTTGATATGTTTTTCTTTAGAGACAAAATGTGGCAACGTAGCATTGTCAAGTTTCTGACACAAGCAAGGTTAGTTACTGAGCTGTCATTAGAGCGTTTGAATTTTAAATTTGAATTATATGATGTCTAGTCAATTGCTGTCAAAAGGTAGATTAATTAAAAAGAGAATGCTAGAGAAGCTACAAACCTAAGGCGAGAAAAGGAAATACAAGCAAAAAAGGATGATTTGATGAAAAATATTTGTTTTTGCAAAAAAATGAAGTAATACTAGATAAAAGAGGATATTTCCATAACGCAACATATGATGTGCAAATATTAGAAGAAATATCATCAAAATGTCTTCCGAAAGAAAGATTGTTCAAGGAATGAAGTGACGAGAAAAACATTATTATCAGATTTAATGGTTTTAAAAGAAGCTTATAAAAATGATATTCCTGGCAAATTATTATCGGGGCAAACGTCACCTAACAATACAAAAAGGACGAAGAACGGAAGATATATGTTATATTCAGCGTTTCTTTGAAGAATATATTTCAGGAAAATCGTAAATATTCGCAATATTTAGTTTTCCACTTTTATTCTGCTGTTATCTACCTGCATACCTAAGGCTTTTATTTTCAAACCTTCGTAGATGTACAATAAATGTGACTAAAATCGTTCGCGAAATCACAGGTCTGTACGACGATGAATAATTTTATTGCTTATGATTTCATATTGATAAATTGTTTGTTCTTGTAAATTTCACATAATACAAAATTTACTTTAATCAATGTGTTATTTTTTCCGGTTCATATTCACCCTGTGTTACTGTCTAGTCAAGATGACCGCTGTTGCCAAGTATCACCAAAATCATAAGGGTATAATACGAAATTTTCGGAGATACTACACTTCAAATATTTATATTAAAAAAATTAAAAAAACGATGAATCGCTTTGAATTTTTATACACATTTTTATCAAGTTTTATTTTATAATATAATAAATAGTTTTTCATTGACATCTTTCGTGAAACAACAGAATTAATATTATTTTGTATTTTCAAGTGCACCAACTTATAAAGTAGGACCAATTTTTGGTAAAAAATATTTCACACTTCTTAATGTAATATTAGTAATGAAAATCGTTGAACGCTCACTAATACCAATCTGAGATCTCAAAACATCGCGGCGGATATTTTCTTTACCATTGCTGTAACTCGAATATCGTAGCTTTTTTTGAAAAAAATCTTATTTAAACGTTTGTGAATATGGTCTCATCTTTTCGAGAAAAACTGCCCCATAATACGTTTTTTGAAGTCGACCAAAAATAGTATAAAATGATATGAAACACCATTTCGACAACTTTGCTTTCCTATTTTCAAAGTATTCAATTAATGCTTTTTAATCTCATTGGATTATTTCAGGTACAAACCTTAAAATGGGTGGATTTAGATTCTTGAAACAACTTGGAACACAAAATGTAAATCAAACAAATTTTATTTATCTTAGTATTAACAATATTCATACTTTATAGCAAAATACGAATGAAAAAAAATCTTGCTTTTTTATCTTCTGTCTGTCTTACCAATACCACGTTTTCCAGTGTAAAGATGCTTGGGCATTTTGTTACCAATAAATCTGTCAGCTTCACCCTTGAGACCCATCTTCTTAACCTTTTTGGCAATGGCCCGATGGGCTATCTTGGCCAATTTTTTCTTCATCTGCAACAAATAATTTGTTACCAGTTACCTATCTATAAAGACTAGCAGCCGTATTCAAAATCGAAACTTAGTACACTACTAAATTAAGTTCGTAGGTTTATGGCTACCAGAACACAAAACCTTCAATCCACGGTCGTAACTGAAGAATGTGCTACAATCTAACCAACCTAACCTTAAATTAGGTTTATGAATCTTATGTCAGTGTTATAGTAGGATAGTGTTTTGTTTACGAGCTAGTACCGAACTAAGATTGGATTATGAACACAGCTGTAAATAATTAAGAAGTTATTAGAATAAGTTTTTTCGAATTAGTAGTGATCAACACAATCATTTAATTAGATGTGCAAATAATTTTATATCCATAAAAATAATAACGGTAATTGCCCAAACAATCAATTCTTTATAAGTGTATAAAATTATATAATCTCTACGGAATTAAAAAAATGGCAAAACGAAATTCAAAAATAATTTTAAAAAATATAAAAATCTTTAATATATGTTTCTTGGGAAATAAATCGTTATTAATATTAAAGCATTCATTAGATCACCCATCATATTTTTTGATGATTCTTCCATTTCAGATCTTCTTGAAGCTCAAATCTACGGGGTGTCCCATGGAAGTTGCAAGTTATCGTATACAGGCAATATCTCGCTTATTTGAGAGGAAAATGAAAAAATTGTTTCGAATGGCATCAAAATATCTTCATGATGACTCATTAAAAATATTATTACATTTGACAGACCTGGTATAGTAGCTAACCCTCACTTTTTAGTTTCAAATGGCACCCCCTATATACTGTCATTGAAAATTGCATGTCATTTTATTTGGAATACCACGATAGCACATTGTTGGCTTTTTTATTAATAACAACAAAAACATTAACATTTTATGACTATTTTGGGTCATTTAATTATTCTTACAAAAATAAAAAATCCTAAAAATGTTTCCTAAAACTTCAAACCGATGCTTTTTATGTATAAAAAATATTTTATACATAGAATTATTTATAATATGTATTTATAATTATATGGTTTTATACGTAGTGGTGTTATCAATCATTTGCATCGGTTTAAAGTTTTCAAAAACATGGGCGGAGGCAATTTGTAATTTTCATAAGGATAATTAAAAATGTTAGAATATCACAAAATGTTTTTTTTATTAGAGAACGCTCAGTATAAAGTTTCTAAATGCAGTCGCGCAAGGTTGCCAAGTCTGAACTTTATCCGAAATATCGGTAAAAAAAATGGAATCTCAAATTTTATACAATTAAAAGAAACTGAATCATGCATTTAATGGAAACTAAATAAACTGAAATACTCACTGCCACATCCTTGACGCCTTGCTCATTTCTGGGTGGTTTAGATAACGATCTCGTTCGATTAGTGAGCGATGTGCTGTCATTGGTATCCATTCGCATTCTCTTCATTGGCGGTCCAACTGATCTACTTCTCGGTTTTGTCTTGGTAAAGTGTGCCTCTTCAGTATTGGACATATCAACACCCAAATTGGACATGTCTTCACGCAATTTCGACACGGATCGATCTCTGACCTTGGCACCAGCAGTTCTAGGCATGACGGGTTTTCTGCTCTGCTTGTTGATTCTTGCCTCATCTTTGATGATGGCCTTTTTGTGTCTAATTTGCAGGGCAAGTTTTTTAATCTCTTGCATCGTCTCGTCCAACTCAATTTTCGGCACCACGTACATGCCGGTTTCTTCGCGCAGTTCTTCTTCTTTCTCTAATTCGGCCAGCTTGTCGAATATATCGGGATCGATGTAGTCAGCGATGTTATGACCCTAGGAAAAAAATACATTTTTTTTGAACATTAGAATACTATGTTTAACCCCCTGATGTAAACAGAGAGGCATTATAAGTTTTAGGTGTGTATAATGTGACCAATTACCTCCCATATTTCAGGTATAATGTCATATCGTTCCTCTTCCGGTATCTCAGTGTAGTGTTTGTTGACATCCAGCACATAATCATCACCCATCTCAAGTTCGATTTCACGTTCCAATTTTCTTTTACGTTTCTCAGCTTTCTCCTCCCTCTTGGTTAAGATGCTTTCCGGTATACAAGGTGGGCGTGGTTTATCGTCTCTCGGCTTAGGCATGGCCACATGAAGGCGATTCAGTATTCCGTCAACCTGATATTATGGAATTTAGTACACATTTAGTTCCCATTGCATATACTTATTTTGGGAATATACTATACTTGCAAAAATAGAAGTATTTTAGCATACATTTTAATAAAATTGAGGCGGAAAGCGCTATTTGCAAGGATTTGTTACTAAACAAAATGAAAAATGTTCGACTTTTATGCGGGAATTTTCGATTTGGTTTTCAATCCCAAATAGTATATAATCATAGTTTCATTCTTTTAAACGTTAACATCCTTCAAATTTAGCAAAAATATGCGTGAAAATAGTAAACATAAGTTCGCGAAAAAGTGAAGTTAAACGAAGCGATGACTGACTGTGCAGTGTGTTGGAAGTTTAAAAACTTTAAATTCCAATGTTACCAAAACTGACAATATAACGTTTACGATATTGAACATATTCTTAATCGATAACGAAAGCAAGAAAATGAAATTCATAAAATAATCTAATGCTGTGAAAGTTAAACGGGTAGCGTTGGCAACATTCATATACTGGACGTCAATGTTGAATTGAAATATACTGCACAATTCGTTCAACCTCACTTTTTCGCGAAATAATGTTTACTATTATCACTCATATTTTTGCTAATTTTGAAGGACGTTAGCGTTTAATAGCATGAAGGGATGACTATTTAGGGATTGAAAAGATACTTCAAAATTGAAATTTACAGCTAAAAGTCGTCCTATGAACAACATTTTCCCCCTTTTTTTAAAAGATCATTAGAAATAGCACCTTCCGCCTCATTTTTATTAAAAGTTATGCTAAAATACACCTATTTTGGCAAAACATTTGCTTTTTTAGGGCTTTTACAACAAATGCCGCTAAAATAGACTATTACCTTCTTAATTAAACTCAAATATGCTGTCTTGAAATCGGCCGTTGCAATGAACATTTTTTTTCTATTCAATTTCCTAGATGTTATTACAAATCCAATAAACTATCGCACGCATTTTAAATCGTTCCAGCAAGAATTAATTTGGTTTTGAACTAATGAACTGGACTATAATATAAAATTACCTTTTTGGTTCTCATCTTCTGGTCAACTCGGTAGCTGAGAAGCTTTTCGCAAGCTTCTGTCTTAACTTCCATTACACCTTCATCATTAACGGTTGACATTTGCAACAGTGTCAAATCCTTGTCCGTCTCAATATCCTTCAACACAGCACGACGTTCAGCTGGGAGATCATCCAACTTGACGATGTCGCATTTATTCGCGACAACAATGAGTGGTTTCGATGAAAACAATGGCTTTATGGATTCAAATAATTTCACTTGTTCATCCAATGAATGGCCACACTGAAAATAATCATGACTGTAATCTTAGATTACAACGCCCACAAGAAAACTAAAAAGTTTTCGTAAAGCAGTTAGGAAACCGTCAACATTGAAATAAGCATGGTTTGTACAGTCTCCCCGTTTCTCCCCTGTTCTAAGACAATGCGTTACTATCGCTCAAGGTACAACAGTAGGAAAGAGAATTATTCTGCAATCGTTGCCACATTCATACCTGCTCAGACAAATCCAAAAAGTAAAGAATACAAGCCCTGAGATGAGCCAAAGCAGTTACAGCCTGCATTTCAATCACATTGCGCTCCTCCAGAGAATGATCCAATATACCAGGTGTGTCAATAATCTGCCAGCGCAGATATTTGTAGTCTGTATGACCAACATACAAAGACTTAGTTGTGAAGGCATACGGTTGCACTTCCACATCTGCTCTGGTGATTTTGTTGATGAACGACGACTTTCCAACATTTGGGAAACCTACAAATATTTAGCACAATGGAAATCATGATACCCCATTTTTGTTAAATTTAATACATACCGCAAATGATAATAGTTCTTGTATAAGGATCAATAGATGGCAAACGAGCTAAATGTTGTCTAACTTGTTCAAGATATGTCAAATTGGATGCCTGCCTCTTCATAATGGTTGCCATTCGCCCCAGGGCGGCTCTTTTCAATTGTTTGCATCGGTACAACGAGTCTCCATACTTTAAAAGTCTCACATAATCTTTCGCAACATTGTCAATGAGATGTCTAGCAGTATTAAGTTGACCCAAGGCTAGCTTGTAATGGTCTTTATCATAAAGCACGTTCATTAAATCTGCATAGAAAGGATGGACATCATCAAGCTTTGGAAATTCAGTCAAGATTTGCGTCAACCTGTCGTGGAAACTTTGCTGCGAATACTTCACTTTTCTCATATAAAATGCTCGTATTCTTGTAATCTTATATTGCTTGTGGACCACAGTTGGGGTTTTACGTTGTGTTTTAGACAATATAATGTCTATGAAGTCCTACGGGAGTATTAGGTTAAGAGAAAATTTATTATTGAAAGTGTTGTCAATTACCTTTGCAGTGGGGACCACAGCAATTTTTTTGAAATTGTACAAAGACATTTTGTCTTTAATTAGTGTCCTTCAATCGTAAACACTAAAATAAATAATATACAAAATTCACACGTGAGATTGTCACGCGGAGAATTTCAAAGAGGTTGACAGTCGACAGGTGGATGAATAATGACAGATGTCACTGTCCATTTAAGTAAACAACAGAACGCAAGATTGGGAAAGAACTTCCTCTAGAAACGTTAATCGTGATTGTAAATGGTTGTCTCTGATGGTAGTGATAAGATTTTTCAGAAATCCAGAAATTGAAATCATACATGCATTTTAGCTTGTTATTTGTCTATTTAATATGAAAGATGGCGTTTAGTATAGTTTTCATAATTCTAAGGTAGTTTTATACGATTATGGTATGCTTCGTGGAGCACAGACGGAAATCGTGGTCACAGGAATATATGTTCTCTGAGGTACATTCAAAAATTCAAATATAAATATGTTTTTCTGAAAGAATTTTTCAAATTTTAAGAATAAAAAAGTAATTTTCTTTATATAATTAATTATTTATAAAAGACCTTGGTCATTTCTTGGAAAACCATAGTGGATCCCAATTGTTTAAAGCTAAAACCTATTTAATTAGATTATAATAATTAGATTATGCTGTTGACTTGAGCTTGATGCTCACAATTTTATGATACTAGCGCAATGGACGAGGAGGAATGTGAGTAAAGAATCTAATCTATCTCTTTTCGTATTTAATATAAGGTGATAATTGTTATTTTTAGATCCGGTCGTGGTTAAAGGTGGATATCGTTATTCAGATGGCAGTGTATATGTTGGAACTTGGAATGGAAAAGGCCAAAGAGAGGGAGACGGTCATATGATATTCCCAGATGGATCTAGATACGATGGTAATTTTCATAATGGAATGTTCAGTGGTATCGGTGTCTTAACCTTTGCTGATGGTGCCAAGTACGAGAAAATATTATTATTCTAAATAGCTAGTTTAGTAGATTATTTTCGTCAAAATAGTTTTTGTGGAGATGAAATATATCGTTGTTTTATATTTCTTATAGGTATGAAGGAGAGTTCTCCCAAGGCTGGTTTCATGGATACGGTACATTTTGGAGATCAGATGGTATGCGGCATGAGGGTGAATTCCGGGGTGGCAAGATTTGGGGGTTGGGTAAGTTGGCAAAAAAGATAATAGATAAGATAATAGGTAATAGATCCAAAAAATGGATTTGTTCTCTTTAAGGGTTGACCACCTACGCTGACAATACGTATGGTTTTCCACGGAATGAAGGATTTTTTCAAGATTGTCAATTGAAGAAGCTTGTGAAATGCCCTCAAGTTATTCAGAAAGCACATAGAATATCTTATGTTGCTAGAAATAATTTACCCAATTGAAATTTTGTTATTTTGGAAAAATATGTTTTAATTTAATCTCTAGGTATATATCGTCTTACATATTTGCAGATTACACCTGATTCATTGAAATAAAATTGATGAATAATATATTAAATTGAATAAATATTTACTTGTCAACAAAGAAAATATTGTTAAGAATTTATGTCGAATGGATCGAAGATTACATTAGAAATTTTATATAGACATTTATGGCTTTTCTTTCTTTTATATTATTATAATTATTCGTTTACATATACATAGATAAAATATTAATCTATTGTAGAAATAACAAATAAAATATTAAATTCCCGGTAAGAGGTTATTGAATGGTTATGATTTTCCAAAACTCTAATTTTGATGAAATAATTCTTAAGGAGAAGTCACCAAAATCTTTCATGATGTTTTTTTTATTTAAAAAAATCTAGAACCGACTTTTTTCTATTTTTTAAGTGCACCAACTAATAAAGTCGATCCTAATTTTTCTGAAAAAAATTATTTCACATTTTTGCGTGTATCATTAGTCAACCAACTTGTTCATATATATTCAGAGATTTCAAATGTCCAATTCAAACATTGCCGAATATAATCTGCTCTTTAATTTTGCGCCTTAAGATTTTCGTTTTTTTTTTTAAAGAAAACGTCCTCTCCAACAACTCCTTTTGGGGCAGTTCTTGGAGAGAAGGGAATACATACTAATTTTTTTGTATGCCCCATTTTCAAATGAAAAAAAAACATCAAAATCTGAGCTCGCAAACCGCGCAAACTTACTAGCTTTTGTCCACGACTTCGTGCGCGTGGAAAACTGCATTCAACTCCATGCCTTGTAGTAGTTTTTGCGTGATGCGTGTACAAATATACAGAAAGACAGACAGACACGATAAAATGTAGCCTATGTTTTAAGTTAGACATCTATAATACATTGGTGAAAACTGCATATTCAATTCCATTCAGTAGGTTTTACGTAATGCGCGTACAAAAATACACACAGACAGAAAAAAATTCTGAAACACTGTCATTTTAGATTCTGTTGCTCCAATAAGGCTCCTCCATGTTATTTTTCCTTAAATATCTTTAATGTGAAGTCAAAATCCTACTATTAAAACTATATAAATTTTATAGGAACATTGACACCCCTTTTTACCCCCTTAGGGGTTGAATTTTGCAAAGTCCTTATGTTCCAAAAGGAATCCCCTTGCGAAATTTGAGACTTCTAGCATTTGTAGTTTCTTAGATTTCGTGATGAGTGAGTGAGTGACCTTTCGCTTTTATATATGTAGATTATGAAGGACATACGGAGGTTTGCCATAGACATATAAGATCGATAGAATGTGGGTCCCCTAAGAATATGGGCCATCATTTCAGTAACTATATAGTGACTTCCACACAGAGAAAACATACCTCCAACTTCCACAGCAAATGCTAGATAGAGACAAAAAAATAAAGAAATCATTAGACAGAGACAAAAGTGAAACTACTAAACCACTGCCGTAACCTAAACCAATCCTAAACACAAATCCGTATAAATGAGGTTTTTTTTTCTTAAAACAAAATCCTTACAATAACTTCCTTTACCATTAAAAGATAATAATATATCAATACATACATTTCTAATTTATTCTTTCAAAAACAATAGAATTCCGTTCATTTTTTTAACCCTTTGCAAATCAAAATTCCTCTATGGATATGAAATAATCAAAGACTACTAATTATTCCATTAGTTGTGGACTCACTATATCTACCTGTCAAATACACTATCTTCTTGACCTAAATCAAAACATTGACGTAATCAGTGGCAGATGTTCAATAAATAATTACAAAACTAAACAAACTTCAACTTATTATGGCAGTCCTAATTACTGCTAGCTTGTTATTTTGCTATACAGTCATAGTGCCTGCTACCTACGTCTATGCGTGGGACTCTCTCTCTTATCACGCTCCCGCTTTCCCCCAGGACGAACGACAGAAAATCCATAACGACACCAATATTCCACTTGCCCAAAAGGAACACGACGCAAGCGTCGCAACGCTTCTGCCGCGCATACAGACCACAGTGGCGAGGTCGTATCATCATCATCATAATTTTCAACCATCATTCCATATAAACACAGCTGATAGACATATGATGGCTTCCTTCTCGTTCGTGGTGGTGTTCTTGGTCCTCTTCTTCAATGGGTCGCTGCAATTTCAATTCAAACACCATGACAACGATGAAATGTTGCGAGTTTTACAGGACGTCAATATGCGCTGCCCCAATATCACCAGGATATACACTTTGAGTGAGAACTCGGTTCTTGGAGTGCCATTGTATGTGGTCGAATTTTCGACAAAACCCGGTCGACATGAGATATGTAAGTAGTATATACCTACATATTTCCTTTTGTGTGTTTTTTTTGTGATAATGTTATCATTAATATGTTGATGTGTATAAAACTCGTAGCTAATTATTAGCCTTGACACCTTAATTAAACTTAAATTGCAGCACAGATAAAATATAGACCAAGAACCGCCAAAATATTTAGAGTTTATTACTTGATTTTATTAACAAAATATTGCCAAAACATTGAAAAAAATATTGTCAGAATTATCTTGACATTTTTGATTGATATCTATAGTAAATATATGATTGTCCACTCACATATGACTTTCCTACCACTTTTATGCAAATTAAAATCTAGTTATTTTTTATTATTACTTTCGGTTAAGTAGAAAAGGTGGGCCGTCGGTGATTTCTCACTCAGATCGTAAGCATGTGGTTAACTGTCAAGTTTAATACTGATCCAATAAAGATTAATTATTATCTATAGAGTTAATATAAGAAATCTTTATTGCTACATATGGAACCTTAGAGACTCATATACATATAAGCAAAGAACAGTTGTCGGTTCAGTTTCTGTTACTGGAACTACGCATGGTCATTGGTTATCAGAGAACTGGATATGACATGACGTATGACAGGTCTGGTTTCTGCTTCTCGTTATCAGGAGTAAATCTGTGATCTTTCTAACGTATGGTATGGAACCCCCAACAAAGAGTTCCAGTCGCCCTTACACACCATCACATATCCTTCCAACACACATGCATATCAAAAATTCCACGAGAATCCATACATAGAGCTCAGAGATATCGGTATGGAACCCCCCATCAAGGAGTCCCACTCGCACATACACACCATGAAATTATTGTATTGTCATCGGTCCTTTAGAATTATACAAAGTTTCAAGTCGATCCGATGTTTTTAAGTGGGTGAAAATCGTGTCCAAAGATTCCGTTACATACATACATACATACCTACCAAGCTAATAAAAGCGTGTTAAAAAATAGTTGTATTCTGTGACAGCCTTTTCTTTAAAAACGTTAATTACTAATAAAAATAATTTATTTGAAAAATTTCACTTGTTCTCTGCTAATTTTGTGACCAGAAAAGCACTTCTCGGAAAACGTGGAATATAATAATTATCCAACTGAATCGTGCGACCTTTTCTTTCAGCTACTAAGAGCAAAAATAATTGTCAAATTCCATTTTGAAGTCAAATGCACCGTTTAACCAGAATATGAATAAGCAAATAAAAAGAATGAGATTTCATTTGCGCGTATTTTTTTCCCGCTATTTTCTCCAGATGCTCCGTAGCATCTCTGATGGGTCATTAATATTTCTCCTCCTTCTCTAGCCATTTCAAAAAAATAATTTTACTTCATTAAGTTACGATAAATGTACCTAAATATTTCCATGCTTAAAATGATAAAAGTGAATCTGAATTCCTTCTATCCATATACCTACTTCAGTGAAGCCCGAGTTCAAATACATCGCAAATATGCACGGAAACGAAGTCTTGGGCAGAGAGCTGCTTCTCAAATTGGCTGATCAGCTATGTGAAGGATATCTCAACAATGATCCTCATATGAAGTCTTTGGTGGAAATGACAAGGATCCATTTGATGCCTAGCATGAATCCAGATGGATGGCAGCTGGCCACTGATACGGTAAGTAGAATATAAATTCATTCCATTGGTCACGTGTCCACAGAAGTGACTAATTGCCAATCGATTAGTAATCAGAAAGTTGACAGTTTATCAACAATAGTGCAACATAACCTATCTTTTGTTTCTTCTATTACCCAATTCTATTATGGACATCTATCCGTTACGTTTATTATTCTAATAAGTGTAACTGACGAATAAAATTATTTCAGATCTTTTGATACACGTCAGTTTGACAAATGAATATAAATAATAAACCCAGTAGTGTGGGTGCGACACTTGAGGTCCATAGTATCAATTTCCCGGTAAATTTTAAGTTAGATCAGTCAGATTTGTTATATAAGGGATACAAATACAGCAAGTACGAGTCTTTTCCGTACTAGGATAGAGTAGAAAGATGAATTTTCATAAATCCAATAACTATATACAGTGTGTCCAATATAAGGATGGGAACTCTTGATTTGAATTAGAAATCAATTCATTCAGTTGTTTGTAGCTTTCTAGTGCTTTGTCTTGGAAACTTTGGGGTTTTTTGAAAAATGTCTAATTTGAACGTGGCTAGAAAGTAATCAGAAGAAATATTCAATTTTGAATTGAATTTGAATTTTGACTAAACCCTCTTCTTTCTAATAAAAAAAAACAATCATCAAAATCAGGGCACGTTTACTATGCAAAACGCGCACACATATTTAAAAAAGCAAACATACAGATAAATTGTATAACTCCTCCATTTCTCGAAGTTGGTCAAAAATACAAAGTAGCTTATTCATGTATCAAATTGAATTTACCTAATTATAAATTTAATGACTGCTTAGATTTAGAAATCACCAAATAAGCATAAACATAAAATTCCAATTAATATTTTTTTTAAATTAGACATTAGGAATTTTCCCCAACATTCCAAAAGGTAGAAAAAACAATCAATTATTCATTAAGCCCGTTTTCGCCCGCGGTATACCTTCGAAAAGATATGTTTCATTTAGTTCCACCTAAAAATGCATACATTATATGTCTGATTAAAATATCTGTTGCAGGGTGGCCAAGATTACTTAATCGGCAGAACCAATAACAATTCCATCGATCTGAACCGCAATTTTCCCGATCTTGACCGAATTATCTTCACAAACGAGGAGGGCAATATCGACCACAATAATCACCTATTGGAACAACTTACGCAGCTCAATGAACCGGTAAGCCACATTAATAAACCGATTAATTTTATACATGAAATGAAGATTATGGAGAATTGGCATCTTTGTTCATATGGAAACTGTGATATTCATTATAATGGAGCAAGGATCGGGTTGAGCTTTAAGTTTTAAAACTTATACTTTTTTAAATAACTGAGTATGGCTGACTTCACGGAACTTCTTTACGTTGGAAGTGTTACCAGAGACAAAAGGGGGAACCTACATTTAAAGTGGATTCCGAACCAGCGATATGTCTGAGAGATTCGAACGCGCACGCCCGCATAACCGGTCACTCGTCCAAATCGTTTGACACGCCCTGCGCTGCTTAACTTTGATGATCGATGTCGGCCAAAGTTGACCCGCAGCGACGAGCTTCTAATAATAAACGAAGTTTTTGGAATGCAGGATACAGTGAGGTCTGGAAATGCCTTAATAACAATGAAAATCACAAGAAAAGACTCCGACAGGTCGATTTTTAAATCAAATTTTCGAATAAATTAAATTCGTACAAAAACGACAAACGCTACAAACAATAAGCACTGCCAAAGTGCCACAGGTATAGTATGCAGTACATATGAAATGTACATTAGCCAAAATTTCCCTGGTATCTAATTTTTTCTTCAGGGGGGTAGTTCCTTTCATAGAGAACATAATTTTTATCGATCTAAATAACTGGTACTGGTAACTTTATAATACTGTATATTATTATTATTCTGTAGCTGCAACCTGAAACAAAAGCTGTAATGAGGTTGATAATGCAAATTCCTTTTGTCTTGTCGGCTAATCTACATGGAGGTGATTTGGTTGCGAATTATCCGTATGATGAAAGTCGAAGTGGAAGACAAAAAGACGAATATGCTGCCACACCTGACGATGACACTTTCAGGTAAGTGAGGAGAAGTTAAATGTGTTTTGCCCTTAGACTAGGAAAGAGAGGGGACTCGTAACGAAGCAGCCGAAAATGAGGCAATTTGGAATGAATCGATTCTTGCGGAATATAAGTGTAAAATTTTTTCGTATAATTTAGATAAGTAGGTACTTTGACTTATGATTTGCACTTGTCAAGTGGCGTGTAATGTGTGGCGGGCTTTAGCTTAGCTTGAAATAAAAAAATAATTACTGTTCTGATCATGCTTTCAGACACCTGGCGCTTTCCTATTCCACTAAACATGCCGATATGGCAAGTCCGAAACGAAAAGGTTGCGGTGACGTGGACAGCAACCGTTTTGCCAGGCAGGGTGGCATCACAAATGGCGCCAAATGGTATAGTTTGCAAGGAGGTAAGGTGACAAAATATGCACATTTAATTCATTACTT
This sequence comes from Crioceris asparagi, assembly GCA_958507055.1. Classification (NCBI taxonomy): domain Eukaryota; kingdom Metazoa; phylum Arthropoda; class Insecta; order Coleoptera; family Chrysomelidae; genus Crioceris; species Crioceris asparagi. The sequence goes on along the minus strand of OY293827.1, from coordinate 95,485,359 downwards.
CTAATGGGGCCTCAACACGCTGCAAAATCGAATATAAATTTAATGCAATTTTATACTAAGGGCCTACTATTAGTTCATAATATTTGTTTCTTCTATGGCTGTGTTCAGGGAGTCGCTATCAATGCAAACACTACCACTGCTGTTCATGTTCAAGGAGCCAATTGTGTGTTAATGATAGCAAGCTCTATGAACGCTATATTGGATTTGTGTTCACATTCAGTCATTTGTTGTGACATTCACATTGAGGTTAGGGCACCGTAAACATTAATATTGAGTTAAAAATTTCTAAGAAATATTACTACTGAAAATGCTTTTCAATCTGGAACAAAACCGAAGTCAATAGACCGATTGCATTAAGCGAAAATTGTTCTCCGCATGCAACGGCCACTTTCATTTGAAAAGTTACTCTTTTGAACAGAATGTACTATGCCTGTGCCCAAATATTTCCATGATGATGGCTGTCTGTGACCGTTTCCATCAATTTCTTTATGTACTATGACATCTATGCGCTTTTACATGAGAAAACAGCTTCTACATAAAGTTGAATATTGGTATTTTATGGGTCGCGCATGCGTTAATGCAATTGGTCTATACATCGGATAAATTTGGATAGAAGTACATAATTGCGAGATATTTTATAAGCATTCTCAGCAAAATTGGAATAAATTCAAATTAAAAAAAACTTTCCTTCTGGAACTAGGACTGGCATATATATTTGCCATATTATGAATTGAGAAGACTTTCAATTTCAAACTCACTTACTTTACCCTTGTCTTGTCACTTTTGTGCAGTCCTAAATATGTGTTGAACATCTTGTTAGTTTTTCCACAGAATGTACGATATAATTGCATTGTAATAAATAAAAAAATACCACTTAGAATGTAACACTTTTATTAAATTTTTGTTTGAATAAACAATATCATTAATTTCATTATTTTTCGATAAACACGTACAATTTACTTGCTGACGCAAACACCATCCATGCACTACCTCGGAAGAAATAGCGTTGAAAGTTGAAAGCACAGCTCACCAACAACGAAAGCATTTAGTTATGCGTGACACACAAAAGTTCATGACGTCATGATAGCGTTTGTAGTAATACAAATGAGCTCCGTGAACAGAGCACGAGATAGTACAGATAGTGACTCCCTGAACACAGCCTGAATTGTTTCAAATTTATGTATATTAAAAATGAGAAACACATTTAAATGACTCGCTCACATCTAACAATAAATCTTGAATAAAGTACCTATGTAATAAATACGTTATAGGCATGCAAGACTTCAATTACCTCTCTAGTAATGATTTCGAATTAACTCTGGAATTGGGTTGTGACAAATATCCTCCAGCAAGTATGTTGGAAAATGAGTGGGAAAGGAATCGGGAAGCACTTCTTAACTACATATGGCAGGTATGTGCTACTATACTTACAAGTACGCTGTTTTGATAAATAAAGGAAATAAATCCCTATTTTGAGAACTTTCTCAATTATTTTCTGTTCTACCTACATTTTTTTGTTGAGAGAAATTAAGAAGTTGATTTAGAGACACAACCTGCCCCGGTGGCAGTTTGAGTTGAGAATTGGGAAATGTAAGTTTTAATTGGTTACATTTTGACATATGCCATATGTGTCATCTTGCAGCCAATCAAAACAAGCATTTTCTAACCTGTCAACAGGAAAGGTTTTGTCTCAAAATCGCGATGTGTGAACTGTGTGAAGTATGAATATTGAATATATATTTTTCAGAGTCATATAGGAATAAAGGGAATAGTTTATGATGCTGTGACAAAAGAAGGTATCCCGAATACTGTAATCCATGTTAAGAATCTCACCAATGGCCGTTCTGACGACATTCAACATGACATAACATCAGGTTTGAGAAATTATTCTGTTTTGGTTTGTTTACCAAATAGTTATTGAATCTATATTTGCAGTGCATGATGGAGACTATTTTCGATTATTGACTCCAGGAACATACAAAGTAACTGCCTACAGAGATGGTTACCTACCATATTCACGATTAGTGAACGTTATCAGCAGGCCCTATAGTCCAGCACAAAGGGTTGATTTTCCATTGAAACCTGTATCTGTGAGTTGGACTTTTTTATCTCCACCATAATAAAAAAAATCTTTTATTTTTCCTCTTCTAATTTTCTTTTCCAGTTACGCCCCACTCTAGATTCAGCATGGAACAATAATCCACTATCATCATCAGAAAATCTTTTTGTACGTACCAATTCATTTGTAATTTCTAGTAGCAGTAGCTCCTACACACCCACGAATTTTCTGACCAACTAATCGATCGATTCCGTCAATCTCATCGAGACTTATTTGAACTGAAAGACTTAAATACGAGAAAAAATTAAGCTTTTTGAAAACAATTTAGATGCGATTGAGGATCTGAATGCGCGCCCTGCTCATCACCGTTCAGTCATCTAATCCGTTCTGTATTGCTCTTTTCGGATGGGCTTTCTACACAATCGAGTGATTATTTTAAGAAGGGAGATATCAGAAACAACGTTTTATCATTGTGAACGCTACTTAGGTTAGAAGAGTATAAGGCTATCCAATCTTAATGAGTATGACTGAATTGTTAGAATTAGTTCAAAATCAATATTATAACTTATAGTGTAATTAGCGCCATCTGTCAACTTGATGCATAACAATTAACGCTGATGTCATATATGTCAAAAAAAAGGACAATATAGAATGTCAAGTTGATAATGGTCGTTACTCTCGTATTTTATTTGTCTCGTTAGTTTTCATTATTTTGTATTCAGTTAATATAGTTTTTGTGACATAATCTTCAGAACTTTTTATTACCCGAACCATGCCTGAGTTTCAATAGGTTATGGGCCCAGACAACGTAGTTTAAAGTAATTAAAAGGAAGATTACACAGGCGTGCAAGTATACAAAAAATGGCGAATTACCAGATAGGTGTGCCTAAATTAAAAGGCCGGGACAATTATGATGAGTGGGCATTTGGAGCGCAGAATTTCTTAATCCTAGAAGGTTTGCAGCATTGCATTAAGGCGAGTACAAGCGCAGGGACAAGTGCTACATCGAGTACGACAACAGATCCAACCCAAGCTGAAGCTGCAGCGAAGCTTGAAGATGAGAAAGCTAAAGCCAAGTTAATCTTAATGATTGATCCTAGTTTATATGTCCATATTAAGTCTGCAGAGACAGCCAGAGATTTGTGGACTAGGCTGAAGGCTATGTTCGATGACAGTGGATTTACAAGAAGAATAAGCTTGCTGAGAACGTTAATTTCTACAAGGTTAGAATCATGTGAGTCAATGGGTACTTATATTAACCAGATTGTAGAAACTAGCCAGCGATTACAAGGCACAGGTTTCAATATAGATGACGAATGGGTGGGTTCGTTGATGCTCGCAGGATTGCCTGAGCGATTTATGCCAATGATTATGGCAATCGAACACTCTGGCATAGCCATCACGACTGATTCCATCAAAACCAAACTTCTAGATATGGAAGGAAGTGACGTCAATAAGGCAAGCAGTGCATTTTATGCAAATAATAGTAAGCCATCTCACAAGAAGGGCAGGTCAACCAACAAGACGGGCAGTTCAACCAATGACAGTAAGGACAAGCTGAAAAACATACAATGTTTTAACTGTAAAGATTATGGGCATTATCAAACGCGATGTCCAAAACCAAGGATTAAGAAAGACAACAACAAAGAAACGAAAACTGGAAATGCTTTCAGTGTGGTGTTCTTAAGTGGGGCGTACAAGAAAACAGATTGGTATATTGACAGTGGTGCAACTATGCATATGGTGTCAGATACTCAGCTAGTAAGAGAAAAAGGTCCTTGTCAAACAAAAGAGATATTGGTGGCCAATAACACAGCAATTCCGGTAGTCTATTGTGGCGATGTCAAAATTACCACAGTTGTCAATAGTGAGACACATGACATAGTTGTCCAGAAAGCTCTCTGTGTGCCAGATCTTACGACCAACTTACTTTCGGTAAGTCAATTAATCAAAAATGGTAATAAGGTAGTTTTTGATTTACAGTGTTGCAAAATTTACAACAAGCACGCTGAGTTAGTAGCAGTAGCTGATTTAGTTAATGGTGTCTACAAGTTAAACATTTGGTCAGAAAAATGTTTTTTAACAAGCAGCAGAGAAGTGACAGCAGAAACGTGGCATAAGAGACTTGGTCATTTAAACAGTGCTGACCTAACGAAGATGAGAAATGGTGCTGTAAACGGGTTAGTATGCACTGAAAAAATAGACATTGGAAAGTATAACTGCACAACATGTTGCGAAGGAAAACAACATAGATTACCTTTTCCAAAAAAGGCTAAGCGAGCAAAAAATGTATTAGATTTGATACACTGTGATTTATGCGGCCCAATGGAAACTAAATCCATAGGAGGCTCACGATATTTTTTAAATTTAGAAGACGACTACTCTAAGTATGGGTTTATTTACTTTTTAGAGTCCAAAGATCAAGTAACAGAATGTTTTAAGGTATTCAAGAATCTTGTCGAAAATCAACAAGAAAGAAAGATAAAAATTTTGAGGTCCGATAACGGTGGTGAGTTTGTGAACAATGAAATGAATACTTACCTTAAAATGAATGGCATAATTCACCAACAGACAAACTCATATACCCCAGAACAAAATGGAGTTTCTGAAAGGCTCAATCGAACAATTGTAGAACGAGCAAAGTGTTTATTATTCGAGGCAGACTTAAAAAAAGAGTTGTGGGCAGAGGCTATTAATACTGCTATATATTTACGAAATAGATCGCCAGCAACTGGTTTACCAGACAATAAAACACCTTTTGAAATGTGGTTTAAGAGAAAACCAAACGTTAACCATCTTAGAATTTTTGGCAGTCCAGTGATGGTACATGTTCCTAAAGAGAAGCGTTTGAAATGGGACAGGAAGGCCGAGAAGAAAATTTTAGTAGGTTACAGTGAAACTGTAAAGGGATATAGGGTTTATGATCCAGTAAAGAGAAAAGTATCTACAAGCAGGGATGTGGTAGTCTTTGAAAATCATAAAGAAAAAGCCTCAGAACAACAGAAAGTTACAGAAGAAGATAAGGTACTAGTTTCAGTGGGGGATCAACAGCAAATTCAACCCGAGCCAATTCCTGTTACAGAACGTGAACAAAATGAAGGCTCAAGCAGCAATTCCTCAGCCGATTGTGACCGTTTACCTGATGGAGACATGCATGATAGTGACAGTGATTATGTGTTGGATGGAGAAGACAGTGAAGAAGAGTATTCAGTTAATGATCTTGAGTCAGAGATATCTCAACCAACTAGAAGATCACAACGTATGCCCAAACCAAAAAACTTTGACGATTTTGTGTCCTACATGTGTACTAGCAGTTTGGAAGATGACCCTCAAAGTGTATTAGAAGCAATGTCAAGAGCAGATTCGACTCAGTGGCGGCAGGCAATGGAGGAAGAGATCAGTTCATTCAATGAAAACAATGCGTGGGAAGTGGTAGACATTCCACAAGATCGTAAAGTGTCTCTAGATCAGTGCAAATGGGTTTTTCGCAAGAAAATGGATGCGGAAAATAGTGTTAGGTTTAGAGCAAGATTGGTCGCTAAAGGTTTCACACAAAAATATGGGATAGACTATAATGAGACTTTCAGTCCAGTTGTAAGACATTCGACTTTGCGTATGATGATTGCATTAGCTGTAAAATTAAAATTGGATTTAACACATTTGGATGTAACCACAGCATTTTTGAATGGTGAGTTAAATGAAAACGTTTTTATGCGACAACCTGAAGGTTTTATTGCTCCTGGGCAAGAAAATAAAGTCTTAAAATTAAATAAGGCAATTTATGGGCTCAAACAAGCGTCTAGAATTTGGTATCAAAGGGTTGAAGTAGTTTTAACAGAAATGGACTATCAAAAATCGAAATATGAACCTTGTCTTTTTAAAAAAATCACGTAAAAATGGTGTGTTAACTGTTATTGCTCTTTACGTGGATGATTTTTTTATTTTTTCTAATTGTATTGAAGAAACAGAAATTTTGAAAAATAAATTAGGTTCAGAATTTAGAATTAAAAATTTGAGAAGTTTGTTGGGAGATATATTAGGCAGGAAGTTAAACTGTACCACTATATATAATGATAATCAGGGTGCACATAAACTTGCAGGAAACCCTCTTTTTCACAAAAGATCAAAGCATATAGATGTGCGACATCATTTTGTTAGAGATGTTATTTCTAGCAAGTTAATTGTGATTAAATATTTGGATACTGATAACATGCCTGCAGATATATTTACTAAAAGTTTGGGTAGTATTAAACATTATAAGTTTGTTAAGTGTTTGGGTCTTATAGCAATGTAAATTAATGTTTTAAAGAAGGAAAAATATTGTTTTGATCTAGTGGGGGTGTTAGAATTAGTTCAAAATCAATATTATAACTTATAGTGTAATTAGCGCCATCTGTCAACTTGATGCATAACAATTAACGCTGATGTCATATATGTCAAAAAAAAGGACAATATAGAATGTCAAGTTGATAATGGTCGTTACTCTCGTATTTTATTTGTCTCGTTAGTTTTCATTATTTTGTATTCAGTTAATATAGTTTTTGTGACATAATCTTCAGAACTTTTTATTACCCGAACCATGCCTGAGTTTCAATATGAATCTGTCAAAGGTTGTTCGAAAATTGTAGAAGTGCGTATATAGCAAGATTTCTAATCTAGAATTTTAATCTTTCAATATGAAACATTTTCCAAATAAGTTTCTCCTCATTCTCATATATATATATATATATAATATCTCTAGATACCACCTTACATGAGAATCCAACCTGATAATTTCATCAACCCGAGGCTTGATGATGAATTAGGTAGCAGTGAACAACAATGGGCGAATTGGGCCGAAGAAAATGAACCCATCATAGAACCAATAGCCGTGCAATAAATGTATTATATATAAATTCTGTTTTAAAAATAAGTGTCAAATATATCATTATATCATAGTTACGATAAACACTCTATAATATTATATAGATCTTGGTTATGTAAATAGCGCACATATTAAAACAATGTTTAGGTAATTTTTTGCAGTCTGAAAAATGAGAACAGTCCAGAGATTGAGTTTAGTTTAGTGGAAAAAGAATGAGGACCATTTTATCATTGTTGTGATGACTATACATTTTTCATACTGTATATATTTATCAAATTAATTAGAATGATATAAGAATTTAATATATATTATTTTGTTGAAAGCATAAAAGACAACTAAAACGTATGAATTTGTTTTGTTCCCAGGTTTCCCTTATCCTAATCGTTGAGCGAAAAATGTATTTGAGTTCCTTTGAAAAAGAGAACAATTTAAAAATGCAATTATTTGATCTATCACGAGATAAAAAATTCAGTTCTCTTGAGTAAATTACTTTGATTTTCAACAGCTAACTGATCACACTGTATATTTTTGCACTCTCTGATAGTCACTTTTTTCAGAAGTTAAAATGATATAGGTTTTGGAAGGTGTCCAACTATTACTAAATATATTATAACAATTATTGTTGATCGTCCCTCCAACAGAATATCCTGCCAGATTTTCAAATCAAAGCGCGCCTTTCCGTTCTGGAATATGCGCATATATTTAAAAAATGACAGGTAAACCTGATCGAGCAACTATTCAAAGTTACCCCCTCCCTGTGAGTGTTATATCCTCTCCTCTATACATTCTAAGTTGGACGGTTGAAAAAACCGCCTGCTAGACGAGGTAAAAAAAAATAACCTCACTTTCATCTTTATCTTTCATACAAAATTCAACCATTTTCTGTACAGTCCGTTCCGTTGCCCGGTGAACGATTAAATTATTTACGGAACTGCAGAGGACTAATCTTTTTCATAATAATTTAGAATAGTTAACAAACCGTAAATACAACACAACAAACATGTTTTGGGGTGAGTACATTAATATAATATCTCGAATTTATCCAGTTAACATTCGATTAATTTTTATCAAAGAACACGTGTTGCAAATTTTCATTTACATTGTTTTATATCTACTTTAACGACAATTTACGTTATTGTTTTTTTTGATCCAGCTTTTTTCTCATCTATCCCAATGAAACTTGAGAATCAATAAATAATTTCAGAAATATTCAGATCAACGAAATGAGCAATTGTTTTTTTGTTTTTGTAATGTACAATTTTAGAAAGAAATCCTATCAACGAGTCGAGAAATTGTTGAATAGCGTTCTCATTTATTTATTACGTTGATATAACTACAGCTTCATGTTCATTTCATAATTATTGCAAGAATACTATCGGTCAAATGGTTTTGCATACTTAAAATTTATCTTTCTAAAGAATATATAATTACCAGAAACTTGCATTCATTATGACTTGAATGCAACTTGAATTATATTGATGATTTATTCACAGGACTGATAATGGAACCGCAAAGGCGGTATACCCAAAAAGTGAAGAAAGCATTCCATATATCCATGGCTGCCCTAGATATATCAACGTCTTCAGAAGAACCAGCGCAAGTAATGTGCGGATTTGAAGGAAGAAATTATCTTTTGTGCACACTCAAGAAACCAGAAATGTTGCAATGTCCATTGGATTTAAATTTCGAGGTGAGTACACAAACTAGGTATTACAATCGATTTCGGTTTACTATTCAATAAAAGAGCAGATTTTTGGGGATGCAGTCATTTAATTAATAAAATTCATTGAATTAAGCCATATTTTCGAGAATTTTTATTATTTTCGTCAGGTTTAAGGTCGTGAATTTAGAATAAATTAACTGCAAACAGGAACGATTTCATCAAATACAAATGTTCGTTATACTTAGGTTGGCAGTGAATTATCTTTTGCTGCAAATGGAAAGTGTCATGTTCATTTGACGGGCTATTTAATCGAGGAACCTATGGAAGACATGGAAGAACTTGAAGAGGAAGAGTCTGAACAAGAATCCGAAGAAGAGGTTGAAATCAGTCAAAAGAAAAGGAGAAAGCAGAAAAATGGACGTAAGTGTTATTCTTTCGCGATATTGGTCAACAAGATAGCTTTTAAATTTTGAACTACTATACTACTACAATTGAACTACTATAGTATGTTCAATATATAGGATTTTTTACTCATTTTAAATACTTAGATCATACTGTATTATATGAACTTTTTTCAAGTAGAGACTGAATTTTTCCATATTATGACTTTATATGTTTTCCATGCTTTTTTTTTTTCAAATTCTGCTTATATCTAATTTAGCACCTGCGAAAAAATCCAAACTGAGTGTCTCTGATCAGACAACAGGTGAAGAAGATTCTGGATCAGAGAATAGCGATGTAGACATAGGTACGCTGCTCGAAAATACTCTTGAAAGTGATGACGATGATGCCACATTCAAGGGAGATGAAGAAGATGGCGAAGAAGAACAAAGTGCTGAGGATTCGGATGATGATGAGGATGATGACGATGAAGATGATGATGAAGATGCCGAGGTAAGAACTTAGAATATAATACTGTAGGGATGACTTTAGTACAGTGCACACGGTCATAAACACTAGATGGTGGGGGTCATTCCTATTCGCATAGACGTCAATTTAAGGGCATTTTTGTCATGGAACAAAATATAAACGTAATATTTGCGCCTGCGCCAACTGCCACTATTTTTTCGAGCACCTTGTACATGTGCTATGAGGAATACGTTTTCAATGTACAAAATAACAATTTCTATAATCAAACGAATTTGAGTCAAACTTTCTTCTTGGTTATTTTTGACCGACGAACCCAAACGGAGGAGGTATACAATTCGACTGTCTTTTGACTTCTCACTTTATACATAAAGGCGTTTTAATTTCAAATTTTATTAAGTATTGATGATTTTTACTTGGCTTTCCTTTTTAGCTATGTTTAATTTATTCAATGATCCTGAACTAGATGTTGACTAGTGTTAACTACATTTTATCTATAATAGGAGGAAGAAAGTTCTTTGAGTGAGGCAGAAAGTGAAAAGGAAGAAGTCGAAAAATCACCAAAGAAGAAGAGCAAACAACTGAATGGAGTAGCAAAGCCTGAAGCATCACCTAAAGCGAAAAAGGAGCAGGTGAAGACCCCTGAACAGAAGCAAAAAGCAGCGAAAAACGATGTCGCTGCCAAAACTCCCAAAAAGAAGGAACTGAACGGTGGTGTTGTCATTGAAGATATCAAAGAAGGAGATGGAGCACCTGCTAAGGCTGGAAAATTTGTTAATGTAAGTTGTTTGACTTGCGGATTATATGCAGATAATTAGCTGCTGCTTACTGACAATTTACCTTTTGTGTTGCTGCAGGTATATTATGAAGGAAGACTGAAACAAAACAACAAGGTATTCGATGCCACCAAAAAGGGTGCTGGCTTCAGTTTCCGCCTGGGTGCTGGAGAAGTGATCAAGGGCTGGGATGTTGGTGTAGTCGGCATGAAGCCCGGCGGTAAGAGGAGGATCATTTGCCCACCAGCAATGGCGTAAGTTTTTTTTTATTATATCTTGAATCGTCATTTTGTGAAACATACAGATCGTGCATTTTTGGAAGAATCCAACGTTAATATTTTTGAATATCTCTGAAATATTTTTCAACATTGTTGGAGCATCTAATTTCTAAACTGATTTAGTACTAGACAATAATTGTTTCCTCTGGCATATTACATAAAATATCAATGGACATACAGGATAAACAATAGTGGTCTCAGTATTGTTTCTTGAGGTACTCCAGTTTTTACAGTTTAAGGTTTGAAGATTTTTCTCAAAATTGCACAATTTTAATTCCTTCAATTTATTCCATCAAGCTGAGTAGTTGATATTAATATTTCGTGCCATTAGGTCCAAAAAGGTTCCCCATTGGACCATTTCTTAATCTTTTGTATTTTCTCATATCTCAAACATTTATCGACAATTTCAGGCTCACTGTAAAGTAAAACGCCAGCAAGTCGAATTAAAAATATTTTTTAAGTATGATAAGTTTCTTTTACAGGATATAAAATATTTTTTTTAAATAAACCCTTCATATTTGAAAATTATTTTCTACTTTTAAGCTCCGTCTGCTATTAAAGTATGTTTTGTTGTATAATTTATTTTCTTATTTTTTAGTCTCGAAATCAAACATAATTGAGACTTGATTTTTAGTATATCGTATTTATGACAATAGATCTTATGTCATTTGTACCGCGACTTAGTGCTACATGAGCACATTTTAATTTTTTGCAAACTCACTTCATAAATGATTTGCAACCGACAATAATATTACAGATATGGACAGAAAGGATCACCACCTGCTATACCAGGCAATTCAACGTTGGTCTTTGAAGTTGAGCTCAAGAAAATTCGTTAAAATTACATAATGAGGGCTACACCGTTATTCCATCATCTTATACCCCCCTCCTATACTATATATTGTCGCATTGATTTTTTTCCTAGTGAATGTTAATTTTTGTATGTTACACTATATCAGTTTTTTTACTCTACATACTTCTTATATTATTAATTGAAAGTCCAATAAACCTTTTAATTTTTAAATACTATTTTATTTCTCGCAATAATAATGGATTCTTATCCACACCGTCGCAGAATTAATTTGTATTATTCTAATTAAAAAGTTGTTATTTGAAGTTGAAACACCTGTTTTACTAGCAGGAATCTTCAATGAGAGCATTTGATTAAAGAATTATTTAAAATCTTGGAGAAAACGTCTTCGTCATTCTATGAAATACAAATCAAAACAGTTTACTGGGAATCGAGGGAGAAAATATCCAAAAACTACTTAATTTTGTATTCTATTTTTGCCATGAAGGTCTTGTGCAACTGGTAAGATGTAACAAAGTTGGCGTCATATAGATACCAGGGTACAAGAACATTTATGGCAACGAAAAAGCTGACTCTCTGGCTAGAAAAGGCTCTGAAAGGCCTACAACAGGCCACGAGCCATTCTGTGGACATGCAAAATAACATGTCAAAACAGAAACAAGAAAAAAATGGAAATCAAAGCTGAAAACCAAATACTGGCACGACCTAGAGCAGGCCAAGCGCCTGCTAGACTGTCAATACTCAAAGGAAAATAACGTATTTCTCCTAAAAAAAATGATCTGAGAAACTTGGTCGGAATCACCACAGGTCATTATCCAATCAAAAATCACAAAATGGGTTTTATTGAAGATGATTCCTGCAGATTCTGCGAAGAAGTAAAATCTGTAAATCACTAACTGAATGCGAAAACTTACGACCTAAAAGACTGGAGTCCTAGAAAGGGCGTTTCCCACCTATACCTATGAGGACTTGAAAGCCTGTGGCGCATGTGTAAATTAGGAGTCTAGTACGACATCACGGGATGGTTTGAAAGATCTTAAGGTCGAGATGCCCCACAAAGGGAAGTGTCCCCGGTGCTCGTCATTTTCATAATAAATAGTAATTCTATCTTTCTTGAAATCTATATTTAAAAAGATGTTGGTTGAAATTACTTTAAATGTTTGTATTTTGTAGAGAAGAAACCTAACGTAACTATTTTTAAAGATTCTGATAAGTGTATTCAGTATTTGTTTAGACGAGTAAATATCCGAAAGAAATACGATTTCTTTGGTTTCTAGGTAGAGAAGAAACCTAGAAAAAAACCCATATGATGAAGTAGTTGAAAGATAATTATATGCAAACGAAGTATGTTTATTTGTCTAGAGTTAATGAAAAAATCGGTTTCCTTCAATATATTCAATTATCCGAACAATCTACGACAACCATTGGTCCGGTTGATCGAGTTTCGGTTGTTCTATTTTCGTCAGCAGTCTTAGCTGATTTTCAGTTTGAATCAAGTACCCCTTCTATAATATTGGTCTCATTATTATAACTGTAATTACACTGGATAAAAAAATGTATAATGATTATACAGCTACATAATACACGTTCTAATGACGGCATTTAAAACTGAGTAAGGATCTGCATTAGCTGCTGGCCTACGATCCTCGAAAAAGCCCTTCTTCTTTTGTGCCACCTTTTTTGGAATTCGTACTGAAACTGCTCTTGTGCCAATGCCGTGAGTGAATTTATCAAATTCCGATGAGAAAAATTGACCTGTCAATCTTGCTCGATTATATTCTCCTCCTCTTGGGTCATAAACTTTCAAATGATCTTTGTGAGCTCTCTCCAGTTTCTTGATAGCCTCTTCTATATGCTTCAAGCCATCGTTATCGCGAGTTCTTTTCGTTGAAAAAGTCATATGTAATCCTGTAATCAAGTGCTTGATTCAAAAATGTCGGCTTAGGAAAAAATATATAAAAAACAGTTTGTACAAATACATATAAAAAGGTATACGTCAAGGATGCAAACTTTCACCAATCTTATTCTACATATATACCTAAACATGTTTATAGATCAGTCTCTGAAAGAAAAGCCAGTTGACACTGTTCTTATAAGCAGAGAGGACAAACTAGTGACAGTTTGACTAATCTGATAAACTCATGGCTACTACTGTCATGCTATCTAGAGACCATAAGAGCAAAGAGATTTGTGCTAAACTTATTAAGGCAAGCAAGATTCATGGATGGAACTACAATCCTCGGTAAAAATATTGGAGCGAATCATCTACAAACGGATCCAGATTGTTATTGGGGATTTCCTTGTAGATAACCGATATAGATTCAGATAGTTCAGATTGATCCTTGATGCTATCTGGTGAGTCGTTGAAACAATCCAGGAAGCATTTGCTGTGAAGAGATGGAGAAGAGTCTCCTACTAATAGAGCTGAGTGTTCCCCAAGGCTCATTGCTTGGACCACTTCCGTGAATTAGAAGATGTCCAACTAATCTTTGAGAAAACGTATATCAGTCTAATGTAAAAAGTTATTTAGATGATTTTAGCTATACATTATGAAACTGACCTGATCCACCCCAGTTGGGTAAAAGTTTCGGATGGAATGATATACCGACACCATAATCTTCAGCTATTCGCCTCAATAACCATCTGGCTATCCAAATATCATCTGCTGCCTTGATACTTTTTGTTGAACCTGTTTTGAATTCCCATTGTGCTGGTACAATTTCGACTTTTTCACTGTGTAAATCTATGCCACAATACAGGCAACATCTGTAAAAACATTCAACAATTTCTCGTCCAAATACAGTGAATGCCCCAACTGTGCAGTATGTGTGACCTGCAACAACATCAATGGATTGATAAGATTGTCTTATGAATCGGTTTGAACTAATATAATAAGATAATACAAGGGTTATTTATGTAGTAACCAATCTTGTACTGTTACAAAATGTTCACCTCTTTTTGTATGTTTCATTTTAATTTAAGTTGGATATATATGGAACTATACCTCTACTTTATATCAACGGATACTCACTTTTGGGAGATGGTTCGCCATTTTGCGGCCAACCGAATGGAAAACCATTACGAGCCATCAGAAAGTATTCCTGTTCGAAACCAGCTTCAACGTCATGATCACAAACTTTGTTCAGTGCCTCGACGCAGGCCTGTCTATGATTTGTCTTCGTTGGTCTTTCATCGGCATCGTATGTTTCGCATAATAAAAGTTTATTCTTGCCTCTTCGAATTGGATCATTGTACATAGCGATGGGTATCAAGTGGCAATCTGGTTTTTGAGGGGAAGCTAGAAACAATTCATATTGAAATTGACAGTTGCATGCGTTTCTGGAATGAAATAATCATATGATTTTTATTTGAACTCATCTACTAAAGTTGGCCAATCCCATTTTTTAAACAGAAACGCTTTACATTATAATAAGACTGTTCAAACCAAACTCGTCAGAAGCATGCGCATTTCACTTTAATTAAAATGCGCATGCTTCATAACCAGTGATCACAGTTTGAAACAAGTCCAAACTACTGCTCGAGTACCTACCTTTATTATTAGTACGATGTCGAAATTAAATGAGCAGAGTTTGTTTGACTCTATAGTATTGATTCATTTCAGAAATAATAGTTCAAGTACAATTTACTACCTTGATTTGTGTTTACTCCATTGTAAGTCCAATTAGGGGCATCTTTGTAAGTATTTGGCACAGTGTCCAATACTCTGGATTTACTTCTCATATGTTGTCCAGATCCATCAATCCAGATATATGTAGCTTGAATTTTACATTCTGGTATTGGTAGGCACATGTACCTAGAAAAAAGGGGATAATAATTCTCAAGAAGAAACTGCTGTTGTTGCAATCAAGTGTCATACCGGTCATAAATATTTTTATCTATTTTTGCATTTGGCGAATCACGAAGACCAGATTGTAGAATTCTGGATCCATGGAAGTATCGTCTACAGATATGTATTAATTTCGTTGAACTTGTCGTGAATATCATTATATCAAAAATTGAATATGAAATTTGATTGACATTGAAGTTAAACCAAGCCTCCTAAGTAACTTTAATCTTTTTACATTCTATTACTTTCATTCCGATTACGCAAATTATTTTTTTCTGAAGACTTCATCTCGGATTTTTTTAACGTGACTAAAAATGTGTGGCTAAAGTTATTGATTTATTTATGAAAATTAAATACATTTTTACATATTTTCTTTTGGATGAGATAAAAGGAACTCTATGAAATGTAGATTGTTATATCAGTTTAAGAGCATTCGTCTATTTATTTTGGAATAATCCTATAACTTCTCATCATCAACATATTCATTTCATACTCACGCTCACGTGACATTATGTTATTTGTGTTGCCTATATATGAGTAATTTTACAGAAAAATTGTTCATTCTTTCATTTATTTCAACAAAATATTTAATTTTTATAAAAACAAAATTTTGATTTTAGATTTTGGATCACAGAGAAAAAAATCCCGTTCTGGTTTAAAATGGAACTTGTTATTTGCTTACTTTGGTTGTCCCATGTCCTATACCTAAGTTTACAAAAAACCATTCACATGGCAACATAGCACACTAATTCGGACAACGGCAAGTGTTCTGTCATGCTGTCATTGCACTGTCTGTTGTGTGTTGTGTTCTGTTGTCTGGGACATTTTTCTTAGCAGTGTAGTGTCACAATGGCGCTTGTTTCGTGAGTTAGTCGGTGTAATCAGTTTATAATCGGTGTTGTTAATACAATAGTGGAACTGCAAATTGAATTTGGCCTTACATTTGCCTTCTAGAAAATTAAAGTGACATTCCCGTTGAAATTTATCGTTAGTTCAAATATTTGCAGTAGAGGTATTCGGTTCGACATTCGACTGCTTGCACTTGTTAGTGGGAAATTCGGTTGTGACTGGTGTTGTTTGGTTAAAAAAAATCTGTTTGAGCCGTTGCCTTTGGAAAAATGAACAGGTAATTATTCTAGATGATTACAAAAGAGTAGCACATCAATTTATTTGTCGCTGGTACGGTTGTGATGCTGATTTTCATATCCTGTGTGATATATAATTTGGAGCGACAATTAATCAAGTTAATTCATATTTATTGTTTTGTCATATAGTCATATACACATATGAAACTTACTGGTGCGAATTGCCTACAAGTTATGTGTTCAGAATCTAGTGTTAGGTTTCTATCTACCTATCATAAAGATTTATCTACTTATTTTTATCAAAATTTTCTCCCCATCTGAGATCCTAATCATGGAGAAACGTACCTACCTATGATTTTCAACTATATACCTAAGTGTAACTGATCTGCTGATCTGCTTATTTGATAGGTCTGTGTCTTGATAGTTGTGTCTTTTTGATTGAAATAACTGTCCCAATGACTTCTCTTTGAGAGTGATTCTAATTATTGTAACATATAGATGATTCTCTATTTTAATTTAAGAATAATTATGAATTTAGCACAGACATAAGTACTTGTACTTATATATGTATTGGTTGTTATAAGTTAAAAATAGAAAACGTTTGAAAAGTCAAGTCATTCCATTCCATAAGTAATATTTGGGAATCCGAGGAAAAGTCGAAGAGCTGAACATCAAAACGTGAAACTAACAAGGTTGTCATCTTCAGGGATAGACTTGTTAACACGTTGACTGGTATATGATGAGGAGCTCTTGTTGTTTTAATTCTCTACATGGTTTCAGATATCTTTTAATTGAGCGAACCAACACCCAAAATTGAGATGATGAGTGTCGCAGAAAATTAAAAATATTCTTTTCAATTATTTTATCAAAACAACGGTCTCTTAAATGCTTTTTTTATCTTAGATATTGATAAAGATATGATTGAAATTTTGATAATTTTTCAATGTAACAAAGATTTGATACTTCAAGGCAAATGTAATGAATATATTGCTATGACAAAATAGTTCAAGCTGACATTATGCTGCTGTACAAATCATTTTTTATGAGGTCATACACCCCTTTTGTTATACTTACATATTTTAAAATATTATTATTATTTTATCATTTTTACACATGAAATGATAATAAAATATTTAGCATCTTACTTCCGCTAAGCGTTCTATTAGAAATTTTACTTCCTTATAAATGCCTACTCGTATTATTTACTTATGATATCTGTTGATTTCCCAGAAAAATATAGGTTCAATATATAAGTATGCTACTTACTTGCACTTTTAAATAAAGGGTTAACGGTTTTTAAAACATTCTTAAATGTTTGGAAATCATTGTTTTGAACAAAATTTATATATTTTTTAAGTAATTATATTTCATTTCTATTTTTATATACTTACAGTGTGAAAATAAAGTGACAGATAAATTCATTATTTCTCAAATTAAAGCAGCGTAATCTTTTTTGTGTGAATCATAATTAAAATAATGAATCAATATAAGTTTTAGAGGTTACGTTAAGCGGTAAAACGTCACTGATGAAGATTCATTCAAATGAACTTCAATATGACCACGTATTTGACATAAAACAGAATATAAACCTTATATATATATATAGATATACAAACGGACTTACGAAATGTCAAGATCATAACCTAATTTTCGTTTATTGACTTATTAAACGTCAGAATGACAAAATCTCAAAATAATCATTGAATGAATTGACATAAAATTCAACATAACCTGTAAAACATATTTTTATTTTTGATTTTAAATATTAAGTTCCCATAGAACACTAGGCTGCTTATGTTAAATGAGCAAAGATCTAAATATCACTTGAATAAAATTCATATTCTGGCAAAACACTGTTTGAATGAGTAGATTCACTGAATTCTCCTATATCGTGTATGGTAATATCCACGAGATCGCGGTCTTCTTGATCAAATAACAGTGTTACTTGTATTGCCAAGGAATTGTCAAATCAATTCATTTTTGACATGTCAAATGGGCATTCTCATGTTTGTAGATAATAATGGTATTTAATTATGACGTTTCTTATGGATACCAAACCAATTAAAATACAATTTCTTTTATTGATGTCAAATATTTTAAACGTCAAATTTGACAGATGATTATCATAACCTATTTTAAATTTAAATAGGTAATCAACTGATTCTAATTAATGTGAATTTTACGGTTTTACAACATTGGAAATTTCAGGCGAACCAGCTTACCTGTGACGTAATATTATAACTGTTTACTCAAATTAACTATGTTTGATTTTATAGTTTATTTGATGATATTCATTTGTGTTAATCCATTGCACATATTTCAATTGTCATAAAATTATATATACACATATTTGTTTGACTATAAAATTTTCCATTCTCATGGTATCGCTAGTAAATTACCGGTTTACAAATATATTTTGATATTAATAACAAACTCTTAGTTATATAGACATAAGTATTAGTCCTATAGATATAAGCTATCTAAATTACCTACTAGCAATAATTAGTAGACGCATTCGTTTAGTTTTGCCTTCATTAAAACCAAACTACGCATAAAATTAAACCATCATTCTTTTTTGACGGCGAGCGTCGAGATCCAGAATAAGACTACGAAAATATAAGTTAGGTGAAGGGGTAGCTTATAAAAATTAAAATTTGCCCTTCGAGTTGAACAAAATCCCAAACCAAAGCCCCCATTTTTTTTTTTCGAAAATTGATAAGTTCCAGATAAATTACAGCACTAGGAGAGTGGAGATTGTTACCGCCATATTTTGGAATCGCTAAAAATGTAAATTCAGCAATGTCATCTTCAGGCGCGCACATTAAAAGGGCTGCAATTCTCAACAAACATTTTTCGATCTAGGTTTATTTCAACTTTTTGCATTATTTTTAAACTTAAAATCCGCTGGTGGCTGGCTAATTTTGGGACACCCTGTATAGAACCGACTTTACTAGATAGTGAACTGAAAAATTCTATATTCAAATGGTGCTGGTCGAGGTGCTCTGGTTGGTACTAAAAATCTGTTCTTGATCATAATGATCTTATTATGGAATTAATAATCAATTTTACAATTCTGAATAAAGATATTTATCTTTTTAATTGGGAATAGAAATATATAACACACTAAAACAAAATGGGGATAAAAGTCCAAGTTAAATTTAACAAAATACCTACTTATGCCTAGATTTTTTGAGTAGTCTATTTACCTGCAACAGCGCCACCTCAAAGTTACCAGCACCAATAGAATTTTAACATTAAAAGTATTTTGTAATGTTGAGGGTACCAAGGTTAAAAAGTTGGACCCATTTTTTGTTTGTACAAAATATTTTTCTTAAACAAATAAATAGATGGTAAAGTGATTATTTTTTTAATGACTTAATTTCAGTATATAAAAATGTTCCAGTTAATATACCCTACCATGACGGTTCCACGTTGTTGAGATTCTAGAGCTAAAGATTATCATAATGATTATATTATTCTCTTTCATCATCAAAGTCTATTGGAGATCTGTCTTTTCTCTCTTTTACATCTAGAAGGTCGAATGCTTTCTTTACAATGCTAATATATAATATGTATTCAGTTATGTAACCCAAACAATTGCGTACTCTAGTTCACCAGCTTGTTTTTTAATATTACGTCATCTCGGTATCGATAAATAAACACATTTTTTTTTCTGTCTTGATTGAATAATACATATTATTATTATTCTTTCAAAAAAAGGCTTTTACATTAAAATAGTGAGTGGAATGTAAAAGTGGACAGAAGAGAAATTTTTTGAATGACCTCTACGGTAGGTGGAATGTCTAAATTACCCAAAAGTTTCATTGATATAAAGTGAAGAAGCGAATTAGGTTATACAGGGTATTTAATTTCACAACTTCCCATCTCGGATTTCTCGAAATGTTAATATTAATAAAGAAATCGCTGAAATATAAGTATATATACAAAAGTAGTTGTTTTACCCGGCCTTTCCCGGGCAAACACTGGTACATTGTGGTACAAAAAATACAAAGTTATAAAAAATCTTGAGTATGGAATCCTTCTATCTCAGAATCCTAATCACACGTAGAACCAGTCCAACACTAACCCAGATCCATCCACAGACATGCACCAAGCGAGAACAGCTTTCTCCTACATATTATTTCTTAGGGATTTCCTCTGGTTTGGAACCCTCCACCTTTAAATCCCAGTCGCACTGACACGCTCTCACAAAACAGTCCAGTGACACACTACACACAAATATAGCGGAAAATCCACGAACATTCAGCCATAGAGCTCAGAGATACTTCTTTGGGTATTACAGGTATGAAACCGTCAACCTAGGAGGCCCAGTCACACTTGCAGCCAGTAGCAAATCATTCTAATAACATTCAACTGAAATGACAAAATCCAGCCATAGAGTTCAGAAATATACAATAGACTTTCAGGTATGGAACCCACCACATAGAGACCCACGGGCACTGAAAGTATGACACTATTTTACTCAAAGTATGATAAACACGTGTGAATTTGAAATTTTAAAATAGCTTATTTGAGAGGTGTTTTCATAAATAATTTCTTTTGGTGTTTGATCTTTTAAAATTGGGCTATTCGTTTTTACCAAAAAAGTATTAAAAAAAATAAACAACTTTTTCGTAATAGGTGCGTACAGTTGGAAAAAAAGATATCGATGCAAATTTTGGTTAAAATGTTATCCCACTCGAAATTATTTTTTTCGTATTTCAAGGAATTCCAGGTGGGGAGTTTTGAAATGTGAATATCGATGATCTGCTGGTTTTCGCTATGAATTTGAGTAAAACATGAAATTTGGTGTTAAGTTCTTTATTATAGGTGTTTGATCACCTTCAGCGCCTACACATACAATAACAACAAATCATCTACGTCACTGTCTTAAATCAATCATTGTAGATTCTATTGTTGTGAATATTTTTTTATGATAACAGATTTCGAAATCATTCAATAGGTATATTTTGCTGCCTGTTTTCGATCTTGTCTAATCTAATTTATTATTCAGAATATAACAAACTATAAATCAAATTGATCATTATTTGATGAAGGCAATTTGTAGATGTACAGGGTGGGTAAATTTCGATGCTTTTAGAATTTTATCGCTGTCATAATTGACGCATTGATGGCGTATTAAGAAGATGAATATATGTGGCTTTTGGATTATCTAGATGATTTTTTTTCAACCAATTTGATTGCAGAAGCTACCAGCGTCCGTCTTTCTTTCATCTTCCGTATATAAATAAATTTTTATTTTATTTTTCGAATCGATCGAAAATAGATTGGCACAAGCGTGCCCTGGTTCGATAATGAAAAATATTAACTGATGATTTGGTAAATGCTTCTATATGTATTTATAAAATAATTTCTGAATGCTGAATCTCCTCAAAAACTTCTCCCAAAGTAGGTGGAGGGGACAATTTTTTTTGAAAAATATGAGACTACCAAATTAAAGAAGAGATTAAATGTAGCATTATTTAAATTGGACACTTTTCAAAAAATGTACGGTTTCCGAGTTAGAGCAATGGGAGAGTCTGAAAAATGTGTATTTCCGCGATGTTTTGGGAAGAATTAGTAACGTATTATCTTCTATGGTGAACGTTGAGTGATTTTGATGTATAATGTTACACTCAGTATGAATTAAATATTAAAAAATAATTTAACTGACTATTAGTCGGTGCACTGAAAAATACAAAATAATATTAATTCTATTGGTTCTGGTTCTTTTGAAATTGGTGCCAAAAGTGTTTACTTTAACTACGACTGCACAACTTCAAAATTACCAGTACCAATTCAATTAAATAATATTATTTTATATATTTCATTGCACCAACTTATAAAGTCGGTCCATTTTTTTGTAAAAAATATTTATATTCTAAATCTTCTAGCAGGATTATATTATGTACATACTTCCTTTTAATAACTTTATATTTAGCGCGGACTCTTTTGAGCTACAAGAATTCTATTTTCTCAATTATATAACTCTATATTTTTATGTTGCAATAACCTTGCTGGATTGAAAAGAGTTAAAAGTTACCTAACAAGCTCTGGTTCTGAAACTTTTAATTGGCATATACAGGGTGTCCGGGAAAATGTAGGAAATCTCTCGGATCCAGATAGAACATGAAAAATAAGATGACAAGTTCCTATGAAGTTTTCCCTTACAGGCCTTCCCTACGGAGAGATGCGTCCGTGAAGAACGCCGCTGGAAAAAGGTTTTTCTTTTAAATATCTTTTAGAGTACTTGATTTGATTTAATAAAAATCTAAAGTGTTGGACACTTTTTAAGTACCTCATATGTAACCTTGAAACATATTTAGCTTTTTTAGTTTACCAGGGGCGGGCTATGGTTTACACCTTAATGCCTAAATTTTCAGCACCCTGGATGATAATGTATTGTTAAGGAGAAAAAAATTAATAAAAGAATTCATGTTTTATTTTTATCTATTTATATAAATAAAAATGAATCGCCAAATGCGTTGCTAAGCGCAAAACTCGAGAACAGCTCGACCAATTCGGATAATTTTTGTTTTAACATTTTTGTTAAGGCATAAGGAAGGTTCTTATGGAGAGGAAAATCGTAACAATTGCGAGGAAAATAGTGAAAAGACCACTTTTCCCATACGCTTTCTAAGTGTGGTGTCAGATATGTCATACACGTCAAGAACCATTATCCAAAGAACACTTATATTATCGGGAACATTGAGCCTTTTTCCTGAGAAGGGACAAATGTTAAACCTACTCCCTCTAACACTGTGGAAATATAGGTGATAAAAGGAAATTATTTAAAATAATCAAGCAAGTAAAAAAATCATGTACCATAAAGCATTACAATAAAAATATTATATTACTGAAGTGTACAAAAGCAGAAAGTAATTTTTTGACCGACTTCCCAAAAGGAGGATGTATACAATTCGACTGTGTGCTTTTTTTTTGGTTTGTGCGCGTCTTTCATATAGTAAACGTACTCCGATTTTGATGATTTTTGATTCATTTGAAAGAGAAGGCTTGAGAAATGGTCCCATATTCATAAAAACGGGAATCCGACATCTCGTTCCCTCCGAAAACCGCAAATTTTGTCGAAAATTGAAAATCTGCGTTGATATAATTACAGATAGGACAATATCCGGAAACGTTTAAATTGAACATTTTTTCAAAAGAGTAACGGTTTTCGACAAAGAGACATTTTAAATTCTCAAATATACCTATTTTCGCTATGTGGAGAGGGCGATTTCTGTCGAAAATTGAAAATCTGTTTGCAGTACATGAAATACATAATTATTTGTGGCAACATTTATACTGAACATTTTTCCCTTAGAGTTACGGTTTTCGAGTAAAATCGGTGTTAAAATGGTAACAACTAAAATATTCAAGCGTATTTCCGCAGCGATGTTCTGAGATCTCAATAATAACAACTACAAGCAAGGAATATACGTGGGTAATAGAATAAGTACTATCTTCATTGGTATTAGTGAACGTTCAACGATTTTCGTGACTAATGTTACACTCAAAAGTGTGAAATAAATATTTTTTACAAAAAATTGGACCGACTTTATTAGTTGGTGCACTGAAAAGTATAAAATAATATTAATTCTATTGGGGCTGGTACTTGTGAAGTTGGTGCCAAAAGTTACCAATCTACCTGCAACTGCACAACTTCAAAAGTAACAGCACCAATAGAATTAATATTATTTTATACTTTTCAGTGCACCAACTAATAAAGTCGGTCCAATTTTTTGTAAAAAATATTTTTTAAGTATTCGTCATTTAAAATTGAGATAAATTAATAATTGAAGTGATTACTCTGAAATTCGTTTTATTTATTCATTTGTTCTATTGGACTGCACATGGCCAATAACCAACATAATTATTTATTTCAAATTTCATATATCAATTATTACTGCTACGGCAGCAACGCGCCGGGTACTGCTAGTTTTTAATAAAAGCGACAATGATTTCCAGTTGCGCTCTTCAGAGACGCATATCTCCGTAGGGCGGGCCTGTAGGGAAAAACTTTATAGAAATCTGTCATTTTATTTTTTCAAGTTGTATCTATGTATACGTTGAGTTGAAGTTGAACAATTCTGATGCGAAATAAAATATTTTATTTAAAAAAAAAACCTTTTGGATGGGTTTTTATATTATAGTTATGCTACGAATAGTGCATAATATTCTGTTTGGTCATACAGTGAGATTTTTAAGAATGATTAAGAGCTTTTCAGTCTAAAAACTGCTTTCCAACAGTTTGTATATATTCTCAAAAAAATACATCTAATAAAGTGATGAAAATCTTAGTTTAGAAAGTTTACTTGAAATCTGAATTAAATGATACTAAAAGTTATATTTTCTTTAACATTACCTGTCGTGCAAAAAACTCCGTAAAATGGCGTTTTTTGTATGGGGGTCCCCTTTATTATTATTAATTTGTCACTAAACTCTGATAAGTTTCAAATTGTAAGTAATAATAAATGGACTCAAATTTTTATTCCAAAGATTTCAATATGTGATTGACGTAATCTACTTTAAGAGATGAAAAAAAGACGTGAAAACTTACTTCGTGAAGTGCACAATTTAGATCCCCAGAATCTGAGTCTCTTTTACCATGAAGACAGCATTCAAGATCGAGAAAATCCACCTTGAGAAATCGCTTTACGGTTTAAGGCATCAACGACTAAATCCGTAAACATCCTTCCCTAGCTATACTCCACTATACTGGGTGGTTCAAAATTGAGATAATAAAATATAAAAAAGTTCATACGAATGTGACGGCTATGTATCTTATATTTCGAGATAAAAGGTGTTGAGAGTGTAGAGAAACTCACTTGCAGATTTGGCATAACTTTGTTTTTTTTAACATGTTAGCATCAGCTAACTTGGTAATTAATATTCAGGAAGTTGTTATTTTACAGAATGGATTTAACCAAAACCCTCTAATTAAAATGTTTGGTGCGCCTATGGGTTTTTTGTTATTTTTTTATTCTAAATGCTCATTCATAGTTTAAACTTGTTTTATAACTTGAAACTTTTCAATACGATGCTCGGTTCTCTTGAAAAATGTCAGAAAATACAGAAATTATAAATATTTTTTACCAAAAATTGGACCGACTGATAGTACTTTTGAAGTTGTGCAATTGTAGTTAGATAGAAAGAAGACTTTTGCCACCAACTTCACAAGAACCAGCACCAATAGAATTGATATTATTTGTTATTTTTCATGGCACCAACTAATAAAATCGGTCCAATTTTTTGTAAAAAATATCTAGGTATTTCACAATTTTGAATGTAACATTTGTCATGAAAATCGTTGTACGTTCACGAGTACTAAAGAAGATATTACTTATCCTATTGCCCATGTACTTGTTAGTATTCAGACTTTACTACTGCTGTAACTCGAAAACCTCAATTCTTTTGAAAAATGTTCATTTTAAATGTTGCTACATATAATCTCTTCTTTAATTTGATCGTCTCATGTTTTCAATCTTCGCTAAAAATTGCCCCCTCCACATAGCGGAATTAGACATAGTTCAGACTTTACCACTGCTGTAACTCGAAAACCTCAATTATTTTGAAAAATGTTCATTTTAAATGTTGCTTCATATAATCTCTTCTTTAATTTGGTCGTCTCATGTTTTCAATCTTCGCTATAAATTGCCCCCTCCACATTGTGGAATTAGACATATTTCAGACTTTACCACTGCTGTAACTCGAAAACCTCAATTCTTTTGAAAAATGTTCATTTTAAATGTTGCTACATATAATCTCTTCTTTAATTTGGTCGTCTCATGTTTTCAATCTTCGCTAAAAATTGCCCCCTCCACATAGCGGCATTAGACATATTTCAGTCTTTACTATTGCTGTAACTCGAAAACCGTAAATATTTTAAAAAAATGTTCAATTTAAACGTTACTGGATATGGTTTTATCTTTAGTTTTGCCGTCTCAGATTTTCGATTTTGGAGAAAAATTGCCTCCTCCTTCCCCTTCGAGGGTGATTCTTAGAGGGAAGGAAATTTTGGATTTGAGTTTTTCTAAATTTGGCACCATTTCCCAACTCTCGTCTTTCAAATGAATCAAAAATCATCAAAATCGGAGCACGTTTATTATACGAAACGCGTGAACAGACATGCATAAAAAAGCAAACATACAACCGAATTGTACACCTACCTCTTCCTTTTTTTGAAATCGGTGAAAAAACACACGAATCTCGAATATGTCTTGTGGAGTTCCCACCCATTTGAATTGTTTTTACCTCATTTTCGAATCACCCTGTATAGAGTGGCGGTAGACCGGTTGCTTCAGCTGGATCTGCTTGGTCTTCCATGAAACTAGGTCAGGTGTATGTATGTAGTTAGTATAAACCACCCACCAATGTGTAACGAAAGCTGTAATCCATGAATTTCATTCCGGAATTTGTGAGCTTGAAATCATGAATAAGGGACATCGTCGTCTTCTCTATCCATTTCTCGAAATGAAAGACTAGGTTGTTTCGTTTAATGTTTTCGGATTATTCCATGACATGGAAAATTATT
Source organism: Crioceris asparagi (assembly GCA_958507055.1). Classification (NCBI taxonomy): domain Eukaryota; kingdom Metazoa; phylum Arthropoda; class Insecta; order Coleoptera; family Chrysomelidae; genus Crioceris; species Crioceris asparagi. The sequence continues at coordinate 95,458,575 of OY293827.1, read as the reverse complement.
TGATCAACCTGGATTCGAATATGTGTTGATTACTGACGTTCCAGATTCCAAATATTATTTCCAGAAGTGTTCCATTTATAAATGTTATAGCTGAAAATTACAAATCTATCTACAATTATTTAAAGTAAATCATGTTCGTCACGAAATTAATAAAATCCACCCATCTCTCCGAAAGTCTGAAGGATACGAAACCCTTCGTGAGCGAGTTCGGCTTGGCACTTGGCCGATGTTTAATTACCAAGTTGTTGTCCTAATGTCAATTTGACAGCTCAGATTGTTAGTCTAGCAATGTAAATGCACCAATAAAATATTAAATAATAAAATTTATTTATGCAAAACATTTCAATTATAACATAAATGGCCTTACATAGAGTTAAATCACCTTCTGAGAAGTTGATAATAAATACTCATTTCCTAATCTAAATACTTCAGAGAATATGAAAAATTTCAGTTAGTGACACGAATAACCAGGTAATCTAATCACAGAACAGAACCTTTTTTGAAATAAATATTTTTCGCAAAAAATTGGACTTACTTTATTAGTTGATGCACTGAAAAATACAAAATAATATTAATTCTATTGGTACTGTTACTTTTGAAGTTGTCCAGTTGCGGTTAAATTGATAACTATAGGCACCAACTTTACAAGTACCAGCACCAATAGAATTAATAATATTTTGTATTTGTCGGTCCAATTTTTTGCAATGTAGATAGTACTTATCCTATTATCTACGTATATTCTTTGCTTGTAATCTCAAAACATCGCTGCGGAAATACGCATAAACATTTTGGATGTTACCATTTTACCAATGCTGTAATTCGAAAACTGTAACTCTAAGGAAAAAATCTTCATTATAAATGTTGCTGCAAATAATTATGTCTTTCATGTAGTACCCACAGATTTTCAATTTTTGAAAGAAATTGCCCTCTCCACATAGCAAAAATACATACATTTGAGAATTTAACATGCCTCTTACTCGAAAACCGCAACTTTTAAAAAAATGTTCAATTTAAACGTTTCCGGATATTGTCATATCTCTAATTATATTCGATTTTCGAGAAAATTTGCCCCCTTCACCTCCTTAGTGGGCGGTTTTCAGAGAGAACGAGATTTCGGATTGCATTTTTATGAATATGGGACCAAATTTCGAGCCTCCTCTTTCAAATGAAATCATCAAAATCGGAGTACGTTTACTATATACAACGCGCGAACAAACAAAAAAAGCAGACAGTCGAGTTGTATACCTCCTCCGTTCGGGGTTCGTCGGTCAAAAACAAAAAGTGACTTTGATATCCGGCCAAGCATATCCATATCATCTCTACTTTTAAAGTGTACTGCATTTTTATAGCCTTTTTTCTATTTTTTTTTCTAGATGAAGTACAAATGAAGTTCTAAACTACATTAAGGACGACGTCAACGAGCCAGCAACACGTCCACCTTCTTTCACTTCCCACCGACCTTCCCTTTTCATATTCTGCTTCCTCCGGCTACACCACATCATCTCGCTTCCTGTTAATAATCTTCCTGTTTACTGCAACGACGACGATAAGGTTATCTTCATCCTTCTTCTCATCGTCCTTGTCCTGGTGGGGGTTTGGTTGTTGTTCCTCCTTATTTTCAAAAAAATGCCATAAAACTTTTGACCCCCGCCTGCCCCCTCAAATTGCTGCTACTGCTGCTTCCCCTCTATCGGCCATCAACAACGTGTATGACCAACGGACGCGGCACTGCGGTTGCCGGTATGGCATCCTTTATGACCAAAAAGAAGAAGTACAAGTTCCAAGTGGAAATATGTTTGGAGGAGTTGCTCGAAGTGCCATTCGTGTCGGCGGTGCTGTTTGCCAAATTAAGGTTGCTCGATGGTGGCAATTTTCAGGATTGCAGTAGCAGGTAAGTGTGTGTCATAGCCCCCGCTAGCTTAATTTATTATTGACCACTGATACCAGATATAACGTAACAGGACACTGGTTCACCAATAATTGAGAAACGAACAATCGTTGAGTTGGTTACTATTAATTTAATCAATTAAACAAATACCCACACTCCGATAGGAAATTTAACAAACTAACTTGTACATAATAAATTGCTATACTTCAAAAGTTGACCCCTTTGAATGGATACGTCACTGGTTTAGGTTTTCCGTGCGCTGCGGCTACCTATACTAATCTCCGTTTCGCCCTGGTTCCAGATGATTCTCGGATCATATAGATGCAGTGCGAATAAAGGGAGGGGACTATTCCAAGGCATCTAGATCAATCTTCATTGGCTGACAGAAAGTACATCGGCGTGCGTATGGGATTTCTTCGGGTTTACTACAATAACAAAGGAGAGTGGTGGGTTCAATGTAAATAGATGAGGCCTTGTGGATCCAGCGCCACCAATTTAGTTCCTTTGAACTAAGAGAACGGCGCGAGGTTTTGAATATCAACTATTTCTACTATATCAAGTATTTTGGTGGTGTAATGAATTGAGGTGTAAAATAAAACTTACAAAACCTTTGTTATTATTTTTTAGAATATATATAAATATTATAAATGTATAAAGTTAATTCAAAGCTAGAAAAAAAAATATATATAAATGATTTTTAAAAAATTGGTTGCGGTATTGTACTCTTTTGTAAAAGGATATAAATTCAATTTAATTAACAAAGAAGAGCAAAATATTCCTAAATATTAACAATAGTAATTGGAGATGACAAAAACTACTCACAAAAATGCTATTTAATTAATCCTAGAAATAAAAATTATGTAGATGACTTTATTAATTTATTATTCAAATTTTTATTTATTACTCGACAAATTAAATATTTCATTGGAGCTCCTGGTACATATTAGATCGTTCTACTTTCCATGAAATTTAAATAGTTCTATCGTATTACTTGGAAAAAAATTAAAAATACCAAAATGGGGGTAGCAACCACTTTAAATTAAATTAAAATTAAATATTTTATCTGAGTTTCTGGTAGATATGGAATCGTTCTAGAGTACTGTTGCTTATGCGGGATCGTAAATAAGTGAGACTAATTTACAATTATTAAATAAACTTTATTTACACTCGAAAGTAGAATAATAAAAAATACAATTTCACTTTACCTTTGAATATTCTTACTAGCTTACTCTAACTCTGCTATTATTGTACACTGTTTCTTAACACTCTTCTGATCTTTCGAGCCGCCTCTAGTCTTTGATTCACCAGCCGCCACTGGGTTTTTCTCGAAATCCTCACTAGGATGCCGACCTGCGGCACTCTTTGTTATGGCCAATAACTTCTCGGGATCCCCATGGTATCAAAAGAACGCCGCCACTTTGAGGTCCAATGCTGCGGCTGTTCCTCTTGCACCGTGCAGTATTTTCAAAAAATTTAATAGTTTTATGGAATTTCGTGAAAAAACTGGAAAGTGCTAAATTGAGGATAACAACAAATTTCGCGAAAAACATTGGAAAAATAAAAAACCTCCAAGTGTTCTATCGAAAATATATTCGAAAATAACAAAATTGTTGAATAACAGAAAAAACACAATAGTTCTGAAGAGTTCTATCGAAAATCCTAATACTATTTTTTATAATATTCGTTTTTTTTCTATTATTCAAGGAAATGAGAAATAATAAGAAAATTAAAACAGTTCTGTTTGAAATACTCTCTAAAACTCTAATTCTATCGAAATGTTTAACATTTTTCAGTAAATTTAATAATTTATGTGATATTAAAAAAAATATTTTTTGAAAAAACCAAAAAAAAACTCACAAAAGTTTTGTTAGCAATTTTCTCTAGAACTCTTAGAGTTCCATCGAAAATCGAAATTTTTTTCTGTAAAATTAGCAATTAATAGGATTATAAAAAACGAGAATATTAAAAATATTCATTTTTCAAGGAAATGAGGAAAAATAAAAAATAAAACAGCTCAAGTTTTTTGAATATCCTATGAATTATTAAATTTACAGAAAAATGTTATGGAGGTTTCTGATAGAATTTTTAGAGTTCTTGCGAGAACTTCAAACAAAACTGTTCAAGTTTTTCCTTCCTCATTTCCTTGAAAAATGGATTTTTTTAATACTCTCGTTTTTTTGATAATCATATTAATTACTAATTCTGTCGAAAAATTGTATTAGAATTTTCGATAGAACTCTAGTAGTTCTAGCAAGAACTGTAAACAGAACTATTGGTTTTTAAGACTTTAATTATTTTCGGATATCTTATGACTTACTATATCTACAGAAAAATATTACAAGTATTTTCGATAGAACTCTTACAATACTAAAGAGAACTCTGTACAGAACTATTGTGTGATTTTAGAAAAGTGGTTGCTACCCCCATTTTTGTATTTTTTTATTTTTTCTCGGGTAATTCGATAGAACTATTTAGATTTCATGGAAAGTACTTTAGAACTATCTCATATCCATCAGGAACTCCGATAAAATATTTAATTTTCTTAAATTCGATTGCCAACTTCACAGGACCGTCGAGAAGAACCAACGAAAAGGTGTACCTAAGTAAAATTGTAAAACTAGACTATAATTTATAGGGAGGCAATTTCTCATCATCCAATATCTAATGTTAGAATCATCTTCTCTACATTACTAATGTATTGGTTTAATCTGGAATGTGGAGATTCTTCATTGTTCCAGATTTCAAATTATTTATATCCCTCACTTAAATTTCTGGACCACAGAGATATACAGAGTTCATTGTCCGTGGAGCTCTACGATGGAGGGCGGCCTTGCATTTGGCCGACCTCCAATGCTATATAATAGCACCAAAGTAATGTTGTTATCTTGCGATATAATAAATCCTAGGTACCTACCTGGGTCATGTAACCCCCATAACATATAAAGCTATTATATTACAGAACAACTTCTGGGTCTATAGTATAGTTTGTTCTTTGCTTTCTATCAATGTTGGCAAGAGTACAAATCGATAAGGAATATCTGATAATGTCTACTAGATTGATGGCCCAGTAGTATTCCATTCAATTTAATTTTCAGCACAAATCTCAAAAGAAACTAGCTTCTGAAATTCTTGCAATTTCGATTACAATACCAGTCTCAGATCATTCGGCCGAAATATACTTATTCTTATTACTTTCATTAATCACCTCTTCTTCAAAGATTTAATTCAGATTTCTGTGGTTCTCAAGGTGAGCTATAAGGAAGCAGTATATCGTGACCACAGATTATTTCAACATAACCATAAAATCAACACAGGACTCGACAACTACTGTGATCTCTGTCCATACAAAATTGGGTGTTCCATTGCATCTAGAAGATGATTCAACGCATCCCTTAAAATACTGAATTTTTTCTGATGCTTGAAATGTTGAGATTACAGAATAGCAATTTAAGTTAACAGCATAAAATATTAACGTCCGATAAATAATTTTAACGGTTGTCTCACAGATTAGTATGATGCATGATATCAGCAAAATCTCCGATTGGTTAAAATGTCATAAGCTAACACTAAATTATTATGAAAAATCATCTTTCACTTTTATAGTCAGAAAGAATGTATCTACTGATTTCTTCTTTGAGTGCCGTACTCGTATCCGAGCATTGGCGGCTTCTCTGCCTTGAAAGTGTTACCACAGACAAGGGGACCTACAGTTTAACGTGGACTCCGAACCACCGATGTGCCTCAAGATAAATCTTAAGGGCACACCCTTCCATACAGCTGTACTAGGGAATATATACTCTCACTGGTTTCCCGTTGCCTTGCGAGAGGAGGAGAATGCAATGCGACAGAGACTCGAACGCGCGCCCGCATCAACGGTCACTCGTCCAAGCCGTTTCCACTACTACTACTGATTTAAAAAATCAAATTAAATTCAATAATGACAATATCGAATATTCCTCCACCGTAAAGTTTCTTGGATTATTCATAGATGAAAATCTATCAAGGCCCAAATACATTAAAAAATTGAGGAAACAGATAGCTCCAATAATTGGAATTCTATTTAAAACAAGAAATTATTTACTTACCTTTAAAATACCTGGACATTAATATACTTCTCATTTGTATACTCAAAGCTTCAATATTTAATTTCAGTTGTGGGCTCAGCAACAAAATCTTTACTGAAACCTTTGAAAATACTTCAGAATTAAATTATAAATTGTATATTCAACATGAATTACTGAGAATCCACAGTTAATAATTCATATAAACCCAGGACATTATTTGATATTTGTTCATTATATAAAATTAAACTTTGTATATGCATTCATCTTGTGGTGAATAATTTAAAACATTCAAATTTAGTTTTTCGATTTAATAGTGATCAACACATTCATTTAACTAGATGTTCCTATAATCTTTTATCAATAGAAATTAAAACAATAATTGGCAATTCTTTGTAATGGTATAAAAGTATTTAATGATTTACCGAATTTAAAAAAAAGCGTTAAAATAAGACTCAAAAATAGTTTCAAAAATATTTATTCATGGGATAAAATAAATAATTTTTAAATAGCTCTTTTTAATCACATTTCTGATTTCATTGTTTATTCCAATACTTATGTTTTTTGACCGACTTCCCAAAATGAGGAGGTATACAATTCGATTGTGTGCTTTTTTTTGGTTTGTGCGCGCCTTTCATATAGTAAACGTACTCCGATTTTGATGATTTTTGATTCATTTGAAAGAGGAGGCTTGAGAAATGGTCCCATATTCATAAAAACGGGAATCCGACATCTCGTTCCCTCCGAAAACCGCCTCCGAAGGGGGTGGAGGGGGCAAATTTTGTCGAAAATTGAAAATCTGAGTTGATATAATTACAGATAGGACAATATCCGGAAACGTTTAAATGGAACATTTTTTCAAAAGAGTAACGGTTTTCGACATAGAGACATTTTAAATTCTCAAATATACCTATTTTCGCTATGTGGAGAGGGCGATTTCTGTCGAAAATTGAAAATCTGTTTGCAGTACATGAAAGACATAATTATTTGTAGCAACATTTATACTGAACATTTTCCCCTTAGAGTTACGGTTTTCGAGTAAAATCGGTGTTAAAATGGTAACAACTAAAATATTCAAGCGTATTTCCGCAGCGATGTTCTGAGATCTCAATAATAACAACTACAAGCAAGGAATATACGTGGGTAATAGAATAAGTACTATCTTCATTGGTATTAGTGAACGTTCAACGATTTTCGTGACTAATGTTACACTCAAAAGTGTGAAATAAATATTTTTTACAAAAAATTGGACCGACTTTATTAGTTGGTGCTCTGAAAAGTATAAAATAATATTAATTCTATTGGGGCTGGTACTTCTGAAGTTGGTGCCAAAAGTTACCAATCTACCTGCAACTGCACAACTTCAAAAGTAACAGCACCAATAGAATTAATATTATTTTATACTTTTCAGTGCACCAACTAATAAAGTCGGTCCAATTTTTTGTAAAAAATATTTTTAAAATTATTATTATTACTTTTTTACTTTCCCTGCTATAAACATTTATGTTTATTGAGAAATAAATTATTATTATTATTATTATTATTATCGATTTAGCATTTTCAGACTATTATAAAAAAACGTAAAAAAATGCGGACGGACAACACGGTAAATCAATTTCGGTCTCGCACTAAATGTGAGATGAATTTTCTGATCTACAATGCATAACTAATTATTGAAATACGACGATTTTTATAGATATTTGATGAAAAATCGTGTGAGTGAATACAAACTAGATTTTTTAAATATGACATGACACATTTATCCATTCATGAATTCAATAAGCAAGAACCCGCAATTTGGTATTCCATAGACACGAGCTAGAAAATTACATGATAAAATAGACATATTTATTTATTTCACTTCGGTCAAGGTTATATATTATAAGCAGTAGACAAGACTTATTTCGGAGAAGGTATGCATAAATTGCCTAGACAAGACATTTCGCAATTATTATTTATCAATGTGTGACACTTCACAATGGAATACTGATTACAATTATTATTATTTACGAATGGAATGTAAGAAATCACATCATTATTAACGGGTCTATGCAGAAGAATAACGTTCTTTTTTCTGCTAACATTTATGAGTTATAAATTATTACAAAATTTCACTTTCACCATATTAAGGATACACTCATCAACAACTAAATGTGTAGGTAGTTCTTTCAAAATTTTCATTAGAAAAACATTGTGCATTTTGAAATGATCAAACAAAAACTGTAGAAGTGATGCAATATTTTTCGATCTGAATGTAAGTAAATAAAGTCCTTGAAGTTATCGAATTCCGATTCAGCGAGAAGTGCGGATTAATTGTCGCTTATTTGTCGTAAATTTGATGTGGAAATTAAAAATTTGTCGCACTTCTAGTTTTTACTTTCCTACGCTACTATAGTAGCTGTATATAAGGAAAGTATTGTAATCGTGTGAAATTTTCGGTATCGAGATTTTTACAAATGTTGACGTTTCAGAGTTGTCTAAGTCTAATAAACATATTTTCAGCCATTGGTCTGTCTGTCTGTCTGTCCGTCTGCCTGTCTGTCCGTCTGCCTGTCTGTGACAGCATTATCTCGGGAACGGATCGGTGTATTTTGTTGCTTTCTTTTTTATTATGTTTGGTACCAATACCACTCGCCGGTGGCACTGAATGATAATGATAATGTATATAATGGGTGCTGAGCTATAGCCAAGAAACGTGATTTACTCGAGACTGTAGCGCGAAAACGGCTCTAAGGATTTTGATTAAACTTGCCTGAGAGCCCTTTACCATCCACATACAGCGCCATCTCTGAGAAAAGCTCCAAAAAAGTTATGCTTGAATAAAATTCCATATTTTCCAGATGTTTCTTCAGATTCTGGCTAAACGCTTCATCTTGCTTGAAATAATGTTATATGACCATTGTTGTTTGTCTTGATATACTGAAAAAAATGAGTGGTATCACGATTTTACCAGAGGATTTTTACTTTTTGTTATAATCGGACGATGTTTTATTCACTGGAATTTTCCTGCGAGCGGTAGGAAAATCGTGTGAGTGGACACACCAGATTTTTTTTTGGGTGGGTGATGCTAACTTGATACTAAAGTTAGCACTACCACCCCCTAAAAACGTTGAATTTTGTCCGTTTTCGATTGCATTGTGCGTAATTTATTTTTCGCAAATTAGTTATGACGTGAAATATGTAGAAAACGTTACTTTCGTTTTTTATCTCTTTATAAGGTGTAGAACTCATGTTAGTACGACCACCGAGTAGAAAATGGTTTTTCCCGCTATCCAATAGTTAAATTTGGTGAAACAGTTTTGTCGCTAATTAGTTATGATCGATATCACAATCGATTTTGATTTTTCGGCTATTATAAAAATGAAACAGTGCGGACAAAACGCCAAATCAATTTCGGTATCGCACTAAATGTGAGATGAATTTTCTCGATTTATAATGCATAACTAATTGAAATACACCGAGTTCCAATTAGTTACGTAGTTTTCTAAAGTAAATCATCTTTCATTATGTTTTTTTAAAGGGTGGTAATGCCAATTTTAACCTAATCAAAATGAGCAAATGATTTAAATCCAAGCAGGAAGCAGGAAGAACTATTTTCTACACGATGGTCGTGATAACATGAGTTCACGTTAGCACTACCACATCTTATAAAGAGATAAAAAACGAAAGTAAAGTTTTTTTTAGTTCTTTCACGTCATAAAAAATTTTCGACAAATAAATTACGCACGGAACAGTCGAAAACGGAAAAAAATTTATGTTTTTAGGTGGTGGTAGTGCTAACTTTCATATCAAGTTAGCATCACCATCAAAAAAAAAAAACTAAAACTTAAAGTGCGACAAATTTTTAGTTTCCATAACAAATTTACGACAAATAAGCGACAATTAATCCGCTTCTCGCTAAATCGAAATTCGATAATGGTAGTGCTAACTTTGAGGATTTAAGTAAATTTTATAACATACAGGCTGGTCCAAACTCTGGAATTCGGTCGATTTCTCCTTAACGAAGCAAGCTAATGATAAAATTATTTTACAAGGTCCTATTCATATTTGATGCTTCATATCTTGAAAATAGTTTTATGTATACAGGGTGTTTCCTACTAAAGTAATTGTATATAATTCTGGTTCTTCTTATGGAGTGGATATAAATAAAAAAAAAAATTCTTAATTCTAGCAAAATTTAAAACAGGCTTTGTTGAGTGTCCGTAGTAAATTGTTCTTATATTTTAGGAGAAAAAAATATTTTCCGTTTTTTTTTTTGAGAGATACGCATACCAATAATTTAAAAATCAATATATTTGAAACTGTAGGAGATAAATTATCAAAAATTGCATGGTGGGGTCTCATCATATTCTAGTTTGTATTGTTTTACTAAAATCAAATAAAAGTTATACAGGGTCCTTTTAAAATGGAATGAAATCTTTTTTATATTTGCTATGGGGGGAAATTTTTGATAAGAATGTACAAAAAAGATAATATGTTGCTTATACTGTATATTTTTTGAAAAATTTCCAATTTAAATGTTGCTACAAATAATCTCTTCTTTAATTTGGCTGTCTTATATTTTCAATTTTCGAAAGAAAATGCCCCTACATATTTTAGACTTAACGACTGCTGTAACTCGAAAACCTATGATTTTTTGGAAAAATATCGAACTTGAACGTCGCCGGATATGGTCTCTTTTTTCGATTTTCAAAAAAGTCCCCTCCAATTCCATTGGGAGAACTTTTTGAGGGGAAGGACATGTTGAAACTCGATTTTTTTTTCAATAAGACCAATTCTCAATCGTCCTCCACCAAATAAAAAAAGATAATCGGAGCATGTTTACTATTTATAAGGCCCGAACATCAAAAAAACATGCAGACAAATAGTCGAACTGTATAACTCCTCCGTTTAGTTCGTCGGTTAAAAACTTCGAAATCTCACCTAAACATTTCCAAACCAATTCTCAATTATTGGAATGATTGACATCTATCAAGTCTTCATGTTAGAATTGAATTTCAATCTCACTTTGGTGAATAAATATTTAAAACGATTTGCCAAAGGATATTAATGTAACAAGAATGTTATCTAATTATTAATGTGATGAGATGGCGTAGGAGGTCGTTTTAAATTATGCACATGAGTGTCGTCTATTTGCGGTGATGGATGAATTAACGCCCGATTTACACGACCTCTCAGCTAACAGGGATCAATTTACAAGATTGGATCTATTTCTATTAATGACCGATTTCATCGAAAATGGCGCAAGTACCTATGTTTGTATAAGATTTATTAATCCGTCAGAGGATATTTGAAATAATACTGTTTTCAAGTCACAACAGTGGTAAAGTCTGGAATATTTGTATTTCCGCGATGTTTTGAAACTTCTGAATAATTTTACAAAAAATAAGACCGACTTCATTGATATATATACACCGACAAATATAAAGATCATCATATGATATAAAAAATATTAATACAGAAATTTTATAAATACTTACTATAACAATATATTTTAACTTCAAATTATTTAAAATCCAGCTTTTAATATGAAGTTTAATACGCGCTCTAGAAAAGTTTAATTTTCTTAAATGATTATCTAATCTATTGTACCTAGATAAGTTTGGATCGATATAAAAACTTGTTCTTTTGGCCATTATTTGATTTTATGTCTAGAACATACCGATGCTTCAGCAGTTGTATACTGTTCCCGTAGAATACAATAATTATTTATTAGTGCTTTCTAAATATATTTTTGATTAATATTCAACAATCGTTCTTCACTAAAAAAGTTTTTTTGTTTATTAAACGTTAAAATTTTGATAGCACGCTTTTGTATTCTTGCTACCGGCCCTAATGCATTTGAAAAATCTGAACCCCAACAAATAATCCCATAAATTAGGGCGCTACAGAACAAAACATGGTATAATTTTAATACATCATTTTTGTCAAGAATATATCTCATTTTGTAGAAAACAAAAAGAAGGCAGGTATCTCACATTTTTAACAATACTAAAAATATTTTTCTTCCGGTTCCAATTTTCATCCAGTATTACACCAAGGTATTTAACTTCATTTAGTCTTTTTTATTTTATCGCATTCACAGTTTAAATTATTATAACAAACATCATTACGAATTGTCAGTTCGTCTGTAACAGAAAGCTTCGCCTACAACAAAGGCAGCAACTTCAAAAGAACCAGCACCAATAGAATTATTTTGTATTTTTCAGTGCAACAACTGATAAAGTCGGTCCAATTTTTTGTAAAAAATATTTATTGTTAAAAATTTTCATGTATATTTCAGGACAACCAGTGCTCGAAAGTTGAACTTTCTATATAAGCAGGTGTTCTGCATACATTTGGCAACAAAGTGGTACACAGACTTACCTATTTGTAGTCAATCCGAATAAAGATTTTCAGCAAGTATTTGTACATAAGTATATATATATTAATATATTTGTTTCAATATAATGTGTACTTGTAGATTATTATTATTCAACAGCATCAAAAAACATTATTATCTCATCTCAAATGTAATATGTATATAAGTATGTCTGGCACGATTCCGAATGGTCACTGCATAACATGAATGTTTGTTTACTATCTATCCATATTTATTAACGTGGGCGTGTTCATGTAATTATTGGATATTATCCAAGTTATATCTCGTGGTTGGTTAGTTTGTTGTAGGGACACGTGAATTGGTGAATGTTCGATTCTATCATGTCCAAAAATAAGATATAAGTAATATGTGTATATAGCTATATTATGTTTTCATCTAAATAAAAACTTGTTCGCCAAATATTCCTTCGTTTATGAGAGATTTATTAATTCAGTAGATTTATAACTACATTGTTACAATATGTAAATTGCGAGGTAAATTGTTTGTTTATTTAATCATCAATGGAAGGAGAATACTTTTTGACGTGACCTGGTCCGTCCTAGGTATACTCAGAGGGATAACATGTTCAAAAAGTCAAACCCAAAAATGACCTGTCTTTCATGACCTTTTACTTGGAAACTATAACTGGTATATTTAATATCTTTATATTAATAAATCAAAAGATGTTCTAGGGGATGCAGTCATTTAATTGATAAAATTCTTTTGGTTATAAGTCGTGTTTTCGAGACTGTTTATTTTCTTCTTCAGGGCAAAAATCATGAATTTATAATAAATTATATAAAAACAATTAGAAATAACAGAAACATCTTTTTATTGAATATAAAACCAGTCAAAAAAAATTACATTCTTATTTATACATAATACATAATGTAACGCATAAATTCATTATTAGCTAAATAAACAATAATATTAGAAATTCCCGAAAAAGGTCGATTTTGATTTTAATTTACTGTTTTCTCCAAATTATAATCTAATATACAGGGTCATCCACTTTCATGTGATGACGTCTTTACCATTTTTTATAAATGGCACACCCCATTATTTTAAATTGGTGAGCAAAAATTAAAAAAACTATTTATTTAAAAAATATTAAATAAAAGAATTAACGTAATAGTATGCACATTGAATAAAATTACGTATTGTTATACAAATACTTTGATAAACTATTACAAAACACCTGGTATAATGTTTAACATTGCATCTAACATCTTTTAGGTATTAGTGGTCCAAGCCCTTCAATATTTTTATTGTTTGAAAGTATTTTTTGCCATTTTTTTCATTTGACTTTAAAAACTGTCGGTAACAAAGTACAATTCAATATTGTTCAGTAGTTGTGTATAAAAATACTTAATTCCATTTAATGTGCGAATTTTTTTATTGATTATTTTGTAAATAACTTGAAATTTTTGTATTTTTGTCCACCCTTTACCAATTCGAAGCAACGTGTACATTTTTGGAATCAGCTCATCAAGGAAAATCCGGAAATTGAAAAAATAAAATAGGGTATTCAATTTAATAGAAATGGCGATGACGTCATCACACGAAGGTGATTCTCTCTGTATATTAGGTTATACTTAATTTGAAAAAACAGTAAATTGAAATCAAAAATCGACCTGTTTCGGGAATCTCTGAGATTAGTATCTCTGAGCTCTATGGCTGAATTTTCGCTATATTTGTGTGTGGTATGTCCTGGACTGTTTTGTGAGAGTCTGTCAGTGCGACTAGGACTTAAAAGTGGAGAGTTCCATACCGGAAAATTCCTAAGACCTGTGTAAGAAAAATTCTCATGCTGGTCTCTCTTGTTGAATGGATCTGGTTTTACGTGCGAGTAAGACTCTGAGGTAGAAGGGTTCCATACTCAAGACTTTTTATGACTCTATGTACCACAATCTACCAAAGTGTTTGCTCTGGAAGTGCCGAGTAAAACAGCTAGTAACAAACAATCTTGTTTATAATATCTAGGTATATGAAAAAAGTTCAAGTCTTATCGGACCTGCTCAGATAGGGTTCCAAACTTAAGATTCTCACTCCATGTTTTTTGTGAACTTTGAGGGAAGTCCAATATTTTATTGTTTTTGAAAATATCTGGTCCACTAGTTTTGGTCATAAGGAGGGAAACATGATTTTCGTATCCCTACAGAAAAGTTTGGTTATGAATTATATACGGTTGGGTCCTCAAGTTTTCCTGTAAACTATAAGTAAAAACCCCATACAACATTTTGGCACAGACATATAGACCATTGGCTGAACATATATGATTCTTTGGACTCTGAAACCTCTGAAACGTAAACATCTGTTGAAAACCAGATACCGAAAAATTTACACAAATATAATATCTACTTTTCTTGCAAGGAAAGTATGTAAACGTATAGAAAATTACGATCTCAAATCCAGAATGAAATATAATATCATTCATAAATCGTTATAAATATAAACTCAACGGTATTCTTCTTTGATTAGAAGATAATTTATGAAAACGACCAATTATTTCGTTTTTCATTACAATTAAATAAATTAGATAGATAGCTTCAATGATTTATTTAATTCTTCTTAAACTGAATATGATTCGTCCATGTGAACAAAGAAATTACTCTCTGATAGTCATGCATTCATTATTTCATAGATACTAATTAAATTTCTCAGACAATTTCTTTATAACTCGCCATTTTACCATTATAAAAAATGGACAAGAAATGTAAGTTGTTCTTTCCAAACAGTGCGCTTTAATATTAGTGGTTTCCTTGAAGTTTTCCTTTGCAATACTCTTGGTAAAAAGTCATCCATATCAACATAATATACCTACCGATCCAATTTAATTTCAGAATCTTTGGTTTATCATTTAGAAAGTAATTGTTGACAAACTATCAATAATAACTTGTAAGTCTCTAAAATTAATGGTAGAATTGAAAATGGTGTACATAGTTTACAAATCAACAAGATTTATCGAAATCTACAGAAATATACAGGGTGTTCTATTTAAATATAGAATGTTGAGGGTATTTTCGCTTAAACTGGAAAGACCTAAGTACATACTTTAAGCAAAGTTTCATACATATCATCCGTTCTGTTTCAAAGATATCTACTTGGTTCCATACTTCCCCATGGTCCCATACCCTGTAAAATTCTGTTATTGTAATTGGTACAATTACTATTTCTCCACAGAACTGTTGAGTTTACGTGCATAAATAAATAGCTAAACTTATTTATTCAAATGCACTATTTAACACGAACTATGGTCAATTATATTAATAATCCAATTATGCGGTTTTTAATATTTCAATGTTAAAATTGTACTGTTGCTAGGTAGGTAGGATAGTTCTTTCTTGCAAATACTTGTTGTTTTATGTTTCAAATTGATTTTCAGTATTGCACTTTCTTCCTCTGCAGTTTTAAAAGTTTTATCTCTGGCATATCCTTTCTGCTGCTTTACGGTCATGTTCTTGCAGCTTTCTTAAGAACTTTTCCGAAACTTTCCAGTTAGAAGTAGATAGGTACATTGTAATCCCCTACCAGTTGCTTCATTTGTTTTGTGAAAAATATTTGTTGCAGATATATTTGATTGCTGTCTACAAGACTATTTCAAGACACTTTTGAATTTTTTTTCGTGGAGGATTCAGTTTTAAACTGTTCTCGACTTACTTCAACGCCAAAAACCAGTAAAGTTGGAGAAACACTAGGAAATAAATGTAAACTTTACGTTTCAATCAAAATTATTGTTATTAGCTTATTCAATCGTTAGTTTTATTATCGAAATTAGAATTAATACAGCTTATTTTCAATAATTTTAATAATAATAATAATAATTTTTTTCAGACTAACATACAAATCTTCACTAATAAAATAGTATGCTAATATGTTGTCTGACTTATTATAAGCCCTACAAACCTGAATTAAAATAATGATTTAAAATTTACAAAATACAACAGAACTATAAACACAACTATAAATGTGAAGATAAAGATCATCATATGTTATAAAAAATATGAAATATTAATACAGATTTTTTTAAAGTAATATAACACGAAATTATAACTTCAAAGTACTTAAAATCCAACTCTCGAAAAGTTATTTTTTTTTTAGATAATTGTCTAATCTATTGTAGATAAGTTTGGATAAATATAATTTATTTTTGTATCAAGTGCGTAGAATGACACATGAGAGTGTGTTGTCTCGGCCAAAAATTATTTCGAATGTGCCATGAAAACACGAATTCTATGCACGAAATATAATCAAATGTTTTTTTTTTGTACAACTGTCAAAAAAATTCTATTGATGTAGAAAACGTCACGGTGGCTGGAAATCTGCCTCCGTAGCAGAAGCATGTATAGAAGATAGTTTGAATAACAAAATTGAGATTTCTAACAAAATATTGAATTGTCCATCTTCTTCCAAACAAATTAAAATATCTGATAAAATTGTGGAATCAACTCTTCAAGAAATATTTAACGTTTCTGATCAGCAGCAACATGGAACTACTTCGGAAATTTATGTTGGAAGTAATTGTTCAAACATTACTATCAATTATTATTCAAATTAAATTGTTATTTGATGAATAATCAATTAATAATTGACTCTGTTAAAAATAAATTCTTCAAAAAGTAATATTTCATGTTTATTTTGGCAGTGAAATAAAGTAAACATTTACGCCTCAATAGAGATGCAGAAATGTCAAGTTTTTTTGACAGTTGTACAAAAACTACACAACTCCAAAAGAACCAGCACCAATAGAATTAATATTATTGTGTATTTTTCAGTGCAACAACTGATAAAATCGGTCCAATTTTTTGTAAAATATATTTATACTACCAATGATTGTAGTTCGTGTAATCTTTGGATCGATATTATATTCTTATAGATTAAAGATCTGCTTGGGCAGTTCATGGAGTGCAGCTCGAGTATTAATAGACTTCAGTTTGTTCTTGTATCTAGATATTTTTATTTAGGAATATATGTCGACGTTCTCTCTGTTATTGAGATGACATAATATTTATATAGAAGAACGCACAGCATATGCCTGCTCCTCTATATATTAATTTATTAATATCTTCTGGAAGTTGGTCGCAAATGCGCGCAATATTACCATTAGCATGAACTTCATATTTAGATGTGACCACATGTTCCATATTATAATCTTCTATCCTGGTCTTGTCGACGTTCCAGAAATACCTACAATTTTGTCTCTGAATAGATTAAGTATTATAAGTCTACCAGCTTATTGGCGGTTTTTTTTTTGGTTGATTTTCTATCACTTTGTTTTAATTTTGTTGACAAGATAGATAATGAAATCTTTCATTTTCACACGTTTCATTTTTGGCGAATGCGCCCAAAGTACGGAGTAGAAATAATATTTTTTTCATTCTTTTCTGATAATAACTCGCTTTTAGTCTTTAAAGTGCTCTCTTAAAAGGCTACCTTTATTTAAAACAAAAATGTTTTAATAAAATGATTGAAAGAAGATACGAGAGCCCTCGCTCGACATTTTTTGAAGGTTTAGTTAAAAGTTTGATAAAAGTTGCTGCTCTAATACTATAGGTACTATATAACATTTTCGAAACCACCCTACCCTTTTGGGGGTTAGAATATATTTAATATAGTTTTTTTTTATTCATTTGTAATGATTTCTAAGTAGCCCTTCCTCTTTCTATCAAAATATATATAGACATATAACCTAAACAAATTCAATGACATTTACGAAGTCAAATATAACGTCCATGTTCAAATTTGAAAGCATAAAAATCCCGATGGCCTGTAGTCAGCGGAAAGGTAAATTTTTAAAAATTCATTGAAGTGAAATTTGAACAACCTTTTCATTGGTATATGTTATTACATAAAATTGTCGTATGTGTCATAGCCTTGCGGTTAGAGGTTTTTGTTTTGGCTGTTGAATATAAAGCAGACAGGGTTCGAGTTCCATTTCAAGGCAGAATTTTTTTTTCGCCTATTTCTTTTCCATAAATATCAGGGTCTATATTAAGATCTCCAGAAAATGTACAATTACATCAAATTTATATTGAGTGCTCATGTTTTATCAATATTGGTTATTTTTCTTTATTAATTTTTATTTTTTTACCTGTGTATTTTATGAAAAATTGCTTTGGACAAAAGTTGTAGGTACTGATTATATCTATAACCTAAAATTATTTTTGATGATATTTACACTACGGCTCTTTTTTGATATTTTTTTGAAATGTTTGAACGGTCGCCATTTTGAAACTACTTACCCGATATTGCCCAATAACGAACTCGGCCGAGATATTTGACAGATTGATTTTTGTAGCAAATTTGAACTTGATACCTTCAAAACTGCGACCTATATCGTGTTAACAAATTTCGTAATATCCCATATATATATATATAAACTTTTGAACGAAATGTTTTTTTGGACTAACTTGTAGACATATAACAACATGCCGTTGAATTTTTTTCGAAATTCAAAAGTGTGAACGATCGCAATAGTCACATTTCTATAAGAAATTTACCTAACAACAACAAATTTTGAGATTTTCATTTTATATGCGTTACTTTCGTCGATTTATCCTTCAGCCACACTACTTGACTGCCATCATCCATGCCTTTTAATTGTTTCAATGTCAGCTCCACTATGGTAGATGTTCTCCTCAAGCAATAGCCAGTGTATCTAGATGCATCTGGGAGTTTTAAGTATTCCGCAACTTTCTGGGTAACTTTTGCTAACCTGTTGATGCCGACTGGCTGTATTGTGCACTTACCGTGATTATAATAAATGAAAAATCTATTGTGTTTTACTTTACTCTACGTTTCGAACGTGAATACATGATGATACATTTCATATCCGTTACACTCTAATACTATGGTAAATACACGTTTCTTTTTAGTTTTGGTATAATGTAAAGTTATAACCATTTTTTCCCCGTATCTTCTATATCTTTTACAGTTAAGCTGCATAATTCTGCTCTCCGGCATGTCCCATTCAAACCGAATATTGTTACCACTTTGATTAACATGAACTCCTCATCTGGAGCTTCTTTCAAGAACATAGTAACGTTCTCCTTAGTCAAAACTTTTCATTTCTCTGCTTCATAAGTATCATTTTGACATTTTAAGAAGGCCGGTAGCTTCTTATATCCTGATATACAGTGGAACAGCTAAATGGAATAAATTAGATAATAAATAAATGGGGGCGTGTTCAGAAAAACGCTCGGACATGTCCATTGGTGTTGATAGTTGCTCATTTTTTCTGATATTTTTTATTTATACTGGGTGTGACATGTAACAGTGGCCAATATTAACTTTCTTATTTTAAATACAACACTCTGTATATTTTTCGATTTTTGTATTCTCCAAAAAATTCTAGATATATTTTATGTATTATGTCCTTCCTATACCTAATTACCTAACTGTTTCGGAAATACCAAATGTTTTCGATTTATTGCAAAAATTAACATTATCAATACTGTTTTATTTATTACAGAAATTCGCTACAACATACTTAATACTTATTTCCCATTTAGGTCTTGATAATGAAAAAATGCGATTTTTGTCATCCTCCAGTTACAAAATATTTTATATATACCTTCTCGTATTTTTTTGGAATTTTAAAGGAAGCATGCTCGAAGATGCTTTTCTTACAAATTTTTAGAAATTTTGAAAACATTAATTCCTTAAGAAACTGTTTTGCATTTTCCCACGATTTTTTAACCTAAGAAATGGTAGATACCAAAATTTCAAGCCTCTATTTTGTACTGTTTGGATTTTAAAGCCAAAAAACTTACCGATGTAATGCAACTTTGAAGGGCTGTAACTTTTTAAGGGTGCATTTTTGTATATAGATAAAGAGTATGGCCATTCTTTATGAAACACCCGGTAACTCTACTCATGATTCTAAAAATGTTCATCAACTGTACAAATCGACGAGACGAATCCAAGTGATTTTCATAAAAGTTGTCTTCGAACTTTTTGCAAAGTTACCCATTATTACTGAATATATGAAAGTATTAAAAACCCCCTTACACAGATAGATAGAACGTTGAAGAACAAAAGGTTTATACATTATTATACCTTCCTACTCATATGAATCGATTAACTGTGTTCATTCATGCTAAGGCCAACAACAAACAAACAAACAGAACTTGAAGTAAGTTTTGTTGTTTGGTGTCGCTATACCTAGAATACTTTGGCTTCCTAAACGCGGAACACGCGGCGTGTAGCAGAAGAACACAATATCCTCTTTCCTCCTGCTGGATATTAAACTTCATTCCATCGTGTTCGTGTTCGTTTCAGAGGCTTTTGTTTGCCTCTCCTAACAATTGGAGTACCTACTGGATTCTATTTATATATAATATAATGTATATTATATAAGCTTTTATTCTCGTTAATCTATGATGTTATTAAATCCTTCCTAGAAAAGGGATTCCATAGCTACTTATATAATTTTTAATACCTAATATATTTCTGGAACAGCCTGCTTTTGGTATTGAAAATTAAAAATCAATATAGGGTTAATTCTATCTTTCCATAGTAATCGTGTTCGGGTTTTGATGATTTTTGACCAACTTCAAAACAAGGAGAAGGTATTCACAATTCGGTTGTAAGCTTGCTTTTTTTTAATGGCTGTTCGCGCGTTTTCATAGTAAACGTACTCCGATTTAGACGATTTTTGTTTCATTTGAGTTGAGGAGAGTTGAGAAATGGTCCCATATTGAGAAAAATCAAATCCAAAATCTCCTTCCCTTCAAAAACCGGGGTGGAGGGGTCAATTTTTCTCGAAAATTGAAAATCCTAGACGACAGAATTAATGAAAATTCATAGGAAAATTCCATATCCGGAAATGTTTAAATTGGACATTTTTCAAAATAATCATATGTTATAATATAATAACAAGTACCAGCAAAGAATATGCATGGGTAATCGAATTAGTACCTATCCTCTTTGGTATTAGTGAACGTTCAACGATTTTCATGACTAATGTTACACTCAAAAGTGTGAAATACATATTTTTTACAACAAATTGGACCGACGTTATTAGTTGGTTCACTGAAAAATACGAAAAAATATTAATTCTATTGATGCTGGTACTTTTGAAGTTGGTGCCAAAACTCTTCTATCTAACTACAATTATTGCACAACTTCAAAAGTACCAGCATCAATAGAATTAATATTACTTTGTATTTTTCAGTGCACCAACTAATAAAATATTTATATATTTTAAGTTCTACTGAAAAAAAAAAACCATCAGCTCTTGGAGACTTTCACAGACTTTTCATATACTTACAAACCCGAATACAAACCTTAGAAATATAATCTTCTATTTTGAGTGTATTCTTGTTACAACATGTTAGGCTTTGTTATGTTACTTTTGAAAACTAACAAGATGTGTTCTTTCTTTCCAGGTCAGTATCCTCCATTTAAGTACAATGCTCTCTACATAAAGCGTAAGTAAAGCTGAAAAAAAAAATTAAAATAAATCCTTCAAAATATATCATAAAAATTGTTTTATTGTATCAAAATTTCTTTTATTTCTCTATTTGGAAAATGAAGATTCAATTTCTTGCTTTTTAAGGTTATGTTCAAATATCTTATTACAAAGATATCAGTGATAAACTGAGTTATGAAAAATCTTGTTACAGAATAAATAGGGCTCAAATAGATGTTCGGTATTTAAGTTTCGTAGTATGAGACCGAATATTTACAAGGAAGTTTAGATAAAACTTAAGAGATTATAAGTTCGGGATTTTTTTTAATATTGTCTCTAAGAATGATAAAACAGTACGACATGAAATTATCTATAAAATCTAATTGTTGTCAAACAATACTGCATATAATAGTATTTAGATGAACAATTCGATTACGTCATTAGCTAGCGACTTTTTCATTGACCTTTGAACTTTGACATTGAGAATGAGAAGTTTATCAATTTCGTTAGTTAATGACTTATGACAGCTGTCTAGTACCGCGAAGCTCATCTAGAATTGATTGATTGAGAAAATAATATTTTGTTCGATAGTACTTGTTCAAAAAAAAATTCGAGGCATAGATGCTGTTCGAAGCCCTAAAGACAAAGGGAAGATCTTGAAGGAAAATCCCCCATTTCCCAGAATTATTGCAAATAAAAAAAGATATCCTTTACAACATAATGAAGCAGCGATCTATGAAGACTCAAATAATAATTTTAAGACTGGGCCCAAAACCACTAAAATCATTTTATGATCCTTACAATTTATTTGTCTGTAATAATTGTAAGTTTCTATCGAAACTTATGCAAATATTGAGGCTTCGGTTCATGTCTCCAAGTTATTATTGCTTTATAATTTTGCTTGTGCAGCTGTATAGGAAGATCTTGGTTTTTATTAACGAAGTGAATTGACCTTATTGTTAAAAATAGCTTCAAATTAAAACCAGATTACCGGAAATCTTATATCCTAATTCTTGGGGGGTATTTTTAGTTTTCTGTAATTAATTTTTGTTTTGAATAGTTTTTACTACCGTCATTTGTTCTGGATAAGCTGTTTCGGCAACGATTTGTCATTCCCCATGTGGGCTAGAGACTTGGAAAATTCGTATTCATATCTGGATCATTGACAACTGTCTTTCTATCAAATTTGTTACTGATCCAGTAAAAATTAGGACAGGGAACCATAGAGACACATATACATCTATGCTATGAAGTGTCAAGGTTTCGCTGGCTGGAACTACGTATGGACATGATGTAACAGTTACCCCCCCCCCCTCCCAAAAACATCTGCGCTCTAATTTACACGCTAAAGGCCGGTTCTTTGGTACGTTATGTCATGTCAACTGATATGTCAAACGTCAGCAATATTCTATGAGTATATGTCATTGTGTGTGTTTCATAAATATACACTGTGTCCAATTAAGTCGGAACCATATGAAAAACTTTTTTATTATAGGTCTTATGAAAAAAAGTTATTCTTGATAAAAAGTTCTGCATGGTCCAAAACTTAGAATTCAACCATCAGATATCAATCCGTATACGAGGTGAGTCGAAAAATATGATTTTTGCTCAAGAGTAAAGTACCTTTATTTTTGAAAATATCGAGTTTTTATTGAAAAAAGTTGATCATTATTGAAAACTAATGTCAGAAATCCAATATTTTCCATCAGCTATAGAAAATAATTTTAGGTATAAATAAAATACATATTTTTGTAAATTACTTAATTAATTGATTTTGTAAATTACACATCAGCTAATTTATTGAAAAAAATATTTATTAGAATTATTGTGAATACTTCTAGATGTCTTGAATTTATTTAGAATTTTTGCAACTGTCGAATGCTCAATATTTCTATTCGGATGTCTGTTGTTAAAAATAGCTGCTGCTTCTCTGTGAGTTTTATAATTATCTCAATCGACAATAAAAACTAGTTCAATTTTCTCGTTGCTAGTTAATAGAGCCGCCATTAATGTATTTTCTAAAACGAGCTACCGATTTGACGTTTGGAGTCAGTGCATCCTAGATTAAATGTTTATCGGTAGACGTAAATTATCAATGCTAATATACAGAAGTTCATAAAAGTAATAAAATATGTTTTTTCAAAACGGATAAATATTATTGGATATCTGACAAAAGTTTTCAATTGTGATCAACTTTCTTTAATAAAAAGTTTCAATATTTTTCGAAAATGAAGGTACTTTACTCTTTAGCAAAATTCATATTTTTCGACTTACCTCGTATACAGATGAAAAAAATTAATATCTGATGATTGCATTTGAAGATTTGGACTATGCAGAACTTTTTATCAAGAATAACTTTTTATAGTTGAATTCAATTGAAGAGTTAACAATCCGTTGTACTCTTTGACAGCTTTTTTTAAAAAAAAAACTTAAATAGCTAAACAAAACTATTTTTTAATATTTTTCTTAAAATTTCCACTAGTTCTAGTTAATACCTATAATGAAAACAAAAAATGTAGCTACCTGGTATTTATTAGCTGTTGAATAATATCGTATAACTATTTCATATATTTTTCCACGTAGAAATTCTCAACATAACATGGAAGTTTTTTTTTCTACAATACTTTTGACAAGATATCGCGTTTTTATTATAAAACGGGAATTCACTTTTCGTGTTTTTGCTTATGTCCTTGTTCGAATTGATTACCGGTGACGTTCTGACGAGTGGATATATATATATACCTATATAATTCGAACTGTTAACATAAAATAATTGCGTCTGAAGTTTGTACTTCAGACGTTATATAAGTCACTTGATGTTGTTGTTGTTGTTACGTGAGCATATATTTTATATTATGGATGAACGTTTTCTACTTTTAATTTGTACTTTTACGAGTATTTAATATTGATTTAGGTAGGTATTATTATATTATTTTTTTCGTATTTTGCTTTATTAAATCTGAAAATAATGTGCCATTTTTGACCAATCTCTTATACCAATTATAGCGATCTGTTGTAAATATCTAATGAAATATTGTGGTCAAGTGCGTGTCGAAACCGCACACGATGGGTTCCGTACCATTGTAAAAGAAAAATTCCACTATCTCCGTATTTTAGGGTTCATGGGATACAGCCCGCATACAGACGGACAAACGGACATTGAAGATTTGTAATTGACTAATAAACTTTGTAAGATTTTAAGGGTGAAAATTTAAAAAAAAACCAAATACTCTTGTGTCACAAAAAATCAATGAAAAGTTAAAAAATACCGAGAAAATAAAGAGAAAAGTTTAAAAAATAAAATCATAATTTTATTCTAGTTCTTGCGATGATTGGTTCGAGACTTGTCAGTATAGCGATCTGTTTAGGTATACATAGATTTGTTGGATCTAATTTTAGGACGCTTTTGGATCCATAAGTTCTTTTTCTATAAAATTTAAAATTCCTAGAATGGATTTCTTTATTTCTTCAAATTATTTATATGTATGTAAACTTAATATGAATTATATGAAACAATAACAAATCCTGAAACGGTGAGCAAAAATTTAATAGTTTTGGAAATTACCTGAAGCCTAAGTGTATTTTTTAATTATTTTTTGACTTGAGATCATAAAATGATGAAGTGTGCAATTCGTCTTTATGTGTTTGAAAAGTTATAAGCAATTTTCGACGAAAATAGTTGAAAGTTTAACGCCCTGTATAATTGGAAAGGGCTAAAAGAGCCATGATCTGTTGTAGCCATAATTTTTTAATGAAATTGGTATTACCAATATTCAATAAAGCTAATACAAAGTGAGTCAAAACAAAAATACATTATTTTCTCAATTTTTTTCACCATATAAATATTTTACATTATAGACATAAATTAAATTATAAAATTATTATTTTAGTTTATTTTTGACCCACTAACCCAAACGGACGAGGTATACAATTCGCCTGTCTGCTTTTTTGGGCACATGTTTTCAAAAGAGTTAATGTTTTCGAGTTACAGCGATGTTCAGATATCAAATATGTGTATTTTTGTTTTCGAACATTGAAGATTTGAGGCAACATTTAGATATATTGAACACTTTTTCCATAGAGTTACGGTTTTTGAGTTACTGCAGTGATAAAGTCTAAAATATGCGTATTTCCGTGACGATGTTTTTAGATTTCTGAATAATAACAAGTACAAGCAGTGAATATACACATGGGTAATGGTATAAGTGCTCAACGATTTTTGTGGCTAATGTTACACCCAAAAGAGTGAAATAAACATTTTTTTCAAAGCATTGGCCCGACCTTATTAGTTGTTGCACTGAAAAATACAAAATATGTAATTTTAATTCTATTGGTGCTGGCAACTTGTGAAGTTGATGCCAAAAATTTTCAATCTAATTGCAACTGCACAACTTCAAAAGTACCAGCACCAATAGAATTGATATTATTTTGTATTTTTCAGTGCACCAACTAATAACGTCGGTCCATTTTTTTTAAATATTGATTTCTCGAATATTCCCCATATCTGATTTTTGGATACTTATATCTTAAATTTTCTTGAAATTAAAAATTAAAATATCTCCAAAACATATCATTTCAGTCATATGAAATTCAATACATCGGCACTATCTTTCCATT
Source organism: Crioceris asparagi (assembly GCA_958507055.1). NCBI lineage: Eukaryota > Metazoa > Arthropoda > Insecta > Coleoptera > Chrysomelidae > Crioceris > Crioceris asparagi. The sequence goes on along the minus strand of OY293827.1, from coordinate 95,432,236 downwards.
GTGGAAATTATAGGGTGATCCATTTAAAAAAATCGCGAAAATAATGTATTTGAGTTTTGACTCACACAGTATTAGTTTTACTTAATATTAGCAAAATCATTATTTCTTATAAATTTTGGCAATCAAAAACTTGATACAAATTTCAAATTGGTTATAACATTCTAAATACCTTGTATAACATATTACAATAATATATTGTGTTGACAGGAACGTGAAGTGGATTTGGTATTTGAAAATAAAATATATGTTGTTTCATAAAAAAAATAACTTTGATCTGGCACGGCGTTATAAAATACCCTGTAATAATGTGACTAATTTTATAATAGAATGTGAATCTACACTTTTTCTATATAATTTATTTTGATATCTTTTACAATTACAGATCTACAGAGCTTTATTACGCTAATTATTATTATTTATTGAAATTTTGAATGATTTTGTGGCCATTAAAAAAATTAAATAAATAACTTTTCACAAGAACTAGGACCGACTTTATTTGATGAAAAATACAGAATAATATTTATTCAATTTTTTACTCTAGTCGAACCCTATCGGTTTTTGAGGAAATTGTATTACTTAGTTTTATTCGTCCAGTTTGTCCATTTCTACCATTATTACAATGTTTACGGTTACCGATTTATCAAAATCTTGATATTTGTAATGGTTTTCAGTGAGACTATGTAATTACAAAAGCACTTAAACATTTAAAAGTTACCCACTTTGTCATTGTTCAAAAATAACCGATTATAAAAAAAATGTTATCAGACGTTTTAATGAGACACTATATTCATTATAGCATTATTAATATGGATAATTAGTTTGATACTGGGAAAATTATCATCAACATGGGGAAACGTCACGCCTTTATGTAATATTACGGTGCTCTTTATTTTTGATGCGAAAATAATTTGAACAATTAGTTCGTAGATATGCCACTAATAGTGTTGTAGTTTTTTTTTTAAATGTAACACCTGCCTTTTAAGTTCAACTTTCAAGCACTCGAGGACGAAAGTGCCCACATCCTTGATGATAACTTCTCCTCTTATCACACTTGTAAGTAAAGTAGCTAATTCACTTGAACCATGAGTTGCTTTACCGCGCACCAGTACGAAAAGAAAATGACTTTACGCACGCACTGACTCAGGGTGTCAGTTACACATATAACCAGTACCCACCTGCGCATAATTTATGTTATATTCTGTGTCTTTTAATACGCGACTGTGAACTTTGACATTTACACAATGCCAAACGTCATTGAGTCAATCAGTTTAAGTTTAAAACAAATGCTGACCGTGGAATGCCATTTTTTTATTGTCTTGGGTGTTAAATTATTTTCAGAAGCTGCACTTAACTCGTAATTAACATGTTTGTTGTTGTTAAATGTTGTCATAACAAAAAATCGCCGTCAATAATTTAGCGACAAAAAAGTCGTACAGAAATGTCGACGTATCAGTCAGCTATAAACCCGCATGAGATGTTTCCTTTTTGTTTTTCTTATTATATTTTACTTCTTCTTTTAATCATTATAATGAAAATATTGAAAATTATGTTTTAAATAGTCTCATATTCAAAATATTATTTAATTTACGTGGTTTTGTATGTCATAGATAAAGAATGATTTTTTATATCTTAGGAAAAAATACTATTATCTTTGGCATATTTTATTTAGTAAGTAAACATCAAAATAATAATAAGTCTTCCTGAGGTACTCCAAGTCAACAAGTATATAATAAAAACATTAAGATTTTAAAAGAGGTCTGGTTTCTATATTTAACCTAACCTAACTGAAACCGTCTAGGATTAAAAGGTTCCCGAAACACCTATCCTTGTAACTTACCAGTTGTGTGATTATATTTTTTTATTACATTTCTTCCAAAGATAATATCATAATAATTATATTCCCCAAACCTAACTAAAAAGGTATAGAAAGAAATCCAGATGAATGTCATGTCAAGATTCAGATATACAAAGCCAGTAGAGAAGGTCGTGTACAAGGTATTGAAAATAAAAGTTTTAGAAGCAGTCTGCGAACTTTGGAGTAAACTCACCTCACAACTTTTAGCACAGGGTTAAATGGTGTCAGAAGTGGGATGCTTTGTATTTTGCTGAGAATATATGGTGATCGAAAGATTACGATGAAATAGCAAATTTTGCAGAAGTGATGAAGTTCCTAGAGAATCAAGGGAAATGTAGACAATAAGAAAATGAACAAGAAAGAATTCGACAGAAAGACCAAACAAAAATAAGACAAATCTAGAAAATTAAGGAAGAAGTAGACAATAACAAGAAAGACAAGACAGCAAATAAAGAAGAACAAGAAAGAATTAGAGATCAAGAAAAAGAAGAACAAGAAAGAATAAGGCAAGTGTTAGAAGAACAATAAATAAAGAATTGGAACAAAAACTAAGCTTCGCTAAATAAAATTGAATATATCATGAAGCAATTTGTAATTTCATGATTTAAGAAAAAAATTAATCAAACTTCAATCCCTAGTGTTCTTTTAATTTCAATTTCGCAGTGTTGTCATGTATGACACACATTTTCCAATGTTACTGAAATTTAAATACTGATTATAAAATGCTTTCAGTTTTCACATTTATTTGTCTTACAATTTATTTCACAATAAAGTAGTTTTCTATTGGAAGTGTAAGATATGGGAAAAATAAATGCGTAGAAAAAATGTAAATAAAAAAATCGGTACGGTGAATGTTAATTAAATTTGATTATCGAAGAGAGGATTGTTTGAATTGATTATTACTGAAATTTAAGATAAATCTATCGAGATCGAATTCACGTGATAACTTTAACATCATTGGGCCATAGTTGTCAATCTTTTTTTTTACGAAAAACACGTCATAAATTCAACTTATCTATTAACCTTGTGGTCCATGGATTGTGTTACATACATTTATCCATATATAAATCGGTATTTTAGATGTCAAGTATGTACCTAAATAATCCAAAATTCATCATACATGTTACAGTGTAAATATTGCGTGAAAATTACAATTTCAAAATTGATGTAATGCATTGCACAGTTAAATACGTGTATGTTTTCTGGGTTTACTGTATAGTAATGATATTGAAATTATGTATATACAGGTACCTATTTCAATTATGATAATGTGTACTTGCATGTAAATTTTGTAGAAGGTCAAGGAAAATTTGCCTTCATGATAGAATGTCAATGGAAAATTATCGAAATAATTGAATTATAATAATTAGGGACCCTCAAAGGTAAGATTGTTGGTAGATTTTTCTAATTATATGATGACTGAATTGAGGTATAATTATTATGCTATGAATGCATTATTAAATTATTTTTCTCCTAGCAAATGCCCCCAACTTCGCACGTGGAAATCCCCTATAAATTACTGGTCAAAAATTTATTCATGTATGGAAATGAATACAAACTCTAAATCTGCGTTTCTCCACAAAGTCGAACGCTTGGATTTCAAAATAGATGCTATTTTCGTAATCAACATCCCAAAAAACACCCTTAACGATTTTTGGATTTATTTATTCCACCAAAAAATCAAGAATAGGTACTTCCACGAAGTTTCAAGTCGAAATGTCTTTGTATACATCATAAAGAAAATCTCCTTGCGAAATTTCAGGAGTTTTGTCTAATTTTTGACTGACTTCTGCAAAAGGAGGAGGTTGTATGTGTGAAATCTCCTTCCGCTAAAAACCGCTCCCGAAATAGGCGGGGGGGATTTTTCTCGAAAATCGAAAATCTGAGACGGCAAAATTAATTATAAGACCATATCAGAAAACGTTTAAATTAAACGTATCAAAAGAATTATAGTTTTCGAGATAGGGCCGCTGATAAACGAACGGACGAACAGACAGACAGAAAATTTCAGATCTCTACCTATTATGGCTCATAAGATACAGGGTTTTTTTGGCATTCTTTGGAATTGGTACGGAACCCTAAAGAGATACTCCCCCTTAGGGAATCAAATTCCTAATGATCCAAATCACTGCCAGAGGCCCTAATTCGCATTTTTTTCTCGGTTGGGGCTCCTGGAAGTAAATTGGATAATATAGGAGTTGCTATGGGACTACATACGTAATTATTTTAAGTTCGGACCTGATCAAAATAAAATTAATATTTGTTGCTAATTTCTCATCTCAAATTTCTAATTTCTGGATAAATTGTTATCTTTGACATTTGGTTCCGTTATTGCAATAATTCCATGCTATTGTTTCTTTATTGATACAGCTTTTTTCTAATCTCTCTTTCTACTGTTTTTGTAATCCATTTTTTTACCACACATGATATAGTTTTATCATGATGAAATTCATTTTTATATTCCTCAATTAGATCATCATTGACTAAGCGAGATGGATTTTCTCAAAAGTGTCCTCATGCTGATCTGCATTGCTTCAAAGAATTGCTCAAGTGATTCCAAGTTTGACGATTTTGTAAAATATGTCAACGACTACATCAATTTTACTTTGAATTACCAACTACCGAAAGATAATGCCGCAATGTACTTAACACACGGTGAAAACGATACCGTTAATGGTAAGAGATTCTTTTCAATTCCATTTCATCTATTCCCTCATTTTTTTTTCTTTCGCTCTGGTGGTTCATATTTACCCTATCTCTCTGTAGATTATGGGACTTATGATTTTATTGTAATTGGTGGAGGAAGTGCTGGGACAGTTCTCACACGAAGGTTGGCTGAAAATAATAAATATTCGGTGCTGCTTTTGGAAGCTGGAACATTAGATGATAAATTTACCGACATACCTGCTATGTGCGCCTATACTCCGAACACACCTTTCAACTGGGGATACAAAACTGTACCTCAGAAAAAAAGCTGTTTGGGTAGGTTTTCATTCAACAGATCTCATTTATTATCTAGCCCTACTGCTGTTGATCTCTTGTTGATCCTATGTTAAGTATAGTCAACAAATTTGATAATATATGTATTCTATTCAGTCCTTATGACCCTATTACCCTTTATTTTACCTATAATATCATTACTTTAATGGGCATTTCAGGTATGGAGAACCAACAGTGTCTATATCCAAGGGGAAAAGTATTAGGTGGTAGTCATGTGATCAGTTTGATGACATATATTAGAGGTAATCGTGTGGACTATGATAATTGGGCTCTCAAAGGTAATAAAGGCTGGTCGTACAATGAAATTTTGAGGTTTTTCAAAAAGACCGAACATGACGATACGAATGATCCACTACACAGTGCCAAATATCATGGCTATGATGGTTTGCTTCACGTGAACTATAGCTTCCCCGTGCCTTTGAACTATGAGAAGCTTCAAGAGGCCTACAAAATTTGCGGCTACGAAGAAACCGACATTAATGGGGAATCACAGATTGGAATGCAAAAAGTACCATGGACTGTTAAAGGCAACAAGAGGAATCACGGCGGTAATGCCTACGTGGAACCTATCATGGGTCTGAAAAATTTGAAAGTAGCTTTGAAAGCATTCGTTACTGAATTGATAATTGAAGGAGATGCCGTGACTGGTGTGAAGTTTATTAAAAACAACAAATTACATAAGGCTATGGCCAAAAAGGAATACATACTGAGTGCAGGTGCCATAAATAGTCCACAAATACTGATGCTTAGCGGAATAGGTCCGAAAGACGAGTTGGAACACTTAGGAATCCATGTCAAGAACGATCTTCCTGTGGGAAAATATTTGGTCGACCAGCCGATGTTCATTGGATTGTATATAAGAACGAATCAAACGTACCCGAATCGAAGTATGGCGGAAAATTTGGCAAGGTATGTGGCAGGAGAAACACCTTTAACAAGTCCCTACAACACTGGGCACGTTGCTTTCATAAATACAAAATCACCAGGAAAAAACCCACCGAATATTGAGCTGTTGCATGCGAGTCCGCCATTGGGGGTGCCAGGTGATTTTAAAATGGCCTTCAATTTGGATAATTTAACTGAAAAACCATACTCCAGTCACTTGAATGCCCTTACCGATTCCGCTGTTTTTGTTGTCCTAATGAAACCCAAATCTCAGGGAACATTAAAATTACAATCCAAATCGCCTGTGGACTTTCCACTGATTGATCCCAACTTTTTGAGCGACAAAGACGACATCGATATTCAAACGATGTACGAAGGCATCCAGCATGTCCTCAATCTGACCAAAACAGCACCTCTGAGATCCGTCAATGCCACTGTCATAGCAAGTTCTCCAAGATGTGAGCATCTGAGGCACATCTCTGAGCAGCAGTATTGGTATTGTGCCTTGAGGCAGCTCACCACCACCATTTACCATCCAGTCGGCACAACCAAGATGGGTGTCGCCCCACGGAATTCGGTGGTCGATGCAGAGTTTCGAGTGCACAGCATGAAGAAGTTGCGAGTATGTGATGCCGGTGCCATGCCGGATGCTGTTACAGGTCATCCAATTGCAGCTGTGATGATGATGGCCGAGAAATTGTCTCATATATTGAAGAAGCAATATAGCTTATTTGGCTTTTTTAATTAATGTTGCTATTTGTATATTTCACAAATGGCAAATTATTTTTTGAATGCAATGTTTGAATCATGTCTATATTCGTTAGCACATTTTACAAATATAAAATTTGAGTTTCATACCAACTTATTTCTTGTAGTTTTTTTTGATTTTAACTGATCATGTGGCTGAATACAACAAGCAAAATTTCAAAATGTGTGAGTGAAATCATATTCAGTTTTATTTTAGTCATAGTTATAACATTTCAGAAGAAAATATCGAGTTTTTCCACTCATACGACTTTTCTTCTACTCTCAAGAAATTTCTTCTAACATGAAAATCGTCCAATTGAATGTGCGATCTGTGCATTTTTTCAACCTGCCAAGACAAACAAAAATACAGAATAAGCCTTAAAATGATGGTCAAAAGGATTTTCAGGAAAATACTTTTATCAAAATTCATTGAAATCCTCAGAGCCGTTTTCGCTTTACAGTCTTGAGCTAAACATGTTTTTCATCTTTTGCATATTAGCTATTGCGATCATGGTGCCAATCTTATGTCACAGACGAGCGGTAGGTATCTGTATCGTACAAAATATAAGCAACAAAATCAATCCTCTTATTTTTGTTTATTTGGGTCAAATCTATTAATTGATATTTGACCCCTTTCCTGTTGACAGATTGATCTGAAATTTTCTGCATACCTTTAGTTCTGATGACAATACAATTTAATACATTATGTATCATTGTAAATCCAAGATGGCCGTCGCTACAAAATGGCGGATTATATATTGTTGTACAACCCCTTCAATATGAGTTTCAAATGAAAGGGCTTAACTAGTAGAATATAGCTTACTATATGATAATTGAAATTGTTTGGCCTTAGTTTCGTCGAATCCAAATAATGTACCTAACAGATGTACCGTCAGTTCGGATCGACTTTGGAAGAGACGGCGTACATCTTTTTTATCCTAAAGCCATTCAGTATCCAGCAAAGTTCAAGTATAGGACAGCTGAAAGAAGGATGTTGCCCTTAATTTTTTCATGGGCTTCCACTGTCCACAAAATGCAAGGCAGCACTGTAGACCACACGGTTACGTATTTAAGCTCATTTGAAGGACAAGCATACATGGCTCTGAGTCGAGTTAAATCTTTAGAAGACTTATGTATTGAGAAGTTATATTGCAACAAATTTTCAGGAAACAAATTTGTAATAATGAGGCACTAAATGAACGTAATCGAATGAGAAGTAATAAATTACAAAATTAAAAACTGAAAACTTGAAGATAAATTGAAAAATGTACTCTTTGAAAAAAGAGCCTTAATCACTTATTGTATGTTTTAATTTCAATTGACAAACTAATATGTAATTTTTTGGTAAAATTTTATATTTTCTCATATATATCATCTAAATTCAAATTTTGAGTAATCCCCCATGAAAAAGCTGTTTTATTTCAGGGTTGTTTTTTTTCTTCATGAATTTCTCTTCAAAACTGTTTTTACACACTTAAATATTGATTGACATGTTTACACAATTATTAATGAACAGCCGATGAGACGATAGACTTAGTTTCTTGTGGAAATTTGCCGCAAATATTCCATTATATGGAAATTCGCTAGCGCCATATACTATAATAATAATATGTATGTAACTAACTCAATTATTACGAACACGAATGGAACGGTGTTTGCAAACTGAAAGCCTTTCTCGAAATTAATTAGAACCGCCATTGTTCGATAGTTAATATGTTGTATCGAAGCAAACATATTTATGAACGCTTTACGTATGTATGTGTATTATTATTTCAAATTTGTTGCGTAATTATCATAAAGTTGACAATTGATTTGTTTATTTTATTAATTCTAAACCTTGTTATTTTCATTTGATTGAGTGGGTAGATTTATATCAAGTCATTTTTTTAGTTCAAAATCTGGCTACAAAATAATACCTGGCCGATGCCAATAAAATAACAGCCCGAAATTACTTTTAAAAGTTACTATTTGCTGAGTAGAAAAGGAATATATTTTTGTGCCCCTTTACTCTTGTTTCAATTCTTTGACACCCTATTGGTTTGACCGACGAACCTCGTCGAAGGAGGTATACAATTCGACTGTCTGCTTTTTTTGTGGTTCTTGTGCGCGTTTTATATCGTAAACGTACTCCGACTTTGATGATTATTCATTCATTTGAAAGAGGAGACTTGAGAAATGATACCATATTCATCAATACGCAAATCCAAAATCTCCCTCCCACCGAAAACCGCCTCCGAAGGGGTTGGATGAGGCAGATTTTCTCGAAAAACAAAAATCCGAAATGGCAGAATTAAAGATAACAAAATATCCGGAAACGTTTAAATTGAAATTTTTTTCACAAGAACTACGGTTTTCCAGTTTCTACGATGTTAAAATTTGAAATATGTATATTTTCGCTTTAGAGAAGAGGCAATTTCTTTTGAAAATTGAAAATCTGAGAATGGAATATTAATCACCATATTATTTGTAGCAACATTTATATTGAACATTTTTCCATAGAGTTACGGTTTTCAAGTTACAAGTTACAGCAATGGTAAAGTTTATAATATGCGTATATTTCCGCGACGATGTTCTTAGATTTCTGAATAATAGCAAATACAACCAAAGTATACGTATAACGTTCAATGATTTTCGTGACAAATGTAACACTCAAAAGTGTGAAATAAATATTTGTTACAAAAACTGCACATGTTCAAAGTACCCGCACCAAAAGAATTCATATTATTTTGTACTTTTCAGTGCACCAACTGATAACGTCGGTCCAATAATTTTTTGGACTGACACAAACCTATTTATTTCTCAAACTTTCTTAATCGGTGTTCCTCAAAGGTATGTTTAGGGACTCCTTATAATGGTTTTCTAATATAAGAAGGTTTAAACTTCAGTTGTAGTAATTCGACAAAATTTGCCAGATTCCAAGGTAATAAAAATGAAATTCACTTATCTATTATAATGGTTAATCTATCAAATATTGACTTTTTGTTATAGGTACTTGTATTTGACTATCACAGATTTTGAAGAGAATATTTGTCTATTAATAGTTCCTAGAATATTTGAACAAATATTTGATAAATCATCTTTAATAAGTTTTGTATAGGAAATGCAAATTGTAGTAAAAATTATGAGTCAAATGTATAATTGAGAAGATATTTTGATGATTTTCTTTTATACTCTTGACGGATGTCTCTCTGAAACTACAATGATCCTGGCCACCAAAAATTCTCAAAAATTTCAAAATTGCCTAGCTTTCGAGTCGTTTATTTGATTTCTTTTGTGAACTGTATATTAATTTATTTGTAACAATACTGTGGTGTAAAAAGTTTGATTCGGAGTTTAATTTAAAACAAGTGGAATTTTTGAAAAAAATTTGAAATAGTTTTTATTAGGCATTCAAGATTTGAACCGTACCGATGAGTACTATTTCTCCTTTTCTTGATTTGAACTATACTTGGGTATATCTGTTTGCCAGCAACAGCAATTCCATAACAAATTACCGTTTTTCTACTACAACACAAAATTAAATTTTAAATTAGTATTATCAACGTCTGACAATTGCAACAGTTGACAGTGAACAGCGCGACATAACCATAGAGTAATATATACAACGACCTGCCAGAGAGTACCTACATATACCAGAGAACAGAGACCTATATATACGCTTCATGCTCGTGCATAATTCCAGTAACGGATCCCATTGTCCGACATTGTCGTTCCATGTCGTAGAAATAGTTTGATCTTGCTTGATTATGAGATGATATAATTAATCAATATTGGCAAATATTGGATCACACTTGGAGCTTAACAGGCGGCGAGATGTCTGCGATCTAAGTAAGAATTTGAAATTTCAAGTCTAGACCGTATGGGGCCTGATAAATCGCTGCGAAGTCCGTCTATACAAGAACCGAAAGTAATAAAAACTATTTAAAAATACAAAATCTATTAATGATAATTTGCAACACTCTATGGTATTCAGCAACATGCGATGTCAAATGCTCTTAAATTGAAGCCCTATGTTTTTCAGTATTATTATCTCAGTTGTTACAGAAGTTACACACTTTTTGACCGACTTCTAAGACATTGGAAACAGGAAATTAATTTTTGTTCATTAATGTTTTGTTACAGTTAATTAATTTTGTATTTATAACAATGCTTTTTTTGAGAAATATTTATGTAGTTTAAGATTAATAAGCTGATGTTTCAGAAAGTGAGCAGAATGCTTCTAATTCAACTTTGATGGATCTAAGAATTTTTTTTATGAATATTATGTAGTTAAATTTACTTATAATAACATAACAGTATAATGTACGTGTAAATTATTATATTCCAAAGAAATTAATTATTATTTGTAATCATACGCCACCACTTCCTTAAGAAGGCTGAGTTAGATGTATACTTTGTTTCACGAATGTTGGCGTCTGCCTTGAAAACACGAAAAAGGGATTAATCCAACTAAAGGGAGTAAATCAGTGGCGTAACGATTTCGACCTAAGATATGGCATTTAAGGAAGTTCATATAATTAGAGGAAAAAATATCGATTGATTAAATAAGCAAACATAATATGAAAGATTCATTATCAACAATAATGCAGAAACACAAAATACATTTTATATACAATTATTGCTTGAGTTATGAAATATAAATTTAAGTATGCACCTGAATTGTCTGAAATGTCACAATGACTTTGTGACGCCTATGAAATAAAGATTGCGTTGCCTTCGGACATACGTGCAGCGCCCTATCATTGTATAAAAGGATATAAGCTTGACATACTGATGTCGTAGCTTAGATCGACAAACGTATTAGAGAATTTCATGATAATGAGATGCGGTGAGACGTATAGCGATATGTACGTAGCTCGTGAATGATTACACACAATAGCCATGATTCGTGAAACAAAGTATAAGTCATTTCACATGAAAAATTTCTAACCTAATATCAATCGGAAGCGACATATGTCAAGTCGGTAACTTTTAAATAGATATTAAAAATACTCGTATGTATATAAATATATTCTTGGAGAAAATAACATCTGAATATATAAAGTATTCATTACCCTCATCCATTTTGGGAACAAACGTACGTTTTCTCGTTATTAATTAATAGTTTTGATAAAATGTTCGAATTTGCTCTTCCTCTTTCCCACCCACATCAACAAATAATTCGAATCGTCACGCACATTTTATCAATTATTAATATTATTGTAGGTAGTTATCGTCCGCGCTCCGCGCTACTTCTTTTTGACTTTGTGTGGGATATTGAAATAGCTACTTTAAGGTAAAGCAAAAAGAAATTGTAATCCTTGGTTACATAATTGATACATTATTGATTCTAGCGCATCTATTTAAAAAACGCAACGTGGAACCTCTTTTTTTATAGCCCTTTCGAAACATTGAATTTCACACTATATTAATACTGTTTTGTGAAATTAAGTCAGATTAAGTAGTACAGTTTTAAAAATCTAGTGTGTCCAGTCACACGACTTTCCTACAGGCAAATTCCAGTGAATGACAAATTTCACCCTATTACAATACTCTCCTTACATAGCGACGTTAATAGCGGTAGGAAAGTAAAAATCCTCTGGCCAAATCGTGCTACCACTCTTTTTTCTCAGCATGTCAAGACAAACAACAATGGTCATGTAACATTTTTTCGCAAGGTGAAACGTTTTACCAGAACCTGAAGAAACATGTGGAAAATACGGAATTTTATTCAAGCATAACTTTTTTTTGTGCTTTTTCTCAGAGATGGCGCTATATGTGGGTGGTAAATGGCTCTCAGAAGAATACTTTAGATAAGTTTAATCAAAATCCTTTGAGCCGTTTTCAAGCTATAGCTCAACACCAAGTGTATACAGGATTCTCATTCAGTGCCACCGGCAAGTGATATTGGTACCAAACAAAATAGAAAAGAAAGCAACAAAATACACCGATTCGTCCCCGAGATAATGCTGTCACAGACAGACCAATGGCTGAAAATATGTTTATTAGTATTAGACTTAGAAAACTCTGAAACGTCAACATTTGTAAAAATCTCGATACCGAAAATTTCACACGATTACAATACTTTCCTTATACAGCTACTATAAGTAGCGTAGGAAAGTAAAAGGAAGTTTCCTTATCGATTCTTCATTGAAATCTATAGACCATTCCAGAATGACGTCTCGATTGATACGTGAGCTGTCAGAGTTAAGCAAATCATTTGACCATCTGACGAAAGATACAAAAATAAATTAAAATTTTTACACTTAGAGTCGTGAGAACTGATTTTTTATTATTGTATTAAAAAATAGCCCTAGAAAATTCATAAACACATGAGTAGAGAGCAAATAATATTGATGACAGTGACTGATTATCACTGTGCTGTATATGACGGAACTTGTTAAAGTCACGTATCCTGGAATGGTCTATCGATTCTTGTCATTATTAAAGGTTAGGATGCTTCCTACATTACAGGCTCTTAAAAGTGTATGTAACGTCATTTGACTCTTTAATGCAAATATTTATTTGTAACATCCAAATTAACAAACCGCATAATCAAGATAAAATTTTAAATCAAACATAAACTGCGGCTGAATTTCAAGTTTGTTTTAAAATATTTATTTGAATTCTTCGTTTGTTTAATTTTCGTGTGTACAGTTAGAAGTTTCAATTCCTACGAATTTGTTCAGTTTGTTTTATTAATATATTTATTATAAAATATAAGTTATCAATTTCAAAGTTTGTTTGTGTTGATGAATTTCGAAGTTTGTTTCAAAATTTTACTTGTAATTTTAAGTTTGATACATTTTTATGTGCTCATTTGTAAGTTTGAATCTCTTTCGATTTATTGAGTTTGTTTCATTATAATATTTCTGATTATTTTTATTGAATTTTAAAGTTTTTTTGAAAAACGAAACATATGTTTTAATTTGGCACGGTGAACTACGGAACTAGCCACTATTACCCAGCACAATCGAACGGAAATCGATCGCAGCGTCCAATTAAAATGTATGATTCGTTTTTCAAACAAACTTTAAAGTTCAACAAAAATAAAATTAGCTATTTTCAGAGAAACAGGTTAAGGAAACTAACAAAATATATCTGCTCTGTAATAGTGGCGCCAAATTAAAACGTTTGTTTCGTTTTTCAACCAAACTTTGAAATTCAATCAAAATAATCAGAAACATTTTAATTGAAACAAATTCAATAAATCGACAGACATTTAATTTAAACTTTCAAATGTACAAACCAATATTATTGAAAATTTAATAGAAGTACAAACCAATATTATTGAAAATTTAATAGAAGTAACATTTTGAAACAAACTCATAACTTATATTTTATTAGAAACATATTAATAAAACAAACTGATTAAATACGTAGGAATATAAAGTTCTAACTGTGCCACGAAAATTCAACAAACGAAGAATTCAAATAAATATTTTAAATCAATCTTAGAAATTCAGCCGCAGTTTATGTTTGATTTAAAATTGTATCTTCATTATGCGGCTTGTTAATTTAGATGTTACAAATAAATATTTGCATTAAAGAGTAAAAGGGCGTTCCATATATGTGCACTGAAAAAAATTAAATAAAATTAATGTTTCATTAGTCAGGGAATTGTTGAAGTTTTTATTTAAATTCTCTAAAAAGAAGAAAACAAACCTTGAATTACTTGAATCAAACCTATCTTGAGACAAGTAATTCTGAGATAAAATGTGTGTATTTCATAAAATAAACTTATTTCAAGTTTTTATATCAGTGGGTTAGTTAAACAGATTGTGTCGAGCCCAGAGAAATCCCATACGCACGCCGATGTACTTTCTGTTAGCCAATAAAGGCTGATCTAGATGCCGCGGAATATGCCCCTCTATTCTGGAATGAAGACGAAAACCAATGTGCGCGTCTCAGAACTTTCGCACATTATCTATACCGATATGAGATCAGCAACGTATCAACCAAACCAAGGGGGATCAACTGTTGAAGTTGAAGCAATTTATTACGCACAAATTAGTTTGTTGAACTGTTGTAATCGGTGTGTTTATATTTATTTAATTGGCTAAATAAATTATAATAAAGCACCGATTGTTTGCTTCGCAATTCGCGTTACCAGAGTTCAGTTACAAGATGTTCCAGATGATTCTTTATCTGGGATGAACTGAACCTAGCCCACTATTTTCCTTATTAACAAATTATAATTGTATTTTCGATTTAATCAATAAAGGCCTTTGTTATTATTATTATTTGAATTGTATAATGTAATAAAAGTAACGGTTTGATTGAATTTAAAGTTTATTTTTTTAATTTTTAGAGCATTTAAATAAAAGCTTGTCTATTAAAAAAATACATTATATCAATATTATTATCTACTTACAAATTGCTGGATTGATTCAAAATCGATATTTGTGAAGGTTCATAACTTGCATGATTCCAACTGTATATTTTATTTGGGTGGCGGGGGAGTGTTTGTTGGGGAAACATGCATCGTATATATACGAGTAATATATGTATAGATAGATAGATATATTATGGACATGCCATGGATCAATTATGTATGACAGATAAATGGGAGCAATGAGGAACAACGTTGGTCGATCTGACTTTGTCACAAATGCTTATCTGATATATCTGCAGTACCTAGTGGTTGAGGTATCATGGCAATGTGGATCTGTTTTGAAATTTCTGTGGTGATTTTCATCTATCCCACATTATACAGTGTGTCCAATTAACTTGACACCTTATGTAAAACTTTTGTGATTATTGATTTTGTGAGAAAAAGTTTTTTTTCTGATAAAAATTTCTATATGGCTTAAAAGACAAAATTAAATTATCAGATATAAAGTACTTTTATTCTGTTAATACAATATCGAATATTCTTTGTAAATGAAGATTCATCCTATTTGAATACTTCGGACATATATCCAATATTATTCATCTACCATGAAACATAGGTTACCTATTATTAGTGTTTTGAACCAGGTGACAAGAGAAATCAGTATAGTCTCGTTTTTCTTTTCTCAGATGAAAAAAAATGGGTTAGTATAGTTTGATGTGTGTAGGTTGCTGGAAAAATAAAATGATTTCTCTTCTAATAAACGTAGTTGAAGAGAATTTAAATTAAGAAAATCCATCTTTTCTAAAATGTATTCAACGTGTTTTAGATAGCAGAATGGTAAAGGCGTGCCATCGGCTCTCAAAGGGGTTGGTTCAATTCCCTTCAAGGGCTGCTATTTTTTAATCGTTACTGTATTTTTGACCGACGAACCCCAAACGGAGGAGGTATACAATTCGACTGTGTGCTTTTTTTTTTTGGTTTGTGCGCGCCTTTCATATAGTAATCGTTGTCCGATTTTGATGATTTTTGATTCATTTGAAAGAGGAGCCTTGAGAAATGGTCCTTCCGAAAACCGCCCCCGAAGGGGGTGGAGAGGGCAAATTTTCTCGAAAATTGAAAATCTGCGTTGGTATAATTACAGATAGGACAATATCCGGAAACGTTTAAATTGAACATTTTCTCAAAAGAGTAACGGTTTTTGACATAGAGACATTTTAAATTCTCAAATATACCTATTTTCGCTATGTGGAGAGGGCGATTTCTGTCGAAAATTGAAAATCTGTTTGCAGTACATGAAAGACATAATTATTTGTAGCAACATTTATAATGAACATTTTTCCTTTAAGATTACGGTTTTCGAGTAAAATCGATGTTAAAATGGTAACAACTAAAATATTCAAGCGTATTTCCGCAGCAATGTTCTGAGATCTCAATAATAACAACTACAAGCAAGGAATATACGTGGGTAATAGGATAAGTACTATCTTGATTGGTATTAGTGAACGTTCAACGATATGCAGATATGATTATTTTTGACCGACTTCCCAAACGGAGAAGGTTCAACTATATGTTTTTTATGCATATACGCATGTTTCGTATAGTAACTATACTCTTTTATTTTGATGATTTTATATCCATTATTTGAAAGAGGAGAGTTGAGAAATAGTCCCAGTCCTAGGTGGCGCTCTGAATATAAATGTGTATATAGTTGTGTAATTGTTAGTGTGAATAAATAAGTGAAAATAAATCGAACCCAGTTTTAATATAAATTCCCGTTACAATATAATTTTTTATTTTGCAGTGTACCAACTAATGAAGTCGGTGCTAGTTTTTGTATTTTTTCATATCATCATCATATTCTGTCTGCAAAGTATCCTACCCTTCCACTAAAGGACGATCTAATCCTATGCCTTTACGAATAAATTGTTTTTGCTTACAACTCAATCTTCTATCACTTTCTATTTCACTGCGCCACTTGGGTATAATACTGGTACCTATATGGCATGGTGTGTGTAATTGGGCGGCTGCCTCTGCTATCATCCAATCAACTTGATTTACAAGAGATTACATAAGGCAAGGTCGTTTCTCTCGCAAATATACAATGCGTCCATAAAGTAACGCATAAATTTATTATTAGCTAAATAAATAATAAAATTAGAATTTCCCGAAACAGGTCGATTTCTGATTTTAATTTATTGTTTTTCCAAATTATAATCTAATATAAAGGGTGAACCACCATCGTGTGATGACGTCATCACTTTTTTTTAATGGAACATGACATTTTTTTCAATTCCCGGATTTTCCTTGATGTGCTGAATCCATAAATGTATAACACGTTGCTTCAAATTGGTACAAGGTGGGCAAAAATACAAAACATTCAAGTTATTTACAAAATATTAAAAGAATAAACTTAATAGTAAGCATATTAAATGAAATTACGTATTGTTATACAACTACTTGGATAAACTATTAAAAAACAAACTAAAGAAAATTTAAAATAAATGTTCAAATTGTTCTTCATTGACCGCTAGACAATGACAGTCCCGGGTGTGACAGTGACAGTTGCTTTGCAATATGGACATTTTTACCTACATTCAAATCTCAATATTTTCGAACCAACTCTTTGAGAATACAGCGTGAGCAACGGAAGTCATGTTTTTTCTATCAAAGTTTGGAACTATGTCAGATTCAAAATTTTTGATCTTGAAAATTTTTCAATGCAACTTTTTGATCTTTGGACTATCCTGAAAAAAAATTTCAAATTTTTCGAAGGTTGGCTTTATCTCAAATTATGCGATTTTAAAGAAATGGTTACATTTATCCCTAAAAAAGGGACTTTTTCGGGGTTTTTCTCGAGAATGGGTATTTTTTCTCATATTGTTGCATAAAGTGGAAGTTTTTGCGCCCGATAAAAGATTGAAGCACTCATTGAACGTTATTGCTCCAGAGGCGTGCAGTAAAATTTTGCTACTTTGGTATTATGTAATTTAAACCGAATTTAAAAATTATATTATGCAAGTAAACAGCCTAATGAACAAATCCAAGTTACTACTCTTAATGTAGAGGTGTATTCCTGTGAATTCTTTTATCTTTCAGATAAGAGATGAATAACAGTGCTGGCCAGCATCATAGCTTTTTGAAAAACAACATTAGTTAAGCTATTAGCACTTCTTATCAAACCAAATAATGCTTTTGGTGTTACGCCACTGTAATACACCCCCCATATTAAGAGTAGTAACTTGGATTTGTTCACTGACCTGTTTAATTGCATAGTATAAATTATAAATTCGGTTTAAAGTACATAATTTCAAAGTAACAATTTTTTCTGCACGCCACTGGAGGCAATTACGTTCAAGGAGTGCTTCACCTTCCACTTTATGCAACAGTATGAGAAAAAATACCCAATCTCAAGAGAAACCCCGAAAAAGTCCCTTTTTAGGGATAAACTTAATCCGTTTTTAAAAATCCCATAATTTGAGTTATAGCCTTTTCTGGAAAAATTTGAGAAATTACTTTTTTTTAGGATAGTCCAAAGATCAAAAAGATGCACCGAAAAATTTCCAAGATATAAAATTTGTAATCTGACATAGCCCCAAACTTTGATGAAAAAACACGACTTGCTTTGCTCACCCTTTATAAGTGGATAAATAAAAAAAATATACCGGTCGAATACTGCACGTATTCTCAAAGAGTTGATCTAGAACCTCCCGAGTACCGCAACTCGATATCTCTTTCCGTTAAATATCAAGATCTGAATTTGGGTAAAAGCAACTGTCCACTAGTTAATCAAAAACACCCGGTCCTGTCATTGTCTAGCGGTCAATGGAGAACAATTTGATCATTTATTTTTAATTTTCTTTAGTTTGTTTTTTATTAATTTATCAAGGTAGTTGTATAACAATACGTCATTTCATTTAATGTACTAATACGTTTATTCATTTATCTAATATTTTGTGAATAACTTGAAATTTTTGTATTTTTGCCCACCCTGTACCAATTTGAAGCAACGTGTTATACATTTTTGGAATCAGCTCATCAAGGGAAATCCGGAAATTGAAAAAAATGGGGTGTTACATTTAAAAAAATGGTGATGGCGTCATCACACAAAGGTGGATCACACTGTATATTAGATTATAATTTGAAAAAAACAGTAAATTTAAATCAAAAATCGACTTGTTTCGGGAATTTTTTTTATGGACGCGGTTACACTGTATATCTTACTCAAAAATCAGTGCTCCTAAATTGCACATGGCGAAAGATAGATGAATAACACAGATAGAAAAATCCGAGTCTGTGTAACATCCAATGATGGAATTGGAACAGCGCCTCAGCCAGACCAAGTCAAGTGTGGAAAATTGGAATTTTCTTCACACACACACCCACACCCACGACTTATCAAGCTGCTGCTCAATCTAATCTTTGTTGATAAGAGGAGCAGGGATCGTACAATATTTATTTGGTCTGAAAAGCGAGCTCCTAGGTTGTCTGCGAATGGCTTCGAAGGAAATTGGACTGAAAATTATCATTTGCTCGGAAATTGTGATGCATTACCGATTTGTGTGAATTTGTGTTTGATTTTGATGGGTTAAATGGTAACTAGCATCTGTCAGAGATGAACAGGAATTGATAAATGTGCCAATTATAAGTTTTTTTTAACAAAAATGCAATTTTTGTTCGTTTTGAGCACTTTAGGTGCTACGATTTTTTTGATCGACTTCAAATAAAGGAGTGCGAGGTGTACAATTCGGTTGTATGTTTTTTGTTCGTGTATTTTTGATGATTTTTGATTCATTTTAAAGAAGAGAGTTGAGAAATGGTCCAATATTTAAAAAAACTCACATCCAAAAGCTTCTTTCCTATAGAAACCGCCCCCAAAGGGGGCGTAGGGACCTATTTTTCTCGAAAATCTGAGAAGGCAGAATTAAAGATCAGACCATATCCGGATGGAAACGTTTAAATTGGATTTTTTTTAAAGAATCTACGTTTTTCGAATTACAGCAGTGGTAAAGTCTGAAATATGTGTATTTCCGCCGCGATGGTTTTGAGATATCGAAATATTAACAAGTACAAGCAAATAATATACATGGGTAGTGGGATAAGTACTATCTTCTTTGGTATTAAAGGTTCATTAATTCTCATGATTGATATTACTCTCAAAATTGTGAGAAATATTTTTTACCAAAAATTGGACAGGCTATATAGGTTGCATAAGGTGCATTTAAAAATACAAACTAATATCAATTCTATTGGTGCTGGTACTTTGTACCAGTTGTGTAATTGTTAGGTAAAAGATTTTTGTAGTACCAGCACCAATACAATTAATATTAGTTTGTATCTTCAAAACAACTTCTATATTTTTTAAAGTAATTTAGAGTATCAAATAACAACATAACTTCCATATATATTTAGAAAAGCTAAGTCCGAGTTTATTAGTTGAAGTGAGAAGATTTTTGGACACAACTTCACAATTCCTGTAGAATAAATATTATTTTGTATTTCTAAGTTTACTATCTGATTCTGCATTTTTTTCATAATACAGTTCTTGTCTGTAAATACATTTAGTTCTATTAGCTCGATTCTAATTTTATTGCGTATAGAACAAATATCACTTATTATTTTTCAGTGTTTTATCATCTAATAGTGGGTCTGGAATCTGGATTTATTATAATCAATATTTAGTGAAAGTAGTAAAAGCTTTTAGATATAATTTCATTGTTCATATGCCTCGATTTCATTGGCATGAAAAAATAAATATGTTACTCGATCTCTGAAACGATTAAAATATATACAACACATCTGCTTCCTACATCATGTGCATACTGAAATTTAATCACATTTATTATTTTTACAGTATATAGCTCAGCTGCTGTAAAAAATAATCATCTGATGAATACTGTTGGATGCACCAGCATGTTTTTTGTATTCATTTTTTGAACCCATCTTTCATTTTAATATGTGGAAAAAGTATGAGACGTTGAAAGCTTCATAACATATTTTTTTAAATGCTTCAAGAAACTTAGTTTTTTAGTCTGTAAGGTCGTAACAAAACCACTTAATATACAGGGTTGTCCATTAAGCGCGCGGTGGTCTCCAGCAATCTTACCGTTGATGAAATAGGAAGAAAATGTTCCAAATAAAAAGTGTTCTTTCTGCAGATGCAGATGGCACATTTCCGGAAGTAGACATCAACTTCCTTATTTTAAATAGAACACCATGTATTTTTGCATTTTTAAATTCAGCATCGATTTTAAGATCCAGTTTGTGAAGCATAGTTATTGTCTACGGAGTCTCCATTTGGAGTTATTCGGTAATCTTTAGAAAATTTAACGTTTGTAGTATTTCACAAAAGTTGTAATATCTCGGAAACTACACCCGATCGAAACATGGGGGTTTCGCTGTTGAAAATACCGAAAAACGTACTTATGTTTTGAAGGTAGCATTACTTTAAATGAATCATTAAACTAGCAATTTTCAAATTTGAAAAGTTTGAAACATGTAAAAGTAATTTTTTTCATATGGGATGGTGTGTTAAGTTTTATATCCATGAATGCGAAATTAAATTCCCTTTCGATTTTATTGAGGCATATTTAGGTCCATCTTTGTTGGTTTTCAAGCTATTAGCGATTTTTTAATTATTCCACAATGACGCGGCGAAAATGGAAAAAAGTGACTTCTGCATGTTTAAAACTTTTCAACTTTGAAAATTGCTAGTGTAATGATTTAATTTTCTTTTGAAGTGAGGCTACCTCTAAAACACAAGTATGTTTTTCGGTCTTTACAAGTTTTGTGAAGTACTACAAACGTTAAATTTTCTAAAGATTACCAAATAACTTCAAATGGAGACTCCGAAGACAATAATTACGCTCAACGAACTGGATCTTGAAATAGAAGCTGGATTCAAAAATCTGAAATCCGCCATATTTGAAATTACTTTCCTCGGAAAAAACACTCGAAAAGAAACACTTTTTATATGAAACATTTTATTTTTATTTCAACGGAGACTACAGCGCCCTCAATGGACGACCCTGTATTTATGACTACAAGTATATAAACGTTTCAAATGAATATTTTACACAAGAAAATAGGATTGACATTATTCATATATGCTCTGGATAAATAACTTGAAAAAATATTTTTTTACAAAAAATTGGATCCACTTTAGTAGTTGGTGCATTTAAAAATACAAAATAAAATAAATTCTATTGTGTCCGGTACTTTTGAAGTTGGTGCCAAAAGTTTTCAACAACTGCACAATGGTCCTATTTTTTGTGAAAAACATTGAGATATTATTTGGTGCACTGAAAATACCAAATACCTATGTAATATTATTAATTCTGTTGGTGTTGGTACTTCTGAAATTGGTGACAAAATTTGTTATTATTATAATATCAGCTCAATTGTTTTTATAGACAATATTTACTTTATGTCTTTTCAATTAACCTCTTAAAGTCACTATATGTGCCACGTGTCTAATTTCTGCATTGAGAAACTAGGACTTTCGACAAAATACTACAAAGCACTACAATACTAACCAACCCATCCATCACTAGAATTCTCTCACATGTTGCGATTTCCACTCGATCGATTTTCCATTTCAGTCGAGACACTTTCTTTTTTCATATAAGGACTTTCCATCAATTCAATGGCCGCCCCTCACAATCTACTTGAGCATCCAATGTCAGTTTTACCATTTTATGGACAATCAATAGATAAGAATGGCTTTATTTGTCTAAGATTTGCCAGAATAAAAATGTATGTTGACCACATGAGAAAATAATAATATGTATTAGATTAAAAAATCCGCGACAATAAAAATAGCTGAAGTTACCTTTCAAATAAAAAAAAAACTACCTAAATCGAAATTCGTCCATCCTTTTGGGAGTTGCGATGCTACAGACAGACGGACTGATACCCATGATATATTCAAATAGCTAGAAAACACTCCAGCCTTGTTTATGTCGGGGTAAAAATAAATATTGCTTACCAAAAATATTAATTATATTGGTGCTGGTACTTTTGAAGTTGGTGCCCAAAGTTTTCTAACTAACTACAATTGCTCAACTCCAAAAGTACCTGCACCAATAGAATTAATCATATTTTGGATTTTTCTAACTAATGAAGTCCGTGCAATTTTTGGTAAAAAACATTTATTTCACACTTTTGAGTGTAACATTAGACATAAAAATTCTTGTGCGTTGACTAATACGAAAGAAGTTAGTACTATAACCCATGTATATTCTTTGCTTATACTTGTTATTAACCGTAATTTCTTTTAAAAAATGTTCAATTTAAATTTTGCTACATATATCTCTTCTTTAATTTGACCGTCTCATATTTTCATCTTTTGCAAAAAAATGGCCCCCTCCACATAGCCGAAATACATATATTTCAGTCTTTACTATTGTTGTCACCCGAACACCGTAGTTTAAAAAAAAATAATTTATACATTCCCAGTTATGGACTTGACTTTAATCCTGCCGTCTCAGATTTTCGATTTTCAAGAAAAAAATGCCCCTCCACCCCCTTCGGGACGGTTTTTAAAGGAAAGGAGATTTTGGATGTGAGATTTTTTAAATGTGGCACCATTTCTCAACTCTATTCTTTCAAATAAACCAAAAATCATCAAAATCGGACCACGTTTACTATGTAAAACGCGCGATAAGCCAAACATAATACATATAAAAAACCAACATAGAACCGAATTGTATATCTCCTCTTTTTTTCGGTCGGTTAAAAAATCTAAATAATTATAGATAACGATTCTTTCTAGATCTTTAATAAACACCAAGAACGATAATACTTCGAACCTAATTGAAAAACTTATTGACATAAGTTTCCGTCAGCTTTTTTTCTCCCTGTAGGTACTTCAACCGAATAGGAATAACGTTTCAAAATTACTCCATCCGACCCCCGACTGTTGCACTTTTCAGTAAAATCATGGATATTTCGGACTGACCTCCTTTTTGTTCAAGACATATCCTTAACAATGGAAAATGGGAAAACGACGCTAGGCAATTACATAGCTGTCCCTTAAGTAGGTCATAATAATATAAGAAATCTGTAATAATTCATCCCAGCAAAAAACAATGAGAAAGAAAACCAAGTTCGTAACAAAAAAAAACCTGCAATAAAAGTGTTCATGGATCGTTATCCATTCGCTAATAAAAGAAGTGAGATCTAACTGTGTACAAAACTCTTTCGAAGTGTTCCTTGAATTTTAGCTCCTAACATGATTTAAATGCAACTGGGCAAGTTTTCTTCAAGTGAAATTTCTCTAGTTGAATTTGAAATAAACGTCTATAAATAAAGTTAAGTTTATTATATAGGGTGTCCCAAAATTAGCCTGCCAAACCTCACCAGCGGAAGTTAAAAAATAATGCAAAAAGTTCCAATAAACCTAGGTCGAAAGTTGCTCGTTAAAGGAGTTGCTGCCCTTTTGGTTTAATTTTAATAAATCATTTTTGTCAAGAATGTATCTCATATTATATAAAACAAAAAGGAGGTATCTTAATTTTTTAACAATACTAAAAATATTTTTCTTCCATGAATGGAATATTTAAATTTGAAAACTTGTAAAATGTTCTTATTTCAAATACTTAGAACACCCTGTATTTATTTACGTAATCTTATGAAGAATGTTATCTTCTTTCGAACTATATCAGGATTCCCTACTCGATTGGGTGTTCAAATTAAAAAAATATAACCTTGATATGTATTTTATTTTATGAACACCCAGTATAGCTTAAAATAATTTTAGACTGTGCATATGGAGATTCTTCATCGATATCTCATTGTATCCCAGACTAAAACCACAAACTAATTCATAAATATCAAGTAAATAAATATTTTTTTACAAATAAATGGACCGACTTTATACGTTGTTGCACTGAAAAATACAAAATAATGTTAATTCTATTGGTGCTGGTACTTGTGAAGTTGGTGCCAAAAGTTATCAATCTAATTGCAACTGCACCATCACCAATACAATTAATTTTATTTTGTATTTTTCAGTGCAACAACTAATAAAGTAGGTCCATTTATTTGTAAAACATATTTATTTCACGTTTTTGAGTGTAACATTAGCCATGAAAATTGTTGAACGTTCATTAATGCCCAACAAGATATACTTATAGGCTTGGCTTATCTTGTACTTGTTATTTATTATTCAGAGATCTCAAAACACCACGGCGCAAATATACATATTTCAGAGTTTACTGCTGTAACTCGAAAACCGTAACTCAATTTAAATGTTGCTACATATAATCTTTTCTTTAATTTAGCGGTCTCATAATTTCAATTTCAAAAAAAAATGCTCTTCCACAAAGCGGAAATACGCATATTATATATTTCAGACTTTACCATTGGGAAACTCTTAACCTTAACCGTAAAAAATGTCCAATTTAAACATTTCCGGATATGGAATTTTCATTAATTCTGCCGTTTCGGATTTTCAATTTTTGAGAAAAATTGTCCCCGGGAGGGGAAGTAGATTTTGGATTTGGTTTTTGGTTTTTCTCAATATGGGACCATTTCTCAACTCTGCTCTTTCAAAAGAAACAAAAACCGTCCAAATCGGAGTACGTTTACTATGCAAAACGTGCGAATAGTAATAAAAAAATATAAAAAAGCAAACATACAACTGAATTGTATACCTCCTCCTTTTTTTGAAGTCGTTCAAAAAAAATATCAGATTTGTGAAAGAGTACACTTACCAATTATGCGAAACAACTCGTATGGGTGCATGAATAAAACAATCATCTTCCTTTTTTTGAAACAGGCTTTCAAAGAGTCGTGTTTAGTTGGAAAGAGATTGTTTGTTGCACTGCTCTGAATATTTAAAATTCCCTTAATTTCACAGTCCTTTTGTTCAATGGACCATTACACTGGAGCATTTCTCATTCGACACAGGTTGTTAATTAGAAAATTGAACGCCAAGATTACAGCAAATAGGTGTTATACCTTCTCTACTAAATATTTTTAACAAAAAATATGACCGACTTTATTAGTTGAAGCACTGTAAAATTTAAAATAATAATCATTTTATCATCTCTCATCAAAAATTAAGAAGACAAAAATTCGAATTATATGCCTCGTCTGTTGGGCAGTCGGTCAAAAATCATTGAACGTTCACTAGAAGACAAAGATTTCAAAACATACTTCAGCACTTATTAGGTACTATTGCTGTAATTTGTTATTTTTTTAAAATTGAAATGTTACCGGATATGGTCTCTCTTTAATTCGGCCGTCCAAGTTGTGCTCTCCTCATCTTCCTAACCAGTTTAGGATGAAAAAAACGTATACCAATGGTCGGTGATTTTTTTCAAATGGATCACCTTGTATGTTTTTGCATTTTCGCATAGTTTCGCAACAGTTCCGATGATACGGGGTTTGCCGTGTGTTTTTCTTGAATATTTGTCTATCTAGTGGAAATTTGAAGGGCTTTTCCGGATGAATAATGTTTCTAAAACACAAAAAATAGCGTTTGGAAGAGAACACTACAGTTATAAAGGGTGCTTCATAATATATGTGCAGGACTTGAGGATGTGATAGCTCGTCCAAAAATATGAAAAAAAGTTTATATTAACTCACCTTCTAAATGCACCATTGAAAAAAAAATCGTTTTTTGTGAATAGTACCTTTTTTGTGTAGAAAACATTGGCGGTTCAAATGGGCGCCTCAAAACCGTACTTTTTCCATTGGCGTAGAAATTGGGGAGAAAAACAACCACAACTCCTTCAAAATATTCAACAATTATGACTTAACAAAAATAGAGATATTCACAAAAAACTATTTTTTTTTCAATTTCAACACCCTGTATCTCGAAAATGGTGCATTTTATAGAGGGTAAATTAATAACTTTTTTGCATGTTTTTGGACGAGCTATCACATCCTCAAGTTCTGCGCATATATTATGAAACACCCTGTATATTGATAAAACCAGGGCTCTCGGCTCTCCTACACAAGCCCAAATTTATTATTTATAATTTTAACACTCGTCTTGATGAATATCCATTTCCGCCCCTTTTACAAACGCTTGTCACCGGAAATATTTATTTTTAATCATGTTGAACTTATTCCGATCACGTCGTTTGATGTCAATATACATACGGCTTCTTTGATGATTGAATATTAATTATTTATATTCATTGTAGATTGATAAAAAGAGCAACGGTGTTCTTGTCACGGAAATACTTATGCCATCTTATCTTTTCATAATCAGTTTTTTTTTACAAAAAAGCTAGTCCCGACTTTATTTGATGATTTATGGAAAAACACAGAATAAAATTTATTCAGTTTTAGGAAGATCAAAGACTTTTGGCACCTACTTCAAAATTATTGGTATCTATCAGTAGAATAATTATTTTTTATTCTTCACTATCAGAAAACTTGACTTTCTTCCCTGTTTAGAGGGCACAAAGTGAGCCTTTTCTTACCTAGGGGTGAAAAGCAGTTTTCGTTTTGTCCTAATAGATGGCGCTTTTTAATTATTAATAATAATAGAGTTTATACTTGGTAGAAATATCTAAAAATAATATATTTATCGTTATTTACATTTATTAAATTCTAGCAGTACCCGGCGCGTTGCTGCCGTAGCAGTAATAATTGTAGAGATATATGAAATTTGAAATAAATAGTTATGTTGTTTATTGGCCATATGCAGTCCGATCGAAAAAAACGAATAAATAAAACGAATTTCAGAGTAATTACTTTAATTTATTATCTGAATTTTAAATGACGATTACTTACAAAAATAACTTCCTGCTTCTGTACACTTCATAACAATATAATATTTTTATTGTAATGCTTTATGGTACACGATATTTTTTTACTTGCTCAATTATTTTAAATAATTTAATTTAATCACCTATATTTCCACAGTGTTAGATGGAGTAGGTTTAATATTTTTCCCTGTCCCTACCAGAAGTGCTGACCTCTCGTAGCAAAAGGCCACACTCTTCACAGGAAAAAGGCTCATTGTTCTAGATAATATAGGTGTTCTTTGGATAATGGTTCTTGACCAGTGTGACATATCTGACACCACACTAAGAAAGCCTATGGGAAAAGTGGTATTTTCACTATTTTTCTTGCTATTTTTACGATTTTTCTCTCCATAAAAACCTTCCTTAAGTATGCCTTGTAGAAAACATTAAAACAAAAATTATCTAAATTGGTCGAGCAGTTCTCGAGTTATGCGCTTAGCAACGCATTTGGCGATTCATTTTTATTTATATATAGAATATGTTTATTAATAAAACGCCCCTGTAGAAAAGAATGGGTTTGCGGGCTGATTACTTGTCTATCTACTCTATTCTCTATACTTTTTATTTATAATGACTAGGTGCCTACCCTATACATTTAGGTCGCTCGTTTTGGGAATATTTTGAGCAATTTTGCGGTAGATTTACGCAATATCTACATGCTAATCCAGAGAGATGTAAAACTGTTATGGAAACTTCATCATTTTTATTCTAATACGCAGAAAGCTATTTCGAAAAACCTCTAGAAAATTTTAATCCAAAAAAATACCCAAGCCTTAGAAATACTTCTCAATATGTTAAATTTAACGCCTATGGTTTTGGCTTACTGAATAGCAATTAACGTTGTGGATTTTAATGAAGCCTTAAACAGGTCAAAATAAGATCAAGCAATATTTTTTTTGGGCACTGTTGTTTCGAATGTTTTGACAACACATGATGATACCCACTACGAACCAGTTTTAATAACTATCTACCTATATTATGAACATCTCCTGTAGCTTGTATTGAACGTATAATATATCCAAATAAATTGAGATATTACCAATGATAGTTGTGAATGTTTAAATTCTATATAAAGCATTAGATTATTTTTTTATATTGACCGTATTTTCTGTTTGTTACAGACAAGAAGTACGAGACCACAAAGTCCTATGGAATTCCCCATTTGCATTCCCATGTAAAATGCTCGCAAATGCCTCCACCGGGGTTATGGAGCGGTGCATATTGCGTGTCAGCATCCGAAAAGAATCCAAAGGAGGGCGATCGTTTGCAAAATTGGGTTTTGTCGATCTCAATCTGGCCGAGTATGCTGGGGCAGGTCTGGTTAGGCGGAAGGCATTGCTCGAAGGTTACGATTCCAGGCGACGACAGGACAACAGCATGCTCAGATTCAAAATTGAACTTAGCATGGTGTCGGGGGATATTGTATTCAAGGCGTAAGTATTATTTTTCTTATTAAATAATAGAATAGCCTAAAGCATAATACTTTTTACGAACTGGCGAGCAGCACCGTCTGTAACATGAACCCTTTGGAGCACTTTTTGATATGAAAACTAGCCAAAACAGACCTTAGGCTTCAACATATTATCCTAAGTTATAAGAAGAAATTATATTTCAAGTTGTTATATAAGATTTTATGTTATAAATAAATTTCAGGACTAACCATTGAACTTGGCACCCATTTAGATCTCACTTCTTTTTTGTCGTGAAGTCAACAACCAAGGCATATATCATAAAATTGAACTTGGCTTTCATTTCATATTTATGTTTTTGATGGGATTTAGTATTATCACATCTTGCTTGCTCTTACAATTGCCTGCATAGGTCGCTTCACAGTGTCAATTAAGGTTAGGTTGAAAAATAACGATTTTTAAAGATATGAACCCAAAAATTGGTAAAAGCCTTTACCTATGACTTCCCTCGACAAACCACCCCGCTTCGAGATGGAAACAACCTCGTCGCTTCTACCGTTATTATATTGACACTTAATATTTTGGACACCCTGTGTATATGATTAACGAAAATCCTTACATTGCGTCGCCGGTAGTCCTTCAATGCAATGCATACCAAAATTCGTTGTCCTAGGTCAAGCCGTTATTGAGCTACAACGCCAACAGACTACAGACAGACAGACAGACATACCGACGGACTTGAGATACCATGATTTTCGTGATCTAGGAACCCCAAAACGTTAATATCAGCAAAAATCTCGTGGTCGATTTTTACGTGAATAAAATACTTCCCTTATTGAGGGAAGTAAAAATGATAGGAAAGGGATAGGTAATGGCTGTTCGCGCCGTATAAAAATAGAAAACTTGCTCTAATTTTCACGATTCCTTTTTCATTTGATAGAGGACTATTGAGAGTTGAAAAAAATCGACCTTCAACATTTCCTTCCCTTCAGAAATTTCTCCCAAAGGGGTTGGATGTGCTAAGAAAAAATATGAAAAATGCACTGAAAATAAAAGAGATTTTGAAAGATTTCAATGAGCAAATTTATCTATAATATTGAACCCAAACACGCTTGTTATTGTTCTATATTTTAACGTTTTTTTTTTTGATGAATTTTATCCTGAAAAAACAACTTTTTTATTCTCATAAGATCATTTTGTACATTATTATTGTTTTTTTGTATTTTATATTTATACAAAGTTTAATTGTGTATTTGTTTTATTTTTTCAGTCCTTCTCCTACATTGAAGCACAAACAAGTGAATGCTGAGGAATCTGCTAACGAGCAAAGGTCAGATGAATTTTCCAGTGGCTCTTTAGCTGGCTCTATTGCTAGCGGGAGTTCTGGGTTCGGTAGTTTGCCCAAGAAAAGACCAGCTTTACTGTCTTCAGGTAAGGCATTTATATGAACTTCTTCTTTAATGATACTTCATGGTAAATAAATAAGAGTTTCTTTGTTTGTCTAACCTAATGCAATTTCAACAGATTTAAAAGCATTTCTATAATGTTTAAATTTAATTTAGAATTTTAACTGATAAAGAAATAATAATGATAAACATACTAAGAAATTGAACAAAAATAAAAAAATTAACAAAAATTGGTTGCACTGAAAAATACAAAATTATATTTATTCTATTATTGCTGCTCATTTTGAAGTTGTGCAATTGTAGTAAGATTGATTTTGGCATTAATAAAAGTATCAGAACCAATAGAATTAATATTATTTTGTATTTTTCAGTGCACCAACTAATAAAGTCGGTCCAATTTTTGCTAAAAAATATTTATTTCACACTTTTGAGTTTAACATCAGTTATGAAAATTATTGAAGGTTTACTAATACCAAAGAAAATAGTACTTATTCTATTACCCAGGAATATTGTTGGCTTGTACTTGTTATTACCCAGAGATCTCAAAACATCACGGCGGAAATACACATATTTCCGACTTTACCATTGCTGTAACACGAAAACCGTAACTTTTTTTGAAAAATGTCCAATATAATTGTTGATACTTATAATCTCTTCTTTAATTCTGTCGTCTCAGAGTTTCGATTTTCGAGAAAAATTTCCGCCTCCACCACCCTTCGCGGCGGTTTTTCGAGGAAAGGAAATCTTGGATTTGAGTTTTTCAAAATATGAGACCTTTTCGCAACTCTCTTTCAAATGAATTACAAATCATCAAAATCGAAGCATAAAAAAAATCAAACATACAACCGAATTGTATACCTACTCCTTTTTTTAAAGTCGGTCGGGCTCTATTATTACTTACCCTATATACGTGGAGAGAATTCTTTGGACCCTATTTTAAGAATAATGCGGTCAAAGAGGAATATGAGATTTAATTAATTAATAATATGTGATCCAATATTATTTTTTGAATAAAGTCAATTAATATCCGTTTATACAGGGTGTTTCATAATATATGCACCGGATAAGGATGTGATAGCTCGTCCAAAAATATGAAAAAAGTTTATATTAACTTCCTCTAACCCTCTAAAATGCACCATTTTCGAGATACAGGGTGTTGAAATTGAAAAAAAATGTTTTTTATGAATATTTCCGGAAACTTTTATCGTAAAGAAAATTTTGTAAGCATCTTCTACTTATAATAAGCTAAGTTTTGAGTCAGAAAAAATGTTTGTCAAGTCATAATTGGTGAATATTTTGAAGGAGTAATTGCTGTTTTCTCCCCAATTTCTACGCCAATGGAAAAATTACGGTTTCGGGGCGCCCACTTGAACCGCCAATGTTTTCTACACAAAAAAAGGTACTGTTGGTCGTGAGCTCTAAAATCGACCATTTTCGAGAAAAATCATATATCATATCCTCAATCCTGTGCATATATTATGAAACACCCTATATATTTATCGATGTATAGGATCCGGCAAATAAAAACTCCGGTTGTGTAGTGATAACGTAGGTACTTGCCTTGATACAGTTGACCCGGGTTCGATTTTCGGCCGCCGTATTTTTTTTTTTATTTAATAAAATTCTATCCAATAATTACAGAGGAATATATCTACTTTTTGACAAAATAACCTCAATAATGTTCAAACTTAAATTGAATGAATTGCGGTCGAATTCCCACAACTGGGCAATTTCGTTATTAGTTTTAATATTATTATGTGTATTTCCTCGCGGACGTAGATGTGGGCGTCTGCTATCATGTAATAAAGTTATTTGTAGAATAGACTAGGACTTAACAACTATTGCGTAGAGGGTAGATGGTTTTCAATTGAGTTTTTTTCCAAATAGCCTTATTTACGCAATCTTATAAATTAAAGAAATATTTGAAATGCTTGAAATTGACACAATCTGTCTGCACATCTAAAAAGATGGTGTTGATAAGCTCGTTCTTATATTAATGAAGGCAATGAAAAATTGAGTACAAATCCAAAATAATTTCTCATCGTAATGAAAACTAACTGACAACTTACTACACAAGATCTAAGTTAGCTTCTTGAATAAGCAACAGCTATTTTAAAGTGCTTCTTTTCGTATTATCACTAGCTATCCAATTTATTTTTCTTAATTATTAGATAAGCCTTTAATTTTCCACTGTAAACACTTTTTTCCCCTCAAATTATCAACTGTTAATCAATAGAAATTCGATTTTATATTTAGAACTGGAACAGTAATTTATTGATTTATAAACAACTTTGGAAGCTGCTGATTTGAGTGAGCTTAATTAAATTCCCGTTTTTTTCTTACAATTTCAACAAGTGTTTAAGATTAAAGTGTTACTAGATGACCCATGGTCACTGGATGGGAATGTAATTATGTGGAAATAAGTAAATGCAAGTAGTTGTCCGTGCAAGATATTTTATTTTGATTATTATTATTATTATATATATCATATTATTGGTTCAAAGTTCAATTGTCAAATTTATATATTATAAAGATATGTACCGGATAAATGCGGGTTGCTTTTGGTTTGGCAGATTTTTGTTTAAATTTAAAATCACCTCCCGATAAATCAGTGTATTTTTTTATTTTTGATCGACGAACCCCAAACGGAGCAGGTATACAATTCGACGGTCTGCCTTTTCTTGTATTTTTGATTCATTTGAAAGAATAGACGTGAGAAATGGTCCCATACTCATAGAAATGCAAATCCGAAATCTCCATCCCTCCGAAAACCGCTTC
Source organism: Crioceris asparagi (assembly GCA_958507055.1). Taxonomy (NCBI): domain Eukaryota; kingdom Metazoa; phylum Arthropoda; class Insecta; order Coleoptera; family Chrysomelidae; genus Crioceris; species Crioceris asparagi. The sequence continues at coordinate 95,399,081 of OY293827.1, read as the reverse complement.
CGAAGGTGTTGTAGGAGACAATTTTTCTCGAAAATCGAAAATCCGAGATGGCTGAATTAAAGATAGCAAAATATCCGGAAACGTTTAAATTGAACATTTTTTCAAAACAGCTACGGTTTTCGGGTTACGACAGTGGTAAAGTTTATAATATGCGCATTTCCGCGATGATGTTCTTAGATTTCTGAATAATAGCAAATACAAGCAAAGCATACATGGATAATGGTGAACGTTCAAGGATTTTCCTGACAAATGTAACACTCAAAAGTGTGAAATAAATATTTTTTACAAAAAATGGGACGAACATTATCAGTTTGTGCACTGGAAAATATAAAATAATATTAATTCTATTGGTGATGGTACTTGTGAAGTTGGTGTCAAAAGTTTTCAATCTAACTGCAACTGCACAACTTCAAAAGTACCAGCACCAATAGAATTAACGTTATTTTGTATTTGCACCAACTAATAACCTTGGTCCATTTTTTTGTAAAAAATATTTATTGTTGATAAATTAGTTATTTGGTGAAAAAATTCAAAAGTCTTGGGGTCGAAAATTTTTCTTTTGAATTTTTTCAGTGCACCAATGAATAAAGTCAGTCTTATTTTTTTTAATATTTATTTCACATTATTGAATTTTTCTTTATTCATAAAAAATGTTGGTTCATTTATTTTCAATTATTGACCGACTTCCTAAAAGGAGGAGGTATACAATTCGATTGTGTGTTTTTTTTTTTTTTTTTTTTTTTTTTTTTTTTTTTTTTTTTTTTTTTTTTTTTTTTTTTTTTTTTTGGTTTGTGCGCGCCTTTCATATAGTAAACGTACTCCGATTTTGATGATTTTTGATTCATTTGAAAGAGGAGGATTGAGAAATGGTCCCATATTCATAAAAACGGGAATCCGACATCGCGTTCCCTCCGAAAACCGCCCCCGAAGGGGGTGGAGGGGGCAAATTTTGTCGAAAATTGAAAATCTGCGTTGATATAATTACAGATAGGACATTATCCGGAAACGTTTAAATGGAACATTTTTTCAAAAGAGTAACGGTTTTCGACATAGAGACATTTTAAATTCTCAAATATACCTATTTTCGCTATGTGGAGAGGGCGATTTCTGTCGAAAATTGAAAATCTGTTTGCAGTACATGAAAGACATAATTATTTGTAGCAACATTTATATTGAACATTTTTCCCTTAGAGTTACGGTTTTCGAGTAAAATCGGTGTTAAAATGGTAACAACTAAAATATTCAAGCGTATTTCCGCAGCGATGTTCTGAGATCTCAATAATAACAACTACAAGCAAGGAATATACGTGGGTAATAGAATAAGTACTATCTTCATTGGTATTAGTGAACGTTGAACCATTTTGGTGACTACTGTTACACTCAAAAGTGTGAAATAAATATTTTTTACAAAAAATTGGACCGACTTTATTAGTTGGTGCACTGAAAAGTATAAAATAATATTAATTCTATTGGGGCTGGTAGTTGTGAAGTTGGTGCCAAAAGTTACCAATCTATCTGCAACTGCACAACTTCAAAAGTAACAGCACCAATAGAATTAATATTATTTTATACTTTTCAGTGCACCAACTAATAAAGTCGGTCCAATTTTTTGTAAAAAATATTTATTTCAATATAAATATGGTTATAACAATCTTGCATTTTTCTAGTACAGTAAATCGAAAACCCATGTTTTTTTGAATGTGTCTAATTTAAGCGTTGCTTGTCTCTTCAATTCAGGCAATAAAATGTTCTTTGTTCTGTCAAGAGTCCCTCCACCCTCTGAATTATTTTTGTGAACTACGACATTCTAACAGTTTTCTTTCCAAAGACAAAAAGTATCAAAATCGGTGCTCGTTTACGTTTACATAGTATGAATGGGAAAAACTAATTCCTCCTCCGTTTTTTTTTTTTTGAATCGATCACAATTTAAATACGAATCCTACAAATAAATCCGATTTTCTATGGATTGGAACCTCAAATTAATGTGTCACATCAATATCAACTCATACTCTAATTTCGATGTAGGTATAGTCTAAAAGGTCATACTATATAGGATACTGGCTCTCAAAATAATCTCATTACACTCCTATATGTTCCGGAAAGGTCTCGCAAAACATAATGTAATCCGATTATAGTGAAAACCTAACCCAATTTGATCTGGAATTAATGTACTTAAATACAATTTGCTGAAAATTGAATGAGCACATGCCACGAAATACAACACACAACCTTGGTCTGATATTTTGTGTTAGTGCTGTGAAATATTTGAATATGAATTCATATTGTAACATAATCGAGGTTTTTATGTAACATTTGTCATTATCAGATACATACGGTAAGACTTTTAGGAGTGCCGGACAACAACTATTGCCAGGGTAAATATCCCTCGAGTCACTGAATGACGTCAACAAGTTTTAGCGAATTACATTCGATTTAAATCGTCACAATATTGCGTAATACCTCTATAATGCCTAATCTGGGTGATTGCCAAACAGATATATATCATGATTTCGGAGTTGTCTTTACTTATAATGAGATAAATTTTAAGTACAGAACCTTCCCCAAGCAAGCTCCAGTCGCTTTTGGTTATTTTTTTTTTCATTTTTGTGATATTTTAGGATATAGTTATGATGTTGACGAGCAGGAGATTAATTGAGTATTCAGGGAACACTAAAATGGCAAATGGGCCTCCTGCTGGTTGTTTATACTCTTACTATTAACTTTACTATGATAATTAACCTTTTTAAAAAATACTCATTACTATGATAAAATTATCAAAATAATAATGATGTTTTTCTAATATAAGATTTCAAGCTTACGTTTTCTTTATTTGATTTATACAAAAATTCGTTACCTTTGGACCCCTAATAAGCCCAAAATTGCCTTTGAAATATAATTTTCGAAGCGTAACAAATTACTTAACTCACTGTAATATTTTTCGTGTCGAGATAATCACCTGAAAATGCTTTGACCTTGTTGTAATAAAGTTAAGCGACGTGAAATAAGATTACATTAATCATACTTTTCGCATTTTGATTAATGTTTCTATATAGAAGCGCAAATGTGCCTAATAAATTGGAATCGGATTATGCCGGCCGGGAATTGAGTATTTTTAGATACGACGATAGATGTTTTATTACTCCAGAACTGGAACATAAATATGTATATATACAAAAGAAAGAAAAAGATATGTCAATCAACTCTCAGGCATCTGCCATGTTTATACCCAGTTACATTTCACAACTTATATATCTGACGTAGGTATATAGGATCATTGAAGTTTCTGGAAATCCCAAAAATAATTGTTTATTATCTCTTCGATGAGATTTTTATAGTCTGAAATTTGATATATTTAGAATAATTTGCATGAAATGGGGAAAAACCGAAAGTTATATCATTAAAATCGTTTGAATCTTCATCTGGAAAACTTGGTGCTAGCAGTTTTAATATACAGGGTTGGAATAAAGTATGGACCAAGTAAATATCTTTAAAAAGAAAAGGACGATATTTATAAAACTTTGTAGGTAAAAGTGCGCATCTGATACCAATTTTTTTTGTTACTACCGAACTTCCGGTTTCACAGGAAATAACATCAACTTTTTTATTTTAAATGGGACACCCAGTATATTTTTTCAGAATTTATAATACCTTTTTATTTAAAATTTTTACATGCTAAGTTTGGTGGAAATAATTTGTAAAAACGAGAAATCACTTTACAATTTACAAAGAATATGTAACTTTATTTACTTTACACTAATGAGAATAATAACTTAGACAAAATCACTTCAAATGTTCAAAATGCCCGCCGTTCGCCTATGAAATACATTCCATTTATTACTTCAAATTCATCAATAATTCTGTCTCATTTCCTGCAAGCATATTAGTCGTCTAATGGGTTAAGGTCCGTACAACAAGCAGGTCACTCTATGAATCAGTGTATACAGGATTCTCATTCAGTGCCACCGGCGAGTGGTATTGGTACCAAACAAAATAAAAAAGAAAGCAACAAAATACACCGATCCGTTCCCGAGATAATGCTGTCACAGACAGACAGACAGACAGACCAATGGCTGAAAATATGTTTATTAGACTTAGAAAACTCTGAAACGTCAATTTCACACGATTACAATACATTCCTTATAACAGCTATTATAGTAGCGTGGGAAAGTAATAAGCCTATTTTCTATAATTCCCATCCAACTTTTATGGATGCCGGATATGTTCTACATGAATCCAATGAGGATTCTCATTTAAACAAAAAGTTGCTTCATCGGAAAACATTGCATTAGCTGCTAAATGTTCGTCGTCATTACAAATTTTCATCATTTGTTCGCAAATCTTCATCCGTCTGTCAAGATCATCATCTGACAATTCTTGAACCAATTTTATCTTATACGGATGATACCTTTCAATTTTCAATATTGTTTGAGGTGATACATCTAAATCAATGGCAATGTTTTGTCTAATAGTTTCGTTCATTGCGGTCCTCGGTCTTTCAGTTTTTGGCAAATCTTTGAGCATCCTAGTTGCATTAGAACGTTCTAGTTAAATGTTTTAGTAACCGTTGAACGTGATCTGGGATCTCTTTTAGGAAACAAGTTATTTAAAATATTACACACTACTTCATGACTTCTACCATGATCGCCATCATAACTCATCATTAATATTCCAATACGATTTCTATCTGCAAAAATATACAGGGTTAAATTGAAAAAGTTGAGGGTATTTCCGGTAAAACCGACAGTACAGTAGTGATAAAAAAATATGGTATCAGATGCGTTATCCATCGTTTTGATTGCGTGCAATTTTTTCTAAATATCGCCTCTTTCGTTTTGAAGATATTTACTTGGTGCCATACTTTATGTCAACAAAGTAAGTACTTGAAACTAGTTTTGCATATTACCATGAAGTGTTCGCTTACCTTTCATTCAAGTTATATTACTTAGATAGGTATATAAAAGGATAAAGTAAAAGCAGTTTTTTATTCAATTGACCCAATTTCTTATTTTTGTCCCTAAAATGTTCCAAATGTGTATCGATGTCTTTTCTCTTTGTTATAGATCTAGTCATCGGCCAAACGTTATCGGAAAACAATGTTCCTGTGACGATAGCTTGCGAAGAAACATCGCAACAACAACAACAACCACCTCTTCTACCATCCTCAGTTGCTCCTCCAGAGATGACATACCATGAGGCTGCCCCAGTCACAGCCGAGCTGGGTGGTCACTCGAGAAACTCTTCCAACACCAGCCAGCTGTCGAAGGCTTCCGGTTACAGTAGCAGTGTCCATTCGCACTCGCACAGCCGACAAAGTAGCTCCGGAGATTCTGGTCACATCAGGTATATTATTATTATTATAATAAGTAAGAAAATAAATTTTGAGGGAATAATTTGGTCTGGGTAAGGTCAATTCATTTATTTAAATCGTAGAGAGCTAGATGCTGCAGAAATCCTTGATCGATTAAGTTCAACAGAATTAAATGCTTTTGATATTTTCCCTAAGGAAGATTATATGATATAATATATTGATCACTAGATTTGTATGATATTTTATTTTGCCCATTTATTATATTAATGAATTTTTTCAGCTTAATTCAACTTGCTTTTTAAAATCTGGAAGGTTCATATGAGAAATGTATGTATTTTTAATTCTCAAAAACGACCTCTTTTAAACTATTGTTTGAAAGCGAAAATTAAATATTATTTACAAAGCAGAAAAGAAATTTATTTAAATCTTGTTTCGAACATATGGACAATGATTTTTCTAATGCTGTTATCTTCTAGCGTAGGCAATTTCATTTTCCTTGGATATATTTCCACAGACACTGATTTTCCATTGCATAGCGAAAACATAGTATACAGGGTGGGCAATCAAAAACGAACCAGAACTTTCAGGAAGTGTGTCATTATTTGGGAAAAAGCAGGTACCCGTCGCTTTTTGATTCAAGAGTCACACTTTTTTTCGGTATTTTTGACTCCCCCTACCCCCTAGTGAGGGTATGAAACACCCCAAAATATTTAAAAAGCATTGGGGATCAAGTAAGATCTCTTTTAACAGATCTTGATTAGTTGATTAAATGTTCAAACTGATGACCATCTACCTCCATACAATAATAAAGATTTTTGTTCGAAATGTTCGCGTACATTCCGAAGCATTTCCGGAGTGATTCGACGGAACAATTCTTTGACGCATATCTTCTAACGACGCTGGTTGTGTTCTGTAGATTTTACTTTTTAAGTATCCCCATAAATAGAAATCGAGTGGTGCTAAATCTGGGGATCAAGAAGGCCATTCAATGCTGCCTTTTCTCCCGATCTACTGCCTTGGAAAATGTTGGTCTAAATAATGACGAACAATCAAAGCATAATGCGGAGGAGCACCGTCCTGTTGAAAAAGCAAATGATCTTCATCGTACTGCTGATCATTTTCAATAATGTCAGTCAATCAAACGCGTGCCCGGCTTATCACCGTTCACTAATTCAAAACTTTGCCTGGCTCTATGCTGCTTAACTTCGATAATCATAATTAACCTAATTAATACTGGTTCTCTAAATAAAACATAATCTTCCACGAATATATTTTTGAAATATGACAACTATTCCATCATACTGTCAGTATTAACTAAATTCGAAGATGATATGTGCCTGCTTCATTAATAAGGATGGTTAACATAAATCGTAATGACCAATATCCCGTTATGCCGTTCGTTTTCAAAACTTGAAGCATATAAATTCAACAAAATGCTTTAATTCTGTTAACTTGTTCGATCAGAATTTCTGCAGCCAACTCCAAAAGAATATTATTATACATATGTCAAGACCAGCTGGGCCGTTGATTCCATCGAAATCGTCAAGACTGAATGGAGAGTAGGTACATATTGGAACGGACAGAATGTATTTTGCCGCTCAATATAGTTTCTTGTTGGTTTCGATGGAATTGACCTTACTGTTGGATCGCATGTAGGAACATTCAGAAAATGTTGCTTCAAAATATTGCTAGATATAGTGCTTTTTTAAACATAGAAGCAATACGAACAGAATAATTAGTGTTATTATTGAACTCTTTTGTCAAAAATCATTTTTTCGGGCATGATGCTGATATGGGGGTGATATGAATATTTTCTCTGGAAGATAAATTGTTTTCCTGGTTATGTTGATATATAAATAAATAAACTTCAGAACGGTGTTGGCGGTTTTTTTGGTTAAAAGAGAAATTTGAGATACAATATTGAGTTTTTTTTATTAAAATATATAAACATATTATTATTGATCTTATTGTAGATATTCCTACCTTTCATCTTGATATTAGAATGAAAGGATGAAGGAATTTCGTTTCTGAAAAAACTGTTCCAAGAAACAGTCAATCGTTGGGAGGTGAATAAATAATCCATTACAGATTGCAATGGTTCCAAAACCGTAGCAAATTAAGGAAATAACTCAGCTAATCTAGTTAAATGTGAATGATATTAAAACAATTAACAGCTACTCAATTTCCAATTGGTATTTAAATATGTAGATCGATCTATATTCTGAGTAAAAAAAACTCGTTTATTTTATCCAAGTTTCTCGAACAATTTGTAGACATTATAATTTATTCATATTTATATTTCTTTTTTTGTTGTATAATTTTCTACTTAACTTCTTTTTCTTAAATAGGCATTGAACAGAAGCTTTATCGACGAAAACGTGTTTATATTGCACATAAGTATTCACTAATTAATATTGAATTATCAATAATTAATGCAAACAAATTTGTTTGAATATCTTTTATAACCTATTAGTACGTATAATAAAGTGATGTTTTTCGAACATTATTCCGATATTTAATAATTTAACATTGGGATACAATGCTTTTTATGAAGCTATTTATATTTTTTATATATTGTATATATACTGGGTGTTCGTTACATGTTACGTGAATATTCAAATGTTCCATTGTAGAACAAAATTCAACGTTAGTTTGCTTTACAAACTCAAAGTAAATTGATTTTGCTTATTATATTTTTACAGACTGCAAAAAAGGAGGAGGTATACAATTCTGTTGTATGTTTGTTTTTTTTAACTAATCAAGTCAAGGATATTAAATAAATTTACTTGCTTCATTAATAGGAATAGTGATCGAAATTAGAGTGTAATTTATTAAATATTTAAGTTTGAACATTATTGAGGTTCTTCTGCTGCCAATGAGTTCATTATTCTATAATTATTGGATATTATGATTTTTTGAATTTATCAATAATTTCATAATTGGATTATGAAAAAAATAATAATTCCATGACCAAGAATGGAATCCAGATAAATCAACGTGGGTTTTCAACACAGTTTTTCTTTATTTAATTTAGTATACAAATTTGTAACAAATATTATACAGTGATGACCAAAAGTCTGACCGCCCCCCAAGTAACTTCTTTATTTTAAAAAATAAAAAAAAATTGAATGCAAAAGTTGTACAGTTTCATTTAACCTTTTTAATAATCTAATTTTAATTTATACAAGATGTCTTAAAATGCGCAGTCGCTTATTAGTCTATTTTTCAAATGTAACTCCGTGTATATTATTAGATTTTTCGAAATCTGAAAGTGTGCAGCATTTCCTATACCTAAGTTGAGCTGATTCCAAGAAAGTTTTTAATCTAGTTTCTCTAAGATAGTTTCCAAAAAGCTAGGATATTAAATATCTAAAAAAGTAAAATAATAAATAATAATTAAAAACTATTCACAACAATTATTTTTTTAAATATAATACTATTCATGAAACTTGTAAAATTTTCGTCGATTTCAAAGATCTAATAATATACAGGGAGGTCCATTTGAAAAAAATTACTTACAGGGCACTACGCATTTTTGAGACACTGTTTGTAAATGAAAATTAGATTATTGAAAAGGTCAAATGAAACTGTACAACTTTGTATTAATTTTTTTTATATTTTGTAAAATAAAGAAAGTTAATGGAAAGAGGGGTAAAACAGCAAACGGGAGTTATTAGATGGAGCTGGGGAGAGAGCTCCCTAGATTAAGTATAATTTAATTATTTATTCATGTTATGCACACTTTCAAAATAGTTGCTCGCCATTATCTATCGTTTGTCCTAACTAATCACTTTCTATACAGGGTGTCCCAAAATTACCCTGCCAAGCTTCTCCAGCGGATTGTAAGTTAAAAAATAATACAAAAAGTTCCAATAAACATAGATCGAAAAATGTTCGTTAAGGGAGATTAACGCCCGCGTTTGGAGAAAAAAAGACTACATATACTACATTTGTAACCGAATGTCAAATAAGAAAATTGTCTTTTCTATGGTTACTAAGATCTCAAATTCTTTGATTTAAATTATTTGATACAAGTAATAAAGCTTTTTGTATTGATGTTACTAGGAAACGGTTCATCCTACTGAGGTTCGATAAGAGTTTCTGTTTGTAGTAGAAAATTCAATTTTTTTTATGATTTTACGACAAAATTTAGAAAAAACCACATAATAATCGTTTCAAATCTCATATTCCCCATAGCTTAAAACACCAAGGCTATATAATGTTATCATCTATGTCAACAACTTTCATTAATTAATTCCATGAAATCAGCGTTACTCCCCCGTTTCATCGACATATTTTAAATTAACTTCGGTCCGTATGACGATGAGAGAGTTATTCATAAATGGTCTGGATAGTTCCATCCGACCAATTGTATATTATTATATGGCCTTGCTTTCATACAGGATGAGAGAGATAGGGAGTAAGAGTATCTAGGCTCATTTGAATATTAACAGGATATTCGAATAGACTTTGTTGGTAATTATTATCCTCGATGAAAATTTGATGTGCAATTTGAATCCCAGCTTTGGCCAATGTCAGATATAGGTCACAAGCATGAACAAATTTCAGTCAGATTTAACGGACCCATGATGTTTTGGTGATTTCGATTTCAATGGCTGCCTAAACTCCCGTTGAATACATTTTTATATATACAGGGTTATTCAATGTGAATTGTCGATAAAAAAGACCTATTGAGATAATTACTTATGATTCTGTAGAACCAACCGGAGGAGTTTTTTAAACAAGGTGTTTCATAATATATGCGCAGGACATGAGGATGTGATAGCTCGTCCAAAAATATGAAAAAAGTTTACATGAACCATTTTCGAGATACAGGGTGTTGATATTGAAAAAAAACATCGTTTTTTTGAGTATCTCCGGAACCGTTTATCGTACAGAAAACGGCTTTTGTAAGCATTTTCCACTCATAATAAGCTAAGTTTTGAGTCAGAAAAAATGTTTTCTTAAGTCATAATTGATGAAGATTTTGAAGGAGTTGTGGTTGTTTTTTTCTCCCCAATTTCTACGCCAATGGAAAAAGTACGTCCCTTTGAATGTTTTCTACACAAAAAAGGTACTGTTGGTCGTGAGCTCTTAAACCGACCGTTTTCGGAAAAAATTAACTTTTATGTTGAAAAACCACGGTCAATTTTAGCTTTTGTTACTTGTTCTAACGTTTACGTAAATTTTGTTTAATAAGTAAATAAAAAATTGTATTTCAAAAAATTTTCCGTGTTTTTTCAACATAAAAGTTGATTATTCTCAAAAACGGTCGACTTTAGAGCTCACGATGAACAGTACCTTTTTTGGGTAGAAAACATTGGCGGTTCAAATGGGCGCCTCAAAACTATACTTTTTCCATTGGCGTAGAAATTGGGGAGAAAAACACCCACTACTCCTTCAAAATCTTCACCAATTATGACAACAAAAATTTTTTTCTGGCTCAAAACTTAGCTTATTATGAGTGGAAAATGCTTTTAAAAGCTGTTTTCTGTACGATAAACGGTTTCGGAGATATTCTCAAAAAACGTTTTTCTTTCCGTTTCAACACCCTGTATTCAGAAATAGTGCATTTTAGAAGGTACGCTAATAGATTTTTTTTCACATTTTTGGACGAGCTATTACATCCTCAAGTCCTGCGCATATATTATCTATGAAACACCCTGTATATGATCGCGCCTTGTATATTGTAAACGTGCTCTGATTTTCTTGATTCTTTTTTCATTTGATAGATAACTATATTGAGAGATGGTCCCATTGAAAAAAAATAATGTAACTTTGTTTTGTTGGTGCATTGGAAAATACAAACTAATATTAATTCCATTGGTTCTGGTTCTTTTGAAGTTGGTGGTAAAAGTTTGCTATCTACCTACAATTGCACTTCAAAATTACCGGTACCAATACAATTAATGTTATTTCATATTTGTCAGTGCACCAAGTATAAAAGTCGACTATTTTTTTGTAAAAAAATATTTATATTTTATAGGAAAAATAAAATAAAATATTCGATTTACTAACTATTTATCTATTTATAAGCGAAGTCTGTTTTTGTTAAAATTTTCACTGAAATTCAAATATCTCAAAAATTATGGACTTTTAATATACAGAATTCCGATAAAATTTACCTTAAAAAAGTATAGAATCACAATTTTGAGTAAAAAAAATGTAGTACATATGCCATTTAAAATAAAGAAGTTGGTATCTACTTCCGGTATAACCGGATGTGATTGTAAGTAGTCATTATTTTAGTTAGAAACAGCCTTCTTATAGAACTCATATCAAAAATACATTATTTTCGAATGAAACTTGTCCGTAGTTGATATCATTACATGTTCGACAGTAAATTCTTCCTAAAAAAAGCACACAGTCGAATTGTATACCTCCTCCATTGTATCTAACTTTATGGAAAGATCGGACTCATTACAATAAATTTTTGCTGAGAAATTATAAATTTTGCAGTAATTTTTGAATTCTGCATCTTTTCTAAATTGCTTAAGAGAACTCTTTATTATTAATTAGATTCGAACTTTTTTTCCAAAATTAGATAGAATATACCTACTTGCAACAAGCAGGGTTCCTTCATATAATTGTACCCATTACAGACGGATTAAGACAACGGATGCTTAGGTAAAAGGTCCCGTTTTCACCAGTTTGGTCTTATTGTCGGTAAATTCTCGAAATTATGGACAAAATCCATAATCTGAGGATTCCGTACATTTAAAATATTATAGTAAGCTTTAAGCATCGAAAAATAATAGTTGAAATATTTAATGAGAAGTTATAAATCTTAAATAGGGCGGAAAACTTAAAAATGTTTCGTAATATGAAATGATCTCTTTTAGATCTATTCCACATACATATACAACTCGAAAAGCTTCTGTGCAATATCTATATATTTTTTTACTAGGATTTATGTTAATGCATGTCGAATATCTGTGTTATTTTTTTCTTATTTTTAAATTAGGGACCTTCACACCAGATCACTTAGGACTAGGAACATACCCAACACGAATTCAATGTTCCGTACCAACACCTACCCCAAAAAACTTGTCATTCCCAAAACTATTCCCTCATCATCCCATCAGGAGGTTTTCTCTACACCAGAAGGTGTTATGATGATGTTGACATCGACACCACTGAAAAATCATGCCACCACCAACGATTTTTCGGAACATGCCGATAATGATGATGACATTTCATACTATTCAACACCTAAAGGTGGTGGATATCAATCGCAGAATAGCTGTCTCAGTGATGCGAGCAGCAGCAATGACGAATACAAAACACCCGACAACAAGATGTCGATGATGATGGTGGGTGCAAATGCAAATACCGACGTTTTCTCACAAAATTTCAATAAATTGCAACATTCATCATCTACCAGTGTCGTGGAAAGGATGTTGAAAAATATGACACCCATCAAAGAGTTAGATAACAGTCGTTGTAACACTGATTCATTCAATATTCCCTTCAACAATAACAGACGCAGTTTGGAGGAATTTGAACGCAACAGAAAGCAGCACACCACTGAAGATGGCGTTTTGCGATCGAAAAGTGAATTTCAAATTCCCAAAATGCCATTGATAGTGCCAACCGAAAAATCGTTTACATCGAAACTATTCAGTTCGGACAGTTTGTTTTCCTTTTTGACACCGAGACCGAAAAGAAAGAACCTCAATGAACCGAATAATAATAATAATAATAACCATGGTAGCAGTAGTGGTGGTTCTAGGAGTAGAGAAAGCCCAACCAATCTGTTTAAAAATCCTCTTCCAAAACTTAACAGCTTACCAGAAACTAGAACGACATCGTTGAGCTCACTACGATCCGGCAATGATGGATTGGGTACTCAGTTAGTGAACAGGTAGGGAACATAGAGAAGGTGAAATTTTTCTTTTTTTTTTGTTTTCCTTGGGTTTTCTCTCGTTCTTGTCTCTGATGTCGATATGACATCTCTTTTCTGTTTGCTTCTGTTTTCTCATCATTCTTCTAACTTTGGTTGATTGCAACGATTGGTGATTGAATTTTATATCTTTCACTCATTTCGACTTAGAAATGCCAAATGAAATATACAGGGTGAGTCAAGAAAATGAAATGACGTCATCGATATGGTTTTTAAATGGCTAGCCACAGTTTTCATTGCTGAACTCGAAAGGGCATATCTTTTTGTTTACGGGAAGGTAAATTTTACTGATAGATAGATAATGAAATTTTATTTAAAAAAAGTGATGTGATGTCATCGTTTCCAGTTTGTTAAGATGACCGCTAGAGGGCGTAATAATATTTTGAATTAAAAATGTTGTGTTTCTCGAAGTTTCGTAACAATAAAATAAATGCTTTCTTAAACTGAAATAAATCCAGGTAATTTTTCTGTATTTCTTAAATTAAAGTGGTGGGGGGAAGTAGTTCAAATGTTTTTGTAGTTAAAGATCTGTAACTTCAAAGCGGCGGAACGGATTTAAACAAGCTAGGTTTTGTTGAAAATAACTCTTTTCTATATTTTTTTAAATCGGGACAAAAATTATGAAATAAAAAAAAATGGTAGTAGTTTTTACCGTAATAGAAAAATGATGCCCAAACAAGGTAGTGATAACCGTGCTCTGATATCCTGCATATAACCTAAAATATCGGTGAACGAAAATTCAATATTTTTTGATAAGTTTTAAATTTTTTTCAACATTTTTTTAAATGCTATATTTTGAGATTTACTGTAAAAAATACAATATTAGATATAAGTCAATCGATTTTGTAATTTAAATTTCTATTTCTAAAATTAGAACCATAAAAATATAAACAGCTTGAATGGTCATCAATGTAAGGCGTAACTTTTAATAAAACATGTTTATATTATGTTTAGGCGCATATTAACTATACAGGGTGCTCATTTTAAGACATCCCCACTCAGATGTTTCGAAGTGTGATTTTTTTCTAAATCACTGGAATGCGGAAAAAACTAACACACGACCTTGAAAAAAAAGCCCCTCAATTTTTTTTTGGCGTTTTATTTTTTTAAATGAGGTATTTCGCTTTTGACAAAAAAGACAGTTACCTTATACATATTTCTGGCTTACTATTTAATATTTTTAAGAGGTCTGAGCGCATGTGATAAAAAAGGACGAGGCAAATTCCGATTCTAAAGTTGCATTCGCTGATATTTTTTTGCTTTTTTTTAATCATCACATTTTGAGAAATCCGTTTCGACCTAAAACTGATTCAAATTGCTTAGATTTTTTTATGGTTCCTTTTTGGGATTGAAATTTAAGTAAAAAAATAATTTTTATATTTCAGCAGCGATCAATTTATATTTAATATTTTTTTTTGAATAAATCTCAAAATATAGGATTTTTATTAAAAATTTTGGAGAAAATGATTGAAAAATGTTTGTTCTCTGATATGTTACTTTAGGTTAGGTAGATATCGAGGCGCGATTTTCACTAGCATGTTTGGAGAACATTTTATTGTGACAAAAAAACTAATATCAATAGATTTATTTTTATGTGCCCTAGCGGCCATCTTGGAAACCTGAAAATAATTTCCAGCATTTTCTCTTGGCTAGGTTAATTTATGATATGTTTTTCCATCAAAATTGAGTGAATTGATTATTTCGATATCTGGAAAATCTTTCTTCAATCTTACTACTACTTTTAGAATCCAATCACCGGTTGTTACTTTCTTAGCTCACATCTTTAATAAACTAATCTCACAATTTCTTTTCATTTTAAACTGACACAAATTTTCAGACCTGGCATTGGGCTTCAGATTAACAGTACGTATAATTATTATTATTATATATTTCTAAGTAGTTATTATTGAAACTAACAATAGGAACTAATGCAGATTTGCATTTGTGGTTTTGGAATTGATAATAAATAGATAAGGAGGTATGGTGAAGTTGTTTTACAGGTTTTTATTGATATGAATATACACCATATATTTGCAGTTTTCTGTATCCCATTTTGTTTTCTTGTATGATATTAACAATTAATAATATTCTCATTGGATACATATTCAGTGAAACTAAACTGTACCTTAACAAAACTAGTGACGAGTTAAAAATATTTAGCAATCATAGTGTTTTCATAACTTCTGTACTAATTATTCAATATCAATCAAATTATTATATTAATGTACCTATAGCTTTATTTAGTAAAAAAAACTGACAATTAATTGTGATATTGAATTTGAATGTAGGTATACAGAATATTTTACAAAATAGAATAATTTTTTCAAAGCATGTTGTTGAATAAACTATTCACAAAAGTATGAATTTTAGCGACATGGTTGTAGGCATAATTTTTCTTTTCAATTTTCCAAAAAGTATCAGTATTTCCTGGAAAAAATGTGAATTGCGAATAAAAAGATCTTCTAAAATAAAATTACAAAATTATTTTAATGAATACCTAAGTGTTCTATAGGTCATTAAAAAAGGCGGGAAAAATATACTTTGACATTTAAAGCCTGTAAAATATTTGATAAACATTTTTACCTTGTCACTTTTTGAGTAATAAAACAAATATTTTATAAACAGCATTTTGCTTTAGTTTTTTTTTCACAGAAAAGAGTTTTTTCAAAAAAAATCAAATTTAGAGGACTCTTCAGTATTTTATGTCATTTTATTCTTTGAATTTTCACATTGAAATATCGACCGCTATATTAACGGTCAAGGGAATATTGTTGTATTTTTTTTTAATAGTAACCTCCATCTTTTCTGGAGCATTCCAATTTTATTCAAATAATTCTCTTTCAAACATTTTTGAATTTTCGTAGCTTCCATCTTGCTGGGACATCTTACCAAGTCTCAGGCAGTCCAAGATCCTTTTTGAACAATTGGACTGTTCAAGATCCTACATTCATTCGAATAGGAACTTACTGATACCGTAACAATTTTTAGGATCGAAAAAATTATCTTGAATAAATTTGGATCTTGATAAAATTCCCGGAAAACGTACACTTTTTCGAAAAATATCCAATTTAAATGTTGCTTCATATCTCATCTTTAATATGGCCGTCTCTTATTTTAAATTTTCCAAAAAAATTGCCCCCACCACAAAGCGGAGACACACATATTTCAAAAAATACCCCTGCTGTAACTCGAAAATGTATGATTTTTTTTTTAAAATTCAATTTAAGCGTTGAGAATCATGGAAATCGAAGCACGTTTACCATTTATAAGGCGCGAACTTTCATAAAAAAAAACATGCAGACATACCGTCGTATTGTATACCTCCTCCGTTTATTTCGTCGGTCAAAATGTGTTACATCCCTTTAAAAGTTAAACAATCACAGCATTCAGTTAAACAGCAACGATTTTGTTTGAAATGAAGAGTCCTCTTTTAACTCCGTCTTTATAACGATTTGATTAAAATATTGTATCGTCCATACCACGTTTGAGCATCTTATTTTCTCAGGGGCTTACCTCATCGTAAGCTGCTAGAAGGCGCCCAAAGTGGTAAGCTAGCCCCATTGGCAATCAGCCCCGATGAACCAGTAGATGGCGCTGTGGTGGTCGGTAGCAACGGTACTCAGCAGCAGCAACAGCTGACGGCTGCTTCCGGCGGCGCTTCATTAGCACCACCAGAATCGCAGCTGGCGGTGCGCAGGCCCAGCATTACTACGTTAGTCATTACAGCACACAGATCCACATCACATTTATCACAATTATTATTATCAGATTGTGTGTTACAGCTTTTTTTTTGTTGCCCCCAATAGGGTGTTGAGTATATATGTCAAATAAAAATAATAGAGTCTAAGAAGTATTCAAATAAGATGAGAAAATAATTTTCTTGATATACGAGAGTAGTATCAAAAGTATCCGAGAAGTATAGACTCTTTTCAACGCGATCTAGGTAGACGGTAGTGTTTCAGCTCAGTGCGCATAGTGACATACCGTCCATGGGTTATATAGCAACCATTTCAGGTCACTTTAGACCAGCCCCTATAACTCAAAATCTGACTTTCAAATTTGCAATTTTGTGTGCTTAGAACATAATGTGTGTCGGAGCTTTGAAAGAACCTGGTATCCATTTCCAGATCCCACATCTTTTATTATTGAAGCCTTTATCCAAGTACCTACTAATGTTGCAGGTTTTTTTTTGTTACGAACTAGGCTTTCTTTCCAGTGTATGGTTTTTTACTGTGATGCTTTTTCTGAAATATTCATTAGTTGATTTTTCAAATTATTTTTCTCTTGTAAACCATCAGCAGGTTTTCATATGGACCGATACTGAAATTCATTCTGTATTAGATACATGATATGACAATTGAGAGTATTTTTTCCGAGATTTTTTCACTAAAAACAAGGAAAAAAAACTAATTTATATTTATTATAACTGAATTTTATTCTTCCGTAAGAATTGTATTGACTCAACCTTTGAAGGGCTGTAGGGCGTAGCCCTTACGAAAAACCTAAATTCTGTGGAAATTCGGCAAACCTACCCTTAAGAAAAACGTAAATTCTGAGGAAATTCAGCAAACCTACGCATTATTCCCTTTAATTTTATACATAAATCTTGAAGATCGGTTCAGGACTCACTGAGAACTTCAACTGTGTCTTAAATATATAGATTAAAAATTGTAAAAATCAGTTTTTGGTCAATAATTTTTAAGTAATGTAGAAAAAACCTAGGTATATCTTTTTTATTTGTATTTCTGTTTGTTTATAATTTTTTGAACTATATAAATACATATTTTCATATTTTGATCGCCAGATTGATTACTCTTGGAACTACCCTCGTATATTTGCCTAATTATTTTTCACACAATGGCTGCTCATACATGGGCGCACATTACCAATTATCAATTTGACCCAATTTCAGCGCCGAGGAGAAATCTTCTGTTCTGAATAATTTGATATATTATCGCAACAATCTTCTAGCTTATTTATTTATTTTTAAGTTGCCGAAGTTCCGAAAAATATTATATTATTTTATTACCTTTGATGTGGTACTCTGTATGTAGCTTTTGAAATAACCGTTAATGCTTCTTAGAACTTGTTCTTTGCGCATTTGCTTTGTGCTTTTTGCTTCTATTTTGGTTGCTGTGTTTATATTATATCTTATTTTATTACTTAAGAAATTTGCTTTTGAGTTTTATTTTTGTATCATCTATTGAATTTATTTTAAGTTATATATATGTTGTATCACTTGTGTTCGCGCACAAGGTCGTCGTTTTTATATATTCATGAAAAAAAAATAACGCTATAAAATGAATCTTTATTGAAGTCGTATGATCTCAAATAATAAACAATGATTCATTTGATGACAGAAGTGTTTTGATAATAATATTGAAATTTAACTTTGTGGACCACATTACTGATTTTCTGCGGCTGGACTCTGTGAAAATGAAATTGTATTATTTCTAATTTCAATCTAATCTATACAGGGTGTTTTTTTCATATCACTACTGCAGAAAGTATTTTCTTGCCTGTTTTCATGAATAAAATGTCACAAAAGCCAGGTAAAGATATAAATATTGCTTTGAGCTTTGTTCTGAATTGAATGTAACTAAATATTACTTCCAGATTATAGAAAAAATATTTTTTCACAAAAATATTTTACTTATACTTTATTAGTTGGTGCTCTGACAAATACAAAATATTTTTTTTGCATTTGTAGTTAGATAGAAGAGTTTTGGCACCAACTTCAAAAGTACCAGCACCAATAGAATTAATATTATTTTGTATTTTTTAGTGCGCCAAATAATAGAGTCGGTCCAGTTTTTGTTAAAAAATATTTATTTCACACTTTTGAGCATAACATCAGTCTTGAAAATCGTTGAACTTTCACTAATTCCAAAGAAGACCGTGCTTATCCTATAACCTATGTATATTCTTTGCTTGTACTTGTTTGTTATTCAAAGATCTCAAAACATCGCGGCTGAAATATACATATTTCAGACTTTACCACTGCTGTAATTCGAAAACCGTAGTTTTTTTTTGAAAAAGATCCAATTTTGCTACACATAATCACTTCTTTAATTTGGTCGTCTGATATTTTTCGATTTTCAAAAAAAAAATCACCCCTTCACTGCTGTAACTCGACGCATCTATAAAAGAAAGCAATTTAATTTCAAGAGCTCTTAATTGAAGATATTCAACCGAAATATTTTCTTCATTAGTAACCTGATAGTAAGGACTACCCTGTATATCATCTACCTAGTCATTCTTATACGTATATCATCTAATCATTTATCAGAAAGTTAATGAATATATATTATTTTATTTAAAAAAAGTTCTTGCCTGGAATATTCATTATCAAAAAACACTTCAGTCATTTTTTACAGCTACAAAAAAATACCTAACAACCTCTGCACCTTTGCTTAATTTTATTATTTACGTTCAATTTGCAACACTTACTTGGCATATTAATATGGAAGTCGAATCACAATATTCCATATATCCATATGTTAGGTATATATATGTATTTAGTTTCAATTGTATTCTGTTTACAGAAATCCAAGCGCCGGCAGTTTGATTCTATCCGAAACTGGTTCACTGGACAGAGCAAAAACTGCCTATGAAAGACGAAAAAAGAATCAGCCACCAGATGGTGAAACACCTATCGCCCAAGGTAGAGTGGAAATCACCAGGGTGAATCCTGATGATCTGATCGAGGAATTGCTGAAGAACACCAATCTAGAACAACCTGATGATTCAGCTGAAAGTAAGCAATCGATCGAATTTTCTTTTATACAGGGTGTCTGAATAAAATACGTGGACAACGGGTAATGGCAGAACTCCAAGGGGAAAAATATATCGATTTAGCCTAACTTTCTTTATTTTTAAATTATTATTAATAGTCTGGATTACTAACCTTCCCAGGTAGTTTATTATATTCTTTTAACTTTTAATAAAACATACAATTTTGAGTAAAAAAAGCGGCAATCCCTAAGCTCATTTTTGAGTAACTAAAAATAAAATATTTCTTTTCGTCATCATCAAAGCCATCTAGCGGCTAAATGAAACACTTTCGAAAATAACGTACGCTTAACTGATGATAATTCGCGCAAAAGTCTGCCGTTTCCTGTTGACCAAATATCTTGCGTATGCAGATTTATAATTGAAATATTTTATTTAGGAATTCTTTTCCAATTTCACAGGTTAGGTATTATTGCATCATTTTGTCTAAAATTCTGTGGATATATGTCAATACAATATTCAGAGAATTGATCAAATTTCGCGCTCATTTTCTGACGTTGCGACGTTGCCAAATGTTCAAATATACATCTTAAGAACGAGTACTTTTATCTTACTGTAACGAAAACTTGTTTTTAATTTATTTGAATAGTTGTAGAGTAAACTCACTTCAACACAGGTGAAATATTTTGAGTTGAATATCATTTAAATTTATTTTATCTGTTTATTATTCTGTTGTAGCTTCCGGCCTCCAGCTTTTCATAGCCAAAGATGGTACAGCGGCACTAGGCAACCACGAAGTCAAGTCTCAGATGTCGACTGGGGCGCAAGTTTTCAAACAAGTCGTCATGGACGACAGGTAGCCAACAGACTAGACTGATATATTATATTTATATAATAGGTAGATCGATGGATGCCCTTTCCCATAATATCTGGGCAGAATGGATTTGCATTAGAGCAGTGTAGTCGTCGTTCCTCTTATGTCGTCGGTATTATTATTTGTTGATATGTTAAAAAATATCTTGTAGCATAAACAAACCAAAAACAAAAGAAAATGAAAGAATGATCAGATACAAGTGGTATTTTTTTCTATGAAAATACTAGTAATTATTTATTAGGGAAGGGACAAATATTAAAATAGTAATACTCAAGCTTCCAGTGCTGATATGAATTTTAGATTGTTATATCAGGGAAATATACGTAAAGTAATTATTGAATCTTCCCCCATTCGCTTCTATGGTAAATCAAATGAGGAATTGATTAGAAGGTCCTCCTCTCAATGATTTTTTTGATAAACATTTTATTCGTATTTACTGTATAATTCTACATAGAAATGGAACTAAAAGGGGCTTTAGAAAAAAGCGTATGCCAGAAAAGTCCCTTAAACATTTATACACTATAAAAGAAAATGAGCTGAATCAAATTTACCATTGAAGTTATCCACACAGTCATCCATCCATCGATCCAATTATATTATTGTATATATTGCTGCTTTTTGATCAAGTATATTTATCTATATATATTTGAGAAAAATATTGCTTGTATTCTCTTCAAAAGATTGTTGAAATTATTTTACAGTATTAAAATGTAACATGGGATATCGTCTACTTATAAAAGTTGTGATTTGCTACAGATTTTTCTTTTTTGATATAATATATATATATAAATATTATTAATAGTATTACAGCTGCAAATGTTGCCAATTTTTGTGATATATACGGGGTGATTCACTGTGAATGATACTTTACCTTTAAAGATCTATAAGATTGTTGAAAATGAGTATTTTAGTACCTAGGCCCGAAAATAGTTTCCGTTTTATCTTACTAGATGGCGCCCTTTATTATATTATGATACAGGTTATAATTCCACAATATATTAGTTTCAAATTGGTAAAAATATCTGAAAATAATATATTTTTCGTTTTTCGTATTTGTAACGCATAAATTATGTCTATACATGCTTATATAATTGCCAATATTTTCGAAGTGGTAGTGCAGATTCCTATGTCAAAAGGTCAGTGGCAGTTTCCATGTCTCTTGTCAGTTGTCATATAACCTAAACGTTTTAAGACAGATGACATATGACTATCGACATGTCTGTGCAAGATAGTAACAAACAAATGACTATCTTTATATAATATTATGTGAAATTGTGCAGAGTGAAGAATCAGAAATACAATGAACATATCAAATTATCTCTGAAACCAACTGAAGAACGTTATGCATGTCACGAGATATAATTAAAGGAAGAAGCTGACATCAAAGTACTAATCAAATTCAGTACATATTTCTGTTTTTGTAAAATTAATAATTGCTGAAACGTTTCGATATATATAAGCGGCAACATTTCAGAACTGGAAATATTATCAACAGGCAAATATCATTTGATTGATAAGATTTTCTTGACAATTGTTTGGACCGTTCTCTCCTGAAACGTCTTTGAAGTCGCGATTTTCGATTGTGAATCACCCTGTATATTATTTGTTATTTATAAGTAAACAAGAGGACTTTATACATCACACATTATATTATGTGAAGTGATGACTTGATATCAATCGACAATATATTATTTATTGTGTAAGTTATTTCATTTTTTTTCCTTCTCAAGAAACAAAACTGTAATATTGTTTTATTTATTTTTATTTTGTAAATGGACCTTCTTCCTATAAGATGTAAATTTTAGTTTTTATTTTTTTGTGTATATAGGGATATTATATATAATATATATACATAAAGAATTATTAGTTATGTGTGTTAAGTTCTTTGTGTTATTCTTACCTATTTTGAGAGCTACGTACCCAAAAGGCTACCAATGGGGCCCTATCACTATTCTACCCTGTCTGTCCGTCCAACCTTCTGTCAGTTGTCTATATCTTATGAACCGTAATACATAGACAGTTGAAAATTTCACAGAAAGTGTACTTCTATTGCTGCTATTCGCTCCGTTATTTCTTGCAACAGGAGTAGTTGTCAGTTTGACGACGTAAGGCTTGACATTTTTTTGAAAATAATGGTTCTTGACACTTCCTAATTCATTGTTATAATCTCTATTTTGCCAGTTCAAAGTAGATAGATTAAACAGAATACAAATTATGGTAATAGTATAGTTTAGCTGCTTTTGTTATAAAAGCCTGAAAAAATCAAATGTTTGCAAAAATTTGTGTAATTTACCATAAATAAAATATATAAATAAAATTGGGGTGGACGGCGCTATTTTTAATGATTTGTTAATAAAAAAGAGAAAAATGTTGTTCTTATGACTTACGACTTTTAGCTGGAATTTTTGGTTTGGAAGTATCTTTTCAACCCCAAATAGTATACGATCATCCATGCATTCTATGAAACGGTAACATCCTTCAAAATTATCAAAAGATGCTAAACATAAATTGGCGAAAAAGTGAGGTTGAACGAATTGATTCAAGTGCTGTTAATACCAATGTTGCCACCGCTGCCAGTACAGCTTTCGCAGCATTAGATTATTTTATGAATTCCATCTCCAAGAATATTTGCTCAAGAAAAACTTAACGACTCTAACAACTGAGCTTAACATATACAAAATTATATACAGGGTGGATGAAAGGGGGGGGCAACTTTGCTACTTTTTTCAATCCCGTAACTTCTACCCTCCTAACCTGGGTAAGCACAACCACCTAATTTTAAATAGGGATGAGGGGTATTGCTATACCTTATTTCATAGATCTCGTCGAGTACTATCTGACCCTAAAATTTTGCTCAAAAACTTCTATCCATAACGAAATCACAAGGTAAAATATTTGTAATTGACCTGGAGGAAAATTATTGTTATCATACTAGCATTTCAGAATTTATTTATTTTCTTTTTTTGGCTCAAAACAGATTGAGCCATGTTACTTACTTCTTTATTTACCTCAGTTCATCGTAAATTTTTACGAATGTTACTACACTACCGTTTTAACTCGCTTATGGTTTTCACTAGAATAAAATGGTGTATTCCGTAGAAGAAAGGGTGGAATTTTTTAAATTGTTTTTTAAGAATGACGACACTACGCGAATAACAGTTAATTTATTTAACGAGCGTCATCCTGAAAGAAATGTCTTCACTACATGCGTTTTGCTACTCGTTCCCAAATTTGAAGCTACTGGTCGAAAATAAAAAGAGGGTGCATGAAAGAGATGAAACGATGGTAGTGGCTGTTTTAGGTCATGTAGCAATGGATCTGACCCTCAGTAATAGGAATTTGTCTGATGCATCTGGTGTATCACGTACAACAATAAGGAGAATCTTTAAACAACATAAATTTCATCCTTTCAAGATACGATTGGTTCAGGAACTGCATGAGGATGATTTTGATCGCCGACTCCAGTTCTGTGAAGCGATCAGTGAAAATATTAACAATAATCAATATTACATGTTTGATATCTGTTTTTCGGATGAGGGTTCATTTTACCTTAACGGAACTGTAAATAGGTATAACTGGCGATATTGGTCAGAAGAAAATCCTAGACTATTTCATGAAGTGCATACTGAACATGTACAAAAAGTAAATGTTTGGGCGGGTATTTATGGAAATAACATAATCGGCCCCTTTTTTTATACCAGGTAACCTCAGTGGCGAAATTTATCAGGACTTATTAGAAAACACTATTTACCCAGCCCTCATGCAAGTATTGGAGAATGAAGAAGACCATCAAACGATCATACTTCAGCAAGACGGCGCACCACCTCATTTTGTACAACCTGTACGACAATTTTTGGACGAATCTTTTCCTCAAAATTGGATTGGAAGAAGGGGACATTTTGAGTGGCCACCCAGGTCACCTGATCTGTCTCCTCTGGACTTTTTTCTTTGAGGTCATCTGAAATATAGGATTCATGCGAACCTGCCCGATTCACTGTAAAATTTGCGAAATCAGATAATAAATGAATGCCGTCAAATTAGGGTGTTGTGCTTACCCTTCTATTTTTGATTTCTGTGACCTGTCGATTTTTATGAGGTGTTCAAACCCTTGTCTCCACAATTATCCTTTCAACAATTAATATGAATTCATTTAGATACATGTTTTATTTGCCGACTCCCTATATAAATAAAGGCATATACGTCACGAGTCATGAGAATATTCTCTAAATAATACAAATAGAATGAAAGTAAAAAATAACTGGGGCCCTATATCAAAAACATGTTTTTCTCGCCTTTTTTGATCTTGTACCTTAATAAGTAGACACATGAATTTTTCAAAGACTATGTTATACTATAGCTTATAATAAAAAATACTAAAATAATGTTAAAAATTAAAGGGGTATCCCATTTATGTTTAGGTCCGTCCGCAGATCTTGTGCGAGAGTACGGAACCCTTCGTGTGCGAGTCTAGCTGAAGAACATCCGAATCTGTGGGCGCGCAATTCAAACGCATCAGAATTCTGTTAACATTCCTAGGGACACTAGGTTTTGGATTGTTCCAAGCTCCCTACGCTTCCAGCAATTCTCGGTACAAATAAAATGGTTAAATTTGGCCGTAGACCTACCGAGGAAAGCGTCCCTGCTCAAGGATACGACGAAAATCTAAAAGCTAGAATGTATATTTTTGTAGTTCACGATCTAGCTGGAAATAACATCCGCTATCGCCACTGATCTAAGACATTACAATATTCATTCATTTGAATGAAACCTTCGACGTGGGAGACTTTGTTTATTAATTAGCAGTATGATCCACAATGACGTCAAGGTCCAGTGATAACGAGAAGAAATGACATATGAAGAAATTACGTTATTTATCGTATTGGGAAACTATCAAAGGAGAAAGCGAGAGTGGTCCTACAAGAATACCTTGAGGAACCCCATGCCAGTAACATGATCCTACCCGATATTTCTATCACCCGTTGTGTACTGGACAACCTTCGTCTGGATCGAGGAACTATTTTGCTGTTCGAAAGAAAGTAAGAAAGTTTTTATGATAGACGATTTGTTAGACCAGCGACCACAAGTGGGAAAAGTTCTGCATCTAGCAGATAAAAATCGGTTTCTGTTTGTTCTGATTTCAAAGAACATGTCTGGAGAAAAACCAAGACATCTTGCACTGGTTGAGTAGCATTTTGGTTCTAGCGAATATATAGGATGTGGGTTGGGTAAAGTTTATTGGAGGGTTGTAAATATAATTATTAAAGTCATCTTCCATATGTGAATTACATACAGTATACCCATGGACAAGATATTTAAGACGAGATCTGAAGGGTATTTCCCCTTTACTAATCGTTTTACGACCCGATTGCGGGTGGATTCCAGGTATGAACTCGTTAAATATTATGGTATTGAGAAGATAAAGGCGAAAGTATAAAATTACCTAACGAGTTTTTACAAGAAAATAAGCAAATAATCTCAAATATCTTGTCCACTATAATACCTACGTTACTTTGACCCAAAAGGGGCAAACCGTAGACTGCTTATTTTTCAGCATGGGTGTTTGCTGAGATATCGTTTTCGCCAAAGTATGGATACGCTTCCGAGTTTTGCCGGTGGCTTGGGTAGAGTTAATCAGATCTTAAGGAGGGGGCTGTGTATGTGAGGATGTACCCTGTAAATCATAGAAAAACAAAACTGTAAATGTACAGGCTATCCAGAATAAGACTCACTACCCCCTATCTCAGAAACTATGAGAGATACGAAAAAAGTATTGAAATACAATATTTATGAATTTCTTTGAATTTTTTAGTTTTATTGCTGCCATATTCACAGGATGTTTCATATATCTGATACAGGTATCAACTCTCTTATTTTAAATGGAATACCCTATATAATTTTTGATTTTTGGATTCTTCGTAAAATTTTAGGTTAATTTTGTCTAACAAACCCTATACCTAGTAGGTATTTATAGTTTTCGAGATGTGATTTTTGTTTATCGAATGAATTACTACTAATGATGCATTATTCAAACACCTGCAACTGTCAGTTTTTTCACAATAATGATAAAATCTGGAAAACAATAAATACTAGGTATAGAGTTTGTTAGACAAAGTTAACCTAAAATTTTACGAAGAATCCAAAAATAAAAAAAAATATATAGGGTGTTCTATTTAAAATAAGAGAGTTGATACCTGTATCAGATATATGAAACACCCTCTGAATATGGCAGCAATAAAACTAAAAAATTCAAAGAAATTCACAAATATTTTAACTCAATACTTTTTTTCGTATCTCATAGTTTTTGAGATTGGGGGTTAGTGAATCTTATTCTGGACAGCCTGTACATATGACCAACCCTCGAAGCCTTGTTGAAAATTAGGCCTTGATAATGCTGAAAAAAATAAATTTAATTAATATGATATGGATATTTTAGGAAAGTAGTGTAAACAAATGGTTGTTTATAGTTGCAAAAATAAAGCAAAATATCAAATTAATATTGCAAGTATTTCAATTCATCTATGACTAATTTCATTAGAAAAATAAATTTGTTTTTAGGAAAATAACGTACCTACCCATTTTGTGTACTCACCTTATCGGCGGCTTAAATCGCGAAAATCTCTGATGCCAAATCCCCTATAAACACAGGTGAAACTATTTAATGTGTTTGTTTTCTATTCATTTAAATTAATTTAGTTTGGCAGTGCGATTGTTGAATGTTCTAACAGTATAGTGAACATACATATTGATTCTCAAAATGGTGACGATGACTCAAAGAAATGAAGTCAAACGGTCGAGGAGTTTTGAAGAAGCTGTTGCTCTTGTTGGTAGGTTTTTGGTTATAACTAATCGCATTATGTAATAAAAATCTATCAAAATTTTCATTAACAACACAACACATAGGTAATAATAAATCATTGAAGTTACATACAGGGTGGCTAGGAAGTTTGGAAACACCTGATTTCTTGCTAAACTATATGTTATATTAAAAACAATATCTGAACAAATATTTTTGTAGAATAGTCGGGATTTTTTAGTGATTTTCAACAGTTTTTTTTAAAAATATGAGATAAAATATTTGCCATTTTATCAGTGTTGAAGCATTCAATTTTTTGTGATAGAATTTTTGTTTTATTAACTAATAAATGTTTACTCTACTCCTCGAATATTATTATTTTAAATCCAAACCTTGTATGAGTAGTGTGTGATTATTTGATAAATATTTTTTACAAAAAATTGGACCGACGTTATTATTTGGTGCACTGAAAAGTATAAAATAAAATTAATTCTATTGGTGCTGTTACTTTTGAAGTTGAATATTATTTTATACTTTTCAGTGCACCAACTAATAACGTCGGTCCAATTTTTTGTAAAAAAATTTATTTCACACTTTTGAGTGTAACATTAGTCACGAAAATCGTTGAACGTTCACCAATACCAATCAAGATAGTACTTATCTTATTACCCACGTATATTCCTTGCTTGTAGTTCTTATTATTGAGATCTCAGAACATCGCTGCGGAAATACGCTTGAATATTTTAGTTGTTACCATTTTAACACCGATTTTACTCGAAAACCGTAACTCTAAGGGAAAAATGTTCGTTATAAATGTTGCTACAGATAATTATGTGTTTCATATACTGCACAAAGATTTTCAATTTTCGACAGAAATCGCCCTCTCCACATAGCGAAAATAGGTATATTTGAGAATTTAAAATGTCTCTATCTCGAAAACCGTTACTCTTTTGAAAAAATGTTCAATTTAAACGTTTCCGGATATTGTCCTATCTGTAATTATACCAACGCAGATTTTCAATTTTCGAGAAAATTTGCCCGCTCCACCCCCTTCGGGGGCTGTTTTCAGAGTGAACGAGATGTCGGATTCACGTTTTTATGAATATGGGACCATTTCTCAAGCCTCCTCTTTCAAATGAATCAAAAATTATCAAAATCGGAGTATGATTATTATATGAAAGGCGCGCACAAACTAAAAAAAAGCACACAGTCGAATTGTATACCTCCTCCGTTTGGGATTCGTCGGTCGAAAATGCAAAAATATATAGGGTGTTCCATTTAAAAAAAACATCGATGACGTCATATCCAGAAAATTATCGGAACTGTTGAAAATCAAAGTACGTCACTAAAAAGAGCTAATGTTCTAAAGAAACTTATGTTCGGATAATCTTTTAATGAAACTTCAGGTGTTTCCAGACTTTCTAGCCACCCTGCATAGCCCAGTTTCTAAATTTTCATCAGACATTTATTGTAATGGGTTTTATTTTATCAAATTCTAATTGTTGTCTGCGCGTCTTTATGTAATGGTGATTACAATAAAGTTTTGTCTTTATATATCAGTGTTAAAAATCATCTAAATCGTACCATAGCATTTAAATAACAATGTTGTATTACGTCACTGGTGAGTTGGTAGGCCTGAAATTTCAATTCCTAAAATTGACAAGTTTGTAAACTTTATTATTCAATGTGATAAATTTCAAAACAATATTTTTATATATTATCCATTGATGCATAAATCAATCAATGTCAGATGATGGTGAAAGTCATTGAAAAGTCCCTAGAGTCATATCGCCCTTTATAAGTCTGGCCGAATTTATGTTAAAATTCTGCTGAACTCAATCCTCTTCTATCAAGAAATTGATTCATATTAAATAAATGGTGGTCATATGGAGAAATAAACAAAAAATAGGTAATATAGGTCTGTATACGAAATTTTCATCTTAAAGTTTAAACTTTGTTCGGAAATTGGAACCTTTGGTACAATTGACAAAATTACCACGACTAAATAAAGCCACTCCATCTACAATCTACGGTTTGTACTACCTTTATTTTCTCGGTTCCAGATTTTTATTTTCCTATCTATCTTATTAGGTTTATTTCTTATTTCTATAGCTATTCTACCATAGTAACTAAACAATGTGTTGACTTATTATCATCAAAATTTGCTGAATAAACTATTCCTCAATTATTTGCATTATGTGTAATAAAGTTTGAACAAAGCATGGTAGTGTATGAAAAACATATCATAAAGAAATTATAATGAAAATGTACGCGTGTGGTCTAAAAACTGAGTTATGAAATAACTTCGATGTCATAAAACATACATAATATTTACTTCTCTTTTTTTTAGATAAGACGATAAATTGACACGTTTGTCATAAAATTACTTTTATTACATCTATAAATTTATGTAGAACATTTTTCCTAGTCAATAGTATTTATCTTTGGAATATTATCATCTATGATTTGATTTGAGCAAAAAAATGTTTATCTAATCCAAACTTTTATAACTGTTTTTGTCATATTTTCTGATGTTTCAGAAGACTTTTTCATAATGGGTTAAAGTTATCAAAATTTTCTCGGAAACGTTGAAACAATGCAAACTTTCATCCCCTATATGCCACCCGTTCTAAGATTTATTTTGGGACAAAAGGTAGTCTATGTCCTCCTTCTCCAAAGTCCATCTTTCTATATACCATAGTTCATCAAATTATAGTTCAGTGACTTGAGGCCGTGGTTTCGAGACGAAAACCAGCAGTATTAAAGTTTTAAAAGAAAAATCTGTCAATGCAGAGAACTAGTATTTATCACTTCACTTGTTTGGAACAATACCATATTTCGAATATAGTTTGAATACCCATCGAGTGGGGTTTCGTCACGATTCCTGACGTCATCTGCCATTTTACGCATGTCGTAAATAATTTAAATATATATAAAAGGGCTAAATCACTTTCAAAAAGAAATGTTTGACATAAACGTCAAAGAGCACAAGAACAAACGTCAAAATAACAATCAGCCGATCTGATCGAAGACATATGTTTATGACGTTAAAATTTTTTTCATCTAGTTTACAAACGAAAAAAAGAGGTAGACAATAAGGTACGACGAAACCCCATTCGATGGGTATTCAAACTATACTTACGTTAGACAGATTTATCGATCTCACACAAGGACATAAAAATGATATTACTGACGTTTCAGGCCGAGGAGTGTTAACGAAAGTAATAACCATTTGAAAATTAGACCCATTGTAATAAATTCTTACTAGGAAGATTACGAGAATGGAAAGCGGAGTTGAAAGGTGATCTGTAATAAGTCATACATAAGGTAGGGACTTTTCAATGACTTCAATAAAGTTTGCTTTAAAATTTATCTGGTTTGAATAGCTTTACTTTTTCGATGTTAATGGTTAAGAACTAGATACTCAATAACATCGTGTCTATGGACTTATAATCCTATCCTGTAACTTCCATAATTCAGAGATCATCCTTAACATTGTCCATCCATCTCGTTTTGGTGCTCTCTTTTCTTCTCGTGGTGTAATATCTGGCATTCGAGAATCTTCCATTCATTCTCCACTTTCACTCCTCCAAATATCTTCCTGATTACCTTCCTTTCGAAACTACTCAATCTTTCTTTATTGGTCCCTGTTAGCGTCCATCTTTCACCGTCATATGTCACTACTGTTTTGTAGATTTGCTTTTTAGGATTTTGTTCCTCAGTAATCTAATATTTGTATAATAAGCCTGAATCCAGCTTGTGGATGATGGACGTTGAACATTGTTCGTTGTTATCAATCTCATTTCCAAGGTACTTGAAGGATGTTACTCCCTTGAAAGATCTGTGATCAATAACAAAGTCTACCGGTTTTTATGTTTTATCAGCTGACCCGATCATGAACCTACTGTGTTTTGCTGTTAATGATTAAGAGACTAAATTCCTTCATTTTTTTCTTGTAGGTTTCTGAACACCAGTCTGGATTTGGTTCGGGCTATCAGTCCAATGTCGTCAGCATAGTCATATGTATATATTTGTATTGACTTGTTGAATACTGTGCCACGTTGGTACAGTTTTGCTGAAAGCCTATCTCTCTGTCGAACCCCTTTATTGTTGATAAATGAATCAGTCAGATGATTGCTTATCTTGACTTAGGTCTTGATCCTGTCAGTGTCATCATTATTAGGTTACTCAGCTTTTGTAGTGCTTCTTCTATTTTGTATCTCTTGATATTGACAAAAGCTTGTTTAAAATCTATAAAAAGCATGTGGAGGTCGATGTCATATTCATTGCATTTTTCCATTATATGACGCAATACAAATATTTGACTTTTATCTTGTCTAAATTCACATTGGTGTTCGTCTAAGATATTTCTTTCAGTCGATCATTTAATATGGAAGTTAGTATTTTGTATGCTGTAATTGCTACAATTGGGTACTTGACATTAATGGAAATTCAATATAAAGTGATGTTCAGACGATATTAGGTAGTCCTAACATACCAAAAATCACATTATGCAGGTTAAATTTCTCTAAGAATTTAAAATCAATTCAAATAGTTGTAATTTCAAACCCATTATCACGTGGCTGCGAATGCCTATCAAAATCGACCAAGATAGTGACGTAGTAATCAACTCGATGAACAAATCATCCTCAGAAAGATCATACAATATTGTATCTTCTCTCTGGTCAGATAGTGTTTGTTCTCTGCTCTATTCCTCCTTTCTTTAATACCGTGGGAAACTAACTAAAGGAGAACATTATCAAATCCAATTCTAGTTCATGATATTATCTTTTAACAAACTCACATATGACATACGTTGGGTACTTGAAGATATTAGAATTACGACGGTTTTATCAAAGACTACAGAATATAATACAAGACGCATCACTCCGCCTGGTTTCTTTGTTAAATGCAGCGTTCAAATGTCGATGCCAAATGAGGTTATTGAGAAGATTGGATTCTTGTTATTTGACAAGATCTGTCAGCAACTGTCAGGCCAGGGGTTTAGCTCGTTTGATTCGCGAAATCCGTAGAGTGACGCATCTTATATAAATGGTTTCACGCCGTAAACATGAAATGGGTTTACATCATTCTTTTATATGCTTCTTGGTACTGGTTGCCGTAAATCATAAATCATTTTTTTGAAAAAATATATAACATTCTTTTATTCAACATACTCTTTTTGGATATTGCCAGGATTTGGATGGTACAATATTTACATCATCCTGGCCACTGGAGGTTCCTTGATGGCCGTTATTATTGAGACCATGTGTGCCATGTTTATAACACCAGCTGCACAATGTGATTTGAAGTTGAGTTTTACCGATCAGGGACTCCTCAATTCGATCAGTTTCTTTGGAGTTGTGTCGAGCTCACATCTTTGGGGATATTTGGCTGATACCAGAGGTAGACGGAATGTTGTTCTAATGGCCTTGGTATCCAGTGCCATTGTCAGTTTCATATGCAGCTTTGTATCGTTGCCATGGTTGTTTATTCTTCTGAGGTTCCTCAATGGTTTTTTGTAAGTATAACATGGTGAAAATCTATGGAAATTACACATCATCAAGTTTAGAAATGTAAAACTGATTTTCTTAGGAGGTTTGTTTATATAGTATTGTCTCGCATTTTGTATTAGTACTTATAAGCAAAAAATCATGAGTAAAAGCATTGCCAAGTTACAAATAAAAAAAAATCATATGCGATATCATTAACCTGACGCCGGCTTTGTTTATTTACATAACAACAGCATCAAATGTTTCGTCTCAATTTTATGTTATGTAATTTTAAAAATGAGTCTTGCTACTGAAAATCGGACTGAAGACATTTTAAATGCCGCTCTAGAAGCGTCTTCAAGCTTAGGTACCTACTAATGAAAGTGAAATGTTACAATATATTTTTCAGAAGGTACGCTACTTTTATACATATTTTGTTATTTTTCATACATGGATGTCATTATTTTTGGTTTTTATAAAATCAATGTTTTGACTATAGACTATGGAAAAAGTTCTAGGCGACTAGTCTTTATTTATAAAAGGGGTACCAATAATAATTAATTAAACCATTACCTGTCAAACCTCCAAAACTTGCAAAAATATTTTATTCCCTTCCCATCAAAGACCCAAAACTTATAATTCAAATTTAAAAGCTTCCATAATAATTTTAAATGGTTTGTACCAAAGATACAGTTCCATTATCTTTGGTTTGTACGATACGAAATATTTCTTTCAGTGTTTAGAAGAAAACTGCATGTTTTCTATTGAATGTATCCATTGTCCTAATAGATGCCGCCACTGGTATTTGAGAGAGCGCTCAATAGACATGAAACAAAGAAGATGTAGTATCACGCTCACCTCAATAGATAATTTTCTAATAGGTATACGTTTCTTTTTCGATTTAACTTTTCTACGATTACTCCTAGTAGCTATATTCAGAGAAACAGAGCCATTTTCAGGAAGTGTGTCATTATTTTAGGAAAAGCAGGGACCCGTCGCTTTTTGATTCAAGGTTTCTTTAGCTATCTTTAACTCCACCACTTTTTCGATTTTCGATTGGCCACCCTGTATACAGTTTGAACGTTTGGATTGGAAACCAGAACAAAAATACGCTCGCAATATTTTACGCAAAAACACTCGAAGAAGAGAACTTTCCTAAAAGCTACTCTCCTAGTATTAGTATGGAAAATATTGAAATTATCTAAAATTTTCGGCGTCCGGATTTCAACACTTTGAGACCATAGAAAAGATATTGCCCATGTTCAAAGAATTGATGACTTATTACGTATCGGTTCTTTAGGGAAGCAGTAATCACTAATCGTGCTCTTGGATACGATTGATGAGCATAGCTTAGCTCATTTGTCAAACTGATATCTTTCGAAAGAATTGAAATAATAAATGTTCCTTATAGACTTGGGTAGAAATAGCAGAAACAAAAGACAGGTTATGTTGTAAAAGTTGAAGCTAGTAGCTGGTTTACTGTCTTTTTCTCGGGATGATTCAAAAACATATTGCGTTAAACTTATTTTGTGAATGAAAAGTCCTTGAAGTTATTCGCAATTGTAATGTAAAGAATTCGTATTCGCATATTGTCATACAATTTTGATTGACGAAATATGGTCATATTTCTGTCGCTTATATTTCTACGAAGTAAGCAATAAAGAACGTAGATAAAATATATCTATAAAGAATAGAAAATATATTCACATATCCATTCCATCATATTAGATTCTCCTGTGATGTTGTCATGTAATAGTCGCAGCGAAAATTCAGTTTCGCGATCAGGGCCGGCTTAAGCCAAATAGGGCGCAATGGGCAAACTTTTAGTTTGGAACCCTTTAAGAAAAACAAAATAATTATTTTTTAGAATCATTCATTGCGTATTGGTTGGAAAATATTCTTAGTAAAATCGTTCTTTACAAAATATTCCGATTAACTTATACATTGTGTCAATTCAATGATTCTGAGTGGAGTTGCAATAAAAAATATTATTTTTTATATTGCTAGTTAAACTATTTGGAATTATAGCCACATGTTGCTGGAATATAAGTGTGCCAGTTTTTTAAACCTTCTCAAAACTCTACCGACAAATACAAGTATTGAAGTAAAAATGTATAAAGATTTTTTTCTAGTAATCGAATGGTAATAAATATTTTTTACATAAAATTGGACCGAGTTTATCAGTTGTTGCACTGAAAAAACCAAAATAATATTAATTCTATTGGTGCTGGTAATTTTGAAGTTGTGCCGTTGTAGTTTGTTGTTGTAGGCACCAACAAATGTCAAAGATAGGACCGACTTTATCAGTTAGTGAATCGAAGAACAAAAAATAATATTAATTCTATTGGTCTGGTAATTTTTGAGTTGGTGCCTACAACTAACAACTGCACAACTTTAAAATTGCCAGTACAAATAGAATTGATAATTTAGTGCACTAATTAATAAAAAAAATGTTTTGAATTAAATCTAATTTATTTATTATCTTATTTTGTATTTTTTCTCTTATTTATATATAATATTTATTTTGAAATATCTATTTGTCTATTAGATTTTCCTAGAAATTTTCTAACCGTCAAATAGTTTTTTATTATGAAATATCTCCAAATAATTTAGAAACTTTTATCTTAACCATACAAACACTTAAGGTATTGCAAAGAAACAAGGTAAGTTAAACCAAAATTGTTGATAATTTTAGTTCAATAGTTTCATTACTATTTATTTCCTTAGTCATCCCTTGTATTATATTTAAGTATTATGTTCCATGATTTATTTCATTTAATTTCAAACATAAGTACATTCATGATATTTTCAATACCCTCAGTATATTTTAATTACTTTCAAACCACTTTAGTTCTCTAAATAATTTCAGTATATTTTATTTACTTAAATAGATTTTCAGTACATTAAATATTTTCATTATCATAAATATATTTTAAATATTGTAGAATATCAGATATTTAATTGTTCAAATTTTGGGTAGTCGTTTCCCCCTCGATTCAAACAGTGTTTGCTAGAATATGAATTTTATTCAAGTGATATTTAGATCTTAATATTTAAAATCAAAAATAAAAATATTTTTTACGGGTTATGTTGAATTTTTATGTCAATTCATTCAATGATTATTTTGAGATTTTATCATTCTGACGTTTAATAAGTCAATAAACGAAAATTAGGTTATGATCTTGACATTTCGTAAGTCCGTTTGTATATCTATATATAAGGTTTATATTCTGTTTTACGTCAAATACGTGGTCACATTGACGTACATTTGAAAGAATATTCATAGGTGACGTTTTACCACTTAACGTAACCTCTAAAACATATTGATTTATGATTGTTATGATGCATACATAAAAGACAGCTGCTTTCGTTAAATGAGCATATATATAAATATCAAATGAATAACATATTTTGGCTATATCATGTTGTATGGTAATCTCCCACGAGTCCGTGGCCGCCTTTATCAAATAACAAAGGTATTTGTATTGCCAAAAGGTATATTGATTCTATTATTAGTGTAGAGATCTTTTTTCTCAGTGGTTCTTCTTTGTTTTATTCCACTTACATTTCAGTACAATTTGCGGTGGAATGACTGTATTCGGAGACCAAATTTTCATATTTCATGAGACAACAATATGCGCATCTTTTTGAACTACTATAATTTCATTGAAATCTATCGGGACGCTTAGGCCGAGAAAAGATAAATGTGCAGAATCGCACACGAATGATTTCGTACTATTGTTAAAGAAGAATTCCACAGTCTACTAGACATATTACTGTCCATGAAATACAGTCGTCTGACAGAGGGACGGACGGATAGATCTATTAATTGCGTTCTATCATGTCAATCACTATAATAATTATTATTATAGGATATCTGGAGCATCCGCCATAATCTATGCTTTCGCTGGAGAATTCCATGACAACACCTACCGCCCCAAAGTGGTATCCTGGATAGCCACATTTGTTGCTTTCGGCAACATGTATCTTCCTGGAATGGCATGGCTGTTGCTACCACAACATTGGGATCCCGAGATTTCCATCTTCGAAATTAATTTCAGACCGTGGAGGCTGCTTGTCATAGTTTACGCGTTGCCGAGTTTATTTTTTGCCGTTCTGGTTTATTTCTTGCCCGAAAGTCCAAAATATCTGATCTCCAAAGGTGAACCTGATGAGGCTCTGAAAATTCTGGCAAAGATCTTCAGTATCAACAGTGGCAAAAGTGAGAGCGAGTATCCTGTTGCAGCGATTGTTTGGCTGGATTCTGATGATGCAGGTGTTCACCACCACAAGAATGAAGGTATGCTGAGATCCATATGGGAACAAACGGTTCCACTTTTCAAGAAAGCCCACATTCTCAAGACTTGTATGGTGTGCTATTTACAGTTTTCAATATTCATGACGTAAGTTGATAACTTTAAAAAAATCATGACAATCATAAAACGCATATTTCAAACGATAGTCTCGTATTTTGTACTAGCATGCAATTTAAGTTGCGGTAATTCAGGTTTTTCTATCAAATACATAATGACCATACATCAAACTCAAATCGTCAGAAGCATACGCATTTCAATTTTAAGAAGACGGAATGCTTCTCAATCACGGAACACAGTTGTAAACAGTTTGAAAGTGGTCCAAACTACTGCTCGAACACCCTTATGGTATATCAAACTTTGGAGTGGATTTTAAGGCTTAGAGCTATAATGTCTAATCACTAATCACTTGCAGATCATCCGCTGTTATTATGTGGTACCCTCAAATTCTGACAATGATGAGTACTTATGGCGATGTAGTGTCAAAGACCAATGTGACAATGTGTGCTGCTGTTGCCGTCAACAATTCAGATGTTTCTGATGTTGTGGTGAGTGTAAACCATAGAGCATGTTTATATGTCTGTGGTGTAAATGTGAATGCTCTGTCAGTTTGATCAGCCAATCGTCGAGTCTGATAAGAGAGATCAAAGTTCAGAACTATAGTCAATTCAAGTCACCAGTTGTATTACCAGTGTGTTCCTTAATACAAACCATTAGCCTGGACAGGCCTTAATTATGTCATCAGTCAATGTCATAGTCATATATTGAGTCCATATATCTGTCAATTTTTCACGGCCGTTTAACCTTGGTTTGTATTTAGCAACAGGCTGTACATCACAGATAAGTTGGTACGCCTGGAATTTCGAACGTGCGTAAAATCTTTATCTATTTATTAGGTTATGATAATCGATTGTCACATTTGATGATTAAAATTTTAAAATAAATAAAGTTGTATTTTGATTGTTTTGGTATTGACAAGTAACGTCATAATTGAATTCGAATTATTGGGGACTTTCCGATAACTGTGGCGCCAAGATTTGACAATGTATTCTGATAAAACACCCCAAAATAAGACGAAAATCAGGAATACCAATTTTTGAGTTTTCGTCTCCTTTGGGAGATATTGGCCCTTTTTGGTCCCATAACAAGCTAGCGTAATATTTGAGCAAAAGCTATGTTTTGGTGGAGAGACACATGTTTAGAAATGAATAAATATTTGTACTTACCAGAGAAATCACTGTTGATACAATTTCAATATCATAAATTGCCATTTTTGAACGTATAGTACAAACACATTTCACTTTCACTACTAGGTTAGTCGCCATATAGTAATTATTGAAATTTGAAAAACGGAATAATATTGGAAATACGATTCCAGGCGATTACAATACAATGTTGCCGTTTACTTCATTTTGGAAGCTCATAGAATTATTAATTTATCCTATGACATTATAATAAGTTGCAGACAATAGAAAAATGTATCGCTATATGAAACATAATTTGAATGAAAATTAGTCAAACAATGAAACTAAGTAACAAAATTAAACACAGATCTGGTATTTTTCGAAAAAAATGTAAGGTTAGGTCATGTTAGGATTATGTTTAATTTTGTATTATTTAAAAATATTTTTGGTAAGGTTAGCTTTAGGTTAGGTCAAGTTAGGTTTATGTTTAATTTTCAATTTTCCAAAAAGATTTTCGGTAAGGTTAGGTTTAGGTTAGATGAAGTTAGGCTTATTTTTAATTTTTTATCGCCCAAAGAGATTTTCTGTTAGGTTAGGTTTAGTTTAGGTCAAGATAGGTTTATGTTCAATTTTCTATTGTCCAAAAAGATTTACTTTAAGGTAAGGTTTAAGTTTGGTGAAGTTAGGCTTATGTTTCATTTTTATTGCCCAAAGAGATTTTCGGTTAGGTTAGGTCAAGTTAGGTGTATCTTCAATTTTCTATTGTCCAAAAAAAAATTAGGTAACGTTAGGTTTAGGTTAGGTCAAGTTAGGTTTATGTTTAATTTTCTATTGTCCAAAAATATTCGTTAAGGTTTTAGTTTTTGTTCTAGTAATTTTCATTTAAATTATATTTCATATAGCGATACATTTTTCTATTGTCTACAACTTATTCTACTGTCATAGAATAAATTAATAATTCTACGTTTATACGTTGAAAAATGGCAATTTATGGTATTGAGATGGTATAACAGTGATTTTACTGGTAAGTACAAATATTTATCAACTTCTAAACGCCTGTCTCTCCACACAAACATTATCAAACATACCTTTTGCTCAAATATCCCGCGAGCTTGTTGGGACCAAAAAGTGCCAATTTCTCCAAAAGGAGACGAAAACTCGGAAATTTGGTATTCTTGATTTTCGTCTTATTTTGGGGTGTTTTACCAGAAAACTCAAATGGTGCCGCCACAGTTATCGGAAACGTGCCTACATTGACAAGTAACGTCATAATTGAATTCGAATTATTTCATGATTTCTCCTACAGCAGTGCAGTGATGATGTGAAAGCTGACGCATTCTTGGTCTCGCTCATCATTGGTGTCTGCTATGCATTTTGCTACATATTCATCGGCTGTTCAATCAATCTTTTGGGCGCAAGACAACTCTTAATTGGCATTGCTACCATTTCCACCATAGCTGGTATAAGCGCCCAATTATTGAGTGGGTACACCTGGGTGCTGATAACATTGTCCATTTTTCTGATGGTGGGAACATGTGTGGGCATTGTTAATGCCATCGTGGTTGATCTGTATCCGACGCAGTTCCGAGGTATGGCATTGGCTGTATCGTTGCTATTTGGTCGGCTCGGAGCCATGACTGGCTCAAACATTGGAGGTCTGATCATGAAGGAGCTCTGTGATTATATGTTTTATGTATTTACGGCCGTTCATGTGGGTAAGTCATTTTGACGTGAATGCGTCTTTGAAAATATGCTTCCATTGTGGGAGGCGATTTAGAAAACATCCAAAATTTTATTAAAATACTCGATAACGAAATGATCAAAGAATCTGTTTCGATGAGTGAGAACTGTGAGGCATCGCACACGGCCATGGAGGAAGCGCCTCCATTTTAGTATACGTTTTGTCTCGGAGAAGCTACGCCGTTTGTTTGAGTTTGCTAGTATAAAACAATAGGTAGGAATATGTTAGGTGATAATAAAACAATGAAACTAAATAATGCAATGTTGGTTGGAATGGAATTCTCCCGAAAAATCTAGTGATACCAATAATCACCATATTAAGCGGTGCCGGAACGTAAAAGAGTGAATGCGTCCAAGTGAGAATCCGCTCATATTACCCGTTATGTAGGTAACCTCATAACATTTTCAGTCATCGTTTATGAGTTACAGTTTCAGAACAGCTTCTTTATTCCGAATCTCTTCAAAAAAGTATAGTCTGATGATTGTAGATTGTAGGTTTTCATTGCACTGCGACCTTGAGGTCTATTGTGCCCCCCCATCAGAGCTGTTCTCGCCATTACGTAGACTACAGCTCACCCTCCAGTTCCAGGGTTATAATGAAATCTAGGAACTGAGATGGCTCATTTCTGCATTTTTCTTGTCCAAAGCATTTTGCATTGAATAGTAATGGCGAGGCATTTTGTCACCAGGTGATCCAGAGTTTCCTCCTCCTCCCCACAGAATCTGCACTAGTCGTTCTCTGCTAGACCATTTCTGGTTTGGTGCTTCCTGAGGCGACAGTGCCCCGTAAGAAATCCAGTGAGGAGGTGTAGCATATTCTTGCTCAGATCCAGATACTTCATAGATCTTGCAGTATTAAAGCTCCCAAGAAACTTTTTGGAATGATCCAACTCACGGAGATTCCTCCATAGTGTTGCTTTTTCGGTTTTTTCTTCTCTGGGAACTCTTTCTTGTAGGTAGATTTACCTGTACCACAGAAAGGTTCAGAGCCAATGAAAGGAGTTCGTGCTCCTCTTCTGGCAAGAGTGTTGGCCGCTTCATTCCCTTTGATTCCCGAGTGACCGGGAATCCAGACTAAACAGACCTTGTTTTTCTTGCCTATTTCATTGAGTTTACTTAGGCACTCCCATACCATCCTAGAATCGATCATATGAGAGCTCAAAGCCTGACTACTGACAGAATGTATAGCTATATCACATTTCTGATAATTTCTAGTTCCAGGTCTAGTTTTGGAACCACCTGTGTAACATTTGATGATATTCTTTTTGAGAAATTGGATTGTGGGCTCCCTTTCCCAATCTTCTTTTCTAGTCCGATGACAGATTTAGCTGCAGATTATCTGTTGACAATATCCGACAGTTTTCATAATTGGCTTCACCATTCGGAGATCAATGACAGTCGAGTAGAGGATGGTGAAGATTTAGATGAGCGACCGGTGATGAGTCGGGTGCGCGTTTATATCCATGTGGCAGACAGAGAAGACACTCGCGTTCGAATACAAGTGCGATAATCGAAGAAGAAGAATCTTCAGAATATAGTTGACGATTTGAAAAATAATAAGAACTACACAATTTTTAATAGATAAAACCATCCACAAGATGTAAAAGTGAATGAATTAACTGCTTAGTTTAATTTCTCAACTGTAATTCCTTATTTCATAACAAGTATGTTCAATTATCTACGAAAAATAGATTCAGCAAAATGTCTGTTATAACTAGACATACATCACGTTGATTCTATAGACTGTAGGTGTTCGTGGGATACTAAAAATTCGAAATTTTCATTGCTTCTCCATAAAATAAATTCGAGCAGATGTCAAGGATGTATATGTATATGAGGGATCCAGATCTAGTTATGTCTCAGGATTACCTATGCTAGTATATGATAAAATGCTACCTATATTTTAACACTCTTAAAGTTTATATTGCTATTCATGCATACGATAAATCTCTACCATATTTTTGTACAAACATCCCATAACATATAATAACGTACATCCCTCATCGATATT
Source organism: Crioceris asparagi (assembly GCA_958507055.1). Classification (NCBI taxonomy): domain Eukaryota; kingdom Metazoa; phylum Arthropoda; class Insecta; order Coleoptera; family Chrysomelidae; genus Crioceris; species Crioceris asparagi. The sequence goes on along the minus strand of OY293827.1, from coordinate 95,356,731 downwards.
AAATATTTAATAAAATGTGTCAGCTTAGCCTGTTATACTGGCGATAAGATTTGCGTGACCTGAAAGCTAATCCTGTTGTCCTTTTTTTTCTTCTTCCAGTGGTCGTCCTTTTTGTTATTCTTCTACCATCTAACAAGGCAGAGCCCAGTGAAAAGGATAAGGATGATAGCTAGTGATTACGCTACAATAAAATCTCCAAAACAAGATAAGCCTTTTATTTATACCCTTCAACCGACTCTGCATACCTACGTTTATTAAATTTGATGAATTTTAAGCGTTAAAGCCGTTTATTCTTTTGGTAAATCAATGTCGGTTCAGTGACGGAATATCGTTGAAAGTTGCATCGCTTATATCGAGCGATAAAAAATAAACTCATTCGAAGTCTGCCATGCGAACATGTCTTTGCTCATAAAATTTTATTAAATACATTGTCAAATTATCAACTTATTAATTCTTATTTACAAAACGGAACGCACCGTGTTAAGCTTAATGAGGTTGTAAGTGAATACAGCGAAGTGCGTGAACTGGTGTTCCGCAAGGTACATAGCTAGGACCACTCTTGTTTATTATTTAAAAAACAGAATTCGCACTCCCTATATTATTTGAATTATTGTGAAAGTGACTATCTGAAAATGCAAAAATATAGTATAAAGTGTTCCATTAAAAAAACTTACTGATGAACTCATATCTTGAAAATTAGCGTTGCTGTTAGAAAACAAATTACGTCACTGAGAAAAAATCACAGAAGGTTTAGTCAGAATATTTTTTAATATAACGTATAGCTTATCCAGAAATCAGATCATCATGTATAATTACACGGTAACAAATATAGCGGGTTAATTTTTTTACATTTATTAAATTTATTATTGGAGATGCGTGCTCAGCACAAATGGCCTCATTCATGGTTCTTTTGGAAGAGGTCTAGTTCATGATATTCAAACTCAATACTGAATATGTACTTAAGAATGCCCTTGAAAAAGGAAACACTGACGATAATATAGCCTCCCACAGGAAGCATTTCACATGGATTTTACAGGCATATTTTCTCATTACCATAGGAATCTCAAAAGGTCAAAAAGGAGATGGGACAATCAAGAGATACAAGAGATATATAGTTTTTTCGACCTGCCTTAATGTTTTTGGGAGGAACATGTAAATATCCTCTCCCACGCACAATGAATGGAGGGTAAAATGGAGATGAGGCTCCATTCTAAGGGAATCTCGCAAAAAATATTCCTTTCTATCTTGAGATAAACTTTGTAAGATGCTGGGGAATATTCTCAGCTCCTAATAGATAGCTTGTCGTGAACATACGTAATGTAAAGTTATATCGTTGAAAAGGGTTTGTTGAGTTTTGTAAAATATATGATCCTTTTAAGTAAGTAAGCAGGTTGGTAGGTTGTAGGGCTAAGGGTGAAAGTGGAAAATTGAATTAGTTGTAAGAACGCTCATCAAATGAAATATCTTTAATGATAGAAAGTTGAACGAAATTTTGATTAAATTAGGTTTAAGGCAAGTGGGGTACCCACTTTCATTGATTTCTACACTATGGAAATTTTAAATAAGAATAGAATTTATGTAACTCTATTATTTTCAGTCTTAATATTCAAAGAGTAATAAATTATGACACCGACATCAATAGGTACCATTACCAAGTTAGATTTTTTTATTAAATGTTTTCGATCTATTTTTGACGCAAGGTATATTATACATTTGAAAATACTTTTTGTATCTATCAACCAATCGGACAGGCGTAAGCGATTTCAAATAACTAGGTACCTATAATTTTCTCATCTGATACATGAAACTCTAAATATATATGATTCAAATTAATAAAAACATTCTTTATTTCTTATAGAGAATATAGGTATGCCTTGGAAAGGCTTCAGAGGAGGCTCCATATTTTCTCTTTAGTCTGAACGTTTCTCTTATCGCATTCAGGATTTAGTTTTTTTTCTTCATCCATTTGATTTGAAAGAAGTTGCATGTCGAATATAATCTGTAGTAAGAATTATTATATCATCATATGAATTCTTTGAGTCAAGGTACCTATATCTGAACCACTAATTGAATGAAGTGAAAAGGAGAATAAAGAAGTAGAAAGTTTTTAAGACTTCAGCCGCAAAAGCATTGGAAGTTTTTATCGAGTTATCGATCAATTAACTATAATTAAGGTTACATTGTAACATTCTATTGCAATTTTCTCAAGGATACTGAAACTGTGGTGAACAATAATTCGATATACCTATAGTATCCATCATGCAACTTTATTTTTGTTTAAAAATAAAACGAGATTCTTGATGGAGTATTCCCTAAGATATTTTGATTCCTTTGGATATGCAATCCCTATATCTGTATACTAATTACAAAAGAGCAATTCTTAATAATGATATGTTCATACTAATGAATGTGGGAAGAACCAAAATAATTAATATATTTATGACAAAACATTTGATGCGTTATTTAACGTGCTGTTTTAGTTAAAATAACTCTTTTAAAAGACATTTAAAAGTGATGTTATCAATAAATATTTTTTACAAAAAATTGGACCGACATTATCAGTTGTTGCAATGAAAAATACAAGAAAATATTATTTCCATTGGTGCTGGTTCTTTTGGAGTTGGTGCCTACAACAACAAACTACAACGGCACAACTTCAAAATTACCAGCACCAATAGAATTCAACAACTGATGAAGTCGGTCCATTTTTTTATAAAAAATATTTATTTCACATTTTTGAGTGTAACATTAATCATGAAAATTGTTGAACGTTCACTAATACCCAAAAAGTTATAGGTAGGTATTGTTATTCAGAGATCTCAAAACATCGCGGCGCAAATATACATATTTTAGACTTTACTGCTGTAACTCGAAAACCGTAACTCAATTTAAATGTTGCTACATATAATCTTTTCTTTAATTTGGCCGTGTCATATTTTCAGTTTTCGAAAAAAAATGCTCTTCCACATAGCGGAAATACGCATATCACATATTTCAGACTTTAATATTGCGAAACTCGGAAACCGTAACTCTTTTGAAAAAATGTTCAACTTAAACGTTTCCGTATATGGTCCCCTTTCTAATTTTCAAATGTCGAATTTTCGATTTTCGGAAAAATTTGCCCCTTCCACATAGATGAAACACATATTTCAGACTGTAGCGCGGAAACGTATGATTATTTTTAAAAATGTCCAATTTCCGGATATGGAATTTTCATTAATTCTGTCGTCTCGGATTTTCGATTTTAGAGAAAAATAGCCCCCTCCATCCCCTTTGGGGCGGTTTTTGGAGGGAAGGAGCTTTTGGATTTGATTTTTCTCAATATGGGACCATTTCTCAACTCTCCTCTTTCAAATGAAACAAAAATCGTTTAAATCGGAATACGCTTACTAAGCAAAACGCGCGAACAGCCATAAAAAATAAATAAAAAAAGCAATCTTACAACCGAATTGTAATTTTTTTGAAGTCGGTCAAAAATCGTATTCATGATCCGCTATACTATATAGTACTTACTAGAAGAGATCTTTAAGGTTATTACATAAAAGCGATATTTAAACGTGGACCGGACCATGGTACAAGAAGACCAGGCTTTCGATCAGTGAAGTATATAAATATTTTTTACAAAAAATTGGACACGTTATCAGTTGGTGCACTGAAAAAAATAATTCTATTGGTACTGTTACTATTGAAATTATGCGCCAATAGAAATAATATTATTTTGTATTTTTCAGTGCACCAACTTCGTCGGTCCATTTTTTTTGTACAAAATATTTATTTCACACTTTTGAGTGTAACATTAGTCACGAAGATCGTTGAACGTTTACTAATACCAAAGAAGATAGTACTTATCCTATTACCCACGTATATTCTTTGCTTGTACTTGTTATTATGTAGAGATCTACGAACATCGTTGCGGAATTACGTATAAGTATTTTAGATTTAACCATTTTACTACTGCTGTAACTCGAAAACCGTAACTCTTTTGAAAAAATGTTTTATTTAAACATTTTCGGATATTGTCCTATCTTTAACTCTGTCATCTCGAATTTTCGATTTTCGAGAAAATTTGCCCAGTCCACCCCCTTCGTAGGTGGTTTTCGGAGGGAAGGAGATTTTCGGATTTGAGTTTTCACGAATATGGGACCATTTCTCAAGTCTCCTCTTTCAAATGAATCAAAAAACATCGAAATCGGATTACGTTTACAACATACAACGCGCGTACAAATAAAAAAATCCCGATGGCCTGTAGTCAGCGGAAAGGTAAATTTTTCAAAATTCATTGAATTGAAATTTGAACAACCTTTTCATTGGTATACCTACATGTTATTAAATAAAACTGTCGTATGTGTCATAGCCTTGCGGTTAGAGGTTATTGTTTTGGCTGTTGAATATAAAGCAGACAGGGTTTGAGTTCCACTTCAAGGCAGATTTTTTTTTTCGCCTATTTCTTTTCAGTAAATATACTATATATTTTTTTAATCAGGGTCTATATTAAGATCTCCAGAAAATGTACAATTACATCAAATTTACATTGAGTGTTCATGTTTTATCAATATTTGTTATTCTTCTTTATTAATTTTAATTTTTTTAACTGTATATTTAATGAAAAAATGCTTTGAACAAAAGTTGTAAGGTACTGATTATATCTATAACCTAAAATTATTTTTGATGATATTTACACTACGGCTCTTTTTTGATAATTTTTATAAATGTTTGAATGGTCGCCATTTTGAAACTACTTACCCGATATTGCCCAATAACGAACTCGACCGAGATATTTGAGAGATTGATTTTTGTAGCAAATTTGAACTTGATACCTTCAAAACTGCGACCTCTATCGTGTTAACAAATTTCGTAATATCCCATATATATATATATATATACTTTTGAACCAAATGTTTTTCTGGGCTAACTTATAGACATATAACAACATGCCGTTAAAATTTTTTCGAAATTCAAAAGTGTGAACGATCGCAATAGGTACATTTCTATAAGAAATTTACCTAAAAAATAGCAGACAGTCGAATTGTATACCTCCTCCGTTGGTGTTGTTGCTCAATTTTAATAATGGCTGTATATTTTGAACCGTAATAAGTTAAGAGTTATTATACGTTAGCATGGAACCCTTCGTGTGCGAGTGTCAGTCGCCCTTGACCCGTGTACTTTCATCTGATTTATATTTTTCCCGTGTACCTTTAAAAATAAATCTTGTAGATCCTTCTTCACTGTAAATTAATATACTTCCTTTGAAATTGCGGCTTTGCCTCCAATTATTCTTTCTCCACATGATTCATTTAAATTCCCGGCTCATCCAGTGCTGTTCCAGAACAGCGTGAAGAAATAATTTAAACAAACACTAAACTAGGTAGTATACCTACCTGTCACACTATACAGGGTGTTTCATAATATATGCGCATATATGTGATAGCTTGTTCGAAAATATGAAAAAAAGTTTGTATTAACTTACCCTCTAAAATGCACCATTTTCGAGATACAGGGTGTAGAAATTGAAAAAAAATATTCGTTTTTTTGTGAATATCTCCGGAACTCTTCATAGTACAGAAAACAGCTTTTGTAAGTTTTTTCCACTCATAATAAGCTAAGTTTTGAATCAGAAAAAGAAATATGTTAAGTTATAATTGGTGAAGATTTTAAAGGAGTTGTAGTGTATCCAAAGACCCCAGGTTCGCGCTACAGTTTACCTCTAATTCACTATCTAACTTTACGACTCGTCTCTTGGCATTGATCATCTAGTCTAGTGGATTTTAGGACCCACCTGAAGTGTCATGCACTCTAATAGTATAAGAAAACACGTTGTTGTTGTCTTTTAGGATGCATCGGAGTTAACCTTCTAGTAGAGAAAGGGGGTAGACAGTAATTGAAACAACAAAATCCCTTACCAGTCCTTTTATTTAAACAACACATCATTTTTCACTTGAATTAAATAGGAAAACATTTAACAATTTAAAATAATACAGGCAATTTGAAAAGAAAATAACTTTTGTAATTTAGACCAGGAAGGTTGCTCTTAATATCTTCATAACATGGGAAAAAGAGCGAAAAAAACCCATGTACTATCAAATATTTTACAATACATTTTAAATTACAATGCACATTCTCTTTGTCGTGAAAATTCACAAAGGTCTGACACTACTACATAATAACTCTTGACAACTCTTGATGAATTTACTTGTACTGTTACTAACAATAATAAATAATGGTATAAAACAAACGAGTTAAGAAAGAATCACTCACCACCCAAGACAACCATATCTCAGATATACTTCGAAACACGGCAACAACATTCGAAATCGAAGGTTACACTTTCTAACACGGAGGGACAGAACCGCCGCTCGCTGTCAGTCTGCTCAATTTGGGATTCAAGTCCCTGGGACAAATTCTTTTTGCATGTTGATGTCAACGGTCAATACCATTTACCATGAGATACTGTTACAAAGGTGTTCATTTTTGAAATAAACAATAGTTATTGACATCATCATGAAAACAGTAACATATACCAAAATAAATAATATTCAACAAATCTCTATCATACAATGGTCTCTTGGCCTGACTCACGATACTCTCGCATCGTCTATAAAATTACTTTATGTGATGAAGTAATTATTCCAAGTTAATTCATCAAATAAATTATACCGAAACAAGTGCATTTAATTTTAAGGTAGCTCAAACCTTCTTATAAATTTTAAATTTTCAACAACAACAAAACAAAAACTCATCAGTTACATACAACAAAAAAAATACACCTTACCTTCTCAAAGTCTACAATGACTCTCCTATTTTTACCGCACCTCGCAAAACTTTTTCTCTCAAGAAACCAAAAAAAAAAAAACGTCAAAACAAAACAAATACTCTACACCTGACATAAATATTCCTAAACATAGAATGCTGTTCAAAACCGATCCGGCACAGCTGTCTATGAAATTTGAATTTATTGTATTATCAGTAATAACATAGATATATAAAAATAATAAGACATCAGAAGTTGACTTCTATGATTCGTATATAAAGAAAAATAAACAACCCGCGAAATTTAAATATGGACACCATAGAGTAGTGGTTGTTTCTCTTCCTAATTTCTACGCCAATGGAGAAAGTACGGTTTTGAGGCGCCCCTTTGAACCGCCAATGTTTTCTACACAAAAAAGGTACTATTAGTGGTCGTGAGCTGTAAAGTCGTCCGTTTTAGAGAAAAATCAACTTCTATGCTGAAAAAACACGGTCAATTTTAGTTTTTCTTACTTGTAAACGTTTACTTAAATTTTGTTTGATTAATAAATACAAAAATTGTATTTCAAAAAATTTACCGTGTTTTTTTCAACATAAAAGTTGATTTTTCTCGAAAACGGTCGACTTTACAGCTCACAACCAATAGTACCTTTTTTGTGTAGAAAACATTGGCGGTTCAAATGGACGCCTCAAAACCGTACTTTTGCCATTGGCGTAGAAATTGGGGAAGACCAACCTCAACTCCTGCAAAATCTTCACCAATTATAACTTAACAAAAAAAATTTTCCGACTCAAAACTTGAACAATTCCGGAGATATTCACAAAAAACGAATAATTTTTTTCAATTTCAACACCCTGTATCTCGAAAATGGTGCATTTTAGAGGGTAGATTAATAAGAACTTTTTTGCATATTTTTGGACGAGCTATAACATCCTCAAGTCCTGCGCATATATTATGAAACACCCTGTATATCTGCCCAGATAACTTTGAAGTGTGGATGTAAAATAAACTCTCTGAAAATGTAGTTATTTTTTGTCTCACAATTTATATGTGACTTTTGTTAACTGAAAGTCGCTCATGTAACAATAATTATAATAATATGGATTATTTTCCAAGACACAAAAGTTCATTCTATTCCCATATTAGCATGTCTTTGAAAAGCAAATGCCTTGCATCAACACTTTAATGGCGTAGTTTACTTTATAGTTTACAGAGAAAACCTTTCCACTCTATTTTATAGCATTCCAATTCAAATAAAAACATATTTAGATAACAAATTTTAATTTGAAATGTCACATGATATATACTTGAAGGAAGTGAATATAATATATTATTTTTTCGGGTCAAAATCCCTCATATATGACGAGGAGTTCTGTATTCTGTGACGAAGAGTTTGTATTTGTATCGGATGATAAAGAACTGATGGCCACTTCCTATCTCGTATCCCGTGATCGTTCTAGAGCAAGGACGTGAAAAATGGCAACTGGAACCGTAACTTATTCAACCATGAAGTGTTTCTGACGTTTTTGTTAGCATTGTTGAAGTGATATTTTTTTTGTTCCAATAGAGCTCTGAAGAGGTTTATCTGATCCAAAAGTTTTATTGCAGGAACGAAACAAAAGCTTTTGCAAGTTTATGTCTTATCACTGGGAGGGATGAGAACTGAAAATAAATTCCTTTTTCAGGGCCACTTCAACAGAAAAAGATCTCGTTTATTATGAAAACAGACCTGTGAATGATTCTTAAGGATTCTCAGTAGGTATTATGTGATTGAATAAATATTTTGTCCCAAAATAACACAATACACAAATTATCTTGTAAAATGTTCATTTTATAATTTTAAAAACTCAATAGTTTTTATTCTAATTTTATTTGTTTTAAAATTACAGGGTAGAACAAAATTTCATACATTAACATTTTTTTAATCATAGCGTCCTTTTAATAAATTTTCAAAAATGCCGCCATTAACCTCTAAACATTTTCAGCTTCGTCCACAAAGAGCACTCCTATTTGATTCACGTCTGCCTTCTTTAATATCGGCTGCAGTATGTCGAATATGTCGAATTAGTCCATCACGAGTATCCACTTTTACTTTGAACCAGCCCATAAACAATAATTTAAAGGTCTGGGGATCTTGGAGGTCAATTATTAAGACCACCACGACCAATCCAACGTCCTGGAAACCTTTCGTCCAAATGTTGCCTAACCTGACAATAGATATGTGCAGGAGCACCATCTTGCTGATAGTACATTAATTTGTATTCTGATGTTTACAGGAACATCCTCTAGTAGTCCTTGTAATTCGTTTTGTGGAAAATTGAATTACTGGTCTACTGTGAGGTACGTTCTGTACATGGTATTGATGTAAGCCTTGCTCGTGAAGGGTGTCTATGTCTTTTTTTTGAGGGTTGCCAAATTGGATACGAATTCTTCGTGAACTGGTCGCTGCATCTTCTTCTACTAAATCCAGGATATTTTCAACTTCTTCTAAACATTGTCGACTAGCTCGTTCAGATGTTATGCTAGCAGTAAGAAGCTTACCATTCTCTCACAATTTGTTGAAAACTCTGATAAGCACGTTTTTATTAGGTTGGGAGAGATAGACACTGGAGAATCTTATAAGGATTCCGTATGTATGGAAGCCCAAAAATGCAAATACTTTATCGAATTTTATACCTTCTCCTTAAAGACATTTTGCACTCATCACCAAAACTCTTGTCTTCTCAACTAAACATATTTTCGACATTCATATTCCCCACGTTGAGAATGCTAGACAGAGCATTGTAGCTCCTTTTCATGTGTTGAATGGAAGCCCTTATTTAATTTTTGCAAAGAATGAATGTCGCAGGCGAATATCTAACCATTGTATAATATTGCAACATGAGTAACAGCTTGACATGTGAGATTATGTGTCTTTCATCGGAGGAGAATCAAATCTACTGGAACATGGTGCAGCGCCATGGGCGTGCTAAAGAATTTACGTTCACTACTTAACTTACTCCACACTAGTGTTGTACGACGCCACTGCGCCGCGTTCTTTCCGCAGTTACGGATAAATTTGTCGAAATGTAGCAGTAGATCAAAATTGACAGGTAAGTCGTTTCGCTCACGTGTTGTATTTCTTGCAACACCTGCTTTGGAAGTTTAAGAGAAACATTGAGAATTGTTGAAGTTACTTGTTCCAAGTTCAACGATATGTTATTTTTGTTCTATACGTATCGATAGTATCTTTCTATACGTCATGATCAATGACAATTCTTTATATAATCTTGTCTATGGTATAGTTTGAATACCCATCGAGTGGGGATTCGTCACGATTCCTGACGTCATCTGCCATTTTACGCATGTCGTAAATAATTTGAATTAAATTTTAATTTCTAACACCAGACACTGACACTAACATATTTGTAAAGGGGCTAAATCACTTTCAAAAACAAATGTTTGACATAAATACGTCAAAGAGACCAAGAACAAACGTCAAAATAACAATCAGCCGATCTGATCGAAGACATATGTTTATGCCGTTAAAATTTTATTTCACCTAGTTTACAAACGAACAAAAGAGATAGAAAAGGTATGACGAAACCCCATTCGATGGGTATTCAAACTATAATTATTTTTTTTACTTGAAGTTGAACTATCTCTCAGCATTTTTGTTAGTACCTATACATTTACTACGTGGAGGACGTCTTTAAAAAAAAGTTGTTGTCATATTTACAGTTATTTAACCAGGGGAAGGTACACCACATCTTATGAAGGTTTAAAACTGATGAGAAATCGATGGAATATCAAATACAGTTCGGTCCATATGTATGGAATAATGTAATTTTTAGCGGTTATTATGTATTTGTTTGAAAAAACATGAATCAGGTCGAAGTTTTTCAAATTTGGTGCTGAGAAAATTTAATTTGAAAATGTAAAATTTTAAAACTTGAAGTAGAATGAAGGAAATAATGTTACATAATATTTGAGAGCTATATAACCAACAGAAAACAATCGGTTAAAATCCTTGATGTGAGAAATGATGAAATAATGATTTAATTCGGGTGTCCCACAAGGTACTGCCCTGGGACCTATCCTCTTTATAATATATATAAATGGTATTTTTGAACTTAATAAAAATGAAAAATGTTTAATCATATCATATGCAGACGTTAATACTGTAATACAGTTCTATGATAAAACGTGGCAAAATGTTTATAATAAGTTAAGTAAAATGCTAAAGAACCTTAACAATTGGCTTAGTGACAATTATCTAGTTTTAAACAGTAAAAAATCTGTATGCATGAATTTTACAAATTATACCTACAGATTCATCATCATCATCATCATTTTTGGGATATTGTGTGTGAGTCTCACATATCCAATGAAGATTTCCTCTGCTCCAATATCTACAGTTTTGTCTATTAACTGTCCCATTTAAATGAAAAGTAGCTGCATCAGAAAACACAATTTTGTTTATGAACTGCAAATCTGCTTCCATTCTGGTACATGATCAGTTCACAGAATTGTTGCCTTCTATAAGGGTCATCGCCATTTAACTCCTGAACCATCTGAACTTTATAACGATGGTATTTTTTTATGTAAACTTCTCAATATCGATGATTCACTTACATCATTGTCGGCGGCAAGTTGTCTACTTATCATTTGCGGATTTTCAGTAAATCTAACTTTTCTCCTAATCCAATTTAACATGTCCAGTTTCACGCAATTTCGTTTCTATTTTGCTGACTGTAGATTGTGAGATGTGTTAACCAGGGTATTTATGATTAAATATTTCACTTCCTTTTAAGTTCTGGTTTTATTACCGCATCCAATCATAATTAAAATGTCTATTCTATGAGTTTTGGATAAATGAGCCATGGTTAAATCAAATATTTTTCAATACACCGACGTCTGTCAGCAACATACAAATATCAAAATAACAGTAGCCTACTGGTTTGACAAAATGTTGTACGAGAATTCCAAGATCGCCTTGCTTATTATCAAGAAGTGAATGGTCATTCGGAACATTTAATCAAAATCTAAAATAAATTGAAAAATACTTTCTAAACATTATGTGACATTGCCATTATTTCTTTCATTCTACTTAAAATATTAATTTTTCTATTTATTTTCAAAATATGTTTTCTCAGTTATTATTGCACCGAATTTGAAAAACTTAGTATTGCTGAATAGAGAATAAAAATCACTTTCGATCATGGAACACGATCCCCCTTCTCATTTATAATTTTTGTGGGGCTGCTCATTAATTCAGAGGGGGTGATATTTTCATACTTTAAAATGTCAAATTGAGAACACAGAAATTGACCTGTTTCAGATTTTTTCAAACAAATAAATAATAACGCTAATAATGAATTTATGCTATGCCTATGGATCACACTGTATTTATTTATTTGAGGCATATAATAAATATAAAAACGGGGACCAAAAGTCCTTGATTATGCCGAGGAGTTTTGAAATGTGTTTGTGTCGGATGATGGAGAACTGATGACCACTTCTTGCCTCGGTCGTTATGGCCAGAATGATGTTGAAAATGGAACATTGGACCATAACTTATTCAACCCTGAAGTGTTTTGACGTTTTTGTTTGCATCGCATTTTTGAAATGATATCTGGGCTCTAAGGAAGATTATCTATTCGATTCGATTCTAGTTCCTGCACTATTACAAAGCTATTTTAATTTTTATCTTCTCTAGAATTTTCTTTTCCATGAACAGAATAACCGAGATCTTTATGGATATTTTCATTATGTTGTAAGAGTAAATTATCAGTTCTGTGAAATAGTGGATAAGGTTTATTACCCCCGGTCGACTTGTGGTTCGAAGTTAAGGATGGTTAGTAAATTGCTAACTTAAAAGTTCAACTGTCTGCTTATTTTTTTTTTGGTCTATGTTTTATTTGAAATAGGAGACTTGAAGAATGGTACCATATTCATAAAAACTCAAATTCGAATTCGAAAACGTCCCTCAAGAAGGTGGAGGGGGCAAAAACTATTAAATTGATTTTTTTTAAAAGAGTTGCTGTTTTCGAGTTATTTTAAAATCTCAAATATATGTATTTTCGCTATGTGGAGCAGGCGATTTCTTTCGAAAATTGAAAATCTGAGGGAACCAAATTAAAGACCAGATTATTTGTAGCAAAATTTTTATTGAACAATTTTTTTCACCATGTATGTATGTAGAATGTTATAAGAATGATCTGGTGTGGCTGTATGTGTACCTGGGCCTCCTAGGTGGAGGGTTCCACACCTCCAATATCCAAAGAAGTATCTCTGAGCTCTATGGCTGAATTTTCGTGGATTTTTCGCTATATTTGTATGTAGTATGTCACTGGACTATTTTGTGAGAGTCTGAAAAACAGCCAGTTATAGTATAAAGAATATGCTTGGAAAGCTAAACGAACTGAGAAAAACAGAAACAGATTCCAGCCATGGCGAAGATATCTAAGTACATGTTAAACGTTCTTAAAATTGATGCCAAATCATGTAATTTGGATTGGAGAAATTTGTAAAAAAAGACTGAAACATTCTTTCATAGGAAATACCGGATTATCCCTACAAATTATTGTCTCCTCCATAAGTAAGATGGTATGAATACTTGTGCTCGTATCCATATCGATTTGTGTGTTTCCCGTGCAATGATGCGACTAACTGCCAGCGTGAAAATGCATTTTCCACGTTGTACACATGAGTGAAACGATCACGAGCTAGTGACAATTGATGCGGGCCATAGAATTCAAATACTACAGCTTTCTCCTCTGTTCATTTGATAGATTTATGCTGACACGATAGCTCAAGATGTCTCGAGGGTATTTCAATTCAATGTCCCTTTTCCTTTTGCTACTTGATATAGCATCAGTGAAAACAACAACTTGGTATTTTGTCGAAAATTGCCGATGGTTGAATGTGTACCTATGGGTATTAATGAAACTATAAGAAATATGAAGAAGGCCATTTTACAATACTAATAATTAAACCAGCTAATCCTTTAGAATTATTCCTAAATTTACTACACGAGTACGGAAAGTAAATACATTTATGCATGTACTCATGCGTGAGTCAGACATAGGACCAACACTTTACGTCCTTACTTTTTCCAAAATTATAGATTTGAATCAAAGTATCAAAAAACAAACGCCATACAGACGTATTTTAATAATTATTAATAACAAAATTCACTATAAATAATAAACTTACTGGTGAGTTTGGTTAACAACCACGTAGCAACCGGTAAACCTAATTTCCTGTTGCAGAAACAGATGTGCGGGAAGCAATCGAAAATATTCCAATCGTAATACTTTATTTTAGATTATTCTAGCATTGAAATACTATATATTGAGGCCTGATTGGTCTAGAACCAACTCAAGTCAAATAACTTAACCTTAATTGACAGCCAATCCATCCAGAAGATCAACTCTTATCTAAAAGAAAAAATAATGGCTAAGCCAACTACTTCAAACTTACCGATGAGTTTGATTAACAACCACGTAGCAACCGGTAAACCTAATTTCCTGTCGCAGAAACAGATGTGTGGAGATCAATCGAAAATAGTCCAATCGTAATACGTTATTTTAGATTATTCTAGCTCTAAAATATTGCCTATCAAGGCCTGATTGATCTAAAACTAACTAAAGTCAAATAACTTAACCTTAATTGACAGCTAATCCATCCAGAAGATAAACTCTTCATCCTAAAGAAAAAAAAATGGCTAAGCCAACTACTTCTTTTAATTTGGATCTAGCTGTAGCTAGGATGATGAATTATTTTTCGAGTTCTCCTTTGTCCAGTTGCCTCACTAAAAAGTGAAGATTTATTGGAACAATCATCATTAAACGAGAGGATATAACATCCAAGAGGGATCGGAATGGATATTTCTTTCTGGTGAAATCCATTAGGAAGCGAGGGTGGGTGTATTTCATGTTGAGAACAAAATGTAAGAGAACAATTTTAGAAGAGCGTGATGTAATTGTGAAGTGATTTAAATACTGGATTAACTGCTAATTGAACAATTTTACACTTTGAAAACTTTCCTCTAACTGGTCGTTATTTTCATTGAGTGAATGCTTGAATATTTTCAGGAAACTAACAGCCTGATGATAAGTACTTTCAAGGTATTTTGATGATTCTGGAAAATATGTCATCTTCTTACAACTTTATTTGCTTTAGAAATGATTTTATTATCGAATTTCCTTGGGGAAATTAAAAAGGGGGTAATGGCGCAATAATAATGGCTGCGAAGAAAGTAAATAACTGTAGAGAAAATCTTAAATGTTGATATCTATGATCTATTGACGCGATTTCTGGAGTATTCATGTTGTAATTTTTATATTTCAGTAAATCTTCTATTTTTTGCACGAAAATCTAAGAACTTGGGACTAATTTTATTAAATCTACTGTGATGTTAATAATTTTGGAGTTTTGAAATTATAGGTGGATAGAAGACTTTAAGCACCAACTTCACCAAATCAAATATTGAAGTTTTAACTAATAATGACTTTTAATAAAAAGGTATCTCACATTTTTTGAGAGTATATCAGTATCTACCTAATCAAAATAGTTGAACGTTGACATATATTTTTACTGCTTTTACTTTACTATTGCTGTAACTTTAAATTGAAATATGTCGAATTTGAATTCTGCAGTTTTTAGTATTTTCTCTAATTTTGGATTTTCGAAAAAAGCTGCCTCCACCTACCTACATTGGGAAAAGTTTTTGGTGGAAAAGAAATGTTGGATTTTATTTTTTTTAGTGTGTGACCATTTCTCAACTCTCCCCTTTCAAATAGAATAAATGCGAAACACGTAAGCGAACATAAAGAGTTTATAGTCGAATTATATACCACCTCCGTTTCGGAATTCGGTCAAAAAATGGTCGAATTCGAGAACTTTTATTCAATTCGATGTTGTGTAATTAGATTCAGAATGGCGGTAGTAGAAAGTGAAATAAGATGTGTAAATGTCAATGAAGGAACCATATTAGCTACTTGTAAGTACGTAACCCTTACGTATCTAATGGGAATCTTATAGAGTGGATCCCTAGAGTTGAGGAACAGATTACAAACTTACTAGATGATTTACACTTTAAATTAGTTGAGGCCATGCTTGTTAAGAAAATACGGAAAATTCTTACAAGTAGTTTTACAGGAAGATGAAATGCATAAAAAGAGTTGCCACCAAGGTTTCCCGATTTATGACAATTAGAGTATATTCTAATGAATATGAAAAAAACATGAATTCAAAAACAGAATCTCATAATCTAAGAAAAAGAAAAATATTGACAACCATTTAAATTTTAATAATACGGATGATGCGTTTCAAATAGCAAAAAATTAACTAAAAAAGAAAATTGTAATATATAGATAATTATCTTTTACAAAGCCTCGATTGTTGCGACTATGTTCAAGTATTTTCAAGCATATCTGTTGAATTGACTGGGATGCCATGATTATTTTTCTTCGCGTATCAACCATGTCAGTTGGACGTTGTTGTAAACAGTATTCTTCACATAACTCCGCACAAAAAAATCAAGGGGTTTGAGATCTAGCGAACTTGGAGGCCGAAGAACTGCACCCCACGACCATATTATCAGTCAGAAAATGTTGCATTTAAGAAGATGCGCACTTCGATAGACAGGTGGAACGCCGTTTTGCTGATTAATCATTTAATGTCCATTATCTTGCGGTTGAGGGTTGAAGAAGAGATGATTCTTATTACGATCTCCATGTGATCGTTGGCACCGCAATGAAAAAGGGCGAAAGCATCAAATTGCACAATTCGCTTTTTTGATATCATCAAATAATTTTGAACATCTTATTAAATATAAATATTTCTTACAAAAAAATGGACCGACTTTATTAGTTGGTGTAAATCTATTGGTACAGATAATTTTGATGTTGTGCGCTGTTCTAGTTAGATTGAAAACTTTTGGCACCTACTTCGATACTTCCAGAACCAATCGAATTATTTTGTATTTTTCAGTGCACCGACTAATAAAATTGGTCCAATTTTTTGTGAAAAATATTTATTTTACACTTTTGAGTTTAATATTAGTCATCAAAATCATTCAATGTTCATCAAAGAATATAACAAGTGCTTATACTTATTCAGGAATTTCAAAACATCGCGGAAATACACATGTTTCAGACTTTCCCACTGCTGTAACTTGAAATCATTTTTTTTAAATGTTGCTTCATATAATTTCTTCTTTAATTTGGCTGTTTCATATTTTTGATTTTCAAAAAAAAATGCTCCCTCTACCCCCTTTGGAATAAGTTTTTGTGGGGAAGAACATGATGAATGTCGATTCATAGCTCTCTATCAAATAAATAAAGAATAATGAAAATCGGAGCACGTTTACAATTTAAAAGGCCCCAAAAAGCAGACAAAAACAGTCGAATTGTATAAGTTCTTGATAATCAATAACAAATTCGACCGACTCTTGTTCTTCTTTTTTCTGTTACTACTGATACCATTCTGGTATCCTTATAGCTCATCTTTTTTTTTTAAATACTTCAGATATTACTGATATTGATTGCTCTTTTTTTTAACGAGCAGTAGGAAAAAGGGTTTGCTCTTTTTTTATTTAGCGAGCTGAGTTATAGTCTTGTTTGTAATAAATGGTATTTTATTTTAATATGTCCGTAGGTCTTCTTATTTTGTGTTTGCCATTTACTTGTAAGTTCATTGTATTTTTCAGATCGTCATGTGGGTGTGTATCTACTCGTTTGCGTATGTCTGTCACAAGTTTGGTAATTAATTCATGTATGGTTTCTATTTTCAAGTCTTCGTGTATGTGTTTGTTAGTCATATACCAAGGAGAACCACTAAGTTTCCTCAGTATCTTGTTTTGAAAAACTTGAATTTTTTTAACGTGTGCTGACTGACCCCAGGCACAGCAAGCATACGTTAGACAGGGCCTAATAATGGTAGTGTAGCTTTTTAATTTATTTTTCAAATTAAGTCTGCTATTATAGTTGAGCAGCGGGTTCAACCGATTAACTTTAATTTTGGTTTGAAAAATTGTATTATTGATGTGGTTACGAAAATTTAGCCTTTGGTCTAAAATTATGCCCAAATATTTGACTTCTTTGCGCCATTCAACTTCAGAATTTTTAATTGTTAATTTTGATTTTGAAGTTTTATATTTGTTAGTGAATTGTATTGTCTGTGTTTTTTCCGGGTTGATTGCAATTTTCCATCTATCAAAATAGTTTGATAGTTGATCAGCTGCTTTTTGTGCTTCGGCAATGCTATATTTGCTGTTTTTGTTCTTTGTGATTATGGCCGTATCGTCAGCGAAAAGGTACAATTCTGCTTTACGTAATTTTGGTATATCAGCTGTGAATACATTATAAAGATGTGGAGAAAGTACCGCCCCTTGTGGTACTCCAGCTTTTATTGGTCTAGATGTTGATAAAATTTTGTTGTAACTAATTTGGAAGGAACGGTCTGATAGGAAAGATTGAATAATTTTGACTAAATGAGTTGGGTAATTAAAGTTTAACATTTTATATACCAATGCATCATGCCAAACTTTGTCAAATGCCGTCTTAATGTCAAGAAATACTGCAGTCACTATTTGTTTGTTTATTATGTCAGTTGATGTTTTTTCAACGAAGCGGAGGAGTTGTAGATCTGTGGAGTGTCTGTCTTTAAAACCATATTGTTCATGTGGTATAACATTCAGTAGTAAGTCTTGTTCTTTAAGTCTAGTGAGTATTGTCCGTTCTAGTATTTTTCCTAAATTTGAAAGAAGGCTAATCGGTCGATAATTTTGTGGGAAAAGAGGATCTTTTCCCGGTTTTTGTAAAACTATTATATGAGCATGTTTCCACCTGATCGGAAAGTATGTCAGCCGGAAGCATGAATTAAATAGCTTTACAAGTCTGTCTACGTATTTGTGTGGTAGTTCCTTTAGTAGTTTGTTCTTAATTTTGTCATGGCCGGGTGCCTTGGAAATACTAAGAGCACTAATAATTTGTTCTATTTCGTCATTTGTTGTGCAAATTCGACCGAGATCTTCACACAAATGATTTATATTAAGTTTCTCCACAATTCTGGAGAATATCAACTTTGAATTACGGTTCAGTTATTTTGATTACAAGAGGAAATAGTTTCATATATGTATATGTATGTCAAAACTAGAACTTTACAATAACTTTCAATTGAGAAACTCTTAAAACTACTAGCAGATACATTCCATTACGACAGTAAAAGTGTATAAACTATAAAGTTTCCTCTAAATAATAATAACACATAACAATTAAGTTTCGTTCTGTGTCTTTGTCAAATGTGAGTTGGGGGAAAACTACTGCTTGGATGAGGAGAAATGTCGCCTTAAATACTTGTGCTGGTTATAAACCTTAATAGCTTATATCACGGCTTAAATACAGCAGGCCTAATTTTCTCGGGATAATAAAGTAGCTTAGGTATATTATTCCTTAGACAGTCCATAAAATCTCTATTCTCCTGTGTCCCGTCAGAATTAGCCCAGCGATTTAATAGATTAACCCATATAATGTGACCGAAACTTTCAGAATGGTTGTTGTTTCTTGTCTGTTCCACATAACACACACATTACACATAACAATAACTAAAGCTGGAAAATGAAGGTAAAAACTAAATCGCAGGTAGTTCGAGCAGTGGCGACTTTTCCGCCTTGAAAGTATAATCGTAGTTAAATGTAGATTCCAAACGAAAAATATGTCCAATAATTCACAGTCATTATTCTCAGAAAACAGCTTAAAAATATGGATATATGTATAACTAAATGTCTTTTGTCTTGAAAATGTCAATCTTCTAGTTCTGTGGGACAAAATTAATAGAGGATACCGGCACGAAATGTCACTTACATACCACAAGGGATGGACATACAGCGTCTATAATATGTGCTCCATGTGACAAAAAAAAAGGCGGGAAACTCTCGAGGAATATCAATAGCTTGTGGGTTTGTCTGAAAAACTGATAGCAATATATCAAGCACAACGGTATAAGTTGCAGACAATATTAAAAGGGAATTTTATGTTTGATCATGGATGAATGTTGGCTTTCGTTTCTAAGCGACGAGTGTTTCGACGGAGTATTTCCATTGAAAACGTATACCTACCTAATGTCTCTGTCCAATAGAAATTTACTGTCATGTATCCGGACTTTCGAAATTCTATTTTTCTTCCATATCTATACGTTTCAATCGTACTTGAAGTTGGATTCAATGGAGCGTTGTTTTTGTCTCGAATTACTGGTGAACAGAAAATGATGTTAACGTCGGACTGATTTCATTCAGTGCATAGGTATTTATGTACCAAGCTGATTAGGCTTATATGTAGAACAGTTTTTGTTAATTATTGGCTGAATTTTGAAATTGATATACCGGTATTATCAAAAAAAAACATTTGGTTTGAATTTGTACAATTCTCTCCCACAAAACCTAAAAGAAAAATCCTAGAACAATTCATGGAAATTTTAATTCTGAGTTAAATTTGATAAAATACGAGATAAATAAGCGAAGTTTTTTCTCGAAAAAAAAAATTGCCTACTACACATATCGTCTTTACCATTGCTGTAACTTGAAAATCGTAATTCTTTTGAAAAACTGTTCAATTGAAACGTTTTCGGATATGGTCGCATTTTTAACTCTGATATCTCAAATTTTCGAGAAAAATTACCCCCTTGGAGGGAAGGAGATTTGGGATTTGAGTTCTTCTAAACATGGAACCATTTCTCAGCTCTCCTATTTCAAATGAATCAAAAATGCAAAACGCAATTTCACTTAACCACTGCTGTAACTCGGAAACTAATGTGCTAAATTTTAAATGGCGATTATTTTTTTAATTTTAATAGGACTAGGGTTTCTCGATACTCTCGAAATTCGAGATTTTCCGACTCGTCTCGTCTCGATTTCAAGACAAGATCGAGACGAGACTGATTTTGTTTTTAGACGAGATCAAGAATTACACTTCGAGATTTTTCGAGATAGAGAAATTTTCTCGATATTTCTCGATCTCGAAAAAATGCAGTTGCTGCGTTAGCATAGTTCTTGTTAGGTCAGAGAAGCGAAAATAAAAAACTATATTAGGAAATAAATTGAATTTATTTTACACATAAGAAAATTAACAAAGCACAAAAAAAAATAGCAAAAATATCAAAGGTGAAAATAAGTATTTTCATATTCTTAAAAAAAAATCTTAAGCTAATAAATACAAAAATTAAGTTTAAACACTTAAAAATTAAAAAAATATAGATAATATGTTTTTTAATAAGTATAGAAAAGTATCTTAACAGATAAGAACATTATTATATTATTATTATTATATTCCCCAGTTAATCGGCTCCGTTCTTTTTTAATGGTCAGTGTTGCTCTTGAAAACGGTATTCCTGCAGGCACTGAATTAGCTTGTAAACTTAAAAAAAATATTTCGTCACATAATTTCAAAGATAAAGAAACTGACCTTTTGCACCTTGCTACTCCCAGGGCTCGGTGGTTCTCGGAGCGGTGGTCCTTATTTCAGTAAATTTCAGTTTTCATTTATGTGCTGACTCGTTCACAAATTATATTTTTATTATATTTAAAAAATATTTTAATATCTTGTACAATGCTATTTTATGTTTCTTTATTACAAATAATTGAAAGATAATTATTAATACTCATTTTAGAAATTAATTGATACGAAACTGTTCGGTTAGTCTGCCATAAAGTGCCATAAATTTAACCTTATTTCTACTTTTTTCTTAAGAAATCTTAGTTCAGTCTTATATATTACTTCCAAGGATATTCTTATGACACCATTTCTGCATGGATAAAAGATTAAATTAAAAGATAAAAAAAAGTTTTTGCAATTTTTACTTTTTGGAAGATTTTTTTTTTTGGGACAATAGTCGGCTGTTTTTTTGTTATACGTGGCATTTACTTTATAGCATAAAGCTTTGTATTTTAACGTAATTTTTTTAATAGAAAAAAAACTATGTTTTGGTGGAGACTTGTGTTATATACCTAATAGTTTTTAATAATATTTAGTTTTTGACTTCGAGATTGAGAAATTGTCTTCAAGAAAAACATCTCGATGATAGTTTGTTAATTTCCTTCGGGACCAGATTTCTCGTCTCTATTAAATCCTAAATAGGACCACTTCTCAATATTCCCCTCTCTATCAAATGAAAAAAAGAATAATGAAAATCGGAGCACATATTCTATTTTAAAGGCGTGAATATCCATGAAAAAAGAAATGCAGATAAACAATCGAATTGTATACCTCCTTCTTTTGGTTCGTCGCTCAAAAAGTAGCCATTTCTTGAATAGTACCAAGTAAAATATAGTAAAACTCTATATTGCGGAAATATGTATAGCATTCCATTAAAAACAAGTGAAATTTTTGAAAAAAAATTAAAAATAGTTTTTATTGGGCATTTAAGATTTAAACCGTACCGATGAGTACCTACTATTGCTATCCTTTTCTCGATTTTAACTATACTTATGTATATGTGTTTGCCAGCAACAGCAATTCCATAACAAATTACTGTTTGTCTACCCCAACACAAAATTAAACTTTAAATTAACAATAACGTCTGACGTCTGACAATTGCGACATAACCATAGACGATCTTCCATAAAGTACCTATATACCAGAGAACGAGACGTATATATACGCTCCATGCTCGTGCGTAATTCCAGTGACGGATCCCATTGTCGTTCCATGTCGACAAAATAATGATCTTGGTTGAATGAGATTGAATGAGATAATTATAATTACCAATATTGGATCACACTTGGAGCTTAACAGGCGGCGAGATGTCTGCGATCTAAGTACGAATTCGAAATTTCATGTCTCTGGACCGTATGGGGCCTCAGAAATCGCTGCGGAGTCCATTGATACAAGAACCGAAAGTAATAAAAACTATTTAAAAAATAATACTTTAGTCTACTGTGACCTTATAAAACACCGTGTATATTACGAAATAATTTTAAACCAAATTTATTTCTTCTATTTAAAATTAATTTTCTAGACAACGTATACCTATATCAACCTCTGGAGTATACATTGATCTCCTAAGCTTTCCGTGTGTCAATCATCCATGCATTATGGTCAATTGTTATTGCTATATTAAGTAACTAGTCTTGTGGCCGAGGGGCCGTCAATCAGTCGTCCGTCCGTCAGTCCTCATCATGCTTGTCGGGTGCCCATTTTCGCGCTCCCGCACCCAGCCATTGGCCGTCGCGCGTACTTCGTGCGACGCTCAGTCATCGCGATGCTTTCGCCAGCGTCGAATGACGGAACATTTAATAATAATAGCAGCAGTAGGTATGTAAGCGTCGCCTCTCGTTGCGTAAATTGTTTCCTCCGACGTTGTGTATATTGAGCGCCAATTGAGATCGCGAAGCGCGCTAAGAAAGTCCTTATTTTTATTTTTTTAATTCAACTGATTGACATTGCCAGTTTTGTTTGTTGTTGTTGTTGTTGTGTTGGTTTTGTGGAAGTATTTTTAGTGTGGTTTGTGCTCGATATATTATATATTATATATTTATTTATATATACTGGATTTTTTTGGTGCCAGGCGTGATTATTGGGTGAGTTTTAATTTTAAATATTACTAGACGAGCTTGCCCTTTTTCTCAGAGGAACGAGAACCAAATCTTCGTACCAATTGCCTTCAGGAACCCGTAATCATACACATATAGAACTAACTATACAATGTCTAAAAAAAGTAAAGCATAAATTCAATAGATTGTTAAAATTATTTTTTTAAATGAATTGGTAATTGATTTTCATGTTGTTTCATACTTTTCGTAAGTTACAACGGCAACGATATTTTTCTTAAGAAAAACCTATACTTACTTTTTACCTGAATACCAAACGGAGGAGGTATACTAATTCGACAGTTTGTTTGCGCCTAATAGATAGTAAACGTGATCCGATTTTCATGATTTTTTTTGAACTATTGAGAATTGGTCCCATTGAAAGAAAATCTGGTGTGTCCACTCACACGACTTTCCTACCGCTCGCAGGCAAAGTCCAGTGAATAATAATAGCGGTAGTAAAGTAAAAATCCTCTGGTCAAATCGTGCCACCCCTCATTTTTTTCAGCATGTCAGGAGAAACAACAATGGTCATGTAACATTTTTTCGCAAGATTAAACGTTTAGCCAGAATTTGAAGAAATATGTGGAAAATACGAAATTTTATTCAAGCATAACTTTTTTTTGTGCTTTTTCTCAGAGATGGCGCTGTATGTGAGTGGCAAAGGGCTCTCAGAAGAATACCTTAGGCAAGTTTAATCAAAATCCTTAGAGCCGTTTTCGTGCTACAGTCTTGAGCAAATCATGTTTTTTGGCTATAGCGCAACACCCAGTGTATACAGGATTCTCATTCAGTGCCACCGGCGAGTGATATTGGTACCAAACAAAATAGAAAATAAATTACCGGATTCACAGATCCGTTCCAGAGATAATGCTGTCACAGACAGACAGACAGACAGACGGATATGCAGACGGGCAGACATACGGACAGGCAGACGGACAGACAGATATACAGACAGACAGACAGTCAGACAGACAGAACAATGGCTGAAAATATGTTTATTAGACTAGAAAACTCTGAAACGTCAACATTTGTAAAAATCTCGATACCGAAAATTTCACACGATTACAATACTTTCCTTATCCAGCTACTATAGTAGCGTAGGAGAGTAAAAATTCTAGTTACAGCGGTGGTTAAAGTCTGACATTTGTATATTTCCGCGATGTTATTGTCTTCATTGCTGAACGTTGAATGATTTTGATGATTAATGATACACTCAAAAGTTGGAAATAAATATTGTTTACAAAAAATTGTATCGAGTTTATTAGTTGGTGCACTAAAAAATACAAAATAATATTAATTCTATAGGATCTGTTACTTTTGAATTTAGTGCCAAAATTGTTCAAACTACAACTACACAACTTCAAAATTACCAGTACCAATAGAATTAATATTATTTTATATTTTTCAGTGCACAAACTAATAATATCTGTCAAATTTTTTGTAAAAAATATTTATTAAGTTTCTCAATAGTTTTTCATGATTTTTTATTATTATTATTAAAACAATATGTTCAATTGATATTATTTTCAAATAATTACATTATTTAGACAGCATTACAAAATAAATATTTCATAACCCGACAAACACTATTTGATACCACCTGAGAAATAAGATCTAAACTCTTTTTTATAAGAAAAGAATATTTTGCTTCATTCAAGAATATTCAATATCAAGACAATGATTAGGTTAGAATAATTAGTGAAAAGTTCTTTTTAAAAATCGTATCTATACCTTCTAATAATGAGTTAGAGAGAAAAAAGTGCGAGTTGAACTTGTGTGAAGACGGTTCCGTACGATTTTATCTACCTATCATGTTTTTTGTTACACATGATATTGAGTGATATACCATGTTATTTTGAGATCATGGACACCTTATAGGGTTTCCTTTAATCTACAAGTATAAATCTAGTTTCGGAGATAAGGGGGAAAATGTAGAATTTTCGTCTGTTTTCTTGAATTACTTGGAAACTATTAATTTTGAAATGACAAAAAAATACATTTCACATCCTCACAACAAGCCCTTTCATTTGATATGTCACACGATACAGTTTTCAAACATTTTTTTAAATTTTATATCTTACCCCCAAAAGTGACCCTATGATCAGATTTTGTCTATTCACGTCACCCCTTTACGTTTGGGTCACAGGAATTGATTTCTGTACCAAATTTCATCTTAATCGATCTAGCAGATTCAGAGCAAATTTACTTTGACGGACGGACAGATGAACACACGAGTGATCCTATAAGGGTTCCGGTTTTTTTATTCGGACGTACGGAACTTAAGTAATTTTGAATTTCTTTGAAACATATTACATTAACTATTAAAGAATTTTTGATTATTATTTCTCTAATATAAGGATTAGATCTTGATTTGTAAGCTTGGATCTGCATTTAGAATCATTCAGTAATTTCCCCCATAATTCAAATATTTTTATGACAGTTGTCGTACTTACCTAGAACAATTTTTCGATAAATTTATTATACAGCGGTTGGATATTTTCACTTTTCTTTTGGTCGGTGGAGAAAAACAGGATATTTTTGTAGAAACGTGTATTTCTGTCTATACGTAAAATTTTCATAACAAGCTTGAGGGCCTATGAAATATTGCCCAGCTTATCTCTACCCTGCTGCGATGCCCAAATCCTAAAAAATCGTGTTAAAGCAAGGAGAAGCTTCAGTCAACGTAATGATCGTCATCCATCTTATGAGAAATATAAAAATATTTTTTAAGATCTATAAATAGAATCTGTTGTCTGTGGTGCAGTTTCTTTTCTATTTATTTCAGTAACCAGAAATTAAATAACATCGACAAATACATAATGAAGCAATGAGCCGATAATCCGTGGAACAGTTTTTACTTTCTTACCGCTACCCTCAGTAGGAGTAAGAAAAGAATTGTAATCGTACAAAATTTTCGGTTTTCAACAGATCTTAACGATTCAGAAGTCTGCCAAAATTGTATCGGGAATGGATGAAACAATTTTATTGCTTTCTTTTTTGATTTGTAGGGTGTCGATACCAGTCAACGGTGGCATACGGACTGGGTTTCTTGCTCGCGCATTGGTTACCAGGCAATAGCTGAAAAACGTAATTTGTTCTTAATTGTGACCATTGTTATGTTTCTGGGTAGCTGAAAAAAATTGAATGGTTAAACGGACCTGATCAAAAAAAAAATTATGTTCCATGGAATAATAACATCTAGATAAAGGGTTTGTTCTACAAAGTTGCACTGAAATTTTGAGTAGAATCCAAATAAAATTAACCTTTTTATTTGTCTTGAAAGAATGTTCTCAAAAGTTGACTTTTAAAGGCAAAGCAGTCACTTTCCGAGAAGCTATAATAAATAATAATTTTTGGAATACAACACTTAATTAGCAGTTAATTAGCTCTACAAGCACCAAATAAGATTTTCTCAAAAAAAATGATTTTTAAAAGCAGTCATTTTCCGGAAAACTATAAGAGCAATTAGTTTCGGAATACAGCACTTAATTAGCCATACAAGCACTTAGAAAGACGTTCTCAAAAAAATGATTTTTAAAGGTTGCTCTGCTAACTTTAAATCTAAAGCTAGAAAAGCAGCCATTTTTCAAAAAAACTATAAGCGCAATTAATTTCGGAATATAACAGTGAATTAGCACTCAATTAGCCCTCAATTAGCCCTACAAGCACCAAATAAGGTTTTCTCAAAAAATATAAATTTTAAAAGCAAAGCGGCCATTTTACGAAAATCTGAAAGAGAACTTAATTTCGGAATATAGCACCTAATTAGCACTTAATTAGCCCTACAAGCATTAAGAAAGAAATTGTCAAAAAAGTTTATTTTAAAAGGTGGCTCTGCTAGCTTTAGATCTAAAGCTAAGCAGCCATTTTTCGAAAAAAACTATAAGAGCAAATAATTTCGGAATAC
Organism: Crioceris asparagi; assembly: GCA_958507055.1. Lineage (NCBI taxonomy): Eukaryota > Metazoa > Arthropoda > Insecta > Coleoptera > Chrysomelidae > Crioceris > Crioceris asparagi. Next base: position 95,329,503 of record OY293827.1, on the reverse strand, counting down.
AACAGTTAATTAGCACTTAATTAACTCTTGAAGCGCCAAATAAGATTTTCTTAAAAAATCGATTTTTAAAAACAAAGCAGTCATTTTTCGGAAAACTATTAGAGCAATTAGTTAGAAATACAGCACTTAATTAGCACTTAATTAGCCCTACAAGCACTAAGAAAGAAGTTATTGAAAAGTTTGTTTTTAAAAGTTGCTCTGCAAAAAAATATAAGATCAATTAATTTCAGAACATAACAATTAATTAGCACTTAATTAGCTCTACAAGCACCAAATAACATTTTCGCAAAAAAGTTGATTTTTAAAAGCAAATTATGATAAACACGTGTGCAAATTTTGTTTGGGATATCTCCAATAGTGTAAGAGCTAATATGGCACATACTCACAGACATTCAGTTTTATATGAAAATATAAATATTTTTTTTTCTTCTTCCGTCATCTAATGGAGTTAATTACATCTCAAAAGGCTTACTATTTTCACAAATTATGTAATATTAAATTACCCTTGAACCTTAATCTTTTGGTAATTAGTGATTTAGTATTGTGTAAGCATTGATATGAAATATCGTATGTTCCTATTTCTGAATATTTTTACAGTGAAACTGTTTTTGAATTAAGATTTTCTGAAATTCTGGGAGATCTATCTGTAGTGGGAATATTTAGTTTAGTTTATTAAATATACCTACGGGTACACCCATTTTTACATAGAATGTAACATAAATTCAGTAATATAGCTTAAATATTTAAAATAGGTACTAGCATAAAAGTAAAATAAGTAAACATAGCAGTCTTATGTATCATATATCATATACAGGGTGTTTCATAATATATGCGCAGGACTTGTTTTAAGGCAGAATTTTTTTTTATAAAGTTATAATTGGTGAAGATTTTGAAGGATTAGTGGTTGGTTTTCTCCCCAATTTCTACGCCAATGGAAAAAGTACGGTTTTGAGGCACCCATTTGAACCGCCAATGTTTTTTTCACAAAAAAGGTATAATTGGTCGTGAGCTCTAAAGTCGACCGTTTTCGAGAAAAATCAACTTTTATGTTGAAAAAACACGGTAAATTTTTTGAAATACAATTTTTGTATTTATTAATCAAACAAAATTTATGTAAACGTTAGAACAAGTAAGAAAAACCAAAATTGACCGAGTTTTTTCAACAAAAAAAATGAGTTTTCTCGAAAACGGTCCACTTTCAAGCTCACGACCAACAGAACTTTTTTTTCATATGTTTGGACGAGCTATCTCATCCTCAAGTCCTGCGCATATATTATGAAACACCCTGTATAATAATTATTACAATAACGTTCTTGAAAAATAAGATACTTTAGCTTATTTTTGAAACACGATAGTGAACATCCAAATACGTCCTCATCAATTTCATTCAATAGCCGAAGGGACTTATCGATAGGCGAATGTTGTCCTAAATTTATTGAATGGAAAGGTCTGCTTAGGTTCTTTTTGGCTACATTAAGATAGATTTTGGAGAGAAGATGTGAATCATCAATCGAGCCATGAATAATGTCATAAATCAAGTTCGTCATTCTTCATACGTCTCCTCAAAAGAGTCTCAATATTTATTCTAGTGAGTACTTGGGTCCTATGGAAGTTTTCAGAAATTATATTAAGTTTTCTATCTCACAAATGAGACACTTTATCTGAAACCAGGTTCTAATCTTATTTCCATACAAATGTATAACAACACGATTGGTTACAATGAAATATTTTGAATGTTATTTAAGTATTTGAACTGGTCACATTTAGAAAAAGTTGAGTGGGCTTAAAATGATTGTCACTAAAAATAAATTCACATATTCATGTCGGTCAGATGCAGAGAAACATAATAATATAAAAATGTTGTTTAACAGAATGGATAAGAGGATTGTTCAGAATAAGGTTTGCGTTGTAGCTTTTTTTTTGTCTGACTTCATAAACAGGAAGAGGTATTATAAATCGATTTTATGTTTGTCTTTCTTATGGATGTCACATCGATTTGTAGAATAAATCTGTACCGATTTTCATGTGATTCTCCTATTCATTTGAGATTAATTAGGATTAAGATTACTCACTATGACTGTATGAAATATGTCATATATCACTTGTAGTTATAAATATATTTTGAGCTTATTTTAGGTAATTAAACATAATATTTCTCACAAAATGTTTTTAGTTACTAATTAATAAAACACATTATTTGTAATTAACAAATACAATAACTCTGAACTCTGAATAATTGTAATTGATGACTGTGAAATCTTTCATGGTTGCGTTTAATTTATTTAAAATTTACGACTTTTGCCCTGACGAAGAGAATAAACATTCTCGAAAGCTCGACATAATTCAAAGAATTATATTTCTTAAATGACAGTATCTCCAAGAATCAACTTTTTTTTATTGAATATTAAACTGAGCAAGAATAAAAATATTTTTATGAGTAATGTCAAAATTATGAAATAAATATTTCTTACAAAAAATTGGATCGATTTGCAACTAATGAAAAATATTTATTATAAAATAGATTAATTTATTAACGAATAAGGTCACGATTATTTTTGTTTCACTCATTTCAAATTTTTGAGTGATTTGAAGGATGAAAAGGTCTTTTGTTTGATGGAACTATATAAGTCTACAGGGTGTCCCAAAATTAGCGTGTCAAACTTCACCAGCGAATTTCAAGTTTAAAAATAATGCAAAAAGTTCCAATAAACATAGGTCGAAAAATGTTCGTTAAGGGAGTTGCAGCCCTTTAAACGAACGCGCCTGAAGATGGTTTTTATTCAATTTCCCCAAAATTAATTAAGATACTGGAGCAAAATTTTAGAAATCAGAGAAAAACTAACCTAACTTTATTGTATGTGGATTTTCTCAATTTTCTCACATTTATCGAACCTTAGTTTATCGATTCAACAGCTTAACTACTTGTCTCAAGTGTAAACCAAAGAATTTGGGATCATAGTAGCCATGGAGAAGACAAGTTTCGCGTTGATTTATTTCATGAGCCGCGTACGTTAAAAGTGCTACTACTCCATTAACGAATATTTTTCGAACTATGTTTATTAGGACTTTTTGCATTATTTCTATACTTAGTATCCGCTGGTGAATTTTGGCAGGGTAATTTTGGGACACCCTGTATATTATCAGATAAACCTTGCACCAGGTTTGAATATTTATAAAATTAGTGATAATAATATTTGTTCTATGCCTAAATTTTATGATTAGTTATTTGCAAATCTTCACATTTTTCACAAACAGGTCAAGTACAAAGTTGCGGGAATTTTCATTAATTTTTTAATCAGTGAAGAACATAATTTCAGAGATTTTAGATGATTCCACATCAACCCTTAATGAAAAGCTTTTTTTTGGGGGGAATAAAGTATTCAATTATAAAAAAAGTTAACATGGGACAATCTTTCAACAATTCTCTTTCTGATGAAAGAAAAATGTCCAAAATCAAAAGCAGTTATTGTTGAAGAACTAAGCTGAACTAGGTCACATTCACAAAAAACAGAATCTTCCTACTTTCATCTTTTCATAAAGTTAGACAGAAAAAAATAAACTAACGCCTACCTTTTGTCATTATTAGACGCCTAGATTCTCTAATCGTTGTAAAAAGATTTATGTTTATGGATGATTTTAATTATCCAGTAGTCGATTGAATAATATGATTTCAAGTAATAGAAATAATTTTCGAAAATAAGTTTACCACACACAAGCATGTTATTGATAATTTGATTAAATAAAAAGAGCCATGTCTGCCTTTTATAAAGATATTCGCTTAAAATTTTGCTTGACTTTCATTCGTGTAACTGATTTTTTTATGGTTCTCAAAAGTGAACATCAAAGAATCCACTATTTTTATTATCATGTTTTTTTTCTGAACATTGATGAGCATGTGTTCTTATAAATATGTTTTATTAGATAAATAAAAGAGTGTAAATATATCAAAAAATTAATGGAACTGTCAAAATTACGCAGCTAGCCGTTGTAATGTTGGCTCTCGATACTAATAATAATTACAATAATAATTTATTCAGGATAACATACAAATCTTAAGAAATATAAAATAGTATGCTAACGGAATTGTCTGACTTTATATGAGCCTTGCAAATCCTACATCGAGATGCAAATAGCATATGTGTGTAGACCTGAACCCTGAACTATTTTAGGTTAATTCAAAATCGACCTTTACAACATCTATAACCACAAATTAATGCAATACAAAAAATCCCGATGGCCTGTAGTCAGCGGAAAGGTAAATTTTTCAAAATTCATTGAAGTGAAATTTTAACAATTTTTTTCATATGTATATGTACATGTTATTACATAAAATTGTCGTATGTGTCATAGCCTTGCGGTTAGAGGTTTTTGTTTTGGCTGTTGAATATAAAGCAGACCGGGTTCGCGTTTCACTTCAAGGCAGAATTTTTTTTTCGCCTATTTCTTTTCAATAAATAATACTATATATTTTTTTAATCAAGGTCTATATTAAGATCTCCAGAAAATGTACAATTACATCAAATTCATATTGAATGTCCATGTTTTATCAATATTTGTTATTTTTCTTTATTAATTTCTATTTTTTTACCTGTGTATTTTATGAAAAATTGCTTTGAACAAAAGTTGTAGGTACTGATTATATATATAACCTAAAATTATTTTTGATGATATTTACAGTACAGGTCTTTTTTAATAATTTTTTTAAATGTTTGAACGGTCGCCATTTTGAAACTACTTACCCGATATTGCCCAATAACGAACTCGACCAAGATATTTGAGAGATTGAAAAAATAAGAAATATTGATAAAACATGAAAACTCAATATAAATTTGATGTAATTGTACATTTTCTGGAGATCTTAATATAGACCCTGATTAAAAAAATGTAATTTTATGTAATAACATGTAGCTATACCAATGAAAAAGTTGTTAAAATTTCATTTCAATGAATTTTGAGGAATTTATCTTTCCGCTGACTACAGGCCATTGAGGTTTTTGATTGTTATTTTGCAGTCGTTTCTCTCTAAAAAAATGCTAATATTATTTGGTTTATTAAATGTTATACATAGTTCGATTGTATGTTTTTGTATTCTGGCTACTGCCCCAATGCATTTGAATAAGCTGACAACACTAACAAATAATCTCATAAAATAAAACAGAACATGATATAATTTTGATAAATCATTTATTTAAAAAAAATATCATTTTATATAAAACAGAAAGGAGATATCTTACTTTTTTAATAACAATACTAAAAATATTTTGCCTACAATTTCAATTTTGATGCACAATTACACCAAGGTATTTAACTTATATGGAAGATTCTTGAAAAGATGAACCACTACAGATGATGGTAGCTGAGCAATTTTTTGACCAATTTTTTTTATCAAAATCTCATCTGTTCTCTTCTCTAAAAAAATACCCCCAAAGGGGGTGGGACGATTATTTGACAAGACTTAATCTGGCAAGATTTCTCACAAAATAACAGTATTTTAGAGGTACAGTACTAGGTATGTGCAGTATTGTTAATTACTACCTAAATTTATTATATTAGTGATTAAGATTTATGTTAACTATCCTTATTATTCAAGTCGATACTTATACTCTTAGAAATTAGGATTTCCCTTAAATTTTAAGTGATAAATATTTTTATTTATCAGTTGTAATTCCATTGATTTCTCTTTCAAATTCAAAATATATAGAGTAGAATGAATATTGTGTGTAATAATTCACGAGCTACGTACATCACGCTATACGTCTTATCGCATCTCCATCATTATTGTGAAATTCTCTACTGCGTTTGTCGATCTAAGCTACGACATCAGTATTTCAAGCTTATCTCATTCAATGCCATGGTAGGGCGCTGCTCGTCAGTCTTTATTTCATAGGCGCACAAAGTCAATGTGACATTTCAGATAATTCAGATGCATACATTTTTATTTTATAACTCAAGCAATACATTGGTAATTTGTGTTTCTGCATTATTGTTGATAATAAATCTATCATATCTATTATAACTTCCTTGAAGCGTATAAAAAATTAAATATCATATCTTATGTCGAAATCGTTACGCCACTGATTAACTCCTGTCAGTTGAATTGATCAATTTTTCGTGTTTTCAAGGCAGATGCCAACATTCGTGAAACAGTCTCTTTGATAACAAAATATTTTTATTCAGTAAATGCCTATCAACCAGATTCTATATTTTCCATCAGAAGGCGAAACACGTCTCATATGTTTATATAAATATATCATTAAAAAATCTTCGTGCCATGATGACATTCTCATTATATTAACATTGTTAAAATAGGTTTAATGATTGTATTATTTCGCGGAACAAGCTTCCGTTTGAATGATAATAAAACAATGCTACTTATTTGGGAAGCATTAAGTATTCATTATTTTCCTTTCATGTCCCCATATTCCTTTGGAAAAACCGCTTAATCAATGGCCATGCTTCATTTGTATTGAAACGTTTGTTTTCTCAATTATATTCTTCCTTTTGAGTTGCTGCAAATCAGCTGACTCTCCAGAAATTATTAACGGCTATTATGATTATATCCAGTCCCGGTTTTTGTCAGTAATTGGATTTTCTTTTTGGGAGGGTAAACTTCTTGGATTTAGTAATTTTAAGTTTGAAATATAGGGTGGGCCAGAATTTAAAAAAATATATTTTGGAAAGACAATCAGGAGTCAAGTAGAGTGTGGATTCTAATGAGTGTGTTCTGGAGAATTCACATTAGTCAAATTTTGGGAACGGAAGATGACTTGTTGGACAGTGTTTTCTAGTGAGTTGACTTTAACGTGAGTGTGTCTATCTGTCTGTGAACCACAGCATAGAACAAAGATTTGGTAAACAAATATACAGGCTATCAGGTTATAATAAAGATTTAAATCAAGGATGGGCAAACGATAAAAAATGGTGGGCTATCTTAGGCTAGCCTTGGGGAAACGAACTACGTAGCTTTCATTGAAGAAATCGCATTTAGGGGTTTCTTGAATAATGATTTTCTGTGTTCATAAATAAGCCAGCCCAAAAGCACTTGAAATCCTGAAAGAACATATTCGACAAATTAACTGAAAATACTGCATCAAATTATGATTGTCTTTTCTCTTATGTTTTTCATTGTTTTTTTAAGATGATAAATTAAATAAATTATAACTTCTTATTATCTTTTTTCCTCATTTCCTCAGCTCATTCAAATTTGTTCCTTGTTCCACCTTACCCGGTATTAAGTTGTGAGTTTTGTCTTGCTTTGTGAAACATATACTGGAAACTTCCGTAAGCTTAGTAGTAAGAAGTTGAAAACTTTTTTTTTGATTCTTAGCGAAATGCTATGATGAAGTATACAAATTTAAGTGGTGTTTCAAGAAACTTCTAATGAATCAAAGTTATTTATTTCGTTGGCTTCTACCTACACTATAAATGGAATTTTTCGAATACAGTAAAACAATCTTCTAAAATTGGATACAATGAGCTCTATTCCATTTGAATTTCCATTATAAATTCTGCCTCGGAAAACTTCTGAGAATGCATCTCAGTTACCTTTTTAAGTATCAAGCTGCATTCCAGTACGATTAAAATAAGAAGGTACAAAAACCACCAGTTTGTCAAAATCTTTTTCGATCGACTTCAAAGAAGAGGACATAGGTATACAATTCGTTGTTTGCTTTATTGTATTTATGTATGTTCGCAGTGAATTTTGCCTAGCAAACATGCACTGGATTCTGAAGAAGGCTACTGATAAAATAAGAAATCTAGTCTGTATTTCTTCAAAAAATGTTCTAGAGTATCTAGTGACAGTATATTCTCTCTTGTGGGATTATTAATTATTTTAGTAGTGAGTTTATTATTGAAAGGCTTCAAAATAACTTATTTAGATATATTTTGGACAGTAGCCATTTACGGAAATATTTGAATCCTGCAAACTGCAAAAAATTGTAAACCCAAATTTGGGAAGCAATTAGTTGAAAGTTCAACTTGATGTCTCATTTTGTACCATATAGGTGCCGGTGACTTTAAATTCTCAAAAACTATTGTTTTCCAAATTATCTATTTTTTTGACATCATAATTGAATTTCAAGATGAGTTTCTCAAGCATTTCCTATAATTCTCAATATCCCCGGAATTATTTCAGGAAATTTTCATGAGAGGAAAATCTCCTGGATAAAGTTGGGCTCGATGTTGTTAATATTGGACCTTTTCAGCACTCCTCTTTCAAATAAAAAAAAATATCCGAGCTTGTTTAATATGCGAAATGCGCCTACGAATATAAAAAAAGTGACAACACCGAATTACTTTGGAGTTTATATTCTTATTTAAATACATTCTTTAGAGAAATAAAGGAAATACTCAGTGATGTCTATTTATAAAACGAAAAAAATATAATAAACTTCTCTTTTCGAGACATGTCAACAATAACAAACAAGATTGGTTTAAGACATGATTGTATTTTCAGAGAATGGGGACCATTAGGTAGGCATTTTTGAAGGCTAACAAAATGTTTTTTCTTGACAGTTTGAATGATAATTCTATTCATTTTCTAAAAATAAAATTTGTATTTTTGTGGAAATTGGGCTCAGAATGATTTAGTTTTATTTTATTTAGTAGATAATTAAGTATTTCATCAAATACATCCATTTAATTTGTGAATACTAAACAATTAATTATCGATACAACGTTTGCCTCGAAATACGACTGTAATTCATTAAATTTAAATTTGAACATTATTAAGATTCTTCTTTTAAAGAGTAAGTACGCATCTATAATTATTATTGAATATAATTTTTTGAATGTTGTTTCAATTACAAATAAGAGTTATGAAAAAAATGTTGTGGCCAAGAATCGAAGATAACTATCTGACCGACGTAAACTTATTTTATATAATTGAATGCAGTTGCAACAGCTCAAATATATAGGTATAGAACCGCCCATCAAAGAGTTCCACTCGCACCTACACAACATGAAATTATTGTATTGTCGTCGGTCCTTTAGAAGTATACAAAGTTTCAAGTCGATCCGATGTTTTTAAATGGGTGAAAATCTTGTCCAAAGATTCCGTTACATACATACGTACATACCAAGCTAATAAAAGCGTGTTAATAAGATAGAATATCAATAAAAAAGCAGAAAACATTTAATCATTTAATGAAGATAGGACACAGAGCATTGCAACTAAATTTGAGCCTCAAAAAACTCGCAACTACTTTTGGAATTTCTGTACCTAGTTGCCGTCGAATCTTAAAAAATCATGAGTATAACCAATACAAAATTTCTTTGCTTAGTGAAGACGATCGTGATCACCATATGCATTTCAGTGAGAATATGGATGATCTTGCCCAACGAAATCCAACATTTTTGAACCCAATCGGTTTTTCCGATGGTCTAGCATATTTTACCTATGCTGTGGTATAGTCAACTGCCAAAATTGCCACTATAGGCACGATGAAAATCCAAGCATATTTCATGAAAGTTATGCGTAGCATCCGGGAAAATGAAATATTTGGGCTGGCATGCTGGGAAATATGGATGGAGATATGTATCTGGATCGGCTGAAAACGCATATGTACCCGATGATTGTGTAAACATTAGATAATGATAACGCCATAGCAGAAGATGATAAATGTACATACTGCAGGTAATTTTCTTAATCAGAATTTTCCAAATCATTGGATAGGGCGCAGAGGTTCAATTGAAAGGCCTCCCAAATCACCCAAACGCCGTTAGACTTTTTTCTATGGGACATTTGAAGTCGAAAATTTATGCACACACTTCAGGAACTTCGTCTGCGAATAGTTGAAGAATGTCGTCAGATTACACCCGAATTGCTTCGAAGTACTCGTTCAGAAGTAGATTAAAGGTTTTATTATTGTTTGGAAGTAGAGGGCATACATTTTGAACATTTAATTCAATACAATTGTCGCATTGATTGATATTCTAATAAGGTGTCACTCAATATAGGAAGTCATTTAAAATGTAAGGGTACTTTACGCCCCTTCCTTAGATGTTCCAAGACACTGAAACTTATGCTATTATGTGTCCCCCTCGATATCAAAATTGACGTGTCTTGGCCATTTTTACAAAACCTATCCCGTAGCAATAGAATAGGTGTGGGAAGTTTTAATTTGTACATCCTGTATTTATATTAGTTTTCTTCACTCCTTTTTCATATAAACTTACTAACTATACCCAATTACATATTCGTCCATGAACGCAATATGCTTTTCTTTTCGTATGAACATAGAGATTGTCAATGAAATCCCATAAAACTTAATTATCAAAATTTTCAAATTTTAAATCCTAGATATTTTGGTCGCGCGGTTGGTTATTTTCAATTGTCACTCTATGTGAAATGAATGAATTAATGTAAAAAAAATCTCATACTTTTTTGCAGTTGATATTCAAGTATTTCCATGACAATGGTATTTTGTAATTCATTCAGTTACATGCTGGTGACATTGCTGTTAAAGGGTAACTGTATTTTTCTACTTTGTTGAAAATAATGAAGCAATTGTAACAGGATTATTGTGTGTTTGGTTTGATAAAGCAGTCGAGTGCTAATTGGGCTAGCGTTGATAACAAAAAACTTGACGTATCCAGTGACAGGATGAAATGCTCTGGAAATGTTCCTTTTTCAGGGACCGTAAGGAAAAAGTGCCTTTAAAATAGAAAAGAAAGTATACAATTCGAATGTATGGCATAGATGGTGGTAATTGAATGTTAGAATCAATATTTTAAAACATTTGTAGAATTTGATAAAGTCTGCTCATAAATGTTTTCTATTTCTATTGTTCACTATTATGTACCGAATAAATAATCTAATTATATAAATATTCTTATATGTACTTATTTTGTCAGTTATTAATTATCACTTTAATTTGTCTCCTTTGTGTTATCTATACAAGTAGGTTTTTTAATAAAAATGTATTTTTTATATTTCAAAACGTGCTTTCTCTGAAATTGATCAATTACACATTGATTAATTAACCTATAATGAAATTAGATATAAACTAAGTATTATCAAAAAAATATGCAAATCTAAAAATGTGTTATTATTTCTATTGCATAAATATACGACGTCCCTTGTAGGTTTTATTTCTTCGGTTTCCGAAAAAGGAAATTTCTATAGTGACACAACTTTCTGTGAATTTTGATTCGGGAGCCTGGCAGCTTCTGAGTAGTGTGGGGTCGGAATAAAGCTTCAAAGAGGCTGTAAGAAGGAGTTGAAGTTGATCAATTTGTAGATTCTTGTTTTTCTATCTATGGCGTAGCTAATTATATTCTTAATTTGGCTACAAAATTGACCGGAGGAAAAGTCGAACCAGGGGACCTTCAAGGTGGTTAAAAAAGTGCCTCAGTTGTTGAGGGCTGCAACCATTTTGTTTTTGTTTTATTGAACATTCAAAACATGTAAAAATATTTGGCCGAACACCTCCCCAAGTACTGTCAGAGAGCGAGAAATGTGCACCCGATACATAGAGGGTGGCCATATTTGGAAAATTATTTTCAGTTTTCTCAGATGACTGCTTGATGGCATAATTACTATCTTGAATAATTTTTTTATTTGCCGAATTAAAATAAGAAAACGTGGTGCTTTTCAAAACCGAGATATATTCGAGATATTTTGTACTACATTTTCTTCCTTATCTCTAAAAATAAAGTGGGGGGAGCTGAAATATTTTTTTGTAAATAAACATTTCTAGCTTCAAATATTCAAATATACAGTCCTCATTTTTCTTGCAATTTACCATGTTGTCGCCTTTGTTTGAAATTTTTCGTAGATGGACATATTGGATTTAAGTTTTTCTCCAACAATCAAACAGTCCTATTTAAATAAAAAATGAAACCTCAAAATCGGAGCACGTTTACTAAAATGCAGGAATAAATAGTTACATAAAAAAAACTCTCGAATTGCGTACCTGATAGGGTTGGAGGAACGTCAAAAATGCACAAAACTATTTGGAATATATTAAATCTGTTCATTAAATACCCAATAACAAATTTTATTTTAATTTTCTAAATTGATTCCTAAAATTAATCCTCAATCTCCTCATATCATATTTTGTTTATTTTCCTTTTGTAAAATTTAATATTGGTATAATTACTTAGTTTCAACTTTTTTCATTAGACTAGAGATTTTTAATAAAGGTTCATTTTTTATATTGTATGTATCAAGAAGACATGAATCGCGACAGAATAGTTATTTTTGTATTAAGTGCGTAAAATGGCACATGAGAGTGTGAATTTTCTCGAATTTGCCATGAAAACACGATTTTTATACACGAAATACAAACAACATTTTTTGTATAACTGTCAAAAAAACTTGACATTTCTGCATACATCTTCGGAAATTTATGTTGGCAGTAATTGTACAACTTTACTATCAATTATTATTCCAATAAATGAAATTGTTTTAAGACGAATAATCAATTAGTAATTGACTCTTGTTAAAAATAAATCCTTAAAAAAAAATATTTCTTATTTATTTTGTGAATTATTTTGGCAGTGAAAAAAGTAAACATTTAGACATCAATGGAGATGTAGAAATGTCAATTTTTTTTGACAGTTGTACAAAAAATATTTTTATATCAAATTACTATCCATGTTGACTTGCAGTGTTCACGTACATATTTTTAAGGGGTTTTAAAATGTAACGTACTGTTTATAGAACTGACCAACTAGGAGAGTGTTAGGTGTATCATTTCCCATATCAATTCGATCAAAGAATGGGTCTTCGGCTTCCTCTTTCGTCCTAATAAAACACTGTTGGTCCTACTTTTTACTTTTCTACCGCTAGTCTAAGAAAGCTCGTAAGGTAAGTATTTCAATCGTGTAAAATTAAGTAGGTAAGTACGTTTCACAGGTTCCTGAATACAGTATTTTCTGTATTTTCGAACATTTGGTTTGTCTGTCTGTGTGTGCCAAGATTATCTCGCACTAAGGCACTGGGGCGGGAAAACAGTTCCAAAAAACTTGTCTAAATCATTCTGCTTAAACACCTTTATCTTTTATTTTAAATAGAACCCAAGTAGAGGAAGATATATACTATTTTCCGTGGTTAAACTAAAATATAATATGTAGACAGTGGAAATTTGCTTCTATAATGCTAAGGAACCCGTCGTGTGAGAGGTCGATTCGCATTTCGACGCTTTTTTATATACAACCTATATAAATACGTTATTTTCATTTATTAAGTACCCGTCTGAAGAAATTCAATTCATTCAATGAAGCAATGATTGAATGACATTGCTCAATTATATCACTTAATATTATACTTCTTTTTACTTTTCCCATTCTTTTCCGATGAAAAGGGTCGAGCCTACGAAATACAAAAGTATTTTCCACTAAGAGACTATCAATCATTGCTTTTAAGTATTCCGCAGCACATAATAGAATTGCCACATCAGAAATTTCCCAAGGAATAATAAGAATTAACACACCACGTAAAATAAAACAGACGGACGGACAGCTATTTCCTTTAAACGAATTATCATACCCTCTAGAGAGTGATTAGGGTAATTCTTAATTCAATTTAATATAAATCAGGAACTACTTCCACCTTGCACCATATAATCTACTTTAAATGATTTATGTGTTTCTGGTTTAATTAGTTTGCTACTTAATGACCCGGGTAGTTTTTCCTGGAAGTGAACGCAACATGGATAAAACTTGTTTATAAAGCAGGGACTTATACAGAGTGTTCCTCCGGTAACTGTATCGATTGATATATAAGATACATTACATTAAGAATATCCAATCTCCAAATCATAGATTCTAGACCCCAAAATGTTGATTTAGCTCAACAGTCCTTATACAAATTTTGCGGGTTGCCTAGATACAGGGTGTTTAAAGTTAAAATGTATTTGTTGAATTTTGCAATATTTTTTATATGTTTAAATAGTTTCTGCTAGAAAATTTGTAGTTTCATATTTTTTGACATGGTGATTACGAATTTGACTTCTAATTTAGCATTTCTTATGTAGGGCTTTAGTTACCTACATCCTGTTGCTTTAGTAAATCAAAACATATTTCTTCCTATGTTGAATTATTTTTATTAGGAAAGCAAGAACGTTCAATTCCACTAGAAAAGTCACTCTTGTCTGATTTGTGTAACTCGATCGGATTTTGAGTTAATTGCTTTTAAAATGTTCAATACATTTTAATTTTACTATGATTTGTTTTGTAACTAAGACCCTGTATATGAAATGCTAAAATAGAAGTAAAATTTTTGGAATGACTTTAGGCTCCCATAAGAAAAAAAGTTCATGATCTTTACACATAGACGAAACATCATGTTACAAAACTATTAACACCATTGGAAAGAGCGAAAAAAGTGGCAATGTAAATATGCTATTTATTTAGAAATTCATCAAGAAATAAGGCCACGAAAAAAATTAAATGATTTTCGGATATCTCGATTTTTCCGGATATCTCCGGAACTACTCGAAATTTTCAAACTTTCTAAACGGCGTATTTTTGAGCACATAAATTCGCAACTTTGCCCCGAGTTTCCGAGATCCCAATGGCGAGAGTCGAATTTGAAACAGCCTGTATAAGCATTTTAATTATGTACAACTCTGTATACACAAATGTATTTACTGTTTCCTTTATATAAAAAAATCGATTCAGTGATGGAAAATCCATTCGATGAAATCACATATTACGTGGAAAAATATCTTCACAATATTGAAATACAATTATTATTTCGACTCATCTATCTACTAATCGCATAAAACCGATTGAATTTTGCCCCTCATAAATGCAACAATTGCTAGAGATAGATATTTCAGTATCTATATGACCCTTTTACTAGACACGTGTTGCTGGTTGGATGTGATGAAATTGAAATTCAAGGCTCTTGTAAATGGCAACAAAAGGCTATTATGTATTTTGTAATTATTCGAAAAAAAATGAAGTTATTATTTTTTTTTTCATTTGAAAGCTATTTGGTACTTTGTAAGCTCAATCTTCAACATAATCCGAAAGCATAAACTTTTTTTCGGAAATGATAAATCTTTTTTTCGGCGTTGTTGAACTGGCTAGAAATTAGAAATTTTTGTTGCTTGGAATCTCGAGTGTTTTGTTACAATTTGATTATCTTTCACTCTCATATCCATATAATAATATTATAAATGTAAAGGCAACTGTCTGTTTGTCTGTTACTTTTCCATGTCAAAAGCATCTTGCCGTTCCCCACCAGAAATAGGTCAAAGGGGGTTGGAGGTAATTTTTTTTTTTAGAAAATTTTATTTGATCGGATTTAAGAACAGTTGTTAATGCCATGTTTCGAACTCACTGAAAGTTTATCAATTTTCGTGACTAATGAAACACAAAAAATCTGATATAAATAATTAATATAAGAACTAGCGCCCACTTTATTCAGTATTTCAGTAATGCGGAGGGGTATTTTTTCGAAAATTCAGAAATATGAGGCAGCCAAATTAAAGCAGAGATTATATGCAGCAATATTGAAATTGGACATTTTTCAAAAGAAGCTACGGTTTTCGAGTTAAATTAGTGGTAAAGTCTGAAATATGTGTATTTCCGCCGCGATGTATTGAGATCTCTAATTAATAACAAATACAAGCAAATAATATGTATGGTTAATAAGATAAGTACTATCTTCTTTGGTAACATTGAACGTTCAACTATTTTCATGACTGTTACATGTTACACTTCAAAATAGCAAATAAATATTTTTACCAAAAATTAGACTCTTTTAATTGGTGCTCTGAAAAACACAAAAAATAATATTAATTCTATTGATGCCGGTCGGTCCAATTTTAGGTGAAAAATATTTATGAAAAAATACTCTAATATATTTATGTTTAAAGAAAATTATGACGAGAAAAAAATTATTGATTGTGAAATTTAGATATTACCCTACTTTTTCTTATTACAATTGGCAATGATCGCCTGTAAACCAGGAAGACAAACTCAATGATATAATTTATTGGCCATTTGTTGACAAGGTTGAATGAATCTATTAACCTTTCAATAGATATATCATAATATCCTGACCAATTGTTTACTTCGCACTGATTAATAATTTAACCTATTCGCTGTTAATTACCTCCCATAAATTAATTTCATATAAATAATATGATCAGAGCTTGTCATGAATAATTTTTCACTTACGGTGTATAGTATCAATATATAATTTATTATTATTTTCCAAGGAATTACGAGTTCCTACCTGGAATTATTTTGACTACGGAATAATTGGTGGAATGGGTTAGGCCAATAAAGAAATGTACTAATCCTATAAAATTATACAGGGTGTTAGATGAACATGCGGCAAAAATTCAAGGGGTTATTCCTTTGATGATTTAAAAAAAAACCTTGGTTTCGAAGATACAGGTTGAACAACATTTTTTACAGCAACATAAAGAGATCGCTGGATTGTCCAAGGTGGGCCAAACGCATGGCCTGCTCGATCTCCAGACTTAAACCCCCTCGATTATTACGAATGGGGATATCTGAAGTTATTAGTTTACGCTACTTCAGTGGAGAATTTGAACGACTTGCAAAATCGGATAATTGCTGGGTGTAACTCAATTAGAAACGACCCTCCGGTGTGTGAAAGTATTCGGCAGTCGATGACGAGAAGATTGAAGGCTTTTATCTAGGCTGGAGGAAGTCATTTCGAACATTTATTGTAGATTGAGCAATTTCACATGTACTTTTTGATAATAAAATGTTGTTATTGTCCCAAATTTTATTCGCCCTATATCTTCGAAACTAAAGGATTTTAAAAAAATCATCATTTGATAAAATATTCCTAGAATTTGCCAAGGAATAACCCCTTGAAGTTTTGCCGAATGTTTTTCTAACACCCTGTATATTCATTATTCAGCTGCCTTGGAATAATGAATATTATCCACAAGGAAACCGCGTCATATATAAAAGTTCACTCATCTTTTCACAGTTTGCAGATGCTATATATTTTATATCTTAAACTGTAATCGTACTTCTTTTATTTCAATGCAACTTCCATTTTATATTTCTTCAGGTGCCGAAGGAGCTCGAGCATACATGATTTATTTGCCTTGAAATTGCTTCTACAGACAAAAATTACCTTTTCACTCCGAACCATTATTTTATTTAGTTATTTTATGTAAGACATACTTTCTCCAAGAGAAGCTGTTCCGGCATTAGCTCTATAAACCTACCTGCTCTCGACAGTAACATCCAGGTCAGCGCTTGCCTTACTCATCACCGGAAATTTTACCCAGTGGACTATCATAATTAAAAATAATATAAAGCGATATTAAGCTATTAAACTTCAGCGGTACGACTGTAACCTTGTTATTTTGAGGTTATTGTTGAATTAGTTTCAGGGGCATAGGCGATGTATCCATCTAATAGTAGAGTGCACGGTCCCCGTTAAATCGTTTAAAAATGAGTTGTGTGGGGGCGTCGAGGTTACAATCTGAAATTTGGCACAATCGTTACTTATTACCTATTTTGCTTAAATCCAAAAGCAGGAAAAAATCGGACAGTGCAGAAGGGCATAAGAAAAAAAAATCGAAATAATCGCACCATTGTAAAGAAGATAATGTATTTTTTGTATTTTTTGTAATTTTTTGATATCAATACAATACAGATTTTTGTGGAAATTATATATTTTTTTGAATTTTCGAAAATCCCGAAATATACGTGCCTTTATGGAGCTATGCTAGTCAAATAGTTGATTATCTCGGAACAAACCAGGCATTTTCTAATTATTTTTTTCCGTTTAACCCATGATACCTCGTAAACGAAGGCGTTAATCGAAAAAAACTATTATTTGAAAAAAAAATTCGCGTCTTTCATTCTACTATCGGTGTAAGATTATTAATTTTAGGAAGTGAAATAGTGACGTATTTTAATTAAATGCGATGTGATGTCAAAATGCACGGCTGCGAGTGCGTCTGCCACTTCGCGCCCCCACTCCTGACAACGATATCGCATCTCACTTTAACGCCGTAGCTCTATCCTGCTCTTGTTCAGACTGCATACTTGTATTGTCAAGTTTATTGTTTTTTAATTTTTTTTATACTAAAGGTACTTGCAACATACTTACATTTTATTATGTAACGAACATTTTTCTATATCCTAAAATCAATTTTCTGTAGTGATGGAAGGTAAGTGGGTATTTAAGCGGTTTTCATAAGATGACTCAAATAGATATATTCCTTAACTATTTTTCATATTGTCGGTAATTTAATCTAGAGCTTTGTCTTTTTCGACCTTTGTATTTATGGGGAATTTACTTGTAATACCCACATGTTTATGTTTGAGCAGT
Source organism: Crioceris asparagi (assembly GCA_958507055.1). NCBI lineage: Eukaryota > Metazoa > Arthropoda > Insecta > Coleoptera > Chrysomelidae > Crioceris > Crioceris asparagi. The sequence continues at coordinate 95,311,217 of OY293827.1, read as the reverse complement.
CTCTTTTACTGTGACAGTAAACAACCTGTATGGTATTTAATTTCCATGGCAATCATATCGTTTGATCATATTCTTTTAGTCTAAATTGACTGCACCTATGCATTTTATTTTATGTTCGATGTTCATAGACGTAACCTGCGACAAACGCCGTGTTGTTATACTTATTTATACCGAAAATATCTTTGCGCAGCATTTTACCAACAGGAGGGGGTGGTTTAATGCCCATCTACTTAAATTCTTCTTCTCTTTTTATTTTCTTTTCCAAAAATTTAATGCTCTTCTTTCCAATGTAAGTTACAAGATTTGCGCCAAATGGCATTTTGCAAACTTCCATTTTTTCCTTCCAAGATAATGCTACGGATGTCAATATCAGAGTTTCTCGTTAACTCATTTCTGAGTGGCCTTAATGAAAGTTTGGAAATTTTTCTTGTATAATATGCACACTGGGCCAGTTTTGACTTTAAATTTTAGTAATGACTCTTATTCACTGTCGGAACTTGTGCTGTCCATTTTATTTCTCCAACGTAGGTACTTATAATACCTAGGTAATTGTGGTATTTACAATTAACCCAGAAACATCTCTCTGGTACAATGGAACTACACTTAGGTAAACTGTCTTTTTTGTCACAAAAAAACACATAGAAAAAAAAGAAGAGTTGTGCACGAGCATCAAGTGGAAGTCGGGCAAAAGGGATGGAGCGATGGAGCTACCGTGTTCAAGTGAGATGCGACATTGTTGTCGGGAGTGGGGACGCGAAGTGGCAGACGCACTCGCAGCCGTGCATTTTGACACCGCATCGCATTTAATTAAAATACGTCACTATTTCACTTCCTAAAATTATTAATCTTACACCCGTGGTAGAATGAAGGACGCGAGAAACTTTTTTAATGAATAGTTTTTTTCGATTAACCCCTTCGTTTACGAGATAACAGAAAAACTTCCGAGATACTAAACTATTTGACTAGCGTGACTCCATAAAAGAACGTATATTTCGCGATTTTCAAAAATTGAAAAAATATATAATTTCCACAAAAAACTGAATTGTATTTATATCAAAAAATCAATAATGTTTTCTTCTTTACAATGGCGCGATTATTTCGATTTTTTTTTCTTGTGCCCATCTGCACTGTCCGATTTTTTCCTGCTTTTGGATTTAAGCAAAATAGGTAATAAGTAACGATTGGGCTAAATTTCAGACCTCGACGCCCCCACGGGATGTAAGAAAAACGCCATTCTGACCTCTAATATAATAGTATCAATTTAGTGAGGCTATTACGTGACATTGAATAAGACATTAAATAAAAATAAAATAATCTTTAGATTTGAGTCTCAGTGATTTGATTAAGCTTGTTTCTTTGAAGGTTTTTTTATTTTTTAAATATTAGTTAATTTTGAGTGTTATAAATATTTCAGAATGATCCTGTATTTATAGTTCGATTTTCTATGCACTTCTATTCGAGTTTAGCTCTTCACATTAAAATATTAACCACTTGCCAGCATGTTGAAGAACATTATTTAACAACTGGTTCATCTTGTGCAGTTTGTGGAAAATTATTTAAATTTATTCATTCATATTATGTACCTACATGAAAATAACACCGCTTCTACCTTGTCGAAAGAAATGTCAGGACTTTCTTTGTATCCTTGTATCCATAACTTTAATGTGCAGGTTGGCAAAACGTGGAAATTGCGGTCAATTTTTCATCTTTACGAATGAACCCTGCACAACCACCATTATGCTTGTTTCATTTTACATAAATTATATTTGAATTTATTATTCATATGTGCTCTGAAAACTGAAATGTATCTAATACTGAGGTTAAGATGAAATTATTGTATAACGTCTATGAGAATGAAGATTAAATTATAACGATATATATAATACCGGAAATCGAATCGAATTGTCGAATTGTATGTATTTCCCTCCTCCTTCTGAAGACTTAGATTTCTCTAAAAATTTTTTTCTTCCAGAAGAAAAATCCAGATATACTGTGGAGATCTCAAGTATTCATTATTTATTTAGAGGCTAGTAACATTAATCCTGATGCAATTAGACTTGATAGTCTCCATTCTGTAGAGGGTAATTTCGTATATTAGACATGTCGCTGGAAAAGCACCATCGTAATCTGTCCACAAAAAGAAAGAATATTTTTACTTAAAATCTGGTGTGTCCTCTCACACGACTTTCCTACCGCTCGCTGGCAAATTCCAGTGATTGAAAAATTTTACTCTATTACAATACTTTCCTTACATAGCGACGATAATGGCGGTAGGAAAGTAAAAATCCTCTGGTCAAATCGTGCTACCACTCATTTTTTTCACCATATTAAGACAAACAACAATGGTCATGTAACATTTTTTTGCAAGATGAAACGCTTAGCTAGAATCTGAAGAAACATGTGGAAAATACGGAATTTTATTCAAGCATTACTTTTTTTGTGCTTTTTCTCAGAGATGACGCTATATATGGGTGGTAAAGGGCTCTCAGAAGAATACTCTAGGCAAGTTTAATCAAAATCCTTAAAGCCGTTTTCGTGCTATAGTCTTGAGCAAATCTCGTTCTTTGGCTATAGCTCAATACCCAGTGTATATAGGTTTCTCATTCAGTGCCACCGGCGAGTGATACTGGTACCAAACAAAAAAAAAGAAAGCAACAAAATACACGGATCCGTTCCCGAGATAATGCTGTCACAGACAGACAGACAGACCAATGACTGAAAATATCTTTATTAGACTTAGAAAACTCTGAAACGTCAACATTTGTAAAAGTCTCGATACTGAAAATTTCACACGATTACCATACTTTCCTTATACAGCTACTATAGAAGCGTAGGAAAGTAAAAATAATATTATTTCTATTGGCAGTGGTAATTTTAAAGTTATGCAGTTGTAGTTAGAACCAATAGAATTAATATTATTTTGTATTTTTCAGTGCAGCAACTAATAAAGTCGCCCAGAATTTTAGTAAGAAATATTTATTTCACACTTGTGAGTGAAACATAATTCATCAAAATCATTCAGCGTTCACCAAAGAACGTTGCATATAATTATTCACAGATTTCAAAACATAGCGGAAATACACATATTTCTACCACTGTTGTATCCTGGATGATTTTTTTTTTAAATCTCAAATTTAAGCGTTGCCGAATATGGTCTTTTTTAAAAATTTTTTCATCTCAAATTTTCGATTTTCCGAAAAAAATGCACCCTCCACTCCTTTTGGGAGAAGTTTTTGAGGGCAAGGACATGTCGAATGTCGATTTCTTACAGTGAGACCAATTCCCAAAAGTCCTCTATCAAATAAAGAAAAATAATCTTGAAAATCGGCGCGAACATAAAATAACTGGATAAGTGCGAGTTGAACTCGCGTGCAGAGGGTGCTGTACGTTCATGTTTTTTTTTTAAATCTGACCCAAATTTGTCAGTATTGAGTGATATACCATGTTATTTTAATATTATGGACTTCTCATAGGTTTTCCTGTAATCTTAAGTAGAAAAATAATTTCTGTATTTTTTTCAACATTTTAGGTTCAGTAGTTTCGGAGATAAGGGAAGGGGAATGGTCAATTTTCGTCTATTTTATTGAATAACTAGGAAACTATTTATTTTAAAATTACAAAAAATACATATTATATCTTCACAGTAAGACTTTCTATTTGATACGTCACACTATACAGTTTTCATTTTTTTTTTAATTTTCCACCTGTCCCCCAAAATACCCCCATATACAGATTTCATCTATTTATGTCACATCTCTGCGTTTGGGTCACAGAAATTGATATCTGTACAAAATTCAATCGGTCGCGTAGATTCAGAGATAATTCACTGTGAACGACGGACAGACGGACACACGAGTGATTCTATGAGTGTTCCGTTTTTTTTTCGAGCCTACGGAACCCCAAAAAACCTGCTGACAAACAGTCGAATTATAAACTGAATCAAGATCCCTTCTATCCATACCATATAAAAATATTTTTTACAAAAAATTGGACCGACGTTATAGTTGATGCACTGAAAAGTATAAAATAATATTACTTCTATTGGTGATGGTACTTTTGAAGTTGTGCAGTTGCAGTTAGATTGATAGCTTTTGGCACCAACTTCACAAGTACCATCACCAATAGAAGTAATATTATTTTATACTTTTCAGTGCATCAACTATAACGTCGGTCCAATTTTTTGTAAAAAATATTTATTTCACACTTTTGAGTGTAACATTAGGCCCGAAAATCGTTGAACGTTCACTATACCATATCAATGAAGATAATACTTATCCTATTACCCACGTATATTCCTTGCTTGTAGTGGTTATTATTGAGATCTCAGAACATCGCGGCGGAAATACGCTTGAATATTTTAGTTGTTACCATTTAACACCGATTTAACTCGAAAACCGTAATTCTAAGGAAAAAATGTTCATTATAAATGTTGCTACAAATAATTATATCTTTCATGTAGTATCGAAAAATTTTCAATTTTCGAAAGAAATTGTCCTCTCCACATAGCAAAAATACATATTTAACATGCGTCTATCTCGAAAACCGTAACACTTTTGAAAAAATGTTCAATTTAAACGTTTCCGGATCTTGTCCTATCTTTAATTATACCAACTCAGATTTTCGATTTTCGAGAAAATTCGCCCCCACCACCCCTTCGGGGGCGGTTTTCGGAGGGAAGGAGATTTCGGATTTGCGTTTTTAAGAATATGGGACCATTTCTCAATCCCCTTCTTTCAAATGAATCCAAAATCATCAAAATCGGAGACCGTCTACTATATAAAAGGCGCGCACGAACCAAAAAAAAAAAAAAAAAAAAGCAGACAGTCGAATTGTATACCTCCTCCGTTCGGGGTTCGTCGGTCAAAAAACAATGTTCTATCCATAATATACTGTGAAACTCGAAGAATTGCGACGATGCCAGACATAACTAAAAATCTTATATTTGCAAAATTACTAATCATTTGAAGATTTACTATAGGTATATGTCTATGTTAAAATTCATTTTAATTTATACTTAGGTTTCAATATGTTGATTTAAAGAAGATAAAGACATCGCACCACAAACACAAAACATGAATAGATTTGGCTTTAAGCCACAAATATTGATGCTTGAAACGTTAAATTTGCCTACCTACCAGAAGCTCGTGGCCGGAAGTGGAAAACGTCGGAAATCGCTCAAAATCCCGATATATATATATATATATATATATAATCTAAACTCATTGCCAAGGTTTGGCTGAAGTATTTGAATAGTAGACGTTTCAAGTTGAACATGAAATCGACCCGTATAAATTCATAACAGATCAAATATTTGCCAATACTGTACAGGGGAAATCAATTCGGCTAAAATGGATCATATGAAGGTATGGAAGGAAAGGAGAAATTGAAGCAAATATTTGCTTTATATATAAACTACTGATGATACCAGTTATCCAATGAGTAGTATTTCTTGAGGTGAATGTATTGAAATAACAACATTTATTCGAGACTCACCTCAAGTAAGGAATCTATCTAGTTTACAAATTGAAATACAGTTTGAATCTATGATATTGACTACAGTATTTATATCCAAATATTGCTTTTAATTTAAAAAAAAATGTAGAAAATGGTACGTTATAGTGATAGGGGATAGAAAGGATCATAGTATGACGTTTATATTGGATTTTATAGAAATGTTGATAACGCAGTACGAGAATATGCTAGATTGTACCCAAAAAGAAATGCACCAACAAGGAAAACACACTTTACTCAATTTCAAGAAACTTGATAGAATTTGGAAGAAAATATCATGAATACACCCGGTGAAAATAACGTTTTGACCAAAATGAGTGTCAATACAGAGCTTTCTTCGAAACCATTGGCAAGGAATGTGGGATTAGCGCTTCGTTGGTTCAGAAAATCCTTAAGAAGCACAAGTAACATGATTATAAATTTATAATTGTTAACAAATATTACATCCTACATAACAGAGGGATCTCGGAACTCATGGTCCTGTGAGGTAGCCTGCCAGATAGCCTTGTCTTAATCCATTAGAATATTTTTTGTGGGGCTTCGTGGAAAATAAAGTTTATCACAATGAAGTAAACAGTATTGAAGAATCGCGGCAAAGAATTATTTCAGGTTTTAGAGACATCACACATGAAATTGTATCGAGTGCAGTGTGGCAGTTGCGTCTAAGAACCCAAAAATGTATTGAAAATACTAATGTGGGGCACTTTGAGCAACATTTGAGTTGAGTTCTTAACTATTTCTTTAATTGGTTATTTATTTATGTCTATAAAGGGTGTTTCATATATGTGCAGGACTTGAGAATGTGATAGTTCGGCCAAGAATATGAAAAAAAGTTTATATTAACTTACCCTCGAGATACAGGGTATAGAAATTAAAAAAAAAATAGTTTCTTGTGAATATCTCCGGAACCGTTCATAGTATAGAAAATAGCTTTTGTGAGCATTTTCCATTCATAATAAGCTAAGTTTTGAGTTAGAAAAAAATGTTTGTCAAGTTATAATTAGTGAAGATTTTAAAGGAGTAATGGTTGTTTTTCTCCCCAATTTCTACGCCAATGGAAGAGGTACGGTTCTGAGGCGCCCTTTTGAACCGCCAATATTTTCTACACAAAAAAGGTACTATTGGTCGTGAGCTCTTAAGAAGACCGTTTTCGAGAAAAATCAACTTTTGTGTTGAAAAACACGGTCAATTTTAGCTTTTCTTACTTGTTCCAACGTTTACATAAATTTTGTTTGATTAATAAATACAAAAATTGTATTTTAAAAAATTTTCCGTGTTTTTTCAACATAAAAGTTGATTTTTCTCGAAAACGGTCGACTTTTGAGCTTTAGAAAACATTGGCGTTCAAATGGACGCCTCAAAACCGTACTTTTTCCATTGGCGTAGAAATCGGGGAGAAAAACAACCACTACTCCTTCAAAATCTACACCAATTATGACAAAACAAAAATGTTTTTTCTGGCTCAAAACTTAGCTTATTACGAGAGAAAATGCGCTTACAAAATCTGTTTTCTGTAGGTACTATAAACGGTTTCGGAGATATTCACAAAAAACGATTTTTTTTCAATTTCAACACCCTGTATCTCGAAAATGCTGCATTTTAGAGAGTAAGTTAGTTAATAAGAACGAGCTATCACATCCTCGATTCCTGCGCATATACTATGAAACACCCTGCATAATTGTTCTTAATTTCTTTGGTTTGTTAAGAAAGAAATATGTTATATTTTCAACAAGGAGTTTGATTAATTCATTGCTGCAGTGAGAATTGTTTATACTGTTGTCTTGGAAAATAAAAGTTGTGTTTTGTTTCTTCATCATCAAGGTCTACCACATTTCTATCATAACCTCAATAGGGAACGGACTAAGTGTGACACATTATTGAAAAGGTAATTTGATTTTAAATTCAGCCATGTGACAGTTTGACACGTAACTCTTTATTTTGGCACCCTCTTGCGGGAAAAACAACCAAATTATAATACTTCATGTGAAAGCTACTTCAACTAGATTCATAAAAAAAATAAAAAAAATAAGCAAGAAAATGGACATTATAAATTGAAAAACCTTGCAATTTTTTTATTTCATTTCAAAAATTTAATTTTTTTTCTGAATTTTTGTTGTTTTTATTGAATTGTTCAAAGTAGCTTTCAAATGAATTATCATAATTTGGAATACAAAACAGTTGTTTTTCCCGCAAGAGGGCGCCAAAATAAAGTGTTACGTAGTAAACAGTCACATGGCTGAATTTCAAATCAAATTACCTTTTCAATGATGTGTCACACTTAGTACTTTCCCTATTTAAATGTTATCGATCATAGAGACCAATGGGAGGGAGGGGAGGCATGTATGACGGTTGAGGTTATGATAGAAAAAGGCCCCCTTGGAATAAAAATCGACGTATTTTTGAATTTCTTTCACAACACAAGTGTCGCGCGAAGATATTCGATCAGTATCGTTTTCGGTGCCACACAAAAAAAACAAACATATAATCAAACTGTTTACCTCCTTCTTTAGGCACGTGGGTCAAAAATTTTAAAATATATTAAGGAAAATATGCGAGAATTGATCATTCACCTCTCTTATCTCCTAACTATAAACTCCTTATTGTTAATCAGAATGGAAGAAGTGTTGAAGTAATTCAATTACCAACATTTATTGGAATTGAGAAATGTTCAAAAGAGTATATTCACTCACATAGGAAAAAACTGGGCTCTCCTAATGGTACATTAGTTCAAAGAGTCTATTTGAGTGCCAGCGCAGTGCCGCCAACAACACTTTCCAGTTTTGCAATCCTGTTTGAAGCTAAACATTTTAGCAATATACTCTAAAAAAAAGTAGATTCGTGAATACTAGAAGATATAGAATAAAAATGTATCTAAAAATGTCTTTCAGATGAATATGAATTCAATCGAATTAATTCTTTTTGCTTTGCAGTTGAAGTACGTGTAACTTTTTTATTTTTTATTCAAAAATGCTCACGTCAGTCGAGAAACAGCAGCGGCAACTAGCTACTTGTTAGTTAACGAGCTGACTGCAGAATAAATATTTGGTAAATTGGACCGAAGTTATTAGTTGGTGGACTGAAAAATACAAAATAATATTAATTCTATTGGTGCTGTTACTTTTGAAGTTGTGCAATTGCAGATAGATTGATAACTTTTGGCACCAACTTCACAAGTACCAGCACCAATATTATTTTGTATTTTTCAGTGCACCAAGTAATAATGTCGGAACAATTTTTTGTAAAAAATATTTATTTCACACTTTTAAGTGTAATAATAGTCACGAAAATCGTTGAATGTTCAAAAAAACCAAAGAAGATATGCTGTTATCCACGCATATTCTTTGCTTGTACTTGTTATTATGTAGAGATCTCAGAACATCGCTGCAGAAATACGCGTAAGTATTTTAGATTTAACCATTTTACCACCGTTTAACTCGAAAACCGTAACTCTAACGATAAAATGTTCATTATAAGTGTTGCTGCAAATATTATTGTCTTTCATGTGGTACCCAGAGATTTTCAGTTTTCGAAAGAAATCGCCCCCTCCATATAGCGAAAATACACATAGGTTAGGCCAGGTTAAAAATGTTCCATCTAATTTATTCAAAGATTTCAAAACATCACGGTAGTACACATATTTCAGATTTTCCTACTGCTGTAACTCGGAATCAGTAACTTTTTTTGAAAAATGTCCTATTTAAATGTTCCTACAAATAATCTCTTCTTTAATTTGTCCGTCTCACATTTTCTATTTTCGCAAAAAATATCCTCACCACTTAGCTGAGTTATACATATTTCAGAGTTTACCAATGCTGTAACTCGGAAGCGTATAATTATTCTCAAAAATATCCAATTTGAACATTGCTGGATATGGTCTCTTCTTCAATTTGGTCGTCTCAAATTTGTAATTTTCGGCAAAAATTGCCCCCTCCTCCCTCATTGGGAGCAGTTTTTGTGGGGAATGACATGTTGAATGTTGATTTTTCTAATTGGACCAAATCTCAACTGTCCTCTATCAAATGAAGAAAAAATCATGAAAATCTCAGCACGTTTACTTTTTATAAGACACGAACATACAAAAAAAGATGCAAACAAACAGTCGAATTGTATAGTTCCTCCGTATGGTTCGTTGGTCAAAAATAGTTTCAACTGCTTAAGTTACTTGTTTTTCATCATTTTGCCCATTATTAAAAAATTATTATTATTATTATTATTTACAGACGAACCCAAACCGAAGAGGCATACAATTCGACTGTCTGGCCCCATATTCATAAAAACTAAACACCAAAATCTCCTTCCCTTCAAAAACATCCCTTGAAGGGGGCAATTTCTCTCGAAAATCGAAAATCTGAAACGACAGAATTACAGATAAGACAATATCCGAAAACGTTTAAATTGAACATTTCTTCAAAAGAGTTACATTTTTCGAGTTACAGCAATGTTAAAATCTGAAATAAATGTATTTTCGTAATGTGTAGGGCATTTTTTTCGAAAATTAAAAATCCGAGACGGCTAAATTTAAGACCAGATTATTTGTAGCAACATTTAAGTTGAACATTTTTTCCATAGAGTTACGGTTTTCGATTTACAGCAAAGAATCTACGGGGGTAATACGACAAATAATATCTTCTTTGGTATTAGTGAAGGTTCAAAGATTTTCATGGCTAATGTTAAAAAAGTGTGGGATAATTATGTTTTACAAAAAAATAAACCGACTTTATTAGTTGGTGTATTGGCAAATACAAAATAATATTAATTCTATTGGTGCCAGTACTTTTGACGTTGGTGCCAAAAGTCTTCTATTTACCTACAATTTCACACAACCTTAAGATTACCAGTACCAACATAATTAATATTATTCTGTTTTTTTCAGTGCACCAACAAATAGAGTCGGCCCAATTTTTATTTCATCATGTTACTCGATTGCCCAGGTTTTCGCAATCAGCTCTTGCTCTATACGGGACATGTATTATTTCTCTCGTTGTCCGTTAATTCAATTCTCTTCAAAACTGTCACATGATGATTCTCTGTTTGCGCTCGAAGGATATATAAATATGTTACTGAATGAGGATATTCGGAAGGGTAGGTATTTGCAAATGTAATTGAATATACCTACCTGCGATGGAACCATGATACCTGATAAATTTCCCGCAACATGGTAACTAAATTATAATCTCCACTGTATTGAATATTATCCACTAATTGCATCCAGCATGCATTGCAATGGATACTTATCTCTCTCATTAGGTATATTGTTACATTAGAAAAAACCTGGTGTGTCCAGCCAACCGAGTTTAATTTCGGGTTTTTGTCCTGCTTTTTCTCAGAGGTCACCACCATCGAGCGGTATCTATACTCTATAAAACAAAGAAAACAACAGAGTCTTGGCAGACACAGACAGACAGTTGGATAAATCAATGGCTGAAAATATTCTTTCAGCAGAATCAAAAATGGCTAATACTTTAAGCGATCGCAAGTGACAACAAAAACGTAAGTATTAATTTCCAAGATACTCTCATGAAACGCATTCAAGACCATTATTTATCCATGAATGAGCTATAGAATTACCAATAAACAGCTTTGACCCTAGTAGTTTCGATGAGGATGAGTGTGCTATTCCAAATCACAAAGGTGCATGTTACTCAGACTGTGATGTAGCATGGTAAACATTTGGATAGTTGGTGGGAAATGGGGCAGTATACATTGTGTGTACCCCCCTCCCACATATTTACACAGGCACCAATTTGACTATATAATTAATTTTCTCAACTGTGAACTGTGTTGTCCAAAATTTAGGTCAAGTCCAGCATCCAACAATATAGTAGCTAACGTAACTTTCCAATACAAAATGTCGTAATAGTCTATAGTTTAGCGGCTTTTGCTGTAAAAGCCCTAAAAAATAAAATGTTTGCAAAAATAGATGTATGCTAGCATAACTTTTTGATCGACGAGCCCCGAACGCAGGAGGTATATAATTCGACTGTCTGCTTTTTACTTTCCTACGCTAGTATAGTAGCTGTATAAGGAAAGTATTGTAATCGTGTGAAATTTTCGGTATCGAGATTTTTATAAATGTTGACGTTTCAGAGTTTTCAAAGTCTAATAAACATATTTTCAGCCATTGGTCTGTCTGTCCGTCTGTCTGTCTGTCGGATCGGTGTATTTTGTTGCTTTGTTTTTTATTTTGTTTGGTACCAATATCACTCGTCGGTGGCACTGAATGAGAATCCTGTATACACTGGGTGTCGAGCTATAGCCAAAAAACGTGATTTGCTCAAGACTATAGCGCGAAAACGGCTCTAAGGATTTTGATTAAACTTGCCTAAATTATTCTTCTGAGAGCCCTTTACTACCCACATATAGCGCCATCTCTGAGAAAAAGCACAAAAAAGTTTTGCTTGAATAACATTCCGTATTTTCCAGATGTTTCTTCAGATTCTGGCTAAACGTTTCATCTTACGAAAAATTTTACATGACCATTGTTGTTTGTCTTGATATGCTGAAAAAATGAGTGGTAGCACGATTTGACCACACTTCACACTTATGAATTTCGAAAAAATTTCAACGGCATGTTGTTAATATGTCTATAAGTTAGTCCAAAAAACATATATATATATATGGGATATTACGAAATTTGTTAACACGATAGAGGTCGCAGTTTTAAAGGTATCATGTTCAAAATCGCTACAAAAATCAATCTCTCAAATATCTCGGTCGAGTTCGTTAATGGGCAATATCGGGTAAGTAGTTTCAAAATGGCGACCGTTCAAACATTTAAAAAAATTATCAAAACAGAGCGTAGTGTAAATATCATCAAAAATAATTTAAGGTTATAGATATAATCAGTCCTACAACTTTTGTTCAAAGCAATTTTTCATAAAATACACAGGTAAAAAAATAAAAATTTAATAAAGAAAAATAACAAATATTGATAAAACATGAACACTCAATATAAATTTGATGTAATTGTACATTTTCTGGAGATCTTCATATAGATCCTGATTTAAAAAATATATAGTATATTTATTCAAATGAAATAGACGAAAAAAAAATTCTGCCTTGAAGTGGAACTCGAACCCTGTCTGCTTTATATTCAACAGCCAAAACAAAAACCTCTAACCGCAAGGCTATGACACATACGACAATTTTATGGAATAACATTATACCAATGAAAAGGTTGTACAAATTTCACTTCAATGAATTTTGAAAAATTTACCTTTCCGCTGACTACAGGCCATCGGGACTTTTTTTTATTTCAACACCCTGTATCTCGAAAATGAGTTTTTTTTGGTTTGTGCGCGTTTTGTATAGTAAACGAGCTCCGATTTTGATGATTTTTGATTCATTTTAAATAGGAGGCTTGGGAAATGGTCCCATATTCATAAGAACGCAGATCCGAAATATCTGGTCGTGAGCTCTAAAGTCGACCGTTTTCGAGAAAAATCAACTTTTGTGTTGAAAAAACAAGGTAATTTTTTTTAAATACAATTTTTTATTTATTAATGAAACAAAATTTATGTAAACGTAAATTTTTTGTGCAGAAAACTTTGACGGTTCAAAGAGACGCGTCAAAACCGTACTTTTTCCATTGGCGTAGAAATTGGGGACAAAAACAACCAATACTTCTTCAAAATCTTCACCAATTATAACTAAACAAAAATTTTCTTCTGGCTCAAAACTTAGCTTATTATGAGTGCAAAATGATTACCAAAGCTGTTTTTGTACTATAAACGGTTTATATATTTATATTTTACGATTTTTTTTAAATTTCTACACCCTGTATCTCGAAAATGGTGCATTTTAGAGGGTAAGTTAATACAACTTTTTTCATATTTTTGGACGAGCTATCACATCCTCAAATGCTGCGCATATATTATGATTATAAAACACCTTGTATACTATTTGGGATTGAAAAAATACTTCCATATCGAAAATTCCAGCTAAGAACAACATTTTTCCCTTTCATTATTAACAAATCATCGAAATAGCGCCTTCTGCCTCAACTATATTAAATGTTATGCTAAAATATACATATTTTTGCAAACATTTGATTTTTTAGGTTTTTTACAACAAAAGCCGCTAATCTAATCTATTACCAAAATCTAAGTCAAATACTTTCTTTTTTTTCCATTTTAAACGTAATATTGTTTTAGAAAAAAACTTCGATGGAATGTTAACGTTAATTATCTATTCTTACAGGTGCGTGAATGCGAATTAGGTGATGTTTGTCTCTACCGAATTATTAGCGCTGCTAGTGAGGATTTTTTTGTACTTGGAAAAAAAGGCTCATTGTTGTCCCCGTCCTCTGTGGGAGGTCGGTCAAAAAGAGGAGCACGTCCACTATGCAGAACATGCAAACCGCAGCAAAGCTGCCAAGATACAATCATTTTTATCAACTTGGAACAATTTTAAAATCTTTGCCCCTATATGCATATTATTTATTAATAATAATCTCTTTCATGCATTGGAAGAAAAAAGGAATAATTAACTCTTTAACACAATCAATAATCGCAATAATTACATATAGCTATAAGGCTCATGAATGTTTTTCATAGAGCTGTATTTTATGAATATTGTGGAAAACTGATACTAGTATTTATCATTATGGATAACAACAATATAATAAACTAGTTATGCAAGCATAGAGAGGAAAACTACCGAAAACAATCTTCTAATCACACACAGACAGACCGGCAGCTGAAAATCAATCCCATAGGAGGTATAACCCTTAAGTATTTGTGTACCAAGTTTGGTGTCGATCGGTTAAGTATTTTTAGAGATATAGTGTTGATCGAAAAACAATCTTATAGGAGGTATTACCCTTACATATTTGTGTACCAAGTTTGGTGTTAATCGGTTAAGTATTTTCCGAGATATCGTGTTGAGAGACACACAGACAGACAGACAGACAGCTGAAAATCATTCCCGTAGGACGTAAGAGGTATTACCCTTACGTATTTATGAACCAAGTGTGAACGATCGCAATAGGTACATTTCTATATGAAATTTACCTAAAAGTATCGCCATACGCGTACATATAAATAATAACTAAAGACAATAGAACGAGACCTCAAAAACATGAAAATTTATCTATGATCATTATGATCGGACCCATTACTATAACTCTTGCTGAGAAGATAATCAAGTTATCCTCATCTCCCAATTGCAAGCCGCATCATATTAGGTTTTATTTGTTTTCTGATATCACCCGTATGTAATCATATTGGTCCATTTATTGTGAAGAGACAAAGGAAACTGGCGCGGTCGTATTCACAGACTGCTCTTTGAATCATACAAAAACAACGCACTAATAAATCTCATGTTGACTCAATAAAATTTATTGGGGAAATATAGGTCGTCTAAAGTTTGCTTTATTTTATCATTGTGTTACAAATGTCCCTTGCACAATTGCAAGTATCAAAGGAAATAGCATTAGTTGATTGAAAAATGAATCAATTGAACAAAAATCATCTAAGCTTCTAATTGACATAATTTGGAAAGGAAACATGATCACGACATTACTGTTTTCTACGAATAAAAATAAAAAATACAGAATTACCACATTAAATCTCAAAACTACGCCATTTTTTTTTTGGTCGGCGGGTTTGTTTATTGATCAAATACAATAAATGGGATTACTGTGCATTTATAAGTACGAGAGGTGTCAATTTAGTTTATTTATAAGCGCTGCAGAGGTTAAATTTTCTTTAGGGTACGATAAGAAAATTAGCTTGAAAACATAATGTCAAAATTCGACTCATTGAGATATAACAGGTTGGTTTATCTAAATGCATCAGTATACTGGACAGTATAAGTCTTGCAGAGGAGGCTTTTATTATTAAACAGAATCCCCATTAGAATTGT
This sequence comes from Crioceris asparagi, assembly GCA_958507055.1. NCBI lineage: Eukaryota > Metazoa > Arthropoda > Insecta > Coleoptera > Chrysomelidae > Crioceris > Crioceris asparagi. Next base: position 95,295,842 of record OY293827.1, on the reverse strand, counting down.
ATTAATAGGAAATAAACGATTTTGAACTGGAACTTGAACACTATAAGTGCTACTTCAACTAATACTATACTGCTCTTGCGTTCGGAAATTGAATCTGTGTACTGATTCAATACCTGTTAATTAAAGTATTAAAGTTGTTTTTAAATTATTTTAATTGACTAATACAGTAACAGTATATGGAATTGAGTTATTTTAAAGGATGTAATTCTAGATAATCCTGTGATTAACATATCTTCACGTTTCATGATCGCTAGAATTGACTACAATGTTCTATTAGGAGTACTGGGGGGTACTTTAATTATATTATTATTTCCGCTTTATTTACGATGTTAAATAAAATATCTCTCTACACAATCTATTTTGTTGATTCATTAATAAAATAACTTCTCCGCATATAGCAGGTTTAAATTAATATTTGTTGCGAAATCAATTATAAGCAAACAACATATTACTTTGCAGACATAAAAGTGAGAAAATGTTTCATGTTGCTATAATCAGAAAGAAATTCCCGGTAAATGACCTTTAGGAATGGTGCCTACAATATTACTCAATATAGGAAGTAGTTCAATTTATTCTCACATAAAAAAACATGGAATGAAAGCAAAACATCCTGGACTCCTTATTTGTCAAGGTTAGTATCTATCTGTACATGCCATTTGCGGAAAATTAGCTAGAATAAATAATAATTGGTGAATAATGATAATTAACAAGTAGCACATGTTGTTTACGGTGATATCCCGGGTATTTCACCTTTCCCGGAATTATATTTTTAAATCTGTACCTGTAAATGTGCCACCAGGCAATAAATCAAACTCCTATTACCTATATAATAATTATGTGATATAAAATAAGACACCATTTGTACCGATTCTATTAGTTAGTTCACTGAAAATAATATTAACTTTTTTGGTGCTGGTACTTTTGAAGTTGATGTCACAACTTCAAAAGTACAGCATCAGTAGAATTAATATTATTTTGTATTTTTCAGTGCAACCAACAGTAAAATTTTTGGTAAAAAATATATTTTCTCCATGACGGGAAAAAAGTTTGACATTTTTATTTAGTCGGATACAACCACCCACTAGATGAAGAAAGCTAACAAGCTTGAAATCACGTGATCCGCTTCTAGTGGGTGGTTGTATCCGACTAAATAAAAGCATAAAGGTGTAGAGCTTCATCCTTTTTATATATTTTATATCTCATTCATTAATGAACTAAAAGATTTCTTTAATTATTATACATACTTACGTTAAACGTAATTTTGCTCTCAATACCTAGGTGGCGCGAATTGTGTCCCACTGGTAGATAATGTCTCAAAGTTTTTGACTACTTCCAGTTGCTTTTGTATAGTTGGATACAGCTTCCACTTATGTGGCGCTGATGAAAGCTAACAAGCTTGAAATCACGTGATCCGCTTCTAGTGGGTGGTTGTGGTGTAGAGCTTCATCCTTTTTATATATTTTATATCTCATTCATTAATGAACTAAAAGATTTCTTTAATTATTATATATACTTACGTTAAACGTAATTTTGCTCTCAATACCTAGGTGGCGCGAATTGTGTCCCACTGGTAGATAATGTCTCAAAGTTTTTGACTACTTCCAGTTGCTTTTGTATAGTTGGATACAGCTTCCACTTATGTGGCGCTGATGAAAGCTAACAAGCTTGAAATCACGTGATCCGCTTCTAGTGGGTGGTTGTATCCGACTAAATAAAAGCATAAAGGTGTAGAGCTTCATCCTTTTTATATATTTTATATCTCATTCATTAATGAACTAAAAGATTTCTTTATATATATATATATATATATACAGTGTTTTCCTAAATACGAAATCAATTTGTCTGTCGACGGCCATTTTAACCCTGGCCAAGCTAATGTTTTGAATTTTGGAACAGCAGATATATACACATAAATATCAATCAAAACACAGAATTAAACTGACAGATATTTGATTACTTTAAAGATTTCCTTAGCATGTCTAATTGTCTTCTACTACTTTAAAACTTCAAATATTATTTCAACAATCTTCTGACTTTAATATATTGTAATATTTTTTCAATACTAGGTAAATGATCGTTTTTCCCGTCACCGAAAAAAATAGTGTATTATATCTAGTACTTTTTTCCCTTATATAATAAAACAGGGTGATCCGAATTACAATGGAGAAACTTTAACAGCGCATTCAGCAGATAAAAATAATTAGACAAGTTCATATAAACTCATCTCCAAAAACGCTTCGTTTTGGAGATACGGGGTGTTAAATATTGCGAAAAAAATCGGTTTTTCTTATTTTTTAAAAAAACTTTACTAAATTCTGCTTTCAAACATAGTAGATATTATTGGCACATAAAAACAAATTTATAACATGATAAACACTTGTTTTTGTTTTACCAGTGGCGTTCGTGAGATTGATTTAATTAATATCAATGATAAAAAGTTGTACGCCAATGGTTTATCGCAATTTTGTTTACAAATTACTTTTACTGATCAACTCTAAACAAAAATGGTCTCTTTGGCTTTTTCGCTAAAGCGAACCGTTTTCGAGAAAAAAATTATTTTTGTTTGCATGTGCATAATATCTTAGGTTTGCAAATGTGATGTGAACAAAAACGAATTGAAATAGCGCGAATTATCTCAATTTAATTTGCAAACCTCAGATATTAGGTGCACATACAAACAAAAATTGTTTTTTTGTCGAAAACGGTTCGTTTTAGCGAAAAGACTAAAGAGACCATTTTTGTTTAGAATTGATCAGGATATCTAAATGTGTTAACAAAATTGCGATAAACCATGGGCGTCCAACTTTTTTTATTATTTAAATTAATTAAAACGGTCTCACGAACGCCACTGGTAAAACAAAAACAAGTTTTTATCATGCTATGGATTTGTTATTAAGTGGCAATAATACTTACTAAGGTTGAAAGCGAAATCTAGAAGAGTTTTTTTTAAAAATAAGAAAAAACCGATTTTTTTCGTAATATTTCAACACCCCGTATCTCCAAAATGAAGCGATTTTGGAAATAAGTTTGTATGAACTTTTTTAATTATTTTTATCTTCTGGATACTCTGTTAAAGTTTCTCCATTAGAATTCGGACCACCCTGTATTTATACTTTCTGTCAAATTACTCTTTATGACCGACTTTCAAAACGAAGGAGATATACATACATACCTATACAATTCGACTGTTTGTCTGATTTTCTTTTTATTCTTCATGCTGTTCTACTTTATGTTCATATGCTAATCTACTATGACAAAAAAACTGTTGACAACGAGATTCAATTGTAATATAGCCTTCAATATATTCTCTTATAAAGTTACCAAGCTCACAAAAATGTGCTTTTTATACGTGGTTATTTTTTGTTACTGAATATAAATCGAATATTTAATATTTTTTGTTGTAATCGTTAGATACCATTATATATAGCTTTTACTGATTTTAACTTGTGTTACTGTTTTTTTTGGAAATGTTTTTGTCAATGTAATGGAAATCTGAATGAAAAATTCATTCATTGGTAGGTAATAAAATTATAATCATCACGTAAATGAAATTGAATGTATTTTCAGTCAAAACATATAACGAATTTCTGCCGTTTTCACTCAGACGACTTTGCCAACAACTTTTATACAAATCCATTTGAGTTGTTCCTTCTTTGATTTGGTGAAATTTGTAATAATTGTGTTTCATTTTATTTCCAGAAAGACCGAATATGGAAATCATTAGATTGACTCCATTGATCATTGTTGTTATTCAAAAGCAAATTTTATAGTTTATAAATATACAGGGTGTTCCATTTAAAAAAAAACATAAGTTTGGTTTATAACTCATAAATAGTAAATCTGTAACAAAAATTATCTACACCACTGCCTTCTACGGGAAATAATCTATAAGAATTGTATTTTAGATTTTCGATAAGTTGAAGGATAACGGAGATACGAGGGGGTCCCATGCAACATTTTCAAAAATGCCCTGTATCCTAAAAACTAAGAAGGCTATGAAAATTTTGTTAACGGCATCTTTAGTTTTACGAACAAGTAGCACACTATCGCGAAAACCGCAAGTTTCTATCTATAAAAATAACGGAGATATACCCCGCAAAAGTACCCAAAATGGGACACCCTGTACCATCGTACAAGAACTATTCACCTACAACAGTTCAAAAGGTATAGCCACTTATGAGATCGAGCAAAAGCAAAAGTTTTATTTTCTTTTTGTTATTAAACCAGCTACTAAGATCAGATGTTCATAGTTATGATACCAGGAAAAATAGTATGCTCACTACACAAAACCATTACCATGGAAAGTGTGAGAAGTCTCCTTTGTCAGTGGGTATTCGCCTCTATAATTTGTTGCCAAGCAATATGAATCTGAAGTTTTCAAGAAAATGATCAAGCTATTCTTGGAAGAAAAATGTTTCTACACAGTAGATGAATTTTTACTTGCAGTCTGTCCGAAATATTTTTGTGATTATTAAATTTTAATATGTTTTTATTTAAATTATTTTATTTATATCCTAATGCGTGTAATAGTCGTTCAATGTGCTCCTGATTTTAATGTGTTTCATGTTATTTGAGTTGATTATTTTATACTATAAATATCAATATCTGTAAATATGACCTGTCCCATCTACACAATGTAGCAAAAAGGATGAATAAATCTATCTATCTATCTATAGTATTACCTTCGTTTTGAAAATTTCATGATCAAAAGGGTCCTATTGTCTGTTTCAACATTACCTCGGAAACGGATGGGCTTATTCTGTTCTTTTTTCTATATATTACAAGATGGACAACATGCTCACAAAAGCAGCTGAGCTTTGCTCAAGGCTATAAAACCAAAACTGCTCAAAGAATTTTGATGAAATTTGTCTATATTCTTAACTATTTTCTAAAGTCCCTTACCTGTGAAAGAAACCAAGGAGAAAAGTTATTACGAACCAGAATATTAGGTTCGTATTACGAAAAAACTGAATCATTGTTTTTGTCTCTCCACGCTGAAGAAGATGCAAGGTTTCACGAGTGGATTGCAATTTTTTTAAAAAAGAAGGACAATAAATCTAGTAAATTCTCCTTCAGAGATCTAGGAAAATAATGTGAGGATCCGCCGAATCAGCTCTTTTCCAATTATGCTGAATAAGATAAGCGTTTTGAAGAATACGAAATTGAAAATTATTATTATTTATAATTATTATATTACGCTTTAGTATATCGAAATGGGTCAAAAACATGTTTTTTAACTTCCATGATTTCAAATCAATATTTAACTAAATCATTTACATATTTTTTACGGCATCAACAACATAATATTATATATATATAACTCATATCCGCTTTGGCTTTGGATATTTTATAGATAAATGCATTTCAAATTTAATAAAGCGCACCATCGATAGTGCAGCTTAACAAATGGCTATTTTTAATGGGGTCAATATTTCCCAATGTTGTGATACATTGCCTTAAATATGAAACATAAAATAGCTCTAGGCAAGGCGCATCTCGCCTGCATTCGATAAGAGCCTCGACTTCGTGCTCCTTGGGCTGTACTGTGGGATAAGAAAGAAAGAAGGCGAGACCATGTAGAGATGCTTTGTATCACAAAATAATGGAATAAACTGGGGTGCTAGTTTATAGGGGGTGATCAGCTGGAGCGGCGTTTTAATTTTTATGATGGGAAAACGTTTACTTGCTTATTTCACAGAGTCCTGACGATTGCATAGGGAGATATTGCTATTTCTTGATTCTGAAATTTAGACTAGATCATCTTATTTCTTTTGGATTTTCAGAATATTTGTGAGCTGCCTAACCATCTCCCTCTAGTCCTCTCTTTCCATGACCTTTTTTGTTTGTTTTTAACCGCTCTTCTTGTGGTGACTATGTGACAATCCCATCCCATTCTGATATCTTATTAGGACATCCACTGTCATTCTTGCGTCTCACGTGACCATACAGTTTAAATGGTCGTCTCGCCATTTGCTCAATTATAGATGTTTCTGGCGTCATTCTCTTTCATTTAGTTCATTGTTTGTGACTCTTTGTTCCCTTGACACCATACAACTTCTTCCTCCTGTCGCTTCGAACCTTTGTATTTCTTTGATATTTCACATAACTCTGAATTGTACAGTAGTATACTGTTCACATTTATTTCATTCATTCTTTTTTTATTCATTCTGAGATATTTTTTAACCACTTTAGACAGTTTAGTTTATTAACTGCTTGTTTTTCGTGATTGATGCTATGGATTATTTCTCTTTTGCTGGATTATTCTTTTATTATTTTTACTCTTATTTCCAGATCAAGCTATTGAGAATTTCCTGAAAGATACTTGCTTTTTGATTTGGTCATCTGTGAAAAGGAAGGTATTTAGGAAATTTTTAACCTTTTATATCCGGTCCCATACTGGTTCATTTGTTTTGCCATTGTTGAAGCATTTCATTGACCTGTCAGTTTCTCTTATAACTTCTGTAAGCAAATTGACGTAGCTTTTCAAATTTCACTCGATAAATTTAGGTCTAATAATCCTATTTTCAATAATTCCCCACCATTTCCATAGCTAATGTGAGGTCTATTTTAATGCTTTAAATGATGATTATCTGTTGCTATAAATTGATGCAACCACCAATGCCTGACCGTTTTCATTCATCTATCATATCCGCTCGGTCAGATAAGTTACGACCACAAATAATTCATGTATTGTTATTCATAATACATCTGGCCAACTAGTAGTTGGAAAATGTCGAGGACCGGAACTGCAACAAACCGATTGTTAAGGAGGAATCTCATGGCGTGGAGCCAGCAGTTATATACGAAAATTTAATGCAACAGCAGCATAGCAGTAACTGTCTGTTCTACAAGTGATTATTGTAAATAATATCAGATAGATGGTGTCAATGAGGCGTGGATATTTCTATTAATACCTGGTGGTGGTCAAATAATGCACCAGAGGCCTGATTGGCATAATCAGATCAGATAGATGATGTTGAAACCTGGATTTTCATACCTGCTTGAATGGGCTGGCGCGGTGCCATGCGTAATTGCACTGTTGGTAGAAACTTGAAACATTGTCACATTTCAGTCGATTATGCCCATGAAACTGTCACTTATCTCTACATTTAGATTTGTATAGCTCATTTGAAGATTACAGCGTCATTGTGTCAGTTATTCCAAAGTCCCCTTAAATTTAATTATTAATTTATTAAAAATTGATAGTTGTGAAATTTTCTACTGTGAAATATATAAAATGTAATGCAATGCGGGTTGGAGTATTAGCTCAACGAGTAGTTGTCATCGTTGGTAGGCACGATAATAGTATTACCTAATATCTACTGTTATTTTATTTTATTCTACCTTTATTTGTTTTATTGGTTATTATAGAAGCTACAGCATACGTTTCTTCTTAAACATTTCATGTGCTACATTTGATAAATGGTTCCATATTCGTAAAAACTCAAATCAGAAATCTCCTCCCCTTCAAAAAACACTTCTGAAGGGAGCAATTTTTCTCGAAAATCAAAAATCTGAGATGGCAGAATTAAAGACATGCTAATATCTGGAAACCTTGACATTGAATTACAGCGATGTTAAAATCTCAAATATATGTATTTTTGCTATGTGGAGTGGGCATTTTTTTCGAAAATTAAAAACCTGGGACAACCACATGAAAGACGAGATTATTTGTAGCAAAATTTATAATGAAATTTTTTGGTGGTAAAATAGTAAAATCTAAAATACTCATGCGTATTTCCGCCGCGATGTTTTGAGATCTCTAAATAATAGAAAGTACAAGCAGATAATATACGTGGGTAATAGGATAGGTACTATCTATGGTATTAGTTAAAGTTCAAGGATTTTCATGACTAATGTTACACTCAAAAGTGTGAAATAAATATTTAAAAAAAATTAACCGACGTTATTAGTTAGTAGATTAAAAAATACAAAATAATATTAAATCTATTGGTGCTGGTACTTTTGAAAATGGTGCAAAAAGTTATCAATCTAACTGCAACTGCACAACTTCAAAAGTAACAGCACCAATAGAGTTAATATTATTTTGTATTTTTCAGTGCACCAACTAATAACGTCGGTCCAATTTAATTTTTTTGTAAAAAAACATTTATTACCGAAATGAAGCATCAACAAAAACTACTTGATTGACATAACTTGAAAATATGGATTTCTCAGCTTCGACAATTGAATGGATGAATCGAGCAATAATAATTCAATTTGCACAATTCAAAAGCAGATATGCCCTAGTTTCTAGATATTTGCTGTCATCGGAAAAAGATAATAGCTGCATCATACAAATATGCTTTTAGTCCAATCAATTTTGTTCGAGTGAAACGTGATTTTCAATCACCAATATGCTACCACCCAATCATAATAAATTATTAGGATTGTGTGAATTGAAAAATGAAAGATGTAAATGCTGCGACATTATATTTTACAGTGCAGATGACAATGCTTTGCTCATAGTACATATAATGGAAGGACGGGTTAAGCAAAAGTACGCTGGGAAATTTCTTGTTGTTTGCAGCACTTCAGAGAGCTGCTATTCGTGTTTCTGTGTCATTCAAGTTGTTTTCTTGAGGCAGCATACACTTTATCATGGTCGATTTGATATCACATTGGTTTGGAATTGTAATGTAAAAGTACCTTTACTCTATAAGTGTAGCATGAAGGTTAAGCTTCAAATGTCTTGGCTTGAATTCCTCACTAATTATTTTCGTTAGTTTTGGATTTTCACATTTCTTTATTCTTCTGTAAACTTTTAATGAAGTTTTTTATTATATTTAATCGTGTGAAATTTTCGTTATTAAGTTTTTTACAAATGTTGACGTTTCAGAGCTTTCTAAGTCTAATAAACATATTTCAGTCATTTGTCGGTCTGTCTGTCTGTAACAGCATTATCTCGGGAACGGATCGGTGTATTTTGTTGCTTTCTTTTTTTTTGTATGGTACCGGTATCACTCGCCGGTGGCACTGAAGGAGAAACCTATATACACTGGGTATTGAGCTATAGCCAAAGAACGAGATTTGCTCAAGACTATAGCACGAAAACGGCTTTAAGGATTTTGATTAAACTTGTCTAGAGTATTCTTCTGAGAGCCCTTTACCACCCACATATAGCGTCATCTCTGAGAAAAAGCACAAAAAAAGTATTGCTTGAATAAAATTACGTATTTTCCACATGTTTCTTCAGATTCTAGCTAAACGTTTCATCTTGCAAAAAATGTTACATGACCATTGTTGTTTGTCTTAATATGCTGAAAAAAAGGAGTGATAGCACGATTAGACAAGAGGATTTTTACTTTACTACCGCTATTATCGTCGCTATTTAAGGAGAGTATTGTAATAGTGTAACATTATTCAATCACTGGAATTTGCCTGCGAGCGGTAGGAAAGTCGTGTGAGTGGACACACCAGATTTTTTTTTTAATACCTTTAATGATACGTTTCATTTGATGTATCATATAATGTACTTGAAGGATTTTTTTCTTTTACTTCTTTTCTAATTTGGCCCTCAAAATTAAACCCTTGAACCAGAATTAATTTTAAAGCTATTTGTCTATAATTAACAATGAACTACTCACCTTATTGTGTTCAAATCACGGAAAAGTTGTGTACATAGAAACAAAAAGCTTTTCCATTCGCAAATAACTGTTAGGTACTTTTTACAACTCCATCAAATATAGGTGCTCTACCCCACAAGTTGAGTCTTTGAACTACAAACTATGGATATTGAAAATGTCGTCGCACAAATTGTTAATATTGGGAAAAATGTCATCTGAAAGCTGTAAATATCAATATAGCAAGAGAATTGGATACCGACGATATCACGAATGAACAACCAAAACTGTCATCACAAATATATATACATATATATATATATATATATATATATATATATATATATATATATATATATATATTGATTCTGAATTCTTGACTGGTTTATTATTTGATAAAATAGATTTTTGTTGGGGATGCAGTCATTTAATAAATAAAATTCTTTGGATTACGCCAAGCTTTCGAGAATGTTTGTTCTCTTCGTCGGGGCAAAATTCGTGAATTTACATAAAATTAACCACAAAAAGGGAAAAAACTATTCCACAACCAGGTCGAAAAATTGTGTTTTCTGATGCAGCTACTTATCATTTAAATGGAACGGGTAATAGACAAAACTGTAGATATTGCAGCAGAGAAACTCTGGATATGTGGGAGTCACACTCAATATGCCAAAAAAAGAGAAAGTTTGGGCTGGTATCAATAACAATAACATTATTGGCCCATATTTTTTTGAAGGCACAATTAATGGTAAGGTTTATCTAGGTTTTTTGATGAACTTTTTACTGCCTACATTGAAAATACATTTTCCTGATGTTAATGATCAAAAATGAAATAGACAGATCAATTTGACACCACCAAGACGGAGCTCCACGGCATTACACACGTATTGTTAGAGATTATTTGAACGAAGTTTTTCTCAATTCATGGATTGGAAGACGTGGAACCATTGAGTGGCCGCCTAGATCCCCCGATTTGACTCCTCTCGATTATTTCTTATGGGGTTATTAAAAATCAAAAGTATATTTCACTAGACCAGACAATATAGCAGACTTAAAATTTAGGATAACATAAGAATTTAACAACATAACCCCTGAGGTCCTACAAAATGTTATACGAGAATTCCAAGATCGCTTTGCTTATTGTCAAGAACTGAATGTTGATCACTTCGAACATTTAATTTAACTGCAAAATAAATTGAAAAATATTTCCTAAATATTATATGACATTATTTCCTTCATTCTACATCATAATTTTACATTTTCAAAATAAATTTTCTCAGCTATAAAATTTTGTATTGCTGAACAGAAAATTAAAATCTCTCTAAAACAAGGTGTTACACAATCTCCCATTTTTTTTTAGGAGGGTGCTTTAAATTCATAGGGGTGCAAAAAGGGGTTTTAATTTTTATTCTATAAATTGTCGAATTGAAAATAGAAATCGACCTGTTTAAGGTTCTGTTCAAACAAGTAGGTACATAATAACACTAAAAATGAATTTATTCTATACCTATAAAAGTACAGGTGCCTAGAGTATATATTTAAAGTATTCAAACTTCAAGCCTGATATATATAAAAAAATGCAGCCAAGTGCTAGCTCGCGCACGAGAAGACTTCCGTATCGCTGTTTGAAAACTCTCAACTCTCTACCTACTACGTTTCAAGAGATACACTCCGCTGACAGACGAACGAACGGACGGACGGACAACAGAGTCTTAGTGTATTGGTCAGAAAACCCAAAAAATATAATAATAAAGAAAAATCTTCACCCTTGTGCCGCATTATTTCAATACTGGTAACTAAAAGACACATATAAAAACCTTCAATAATATCAAAAGGATACATAAGAAACACTGAAATTGCCTTGTGAAATGAAAAGGGTGAAAAGGGTGAGACAGCGGAATGGAGATGGCCATATAAACGTAGCGTTCACCCCTTTAACAAAGAGTGAAACCACCACCTACTTTGTGACCATTTAAATGTAATGTCACAGAACAGAACAAAAGATGAGAAATCAAGTCTGCGACAAGAATTTCCATATTAATTTTACTGTCGGTTTTATGAGATATCATCATCATGATCATCATCTTGGTTTCATTGCTTTTGCACACTTTGTTCTCAGCCGGCAACGTTGTTGCATCGAAATGGTCTTAAACGATGGTCTTCCTTATAAAAGATTGATACAGGGAGGCTTTTTATTATACAATATAAGTTTGTCATAAAGTGAGAGATGTACTTTACCTTGTTATGTATATTGGATTGCTTGAATAATGGGATATTATATTTCCAACTCGTGTTGCTACTTCATATTTTTATTTTATTTATTCAGCTATTGCTTTACTCTTTTCCGTATATATTAAATAGCTGTTTTAACTGGCACTTCCCGGGCAAACACAGACCCTTCTACCT